>CP092870.1:31037595-32447198 GCA_030710605.1 Cordylochernes scorpioides
CAAAGTTTCTTCTGCATGAGATTGATGAATCTCCATCTTTTGCTGACCATCCCATCACTTTAAAAGAAGCAAGAGGTCTGGCTCGCGAGAATACCAGAAAAGCTCAGATAAAGAGGAAGAATCTTCATGATGATAAACATCCAGGTGTGGAATTCTCTGAGGGAGATCAAGTTTTGAGAACTGCTGCAAAGCACCATCCATGCATGTCTAAACTCGGCCCAAGACAATAAGGCTCTTTCTCCATTAAGAAGATCAGCAGTCTAGTCAATTACATCCAAGACACCGAAGGACGAGTGTACCGGGCTCATGCTTCTCAACTTCGATCTTTCAAGAACAGGGAGTCCTTCGGAGCCGGGGGGTGTGACGGTGTTTTGATCCCCCGCCAATTTTGAACAGCCCTTTCAACCGCCACCACCTCAGCCGGCCGGGTAGGCCAAGTCGGCACATGCGCGGCGGCGTGGTAAGCACTGGAGAGGATACTATAGTTTTGACGCCTCCACCAGCCAACGGCCATTTTCATCCTCACATTTCATCAAACCTTTCTAAACTTTTCTTTACTAGATATTAATTTGTAACAATTTTAATCACTATAATTAACATTGATATTTATTTTTATATTATATCTGTAATAATTAAAATACCTTGTGTTGAGTTTTATAAGATATTATTTTATTTATTAATTTAATTGTTCTGTAATTATGTATATATTGACCGCTGACTATCTTTGTATATAATTGAGTTTTTAAAATAAAGTGTTAGTGTGAGTAGTAATTTAGTAGTGCTTTATTTTCTCTTTGGTAGAGTCATTATCGGCACCATTGAGGTGTCGCCTGGGCGGTGGAATCACCATTGGGGTGTCGCCTGGGTAGTTGAAAACCTATACAGTCCTCTAAAGGTAAACGCCATACGGCTTCTAATCCGTTAAGGACAAGGGAACCTTAACACCTTGGAATAAATAATTGAATCATTTCTTCAAAACCAGACGAACCACCACACTTTAATATATGCCTCAGCAACTAAATCATTCCCTTCATTATACATTTTTGCTATATCCTTATTGAAAATAACAGAATTTCCTTTGTTGAATAATTCGTATACTGACAATAAATTATTCTTTAAATTTGGTACATGTAAAATATCTTTGATGCGAATATTTCTTGACCTTCACTTGTGCATGTAGTAAGTCTCATATATCTTTTGGCTATGGCTTGGGTAGTTTTGCTATTCTCAGCTAGGTTGATTTCACTTTTGAACTTTGTCACATTTTTCATCAAAGTTAGGTTTGGGGTTAAATGTGCGGTGCATCTTGAATCTATACACCATATTTGCCTATCATTTCTCTCATCTGGTGAATCTACAATTTTTTTTTTACATATGTTTCAAATGCTTGCTCATTAATTCCATCTTTCATAGTATCCACTAGGTTATTTGAATGTTCCTTACTGTATTTGTGATTTCTATAATCAGGAGTCCATTTCTTTTGAAAGCTTGTTTCAGTTTATCTCGAAACCAGCAAACATTAGCTAAATGTCTCATTATATTACAAACAAAACATATTTTTGTCTGAAATTATTTAACCTTTCTATCTTTAATTCTGTATGCTTGTTCAAGCCCATTCTCTACTGATTGATTTAATTTCATATTTCTTCTTGACTCCTCTTCTCTTAGAGTTTGTTGAATCTCTTGAATTGTTGCCTCTCTCTTAGATCGTAAGACAATAGCAATATTTTCATACTTTGGATGTATGCCTCTGACAATATGAAATAAAAGTTCTCTTGAGAGGAATTGATGCCCTTATGATGAACTTCTAGCATCAATATATTTTGCCCTCGTTATATATTCATCTAAAGTTTCATTTTATATTTCATTCTAATGTTCTTTAATTCTAAGCCTATATCAATAATTTTATCTTTCAAATTGCCTGTGTATGTTTTTCTCAGTGAGTCCCATATTTTCTTAGCATTTGTTTCTCCGATGAACATTCCAGTTAGTTCATTTGTCAATGTAGTGATGATTATCCCAAATGCTTCATCATTTTTATCACTCCAAATCTCCCAAGAACTTTTGTCTTCCATATCAGGTTCTGGATCGGAAATTACACATTTAAATAATTTTCTTCCTTTCAGAACTGCGCCGATTTCCAACGCCCAAATTTGATAATTAGTTCCTGTTAATGGTTCAATTTTTGTTTGGGATAAAAAATATATTCAGCCATTTTTTGTCTTTTGAACTAATATATAAACTAATATTCCAATAATATTATTAATTAAACATTATATTTTTATTGATTTACAAGAGAGAGAACAAAATATAGAAGATAAACTAATATTAAACAAAGGAACCTTTTTTTTTCTCTCGGATAACGCCTATTTACCTGTGAGCTTACACACACCCTGTGGCAACAATTAATTAATATATATACAACAAATGTAGTACGTATGAATAGGCCAATAAGAGTACACGTACTAATAGCGATAATGTACACTTAAATAGTCACAGAACTATAATGAGAAGGTTCTCTATATTTCGCCACCCCAACTAGAACCCATCGATAGAGGTAAAAAGATAGGCCCATTCCAATATTTTTTTAGTATAACTGACACGACTATAGCTTCTCGATATTCAGAACCCTTTGTGGAATAATGGAGATCCATTTCGGGACGTCGCCCAGACGTCGGATCGGGTGACAGCAAACAAACAAACCCAAGCGACGCCAGCCGGCAACAAAGGATTAGCGCAAGGCCTGGTCTATTGACCATTTGGTCTCTTTTCCTCTTAACATGTTTAAATAAAGTTGATACCGTTTCCTTATAGGCCTACAGGACAATTCTTCACCAGACTCGAACAAAGAAAAACAGATAAGGCAGCCATGTTGGCTTCTCTAATTTCAGTTCACCACCGTCGAACATTAAGTACGCCTGTACCTGAATCACGTGGCCCAGCTCGGGATGGAGAGCATACTGACCTACAAATATAAAATATTGGCATACTAGTATGCTAGCCGTTCGTGTCCACTTAATAATCTGTCAATTATCAACTAATTAACTCACCAATCATTACCAATTTACTTATTTATTTGGATTTTATCATCACGTTTTATTTTAAATCTGTAATTATCATTGTGTGTGTTTTGCAACTTTTACATTATTTTCATCCCCAGTGAGGAATATTATTTCTAAATTAGAATGCCAACTTTCACAATGTTAATCCTTTATATTTTTTTGTCATTTATCATAATAATCTTCGTAAATGCCGTCAATTTTTAAAAAACCAATCAAGCTATAACTTATTTATATTTTATGCTATATGGCTTCGTTTTTTTTCTATACCCCAACGCACTCAGCCATTATAAACCATCCAAGCCACCATTATTATATAAATATTATATCATTTGAGTTTCTTAACATTTATATATATTTTTAAATACCTTAAAATCGTCATTTTTTAAGATATCATTATTTTAATAGATTGAAAGTCTTGTTCCTTTTTTGACGCCCCTCTCTATCTCTCTCTCCCAATCCTATCTTTCCATCCTACATTCCTTGCTCAAACCCCCTTAGCCCATTTACCCCCAACCTCATACAGTCTCCCATAGGGTTACAGTTGCCCACTATTTTTAAAAAAGTATTAATTCATCTATTGGACCATCCTTCCTCGGTATACATTTCCCGATAACGAGTTCAGGAAATTTATAGAATTCTAACATCATTCATTACATTTAGCCATGCTTCAACCATACAGCCATGCAACATCATTCATTACATTCAACCATGTCAGGGTGTTCAATTACCAATGGCAACAGTACTCTTCACCTTCCCTAATCTTCACCCTTCCTATCTCCCACAGAAAATATTCTCCTGCTCGCCAACCAAACTTTAATTTTTTCAATTTTGATTCATCCAGCTGGCTCAACCTTTCTCGCTGTACATTTCCCAACAGTGAGCTCAGGCGACAAGTTTGAGTTTTATTCTCAACGCTCGGATCATCCTTATAACCACTATTTTCACCATTTTCATCCGAGCTCAATCATCGTTGGCAGCAGAACAATTCTTGACTCCACCTTTTCCATCCCTACACTCTCAGATTACCTACCTCCCTCTCCCCCGTCTGAAGTAGCGTTTTGAGAGGTCGGTCAAAGAAAACAATACCTCAATTACCCGGGCTTGTATTGCATTGCCGAACTTTTGAAGTTATCCATCGCAGAAACCAACTCAGACTTCCTCTTTTTTCACCACTGCGTCACTCTATAACCCAAGATATCCAGTTTAAGTTTACTTACAATTACAATTAAAATTATTTTATTTCCAAAGCGCTATATCCCGCAAGGGATACTTGCGCCAAACAAGGAGAAAAGTTTATTTACATAAGTTATTTACATTATTCAACGCATGAAAACATTAGAGTTCCAGATTTTGTAGAAAGTTTAGAATGTATTTACAAAATGAATTGAACTTTAAATATGATTTTTTATCGGAAATCAAATCGTTGAGTTCACAAACAACTAGTTCATTCTTCATTTTATAATCTTGAAATGCTGGGCAATCGATCAGTAGATGTCTTGAGGTTTGTTCCTCCATACCACAAAAGCAACTTGAATCCTCCACTGCCTTTATTCTAATTTAAAAACTTTTGAAATTTCCGTGGTTTGTAACAAATTGAGTATTATAAAAATTTGGACGAAAGTATTAAGGGATTTCTTGGGGAAAAAAAGCTTAAGAAAGTATTATTTGCTTCGTTTTTCAGAACATTCATTCTTTACTTGAGAAAGGTATCTATAATTCCTGGAATAAATGGGTCATATATTTGTTGATCGTCTGTGGATAAGTTTCTCAGATCAGATATCATGATTCTGGATTCGATAAAGTCTGAGATCAGAGGAATGTTGGCCAAACTATGAACACAGCTATATGATGTGGATTTATAGGCTTGTATACACCATGTTAGTATTTGATATTGGGTTGAATTTAATTTTTGTAAACATTTTTTTTTTATATTTGAACCAAATTTCGGCTCCATATGTAAGTATTGGTCTGAAAATGGATTTATATAAAGTTAGCCTTTTCTGGGTGCTTAGACCCCAATATTTCCCACAAATTGAGATGAGATGAATTTTAAAACGTTTTGTACGATTTACTATTTCTTCTATGTGGTATGTAAAATTTATTTTGTTTCTTCTTCTGTAATTTGCAATTATTATTCCTAAAATTTTGGTCTTCAGAGTTGGCATGGTTATTTCATTATTAAATTTGATTGGGATTTTTTCTTTGTTATGTAGATAAAGTATATTAGTTTTTTCTAGACTTATTTCAAGTTTGTTACTCTTACACCATACATCAATCGTATTTATATAATGCCTTTTCTATAACTATAATTTCAGTTCTTTGCAATTGTTGTGCCAGCATACAATTGATTCATCATCCGCATAACATACCACTTCACTATTAGGAACTTGATATTTGATCAAAAGATCGTTTAGTAATATTATCCATAGTAGTGGAGATAGCGGGCCACCCTGCGGTCATCCCTTTGTAATTTGTTTATTTATTGTTAAGTTCTCATATGTGAATTTCGTTTTCCTCGATTTGAAATATAATTGAATAGTCCTTATTATACTTTCCGGCAAATTATCTTCATCTATTATTTTTAAAATCGCAGGCCACCAAGCGTTATCAAAGGCTCCCGCAATATCTATTGTGACTAGAGCTGTCAGTTCTTTGGTTTTGTGTTCCATTATTATATCGATTATATTATTCAAGGCTGTAATAGTAGATTTTGACTTGATGAATCCATGCTATTTGGGACTTAATAAATTGTTTTGCATATAATATTCATATATTTTCTTTTTAATAACTTTTCGTAGATCTTAGACAGATTAGATGTTAACGAAATAGGTCGATAGCTTTTTATTGATTCGACGTTAGATTTGTTTGGTTTCATTAGAATTTTTAAAACTGAGGTTTTCCATTCCCTTGGAAAATATCCCATCTGAATACATTAATTTAATAACGAATGTAGCACCGGAAGTAACAGAGTCTTTGCGTATTTTATCATGTTATTACTGATATTATCTTGACCTGGTGACTTTCTAACATTGCTATTGTCAATTAGATATCCTATTTCTTCGGTATCAATATAGATAGCGCTTGAATTCCTTAGAAAAGGTTTGCAACTTCTAACCAATTCTTGTTGATGGTTGTCTTGATCAATTCTGTCATCTGCAATTAATACATTTATTAGGTCTGTAATGCGTTTTTCTATTTCTGATTCTTGATTGTTATCTATTATGGGAAGTCCTTTTTGTTTATTTGAGGATTTGAGCTTTTTGAAAATTTTATATGCGTTACCAAATGGATCATTTGATTCATTTTCTTCGATGAAATATTTCAAACTATTTCTCTTTGCTTTCTTTATCATTTATTAAATTTGTTTCTGACTTGTTTAAATCTTGTTGCATCGATAGTCGTACTGTGATAAAATAAGTTTCTTACATAAAGAAAATGTGTTTTCATTTGTTCAAGTTCTTTATTCCACCATTTTATACCTGCATCGTATGTGTAGTTGTTTGATTTTCCTTCAATGATATGTAAGCTGCTTCTATTATGTTATCCGTGAGTTTGTTTACAACTTTATCAATATCCGTGCAATTTTCCACCATATCTGCAATGTTCTTTAATTCGATAAGTTTACACTTGTTTCATTTAATTACCTTTATTAATTTCTCTCACCTCTGAAATTGCATTTATATAAATAAACATAGTGGCATTTTATTTTATTATCTTGTATATAGTAATTCAAATCCTTACTTTTTAAAACGTGTGCTTTCATTTTCTTATCTGCTTAAATTTTATATCTATACCTGTGTGCCCTTATTGCATTGTTTTTTAAATCCCTCGTTCCATTAATACGTTAATACTTTATTACTGTTGCCCTATTATCCCAATAACAATATATATCATTATAAATGATGATATAATGACGCATGTCAATCACGCGTATAATTATTTACAGATGTGTTTATTATATAACATGAAAATCTTGTTAGAATATTTAAATATGCGATTGTTGGGTTAAATTACCATATATATATGTGTTATAGAAAAAATATTTTATTTCAAAATTATAATTCCATAGATTGAACTATTCTGTTAAATCGACCGCCAGAGGTGGCGCTTTCCCTTTATATTGTGACGGTGTTTTGATCCACCGTCAATTTTGAACAGCCCTTTCAACCGCCACCACCTCGGCCAGCCGGGTACGTCAAGTCATCTCGGACAAGAAGTGAAAGAGAAGGTAGGTGACCGGGCTAGAAGCAAGGTGTGCTCAACTTAGGCTCACACCAAGATAGTGTCCGCTCCATCATGTGAAAGGAAAAGTACCTCCTCCAATCTCATCACTCTCTCCCTTTCGCAAAGTCTATTTTCTATCCCATCCATGTGCTCGTTATTCCCCTGTGGAAACCCACCATTCGACCAAGACTGCGCCATCAATCACCAATTCAACATAATCCGACATATAATTCACCAGAATTCACCAGGATTCAACAGGATCTCATAGTACCATCGACAACATCAACCCGATTATTATAGTGAGTCGACAGGATCCAATCCAATTTTTATATACACCTATTTTGAGCGATGTTCTACACAAGACAGAATATTTGTAAGACAATGCAAATTGTTTTGAATTTAATCGAACCACAAAACAAAAGACTGCCAAAGCATTAAAACATGTAAAATATTCGATGTACAGGGTAGCCACAACTGTACTGAAGCAACAAATTGTCAAAATCGTTTTAAGTACCCTAAATAAAAAAAAACTTTCTACAAACCATAAATTAAATTCAAATGAATGCCCGATTTACAAACCACAAATAGACAGAATTATTCAATGGACACAATATTCACAAATACACGAGGGAAATGATGTATCAAATATAATTTAAAGTTTAATCTTAAGTATATTAATATTCTATATGATTGAAAATGTGAGATGTGTTCAACAAAATGTAAGAAAAAGTTTTACTGCGATAAGTGAACTATAAAATATTTATTTTTGCATCCAATAATGTTTATCTTACACACACTTATAATATTCATATTTAAAAAAATGATGTTGGCATAGATATATATATATTATCCTATAAACAAATCTATTAAAAATAAATAAACCCATAAATCCCTATTAGAGGTTTAAGAAACAAATTTACTTACATTCCCATACCTCCCCGCGAAGGGGAGGTATATGGCCAAGGTTTTTCCTCTGCTTTCATTGGTGGCTACTTCCAAACTGACCCCCTGGTGGCTACCTTCACACTGCCCGCCTATCCTCCCCTCGGGTGTCCAAAAAAAAAAACAACAAAAAAAAATAATAAATATTTTTCAGATCACCCTCTGTGATAGGTCGAAAAGGGCAAAAGTAATATACCTAGGTAAATATATGTCATAATTTGTATATACCAAGATGTAACCCCACCACAATATATGCAATGTATCGTCCAAAAGGTTTTAATAAAGGTTAGGCCTCGCGAAAAAGAGAGAACAGTAATTACCAGGATCGCATCATCCAGGAAGCAAAGGTCACTACCCAGGAACCATAAAACTAAGTTCAAAGACCTTCTTCTTCCTGGAGGATGGTAATCATGAAAAGACAATGGAGGTACCAATCTACAATCAGAGTTAAGCATGAACAACTAACAGCCAACCAAAAGTAACCACGTAGACGATCTCAACCAATGAGAGGTATAGAGAGTTAACGAGGAAAATCTCGGACTCAAAGTTAGTGAGTAGGGAAGGCGACCGTACTAGGAGCAAGACGTGCCCAACTCAATCTCACCAAGGTAACATTTTCTCCGATCATGTGATAGGAAAGTACCCCATTAGTCTCAAAACCTTCTCTCCCTTATTCGCGAAGTCCTAGATTCAATCCCATCCTGTTTTCCCTCTCGTTATTTCCCCTGTGAAAACCTACCATTTAACTACGACTGCGCCATCAACCACCGCAAGTCACCAATCCTACAGTAAGTCAACAGGGTCTCACATAGGAATAACAATCAACAATCAAAAAAGGGTCAAAATATTATAGAGAGTCGACAGGATATATAATGGAAGACGAGCGATAACAAGGTGTGGAAAATGGGAGCGACGACGCGGCAATGGAGAGGGAACAAGCCACCAGAGTGGGCGAAACACGCACCCTGGCGGAGATATTACTGCAGTTGACCGCCGCCCTGACGCAAGTAGGTTCGGCCCAGCGCGCGGAAACGGATCTGCCCCCCATCGATGGGACATACGCCGCCCGCCAATTCTTCCAGGCCTACGACCGGAAGATGGACGAAGCCCTCGTAACCACCCCCAATAAGTTGCTCAGATTGCCTAGCTACCTGACGCGCCAACCCCTGGAGCTATTCAGGAAACTCTGGTTGGCCACCCAGATCTACTTCCAGGTGAGGCAAACCCTCATGGATCTCTACCCAGCATCCAACGAGGCGTTTTTCGCAAAGTACTTCGTCATGAAGCTTGCTGGACAGGCAGGCCTGGATAAGTATTACCGGGAGAAGATAGCGCTGGGAATGCAACTGGGACTCCCACAGGAGGTAATCCTCGAGACGCTGACGGAGCAACGCCTGGTCCGCGTGGTACCTCCTGAGAGCCTGAGAGAGTGGTTCCAACTGGTGAAGCGGATCCACGGACCCAGCACACCAACTTCGCGCCACCACGAGGAGCAACCGCCCACCATGTCGGGCCCATACCCCAGCACACAAAGAAAAACAGGTGTATGGACTGCACCATACGAACCATCTCAACACGCGAGCGTCCGGGCAGTGCAAATAGCCCCACATCCACAACACGCCATACATCCACCACAAGATCAAGCACAAGCCGCCCAAGACGCACCAGCCTTTCGCCAACCAGGTAGGAAGGCACCACCCACTTTTCGTCAGCCAGCTGACGATTAAACTGTCCACCACGCATGAACTCTCACCCTCTTTTCTCATTGACACAGGCGCAAGTCTGAACATAGTGCCCCATAACCTCTATAAAAAGTTAAAAATTAGCCTCCCTCAACTACAACCTGAAAAACAGTCCATAAACATACAGGCCATAAACGGTCTGGTACCGACCATTGTCAAATTACCCTCCCCTTGACAATAGGTAAAATAACCAAAAACTATAATTCCCATGTGGCGGAAGCACCACTACCAGTTGGAATTCTCGGAATAAATACCCTCCGAAAATTAAATTAACAATAGACTTTAACCAAGGCACTATGTTTCAACTCGCCGCCCCTTTGCCCCCTACCACCTACCATTTTTCTCACATCCCCAGTGAATGTGCCTATTGGGAATGCCAAGCGGAGTCACAAAAGGCTCACAACGCACACAAGCCTTCCGCACATGGCACCCAATGCTCGCATCCATTGGTCAAAAACCAATTGCCAACATGCCAATCTAGTCACGCGCACGCACAACACAATTATTTCACTTTGTCCTTAGTGAAATAATTGTGTTGTGCGTGCGCGTGAGGCCATATAATATATATAAAAGAAACATTCGCGCTTTTAAATCCTTTTATTTTATATGTATAGATGGCGCGTTATTGCTTTGTGATAATTTATTCGTAACTGGCCTTGTCTTTATAGTTTGCTGAAGAGCATTGCTCGAAGCAAATATTTGAATGTAATTCTACTGTCCTATAAGCTTATGTCCATAGTTTACTTGAAAACCATTTCTAAGATTCCATCATTCAGTGTAGCATATAAAAGCAGAATGATCCAATACAGTATTAGAGCTCTGAGAAGAGGTCTAGTGGATTAAATTGGCGAAACCGCTGGGAGGGTTCACCACTGATGAGCCAAGCCCTCCCAATATATTTTTTCATCGCAGTAAGGACAGTAGAAGTTCGCTTTATGTATAAAAGAAACATTCGCGCTTTTAAATCCTTTTATTTTATATGTATAGATGGCGCGTTATTGCTTTGTGATAATTTATTCGTAACTGGCCTTGTCTTTATAGTTTGCTGAAGAGCATTGCTCGAAGCAAATATTTGAATGTAATTCTACTGTCCTATAAGCTTATGTCCATAGTTTACTTGAAAACCATTTCTAAGATTCCATCCTTCAGTGTAGCATATAAAAGCAGAAAGATCCAATACATTATTAGAGCTCTGAGAAGCGGTCTGGTGGATTAAATTGGCGAAACCGCCGGGAGGGTTCACCACTGATGAGCCAAGCCCTCCCAATATATTTTTTCATCACATTAAGGACAGTAGAAGTTCGCTTTATGTATAAAAGAAACATTCGCGCTTTCAAATCCTTTTATTTTATATGTATAGATGGCGCGTTATTGCTTTGTGATAATTTATTCGTAACTGGCCTTGTCTTTATAGTTTGCTGAAGAGCATTGCTCGAAGCAAATATTTGAATGTAATTCTACTGTCCTATAAGCTTATGTTCATAGTTTACTTGGAAACCATTTATGAGATTCCATCCTTCAGTGTAGCATATAAAAGCAGAATGATCCAATACAGTATTAGAGCTCTGAGAAACGGTCTGGAGGATTAAATTGGCGAAACCGCTGGGAGGGTTCACCACTGATGAGCCAAGCCCTCCCAATATATTTTTTCATCGCAGTAAGGACAGTAGAAGTTCGCTTTATGTATAAAAGAAACATTCGCGCTTTTAAATCCTTTTATTTTATATGTATAGATGGCGAGTTATTGCTTTGTGATAATATATATATATATATAGGATTTCCCTGCTAGGTGGCCAACCGAAGAGGCAGCAGGTAACTACAGCTCCCGTTGAGTATTTCATTTTTCTTGATATTTTTAGTTTTTGCCTTTCTGCTGAGTTACTCTAATTCTTATATAGGGATAGAGGAAATATTTATCTTTTATTTCTCGGAAGAAAAGAGTGTAGAAAAGGAAAAATGAATTTAGGTCTAATATTTACATGTATCTTGTTTTTATGCATCACTCATCATGTAAATGAGCGCGTTGGCTGGCTGCTGGGTTATGCAAATTTTGATTTTAGCGATGAAAATGATGCAAATTGCGAAAGGCTGACTGCTTTAGATCAAGTGAACAAAAATTGGGCTCTCTACACGTTTTCGTTATAGTAAATCAAATTTGAGAATTATAATACTAGCATTGTTATTGATCTCGGGTATCGAGAGTAACCCAGGCCCTAAAGTCACCAGACAAACAACTCTAGAAACGCCTATGGAGAAAGACCTAAAAGAACTGATTGCGGCACTTTCTTCTAAAATGGATGATTGGGGCTAAAAACTCGATTCTAGGCTATCTGCGATTGAACAAGGGATGCAAAAATTTGACACCCGTGTAGAGCAGCTTGAATCTTCTCTGGAATTAACTGCGAGCGCCGTTGAAGTGAATGTCAAAAAGATTAGAGAACTTGAGAGTCGAGTTAGTTTTATGGAGATGAAAAACAGAGAGAAAAACTTGATTTTTTACGGCATGGAAGGTAATGGAAGTGAAAATCCTGATGAATCCCGCGCCAAAATAAAAAGTTTGATAAAAGACAAGATGCAGATCTCGGATGAGATCGCTATTTCCAGGTGCAGGAGGTTATCCAAAAAGGATAAAGCCCCAATGCTGGCAGAGGTCCCAGAACACAGCGAGAGAATAAAGATATTTAAAAATTCATTTAAATTAAGGGATTTGAAGATCTTTGTAAGCAAGGACTACTCTCCTAGTACCAGAGAACAACGCCGACTGTTGATTCCTAAATGGAAAGAATTCTTAAACAAAGGAATCACGGCAAAACTTAGGGATGATAAACTGATTGTTAATGGAACAGTTTATCAGGTTTTCAATGGTAAAATTACCACCAAGGAGGGTGCGGAGTTATAGCAAGTGGATGAAAATACAAACAAAAGAGAATTTGTAATATCACCAGACCTGCAATTGAAACCTACTAAATATAAAAACTCTATTGACATTTTATATTGGAACATAAATGGATACATGAGAGCAAGTTCATTGTTTGATCTTCTCGATTATGTAAAACATTATCATATTTTTGCACTTGCAGAAACCTGGCTCGACCGCAATATACAAGTTGACATACATGAATTTACTATTTATGAATCGCTGGCTATAAGATGTTGCAAGACTGGAAGACCGTCTGGTGGAATACTGGTCGGAATCAGTAAAATGCTTGCAAATTATATTTACAAAATAGAAATTGAGCCTAACTGGATTTCAATTTGTTTTAAACAAACCTCTATATGTAAACTATGTAAACTAGTCGCATATTTACCACCTGGTGATACTTTTAAACTCAACCTAAACAAACTATTTAGGTTTATTGAGGAAAGATTATTATGTGGCTATGAAATAATGCTGGCGGGTGACCTTAACATTCGAACGGGATCTATGGGCGGTTTTCACAATGTATTTGCGCTCTCTTCAAATATTTTCTCACTGCGTAATTCCAGTGATAAGATGATCTCTCCAAATGCAACCCATTTTGTTGAGTTCCTCGACAATAATTTACTGACAATATTAAATGGCAGATCGATGGCAGATCAAAATGGCAATTTTACTTACATCTCAGACCGTGGCTCTTCGGTCTTGGATTACTTTGTGGTGTCCCCCTTGCTTTTGGATCTAATTGAGAACTTCCAAGTTGAATGTTCTCCTTATTCGGACCATCTCCCTATCACCTTGTCTGCCCTTATATTGCCCGGTTCTGATCGCAGAATTACTTCATTACAGACGATGGTGAATTACTCGAGACATACAAATCCAACACCTTTAACAAGTTATAGATGGACACATGATAACTCACAGCTTTTCTCGCAGGCACTAAATGAAATACACCTGAATTGGAATCACTCAATAGATAATACAATGAGGCTTTTAACTGATAAAATCATTGATACTATGGGCAAAGCGGGGATGCAGAGAAGATCCAAAACATTGAAACCAAATTCAAAGCCCTGGTTTGATCGAGAATGTTATCTAACAAAAAAGAATGTTAAATCCCATCTTAAAATCTACATGAAATCAAAAAAAAGAAACAGACCGTGTTAACTATATTTCAAAAAAGAAATGCTATGGTGCCTTAATTAGAGATAAAAATAAAAAATACTACCAATCATTGCATGTAAATTGATCAAGCAATACTCATGACTCTAAAAACCTTTGGAAAACAATAAGCATTTATAAAAAAAGAAGTTTCATTCATGGAAACATATCGCTTCAAGAATGGCACCAATTTTACGACAAACTATTCTCATCCGAAACATCAACAGAATATATCCTTCCTATACTAAACACGCTTTCAGTGGATACAGGCTTATTGGCGGAAATTACAATGAGGGAGATAACAGAAGAAATCTCGCATTTAAAGAACTGTAAAGCAGCAGCAATCAAGCTCCTTCCTCACAGTTACATGCTGTTACTCAAGGATCTATACAACAGAATACTAAGATCAGCTGTATTCCCATCCTCTTTCTCGAAGTCTATTATTCATCCGATTTTTAAAAATGGCGATTATGATAATCCATCCAACTACCGCGGAATCTCACTGCTGAGCAATTTCGCTAAACTATTTATAGCAATACTTAGGTCCCGCCTAGTCAAATGGATTGAAACTAATGATATTATCCCAGAGAATCAAGCGGGCTTTAGATCTGCTCACTCATGTCAGGATCACATTTTCATATTGATGTCTGTAATCCAACTTGCCCTAAGGAAGAAAAGAGGTAAATGTTACTGCTTCTTCGTAGACTTAAAAAAAGCTTTTGACACGGTTCCTCACGCATTACTATGGACAAAACTAGTCAAAATAGGACTGAATCACCGATTTGTAAACTTAATTAAATGTTATTATGAAGACATGACCGCTGCGGTTCGTTGGAACAATTCTATCACAGAATTCATTGAAATTCGTTCGGGGGTGCTCCAGGGTGACCCACTATCCCCATGCCTATTCCTACTCTTTATTAATGATTTGATTAAAATATTTGATGACTCGGGGTTGTCAGGAATATACTTACCCAATTTCGGAAGCATACACCTCCTCCTATATGCCGACGATATTGTTTTGATAGGTGATTCTAAAATAAACCTTCAATTGAAAATCAATATACTGAAAACCTATCTAGAAACGAACTTACTAACTCTGAACGAAAACAAGTCAAGAATAATGGTTTTCCGTAATGGAGGAAAGGTGGCGCGTTCAGAAAGATGGTACTGGGGTCAAAGTCCTTTAAGTGTTACATCAAAATATACGTACTTGGGCTACCCGCTAACCCCTTCGATTTCTTTCACTCAAGTTGCCTTAAATTATAGAGGCAGGACCATGGCTGCGATGGGTGCTGTGGGGGAGATTATTCTGAAGTCCAAGCTCAAATCCTTCCATGCAAGTATGAGATTGATGGATTCTATGATCTTGACAGTCCTACTCTATGCGGCTCCAATCTGGGCACATGATCAAGCCTTAATCTTAGATAGAATCCAGGATAACTTTCTCAGACGTTTTCTGTGCCTTCCAAGCTATACTCCGGGCTATATTTTGAGGGCCGAAACAGGAAGAAACTCTCTTGATATCACAGTGAAAAAACTAACTTTGAAATTCTGGACTAGAATTCTGAAAATGGACGGCAGCAGGCTACCTTCAATTTGTTTGGCACATTTGTGGGACATTTCAATTTCTTCAAAACAGAATATCGGACTGGTAAAAAGTATAACAGAGCTACTTAACAACACCGGCTTCTCATGGCTTGTTGGAAGTACAGACTTCAATATTCTACAAAGATACATCCCCCTAATCATTAGAACGGCAACCGATCAGTCCTTGCAGCTGGATTATGTAAGAATTAGAAAATCAGTACTCTACTCTCACTATAAATACTTTTATTCATCACCTACAATGGAATGCTATCTGAATGACAATATCCCCCTAACCTTAAAGAGAATCATTGCACAAGTAAGAAGCCTTTTTGCAGTACAGAGAATTAATCATGTTTTACTATTGAAAACTAAGACCATAAAATGCACCTTATGCAACGGTGAATTTAGTCTCGACTTTCCGCACTACATGTTCTACTGTACGGCAATGGAAGAAGAGAGAGAATTTCTTCGTCAAGAGACCGGCTATAATAGCAATTCGCCTTATGTTTTAATGGCAAAAGTCGTAAAATCCAGACCCTTTGCATTTGCTTTTTATAAATACTGGAAATCAGCTCAATCAAAATATTTAGCACAGACACCGGATCCAACTCGATAATTGGTCGAGGTCAATACCCAATATTTGTATATAACTATGATGCTAATTTGTTATTTTTTTTTTTGTCCTACCGGGTGAATCCTGTATGGCACGTGTGCCTAATAAAGGCTATTGTTGTTGTTGTATATATATATATAAATAGTGTAAAACTATATAATAAAAATATAATAGTGATTCTATATTTAAAATATAATGAGTAAACTGATAACAACGATAATTTATATCAAGTAGATTTGATTAGATTAGCAAGCTAAATCTAAATTAATTATAAAAATAAATAGTTGTTTAGTTTTGTATTAAAATTATCTTTATTATTTTGATTATTTAAATTCAAATTATAAAATTTGTAAATTGTTATTATTTAGTAGAGAGAGAGAGAGAAAAAAAATCCCTTACTTCTTACAACATCCAATTAATTATATTATATTATATTATATATATAATTATATTATATTAATATTATTATAAATATAATAACCAACTCTTAAGTATACTTAAACATTTTATATACAGCTGATTTGCATATCAGCAGACGGCGCGGCGCGACCGCTTGCCGCTTGTTAGAACAATATGGTCGATAAAATTGAAAAACGTACTGAGGAATGTAGGATTCAGCATAAGATCATCTCGGAACAAATTGCTGACACATTAAAATCAAAGTACTCATCTACAAATAAAAGCATAAATCAAAATGATCTTACAATTGTACAGGGTTTGCTAAAGCAATTGAATATATTGATGGATACAATGGGAGATATCGCTGTAATCAATGGCTCTATTTGTGATAGACTTGGAAATCTGGACGAATCAATAAAGAAAATATCTCCTTCAAGTCAATTTTATAATAGGTCATATGCTCAAGCTACGAGAGTTACTAGTGAAGACGATAAAATAGTTATGCAAAATCAAAACGTAACGGATAAAACAATAATATTTAAATCCAAGTTAAATGTTTCCCCGGCTGAAGTATTAGGCGAAGTAAATAATGGTATTAAAAAGATGAGAAATGATAGATCTAAAGTCAAAATAAATCAAATAATAAAATCAAAATCTGGCGTAATACTTAAAGTTGATTCAGGTGAAGATTTGAATACATTGATTGAAGAGTTTAAAAAGATTGATGAGGTAAATCAAAAAGCATTAATTTATGCACCAAAACCACTAGATCCTACAATTGTTCTTAAGTCAATTACTAAATCTACAGATATTAAGGAATTGCCTTCGATTTTATGCAATATGAACCCAGAGTTAGAAGGTCGAGAGAAGAAGATAAAGGTTCTGTTCGCTATGAGATCAAATACTGATGTACAGGATGTTGTTCTCCGCATTTCCCCGGCTACATACCAAATTATGAAGAAATTACAACGTATATATACAGACATACAGGTTACATATATGAAGGATAAGGTGCTTGTACGTCAATGTCAAAACTGTTTTAGTTATGGTCATAGTAAAAATTCATGTAACATCATAAAATGTAAAAATTGCGGAGACAATGACCAACATGTTAACTGTCAATCCTTGCCCAAGTGCATAAATTGCTCTACACATCCTAAATATAGGAATAGCAATAATCATCGTTCTAATGACAAATTATGTCCTGTGTTCCTTCAACAAATGAAATATGAGATACAAAGAACATGTTATGCAGATTTAGATCATGATATTGTTACTTTGGATTAGAATAGACTTATTCTTGTTTTTTTTTTTTGTTTTTTTTGTCAATGTTCAAATTAAAAATTCTACAACAAAACACACGGAAAAGCAATTTGGTTAATAATGAAATAAGGGAATTTATTTCTAAAGAAAAATATGATATGATTATAGTTCAAGAACCATATAGTATAAATAATGAAGTAATCTTTAATATGCGTTCAAAAATATATTATGCAAATATACCGGGAGTTCCAATATATACCGCAACAATCGTTACAAACCCTTTCTTATCATGTAAATTAATTAAAGAGTTTTCAAATTCATTTGCAACCACTATATCAGTACAAACTACTAAACGGCAAATTATTCTTTCAAATATTTATATACACCCTAATAAAATGGATACCTGTCATGTTCAATTCCTTGATAAATTAATTAAAAATTTTAACACAAATCCATTGATTTTAGCTGGAGATTTTAATGCTCGAAGTCAGATGTGGTTTGATAATATTATTAATCAAAATGGTAGAAGACTTCAACCTATAATTGATTTTCACAATATGCTCATACATAACAATCGAAACAAAACATGTCGAGGATTAAGTATAATAGACCTTACTATTACTAATAGTCATGCTCATGTACTTGTTAATGGATGGAAAACGTTAAATCTTTCGCAAATCACAGACCATCACGCAATCTCATTCGACATTAGTCTGGAAACAGAAAGTTTATTACATGAAAATAATTCTACATGGTATTTTCAAGAAAAAAGAGCCAATTGGCAAAAATATGAACAGGCAATCAATGTGTCTAGGATAAATGAGGCAATGATGAAATTAGGTAAAATAGTAAATATAAACGATATAAACTGTGTAGTTTCTCTCATAACTGACATATTAATTGAAGCTGCATATGCATCTCTACGATTAAAACCAAAATATTTAAATAATAATCCATTTAATTGGTGGACGGATGAACTGGAACTTTTTAAAAATCATTTTAAATATGTTCGAAATCTATATTATCGGGGTAAACGGTCTAATAGACAGCTAGTTGATGAAAAAATGTATAAGGAAATACGAAATAAGTATATGAATATTATTGAAAAAACAAGAAATGTAAGCTGGAGGGTATTCCTGGAGGAAGTTGAAAATACATCTCCTTTTGGTAATACTTACAAAACTTTTAAACAAAAAATTTCTCCTAGGTCTTTTGATTTACCAATTCTAGATGTATCTCAAGATGTGCTCGAATCAGAAATGAAAAATCTTTTATCTTCTCTATTTCCGAATGACTGTCAATCTTCTGACACAAACTATCATAAATTAATCAGAGACAAGAGTTATACTTTTTCTAATGATAAAATCATTTATTTTGATAATATTCAAATCTGTTCAATAATTAAAAAACTTAAAAATGGCAAGGCTCCAGGAATAGATCATATAAGCAATCAGATGATCAAAACGGCAGTTCATCATATATCTCCTGTGTTAACAAAATTGTTCAATGCTTGTATGGGACTTAATTATTATCCGGAGGCCTGGAGAAAGTCAGCAGTAATGATTATAAAAAAACCTAATAAAGAAAATTATAAAGATCCGAAAGCCTACCGCCCTATAAGCTTGTCTTCTAATTTAGGTAAAATATTTGAAAGTCTAATTCATATTGAACTTTTAAATCATATTAATAGTAATAATGTTATGCATCCTGCTCAACATGGTTTTACACAAGAAAAATCAACAATCTCTGCTTTACAAGAAATAACTAAATTAAGTCTTCTGAAAAGAGAAACAGAAAATACGGCAATAGTAACAGTGGACATCAGCGGAGCTTTCGACAACGCATGGCATCCGGCAATTCTCCAACAATTGGACAAGGCAAATTTTCCAGCGGTACTTATAAAAATAATTAATTCTTACTTTGAAGACCGGAGTGTAGAGTTTAAATATACTAATGTAAAGTGTATAAAAAAGATAAATAAGGGATGTCCCCAGGGTGGTATTATTTCTCCTATTCTTTGGAATATATTACTTAATGATTTCAACTTATCTTTTAACGAAAGTTTTGCTAGAGTAATTGCTTTCGCGGACGATGTGACATTTGTGGTATGGAGTTCAAACATCTATGATCTTCAGTTTAATATTACCAAATGTTTAATAAAAATCAAAGCATGGTGTGAAAAGGTAAAACTTTCACTAAGTCCAAACAAAACAGGTATACTCTATCTACATAACTATGAAAAATTGCCCATTAATTTTGATGGAAAAATAATTCAACCATCAGAAACTGTTAAAATTTTGGGAGTTATTTTTAAAAATCATAGACAAAGGAATAAGATTAATTTTGGAACACATGTTGACAATATAATTATGAAAGCTACGAAACTTAAGAATATATTATTCTCATTATGTGCACGTACTTGGGGCATTGATACTCGACGTAGATTGATCTTATATAAAGCTATGATACGCTCTACAATAAGCTATGCATCAAATATTTGGTTTCCTTTTATCACTGCAGCAAAAAGATCCAAGTTGAATTCTATACAATATCAAATTCTTATTAGATGCATTCATGCTTATAGGACCTCATCTTCTTACATCACACATATACTAGCGAAAACCCCTTTACTGTCCGATTATCTTGAATTATTACAAACAAAGTATAATATGACAAATTCTCTCACAGATCGAACACTCAAAAAACCCCTTCAAAAAGAATTAAACAAACTATATCTGGATCTAAAATTTAAGTTTTATCTTTCTCAATCTAATGAACTGTTCAAGAAATTCTTTCCAATTGCTGTCCCAAATTTCATTTCTTCTGATAAATTCACTACTTTATTCTTAACTGGCAAAGGACCCTTCTTAAGTTTCTTATTCAAACTGAATGCTATCAATGATCCAACATGTGAATGCCGCTTAGATGTTGAATCACCAGAGCATCTTCTTTTATCTTGCCCTCTGACTAATCAAATTGTATGTAGATACTTTGAAACATTACCAAATTCTCTTTGTGTATATACTCTATCTTATGAGAACTTTGTTAAGTTTAGAACTATTTGTACAATAATTTACAAAACAATACTAATCCATCGTGTAAATAATTAATCATATATATATATATAATACTAGCACAGCACAATAGTCCTTTGGACTTCGTGCTTTTGTAACAATAAATAAATAAAAAAAATAAAATTAATTATATATTTATAATTAATAACAATAAAATCCAGCTGATATTTCACCTCTGTTCTATTATATCATATATCTCCCTTAGACCGGACTATATGTGTTAATATTAAGTTGTTTTAGTGAAACATTTATATATAAATATTCAACATACATAAGTGTTAAGGAATTCCAAATGTTACCTACCCAGTCTGTGACGCGTTCCTCTGTAAACAACTATTTCTGGATAACATCTGTTGCGGGGGGGGACCCGTGCTCCTCTTTTCAGAAATAGATTGTTTTCTTAGAAATTTCAGAATAATAAATCAACTGAAGAAGAAAAGAGAGAAAATTGTTAAGGGAAGAAAGCCAAACTTTATAATCTTTACAGTTAGTTATTTTAATATAACTGATTTAATTATTATTTATCTTTTAATTTTCCTTTAAAAAGGTAAATTATTAGATGATTAATAAAGCTAATAATTTTGAAAATTCATTAATATTTAATTTCCATTTTCCTCCCCAGAAATTGGAGATTAAATAAAATGAATTATATACAATATTACTTTAAAAATCTTGTGAAAATTTTTTAAAATCAGTTATAAAATTTAATTTTAATTAACTGTTAAAGTTTATAGGTTTGTATTAGTTATTATTGAGAGAAATTATAAAAAGTTGATTTAATAAATGGATACTTCCATTTATTTTTTTAAAAGTATTTTATAATTGATGTACTGGTGAAGTATTTTACTTGTTTAATACTAAATTTGTTTTTAATAAATCCCATGTTTAAATTTTTAATATCTTCTATGAAATTTTCTAATATATTATTTATTCTATAAGATCTTAGAAACTGACCAAAATAAATACCTTTGCAGCAGTTTAATGATATATTAGAATTTATATTGCAGTATTTTATAATATTGAAATTATAATTACTTTTTTTATTATAAATTTTAATAGCATTATTTGTAAGGTTTATATTTAGGTCTAAAAAGTTAACTTTTTATTTCTATTAATTTTTTCATTGTTCTTAAGTTTCAAGTATTTAGGATATATTTCAGGTATTATGTTTTTAAACTGTGGATTATTAAATATTATAATGTCATCTACATAAAGGAATATTTGCCAATTGACATTATTTTGTAGAAAGTATTCTCTTTCTCGTACCAGAAAAGTATTAGGTTGGCTAATAAAGGACTTGAAGAAGTTCCCATAGGAACGCCTTCTGATTGAATATATATTTTATTTTTAAATTCTATATAATTAAAATTTAAAAAAGTTTCCAGTAGAGTTTTTGCTGTTTTAATATCTAATTTAATTGTTTTATATCTGTTATGAATAATTTTAATGTGGAAAGTTTTGTCATTAATGAATTCGTTAAATAAATTGGTTATTTTATTATTTAGATCTCTTAAATTTATTTTAGAATATAGGTCCTAAAAATCAAATGTGTGTACTGAATCAATGTTTGTCCAATTGTTCATCAAATAGTTGATGATTTTTTTTATTTGAGTCGATATATTTATAATTATATTTATTAGTTAATTTATTTATAATAAATTGTAGTGTTGAAGCTAATTGTATATCAATGTTTTTTTATAATTGAATTTATACCAGATGTGATTGTTCTGAAAGAAATTGGTTTTTTGTGTAGTTTAGGAATTATATAGAATTTTGGTATGTTTGTATTTTGTTGTAGTTATAAATCTTTAGTGAATTTTCCACGTTTTTGATGTCTTTTATGATTTTTGTGGCTGTAGTTCTAGCAAAAGTGTATTTATTATTATTATCAATTTCCTTTTTTAGAATATCGTGGTATAGATTTTTACAAATTAAAGATAAATTATTGGGACATTTATCTATAGGAGTGATAATAAAGTCCTTCTGTAATTTAATTATATTTTCTTTAAAAGAAGGAATATCTGAATTAGGTTTTGTGTATTTAAGTGTATTATTATAATAATTTATAATTTCCTTTTTAATATTATGTTTCCATTCCAGAAAGGTAAATTCTGGAATACTGTATTTTATGCTAGTTTTTTTATGAAAATGTCTATATCTTTTAATATAGATATAATTGTATTATTGTAATTGTGTTTAATTTGAGGTATATATTTATACCCTTTATTTAAAATATCTTGATATTCTGGATTTAAAAAAGAAAAATTGCTAGTTAATATATGACCTGAGAGCTTATATTTATCTATATAGTTGTTGCAATTACATTTAATTTTTTTAAATTTGCCAAATTATTAATAAATTGGTTATAATTGCAAACTAAACTACCTATATTTTTGTTGTATCTCCAGATTGTTTTAAAATTTAAATTTTTTATAGGGAAAATATTATTGATGTTTTGGTTATTAAAAATATCATTAAATTTAATATGATTAAATAAATTGTTATTAAATTTAATGTACTTCACCAGTACATCAATTATAAAATACTTTTAAAAAAATAAATGGAAGTATCCATTTATTAAATCAACTTTTTATAATTTCTCTCAATAATAACTAATACAAACCTATAAACTTTAACAGTTAATTAAAATTAAATTTTATAACTGATTTTAAAAAATTTTCACAAGATTTTTAAAGTAATATTGTATATAATTCATTTTATTTAATCTCCAATTTCTGGGGATGTTATTAGTATATTGTTTAATTTTTCTGTATTTAAAGATGTCGTGTGTGATATCTATTAATCTGTTAGTCAGATTATGAATTTTAATATATTCTATAAGTTTGATAAATTTATTATTATTTAGTTTAAATAATGTTTTAATAAATTTATCGACGAAGTTGTTAGTATACATTTGTTTTGGGTCCAGTAATTCTTCAAATTCAATGTAACCTAATTTATTGGTAGTTTTACCTCTAGTTTTATTAGGTTTAGTTTTAAATTATTTTTTTTTTGTATTTGCAGCTGATTTCATAAGTTGAAATTTCTTCTGTTTGTGGTTTGTATGTGTAGTTTAATTCGTCATTAAGTCCATAAGGGAATAATGTGTTGTGTTTATAAATGTAGTTGTTTTCTAATAATAGTCGTTGTTTTTTGTTTTGACATATGTATAGTTTTTCTATCTTAAAGTTGTTAAAAGTATGTAATTGATTGTGTTCTTTCATATATATATTACCAATTGATTTTTTGGCGTGGTTTCTATGTAGGTTTATTCGTATATTTAATAGATTACATGTTTGTCCTATATATGATAGTTGACAAATTTGGCATGTTAATTTATAAATAGTATTTACTAATTTACAACTAGTCGTTTGAAATGTGTCATGGTTCTTAAGAGAGGGACAAGTTTGACAATTCTTTCTTAGGCAATTTTTAGCGAGTTTTAATTAACATAAGAGAGGTGCTAGCCCTAATATGTTTGTAGTTTTTTTTTAGTTTTTTAGTTTGTTATTCTTATGCAATTTTTTTTTTAATATATTTTTCTTAATTGTTTTTGTGGTGATTAAATTTGTAATAAATTGAATAATAAATCTATAAAAATATAGATATTATTGTTTGTTATCTGTTAAATTATTAAGAATAACTAATAAAAAACATCTTTAAACTAACTAAACACTGAAAAAAAAAAACAGAAGTTCTGAAGTTATTTTTTCTTAAATTACTTTTAAAATTTACTTTTTCATAATCAAATAATAAAAGATAATTAAAATCTGTATGGATTTTTAGTTATATTAGAATTTCTAATATAATTTAATTTGTATATTATATTAAATATAAAAATATATCATAGAGCAAGCTCATATGAATTAATATAGTGTAAAAACTATATAATAAAAATATAATAGTGATTCTATATTTAAAATTTAATGAGTAACTGATAACAATGATAATTTATATCAAGTAGATTTGATTAGATTAGCAAGCTAAATCTAAATTAATTATACAAATAAATAGTTGTTTAGTTTTGTATTAAAATTATCTTTATTATTTTGTTTATTTAAATTCAAATTATAAAATTTGTAAATTGTTATTATTTAGTAGAGACAGAGAGAAAAAAAAATCCTTTACTTCTTACAACATCCAATTAATTATATATTTATAATTAATAACAATAAAATATAACAACGTAACGTCTTTTGCATCGGCTTTTAAACGTCATTTAGACATACTCTAATTTGTATATAGAATAATAGAAGTGAGAATATATTTAATATTATAAATTTTAGTAGTTAGAGATAAGAGAGAAAGACAGAACCATACACTTATAATCAAACTAGTAATAAGAAAAAATAATTTTTTTTTGTAAAGAAGGTAGATAAGATTGTTAGTATATATATATATATATATATACATATATTATAATTTTATATTTTGTCTTTTTTTTTTTTTAAGATTTTAAATTGTTTTTTATTTTATATAATGAATATATCTAGTTGTATTTAGTGAAATATCTATAATATGAATTAACTTTTGTTATAAATTTGGTTATTATGTTTTGAAACCCTAATGGTAGACCAGACATATACAAAAAAAATTTAAAATGAATTAATTAATAAAAAGAGAGATATGCTGGACCGAGGATTATCAAATAGAAATCTAGCTGATATTTCACCTCTGCTCTATTATATCATATATCTCTCTTAGACCGGACTATATGTGTTAATATTAAGTTGTTTTAGTGAAACATTTATATATAAATATTCAACATACATAAGTGTTAAGGAATTCCAAATGTTACCTACCCAGTCTGTGACGCGTTCCTCTGTAAACAACTATTTCTGGATAACATCTGTTGCGGGTGGGGGGACCCGTGCTCCTCTTTTCAGAAATAGATTGTTTTCTTAGAAATTTCAGAATAATAAATCAACTGAAGAAGAAAAGAGAGAAAATAGTTAAGGGAAGAAAGCCAAACTTTATAATCTTTACAGTTAGTTATTTTAATATAACTGATTTAATTATTATTTATCTTTTAATTTTCCTTCAAAAAGGTAAATTATTAGATGATTAATAAAGCTATTAATTTTGAAAATTCATTAATATTTAATTTCCATTTTCCTCCCCAGAAATTGGAGATTAAATAAAATGAATTATATACAATATTACTTTAAAAATCTTGTGAAAATTTTTTAAAATCAGTTATAAAATTTAATTTTAATTAACTGTTAAAGTTTATAAGTTTGTATTAGTTATTATTGAGAGAAATTATAAAAAGTTGATTTAATAAATGGTTTCTTCCATTTATTTTTTTAAAAGTATTTTATAATTGATATACTGGTGAAGTATTTTACTTGTTTAATACTAAATTTGTTTTTAATAAATCCCATGTTTAAATTTTTAATATCTTCTATGAAATTTTCTAATATATTATTTATTCTATAAGATCTTAGAAACTGACCAAAATATATACCTTTGCAGCAGTTTAATGATATATTATAATTTATATTGCAGTATTTTATAATATTGAAATTATAATTACTTTTTTTATTATAAATTTAAAATGCATTATTTGTAAGGTTTATATTTAGGTCTAAAAGTTAACTTTTTTGTTTCTATTAATTTTTTCATTGTTCTTAAGTTTCAAGTATTTAGGATATATTTCAGGTATTATGTTTTTAAACTGTGGATTATTAAATATTATAATGTCATCTACATAACGGAATATTTGCCAATTGACATTATTTTGTAGAAAGTATTCTCTTTCGTACCAGAAAAGTATTAGGTTGATTAATAAAGGACTTGAAGAAGTTCCCATATGAACGCCTTCTGATTGAATATATATTTTATTTTTAAATTCTATATAATTAAAATTTGAAAAAGTTTCCAGTAGAGTTTTTGCTGTTTTAAGATCTAATTTAATTGTTTTATATCTGTTATGAATAATTTTGATGTGGAAAGTTTTGTCATTAATGAATTCTTTAAATAAATTGGTTATTTTATTATTTAGATCTCTTAAATTTATTTTAGAATATAGGTCCTAAAAATCAAATGTGTGTACTGAATCAATGTTTGTCCAATTGTTCATTAAATAGTTAATGATTTTTTTATTTGAGTCGATAATTTCATATTTTTATTTATTAGTTAATTTATTTATAATAAATTGTAGTGTTGAAGCTAATTGTATATCAATGTTTTTTATAATTGAATTTATACCAGATGTGATTGTTCTGAAAGAAATTGTTTTTTTGTGTAGTTTAGGAATTATATAGAATTTTGGTATGTTTGTATTTTTTTGTTGTAGTTATAAATCTTTAGTGAATTTTCCACGTTTTTGATGTCTTTTTTGATTTCTGTGGCTGTAGTTCTAGCAAAAGTGTATTTATTATTATTATCAATTTCCTTTTTTAGAATATCGTGGTATAGATTTTTACAAATTATAGATAAATTATTGGGACATTTATCTATAGGAGTGATAATAAAGTCCTTCTGTAATTTAATTATATTTTCTTTAAAAGAAGGAATATCTGAATTAGGTTTTGTGTATTTAAGTGTATTGTTATAATAATTTATAATTTCCTTTTTAATATTATGTTTCCATTCCAGAAAAGTAAATTCTGGAATACTGTATTTTATGCTAGTTTTATTTATGAAAATGTCTATATCTTTTAATATAGATTTAATTGTATTATTATAATTGTGTTTATTTTGAGGTCTATATTTATACCCTTTTTTAAAAATATCTTGATATTCTGGATTTGAAAAAGAAAAATTGCTAGTTAATATATGACCTGAGAGCTTATATTTATCTATATAGTTGTTGCAATTACATTTAATTTTTTTAAAATTTGCCAAATTATTAATATATTGGTTATAATTGCAAACTAAACTACCTATATTTTTGTTGTATCTCCAGATTGTTTTAAAATTTAAATTTTTTATAGGGAAAAGATTATTGATGTTTAGGTTATTAAAAATATCATTAAATTTAATATGATTAAATAAATTGTTATTAAAATAAATGATAATATTAATGTTATTAGTAGATTGTTTAATTTTTCTGTATTTAAAGATATCGTGTGTGATATCTATTAATCCGTTAGTCAGATTATGAATTTTAATATATTCTATAAGTTTGATAAATTTATTATTATTTAGTTTAAATAATGTTTTAATAAATTTATCGACGAAGTTGTTAGTATACATTTGTTTTGGGTCCAGTAATTCTTCAAATTCAATGTAACCTAATTTATTGGTAGTTTTACCTCTAGTTTTATTAGGTTTAGTTTTAAATTAATTTTTTTTGTATTTACAGCTGATTTCATAAGTTGAAATTTCCTCTGTTTGTGGTATGTATGTGTAGTTTAATTCGTCATTAAGTCCATAAGGGAATAATGTGTTGTGTTTATAAATGTAGTTGTTTTCTAATAATAGACGTTGTTTTTTGTTTTGACATATGTCTAGTATTTCTATCTTAAAGTTGTTAAAAGTATGTAATTGATTGTGTTCTTTCATATATATATTACCAATTGATTTTTTGGCGTGGTTTCTATGTAGGTTTATTCGTATATTTAATAGATTACATGTTTGTCCTATATATGATAGTTGACAAATTTGGCATGTTAATTTATAAATAGTATTTACTAATTTACAACTAGTCGTTTGAAATGTGTCATGGTTCTTAAGAGAGGGACAAGTTTGACAATTCTTTCTTAGGCAATTTTTAGCGAGTTTTAATTAACATAAGAGAGGTGCTAGCCCTAATATGTTTGTAGTTTTTTTTTAGTTTTTTAGTTTGTTATTCTTATGCAATTTTTTTTTTAAATATATTTTTCTTAATTGTTTTTGTGGTGATTAAATTTGTAATAAATTGAATAATAAATCTATAAAAATATAGATATTATTGTTTGTTATCTGTTAAATTATTAAGAATAACTAATAAAAAACATCTTTAAACTAACTAAACACTGAAAAAAAAACAGAAGTTCTGAAGTTATTTTTTCTTAAATTACTTTTATAATTTACTTTTTCATAATCAAATAATAAAAGATAATTAAAATCTGTATGGATTTTTAGTTATATTAGAATTTCTAATATAATTTAATTTGTATATTATATTAAATATAAAAATATATCATAGAGCAAGCTCATATGAATTAATATAGTGTAAAAACTATATAATAAAAATATAATAGTGATTCTATATTTAAAATTTAATGAGTAACTGATAACAATGATAATTTATATCAAGTAGATTTGATTAGATTAGCAAGCTAAATCTAAATTAATTATAAAAATAAATAGTTGTTTAGTTTTGTATTAAAATTATCTTTATTATTTTGTTTATTTAAATTCAAATTATAAAATTTGTAAATTGTTATTATTTAGTAGAGACAGAGAGAAAAAAAAATCCTTTACTTCTTACAACATCCAATTAAAATATATATTTATAATTAATAACAATAAAATATAACAACGTAACGTCTTTTGCATCGGCTTTTAAACGTCATTTAGACATACTCTAATTTGTATATAGAATAATAGAAGTGAGAATATATTTAATATTATAAATTTTAGTAGTTAGAGAAAAGAGAGAAAGACAGAACCATACACTTATAATCAAACTAGTAATAAGAAAAAATATTTTTTTTTGTAAAGAAGGTAGATAAGATTGTTAGTATATATATATATTATAATTTTATATTTTGTCTTTTTTTTTTTTTAAGATTTTAAATTGTTTTTTATTTTATATAATGAATATATCTAGTTGTATTTAGTGAAATATCTATAATATGAATTAACTTTTGTTATAAATTTGGTTATTATGTTTTGAAACCCTAATGGTAGACCAGACATATACAAAAAAAAATTAAAATGAATTAATTAATAAAAAGAGAGATATGCTGGACCGAGGATTATCAAATAGAAATCTAGCTGATATTTCACCTCTGCTCTATTATATCATATATCTCTCTTAGACCGGACTATATGTGTTAATATTAAGTTGTTTTAGTGAAACATTTATATATAAATATTCAACATACATAAGTGTTAAGGAATTCCAAATGTTACCTACCCAGTCTGTGACGCGTTCCTCTGTAAACAACTATTTCTGGGTAACATCTGTTGCGGGTGGGGGGACCCGTGCTCCTCTTTTCAGAAATAGATTGTTTTCTTAGAAATTTCAGAATAATAAATCAACTGAAGAAGAAAAGAGAGAAAATAGTTAAGGGAAGAAAGCCAAACTTTATAATCTTTACAGTTAGTTATTTTAATATAACTGATTTAATTATTATTTATCTTTTAATTTTCCTTCAAAAAGGTAAATTATTAGATGATTAATAAAGCTATTAATTTTGAAAATTCATTAATATTTAATTTCCATTTTCCTCCCCAGAAATTGGAGATTAAATAAAATGAATTATATACAATATTACTTTAAAAATCTTGTGAAAATTTTTTAAAATCAGTTATAAAATTTAATTTTAATTAACTGTTAAAGTTTATAAGTTTGTATTATTTATTATTGAGAGAAATTATAAAAAGTTGATTTAATAAATGGTTTCTTCCATTTATTTTTTTAAAAGTATTTTATAATTGATATACTGGTGAAGTATTTTACTTGTTTAATACTAAATTTGTTTTTAATAAATCCCATGTTTAAATTTTTAATATCTTCTATGAAATTTTCTAATATATTATTTATTCTATAAGATCTTAGAAACTGACCAAAATATATACCTTTGCAGCAGTTTAATGATATATTAGAATTTATATTGCAGTATTTTATAATATTGAAATTATAATTACTTTTTTTATTATAAATTTAAAATGCATTATTTGTAAGGTTTATATTTAGGTCTAAAAGTTAACTTTTTTGTTTCTATTAATTTTTTCATTGTTCTTAAGTTTCAAGTATTTAGGATATATTTCAGGTATTATGTTTTTAAACTGTGGATTATTAAATATTATAATGTCATCTACATAATGGAATATTTGCCAATTGACATTATTTTGTAGAAAGTATTCTCTTTCGTACCAGAAAAGTATTAGGTTGATTAATAAAGGACTTGAAGAAGTTCCCATATGAACGCCTTCTGATTGAATATATATTTTATTTTTAAATTCTATATAATTAAAATTTAAAAAAGTTTCCAGTAGTGTTTTTGCTGTTTTAAGATCTAATTTAATTGTTTTATATCTGTTATGAATAATTTTGATGTGGAAAGTTTTGTCATTAATGAATTCTTTAAATAAATTGGTTATTTTATTATTTAGATCTCTTAAATTTATTTTAGAATATAGGTCCTAAAAATCAAATGTGTGTACTGAATCAATGTTTGTCCAATTGTTCATTAAATAGTTAATGATATTTTTATTTGAGTCGATAATTTCATATTTATATTTATTAGTTAATTTATTTATAATAAATTGTAGTGTTGAAGCTAATTGTATATCAATGTTTTTTATAATTGAATTTATACCAGATGTGATTGTTCTGAAAGAAATTGGTTTTTTGTGTAGTTTAGGAATTATATAGAATTTTGGAATGTTTGTATTTTTTTGTTGTAGTTATAAATCTTTAGTGAATTTTCCACGTTTTTGATGTCTTTTTTGATTTCTGTGGCTGTAGTTCTAGCAAAAGTGTATTTATTATTATTATCAATTTCCTTTTTTAGAATATCGTGGTATAGATTTTTACAAATTATAGATAAATTATTGGGACATTTATCTATAGGAGTGATAATAAAGTCCTTCTGTAATTTAATTATATTTTCTTTAAAAGAAGGAATATCTGAATTAGGTTTTGTGTATTTAAGTGTATTATTATAATAATTTATAATTTCCTTTTTAATATTATGTTTCCATTCCAGAAAAGTAAATTCTGGAATACTGTATTTTATGCTAGTTTTATTTATGAAAATGTGTATATCTTTTAATATAGATTTAATTGTATTATTATAATTGTGTTTAATTTGAGGTCTATATTTATACCCTTTTTTAAAAATATCTTGATATTCTGGATTTAAAAAAGAAAAATTGCTAGTTAATATATGACCTGAGAGCTTATATTTATCTATATAGTTGTTGCAATTACATTTAATTTTTTTAAAATTTGCCAAATTATTAATATATTGGTTATAATTGCAAACTAAACTACCTATATTTTTGTTGTATCTCCAGATTGTTTTAAAATTTAAATTTTTTATAGGGAAAAGATTATTGATATTTAGGTTATTAAAAATATCATTAAATATAATATGATTAAATAAATTGTTATTAAAATAAATGATAATATTAATGTTATTAGTAGATTGTTTAATTTTTCTGTATTTAAAGATGTCGTGTGTGATATCTATTAATCCGTTAGTCAGATTATGAATTTTAATATATTCTATAAGTTTGATAAATTTATTATTATTTAGTTTAAATAATGTTTTAATAAATTTATCGACGAAGTTGTTAGTATACATTTGTTTTGGGTCCAGTAATTCTTCAAATTCAATGTAACCTAATTTATTGGTAGTTTTACCTCTAGTTTTATTAGGTTTAGTTTTAAATTCATTTTTTTTTTGTATTTACAGCTGATTTCATAAGTTGAAATTTCCTCTGTTTGTGGTTTGTATGTGTAGTTTAATTCGTCATTAAGTCCATAAGGGAATAATGTGTTGTGTTTATAAATGTAGTTGTTTTCTAATAATAGACGTTGTTTTTTGTTTTGACATATGTCTAGTATTTCTATCTTAAAGTTGTTAAAAGTATGTAATTGATTGTGTTCTTTCATATATATATTACCAATTGATTTTTTGGCGTGGTTTCTATGTAGGTTTATTCGTATATTTAACGGATTACATGTTTGTCCTATATATGATAGTTGACAAATTTGGCATGTTAATTTATAAATAGTATTTACTAATTTACAACTAGTCGTTTGAAATGTGTCATGGTTCTTAAGAGAGGGACAAGTTTGACAATTCTTTCTCAGGCAATTTTTAGCGAGTTTTAATTAACATAAGAGAGGTGCTAGCCCTAATATGTTTGTAGTTTTTTTTAGTTTTTCAGTTTGTTATTCTTAGGAATTTTTTTTTTAAATATATTTTTCTTAATTGTTTTTGTGGTGATTAAATTTGTAATAAATTGAATAATTAATCTATGAAAATATAGATATTACTGTTTGTTATCTGTTAAATTATTAAGAATAAATAATAAAAAACATCTTTAAACTAACTAAACACTGAAAAAAACAAAAGTTCTGAAGTTATTTTTTTTAAATTACTTTTATAATTTACTTTTTCATAATCAAATAATAAAAGATAATTAAAATCTGTATGGATTTTTAGTTATATTAGAATTTCTAATATAATTTAATTTGTATATTATATTAAATATAAAAATATATCATAGAGCAAGCTCATATGAATTAATATAGTGTAAAAACTATATAATAAAAATATAATAGTGATTCTATATTTAAAATTTAATGAGTAAACTGATAACAATGATAATTTATATCAAGTAGATTTGATTAGATTAGCAAGCTAAATCTAAATTAATTATAAAAATAAATAGTTGTTTAGTTTTGTATTAAAATTATCTTTATTATTTTGATTATTTAAATTCAAATTATAAAATTTGTAAATTGTTATTATTTAGTAGAGAGAGAGAGAAAAAAAAATCCTTTACTTCTTACAACATCCAATTAATTATATATTTATAATTAATAACAATAAAATATAACAACGTAACGTCTTTTGCATCGGCTTTTGCACGTCATTTAGACATACTTAATTTGTATATAGAATAATAGAAGTGAGAATATATTTAATATTATAAATTTTAGTAGTTAGAGAAAAGAGAGAAAGACAGAACCATACACTTATAATCAAACTAGTAATAAGAAAAATATTTTTTTTTTGTAAAGAAGGTAGATAAGATTGTTAGTATATATATATATATATTTTATAATTTTATATTTTGTCTTTTTTTTTTTTTTAAGATTTATTTTTATTTTTATTTTATATAATGAATATATCTAGTTGTATTTAGTGAAATATCTATAATATGAATTAACTTTTGTTATTAATTAACTAATTAATAGACTTAATTAACTATTGTCTGAAATAGTTGTTTACAGAGGAACGCGTCACAGACTGGGTAGGTAACATTTGGAATTCCTTAACAGTTATGTATGTTGAATATTTATATATAAATGTTTCACTAAAACAACTTAATATTAACACATATAGTCCGGTCTAAGAGAGATATATGATATAATAGAGCAGAGGTGAAATATCAGCTGGATTTCTATTTGATAATCCTCGGTCCAGCATATCTCTCTCTTCCCATTAATTAATTCATTTTAAATTTTTTTGTATATGTCTGGTCTACCATTAGGGTTTCAAAACATAATAACCAAATTTATAACAAAAATTAATTCATATTATAGATATTTCACTAAATACAACTAGATATATTCATTATATAAAATTAAAAAAAAAATTTAAAATCTTTAAAAAAAAAAAAGAAAATATAAAATTATAATATATATATATATATATACTAACAATCTTATCTACCTTCTTTACAAAAAAAAATATTTTTTCTTATTACTAGTTTGATTATAAGTGTATGGTTCTGTCTTTCTCTCTTTTCTCTAACTACTAAAATTTATAATATTAAATATATTCTCACTTCTATTATTCTATATACAAATTAGAGTATGTCTAAATGACGTGTAAAAGCCGATGCAAAAGATGTTACGTTGTTATATTTTATTGTTATTAATTATAAATATATAATTAATTGGATGTTGTAAGGAGTAAAGGAATTTTTTTTCTCTCTCTCTCTACTAAATAATAACAATTTACAAATTTTATAATTTGAATTTAAATAATCAAAATAATAAAGATAATTTTAATACAAAACTAAACAACTATTTATTTATATATATATATAAATGTGATGAGGTCTGGTAGCCTCTTGTAGAATCCTGTCGACTAAAAATGTGATGAAGTATCCAGTCGACTTAAACTGTGGTGTGTTCCCTGTTCACTCTCGCTAGTAGTTTAGTAAAGCGCAACCCCAATTCACTTTAATTGTCGTACGTCCTATTAGAGCCCGCTTCAAAAAATTTGTGTATTATAATTCACTCTAATTGGCTTACGTCTGGAGATTCCCCGTAATAAACTTTAAATACAACTTTTTTTTAAAATGTGTTGCATCCCCAATTCACTTTAATTGGCCTATGTCCTATATGTGCGTTAAATAGCTGGGAACGTAAGAGAGATCTTTCGAAGGCCGTAATAAATCACTGCCGCTTCTAAAATAGTCATAGGTGACCATTCCTTAGATGGAGGTAATAAAATCTTTTCTCAAATTGCAGTCAGATCACATGTAAATTGCGTTAAATAGCTGGCCGTCATTTTAATTGCCCTAAGGATTCCCAATTCACTTTAATTGCCCTCCTACGTCATAGGTGACCATGCCTTATTGGAATAATGTTACAAGTATATGACGTAATGTCAGGGTCATATATACATATATATATAGGCCGATATTTTCTCATATTGTCAGCTTTCATACAGAGTGAAAGCAACATGGAAGTAAAAAATTTGCCAAATTTAGTTAAAGAAGTTATTGAAACAATTTTGGAGAAAGGTCTTTTATTATTAAATTAGTTGGTAAAAGATATGATAGATTTTTTTTTAATGAGCACACACTTTTTTTTGTTTTTAACATGAACTTTATTACATTTTAAACACATATATAAGTGTTCATAGAGTCCTTCTATACATTTTTCCTCTAAGTGTCGTTGTCTTCTTCTTCGTGATTGCAAGCCTGGATTTGCAAGACCGAATTGCAAGCTTGGGAATAAGCTTCGATTATTTTTTCAAATAATTCTTTTGAATAATACCATGCATCACCTTCACACTCAGGTGTGTGCCTAAAATGGTCCAAAAAATCGTAATAATCTTCAATAAAATTTCCACTTTCATCATACATTTGAAATAAATGGTTTTTAAAAAACCTATTAAAATAGGAAACTTTTCTTTCTTCTTCTTTAGTAGAATATTCGAATGAAATAGGGAATTCATAAATTACATCTACAAATTGATTCTTTTTTAATAAAAGACCTTTCTCCAAAATTGTTTCAATAACTTCTTTAACTAAATTTGGCAAAATCTTTACTTCCATGTTGCTTTCACTCTGTATGAAAGCTGACAATATGAGAAAATATCGGCCTATATATATATATGCGCCTGACATTACGTCATATACGTGTAACATTATTCCAATAAGGAATAAGGAATGGTCACCTATGACGTAGGGCAATTAAAGTGAATTGGGAATCCTTAGGGCAATTAAAATGACAGCCTTCGAAACGAGCTGGCAAAATGTGACCCTGACATTAATTTACATGTGATCTGACTGCAATTTGAGAAAATATTTTATTACCTCCATCTAAGGAATGGTCACCTATGACTATTTTAGAAGCGGCAGTGATTTATTACGGCCTTCGAAAGATCTCTCTTACGTTCCCAGCTATTTAACGCACATATAGGACATAGGCCAATTAAAGTGAATTGGGGATGCAACACATTTTTAAAAAAAAGTTGTATTTAAAGTTTATTACGGGGAATCTCCAGACGTAAGCCAATTAGAGTGAATTATAATACACAAATTTTTTGAAGCGGGCTCTAATAGGACGTACGACAATTAAAGTGAATTGGGGATGCGCTTTACTAAACTACTCATGGAAACCGAGGAGCGAAGTGGCGCCAACCCTGTGAGAAGTTCTCCACATTCGAACTGACATCGTCGAGACAATGCTAAAGACGACAAGCTGCAATCAACTTTACAGATGCTACAAGCTTCCACAACAACTTAAAAAAATCAATATTATTTTTAAAAATCTCTCAATAATCATAATTCTAAACTTATTTTTGTTTTTCTCATTAGTTATCCTTATACCAAAACACCCATTTCTTAATCAAACACATAAAAATTTTCAAAAAAATTGTCATATTCACCATTCTAAGTAAACGCCACAATTCAAAATATTCTTGTCACTATCACGACATTGCCCTTTTACAAGCATCATTTTCACGCTACCATAATCAATGATAGAAAAAAAAAAGTTAACATAGTTGAAACACATTTTTCCAGCTCTACAACCCTCTCACACATCACTCTCTCCAATTGGTTACAATTTTTAGTGCGCGACTTCACAAACAAATCCAATTTCGAGCCACACAAGCTCCATAACATTGCCCCACTAAACACTAAAAATAATCGCATTAAACGTGCCATATCCAATACCAATTTGAAAATTCTCGATACATGTTCATACAACCACCACCCATCACAAGTAAATTTGTTACTCATGGTGAAACAGGTTAGATTTTGTACCAAACAACGACTTCACGTGACACCTTTTCATTCACAATTTTTCACTTCGTGTCACAGCCCCACACCACAAAACCTTTTCACTTTTCAGGCCAAAGACGCCTTCACGCCTGTGACACATCTCATCCCAAAGCGTGTCCTCGTCAAAAGTCGCACTTTCACCATATTTCTAATCTGAAATCATCGAATAACATTTTTACAAAGTCTAAACAACATCGAAACACAACAACTACGAACACCGAGAAAACCATATTTTTCAATTATAACAGAAAATTGCCAACCTTAACAAAAAAAAAAAAAAAGAGGAAGTCAGTTTCAAGTAAATGACAAAAATAACAAACACCCCGCACGAATGACCCCCCAGTAATAGAATTCCCGAATCTATTTCAGTTACATATTCTCAGTCGAATGTCCTCCCCCCCCCCCCTCACAAAGCTATCATCTTGGCCGCTTTCTTCATGATCGCCATTTTTTTTTAAATACATGTTTTACACTAACCATTTAGGTTTTGTTACAAATCTCACAAGCTCCTTAATCACAACACAACATGCATTAAACATTTTACATGTTAATTGATATCACCAATTGAAACAACTTTGTTAAGTCTGATATAGACTTTATATAACGGAAAATAGGTATAATTATCTACATATCACCTTTTTGGATAAACGAGAATATTGTTCAATTTTATACTACTTAACATTTATCTAATCATTAATAACCTTTAATTATATTATAAATTTTGTAAATCTTTAATAATTATTTTTATTTTTACTTTTCAATTATTTAATCAAATTTTTAATCCAACATTATTAAAAAAAAAAACTTTAATCAAATTTACTTTTATTTTTCATGACAATATTTTAGTATTGCAAAACATCTAATTGTTTCGAAAATTATTTTCATTTTATTATTCATTATATCTTTAATATATTACATGTTTGATTTTGTCCACTTACACTTTTTTTACCAGCAATCATATTTTTATATATTTTTTCACTATATTTTATATTTGTTTAAATAGCTTCATTATATGACAATGTTTATCATCAACTATCGGGCATCTACAAAAATCGTTTACAACAATCATATTAAAACAATAATAAACAATAAGAGGAGCTTCTTGTGTAAATTTCTTTATTACCGCAAGTACGTTTTTACTATCCACGCCCGTTGAAGAACGTTCTGTTCGAAAGCTTGCGGTAATAAAGAAATTTACACAAGAAGCTCCTCTTATTGTTTATTATTGTTCTAATGATCGTGATTTTAAGAGTTTAATTTCTACAACAATCATATTCTCTAACCACTTCCTTATACTTTTCGTTACTATCTTTTTCAGCCATTGCTTCACATCAACGTAGAAAAACGACAGTACTGCTTGACAATTTTTATTTCGTAATTTCAACACTCTTTGAACACAGTTCCCCAGATTAAAAATCCCAACTTCTGGCCTGAACACGCTTCAAGAGTTAATTTCAATCATCCGCAGAGCACAATAACCAACGCATGCACAAAGCGTTCACTTTTCCAACTTTCAACTTTTTTTCAACTCTAGCGGACCAAAATCAACCTTTGATTTCGGGTCAAGTCAGACCACCTACTGTCGCTACAACAATTCTACTTATCGCATGGCTCTATCTCACTCCTTTCCCAATCATTTTAATGAACAACTATTTCTTCAACATTTTAACCCAATAACCTTAAAATTGTGACAAAGCACTGTAACCCTTATATAGGATCGCTAGTGAAACATTGCCTAGGAAGACGCTCAGTCTATATCCTCGCTTTGCACCTGGATCTAAGTATTTGGTTTACATGTGCACTCCTAACAAATGCATATTCTTCAACTACTATCCCTTTCCAACGCCCGCCAATATTCTCTTAGAATGTGAATTTTTATGTCATCATTTTATTTTAATCAACATTTTTAAAAAATCAAACAAAAATGTCATTTTTATTTCACTTTTATATATCTAAACAAATCATCTTGTTATAGCCGTTTTTAACCCTCACAGTTTAATTTAATTAAAATAAATTTTAATTACATACCTGTGTTAGAGAGGCTTCACCCGTTTAAACCCAGATAAACTCTTTCACTCCCGGGGCCCATCTATGGAGATTTAAACCAACAACCCCCTATTGCATATAACTTATAAAAAGATTTTCATGTTGTATAATTGAAACACATCTGTAAATGATTATACGCATTATTGGCATGTGTCATTACATTGTCATAATTAATGTACTTTGTAAAAACTGAGGATAAATAAATAAAACTCTGTAATAGATTAAGAGTTGAGCTGAAGCAAGAGATAGTAGTCAAAAACGTCTAAAATCATATGTAGCAGTTCCAAAACAACATCTAAAGATAGATAGGAAACTGTCAGGACGGCGCCAGTGTATAATATCGCCAGACGATCCACGCTCTCGTTGCATCTGATGAAATGCAATACTTCCTTTTTCGGAAAAGATATATAAAGCCCCCGTCCTAGCCAAAAATATAATCACTTCACCATCAGCGCAAGCCCTCGTCGGTTGTCACCAAGGTCCTCCTCATCTACCATGTAGACCAGTAAGAACTCTTTTATCTCCATCTTTCGCTCCTAGCTCAACTTTTATCTGTCCACGGAACTTTCCTAGTGCAACTGTGTCTTCGTTTTTTGTGTGGACATTCCCAAGCTTTCTACTCTGCCTCGACCACGACTGCATGTACTCTGTGAGAACTGTTAAAGGTCCCCTAAGGTGCAGAGAGGTACTCGAAAACTCTTCACGCCCTGACTGTCTCTCTTGGTTATTACAGGTTTGCCCCTTTCGGTTACCATACCACAGCGAGAGACCCTCGGTTACCACATATAAATATACTGATATAAAATCTAAAAAATATATATTATAATTACAAATTAATCAAATAATTCTTGAGAAATATTTGAATCAATAAATTCTAATTTGGAAAAGAATAATTAATTTAACAATTCTCAGAAATTATAGAACCAATTTGTAAATTGATTTTAAAAATTAGTTGATAAATAATTCAGATGAATTATTCAAAAATTACTCTTACTTAAAAAAAATACTTTGTTAATCCTGGGCCAACATAAAATATTTACAGAAAAAAAAGGCATGCATAAGAGAGTTAAAATTGGATGATGCAATTGGATGTTCCTCCGGCCATCAAAGGTTCTTCCCAGGATGTAGGATGAATCAGTAACTGGACTTCAGGTCACATGATATATCAGCATGATGTGACATGTGGTCTGCAGAATCCGGTCAAAGGGTATCCTACACATCCAACATCCTGCCGAGAACCTTGTTTCCTCAAATTCACACTTTGATAATTTTCATTGTTGGGTCTGAGTCCAGAATGGGCCCAACAATATTAATTTGTACAATAATAATCACTAATAATTAACATTTATATTTATTTTTATTATATATGTAGTAATTAAAATACCTTGGAATGAATAATTGAATCATTTCTTCAAAACCAGACGAATCGCCACAATATAACCTATTGTTGTTGTTTACTGATGGCCGGCTTTATTCTTTTTGTAAATTATGTAAATAAGTTTTTCATTTTTTTTGTTATTACGCCTTAAGCCAGGCAGTACTTTTATCGAATTGTTTTTTGATATATATTCCTTTAGCTCTCAATTAAAGCTATTACTGATCAAAACTATTGTTTATTATTATACTTTCAAGATTTTTGCCACGACTGCATTACCAAAACCATTTAGAACTAAAAAGAACCAGCAAATAATTCCATATCATAAACCTAAGGATATACAAAATCATCAGAAAATCATCTTATTTTCCTAATAAATATATATATATATATATTTAAAAAAAGGCATCTCCTTATCGTGCAACTGAAAGTTGCTGATGGCTTGCGCCATCTATCGGAATAAATATCAACTATTCTCGTTGATTTTTAATTATTCCAGAATTGGCCAAATACCCATTCTTGATTAATCAAGAAAAGCTAACCACGGACGCGTTTCGGGCTGTTGGCCCTCATCAGCGTGGTGCAAGCTGTACCTCAACGACCAAAAAAATTGGTCATTAAGGAATCGTGAAAAATCATGAAACGGGTAGTTAAGGCCAGAATTGCGTGAGGACGCTACACAATGTGAAAAAATAGTACAAATATAACATTGTACTGGGATAAGGTGCATAAATTAAAAAAAAAAAGGCATCTCCTTATCGTGCAACTGAAAGTTGCTGATGGCTTGCGCCATCTATCGGAATAAATATCAACTATTCTCGTTGATTTTTAATTATTCCAGAATTGGCCAAATACCCATTCTTGATGTTAGATTTGTTCTATTTTTTCACATTGTGTAGCGTCCTCACGCAATTCTGGCCTTAACTACCCGTTTCATGATTTTTCACGATTCCTTAATGACCAATTTTTTTGGTCGTTGAGGTACAGCTTGCACCACGCTGATGAGGGCCAACAGCCCGAAACGCGTCCGTGGTTAGCTTTTCTTGATTAATCAAGAATGGGTATTTGGCCAATTCTGGAATAATTAAAAATCAACGAGAATAGTTGATATTTATTCCGATAGATGGCGCAAGCCATCAGCAACTTTCAGTTGAACGATAAGGAGATGCCTTTTTTTTATTTATGCACCTTATCCCAGTACAATGTTAGATTTGTACTATTTTTTCATATATATATATATATGTCGTGGTCAAATGAAAAGGCGCAACCGTTATGCCAAGCGAACAGCGCACCCGCGATGTCTGCCACTTTATTTTTTGTAACGCCTTTTATACATGGATGAATTTACATATTTACATTTTAACACAAACGTAACATGTTTACATACTATTTTGACAAAAATAAATTTATCTCTTGGCAATAACTATACAAATTATGACAGATGGAACCTGTGTGGGATAAATAAATTTGAAATTAATTTAAAATTATTTAGTTGAGATTGGGAGGCAATTTTATAAATTGAATTCTGATACTATGTACAAAATTGGAAATTTGTGTGATATTATGCTAAAATATATACAAGTAGGGATTAACACAACATTAAGTCTGATATATAATACAAATATAATAAAGTTTTAAATGTAGCAGGATACGAACCTGTGTGATTTGGCTACGACTGTGTATCTGTTTGTGGAAGTGTTCTGTGTGTAAGAGGATCTCCTGCGCTGGAGTGTTGGTGGATTGATGATGGGCTGAGCATCCTTCTGTACCGTACTTTCCATAGCGAACGTAAGAAAAGGGGTGTTGAAAAGGTGCTCAGGGATTAAAAAGAATGAATGTTTGAGGAATGAGGACATGGGTCGTGGCGAACAATTCGGTAGGATGATCCAAATTGGGTCACTGGAGTCCTCGGAAGGTTTCTCGTTTGGGATGGAGAGAAAAAGGGACGGTTGTCATGTCAATGAAGTAGCGCAAGGAGAATATCTCTTGATGTTGGTGTGTGAAAATAATGGTGTATAGCAAATTGTCAGAAGGCAACGTACTGAAATCTGTGACGTACATCCTGAACGGATCGTTTCAAGATGGGTCTGTGACTATCAGTAATCCTGCTGACACCTTAAAAGAAAATGAATTTGGGAAAAACTATCAGTTCGGGGTGGTCAATGGGCAACACGGGTGGTGTTATTCTAATTCAAAATAGGAATTATATATAGGAATTCCCTGACGTTAGGATCTTATGGGGGATCATCAATCTTAATGTCGTGGTCACCATTCTTTTCTGAGTGGTTAATGAAGTCCTTTAAGGTGTTCCAAAGGACTATTGAAAGCTCTTCAAGACAATGAATCAAGATTGATTGAATTTGTCTTAATCGGGACGACGGCAATAAATAAATCAGCAAATGTATAATTGTCATGGAGACGTTTGGGTTAATAAACGCTATTGTAAGGAGAGATAGAAAAAATATTGAGAATTGTTTAATCCTATTTAAATATTTACCTATGGGCAACGGTACTAACGTATTTTTGCTTATAAATGACCTATTTTCTAAATTTGCATTGTCACAGTTAATAAGGAGAGCACTTAATTGAGGGCTAATTTGCGGAGTATGATTAAGTGTTGGTGAGGATGGGAGCACTATCTTCGTTGTAGGGGAAGGTTCTAATTGGATATCAATCTTTAGGGTGGTGTCAGGAGTAGAAAGGTATCTGGCTGTTAATGTTGGTTCGTCATTATCTAAGAAAATATCGGGGTTCATGTGATTAAATGGGTTACTTAATGTAGATGCAAAATTCTTATAGTCATCATGAAATAATTCAGGTGGGAAATGATGGTAAATAAAATATGATTTTGGCGCGCTATTGTTGTTGTTTGTTGAGTGAGGTGTAAAGATGTACTTAGTGTCTTCGGAATAGTGCTTCAATTTGTTTACGTGGATAATTTCTGTGTCTAAGTTTTGAGCTTGATTAGGTCTATTGATTCTAACTGTATAGGGGGATATCACCTCAATTATCTCATATGGTCCACTGAAGTAAGGCACTAATTTTCCCGTATTGGGGTGTTGGTAAATTTTGGTAAGGACTAGATCGCCTACCTCAAAGTCGGGGAACCTGTGATTTTTATCAAATCTGATCTTATCTAGCATATGGCGTTGTTTCGTTCTTTGTAACGCTAGGCGTCTGGATTCAGTGACTGATGGATAAGGATCTAGATGTTGTGACAGCTCTTTCGGTAGGGAACCGTCCATAAGGTATGATGGGGAAAATCCCGTGACGGAATGAGGGGTGTCGTTATATGCCTTAACTACTTTGGATTGGAGCATAGTCCAACTAGCTCTAGGATGTTGAAGATGGAGGAGCCTAAGTTTTCCGGTCAGGGTTGCGTTCAAACGTTCGGATAAACCGTTTGCCTGTGGATGGTTGCTGGTAGTGAGCATTGGTTGGATGTTATGGGAGATTAGAAATCTCCTAAACCTCGGTGATGTAAAGGCAGGGGCTCTATCTGTAAGGAGACGCTTCGGACAACCACTTTGTAGCACCTTTTTTATTACTTCAATATTTGTGGTCGTACTGGTGGAACGAGATGGAAATGTCCATTCGAATCGAGTCGCGTGGTCTACTACTACATGCAGGTAATTTTTTGCACTTCCATATCTAAAAAAACTGGCTATAGTGTCCATAGAGACCAGATCGAATGGCATTGGGGATTCTGGCAATTCACCCAACTCTCCATACTTCCGTCCTTTTGGGGTTTTGCTCATTTGACAGATGTTACAACTCTTAACGAAGGCACGAATGTCTATCGACATTCCGCTCCAAAAGTATTGGGCGGAGATAATCCTAGTCAATTGAGAAATTCCTGGTTGGTTGAATTTCTGGTGGACTTCTCTAAGTATGGTGGGTCGTAAGGATGGTGGAACAACTATTTTGCTCACACCACGTCTGGTGACGGTAGTCAAGCCTGAGGTTTGGTGAACATACTTGGGATTATCCCGAAGCTCGCTTTGGTACATTTTTAATTGCGTGGCGTCAAGAAGGCCACAAAACGGATTTCGGGATAAAAGGTCAACCTCTAGTTGTTTGGTGCCTTTGATGTATTTCACCTGATAGTCGTAGACTGACAATCTCAAACTCCATCGAAAGAGTCTTCCTGTCAGATTTTTGATGTTTTTAAGCCACTGTAAGGCGCAATGATCGGTGAAAATGGTAAAACAATTTCCCGCCAGATAGACCTTGAAACGATCTACTGTTTCAATTATGGCCAGACACTCTAATTCGGTGATGGTATAATTGCGCTCGTATTTGCGCAGAGTGCGGCTATAATATTGTACTGGATATGAGTTTCCATCTGGAGAGAGAGAGAGATGGAGCTGTTTCAGTACTCCTCCTATCCCTTGCAAAGATGCATAAGAGTACACTTGACAGGGTAAATCTGATTTATAAAGATGGAGAATGGGACCTGATGAAAGTAGTTGTTTGAGTTTGTCAAACGCCTTTTGACAGTCTGACGTCCATTCCCATTTAACGTTCTTTTTCAAAAGTTGATTTAGAGAATTTCTAATGCGCGCATAATCTGGAATGAATTTGTTGTAAACATTAATGGCGCCTAGGAATGATTGCAAGGTTTTTACATTAGTAGGGGGTTTTATGGCATTAATTACATCTATATTCCTAACAAGTGGAGTGCAGGTACCTGAACTGACCTTATATCTCAGGTAGTCAATAGATGTCCTGAAAAACTGGCATTTATTAAGATTTAATTTTATATTTTCTGATTTACAAAAATGAAAAAATTCCTGTAAGTGTCCTAAGTGTTCCTCTAAACTGTTAGAATGGATTATGAAGTCATCAAAATAATGATTAGCAAATGTTAATTTGTGTTTCTGCATCAATTGATTTTACTGCCTTTCGAATATTTGAGGACTTAATTTGAGACCAAATGGAAGTCTATTAAAATGGTAATGCCCCAGGTGGGTTACAAATGAAAGTAGGGGCCTTGATTCGGGATGGATCGGAATTTGCCAGAAGGCGGAGGTTATATCTATGGTGGAAAAGTATTTGGAATTAGATAATTGATCTAGTACGGTTTCTATTAGTGGTATGGGATAGTTATCTACGGTCATTAATTCGTTAAGTTTTCTAAAATCTACACAAAAACGTGTCGAGCCATCCCTTTTTCTAACAAGTGTTACGGGAGCGGCATATGGGCTATTCGATGGTTCTATTATTTCATTCTCTAACATTTTCTCTATTTGATATTTTATTTCAGGATAATCGCTATATGGTATTCTATATGGTCTTAGTGTTATAATCTTATCACTGTTAGGTATTTTTGCAATAAACAAGGCGATAAGGAAGATGGGTGACACCTCAATAAAGACACCCATCTTCCTTATCGCCTTGTTTATTGCAAATTTTACTAGGAAGAGTTCCTTACAATCCTAACTGTTAGGTATAATTTTAACCGGGTCGATATTTAAAGCAGGTACTTAAACTTATCGATAGGGAACAAACCAATATTTTCTATAATAAGATGTTTACATTCATTAATTAGATGAGGATGTGCAACTATATAATTTTCTACATTTATGGTACTATTAAGGGTGTCATGAGGAAAAGATTGAGTAGTGTGGGGCATGGTATGGCTATTAGGGTCGTGTTGAATTGTAAAGTGTTTTAGTGATGGCGTAAAATAATCTTTAAAACAATATTGTGACTGTGTTAACATGATATTATCCTGATATATTCTCTTTGAAAAGAAATCAATAGTTAATCGGAATATCCCTAATGAGTTTAAAGAAAAATGCCAAATGGTAGATCATTATCTATTATATAAAATAACAGGTGTTCCTTAATGGATCCTACAGTAACTAAAATAAATGCAAATCCCACAGGTTGGATATTATGAGACAATGTCCTAATAGTAACATCATAATTTAAAAGTGACATTTTAGTTCTTAATGTTTTGAATTGTTTCAAACCAATAATATTAATATTAGAGCCCGTATCTATATTAGAAATGAAAACAAATGGTTGGCAAGTAGCAACTTGAGAGTCAGGGTACTTACGCCCTTAATAGCGTGTGGGTTGTACTTCTGGTTACTTGGTAGTATTGTCTCTTGGGTCACGAAAATACCGCAGCGGTGTCGATAGTCGAGGATGATCGGCACGCTGTCCAGGCAAGGTGGAGCGTTGTGGGCACTGATTGTTCCAGTGGGGCCCTTGGCAGTGCTTGCATGGTGTAGGCGCGGTGGAGGGAGATCCTTCTGGTCGCTTCTGGGAATGAGGAACATCTTCGGATAAGCGCCTTAGCGGATTACTTGTCCGTCTACCGGATTGGCAGGGAGATGGGCGTTCTGTGGGAGAGGAAATGCCGGGACGACTCGGGTCTCCGCCGATACCATAGATTTTCCTGGCCAGAGTGAGCCATTCCGACGGGCTGCTGGGTGTTGCAATCAGTAGGAGATTTCGACTGTAGGAGGGCATTCCTTGAGTGAGGGCATTGACCATATCCTTGCGGCCGATGTTGAGCTGCGTACCTATGCGTACCTTCTGTGAATAGTATGCTTGTAAGCCTTGAGGCGCGCAGCGTAGTTGATATAATTCTTGATGGGTCGGTGTCTCGGGTGGGGGGTACAGATCCTCAAGGACCTGTTTGATCTTCCAGTAGGGTTCATAGAGGTAGTCCATGGATTGGAGTGTTTTCCGGGCTCTCCTTCTAGCGCTGCCACTACCATGCGGCCTTGTTCGTCACAGCTGCTGTTTTGGAATTCCGGGGACCTCTCCAGCTCCCTTAAGAACGATTCCGCCGAACTTGATCCGTCAAATCTGGCTGCGGTGGTGGGCGTGTCCTGCTCTAGTCTTCTCATCATCGCCGTTATTGCGTTTATCACCGACTGATTCTCTTGAGCTAACTCGGCCTCCTTCTGGCCTTCTTGTCTTTTTGCCTTGCCCATGCTCTTGAAGTTCTTTATCTCTATCGACTTTTAACAGTCGTGGTCATATGAAAAGGCGCAACCGTTATGCCAAGCGAACAGCGCACCCGCGATGTCTGCCACTTTATTTTTTGTACCGCCTTTTATACATGGATGAATTTACATATTTACATTTTAACACAAGCGTAACATATTTACATACTATTTTGACGAAAATAAATTTATCTCTTGGCAATAACTATACAAATTATGACATATATTAAAAATGGCATATCCTGACCAGGAGCACATGTGCTTTACAGAAGGCAGAGCGCCATCTGGTGGAACAGAAATCAACTAAACATTGATTCAGCCTGTTCCCTGATATTTGGCCAACCCAATTTCTTGATAAATCAAGAAAAGCCATCCACGAACGCGTTTCGCGCTTTTGGCGCTCGTCAGTGTGGAGTAGGCTTAACCACTGCGACCAAAAAATATTTTTTGGGCCCAGTGGCTTCCTGAAAAACCAAGAAATGGGTATTTAAGGCCAAACTTGCGTAAATATGCTTAGCACATTAAAAAACGAAAGAAAAAAAAAAGATAAAAAGATCAGGTGTTGAAATCAATATTAAAAATGACATATCCTGGCCAGGAGCACATGTGTTTTACAGAAGGCAGAGCGCCATCTGGTGGAACAGAAATCAACTAAACATTGTAATATATATATTAAAAACAAAAAAGCATATTCTGACCAGGCGAACGTGAGCATTTCTCTATATGACCAAATTTTGGTCATAGAGGTACAGTCTGCATCACGCTGACGAGGGCCAACAGCTCGAAACAGGTTAGTGTTGATCTTTCTTGATTTATCAAGAAATTGGGTTGGCCAAATATTAAGGAATAAGTTAAATAAACGTTTAGTTTATTTTTGTTCCACTAGATGACGCTCTGCCATCTAGAAATGATCATGTGAGCTTGGTTAGAATATGCCTTTTTTGTTTTCAATGAATATATATTGAAAATAAAAAGGCATATCCTGACCAGGAGCACATGTGCTTTTCAGAATTTTCATTTTTAATATCAACACCTGAGATTTCTATTTTATTTTTTTCTATTATTTTTTTTTGCATATACAGGGTGATCCATAAGTCTTGCACAACTTTAAAAATTAATAACTCCACGAATATTTGAGTTAGAGCAATGCGGTAAACAGTATTGTGTTCAGAATGCAATGGGGATTATTATGGCAAATAAGGAAAAATTCTAAATTGATTTTAGTTACAATTTTATTCGTCAGATTGCGCTCTACCAGAATCAGCGGTTCAGCGGCCAAATTGTTAGATAAATTGAAAAATATATAACTGATCGAAACGTATTTTTACTTTTTGAGTACCAGGAAAGAACCCTGATAATATCAAATAACAAATTAATTAAACACTTCTCTGCCAAAACTAGAATAATTGGTTGATTTTTAAATACATTCAGAGATATGTAAAATATGTAAATGCAAATTTAAAAATGTAGCAAAAAAGAAAATCTATATTTTAGATGCTGTTTGCTGAAATCTCTCAGCGATTTAAATTTCGAAGATAATAAATTTCTAATTTTTTAAATTCAACTCTCTCTCAGTATCGATTATATTTATTTAAAATCACCTGAAAAATATTTATCTATCTCTGATATTTTATTTCACTCTGGAATGCCGTTGTTGTTTTCGTGTCCAGTAAAGAGCCTCAGATGTCTCCATGCATCTCTATCACAGCAGCAGCAATGTCCACTATCTTGGGTGTGTAAAGCTGACGCTCTGAGTTTATGTCAAATATTCTGAAAAGCTGCGGCCATTGCTGGGTATGAGAATATGTGGGTAGGTGTTAGTTCTACACCAGGACAGTTTTTGCATGTCCTATAGGTTCTTTTGCCATCTAGATGTATTGTCATTCCTTTATAGTGTTTTGTTAAAGCTTGTTATAGTTTTTGTCATTTTTCTCTCAGAGTTTATTTCGCATTTTGATCTTTTCTTATTTTTTGTTTAATTATCTTGTATTTTGACAAAACATCAGCGTTAAATAATGACATTTGTTCATTCCTTTGCTTCAACTTTCTGCTTTCTTTGCCAATTCAACTGTCAATTAATTACCCCCGATCCCAAAATGAACAGGAATCCATTGTAAAATGCAGTTCTTCTCCAATGGTTCCCGTTGGGTAAGTAACGAGTGTATTTTATGTGTGATATTAGTATTGCCCTTCTGAATTGCTTCTAGAGCGGATATGGAGTAGCTGTATATTAAAATTCCTTTTGCTTTATGCAGGGATGGTTGGTTAAGGCATACATCAAGGACTTTCCAGATAGCTGTCAGCTCACAAGTGAAGTTTGACGAAATATTTCATGCTCCTTCTTTGATTTTGATGTGTGTTCAATCTTGCACTATTATGCTAATTCCGGCCCCTCCATTACTCAGTAATTCTAGACCACATACACTCTCTAAATTTTCTCATTGTTGGTGGATAAAACAGTACCAGTGGTTATTTTGGCCGCTTTTTGCTTGAACACTGTCTAGTCTACCTTTTAGTGATGAATTTGAGGGAGCCCCCAGATGGGTGTGGCATATTCCATTATTGGCCTTATCAATGTGGTATATGTTGTCCTGAGAATTTTGGGTTTTATTTCCCAATTTGTTCCACATAGTTCTCAAAATGTTTAGTTTTCTGGTAGCTCTATTCGAGGTGCTAATTATGTGTTTTGTAAATCGCAATTCCTCATCAAGTATCACACCCAGGTATTTTGGATTTTTAAATTTCTCAATTATTTGATTGTTTATGCTTATTTTGAGGTTAAATTCAGAAGAGGCATAGGTTTGTTTTTATTGGGTTTATGGTCATTTTGAGTACCATTGCCTACTTCTCCAGGTCTCTCATTGATGTGTTCAGTATTTCTTCTGATTATTCTATACTGCTACTTGTGTGCCATTTGGCTATATCATCTGCATAACAGGCAACTTTTGTGTCTTCAGTGAGGTAAGGATGGATGTCGTTAATATATAGCAGGAAGAGTAGAGGACTGAGCTCAGATCACTGAGGTACACCAGCCCATTTTCTTCGGTCCTTGGAAAATGATCCATCGTCCAGAACCTTTATCCTTCTTAGCCTTAAGAAGTCTGCAATCCAGATTAAGGTTTTTCATCTAAATCCGATGTTGTGCAGCCTTTCAAGTAATTTCTCCCTCCACACTCGATCAAAAGCCGAGGTCATATCCAGGAATACGGCCGTTATCTTCTTTGGCGTTTTTTTTTTGGTTTCAGTATTGCCACTATAATTTATACCTTTCAATTCTTTGGTAGTTTACCAGTTCGCCATGAAATGTTCAGTATCCGTAGGAGTTGAATTTTAGGTCTTTTTTTTTCCAAAGTGTTTAATCATTTTACCAAAGATTAGATCCTCTCCTGGTGACTCTTGGGTCTAACTTTTATATTGATGAGTTTAGCTCAACCAGTGTGAAGTCCCTCGAGAAAATATATTGTTGATGGTAGTTTCTTGGTTGTTTAACTAACTAAATATTATTTGTAGAGTCCTGTCTTTCTTCCTATAGCTGAGTCTGGAAGTGCTTGAAAGATATTCAGCAATTATATTAGCTATCTGTTTGTTCGTTCTCGCTGTTCGGTTAGAATATTGGAGGATTGGTGTTGGTTTTGATTATTTTCTAACGCTCTAATTATATTCCAGTGTTGGCCGTTCTTTCTTGGATCCATTTTTATCGCAGAATTCTGCCCATTTTTCTTGTTTGCATATTCAAATTTAGTTTTCTATTATTGACTAATTTCAATTACGTCTACCTCTAGATATCGATGTTTTTGCAGCTTTGGATATGTTCGAAAAAAAATTTTCCAAGTTTTTGTAAAGCGTTCTGTAATTCTTCGTTGCATAGTTCTTCGAGTTTTTCTGTTATTTTTTACAGCCGGCTTTCCTAAAGTTCCATGTTCTTTTATTCTGTTGGACATTCTCAATTTTGAAATTTGGGGTTGCTAAAATTGGTCTGTGGTCACGGATTGCACTTTTCAGGGTTTTCCATTGTGTTGTGGGTGCGATGTTGTAATTTATCGCTGTGATGTCTATTGCGGTTTCAGTACCTGTGGATTTGGATAGATAGGTGTTCTCTCCGTTATTTAACGGTGTAAGGTCGAGGTCGGTTAGCATGTCCTCAACCTGCTGACCTTTGTTATCCTGGACAGGTGATCCCCAAGTTGGACTATTGGCGTTAAAATCGCCGAGTATGATTGTGATATCCGAAGACGCTTCACTTAATGTCTCTATCAGACCTGTATTGATGCTAGTATTATAGGGGTGATAAATATCTATGATTGTTTCATCTAGGAGAAAGATTTCTATTGCATGAGCTTCTGTCGTGCTTTCTATAGGCTTACACTGATTATAGGCGATTTCCTTAAATTTGATTTCTGGAGTTTTAATTAGAACGGCAAGTCCTTCTCAAAATTTTCCCGGTCTGTCCCTGTTTGTAGTGTTGTATAACCTTTCATATTGAATCTCAGGTTCTGATTCAATTTTTTTCTCCTGAAGACAAGCAATATGCACATTGTTGCCACGGAGAAGAGAAGTCAGCTCTTCAGGTTTCCTCTGGGTGCCATTTATATTGAGCTGTAGTAGATTGAATTGTGTCCTCGTAGTAGATTTTTCATCAGGAGCCCGGGCCGCAGCTCCTGACGTGGCGGTTACCCCGGACGCGGTAGCATAACTGGAGATATCGGTTTTGCTCTTCATTGGAAAATGGGTGCCGTTGCCACTTAGTCACCTTGGAAAGGAACCAGAATTTGGTCAAATAGCCCAAGGGTCCAGGGGGGCCCGCAGGGAGGTGGTCGGACTTCCCCCCCCCCCTTGAAAGCCGTTACTACAGGACAAAGCACTTTTGGTAATTTTTTATTGTAATTCAGAATCTGCCACTGAAGCTTTACGAGCGTTTCGTTCCTTTGATGGTGTATTCGAAGCGGTAAAAGACCCATGAGTTTCTACCCTCTAAGGTGAATGATTGAAAATTTTGAGAAGACTGGATCACCGGAAGTAAAACCTCGGAGTGGAAGACCATCGACATGCAAGTCAATTGGCCGTTACGGTTTTGCAGAATGTTGAAATTATTGAATCGTTATCCACGTATGGAGAAGTAAGTGTTTGACAAGTTTCTCGACAAACGTGGATTTCGTATGGAACAGTTTGGAGAGAACACACATTAAGAATTTTTCTTAAAAAATACCCATACAGAATTCAAAGATTTCATGAGCTGAAAGTCGGTGATTTTGTGAAGCGTCAATACTCACTCCACTGAAGGCACCATCAAACTTTGATTTCTAGGCTATTGCAATCTCTCCCCATCGCATATTATTCGCACTCTTAAAACTTAGTTTTAATCATTTTTTAACCTGCAATATCTTCATATTCTTATTTCCTTGTCTTACATTCGCAAAACCTCGTTGTATATTCGTACAACCCCCACCAGCATTAAAGCCTTTCGACCTTTTATCAATAGATAATATATCCGAGTTTTCTGAATATGGACATTGCAAAATGTTTTTCATTTTATTGTAGACCATCTGAAGCGTTATACATGGACATTTTCGTCCAAAGTAAATTCAGTGCATAAAATGAATTTACATAGTGGCTCTTATAAACGCTCTCCTAACACCTGCATTCACCTCCGAAAAATCCCGGAGAATATCAATATCGCGCGGTATACAGCCCTTGTTGACTCTAATGCTCAGGCAAACGGTCTGTTTGAACGCCTGAACGCCACTCTCACAGGCTAGCTCAGATTGTTACATCTAAGAAATCCCAAGATATCTTAGACCCAATTCGCTAGGAAAGTCGATCATACTTATAATAATACACCCCATTCTATTACAGGTTTCCACCCTTCTTATCTTATGTACAAAGTATCACCGATAGAGCTAAGAAACCATATATATTCTTATCCTCCAATAGACGAAGCTAGACAACTTGCCCATAAGCGCATCCAAGAGAGGCATTTAGAAGATAAGGGAAAATTCGATAAGCAGCATAAGACGCCTCAGTTCGAAATAGGTGACCTTGTATTAGTTGAACTTATCAGCACCCCACCACTGGAATATTAGTACCTTATGTCCGTACACCATATTGGAGACAGTATCGCCTAATGTGGTACGTATTGATAGGCCGATTCAACCACTTAACCGGGAAACTGATACAATACATGTTAATAGATTACGATACCATACAGAAAATGTCCTATATATAGCACCTCCAGAAGTAACAAATCCCCATAGGTATTCTCGTGCTAAGTCCAAACTAGACTTACCCCCGTAAAACGATATGCAGCCAGCATTTTCAATGCTGATGCAACTCGCATAATTCCTTCTCAAACTTCCCAGCCATTCCTACATTTAAATCCAGATTTATTTAACATCAATCGTTTTAAAACAAACCTCAAGTAGGGACGATAAAATTTCTCGTTAAATTCCCACACTTATTCTATGTACACACTTCTTACACCAACCCATTTGGATCTGTATTACTTACTTACTAACTTACTCTTTTCACACAATATAAATATATCTTTGAACCCACCAGATTCAGACTAGAGGAGAAAGAATTTAACGCACGTGCGCCGCAGACAAGCCCCATATCTCTCCCTTCAAAAACAATACACACCACTATCCCATCGCACTCCGGTCGTAAAAATGAACATGGACACCGCTAGCTCACATACCAAAGGCCTCAGTGACGATAGACTAAACATCTCGAAACAACAATCCGCGTTACTAAATCCATCGCCACCCTCCCCCTAACTCGCCTCCAGTAAATTACCGCCACGTCCTGCATTCCCTTTATTCCAAACCTTTTACTACATTCGATAGTATGTATCTCTTAACTTTAAAAACATTTAGATTTTGGAATTTGAACAAGGCCTACCCAAAATTGAACATTTTTTTAATATTTGATACTGTGTAAAGCTCTAATTTTTTTCTAAATTATATATTTGAAATTTAATAATATGTTTTGTAACACTCACCAAGGAACGAACTCTTAAAACTGTATGAAAACTTAGAATAGATTTTATCTTGCAATATATATTTTTATATCATATTTTAATCATATTTTATGAATGTTCTATTTATTCTTATATATTTATCATTTTTATATATATTTTAGTACGCAATTTTTATATCTACATAGCCAATAATTGCAAACTTTACACGTTAACCACAAAAATAACTTTTCAAAATCTCAATGACGCTGTAGTCTTGTGTTTTGCCAATTATTCAAACATTCCTCTTACCTACTCACTTATCTTAGATTTCACTCTGAAACTTTTTTAAAAAGAACCACATCAATCTCCCTTGCTCTCATTTATTTTTTCAACCTGATCACCCATCTTACATCGCCAATCTATCCTGCGCATACGACTACTATTGATTTTTTGTACCCTGAACCTAACCGAATCCCGCAGTGTATCATTTGCGTAGATTAGAGTTACCCAGGTCTTTTTTCCCTCTCTTTCTCAAGAGCCTACCAATGGAGTGCCATCAACTCCATTCACTCTCAAAGCGGAATTTAACTTATTTTTATCCCAAGTCGTATCGCACTTTGATATCAACAGCGCAGTGATAAGATTTCATTCCCCCACACACACCATGAACAAGCCATCAATCAAATTTGTCCCTCTTATTAATTTCTACGGTATCCTCTAAAACAACGCTCTTTTAAGACTTCGAAGAATTTGCGAGTTTGTCAATGTTCAGCTAAATGACATTTTCTTTTTTTAAAAATCAAATTCGATCTATGCCTAAACACATTCTCCCCGAGTGTACCTTATCCCTACAATTGGGCTTGAGAAGTCTAACAAGCTACCTTTTTTTTAACGGCCCGGTTCGAGCGCACAAGGCTATTTTATTTATTTTTTACTCAATTTTGTCTCTCACGAACCTCAAGGTTCTTAAACCACCCAACCGCGGTCCAGTCAATTTGATTTCAGGTGAATATCTCAATCTTCGCCCACGACCAAGGCCTATCTCAGAAATTTTGCTTATTATCGAAATTTTCTCAGATTTCTCTCCACCTTCCCCTATCGTTTATAGTCAGACAGATTGTCTCGACCAGAGTGATTTCGGAGTTATGATGATGGAAAAATGCTAACAATGGTCCGTACAACCAGAGTCGCATTGCGTTATTTTCATCGAAACACGCTACCTAAGGATAACTCTGTCTAGCCTCGCGCGCGCGCGCAACTAATAATTTTTTCTTGCCTATCTATCCTCTTAACATCTACCTACTTAACGTCTCACTACATCTACTATATTGTCTTTTTTTTATTACTGTATATAGTATACAACTCTCTCATTTTTTATGTATCACATAATTATTTGATATATATATAGCATTTTCATATATATTTTTACCTTGATTATACCCCAACCATTTTTTCTACAAATTATTTCCTTTAAACAATAGTCTTACAACGCTTTCACCTTGTTTCACTGTAGTAAAATTCTCATCCACCGGGGCATATCTGTCGTATTGTCGATGTTGTATATAAACTCAAAATAATTTGTAACTACAAAACGGCGTCAATAAAACGGATACCCGGGAGAGAAAAGGACGGTAGCCGGGAAGGATAGTCTGAAAAAGAGAGATTTATAGTCATGCCAGTCCCTGATTGTACGCGGACGTCCTCCTCCTCTAACGTCACAATTAGGATATATAATCTGGGGCTGAGCCCAGACAGGGAGGTCCAGACAAGAAGACCCAGATAAGGAGGTACCCAGACAGACACACCAAGAAAGTGGTCATTTAGACCAGAGCGGTCCCAGTCTCATCCTTCCCGGGGACCATCCCTAAACCGAGGTAACCATCTTCCTATGCGTGTGGTCGTCATTTGTCTTCAGGCTAGTGCGCCTCCACTTCCGGCCCTGACTGCATGTTGGATGAGGAGCCCACTGTGACCTTGTCGACTTTACTCATTTATTTTTTATTATTACATATATATGTGAAAATCTGTATATAGCAATATGTAACCACATCACAATCTATGCAATGAATCGTCAAAAGATTTAAGAAAAGTTAGGCTTCGCGAAAAAGGGAATTACAATTAACAGGATTGCATCATCCGGGAAGTGAAGGTCACTGCCCAGGACCCATAAAACTTAAGTTCAAAGACCTTCTTCTTCCTGGAAGATTGCAATCATGGCGAAAATGGAAGTACTAAGCCAATCACAGTTAAGCATGACAAATCAACAACCAATCACCTTTAAGCATGACCAACTGATAGCGAATCAGCAGAGATCACGTGGAAGTATCTCCACCAATGAGAAGTCGAGAGAGTTGATGACGATGATCTCGGACAAGAAGTAAAAAAAATGTAGGTGACCGGGCTAGAAGCAAGGTGTGCTCAACTTAGGCTCCAACCAGGGTAGTGTCCTCTCCATCATGTGAAAGGCAAAGTACCTCCTCCAGTCTCATCACTCTGTCCCTTTGGCAAGGTCTATTTTCTATCCAATCCAGATGTGCTCGTTATTCCCCTGTGGACACCCATCATTCGACCAAGACTGCGCCATCAATCACCAATTCAACATATTCCGACATAGAATTCAACAATTCACCAGGACTCAACAGGAATGTTACAGAGAATCAACAGCAATCCGACAAGGTAAACACCAATCCTATAGTGAGTCGATAGGTTCTTACTCAACTTGAAAGGATCCGACAGAGAGTCGACAGGATTCACACCGAATCCGACAGAGAGTCGACAGGATCTTACACAACTCACCACGATTATCACAGTAAGTCGACAGAATTCACTCCGATTCTCACAATAAAAAAAAAGTCGACAGGATTCACCACAAATATTATAGTAACGACAAAAGGATCGGACAGAGAGTCAACAGGATACAACCCGAATAGCACAGAGAGTCGACAGGATTCAATCGAATTATTACAGAGTCGACAGGATATGATTTATTTATTTATTTATCAAATCAGACGCGATATCCCTACAAGGGATGCTTGGGTCAATAATAACACTAAATTCAGATACTATATTACAAAAAAAAAAAATTAATAATTACAAGATTTGAAAAGATAAGAAAGAGGACATTAACATCATTCTTGATTTTACATCACAACCAACAAAATGATGGAAAACGAGCGAGAACAAGACGCGAAAAGGGAGAGCAGAGCGGCCACTTCCGTGCCCGAAATAGAACTGACACGGACCCTGGCGGAGGTTCTCCTGCAGTTGACCGCCGTGCTTACGGAAGTGCGGCCGACACAACACGCGGAAGCGGACATCCCTCCCTTCGATGGAACCTACTTCGCCAACCAATTCTTCCAGGCCTACGACCAGAAGATGGACGAAGCCCTCGTGACCACCCCCGAAAAGTTGCTCAGGTTGCCTAGCTACCTGACGCGACAACCCCTGGAGCTCTTCAGGAAACTCCGGTTGGCCACCCAGACCTACTTCCAGGTGAGGCAAACCCTCCTGGACCTGTACCCAGAATCCAGCGAGGCGTCCTTCGCCAAGTGCTTCGCCCTGAAGCTTGCTGGGCAGGCAAGCCTGGAGGAGTACTACCGAGGGAAGACAGCGCTTGGTATGCAACTGGGTCTCGCACAGGAGGTAATCTTCGAGACGCTGACGGAGGGATTGCCGCTCTCCGACCAGCGACTTGTCCACGTGGTACCTCCTGAGAGCCTGGGAGAGTGGTACCAACTGGTGCAACGGATCCGTGGAACCAGTGCACCATCTTCACAAAGGGCTCACATGGCACACAAGCCTTCCGCACACGGCACCCAATACGCGCATCCATTGGTCAAAAACCATTTGCCACCATGCCAATCTAGATCACCTCACGCCCACGCACACCATTTTTTCACCAGGGCTAATTGCCGTTATTATATGCCCTCTATGCACAAGGCCACTATGTCCCAAAATAACCACAAAAATGCCCAAAAAGTTCCATCCAACAGAACAACCCTCACAATACCGTCACACGCGTGTATATCGCAACAAGCGCGTCGTTCACACAAAAAAGCAACAGAAACACCGCTCAAACACATGCACAATTACTGCCGGTACCACCACCCCATTCACACAAAACATTCAAACAAAATTATTCACGCCATCCAAACACCACACAACCGCAAAACGTTGCGATCCTTCTTAAGCGCGGTGAACGCTTATAACAAGTTCATCCCGGACTACGCCCGCTTGCGGACGCCACTTAACAACCTTCTCAAAAAGGATGTCACATAGGTTTGGGATGACAAATGCCAGAAAGCGTTCACTAGCCTGAAGGAAAGCATCACCACACACCCCATTTCACACCTTTACCAGGAAGGTCTTCCATGCCAGGTGTACTGTAACGCCTCAACCCTCGGCATAACAGGCGTCCTCAAACAGGTCCACCCTGATAGGAAAACCTACCCAGTCCAATACTTCAGCCGCCCCCTACGTTCACACGAACGGAATTATTCTCTCTCTGAATTAGAATGCCTAGCAATCGTTTAGAGTGTGGATAAATTCCGCGTCTATTTGATGGGCAGAAAATTTACCATATTTTCTGATCATCACGCATTGAAATGGCTGAAGACGATCAAAAACCCGTCAGGTAGATTATTTCGATAGAACTTACGGCTATCGAGCTACGCATTTGAGGTTCGTTACATAAAAGGAACACAACAATATGAAGCGGACATCCTATCTCGTAACCCGTTCTGTGGCTTCTTAGACGCCCCCCTCATTAAGAACCATCAGTCTTCCCCATCTGGAGATTCTAAACTGACCATTGATAATAACGGACTTCAAAACCATTCCCCGCAAAGGTGTGAACAAAATAATAATCCCCAAAACACTCACCAACGAACTTCTTTAATCAGTACACACACAATACAACCACCCAGGCATCTCACAGATGACGAGACTCATCTCCGCTCAATATTATTGGCAGGACATGTCACAAGACATTGCACAAAAGGTCAAAACCTGTCCAACCTGCCAATTGACCAAGCGTATCGATAGATCCAACCAACATCTCCAAAGAGACATCGATACAGTCCACGTAAACAAACTAAACCCGTACACGAAAAACATCCAATACATAACACCACCCATAGCAAAACCACACCATCTACGACATAAGAATAATAACACATTCCCATTCAAACATCTTACACCTGACATATCTCCAACAGAGCCACTGACAATCAAACCGACGAACAGCAACCCTTTCATTTATTTAGAACACACCCTTTTAACCAAAACCCGATTTATACCCTTCACCCATAACAAAACACACGACATCGCCCATCCACAGATAGATCCAATCATAACAAATCGAATTGCAACACGACCCACAGAGAACTCCACTCATTGAAAAAATATTGGAAAACATGCGCAGATTCCCCATATTCCACTTAATACTTTTTAGCTGTCTCCTGACTATGCCATACTCCCTCGCCCCATTTACCATATTAATCTACCTTGGACTATATGCCCAACAGCCCCAACAGCTTTACCAATTACAGGAAGCCATCTTCCAGATAGGTAGTGCTTTCCATACGTTTGTAATTCTCGTCCTGGACACCCTGGGAGAAAATTCCAGCGGACATTCAGATCACCCAAGGGCAGCCGAGGGGGAAGTTGGAACCAATTTAGAAAGTTCTCCCGCACGGGCCCCTCTATCCCCTCTCTTCCGGTCAGAGATGACGCCCATCGATTAAGGTCATCACTTGGCCTCCCGACTTACAAAACGTTCGCCATCTTGGCTGTCACCGAATGTCGTCCATACCATCTCCACAGGTTGGAAATCCCAAGTTCCACAATAAATTCATACCCCGATTAATTTTCAAATTCAAAATTTAATTCTCAAAACACCGCCATCCAAATGAATTATAAAAATATCGATTATTTCCCAACACTCACAAACAACTTATTACATTTACCCACATAAAACACGTATCCAACACTCACGCCCAACACAACAGACCTTAGGATCTATTATAAAACATCGATTGTTTTCCAACAGTCAAAAACAACTTACTACATTTACCCACATAAAACACGTATCCAACAATCACACCCAACACAACAGACGTTAAGATCTTTGACAACACATAAAAATCATGTTCCACATTTCTCAGAAAAAACGTATAACACTTATCCACAAATTCGCACAAGAGACAATAAATCTACAAGGGCATCAAAACTCGGAAGTCTCCGCGTTACCTAGATACACCCTGGCCTTTTACCATTAAGATATACTTTTGTGTATCTCTATACATACATTTTTCTTTCTTTTTTCTCACCCCATTCATTTACTTTTTTTTAATTTTTAAATTTATCAATGCTCAATCAAAATATTTCCCATTTATATAATGACTTACTTTTTTTTCGTGAAGATAGAGGTTGCCTGACAGGCATTCATATTTCTTAAAAAAAGATACTTCGGCCAGTATAAATCTTTTTATTTTTTTTAAACCAATTTTATTTTAGACCACTCAACAATTTTTTTTCTACGAAAACTCACTTCGATTTCTTTTAATTATTTTTTTTTTATTTTGATTTCCCAAAGCCCTAACAGAAAATTCCCTTTATGTAGTTCTCCATACATCGAGTCTGAAAAATTGTATAGGCGCCATTTTTATTTAAAATCACTCAACAATTCCACCAACGCAAATTCACCTTGATTTCTTTTAATTTTATTTTTATTTTTGATTTCCCAAAGCCCTAACAGAATATTCCCTTGATGTAGCTTTCCATACCTCGAGTTGTATAATTGGATAGGCATTTTTTTTTCTCTCACTCAACAATGCCACCAACGCGAATTAACTTTGATTTCTTTTAATTTATTTTTTTTTTAATTTTTGATTTCCCAAAGCCCTAACAGAAAATTCCCTTGATGTAGTTCTCCATACATCGAGTCTGAATAATTGTATAGGCGCCATTTTTATTTAAAATCACTCAACAATTTCAACGCGAATTCAATTTGATTTCTTTTAATTTAATTATTTTTATTTCCCAAAGCCCTAACAGAATATTCCCTTGATGTAGATTTCCATAACTCGAGTTGAATAATTGTATATGCATCATCATTTTATTCTCTTTTCATTTCTTCTACTCAACAATTATTTCACCAGCACAATTCGCTTGTACCCTTTTTATTTCACCTATGATACTAGTATATAGCCTCACAGTGCTCCCTAATTAATTTTTCCCCACAAAATTACTTTTCTCTCACAGAATTCAATTCAGGCTACCCCTTTTTGAATTATTCACATGTAGGGGACGCATCTGTGATAATCTGTATATAGCAATATGTAACCCCACCACAATCTATGCAATGTGCCGTCAAAAGATTTAATAAACGTTAGGCTTCGCGAAAAAGGGAAAGAACATTTAACAGGATTGCATCATCCAGTAAGTAAAGGTCACTGCCCAGGACCCATAAAACTAAAGTTCAAAGACCTTCTACTTCCTGGAAGATTGCAATCATGGCGAAAGTGGAGGTACTAAGACAATCACAGTTAAGCATGACAAATCAACAACCAATCACCTTTAAGCATGACCAACTGATAGCGAATCAGCAGAGAGCACGTGGAAGGATCTCCACCAATGAGAATTCGAGAGAGTTAAAGACGATGATCTCGGACAAGAAGTAAAAAAAAAGAGGTAGGTGACCGTGCTAGAAACAAGGTGTGCTCAACTTAGGATCCAACCAAGGTAGTGTCCTCTCCATCATGTGAAAGGCAAAGTACCTCCTCCAGTCTCATCACTCTTTCCCTTTCGCAAGGTCTATTTTCTATCCCATCCAGGTGTGCTCATTATTCCCCTGTGTAAATCCACCATCAGACCAAGACTGCGCCATCAATCACCAATTCAACATAATCCGACATAGAATTCAACAATCCACCAGGACTCAATAGGATTGTTACAGAGAGTCAACAGCAATCCGACAAGGTAAACACCAATCCTACAGTGAGTCGATATGATCTTACACAACTTGAAAGGATCCGACAGAGAGTCGACAGGGTTCACACCGATTCCGACAGAGAGTCGACTGGATCTAACACAACTCATCATGATTATCACAGTAAGTCGACAGGATTTACACCGATTCTCACAGTAAAAAAAAAAAAGTCGACAGGATTCACCACGAATATTATAGTAACGAAAAAAAGATCCGACAGAGAGTCGACAGGATACGACCCAAATAGCACAGAGAGAGAGAGAGAGTCGACAGGATTCAACCCGCATATTATAGTGAGTCGACAGGATTCAATCGAATTATCACATATATATTAGAAATACACTGCGTGACATTGAAAATGGAACACCAAGAAATAGTGGCCAGAAAGTGATGAAACTCGGCAGACAGAGAGAGACAGGGACGAACAATAAGTGATCTTTATTTCAAAATGATAGTCATAAAACAGAGCGAGAACGGCGTCGTCTTAGTAGCAAGTAGGACCACCGCGGACGGCGATGCACGCAGCAACACGTCTAGGTGAGAGTCAATCAGAGTACGGATGGCGTCCTGAGGGATGGCTCTCCATTCCCTCTCAACCATTTGCAACAGTTCGTCTTCTGAACGCGGCTGTGGCAAGGCATGCAAACGGCGTCCAATGATGTCCCAGACGTGCTCGATTGGTGAGAGATCAGGAGAGTACGGTGGCCAGGGAAGCATCTGTACATCTTGCAGAGCTTGTTGGCTAATGCGAGCAGTGTGCGGTCGGGCGTTATCCTGCTGATAAAGGGCATTGGGTACCCCCTGAAGGTAGGGGAGTTTCACCGGTCGCAGCACATCATCAACGTATCGTTGGGCCGTCATAGTGCCCTGAATTCGAAGTAAAGGTGACCTGGAATCATACGCGATTGCGCCCCAAACCATGATTCCACGTTGTCGCACGGTGGGGCGTTCCACAATTGCTGCCGGATTGGACCTTTCTCCACATCGACGCCACACGCGTACACGGAGACTATCACTGGACAAGCAGAAACGCGACTCATCTGAGAACACGACCCTGTGCCATTCCGTCATCCACGTCGATCTAGCCCGGCACCATTCCAAACGTTGGCGCCTATTCGGTGGGGTCAATGGCAGTCTTCTTAGCGGACGGCATGAGTGCAAGCCATTAGCAACCAATCGACGGGAAATGGTTCTGGTCGAGATGGAATGATCTAGGGTGTCTTGCACATGTTGCAGGATGGCGGTACAAGTGGCTTGTGGGGCCGCCACTGCTTGTCGAAGGATACGCCGATCCACACGTGCTGACGTCACTCTGGTTGCACCGGCATTCCTATAAATTGCCACATTTCCTTGTTCCAACCATCTTCTCCACAGTTGGTGCACCGTGGACGCACCAAGGTGTGTATCAGCTGCGATTTGACGTATGGACCAACCTGCCCTTTTCAGTCCGATCACCATGCCCCTCGTAAAAGCGTCTGTCTGCTTGAACTTCCTCCGTTTACGATGAACTGGCATTCTCTGTTATTACACGTTTCTTTTGACACAAGAACAAAATTTCTACAATGATTTTCCTTGAAGAAATAACGACACGAATACTGTCCTTTCTGCAAGTTCCTTCCCTTATATCTTACTCCATGTGCGCACGAGAGCTGCGCATTTTACATCATTTGCATAACTCGGTTAGGCGCGTCTACCCTGAAATTTGCATAATTTACTGGCCACTATTTCTTGGTGTTCCATTTTCAATGTCACGCAGAGTATATCCCCCCCCCCAAAATAGAATTTTCGTGATTTACCACTTGGTTTTTGCACGATGGTATATCTGTGGTGAATTATCAAATCCGTAGGGAAGTCTACAGCATTCGTACTGGCTATCTAACGTCACGAAAGCTAGTAGATCCGTGGGTTATGTTCTATTTCCACTTTCAAATATGCGGATGCTACATTTAAAGAGGAGTAGTATTTGGCTTTCGACAATTTGTCAAGAATGGTTTCTATTAAAGGTAAAGGATGTACGTCTGGAGCGATGAATTCATTGAGTTTTTTTGTAGTCAACGAATACACGTTCTGTCTTTTCACGTTTCATAACTAGAGTTATTGAATTGGCGTGAGGGGAGATTGAAGAGCAATGATACCCGGTTGGAGCATTTGCTCTATTTGGGTTTGTATTTCTTATTGGTCGTGTAGTGGCACTCTATATGGGCGTAATGCTATTATTTATTCTGCGGTTGTATTAATTTTTATCAGTGGTATTTTCAATTTGTGCATATTGTATTTATTAGTAGAGATCACATGCGAGAATTCGTATAGAAGTTGGTGAAGTTCGTGTGGACAATGTTCTAACTGAGGTGCCGTTTTACAAGGTCTAGATAATTTAATATCATGGGTAAAATATACAGGGGGTGAATCAATGGTGTGGGAACATAATTGGGGCAAGGTCCGCCACGTGTGAAAAAGGTTTACAGGGTTTCCTACCGTTGAGTTGCTCTCGGGGCTTATTTAGTCGTCTTGGCTTGCAGCATGAGGAACAGGGCTCAGAGTTTGGACCTTGGGCCGGTTCTTGGTGTGGGTAACAATTTTTGGTACTGTGGTTGTGCGTGATCTGGCTCTTTAGACTGAGCGTGTTCGGCTCTGTGGAAACCGCTGTTAATACTGGGAGTGCCAGTGCATAGCATTGCAATACTCGCAAGGCGAGGGTGTGATGTAACCTGGTACGTTACACGTGGTGATGATTGCTGGCTGTTTTAGTGTGGTGGTGGGTTTTGGTAAGTTGGATGTGAGGATTTGTCTACTTGGCGTTGATACACTACACTGGGGGCACATTGGGTTCCTCTTATTCTGGACACTAGGTCGAACCATTCTTCAATGGTGTTTAGCTACGCTGTCGCGATTAATCGCTTGTCTGCGACGGGTAGTCCGTCGGACAAACGGTAAAGATGTCGGCGGGGATATTTGATTTCATGCCCATTACCGTTTGGCTTCGGTAGTAGTCTTCTCGGGGCATTTGGTATGTGAATTTGATGGTCAGGAAGCGTGCAAACGAAGCTTCTGTCGTTACTAGGAATAAGTCTATCAGGACCTGGCAGGCTTCATTATCAAAAGAGCCTATCTAACCCTAGGTTTCGAAAATATTGGAGTGGCTTACCTTGCAGGTATCGGGGTAACTTGTGTGTAGGTCCATGTAGGTCAGCTCAACTCGGTCTGCTTTGGCATCGAAGCTGTTGAAAAAGCTCTGGGCTTCAAATGTACCGTCATATGGACTCACGTCTATCTCCCTCGGAGGTCAGACGACCAGCAGCTTACAAAGGGCATCGGCGATCTGTGTCAGCGGGTCTGTGGAGGTCCCCTGGGACGGCGTTTCCTCCTCTTCAAATGTTGTCTCTTGTTTGGGGAAAGATTTCTCGGTGGTAACGTTGAAATGGCCGGTTTTCTCCTCTATCTTTGCTTTTTCTCGCTTCTATCTGGACAGGCTTCTTACCTTCTTCGTTGTGATATCCTGTCGGTTCTCTCCGTGTCCTATGGTAACCGAGAGGGTCAATCCTGTAGACTCTCGCTCACTCATATGGTAACCGAGAGGGACAGCCAGAGTGTGGAGAGTTTTACAAAACCTCTTTCCACTTTGGAAGACCTTTAACAGTTCTCACAGAGTACAGACAGTTGTGGTCAAGGTAGAATGGAAGACTTGGGATTTTCTACAAAACGAAGGGACACAATGGTGCTAGGAGCAAGCAGCAAGCAGCAAAATATGGAGTTTAAGAAGTTTTCTTACTGGTCTACGGCGGCATAGTCGTTGGTGAACCTTGGAGACAACCAACGAAGGCTTCCGCGGACTGGGAAGTGACTATACATTTCCGGCATTGCGGAGGTTTATATATCCTGTCGATGTGGAAGTAGTGGGCCTTCAGCGGATGCAATAAGGGCGTGGATCACGAAAGAGTGGTAATTGTACACTCGTAACGACTTCCTGGCAATTGCATCTTCAAGCCTCGTTCTTACATGTTGTGGGGCGTCTATATCTCAATCTCTGCGATTTAGCTCAACTTTTATTCTATTACACAGTTTTATTTCATTATCCTCAGTTGTACCGAAGACATTACATATTGTGATGCAATGGTTCATGTCAAAATCATGCGTATAATAATTTACAGAAGTGTTACTATCATACAGCATGATAATATTTTTATATTTACCTATATGGGGTTGTTCGTTCAAATTACAATATATATATATATATATATATATATATGGGATCCTGTTGAATCCAGTCGACTCTCTGTCGAATTGGGGTTGTGGTGTCGACTCTATGTCGAATCGTGTCGAATTGAGGTGTTGACTTACTGTGAGATTGCTGTGGACTCACTGTCGAATCCTGGCGAGTTGTGTGGTTGGGTAGATATGATTTGATTGATGGCGCAGTCTTGGTCGAATGGTGGCTTTCCACAGGGGAAGAACGAGCACACCCGGATGGGGTATAAAATAAGACCTTGCGAAAGGGAGAATGATGAGACTGACTGGAGGTATTTGGCCTTTCACATGATGGAGCGTACACTACCTTCGTTGTAGCCTATGTTGAGCACATCTAGCTCGTAGCACGGTCACCTACCATGCGCGTATTGGGTGCCGTGTGCGGAAGGCTTGTGTGCCATGTGAGCCCTTTGTGACACCGCTTGGCATTCCCAATAGGCGCATTCATTAGGTATATGAGTTAAATGGTAGGTGGTAGGGTGCAATGGGGCGGCGAGTTGGGACATAATGCCTTGGTTAAAATCTATTGTTATTTCAAATTTTCGGAGAGTATTTATTCCGAGAATTCGAAAAGGTAGAGGTGCTTCCACCACATGAAAATCCTCGTTTTGGATATTTTACCTATTGTCAGGAGGAGGGTTATTCGACCTAAGGTCGGTACAGGGCCGTTTATGGCCTGACGGTCTATGGGCGGTTGTTCCTCGTGGTGACGCGGAGATGGTTCACTAGTTCCGCGGATTCGTTGCACCAGTTGGTACCACTCTCCCAGGTTCTCAGGCGGTACCACGCGGACAAGGCGCTGGTTGGAGAGCGGCAACCCCTCCGTCAGCGTCTCGAGGATTACCTCCTGTGGGAGACCCAGTTGCATGCCCAGCGCTGTCTTCCGTCGGTAGTACTCCTCCAGGCTTGCCTGCCCTGCAAGCTTCAGGGCGAAGTACTTGGCGAAGGACGCCTCGTTGGATTCCAGGTATAGGTCCAGGAAGGTTTGTCTCACCTGGAAGTAGGTCTGGGTGGCAAATCGGGGTTTTCTGAAGAGCTCCAGGGGTTGGTGCATCAGGTAGCGAGGCAACCTGAGCAACCTTTCGGGGGTGGTCACGAGGGCTCCGTCCATCTCCCGGTAGTAGGCCTGGAATAATTGGCGGGCGGCGTAGGTTCCATCGAAGAGAGGGATGTCCGCTTCCGCATGTTGTGTCGGCCGCAGTTCTGCCAAGGGGGCGGTCACCTGCAGTAGAACCTCCGCCAGGGTGCATGTCGGTTCTATTTTGGCCACGGAAGTTTCTGCTTTGCTCTCTCCTCTCGCATCTTGTTCTCGCTCGTTTCCCATCATATCCTGTCGAATCTCTGTTGGATCCTGTTGAATCCTGACGACTCTCGGTCGAATTGGGGTGTTGACTTACTGTGGGTTTGCTGTGGACTCACTGTCGAATCCTGGCGAGTTGTGTGGTTGGGTGGATATGATTTGATTGATGGAGTAGTCTTGGTTGAATGGTGGTTTTCCACAGAGGAAGAACGAGCACACCCGGAGGGGGTAGAAAATAAGACCTTGCGAAAGGGAGAATGATGAGACTGACTGGAGGTATTTGGCCTTTCACATGATGGAGCGTACACTACCTTGGTTGTAGCCTATGTTGAGCACACCTAACTCGTAGCACGGTCACATACCTTCTTTTTCAACTTCTTGTACAAGATCATCGTCATTAACTCTCTCGACTTCTCATTGGTGGAGATACTTCCACGTGCTCTCTGATGATTCGCTATCAATTGGTCATGCTTAAAGGTGATTGGTTGTTGATTTGATAAATATATTTATATTATGAACATAATAACTTTTGCAAAATATGGGTGTGAATATTTTGAAAATTAACAATAACGCCTATTTTATATTTTAAAATTATTTGTACTATGTGTAAAAAGATTTTTCGTATAAAAATAAATAAAAATAACAAAATATATATATAGAAATGTTACACTAAAATTTTTACTGAAAACACAAAGCGTAAAAAATGTTTGAAAAGTTGGTTGAAATAAAAAAAAAAATATATAAAAAAATTGAACTACCAGAGATATATTCGCAATTTAGATCGTCATAAAATATTTAAAGTTTAATTTTTCATTCATTTTTTTACTTCAAATTTCCGATATCTTAGGTCTATATTTCAATTAATTTCATAGGGAGAGTTACACATTTAGAAGCACGTAAAAATGTTTTAATACTCAAAACGCATTTTTCCTTTTATATATCTTTCTTTTAATTTATGCAACATCGTTTAAGTTTATTTCAAATACAATCACACGTGTTGTATAGTTATTATTTAATTAAACATTACTCACCAGATGAAATTATTATTACAAATTATTTATTACACTTTATATTTATATTTTTACATTAACACATTGTTTACATTATACATCGTATTATTATTGTTTATGATGATGATCTATAATATATTTTAAAACACAGAATACTACATTCCCTCCTTCCTTTAGATGAAAGGAATCATATCTTTATATCTTGATGATGGCTTGACGACTCTTCCACTCCTGGTGAAAACCGGTTACTTGGTAGTCGGCAAGGGTGGAGAAACCTCTGGTGGCAACTGGTGAAGAGCCTCGGCATCAAGTCTATCTGAAACAACTGGGTTAAATGTAGACCCTGTTCTACTTGAACTTGGTCGGTTTAAAGAAGTGTCCTTGTCTTGGTTTGAGGAATTATCATCTGTTATTTGTACATCAGAAGAGTTGAGGTGTTCAATTCTTGTTGAATCTGAACTAAGATTTTCCTGGCTCTCTTCTGGAATCAAGTCAGAAATGTCTTGATTGGTCTCTTGAGTAGGAACATGTTTCAAATGTTTAGCATTTCTATGAATTATTTTTCCATTTTTAGTGTTGACTAATTTAAAAGAATTTATTGAAGTGTTTTCAAGAATGACATGATGTTCTGATCTGAAATTTGAATCAAGTTTTCCATTATTTGGATTTGCCACATAAACTAAATTTCCAATTTCAAAATTATGAGGACTAGCTTTCCGAATTATATCATTATATGTTTTCATTTTTTCTTTGTAGACCATATTGAATTCTTTGATGTTGGATTCATCTTCTTCTGCATCATTAACAAGTGAGCTTAATTTAGTTTTGATTTCTCTTGAAAATAATAGGAATGCTGGAGTCTTTCCTGTAGATCTGTTTGGAGTAGTTCGGTAAGACATTAAAATTCTGGATAAATCTTCTTTCCAATCTTTCCCTTCTTCAGAACTTGAATTAAATTGTTTCTTTAGAAATCTATGGAATCTTTCTATCTTCCCATTACTTTTTGGGTAATAGGGTGAGGCTTTGATGTGCCTGATTCCACATTCTTTTAAAAATCTTTCCATTGATGTACTTACAAACTGTAAGCCATTATCTGTTACAACTTCATGTGGATAACCATGTCTTGCAAAAATCTCCATCAATTTTTTAATAATTGTCTTGCTGGAAATGTCTTCTATTATCATTGCTTCAGGATATGAAGAATAGTAGTCGATCACTGTTAAAACATAATGATGGCCAATTAGACCAAATATGTCAATTCCAAGTTTCATCCAAGGTTTTGATGGTAACGGAACTATTTGCAATGGTTGATCATTTATCAATGGTTGATTCCTTACACAAATTGGACAGTTTCTAATCAAATTTTCAATGTCAAAGTCCATGTATATCCAAAAATATTTTTCTCTTAACAGTTGATTGGTTCTTGTCATTCCTTGATGTGTTTCATGTGCAATTCTCAAGACTCTCTTTATTAGTTTTGAAGGTAGCAAAATTCTACTTCCTTTTAAGATAAGATTAAAAATTGAGAGTTCATCTTTAAACTTATAAAAACATTTGAATTCTTCATTCAAAGGATATGGCCAAACTCCCTTTTGAACCATCTCTTTCAGTTTTTGAAACAAAGGATCTTGCTCTGTACAAACTTTTATCTCTTTCAAAGACAGTGCTTGAAACTCTTCAGAAGTGATGGATAAGACTTTATGAACATAGTCCTCCAGCCATTTTTCATCACTTGTGTTAGAAAGAGGTTGTCTTGAAAATATATCTGCAATATTTTGCTTTCCTTGAATGAATTCAATTTCAAAGTCATATGGTTGTAATCTCCAACTCAATCTTTGAATTCTTGGAGGCAAAACAGCTCCATTTTTAGGATTCAGCATATAGATTAGAGGTTTGTGATCTGTTTTTAACACAAATTTCCTTCCCCAAATATAGGTGTTAAAATGTTCAATTGCCCATACACATCCCAATGTCTCTTTTTTATTTGTGAATATCTTTTTTCAGTATCAGTTAAGGATCTGCTGGCATATGCAATGGGTCTTTTAATGCCATTTTGTTGTGTTTGTATTAATACTGCTCCAAGACCAATAGGGCTTGCATCTGTGATTAATTCAGTTGGTGAGTTCAAGTTGTAATATGCCAAGCATGGCTCTTTTGTTAGTGACTCTTCAAGATCCTGAAATGCTTTATTTGTTCTCAAATCCCAATTCCACTTAACATTTTTTCTAGTCAAATTATTTAGAGGTTCTGCCAATTTAGAAAAATTAGGTATGAATTTTCTTAAAAACCCACAAGTTCCTAAGAATGACCTTAACATCTCAATATTTTTTGGTATTGGAAAATTAGAGACTGCTTCTATTTTCCTATTATCAGGTTTAATACCTTCACTACTAACAATGTGACCTAAAATATTCAATTCTTCCATGGCAAATTTTCACTTATTCCTGTTGAGCCTAATGCCTACTTTATCAAATCTTTGTAAGACTTTTCTAAGCCTTTCTTCTAGTTCTTGTCTATCTTTAGCGTAAACTACGACATCGTCCAAATAACAAATTACACCTTTCAAATCAAGCAAAATTGAATCCATTCCTTTCTGATATGCCTCTGGAGCACTTGATAGACCAAAAGGAACTTTACAAAATCTGTAACAACCACGGTGCGTGATGAAAGTTGTAAGGGGTCTTCATTGAGGGTCTAAGTCAACCTGCCAAAACCCTTTTTTTGCATCCAGCTTTGCAAATACTTTAGCACCTTTAAGGGCATGTAACATATTGTCAATTGTAGGAATTGGATGTCTTTCTCTCAATATTGCTTTATTCACTTCCCGAAGGTCTATGCAAAGTCTAATTTCCTCACTATCCCTTTTTGGAACAACTATTATGTTAGAAACCAATTCAGAACCTTGATGCACTTCTTCAATGATTCCATTCTCTAGCATCTTATCAAGCTCTTGATTTACTGCTTCTACCATTGCATAAGGTATACGACGGCATCTCTGGGCAATGGGCCTATAGTTGTCTTTCAATGTCACTTTATGACTATAGCCTTTTATAGTTCCAAGTCCATGAAAAAGATGTTCATGTTCTTGAACAAGAGTTTCTATATTAGTAGACATTGATTCATTTACATGATTTACCCTTTTAATTATACCTAGTTCAAAACTAGCCTTGCCTCCCAACAAAGATTCAACTTTTTTATCAATCACATAAATTTCTTCTGAAACTGAATTTTCTTTCCAAGAAATCACAGCATTGAAATAACCATAACATGGAAGAGGTCTATCTTGACCATAGGCAAAAAAGGTTCGGGTGGTGTCATGTAATTTTGGCATAATTTTATGGCCATATAATTCAAGCATCTTATTATAGCTTATGAAAGTTCTATCACTCCCTGTATCAATTATCATATTTATTTCACTACCATCTATTTGCACTTTTTCTTTATTTTCAGCACCTGTATAGTAGGTATATTCATCTGAACTTTCATCTACTTCAGTCTTATTTTCTTCTTGTATGGTCTTAACTTTAGTTTGATTGAAACTTTTGTGGTTTCTATTATTATTTTGATTTGGGCGGTTCCTGCAAGCTCTAAAAAGATGTCCTAATTTATTGCAATATGAACAAGTCATTTTTTTAGCACCACATTCTTGTGCTGAATGTGTATCTAATCCACAGCGATAACATTTAGGCTTTGAGGCACCTGAAAATGATGGGGTACCTTGATTAGTGAATCTACCTTTGTTGAGATTATTAGCATTATAGTGCTTTTTAGGTTTATTTTGAACTCTATTTAGTGTTTGATCATTTTAAGGTTAAAGAAGTCTAATTTCTTTTCTAGAAATTTCAAACATTCTTGCAATATCAATGGTTTTTGACAGTGTCAAATTTTCTTGTTGCAACAATTTTTCTTTAAGTTTTTTGTTGTTACATTTTTCAATTATTTGGTCTCTTATCATATCAGCTTCTAAATTCCCAAATTCACAAGATTTAGAAAGCTCTCTTAAAGAAATTAGGTAGTTGTCGATCGATTCATCATCTTTCTGGACTCTTTGTCTAAATTTAAATCTCTCAGTGACCACATTTTTATGAGGTGTGAAGTATTTATCTAAAGCCATTTTAGTTTGTTCATAATTTTCCTTTTCATCTGGCAAGTTGAAAAATATACGCTGTACATTTGGCCTTAAACAATGCAATAGAGTTGCTCTCTTAATTTCATCCGATTTTTTTGAAATTCCAGATGCTATTTCAAAAATGGCATAGGATTCCATCCATTGCTTATTATCGGCAAATAAATTGCTTGCATTTATATTCATGGGTAACGGTGGCGTCAGGTTGGCTGCCATACTTGTTTTTTTTTTTTAGGGCTACAGTAATATTTTCAAATTCTCGTCGCCAATTTATGTTGTATAGTTATTGTTGTGTAGTTATTATTTAAGTAAACATTACTCACCAGATGAAATTATTATTACAAATTATTTATTACACTTTATATTTATATTTTTACATCAACACGTTGTTTACATTAAACATCGTATATTATTGTTTATGATGATGATCTATTATATATTTTAAAACACAGAATACTACAATTATATTTTTTATTTTGATTTCCCAAAGTCCTAACAGAAAATTCCCTTGATGTAGTTCTCCCTACATCGAGTATGAATAATTGTATAGGCGCCATTTTATATAATCTTACTCAACAATTTTTTTTCCTTCAACGAAAGCTCACTTTGATTTCTTTTAATTATTATATTTTTATTTTGATTTCCCAAAGCTCTAACAGAAAAGTCCCTTGATGTAGTTCTTCATACATTAAGTCTGAATAATTGTATAGGCATTATTTTTTTATTTTTTCTCTTACTCAACCATGCTACCAACGCGCATTCACTTTGATTTCTTTTAAAATAATTATTTTTTTATTTTTGATTACCCAAAGCACTAACAGAAAATTCCCTTGTAGTTCTCCATACATCGAGTCTGAATAATTGTATAGGCGCCATTTTATTTAATCTTACTCAACAATTTTTTTCTTCAACGAAAACTAACTTTGATTTCTTTTAATTATTATATTTTTATTTCCCAAAGTCCTGAAAGCAAATTCCCTTGATGTAGTTCTCCATACATTAGGTCTGATTAATTGTATAGGCATTATTTTTTTATTTTTTTTTTCTTACTCAACAATTAACCAACGCGCATTCACTTTAATTTATTTTAAATTATTATTGTTTTTATTTTTGATTACCCAAAGCCCTAACAGAAAATTCCCTTGATGTAGTTCTCTATACATTGAGTCTGAATAATTGTATAGGCGCCATTTTATTTAATCTTGCTCAACAATATTTTTCTTCAACAAAAACTCACTTTGATTTCTTTTAATTATCATATTTATATTTTTATTTCCCAAAGCCCTAACAGAAAATTCCCTTGATGTAGTTCTCCATACACTAGGTCTGAATAATTGTATAGGCATCATTTTTTAATTTTTTTCTCTTACTCAACAATGCCACCAACGCGCATTCACTTTGATTTCTTTTAAAATTATCATTATTTTTATTTTTGATTTCCCAAAGCCCTAACAGAAAATTCCCTTGATGTAGTTCTCCATACACCAAGTTGAATAATTGTATAGGCATCATTTTATTTTTTACTTTCTTTTACTCAACAATTATTCCACCAACACATTTCACTTTTACACTTTTTATTTCACCTATGATACTTGTATATAGCCTCACAGTGCTCCCTAATTAATATTTCCCCACAAAATTACTTTTCTCTCACAGAATTCAATTCAGGCTAACCCTTTTTGAAATCTTCACATGTAGGGGACGCATCTGTGATAATCTGTATATTGCAATATGTAGCCCCACCACAATCTATGCAATGTATCGTCAAAAGATTCAATAAAAGTTAGGCTTCGCGAAAAGGGAATAACAATTAACCAGGATTGCATCATCCAGGAAATAAAGGTCACTGCCCATGACTCTCATTAAACTAAAGTTCAAAGACCTTTTTGTTCCTGGAAGATTGCAATCATGGCGACAATGGAGGTACTAAGCCAATCACAGTTGAGCATGCCAAATCAACAACCAATCACCTTTAAGCATGACCAACTAATAGCGAATCAGCAGAAAGCACGTGGAAGGATCTCCACCAATGAGAAGCCGAGAGAGTTAATGTCGATGATTTCGGACAAGAAGTTAAAAGAAGGTAGGTGACCGTGCTAGAAGCAAATTGTGCTCAACATAGGCTCCAACCAAGGTAGTGTCCTCTCCATCATGTGAAAGGCAAAGTAACTTCTCCAATCTTATCACTCTTCCTTTCGCAAGGTCTATTTTCTATCCCATCCAGGTGTGCTCGTTCTTCCCCTGTGGAAAACCATCATTCGACCAAGACTGCGCCATCAATCACCGATTCAACATAATCCGACATAGGATTCGACAATTCACCACAATTCACCAGGACTCACCAGGATTCAACAGGATTGTTACAGAGAGTCAACAGCAATCCAACAAGGTAAACACCAATCCTACAGTGAGTAGATAGGATTTTACACATTTCAACAATTAGATTCCGACAGAAAGTCGATAGGATTCACACCGATATCTCACAGTAAGTCGACTGGATTCAATCGAAATATTATACAAGGTATGTCCCATAAGTTCCCGGACTGGGTCCATAAAAAAATAAATAAATGAAAAATGTAAATGAATTTGACTGTTTATTATAGAAAAAATATCTGGCTACACGGTGGTACCAATATCGAGGCGGTACGTGCACGCGCCCCAAAGTTATTCTAATTTATTTAAAGGTTACACATAGCGCTGCGGCGATTTTACGATGGAACGAAAATTGAAGCAGAGGATTTGCATAGAATTTTGTGTGAAACTTCAAATATCAGCAACCGAAACTTTTTAAATGCTTAACAAAGCATTCCCCAAAGATAACAATTGTTTTTGAATGGCATTCTAGATTTAAATCTGGCAGAATTTCCATTGAAGATGATCTTCGTCAAGGACGCCCAAAAATTTCAAAGGACTGATGAAAATGTGCAAAAAATCACCGATTTGATAAAAGAAAATCCTCGAACCACTTTGCTGGAGCTAGAGCAAGACACAGGCATCTCTAAAACAACGATTGGAAGGATCGTAACCAAATCAAAAAGACTCCTGCAAAATTCATCCCAAGATTCCTCACTAATGAGCAAAAACTGTGTCGGCTTGCAACCTGTGAGGACATGTTGGAAATGACAAGAACGGATCCGGAATGGGAAGACAAGATAATCACAGGCTACGAGACATGGGTCTATGGCTATGATCCTGAAACCAAGCATCAATCTGCCGAGTGGAGATGTCAGGGTGAGCTTAGACCCAAAAAATCCAGATTATTGAAATCGAGAAACAAGGTGTTGCTGGTCGCTTTTTTGGATAAAAAGGGCATTTTTCATCACGAGTATCTTCCTGCAGGCCAAACAGTTATCAAGGATATGTATTTATGCATTCTTCGCCGTTTAAGGGAAGCGATTCGAAAAAAAAGGCCAGAAAAATGGACTAATGGTGGCTGGATCCTACACCATGACAATGCTCACCCTCACACAGCGCACTTGATGACTAGCTTTTTGGCGAAAAACGGGACACAAATCCTACTTCAACCACCCTATTTCCCAGACATCGCACCAAATGACTTTTTCCTGTTCCCCAAACTTAAAGCAGTTCTAAAAGAAAGACATTTTGACACCAGGGATGACATAATATAAAAATCGCCGTTAGCATTGAAGAGCATTCCAAAAGAGGCTTATAAAAACTGTTTCGACAATTGGGTGAAACGATGGCGCTGGTGCGTTGAAGCAAGGGGGGACTACTTTGAAAAGTTTTAATAAAAAAAATTTAAAAAAATCTTACCTTTTTTTTTTTATGGACCCAGTCCGGGAACTTATGGGACATACCTTGTATATATACATCTGGCAAGTCAATCTTTCTATTGATATTATTTTATTTTATAATGAGCTCCAGCTTTCTAAAAATAATCGGCAATGTTTTTCTTTGATATTTGATGTATTATAAATACAGTCCCCAATCCAATAGTAGCTATTAAAGCCATCAAAAATATTCCAGTTTCACCAGACAGCCGGATCATATATTTTGATATAGAATCCCTTTACACTTCCATCCCACATGACGAAGCAATTCTTGCTCTCCAGAAATTCATAAACTCTCACCCAGACTTACCACTCCCTATACCAAAAGAGGCTCTTATAGAACTGATAAAAGTCTGTCTATCATTTAATTACTTCATCTATAAGGACATATATTTCAAATAGGTCAAGGGACTTCCAATGGGAAATCCTATATCATCTGCCTTGGCCAAAGTCTTCATGGACAAAATTGATAAGTTAATCGTTGAATCTCTCTCTGCACAACTACGAATTTTAATATGGAAACGCTACATTGATGATGTATTATGCATCACAGAGGTGGATGTTTCCATAATTCTAAATATTCTAAATAGCCTTAGACCCTTTCTGAAATTCACTTATGAATTAGAAGTAAGTGGGTCCTGCCATTTTTGGACTTACAACTGACCAGAAATCAAAATAAAATTGAAACGAGAATTTATCGAAAACCAACCCACACAGGAAGTTACCTGAATTTCATTTATTTTGGTTTTCTCTGTCATAAAATTGCGGTGGTCAAAACACTCTCCTGGAGGTTGACTACACATTTTAAGGATAAAAATATTGAAAGAGCAAGATTATTTCAAGAACTACAAAGCAATAATTATCCTGAAGAATTCATCAAAAAGCAATTACATTGTTGCACCAAGTTGCAGCTTTGCAGGTTCGTCGACCTTGGTTTCTTCCTTCTTGGTGTTATACACGTTTCCCGAGCGGGTTTCCATAGTCAAAGCAAATAAATAAAAGTAAATTGATAAAATTAAATGAAAATAAATTACCTTTTAAAGTTATTGGGTTTATTTATTCTTGTCTTCCTCGTAGGTCGCGATCCGCAGTCTTCGTCTAGGTCCTCTCCCGCTCCAATAAGCAATAAAGATATATGTACAATAAATTTAACAAAAGGAGTGAAACTATAAAAAGGAATGATGAAAATCTAAATATTCTGTTTTAAATAAATATTAAATATCATAGAATATTTCAATTAATGTAAGGCGCATTAAAATTGATTTAACACTTCCCCCTCTTGAGGGTCACGTCCTCGTGAATGACTTCATCCATTCTCTCATAATAAGGCTTGATTCTTGAAACATGAACTATCAGAGGGTCTTGGCCCAGATTATCTTTCGGTTCTATTAGATAATTAACGCTAGACATCTTTTTTAATATTCTATATGGACCAAAATATTTTCTCAGAAATTTCTCACACTTTCCTATTTTCCTAATTGGTGTCCAAACTGCTACTAATTCTCCTGGTTCGTAGCTTCTTTCTATGTGTTTCTTGTCAAAGTTCTTTTTAATTCTTTCTTGAGTCTTTATTGGGTTGTTAATAACTAATTTTCTTGTTTGGTCTATTTTGTCTAAGTGATGTTTTATGTATTAATCATAATCATCCTTGTCAATGTCCACCGAGATATTCGTGTCGTCCAAAAGAGACGGTGGGTTCTCTTCCAAACATCAGGAAAAAGGGAGAATATCCTGTGGTTTTCTGAATTGTAGTATTGTAAGCGTGAGTGATGAACGGGAGTATTTCGTCCCAATTCTTCTGATCAGTGTTCACATACATACTGAGCATATTGATCAATGTTCTATTTAACCGCTCTGTCAATCCATTAGTCTGGGGATGATAGCTCGTTGTGAAGCAATGTTTAATCTTGCACGTTTTCATCACCTCTTTCATTAAATTACTGGTAAAGTGAGAACCCCTGTCACTAATAAGATATTGTGGGGCTCCGTGCCGGAGAAAAAAATCCTCTACTAGAAATTTTGAAACTTCTTTCACTGTTGCTTCCGAGACTGCTTCTGTTTATGCATATCTAGTGTAGTAGTCCGTCAGCACGATTATCCATTTTTTCCTTTTTTTCGTAGATGGCAATGGACCAACAAAGTCAATTCCAATTCTTTCGAAAGGAAAGTTGGCTGGGGGAATGGGCTGTAGTAGTCCAGAAGGTAATTGGTTTGAGCCTTTTCTACTTTGGCAAAGGTGACACGTCTTAACGAATTCTGAGACATCCTTTAGCATGGATGGCCAAAAGTATTTACTCTTTATTCGGTACATGGTTCTGGCTACACCCAGATTGCCATTCGACATATGATTGTGATATTCTTTCATAATTTCCCTCTTTTTCTTCTCTGGAACCAAAAGCAACCACGCCCTGCCTTCAGGGTTCGGGTTTTTCTTAAAGAGGCATCCATCTTCTTATTTAAAGTTTTGCGCAATTGATCGCCTGCTTCCATCAAGGTTTTTCTTAACACTTTCGATAAACTTATCCTCTTCGTCTGTTACTTGATTTAAAAATAGCCTTTCAAAATCCTCATCCCAATCAGTTTCTGGAAAGGGTACCCTAGATAAGCCATCGGCGTACAGATGCTTATTTCCTGATTTATGTATTATATCGAAGTCATATTCTTGAATTTTTAATGCCCATCTTGCCAATCGACCTGTTGGATCCTTCAAGTTTTTGAGCCAGCATATGGCATGATGGTCTGTTACTATTTTAAAGTGTCTTCCATACAGGTAGGGCCGTAATTTTGACATTGACTAGACAACGGCCAAACATTATTTTTCAGTTGTTGAAAAACTTTGCTCCGCTTTACTTAGGGTACGACTCAAATATGAGATCACCTTTTCTTTACCACCGATTTCTTGGACACGTGTTGCACCTATGCCGATGTTGGACGCATCAGTATGAACATAAGTAGGCGCATTTGGATTGAAGTGACCTAAAATTGGTGGACTTAATAGTGCTGTTTTTAGGGTTTGAAACGCTTACTCTTGTCTTTCTGTCCAGGTAAATGATACACTATTTTTTATAAGGTTGTTCAAAGGGTCAGCAATTTTTGAGAAATCTTTGATAAATTTTCTATAATATGAACACATTCCCAAAAAGCATTGTACTTCTTTGACCTTTGTGGGCCGAGGAAAATTTCTGACAGCTTTGATGTTATGTTCCGCGGGTTTCATACCATGTTTGCTCGTTATCTAGCCGAGAATCTCCAATTCTTCAAAAGCAAATCGGCATTTATTGTCGTTTAACCTTAAATTAGATTCACGAAAACATCTAAAAACAGCTTCGAGTCTTTTGAGGTTCGTTGGAAAATCTGGGCTATATATGATAACATCATCCAGATAAAACAAACAAATTTGCCATCTCAGATTTCCAAGCATATTCTCCATATTTCTCTCAAAGGTAGCAGACGCGTTACAAAGTCCAAAAGGCATCACGTTGAATTCATATAATCCATGCGCTGTAGTGAAAGCTGTTTTCTCTTTGTCTCTTTCTTCGACTTCAACTTGCCAATATCCAGATCTGAGGTCTATTGCTGAGAAGTACGTAGATCCTTGGAGAGTATCCATAACTTCGTCTATTCTAGGGATCGGATAGACATCTTTTACTGTCACATTATTCAGTTTTCTGTAGTCCACACAAAATCTGTATTTACCATTTCGCTTCTTGACCAATATCATTGGAAAAGACCAGGGACTAGAAGATGGCCTAATTATGCCTTCTGTAAGCATCTCGTCAATTTGCTCTTTTATAATATATCGTTCTTTAGCACTTACCCTGTAAGGCTTGTGTTTAATTGGCTTCGCGTCTTCTGTGTCTATCCGATGTTTTGCCAAATTGGTTCTCCCTAATCTCGACGAAAACAGATCTTCATACCTTTCTAAAACTTGTTTTAACTCCTTCTGTTCCTTTGGTGAAATATTTTCGTTTATTTGTAATCTAGGTTAGTCGTTTTCTTCTACCTCTCTTTCTCGATTCACATTTATTTTCGCTGGACTACTTCCAAAAGCCAATGTTTGTTTTTTTCATTATTTTTAACGGTCGAGGATACGGATTAGTTATCCAGATATGTGTTTCCCTATTTATAACATTGATCAAGCTTCTTGCTAGACGAAGTCCATTTGTTTGAAACATTTTGCTTCTCTATTCGATAATATATTCCCCATCCTCTGTTTCTACCAATGCCTTGATCAATTTAATGGAACATTCCGGTACAATGGAATCCTTGGCACTCTTTATTTTCAACATTTTAAAATTGCTTTCATATTAATTATTCGTCAAATCGTATTTTATAGTTTCTTGCTCACAATCTATTTTCGCGTTCATTTTCTTTAGGAAATCTCTTCCAAGAATTAATGTCCGTAAATGCCTTTTCAATATCACAAAGTTGTGTGATAATGTTTCGTCATCAATTTTTATATTTAAAAATATACTCTTCCTACCATGTCCAATTTTTTTCCATCGGGTCCGACACAAATTTTTGCGAGTTTACTTATACCATGGCCTGTATCGAGGGCCGTTCTGAGGTCGACCACTGAGAGGTCAGCACCTGTATCAACCAAAGCTTCAAAAGTCCCCTATCTTGTCGACATTAATTTTTAATTTGTATTTAGGGTCCAACTTCTTGATTCCGTTTATGGTCGACTTGCTTTGATTGACAGATCCAGGCGCGACGCTTTGTTTAAATCTTCCAACACGGAATATCTATTCTGGGTAGGAATATTTGTTTGTGTGCTATGACATACATCAGCATAAAGCCGAGGTACTGATTTCTCTGATATTTCATTCATTTGTAATTTCTCTTCGACCTTCTCTTGGGTATCTGTTGGATCCTCTTCTAGGATTCTTATAAACTTGACCGTACAATAACGGGCCACGTGCCCTGGCTTGTTACACTTAAAGCAGATTGGTCTTCCATCTTCTGTCCTATTTTTGCTCACTTCTTGGCTTTCATTGTAGGTGTTTCTCTGAAGGTTTGGTTTCGGCACAAAGTTAGGATTATAAGGATGTCTAGGTGCAGAGGGCTGGGGAAAGTTGTTTCGATACTGCCCGGGAGTAGGAGGGGAGTCGTTCTTGTAATTATTGGAAACAGGGGCCTTGGGCCTGGAAGTGGTCTGGTAGTTTCGTGTGGCAGTCGGCGGCACGTACCTCGATTGTTGTTGGGGTCTAGAATAGCGTGGACCGTCATATAGGTTTCTGGATTTCTCCATAGGTTCCCGATACTTATTTTCAAAATAATCCATTTTCTTGCACACGACAAGAAGTTCATCGGTCGTTTTAGGAGGGTTCAGGTAGAGCGCGAATGAGTACTCTTTTTTCAGTCTTCCAATAACATGTTCGATATTTGTTTCTTCTTTCATTGCGGGGTCAACCTTGGGCAAGGGTCTTCTGTCCCGCCATATTTCGGAATTTCTATATTGGGGTTCAAAGCAACTGGTTCGAAACCAGCATCTCTACCAATTATTGCACCAAGTTGCAGCTTTGCAGGGTCGTCGACCTTGGTTTCTTCCTTCTTGGTGTTATACACGTTTCCCGAGCGGTTTCCATAGTCAAAGCAAATAAATAGAAGAAATAAATAAAATTAACCCTCGAGCGCGCGCGCTAAAAATGTAACGTACTTGCGCGCGCTGGGTGAAATTTACCCGATATTAAAATTACATATTTTGAATATAAATATTATAACTGAGGAAAAACAAAACCTTTTCTATTTCAAAGTTATAACATTTTAATTTTCAAAAAAGGCAATTATTAAAAAAATATTTATATTTTTTACACAGATTAAACATTTTAAAAACTATTCTTGAATTGTCCTCAAAATTGGTAATGGCATATAAAATATGAAACTATTGCTCCTTTTCAATATTAAATATATAAAATTCCATGAGGATATTTTAGACAAATCATTGCAAACTGTAATTGTATGTCCTTTATAAATTGGTTTTGCACATTTATGGCACAAAGTCGAGGTCTTCCTGTCCTTACTGGAGGGACACACTACATCTGGTAGGAAGCTTTATCTTGCGGTTCCTGACCTTCTTTATGGCTTGAAGTGCCTTCTAAAAAATAATTGAAATAAATATTTAGAGTATACATTTATGATTTAAATTAACTTATCTGTAAAAAAAGGAATTTTTTTAATAGTATTTTAGGCAGTGAAGAAATGATTTTTCTTTGATTTAGTTGCTCTTTGATGAATTCAAGGGCCAAACACTTCAAGAATTTTCTTCAAAAGAGCTTCTAAAGGTGTATTTTAATTTTTTGCTTCTTCACCTTTCAAGCCTAGTAAATGTGTAATGACATTAGGCGTTCTCAGCTTTACTGTTTGTGAAGGACAATTTTTGAACCTTTTGATTTTCGAGGCTCTCCCTATATAAAAATGTTTTTGTGGGATAATTCCCTTATTCCACAAAATTCTTATATCTGAATATATTCCAGTGTCACTTCCATAAAAATGTTCATTTAGATGATCTTCTTCAATATCACCTTCTACAATAATCTCTTCTTGATCTAATAAATATGACCTTCTTCCCTCCATTTTATATATAATTATAGGCTGATAAATATATCAACCTATTATAGTTATTTTTTAAAATTATTAATTCGAATTATTTATCTCACTTTAAAAAATGTTATTAAAAAAATGCAACCAAAAAATTACGTGAGTGCGCGCGCCGGGTTTTTTTTACCCGACAGTGACAATAGATGAAATTTCAGTGGGAGCTGTCAAAATGTGAAACCAAAACTTTATAATAATTGATGAGTCAGGAAGCTAAACAAAACCACATCTCCGCCAACCGATTTTTTTATTGGTTAATTCTCCATTCAAATGTTGCCATGGGTAATTTTCACCCGGCGCGCGCAATGCCGGGTTAAATGAAAATAAATTACCTTTCAAAGTTATTGGGTTTATTTATTTTTGGCTTCCTCGTAGGTCGCGATCCGCAGTCTTCGTCTAGGTCCTCTCCCGCTCCAATAAGTAATAAAGATATATGTACAATAAATATTAAAAAGGAGTGAAACTATAAAAAGGAATGGTGATAATCTAAATATTCTGTTTTAAATAAATATTAAATATCATAGAATATTTTCAATAGTGTAAGGCGCATTAAAATTGATGTAACAATATGCACCAAAAATTCCATCCACAAACAATAGACAGATCTCAACCCCGAACATATTTTGCTCCTTGCTTTACAGCTATGGCTGTGAAAGAATAGCCAGAAGTTTAAAAAAAAACATAATATACCAACAAGATATCAACCCAAACAAAATTTAAGAAGCATCTTCCGTCACCCTGACACAAAACAAATCTATAAGCCAGAAGATAGAGCCAATATAATTTATAAAATACCATGTAATTCCTGCCATGCAATATATATAGGAGAAACCAGCAAACCCTTATCTGAAAGGATTAACCAGCACAAATCGGCAAGAAAGTACCCTAACCCGACATCCCTACTGGTAGATCACGCGTTCAACTATAGTCACACTCCAGACTTCGATCACACATCTATAATACATCAAAATATCAAAGAAAAACATTGCCGATTATTTTTAGAAAGCTGGAGCTCATTATAAAATAAAATAATATCAATAGAAAGATTGACTTGCCAGATGTATATACTCAGTTTAAAACCTCTTAGATGATTATGCTATTTACATGTTTATTATATTTCATTTTTAAATCAGATATTTATTACTATTATTTGTATATTTATTCCACAGTTATTTCATTTTTTTGTGATATTTTATTTGTTTAATTAATTCGATATCTCTCAATTTTCAATAGTTATTTACATATATTACATTGGTTTTCTTTTGATTATATTTACTTTGTTTAAAATGTATATATTAGATGGTTTATCGCCCAATAAGCTTGCAAGACGTCTAGTGGCTCACCTGAAGCACGCGACCTGCTGCGTGCTTCATAGAAAAATACCTCGTAAAAGATGGAAGATTGGTCCATCGAAATATCGGATTGATAAATAATCTTATTACAATCCAAAATAAGCCTTATTTTTAATATATATATATGAAATAAGATGATATCTGGTAGCTTCTTGTAGAATCCTGTCGACTAAATATGTGATGAGGTATCCAGTCGACTTAAACTATGGTGTGAGCCCCTGTCAACTCTCGCTATACTGTGTTGACCGAGAGGAACAGTAAGGAGAGTTTTCCAGTACCTCTCTGCACCTTGGAATACCTTTTACAGTTCTCACAAAGTACAGGCAGTCGTGGTCGAGGCAGAGTGGAAAGCTTTGAAATGTCCACACAAAAAACCAAGACACAGTTGCACTAAGAAAGTTCCGTGAACTGATAAAAGTTGAGCTAGGAGCGAAAGATGGAGATAGAAGATTTCTTACTGGTCTACATGATGGATGAGATGGATCTGGGTTACACAGACGAGGGCTCACGCAGATGGTGAAGAGACTGTATTTATAGGTTAAGACGGGGGCCTTATGCGACAGGGGCGTGAATCGTCTGGCGAAACTGTACACTGGCGCCGTCCTGAAAATTTTCATTTTTAGACCTTGTTGTGGGAATTCTGAATCTATCTCGATTTTAGACGTTATGACTTCTATCTCTTGCTTCAGCTCAACTCTTAATCTATTACAGAGTTTTATTTATTTATCCTCAGTTTGTACAAAGTACAATATATATGATGATGTAATGACACATGTCAATCATGCGTATAATCATTTACAGATGTGTTTCTATTATACAACATGAAAATCTTGTTATAAATTATATACAATATGGGGTTGTTGGTTTAAATTACCATATATATATATATATATGAATATATTATATAATCTAAAATACAAATATTTTATTATTTTTAAACATATATTTCATTTTCATTCATTGACTGTTATCACCGAAAAATGCAGCTGATCAACAGTGTAGAATTAAACCTCACCTCCATAGTAGAATTATTAAATGAGGGAATAAAGAAAAAATCCATACCCTATCTAGCTACCATAGACTCCGTACAATCCTCAGAATGGCTATTAATGGCCACTAAAATGGAAAAAGGTCTAGAAGAACCCCAACAACCCTCTACCAGTACAAGAAATAGGCAATTTACTCCAGTAAAATTTAACCCCAACTACTCCCAAACTAAGAAATTCCTAACATTCCCAAGGATGGCAGCAGCAACTCACCACCAGCAAGAAACCCACAAACCCATAAGCCTACCCCCATACCCCTGCAAGAGATGTTCTACAAACCAGATACCCAACCAGATGCATTTTCATAGGGACTGCCCAATTAAGAAGAATACTCCTCCAAAGCCCATAAACCCAGGTAGAACATTATCAATATTCTCTGTTCTTATAAATCAAAAATCTTTACCCTGTGTACTTGATACTGCATCATCCATTTCCATTATCCCTTTAAAATACTTAAATTATATTCATTATAAAATATTAGGTAATTCCCCAAAAGACAAAATAGGTCAGGTAGAAGGATTTAGTTACCCATTATACAAAATATTAGTTAGGCTTAGCTCATGTAAAAATACAAAGTATCAAGAAATGTTTGTTTTTTTGTGATACTCCAATAGAATATAAATTATAAATTTAGATTACAAATAGATTTATCAAAAACCTTATTTTTCAAAATTATAAATTCTTGTATTCCTTTAATCCAAAAACTGATAACCAAAAGTCATATGCTACTACCCTATGGATTCCAGACCCATACTATGTTAAAAAATCATCTCTTCTAAATATCAACCCATTGTGTAATTTCAAATCTTTCGGTATACCAAATACAAATGTTAAACTCATAAGTTCTACTTCAAATCCCATTATTGATTCTAAATCATATCATAGTATGCAAATTCCATGCCCTATTGTCAATTAAAACTCATATTTAGACCCTAGTAAATTAGATATTAACCCAAATTTCTCAATTCAAACAATATCAGATATTTTGCATAAATATAAGAATGTTTTCTCTAAACACAATTTTGATATAGGATGCATAAGAACTAACCCAATTTGCATATCTCTTTTAGATAATATTTCCATAGCACAAAAGCCATATAGGACATCTTTCACAATAATGCTGATATACAAAAACAAATAACTGAATTATTAAAGTATGGTATTATTAGGCCTTCAACTAGCCCCTATAGTTCTCCTGCATTATTAGTGAATAAGAAATCTGATGCCCCAAATCACCCCACAAGACTCTGTATAGATTATAGGAAACTTAATTAAAAAACAATTCCAGAACATGCCCCAATTCCACTTATAGAACAAATTATAGATAGGTTATCACAGTCAAAAATATATACTATTCTAGATGTTAAAAATGCGTATTGCAATATACCCATAGATGAAAAAGATAAATATAAAACTTGATTTGTAACACAATTAGGTTGTTATGAATGGAATAGACTTACATATGGTACAAAAAATGCACCCTCACAATTTGAAAGAATTATGGAATCAATTTTCACTAAACATAACATACAGTATGCTTTAAATTATTTTGATGATATTAATATACACTCCAAAACTTATGAAGAACACATTAAACATTTAGAAGACCTATTAAACATATTTGAACAAGAGAATATAAAACTCAATCTCAATAAATGTAAAATTTTACAAAAATAGATAAATATTTTAGTATACACAATTAACTCAGGAAAATATACACCCAATAACACAAATATTGAAGCAATTTTAAAATTAAATTGACCATATAATATTAAAACATTACAAAGATTTTTAGGTACAATTAATATATATATAATAAATTTATTTCCCATTATGCACAAATTAGGGCACCATTAAATGAACTTTTGTTAAAAGATGCTGCTTGTTTATGAAGTACAAAACATGAACAAGCATTCCAAACTCTTAAAAATGCACTCATTTCAAAACCTGTACTTTTTTATTTATGAACCATCAAAACCATGCCATTTAATCACAGATGCCTCAGGTCTAGGAGTAGCACGAGTCCTGAAACAACCTGATGAACAAGGCATTTTACACCCCATAGCTTATTATTCAAGAAAACTTCACCCATATGAGCAGAATTATACTGCCTCAGAAATAGAAACATCAGCTATAATTAATTCCCTACAAAGATTTCATACATATTTACATAATATACACTTTACATTGCACACAGATCACTTGCCTTTAAAATGGATCAAAATGTTAAAACCCACATGGTAGATTATTTAGATGGTCCTTAATCTTATCTCAATATAGCTTTGACATTAAACATATTAAAGGATAAAATAATATAGAAGCAGACATGCTGTCAAGAGCACCAGTATCATTTTACCTAATATATAATGAGTTAAAAGAACATCAAACAACAGAACAAATTAGCAATAGTAAATTTAAAATACAAAATGATCAATTTATAATTATTAGAAAGGGTTTTAAAAGTGCTTATGTACCACAAACACTAAGACACAAATTATAATTTGTAATTATAATTATCAAACAAAGTACACACAAAGCATGGGCATATTGGAACAACTCAAATGACTAAAATAATTTGCCCACACTATTATTGGACACATATGACTAGGGATATTGCTAATTACACAAAGCATTGTGAAACTTGCCGGTTAAATAAATCTAGGGATTACAGAATTGTTTATGGACCACTACAACAGATGCCAATAGCTACACACCCCAATCATATTTTTTCTTTAGACACAATGGGAGGCTTACATAATTATGGGACAACTTGACACAGTATCCATATGATAGTAGATCATCACAGTAGATTCATTTGGACCTCTCCTACAAACACTGTATCAACTGATTTATATATAACTTGTTTGAAAAATGTATTCCAAATTAACAAACCTGAAATATTAATAATTGACAGAAATGCAGCTTTTCTTAGCAATAAATTCAAACAACTTTTAGGAAAAAATAATGTTAAGCATCTACTCACCAGTGCCCATCAACCAGAAACAAATGCAAAAGTAGAAAGATTAAATTCCACTATCATAAATAGGTTAAGATGTGTGTTGTGTGAATATAATCATAATTTAAAGATCCCTTGGACAAAATATATTCCTAATATTACTGAAAGTGATAATGATTCAATACATACAATAACAGGCTTTACACCTAGGTTCTTATACTATGGAATACAACCCCAGTATATAGAACATGACACAAAAACACATACACCAATAGAAAAGGCAAGAAAATTAGCCTTTGAAAGAACCATAAAATCCCATGAACACAGCAAACAACTTTATGATATTAAACGCCCAGAACCCATTTTTAAAGAAGGAGATCAGGTATTAGTAAAAACCTTTATTTATCCAAACACTGGTAAATTAACACAAATATATATAGGCCCATTTAAAATTTTAAAACAACTTTCTCCAGTCACATATGAAATAAATAAACCCAATTTACCTCAAAGAAAACAAACAGAAATTATACACTCTAATAAACTTAAATTATTTTACCCAGAATCAGATATTTTACTTCAAAATAGCACTAATATAGAAAATGACTTAATAGTAAACCAAAATTCTAGCACAAAGTTAATAGATATTGATGATAAACCATGTTTTTTACAGGAAGGCCATATTTTGGATATGGACAATGAAGAACAAATATCAACCCCAATTCTTTTGCCTACACACATAACTTAATGTCACTTCAAATATCTCTATTATCATTTAATTACTCAACCATTATTTTAAAATACTTTTATATATTATTTCAAATACATTTAAATGTTTATATTTTAGGAAAATCTCATTTAAATTATATTTGTGTAAAAAATAAACATTTCTACTGCCATTTAATATTTTGAAATACAAGAAGCATAATGACATAATTACTCATATATTAAATACCTTTTTTGGCTTCATATAAATTTGTATATCAATCTATCATTATTATTTCTTATATATAGTTTTATTTTAATTTAATAATTATATAAATTATTTATTAAAAAAAACTTTCTTTTGTTTATTTTGAAAAAATATGGACATTGATTTTTATTGTTTAATTTGTAATTATTTCTATAGACATTTTGATTTCGTTTATTTAATTATTTTTGTAATAGCCATTTTTATTTTCAAATTTTAACTTTTTGAAAATCTTTTTCACAGGGGGGAAATATTATATAATCTAAAATACAAATATTTCATTTTTTTAAAAACATATATTTTATTTTCATTCATTGACTGTTATATATTTTTGACCATAGATTCGGAACATACCACTTTTAATTATTGTTGTTGTGAATATGTATATTTAACCCTACCTATTTTTGAAATTTACTAATATAGAATTCATTTCATAAATTCTATATAACTGTGAAAAATGTCTTATTGTAATTTTCTTCAAGTAATATATTGTGTTAGAATTATATTTTGTGTTTTGTTGTTGAAAAGAGGTGCAGTCGTGGAAAAGTAAAGATAATTATTTACCTTTCAAGTAGATTTTATTTTGAATTACTTGAAGTAAAAGTACACATAAAATTATTTATCATAGCAATATAGAATTTATAGATTGAATTCTATAATCGTGATTTTGAAAAAATAGGTAGGGTTAAATATACATCTTTACAACAACAATATTTAAAAGTGGTATGTTCCGAATCTATGGTCAAAAATATATAACAGTCAATGAATGAAAATGAAATATATGTTTTTGAAAAATAAAATATTTGTATTTTAGATTATATAATATATATATGTTATATTAAAATATTTCATTTGAAATTATTTTATATTAAAGTATTATTTTATTTAAAATTATATTTCATCAATTCAAATACTCTGCTAAATCGACCGCCAGAGGTCACGATTTCTCTATAAATACCTATTGTTGTTGTTCCCCAATGGCCGGCTAAAAACTTTGTACATTATGTAAATAAGATTTTCATTTTTTTTATTCTTACGCCTTAATCCAGGCAGTACTTACTCAAATTATGTTTTGTATATATTTCTTGGCTCAAATAAAGGAATCTCTGATCAATACTTTATATTTTTCAAGATTATTATTTAACCACGACTGCACCACCATAGCATAATCATCAAGATGATCCAAAACAACAGAAATCTTATCTTTTTTTAAATATAATATCTATATTAATAAAATGGAAATTTCATAAGTGGACATCACTAAAAACTTTCGTTACAATGCATCAATTTCAACCAAATTTTCAACATTTATGTAAAACGAGATGGAGCAGGATTTGCTTAACATCAAAATATATTTCCTAACATTAACATGCGTAACTTCGCTGTTATCGTTTAAATACAAAAAAAATCAACAGAGTTAATTTTATTTATATATAAATACAAAATTAAATTTCAACAGAGTTATTTTTTTACATACTAGCTAATAATCTAAATCTAAAAAATATTCAAAACAAGCAATTTTAAGATAACACCATATGTAAAACAGTCGGCCAAGAAAACAACAACGATATTACATCTTTCTCACATATTCACACACAAACTTGATTAATAATTAAAACTAATCTTCAACTTAATTTATTATACTTCAACTTTTATTTCTACATTTGTTTTTGAATACCCAATTGTTTTATCATGTTTCTAATTTCGCCTAACAAATATACAAATTTATAGTGACCAACATATGCAAATTTCATCTTTGTTTTTATTTAACTTGATATCGTTAACATAACATCCATTGTAAGCATTTTTCTGTTCACCTTCCGTGGTTTCTCTTTTCTCTGATAGTTTTTAGGTGTAGTATATTTTCTTATTACTAGACTACAAACATTCCCTCGAGAAAAACCTAGGCGAAGCCGGGTACATCCGCTAGTATATATATAAATGGGGTAACCGAGGGTCTCTCGCTATGGTGTGGTGACCGAGAGGGGCAAACCTGTAGTAACCGAGAGGGACAGTCAGGGCGTGGAGAGTTTTCCAGTACTTCTCTGCACCTTGGAAGACCTTTAACAGTTCTCACAGAGTACAGGCAGTCGTGGTCGAGGTAGAGTGGAAAGCTTGGGAATGTCCAAACACAAAAACGTAGACACAGTTGCACTAGAAAAGTTCCGTGAACAGATAAAAGTCGAGCTAGAAGCTAAATTTGGAGGCAGAAGAGTTCTTACTGGTCCACATGGTGGATGAGGAGAACCTTGGTGACAACCGACGAGGGCTTCCGCTGATGGTGAAGTGACTATAAAGTGACTATCTATTTCTGCTAGGGCGGAGTTTTTATATATCATTGCCGAGAGAGGAAGTATTGAATTTCAGCGGATGCAACAAGAGCGTGGATAGGAAGCAATATTTTAGACTCTGGCAACGCCCTGGTAGTTACCTATCTTTAGACCTTGTTGTGGAACTGCTACATCTCTATCTCTGCTTTAGCTATACTCTTAATCTATTACAGAGTTTTATTTATTTATCCTCAGTTTGTACAAAGTACATGACATATAATGACGTAATGACACATGTCAATCATGCGTATTATTATTTATATATGTGTTTTTACTATACAACAGAAAGTTTTGGTATAAATAATATACATTATGGGGCTGTTGGTTTAAATTCCCATAGATGGGCCTCGGGAGTGATCGGGTTTAAACGGGTAAAGCATCTCTAACACAGGTAAGTAATTTAAATTTATTTTTATTAATTTAAACTATGAAGGCTAAAAAGGGCTATAACAAGATGTTTTGTTTGGATATATCTGAAAATTATAAGAATAAAACTTATGTTTAATGAAAAAGTTATAATATTGATTATATAAAAGTGAAATAAAAATGCCATTTTTGTTTGATTTAAAAAAATAATGATGATTAAAATAAAATTATGATATAATAAACATTGACATTCTAAGAGAGAGAGAGAGAGTATTAGCGGGCGTTAGAAAGGGTCATTAGTTGAAGAATATGCAATTGCAAGTATTACACATGCAACAAAATACTTAGATCTAGGTGCAAAGCGGGGATATAGTGCTTTGTCACTATTTTAGGGTTATTGGATTAAAAAGTTTTTGAAGAAAAAGTAGTTCATTAATATGATTGTGAAATAGAGCCATGCGATAATTATAATTGTTGTAGCGACAGTAGGTGATCTGACTTGACTTGAAATCAAAGGATGATTGTGATCCGCTAGAGATAATAAAAAAAAAGGTTGAAGTTGAAAAAGTGAAAACTTTTTGAATGCGTTGGTTATCGTGCTCTGCGGATGATTGAAATAAACTTTTGAAACGTGTTCAAGCCAGAAGTTGGAATTCTTAAATATGGGGAACTGTGTTCAAAGAGTTTGTTGAAATTACGAAATAACAAAAAATGTCAAGCAGTACTGTCGTTTTTATACGTTGATGTGAAGAAATGGCTGCAAAAGATGGTGATGAAAAGTATAGGGAAGTGGTTCGAGAGTATGATTGTTGTAAACGATTGTTGTAGATGCCCGATAATTGATGATAAACATTGTCATATAATAAAGGTAATAAGATGAATAAAAGTATAGAAATATTATTGTGGGTAAAACGTGTAAGTGGACAAAATCAAACATGTAGTATAAAAAATATATATAGATTAAGAAATAAAAATGAAATTTGAAAACCAAAAATTGTTTTGCAATACTAAAATAATATTAAAAATGAAAGTAAATTTTTTCGATCAAAGTTTTTTTTTTAAATAATTTTGGAATAAAAAAATTGATTATATTATTGAAAAGTAAACATAAAATATTTATTCATTATTTTATACAAAAATTAGAATATAATTGAAGGTTATTAATGATTGGATAAATGTTGGTTAATGGAAAATTGAACAAAAAGTATTTTTCTTGAAGAGAAGCTACAATTGTGGTGAGTAGATCATATCCCATTGGTAAACATCGGTGTTTCTATGACTCTCTTAAACTGGAAATATATGAAATTATTTTTTCGTTTATCCAAAATGGTGATATGTATAGAATGAATTTTCTTTTGCGTTATAAAGGCTAGATCAGACTTAACCAAGTTGTTTTAATTGGTTATATCAATTAACATGTAAAATGTTTAATGTATGTTGTGTTGTGATTGAGGCGTTGGTTAGATTTGTGAGAAAACTTAAATAGTTAGTGTGAAAAATATGTTTAAAATGGCGATCATGAAGATAACGGTCATGAAGATCTGCCTTGAGCGGGGAGAGAGGACATGTCCAAACATTGTCCAAAGATAGTAGCGACTTGGGGGAGTGACGTCATAAAACGGCGTTCACTTCCTGTCTTTCTCGGATATCGTCAGGTTCTATTTCTGGGATGGTCACTCGTGCGGGGTTTTGAGATTTGTCATTTAATTGGAACTGATTTTCTCTCTCTTCTTCTGTCGAGGTTGGCAATTTTCTGTTATAATTGAAAGATATGGTTTTTCGGTGTTCGTGTCTTTGTGTTTCGACGTTGTTGCGGAATGAGTAAAAATGTGATTCAGTGATTTCAGATTAGATGTGTGGTGAAAGTGCAACTTTCTACGTGGACACGCTTTGAGGTGAGAAGTGTCACAGGCGTGAAGGCGTCTTTGTGGCCTGAAAATTGAAAAGGTTTATTGGTGTGGCGCTGTGACACAAAGTGAAAAATTGTGAACGAAAAGGTGTCACGTGAAGTCGTTTTTTGGTACAGAATCTAACCTGTTTCACCATGAAAAACAAATTTACTAGAGTCATGGGTGGTGGGACGAACACATATCGATATATTTTGGCTGTTAGTGGATGTGGCACGTTTAATGCGAAAATATTTTGGCAAGGATATAGAACTTGTGTGGCTCGAAATTGAATTTGTTTGTGAAGTCGCGCGTTAATAATTGTTGCCAAATGGAGAAAGTGATGTGTGAGGGTTTTGTAGTTTGTTGAGAGAGATGTATGGATGATTAATTATGCATGTGAAAGGAAAGGACGAGGGAGTGTATTTATCCTCGAATATTAACGATTGTAATAGGTTTGGCAGGCTGTGACCTAATTTAGCTACAGGCGGAGAATGGACGGATCTTTATTTTTAACTTGTTTTGGGAGATATGTAATGATTTTGAGATATTGCCTCCCAGGAGAGAAATCACAGGAGATTTCTGAAATTAAGACATGTGTTTTTTACACCTATGTTAATTTATATTTGAAAATTGCTTATTTTAATCTTATCATTGATTATGGTATCGCGAAAATTATCCCTGTAAAAGGGCAATGGTGTGATATTGACAAATAATTTGAATTGGGGCGCTTACTTAAAATGGTGAATATGACAATTATTATTTCTTTAATAATAATGATGATTTTTTTGTGTTGTAGATTTGGATAATGCCATTTCAGGCAAATTTAGAAAAGGCATGTAAAATTAGTAAGTTAATAAAAATGCGTGATAGGCGATTTTTTTAAAAGTAAAATTGGAAGTTTGATGAATTAAAATTTATATTTGCTTTGAAAAATGAAGTAAAAATTGGTTAATGAGTGTGAAATATTCAAAAATTGAATTCGAATAATATAAAGGTAAATATTGGATTTATAATGAATAATGTGAAAATGAACAAATTTATGGAGATTCAAGTTGTGAGCTTCTGGAGAAAGTTATGTAAGATTTTAAAAACTTACAGTTTTAATGCTAGTTCAGTCAGAAGACTTGATCTCTTGGCTTGTCGCCCTGCTGACGTGGAAGGCGCTCCATGTAGGGCTTGTAGAAGCTTGTAGCTTCTGTAAAGTTGATCGCGGCTTGTCGCTTGAGCATTGTTTTGATGTCAGGCCGAAGGTGTGGAATTTGTCGCCGGGTTTGTGCTACTCGGCTCCTCGGTTTCCATGTTTTGTGGTACTTTCGGCTGTGTTGTTGAGGGGGTGGCTAGCTTGCTACTGACGTTGGCGATCTATGTTAGCGTGTCTGCGGAAGTCCCTTGGGGCGTCGTTTCCTCCTTAAATATCGTCTCTTGTTGGGGGAGAGATTGTTCGGTCGTTTCGTTGGAATGGTCGGTTTGTTCCTCCAATGTCGTTTCTTGTTTGGGGTAGATTGCTCAGTCATATCGTTGGAATGGACGATTTGCTCCTCCATTTTTGCTCTCTCTCGCTTCTATCTGGACAGTCTTCTTACCTTCTTCGTTGAGTCATTATTCATTTCGGTCATCCTGTCGACTCTCGCTATACTGTGGTAACCGAGGGTCTCTCGCAGTGGTGTGGTAACCGAAAGGGGCAAACTTGTAATAACCGAGAGGGACAGTCAGGGCGTGGAGAGTTTTCCAGTACTTCTCTGCACCTTGGAAGACTTTTAACAGTTCTCACAGAGTACAGGCAGTCGTGGTCGAGGCAGAGTGGAAAGATTGGGAATGTCCATACACAAAAACGAAGACCCAGTTGCACTAGGAAAGTTCCGTGAAACGAAAAAAGTCGATCTAGGAACGAAATTTAAAGATAGAAGAGTTCTTACTTGTTCACATTGTGGATGAGGAGGATCTTGGTGACAACCGACGAGGGCTTCCGCTGATGGTGAAGTGACTTTAAAGTGACTATCTATTTCTTCTAGGGCGGAGGTCTTATATATCTTTGCCGAGAGAGGAAGTATTGAATTTCAGCGGATGCAACAAGAGCGTGGATCGGAAGCGATATTTTAGACTCTGGCAACGCCCTGGCAGTTTCCTATCTTTAGACCTTGTTGTGGGACTGCTACATCTCGATCTATGCTTTAGCTCAACTCTTAATCTATTGCAAACTTTATATATTTGTCTTCAGTTTGTACAAAGTACATTGCATATGGTGATGTAATGGCACATGTCAATTATGCGTATAATTATTTATAGATGAGTGTCTATTATACATGAAAATCTTATAAGTTATAAGTATTATACAATATGGGGTTGTTGGTTCAAACTACCATATATAAATATATATATATATTGAATCAATAATCCCTTCACTAACTTTTACCAAAAGGACAACTTGACGAGGGAAGAGTGTCTTTAATATGATATCAGATCACGAGACAAATTATTTTGGCAATCAGCTATATATAACTGATTGCCAAAATAATTTGTCTCGTGATCTGATATCATATTAAAGACACTCTTCCCTCGTCAAGTTGTCCTTTTGATATATATATATATATATATATATTAACACAAAGCAATAACGCGCCATCTATACATATAAAATAAAAGGATTTAAAAGCGCGAATGTTTCTTTTATACATAAAACGAACTTCTACTGTCCTTACTGCGATGAAAAAATATATTGGGAGGGCTTGGCTCATCAGTGGTGAACCCTCCCAGCGGTTTCGCCAATTTAATCCACCAGACCGCTTCTCAGAGCTCTAATATTGTATTGGATCATTCTGCTTTTATATGCTACACTGAAGGATGGAATCTTAGAAATGGTTTTCAAGTAAACTATGGACATAAGCTTATAGGACAGTAGAATTATATTATATGAAGGATGGAATCTTAGAAATGGTTTTCAAGTAAACTATGGACATAAGCTTATAGGACAGTAGAATTATATTCAAATATTTGCTTCGAGCAATGCTCTTCAGCAAACTATAAAGACAAGGTCAATAGGAATAAATTAACACAAAGCAATAACGCGCCATCCATACATATAAAATAAAAGGATTTAAAAGCGCGAATGTTTTATTTTGTATTTTAAATACAATACTAATATTGTATTGGATCATTCTGCTTTTATATGCTACACTGAAGGATGGAATCTTAGAAATGGTTTTCAAGTAAACTATGGACATAAGCTTATAGGACAGTAGAATTATATTCAAATATTTGCTTCGAGCAATGCTCTTCAGCAAACTATAAAGACAAGGTCAATAGGAATAAATTAACACAAAGCAATAACGCGCCATCTATACATATAAAATAAAAGGATTTAAAAGCGCGAATGTTTCTTTTATACATAAAACGAAATCGAAAACGAAATTTTAAATCCTTTTATTTTATATGTATAGATGGCGCGTTATTGCTTTGTGTTTAATTTATTCCTATTGACCTTGTCTTTATAGTTTGCTGAAGAGCATTGCTCGAAGCAAATATTTGAATATAATTCTACTGTCCTATAAGCTTATGTCCATAGTTTACTTGAAAACCATTTCTAAGATTCCATCCTTCAGTGTAGCATATAAAAGCAGAATGATCCAATACAATATTAGAGCTCTGAGAAGCGGTCTGGTGGATTAAATTGGCGAAACCGCTGGGAGGGTTCACCACTGATGAGCCAAGCCCTCCCAATATATTTTTTCATCGCAGTAAGGACAGTAGAAGTTCGTTTTATGTATAAAATAAACATTCGCGCTTTTAAATCCTTTTATTTTATATGTATAGATGGCGCGTTATTGCTTTGTGTTAATTTATTCCTATTGACCTTGTCTTTATAGTTTGCTGAAGAGCATTGCTCGAAGCAAATATTTGAATATAATTCTACTGTCCTATAAGCTTATGTCCATAGTTTACTTGAAAACCATTTCTAAGATTCCATCCTTCAGTGTAGCATATAAAAGCAGAATGATCCAATACAATATTAGAGCTCTGAGAAGCGGTCTGGTGGATTAAATTGGCGAAACCGCTGGGAGGGTTCACCACTGATGAGCCAAGCCCTCCCAATATATTTTTTCATCGCAGTAAGGACAGTAGAAGTTCGTTTTATGTATAAAAGAAACATTCGCGCTTTTAAATCCTTTTATTTTATATGTATAGATGGCGCGTTATTGCTTTGTGTTAATTTATTCCTATTGACCTTGTCTTTATAGTTTGCTGAAGAGCATTGCTCGAAGCAAATATTTGAATATAATTCTACTGTCCTATAAGCTTATGTCCATAGTTTACTTGAAAACCATTTCTAAGATTCCATCCTTCAGTGTAGCATATAAAAGCAGAATGATCCAATACAATAGTAGAGCTCTGAGAAGCGGTCTGGTGGATTAAATTGGCGAAACCGCTGGGAGGGTTCACCACTGATGAGCCAAGCCCTCCCAATATATTTTTTCATCGCAGTAAGGACAGTAGAAGTTCGTTTTATGTATAAAAGAAACATTCGCGCTTTTAAATCTTTTTATTTTATATGTATAGATGGCGCGTTATTGCTTTGTGTTAATTTATTCCTATTGACCTTGTCTTTATAGTTTGCTGAAGAGCATTGCTCGAAGCAAATATTTGAATATAATTCTACTGTCCTATAAGCTTATGTCCATAGTTTACTTGAAAACCATTTCTAAGATTCCATCCTTCAGTGTAGCATATAAAAGCAGAATGATCCAATACAATATTAGAGCTCTGAGAAGCGGTCTGGTGGATTAAATTGGCGAAACCGCTGGGAGGGTTAACCACTGATGAGCCAAGCCCTCCTAATATATTTTTTCATCGCAGTAAGGACAGTAGAAGTTCGTTTTATGTATAAAAGAAACATTCGCGCTTTTAAATCCTTTTATTTTATATGTATAGATGGCGCGTTATTGCTTTGTGTTAATTTATTCCTATTGACCTTGTCTCTATAGTTTGCTGAAGAGCATTGCTCGAAGCAAATATTTGAATATAATTCTACTGTCCTATAAGCTTATGTCCATAGTTTACTTGAAAACCATTTCTAAGATTCCATCCTTCAGTGTAGCATATAAAAGCAGAATGATCCAATACAATATTAGAGCTCTGAGAAGCGGTCTGGTGGATTAAATTGGCGAAACCGCTGGGAGGGTTCACCACTGATGAGCCAAGCCCTCCCAATATATTTTTTCATCGCAGTAAGGACAGTAGAAGTTCGTTTTATGTATAAAAGAAACATTCGCGCTTTTAAATCCTTTTATTTTATATATATATATGTCATAATATATGCTCTTCCAGGGTTAATAAAACAAACCAACAGCCAACGAGAGAGAAATGGGCCGCTAAAGCGAGACACTTTAGACCATTAACTAACGACCATTTTTGGCCACATTCCTGAGGGGGGCGTCACCACCTGGCGACTATCCTGGTTAGCCCCCGGTTGTGTACACAGGGAAAACAGTCGTTCAGCTGATAACGTCTCACTCGCTCTTTCTCGGGTGGATGCCTGGATGATTGCTCTAACAACTCGTCGTGTGATTATTTCTCTCCTCATCACAATTACCACTAAATTGTCTCAGAAAAAGTCGACAGGATAAGACCTGGCCGGGAAGCAAATCCCTCATATACCGGAGTATGAAGAAACAAGAAGCCAAGCCACGATGATCGGCCGAACCCAACTCAACTGTAACCACTCCTCTTCGAGCCCTCAACCCCTTCTTCGCCAACCTTTGAACCGTGATCCCGAAGAAGTATTCACCTACGACGGAGATGGAGCTGCCACACACTTCTTCCAGCACTAGATCTACCCAAGAACGACCACCGTGCCAGGGCAGGACACCTTCCTCCATCATGGACAAGACTCCGCCATATCTCCCTGCCGCTACTGTGATGTACAACACTGGTACGCTCAGTGTCACAGACAGAACTCTCCCGAATCTCAATGAACTTACCTGCTCTCTAAACCAGCATAACCTGTAAGTGAAATTGTTTTACCCCTTCCATTCATTCTTTAAATAAGTCATTCCTTGTAAATTGTCCCAATATTTACATAATTAGCTCCATTTATTCTCTCCATGCCTATTAACAATGATTTTATGCTCCATACTATTTATCTAGATATTTGTAACTCATTTAATTAGTTACCTTACCAGTAGAATTTAACAATCGTTATTTTAATTGAATAATTTCCATTTTTAACGTAACTCTTTAAAAAAAAATTATTAAAAAAAAAAATAAATTGGAATTCTACCTATTAATGCTTCACGATTTTTACTATTAACAATAGATTTTACATAATCAATTTATTTATAAAAATATGCCTCCGGCACTTAAACTTTTGTATAGACCTCTCCTACTTGTAAGCACGGCTCACGAAAAATAATTTCTTTCCCTAATCGATTCAAAATTCACCCTGTAATTCAGGCGTCGAAGAATTCCAACCACCACGTGAGCCTTGCTTACAATCAACCCTTGGTGACTCTAATCTATCTTCCCCTTAATGCCCCTCTCATTCTTACAACTTTGTTAACTTTATACCAGCTCAGGACCTTTATAGAGAATTATTGATTAATCAATTATCGAACTTGTTAGAATGGTTTTAGGGTTTTATATTATTTTAGAAATTAATACATACGATTTTAGTAATTGAAAATAGTTTATTTATGCAAAACTATATCTTACCTTTATATACACGAGTAATAATATTTAAGAATAGTGAGGAGTGATAACTATGCAAATATTAATGATGATATACCACAGAATATTTAAAATAATTATTCAGTGACAATATTATATAAAATATTAAAGTCTAAAATTGAATTCATATATTCAACACTCCTTCTTGAATTCATGTTTTAGAGTTTTAATTACTCTATCAAAACATCTGTAGCAGTGAAGATCTGTGTTTTTCAAAAGTTTCCTTTGGCAGAGGCTTGGTTAGGATATCAGCAACTTGGTCTTGGGTTGGGCAAAACTGAACAGCAACATTTTCTCTTATCTGATCTTTCAAAAAATGATATCGAACATCTATATGTTTTGTCTTTCTGTTCATTTGTCCTGTCTTCATTAAAGTCATTGCACTTTGGTTGTCAATATTTAGTTTAGCAAGTATGGTTTCATTTGTAAGTTCTTCAATTAGTGCTTTCATATAAATGAGTTCTTTCACACATTCAGCTTTTACAAAATCCCAAGTTTCATTTTTCTTCAATTAATCTTTTTCTTCCTGTATTGCTTTTACCCAGTTTTCTTTGTCTACTCCGGTTACAGCTTCATTGTATGTTAACAATCCTATTTCTTCAGAAACAGAATTCAAAACTTCATAATCTTTCAGTCTTTCAGGTCTATTGATATTTTCTCTATTCCTTAACATATATATTGAATTAGTCGAGTTCTGTGGTTTATCATGGGTATCCAATTCCAATTTAGTGTCTTGACTTTCCTCTATTTCAGAATCCAGATCTTCTCTGTATCTTGGCTGAATGACACTGGTCATTTCATTTGTTAGTTTTCCTGTAAACACCACATCTCTTGCAATTATAATCCTTCTTTTCTGCATGTCCCACAATCTGTATCGATTTCCACTGTATCCGATAAGTGAATATTTTTCACTTTTACTATCCAATTTTTTTAGGTTTCCCAATTTTTTGACATACACTTCACTCCCGAATAATTTTACATTAGAAAGATTAGGCTTTCTTCCAAACCACATCTGTGCTGGTGTTGTTTGTACTGTATTTGAAGGGCTTCTGTTGATTAAATAGGCAGCGACTCTTGTGGCCTCTCCCCACATTTCCTTATTTAATTTGGAATCCAGCAAAAGTGCTCTGGTTTTTTCAATCAGAGTTCGATTCAACCTTTCTGCTTTTCCATTCAATTGTGGAGTATATGGAATTGTAAAATCAAGTATTATTCCTTTCATTTTGCACCATTCTTTAACTTGCGTATTGGCATATTCACCGCCATTATCACACCTTAATTTTGACACTTTCGCATTTAAAAATCTTTCCACTTCATTTACATATTCTTTAATATATTCTTTTGCTTCATATTTATTGCTGAGCAAATACACATAACTGAAATGTGTATAATCATCCAAAAATGTCATTATATATTTCTTATTATCATGTGTTAAGGGTTCTATTGGGCCGCACAAATCAGTATGAACAATTTCCAAAGGTCGGGTAGCTCTAGATCTTTCATTTCCAAATGACTTCCTAGTTTGCTTTGCCATGATGCAAATTTCGCACACATCATTTTCCTGTTTTTCCAATTTGCCAAGCTCCATACCATCAACCAAACTTTCAAGTTTTCTTAGATTCTGCATTCCAATGTGTCCCAATTTTCTGTGCCATTCTTGGGTTTTGTTTTCACTTGGTAAGGTAAGGTTTGAGTCATTTTGCTTTGAAAAATGTTGTTCAATATTTACAGCCCAAAGTCCATTTTCAAGTTGATCTCCTTCTAGAACTTTTTTTCCATCTTTCAAAATTGTCACTTTATCACCTTTAAAATTTACTTCTCCTCCGTTGTTAACAATTGAGGTCACTGACAAAAGGTTTTTTGATAATTCAGGCACAAATATTACTTCATTTAGGTTACATTGTCTCCCCTTAAATTGTCCTGAAGTTTTTGCTCTCATAACTTCTTCTTTTTTGGCAACATTGATGTTCACATCACACTTTTTTTGATGATCAAGCAACTTTTCTTCATTAATCATGTGACAGGTGGATCCGCTATCAACAATGAAAGTAACTGATGATCTTTTATCATATTCTTCTCTTTGTTCAGCAATGAAAGCAATGGGAGGTTGCTTTTCTTTGTTCCTGAAATAGCAGTCTTTTTCTTTATGATTAAACTTTTTACATATTCTGCATTGTTCTTTGTTTACTTTAGCAGCAGGTTTACTGTTGTTCTTAAAGAAACAGTCCTTTTCTTCATGGTTAGTTTTTTTACAAAATTTGTAGAATTTTCTTTGGGTGCAATTTTTAGAAATATGTCCTGGTTTATTACAAGTAAAACATACCTTTTGTTTTGTTGCATTCATAGCCACTCGGTCTTCTGGTTGGCTCTGTCTATTTCTTCTTATTTCTTCAATGGTCAATCTTGATATTAGATTTTCAATAGTTTTTTCATCTTTTCCAGTTGACTCCCAAGCAGTACAAAAATAATTATATTCTTCTGGCAAAATTGTTAAAATCTTTGAAATAACAATATTGTCATCAAAGTTCTGTTTTAGATTATTGAGTTTAAAAGCCAAATTTCTTAAATTACTTATGTTGGCTACAAGGTCTACATTTTTATCAAATTTATAAGTGTGAAATTCTTGTAGCAGCTTACATTTTAATTGTTCATCATCTCTTTCAAATATTCTGCATATGGTGTCATACATTGATTTGGCATTTTCACAATGTATTATGTGTGTTAATATCGTTTTATCGATGCTCGAAGTAATATATTTTTGGGCTTTAGCATCTTTTATTATCCATGCGTTTTTTTCTTTTTCATCCTTTTGATCTTTAAAACACAATTTGCCATTTATTGTTTCAATTAAATTATTAGCTTTAAAAATAATGTTAATTTGAAATTTCCAAATATCAAAATTTTCAGAGTCTTTTAATTTATCTATAATCGAAATATCTTCCATAACAGCAGCCATTTTTATTTTTACGATTTTAGATTTTAAGTTATAACCACGCTCTGCTACCACTGTTAGAATGGTTTTAGGGTTTTATATTATTTTAGAAATTAATACATACGATTTTAGTAATTGAAAATAGTTTATTTATGCAAAACTATATCTTACCTTTATATACACGAGTAATAATATTTAAGAATAGTGAGGAGTGATAACTATGCAAATATTAATGATGATATACCACAGAATATTTAAAATAATTATTCAGTGACAATATTATATAAAATATTAAAGTCTAAAATTGAATTCATATATTCAACAGAACTTCTATATTGTCATTTCAAAATCCTAACCTTCGCCCTTCATTTATGATAATTTATTTCGTAGTTCATCTCTAGCCTATCCACCGACCCACACCATCTAGCCAATGGTGTGTTCGTCACAGGGTGCAGATTGACTAACTGCTAGATATTTATCAACCCCTTTTTGTTCGCACTTGAACAATCTGCATCGAACGAAACAGTTCGCTTCTTCTTCTCGCGCCACACGTTCGCCACACGGACCCTGTCTTCAAATCTATGTTTGTCCATTGTCCAAACCAGCACGATATAGCCTACCTCCGATATTTCCCACGGAGATACGTTAAACATCGTCGCTGATTTTGTCCGGTCCGTCATCATTTCGCGCAGACATGGGTCTTACTTTCAACCCACCGCGAAATCATCGCCTTGCACAAGCTCCCACGACGGTTCACACACCTCGTGTCCGAGCAGCTTGTCACTTGTAACGGACAACGCAGTCCTCGTCCCAAATTTTGGCAGTGTGCGCGCATACTTTCCGCAAATTAAATATAAGTCCATTCGACTTCCTCACCTACACACGGGACTTTTCCCCTCGGACTCGCTACACAAGTAACTACATAGATAAGTTAGATTGGCCCAGGGCAAGTCTCCCCTCGCTCTGTTCGCCTAGGTTCTAACATTGTATGTAGTTTTATATTTACCTCAGTCCTGAGCTCACACAATTGTCAACCTCAATCTTATTTCTCGTACTCTACACTTATAGCATAGAAAGCCCATGACAAGTTTCCCCTTGCCATGTCCGCCTGAAAAATATCTTAAAGTGTAGAGTTCCCCAGTCTTAATGATCTTCAGAATTTCACCATATGTATGTGACTCTTCTTCTCGTTGTTCACACTCCTCCATATCACTTCCCTTATAGTACATTAGATTTTGTTGTATATAGCCTTTTATAACCTTGATATTTTCAAAGATTTCCTTAAATGTCAAACTCCCCGGTGTTGTAAAACTGCTTGTAAATAATATTTACTTGTGTACTATACAATATTTTATTTACATAAAACTATGTCACCATTACCTTAACTAATTTTAACTGTAAAATTATTTTCTCTATTCCTGGCTTCACCAGCTTTAGATATACTTAAACTATGTTCAGCCTTCTTCAACGAGCGCCATATGTCATAATATATGCTCTTCCAGGGTTAATAAAACAAACCAACAGCCAACGAGAGAGAAATGGGCCGCTAAAGCGAGACACTTTAGACAACTAACTAACGACCATTTTTTGGCCACATTCCTGAGGGGGGCGTCACCACCTGGCGACTATCCTGGTTAGCCCCCGGTTGTGTACACAGGGAAAACAGTCGTTCAGCTGATAACGTCTCACTCGCTCTCTCTCGGGTGGCTGCCTGGATGATTGCTCTAACAACTCGTCGTGTGATTATTTCTCTCCTCACCACAATTACCACTAAATTGTCTCTAATATATATATATATGTCATAATATATACTCTTCCTGGAATAATAAAGCAAAACCTACAGTCAACCCAGAGAGAGACGGGCAGCTGAAGTCCGGTCATTTAAGACACCAGCGACATTCCAAGGGGCGACCAGAGTGACCCGTGAGTTCTCGGGACTATTAAGACAGGATGTAAAGTCCGGTCACTTGAGATATCAGCGACATTCCAAGGGGCGCGTTGAGGCCCGTACTTGAAACCTCAGGGCTATTAGGGCAGGTGGGTGATTGTGTTCGACGCGAACGGCCGGCCGCTCAGCGGTGGCATGCCCGTCTATCTCTCTCTGGTTGTCTGGGATTCCTCTTCCAAACTTGTGGTGTCCTTATTTCTCTTTCCCCACCTTATTATTTTATTATTGCCACATAAATATATATATGTTGAATCCTGTCGATTTACTGTCGAATTGAGGTGTTAACTATCTGTGAGGTTGCTGTGGACTCTATGTCGAATCCTGTCGAATCGTGTGGTTGGGTGGATATGATTGGCTTGGTGATTGATGGCGCAGTCTTGGTCGAATGGTAAAAAATGTTTTCTACAGGGAAAGAACGAGCACACCTGGAAGGGGTAAAATAGACCTTGCGAGGGAGAATGAGATTGGAGGTATTTGGCTTTTCACAAGATGGAACGTACACCACCTAGGTTGGAGCCTTCGTTGTACACGCCTAGCTCGTAGCAAGGTCACCTACCTTCTTTTTTACTTCTTGTCCGAGATCATTGTCATCAACTCTCTCAACTTCTCATTGGTGGAGATCCTTCCACGTGCTCTCTGATGATTCGTTAATAAATTGTCATGTTTAAAGGTGATTGGTTGTTGATTTGTCATGCTTAAATGTGATTGGCTTAGTACCTCCATTGTCGCCATGATTGCAAACCTCCAGGGAGAAAAAGGCCTTTGAACTTAGGTTTAATGGGTCCAGGGCAGTGACCTTTACTTCCTGGGGATGCAATCCTGTACTTTGTTCTTTTTCCCATATCGCGAGGCCTAACCTTTATTAAACCTTTTGACGATACATTATAAATAGAGTGTGGTGGGGTTACCTATTCGTATATACAGATTATCACATATATATATATATGGTAATTCAAATCAACAACCCTATATTGTATAATACTTATAACAAAATTGTCATGTTGTATATAGAAACTTATCTATAAATAATTAAACGCATGATTGACTTTTTCATTGCATCAGCATATGTAATGTACTTTGTACAAACTGAGGATGAATAAATAAAACTATGTGATAGATTAAGAGCTGAGCTAAGCAAGATATCGGGATAGAAATCCAACAACCCTAAAGGGGAATTTGAAAGGTCGTTCCATCGAGGTCATTGAGTGTAGAAATCGCAGAGGCCACACGCCCTTTGCACCCGCTCAAAGTCCAAACGCCTGTATACCTCCCCCTCGGCAAAGATATATAAGACCTCTGCCCTAGCCGAAAATATAGACACTTCACCATCAACGTAGGCCTCGTCGGTTGTACCCAGGTCCACCTCATCGACCATGTAGAACAGTAAGAACTATTCTAACTTCATCTTGCTCTTAGCTCGACATTTATCTGTTCACGGAACTTTCCTACAACTGTGTCTCTTTATTTTTTGTGTGTGGACATTCCCAAGCTTTCCACTCTGCCTCGACCACGACTGCCTGTACTCTGTGAAAATTGTTAAAGGTCTTCCAAAGTGCAGATAGGTACTGGAAAACTCTCCACACTCTGAGTCCCTCTCGGTTACTACAGGTTTGACCCTCGGTTATCACGGCTATAGCGAGAGTCGACAGGATACCTCATCACGTATATATATTGTTGCATCAATATCAATGCGCCTTACATTTATCCAAAATATCCTATGATATTTAATTTTTAAATAAAACATATTATTTAGATTATCATCATTCCTTTTTAAAGTTTCATTCCTTCTATAATATTTTATTATACATATTTCTTGATTGCTTATTGGGGAGGGATAGGACGGAGAGGAAGACTGCGGATCATGACCTACGAGGAAGACGACGAATAAATAAAAACAATAACTTTAAAAGATAATTTATTTTATTTACTTTATTCATTTGCTTTGAATATGGAAACCCTCTCGGGAATCGTGTATAACACAAAGAAGGAAGAAACCAAGGTCGATGACCCTGCAAAGCTGCAACTTGTTATAACAATTGGTGGAGATGCTGGTTCCGAACCAGTTGCTTTGAACCACAATATAGAAATTTCGGAGTATGACGGGACAAAATATATAGGAAATTATTTAGATAAAATAGCAAGTACAAGACAGGTAGTCATTAACAACACAGAGATAACTTTGGAAAGAATAAGAATAAACTATGACAAAAACACAATGAGATAATCTATGAATCAAGACATTTAGTGGCAGTTTGGACACCAGTCAGGAAAATCGGAAAAGTGAAAAACTATAGAGAAAATATTTTGGCCCATATCGAATATTAAAGAAGCTGTCCAACGTAAATTACTTAATTGAGCCGAAAGATAATCCTGGCCAAGACCTTTGATAGTTCATGTTTCAAGACTCAAGCCTTATTATGAGAGAATGGATGAGGTCATTCACGAGGACGTGACAACCTCTGGAGAGGGGTAGTGTTGCACAATTTTAATGCGCCCCACATTTATTCAAAATATTCTCTGATATATAATATTTATTTAAAAAAGATTATTTAGATTATCATCATTCCTTTTTATAGTTTAATTCCTTTTGTAATATTTTCATATACATATATCTTGATTGCTTATTGGGGTGGGAGAGGACGGAGCGGAAGACTGCGGATCACGACCTACGAGGAAGACGACGAATAAATAAACAAAATAACTTTAAAATGTAATTTATATTTATTTACTTTTATTTATTTCCTTTGAATATGGAATTCCGCTCGGGAAACGTGTATAACAACAAGAAGGAAGAATCCAAGGTCGACGACCCTGAAAAGCTGCAACTTGGTGTAACAATATATAATATACAAAAATAATAAATAAAATTCGTGACAACCTCTGGAGAGGGGGAAGTGTTGCATCAATTTTAATGCGCTTTACATTTATTCAAAATATTCTATGATATTTAATATTTATTTAAAACAGATTATTTAGATTATCATCATTCCTTTTAATAGCTTCATTCCTTTTGTAATATCAACATATATAGTCACGACCGTCATGGGCCGGTTCTGTCACGGATGCGCGCGCATCATCATTATGATCATTATCATTATCTAATGATAATAATAATAATAATAATTATTATTATTATATTATTATTATTATTATCCATCCATTATATATATAGTCACGACCGTCATGGGCCGGCCGGTTCTGTCACGGATGCGCGCGCACAGGGAGGTCACGTGCTCGCCGGCAGCCAACGGGCGCGTGCCGCCGGCATTACGTCATAGATTATAAACACAAGGTAATAAGGCCAAATAAAAAATAGTGTGTGATAAGGCACAATTTGGATTATCTACTTATATAATTGCCTTATTCTCTCTGTGTGAAGTTCACGGATAGATTTTGGTCAGAATGGATAAAATAAAAAAAGTCAAGGGATGGGAATCGAACCCACGACCTTCCGCTTACCGGGCAGATGCCATGACCACTAGGCTACCCTGGACATATTTTTCCGTTCACATTTTTATTTTTATATTTTCAAGACACACACAGTTTGGGGCGGGACGTTTCACAAGAGAGACATCCACGGTGCCAATTTATAATTGTAACGAATAGTATTTTAATTAAAACATTTTAAAAATATATACGCACTCGGGTAAAACCCGGGCGTTGCCCGGGCCATTCGTCTAGTCAACATATATAGTCACGACCGTCATGGGCCGGCCGGTCGATTCTGTCACGGATGCGCGCGCATCATCATTATGATCATTATCATTATCTAATGATAATAATAATAATAATAATAATAATAATTATTATTATTATATTATTATTATTATCCATCCATTATATATATAGTCACGACCGTCATGGGCCGGCCGGTTCTGTCACGGATGCGCGCACACAGGGAGGTCACGTGCTCGCCGGCAGCCAACGGGCGCGCGCCGCCGGCATTACGTCATAGATTATAAACACAAGGTAATAAGGCCAAATAAAAAAATAGTGTGTGATAAGGCACAATTTGGATTATCTACTTATATAATTGCCTTATTCTCTCTGTGTGAAGTTCACGGATAGATTTTGGTCAGAATGGATAAAATAAAAAAAAGTGTCAAGGGATGGGAATCGAACCCAAGACCTTCCGCTTACCGGGCTTACCTTGGCTACCCTGGACATATTTTTCCGTTCACACTTTTATTTTTATATTTTCAAGACACACACAGTTTGGGGCGGGACGTTTCACAAGAGAGACATCCACGGAGCCAATTTATAATTGTAATGAATAGTATTTTAATTAAAACATTTTTAAAATATATACGCACTCGGGTAAAACCCGGGCGTTGCCCGGGCCATTCGTCTAGTCAACATATATAGTCACGACCGTCATGGGCCGGTTCTGTCACGGATGCGCGCGCATCATCATTATGATCATTATCATTATCTAATGATAATAATAATATTAATAATTATTATATTATTATTATTATCCCTATATATAGTCACGACCGTCATGGGCCGGTTCTGTCACGGATGCGCGCGCACAGGGAGGTCACGTGCTCGCCGGCAGCCAACGGGCGCGCGCCGCTGGCATTACGTCATAGATTATAAACACAAGGTAATAAGGCCAAATAAAAAAATAGTGTGTGATAAGGCACAATTTGGATTATCTACTTATATAATTGCCTTATTCTCTCTGTGTGAAGTTCACTGTGTGAAGTTCACGGATAGATTTTGGTCAGAATGGATAAAATAAAAAAAGTGTCAAAGGATGGGAATCGAACCCAAGACCTTCCGCTTACCGGGCTTACCTAGGCTACCCTGGACATATTTTTCCGTTCACACTTTTATTTTTATATTTTCAAGACACACACAGTTTGGGGCGGGACGTTTCACAAGAGAGACATCCACGGCGCCAATTTATAATTATAACGAATAGTATTTTAATTAAAACATTTTTAAAATATATACGCACTCGGGTAAAACCCGGTCAACATATATAGTCACGACCGTCATGGGCCGGTTCTGTCACGGATGCGCGCGCATCATCATTATGATCATTATCATTATCTAATGATAATAATAATAATAATAATTATTATTATATTATTATTATTATCCCTATAAATAGTCACGACCGTCATGGGCCGGTTCTGTCACGGATGCGCGCGCACAGGGAGGTCACGTGCTCGCCGGCAGCCAACGGGCGCGCGCCGCCGGCATTACGTCATAGATTATAAACACAAGGTAATAAGGCCAAATAAAAAAATAGTGTGTGATAAGGCTCAATTTGGATTATCTACTTATATAATTGCCTTATTCTGTCTGTGTGAAGTTCACTGTGTGAAGTTCACGGATAGATTTTAGTCAGAATGGATAAAATAAAAAAAGTGTCAAGGGATGGGAATCAAACCCACGACCTTCCGCTTACCGGGCAGATGCCATGACCACTAGGCTACCCTGGAAATATTTTTCCGTTCACATTTTTATTTTTATATTTTCAAGACTCACACAGTTTGGGGCGGGACGTTTCACAAGAGAGACATCCACGGCGCCAATTTATAATTGTAACGAATAGTATTTTAATTAAAACATTTTAAAAATATATACGCACTCGGGTAAAACCCGGGCGTTGCCCGGGCCATTCGTCTAGTTTTATTATACATATATCTTGATTGCTTATTGGGGTGGGAGAGGACGGAGCGGAAGACTGCGGATCACGACCTACGAGGAAGACGACGAATAAATAAACACAATAACTCTAAAAGGTAATTTATTTTTATTTACTTTTATTTATTTGCTTTGAATATGGAATCCCGCTCGGGAAACGTGTATAACAACAAGAAGGAAGAAACCAAGGTGGACGACGCTGAAAAGCTGCAACATGGTGTAACAATATATAATATACAAAAAAAATGCACTCCATAATATATGGTTGCAAAAATATATGTAAATATCATATACAGATAAAAAAAACAGAATGTGTAGCGAAATTGAATTTAGAAATAAAATATCAAGAGGATCGCTAGGTCTGTAAACCGACTGCCAGCCAACACTCTGTCACAGAAATGGCTTCCAGCTCACGCTGGAATTCCTGGAAATGAGCTAGCAGGCTCTCTGGAAAAGGATGAAGCCGGGGAATATACCACCCAACTAGACGAAAGAGATCTTCGTTTCATCAAAACCCAATGCCTGCAAGAATGGAAATCTAATGCTGCACATGACTGGTACAGAGCAAGAGGGACAAGCACCGGTTCTGTACTCCCAAGAGAACAACAGTCTTTGAAGAAGAAGACGAATTCAAACAATATTGATATTAAGCCCAAATATTTCTTCGGTGTGGTAAATTTTGAAGCAGTCAACAAGACAGACTCTTCATTTCGATCATCAGCAGCTTTATTTTTGTTATGATCGACAACCACTGCTGGTTTTATTTTAAGCTCTGGTTCTAGAGCTCTTTTAGATCTTTTGGATACCTTAATCATTTCTGCCTCTTGATTTGAAGAGAGCATAAATACCTCCCTGGTGTCCCACCACTTCATTGCAATAAGGGTTCCTTTTTGTCGAATGATGGCTTCACCTTTTTTGCCTTTTTTGGCAAACCTTTTCTATATTGCATTACAGTACTAACAAAATATTTTCTTGCTCCATAAGTGTTCAAAGAGTTGTGGTGAAAAAAATAAGCGGTCAAAATAAACGATATACCCTTTCTCTAAATTCGATTCATTCAGTTTTCCAAACCAAATCATTATCCAGTTGTATTCTGCAGCGTTATCAGAGTATTTTACTGTATATACATTAATATTGCACGTGTATCCACTACTGGCTTCACTCATTTGATACATTTTTATCCCAAATATGTGAGGCTTTCCTTTGATGTACACTTTGTACATTACGAAATGGGCAAACAGACTTATCAATTGTAAGTGTTAGTGAAAGGTAATTTGCGCTGGGCTTTACGTGGTCAGCGAGAGGCAAAGGCACGCCCGCGCGAGAAGAAAAGAAAACAGTTTGAACGGCCAACATCCAGCCGGCGGTGACAAGTCGGCGCGCATGCGCGGCGGCGGCAGAGACGTTCGAAAACTGACGGCCAGCGAGGGCGGACGTCTTTCCCATCCATCGGTTTGAATCAAACATTTTTCAACTTCTTTTTTACTAAAAATTTAATTTGTAACATTATATTAATATCTATATTTATCCTTAATAAATTAAAATACCAAGGATGAATAATTGAATCATTTTTTCAATATCAAACGAACCACCCCAATATAAAGTTGATCCTCTTTGAATATTATTACCTTTGCTTGAGACCATTTTAATCCAAACGAACCTACATCATGGTGCACCAATCAAAAAGTGCACCGAACATTGTGGCGAGCCTGGCCAACAGGATTTAAGATGGACAAACTCAAGAAAGCTTGTGATCTTAGGAGTTTTGCGAAGAAAATGGAACCGGGAAAGAGACTTATCGGAAGACATCAGTCGAAGATTCAATGCATGGTTGAGTCAGTTAACTGAGGTGGAAAAATTGAAAATTCCTCGCTGTGTTGTTCAATCTCAAGATAGAAGAACATGGACATTGCATGTTTTTTATGGACAGTAGCAACGCGGCGTTTGCAGCTTGTGCCTATTTACGAAGTGGATTTCCTGGGAGTGTTCAAGTTCAATTACCCATGGCTCGTTCGAGAGTAGCTCCTATGAAGAATACCACTATACCAAGGCTAGAATTGGTTGCATGTGAAATCGGATCTAGATTGACTGTCCACATAAAATCTATGATGGAGTTCAAAGATATACCAATTACATTATGGACGGACTCTACTACTGCTTTAGCATGGATTAAACGTGATATGAACTGGTCAGTGTTTGTCGCAGGAAGAGAAAAGAAGATTCGACAAAATTCAAGCATAACTGATTGGAGGCACGTTCCTGGTAATGAAAATCCTGCAGACATCCCCTCACGTGGAGCTTCAATCTCGCAATTGATTACTACTAGATGGTGGGAGGGATGCAAGTCCCAGACGCAAGATGCATGTCCCGGACGCAAGATGCATGTCCCGGACGCAAGATGCATGTCCCGGACGCAAGATGCATGTCCCGGACGCAAGATGCATGTCCCGGACGCAAGATGCATGTCCCGGACGCAAGATGCATGTCCCGGACGCAAGATGCATGTCCCGGACGCAAGATGCATGTCCCGGACGCAAGATGCATGTCCCGGACGCAAGATGCATGTCCCAGACGCAAGATGCAAGTCCCAGACGCAAGATGCATGTCCCGGACGCAAGATGCATGTCCCAGACGCAAGATGCATGTCCCGGACGCAAGATGCATGTCCCGGACGCAAGATGCATGTCCCGGACGCAAGATGCAAGTCCCAGACGCAAGATGCATGTCCCAGACGCAAGATGCATTTCTCAGACGCAAGATGCATGTCCCGGACGCAAGATGCATGTCCCAGACGCAAGATGCATGTCCCGGACGCAAGATGCATGTCCCAGACGCAAGATGCATGTCCCAGACGCAAGATGCATGTCCCGGACGCAAGATGCATGTCCCGGACGCAAGATGCATGTCCCAGACGCAAGATGCATGTCCCGGACGCAAGATGCATGTCCCAGACGCAAGATGCATGTCCCGGACGCAAGATGCATGTCCCGGACGCAAGATGCATGTCCCGGACGCAAGATGCAAGTCCCAGACGCAAGATGCATGTCCCAGACGCAAGATGCATTTCTCAGACGCAAGATGCATGTCCCGGACGCAAGATGCATGTCCCAGACGCAAGATGCATGTCCCGGACGCAAGATGCATGTCCCAGACGCAAGATGCATGTCCCAGACGCAAGATGCATGTCCCGGACGCAAGATGCATGTCCCAGACGCAAGATGCATGTCCCGGACGCAAGATGCATGTTCTAGACGCGAGAGTAATATTCAATACGCAAGCCTACGTTGCAGCTCTAGCTATTTCGAGAACTCGATAATCTATAAAAAAAAGGGGGGGAGAAGGATTTCATGGCCATTAGGAAAAGTGGAGGAGGTGCTACCTGGGGCCGATGGACAAGTTCGAGTCGCAAGAGTGAAAACATCATCGGGAGTTTTCTTCGTCCAGTACAGCGACTTTTTCCATTAGAAACAAAACAAATTTAGATTGGCCTCTACTATAGCCAAGAAAATATAGTATTAGAATTTAATTATATCAATTAAATTGGTGGGAGGAATGTTAGTTAAAGGTAATTTGCGCTAGGCCTCATGTGGTCAGCGAGAGGCAAAGGCACGCCCGCGCGAGAAGAAAAGAAAACAGTTTGAACGGCCAACATCCAGCCGGCGGTGACAAGGCGGCGCGCATGCGCGGCGGCGGCAGAGACGTTCGAAAACTGACGGCCAGCGAGGGCGGACGTCTTTCCTATCCATCCGTTTGAATCAAACATTTTTCAACTTCTTTTTTACTAAAAATTTAATTTGTAACATTATATTAATATCTATATTTATCCTTAATAAATTAAAATACCACGGATGAATAATTGAATCATTTTACAATATCAAACGAACCACCCCAATATAAAGTTGATCCTCTTTAAATATTATTACCTTTGCTTGAGACCATTTTAATCCAAACGAACCTACATCATGGTGCACCAATCAAAAAGTGCACCGAATAGTAAGATTCACATCGGGTTGGTAAACCTTTTTGAATTTATAGACAAGAGGGTCAAAAATGCCCGTAGACTGTGAAGAGGGTCATATCCAGGCTAGCCATAGGTAATATAAGTTGCATTGTAATTGAGATTCAGCATAGAAAGAACGGCTTCACACCTTTCTCTTTTCAGGCCTGTTGACTTGCAGATAGATGATTCGATACCTATATGAGATGACCAATAATCTCTTAGCTTTGGTTTCACAACAAGGCTCATATGAATTATAATGGACAGAAAAATATTCAGTTTTCCTATCGAAATGGCTTTCAATTTATCCAAAAAGACTCTAGGGCTCAAGGGCCTTTTCCCGCTTCTTTATCGATATTTGTTATTGCATACTTCCAAGTTTTGAAAAACGTTTCTGAAAGGATCCTCTAAAAAAAAATTAGAATACTCTTCTTTTTACTTATCTTCACTCTATCATATTTGGGTAATAAGCTTGTAGAGTTTGAGACTTTTTATGATGTCTGCTGGGAATGAATGAGTCAATACAGTCAAATATGTGGTCAATCATCATTACTGGGTGAAGTAGAATGCGCCTGCCTTTTGTGCCATTTAGACTGAAAGCACTATTCAGTGGCAGGCCGACTTAGCTCCCAAAAAATGGCCGCCTCTGCCAAGACGAACACGTCATGGAGTACAAACGCCGCTCATCCAGTATTCCAGCAGAAGTCCTTACAGGGCTAACTGAGTCCAGGTTTTTTAGCAAGCTTGCTACAGCTCCCCCTTCTTTCATTTCATCCGGGCTTGGGACCGGCAAAGAGAAACTTGAATACTGAATAGGAGAAGTATCAGAAAACAGACTCTATTTGGAACGTACGGAGAATAAAAAGAAGGTTTAGGAAAAGGGTCACTGACCTCTGCTCAACCTCCATCTTCAGAAGTGATTTTTTTTGGCTGGAAAAACATCTTTAAAATATATTTCAGTAGTATCTGAGTCATATTCGTCCAAAACAAAATCAGGATCAATAACAGAATCATCCAATTCTTAACCAGAATCTTGAAATATATTAATCACCAAGCTCATCAGGTTCTGTGATTGGAGTAATTTCTGAGGTACTGGGTTGATCAGAATCTATTTTAGAAGCGAGCTAAAAAAAGGCAATAATTGCGATTTGTCGCCACTCTGTTTTGTGACGACGATCTAAGCTCTATAGGGGAGTCACTCACCTCTATTCTTGGTCGGCGGGGTTGAAGGTTCAAAATTGTGGTGTCGCTGTTTATAACACTTTTAAAATGTATGACGAAAACAGGAGGGAAATTTATATTTATTTTAAATTAAGAAAATAAGTAAAGTATTATATATTTAAATATTTACACTAAAAGAATCGGGGATCAGGGCAAATTCTCGTGTCCGAAAGTTGTTTACGTGTTCTTCCTTCTTCTTCCTCCTTACCCCCGCTGCATCCGCGTAGCCCCCTTCCGTCGGCCTCCCATTGGCTGCTTCGTACTCCTTCTTTTCCAACAAATTGAATAACAACACTCCAGGAACCTAGCGGCAAGTGGAGGAAACGTGAGTAGGGGTAATGTCATGGAAAAATCCCCCAATGGGGAGCCTTTCCCCTCCCCCGCGCGTGACCTTGAGCACCGACGTAGGCAAATGAGGCAGCTATTTGGAGGAATAAGTCCGAAAGACGTTAATCCTTCCACGATTTTATATTGAATTTTGAGAATTCAGGATCCACGTCTTTCGGATTTTAGGCTTATATTACTTGGACGCGGATCTGTTGGGGCACGTTTTTGTAACCATACCCCAATAGAAGGCGTATGTATAATCAAATCAAATGGATACATGGCTTCCCTCCCACATAGACTTACAGACCACCTTTTTGCCCAGAAACCTAGACAATTGATGACACCAGACTTCCATGCCGAAAGCTGATGCCTGGTGAAGAAGACACCAGTGACATCCAGAGACATCCGCGCTGGAAGCTGTTGTTCCATATGTACATATATTCCCCTCACCAAAAATTTAGGTAAAGGTGACCAGAAAAAATGGAGAAGGAAGATTTCTAAAAGACTAAGCCTTATAAATATCCTTCCCGAAAAAAGGAAGCATCACATTACAGTCCAGGTAAAAGGGGCCTGGGTCGATTTTTAGCCAAGACGGGGGGCGATATATATACCGTCCCGAGAAAAGGGAGGATAGTATTTCAATCCATGTGGAGGGGGGGCCTGGGGTCTGAAATTTTACACTAGTGCCGTGGCTGTTTCTCTCTTTAGATTTTTTTGTTTTGGTAATACTATATGTTCTATTTTGATGAGAGAGGCCTGGGGCGTCTGTGAAATTGTATACTTGAGCCGTTGGCCATTTTGATTGGTGTTTCTTTCGGCGAATGAAAATGCCAGCCAATAGAAACTTTGGCGCGGCCAGCGAATGAAAACGGAGAGAGACAAGAATAAAAGAGGGTTTCTTTGCCAAAAGGCGGATTCAATCTGAGTCGCTAAGTGAGAGGACAGTCTTCAGTCGGGAGACGAGACCTTTGCCGGCACTTTCGAGAAAAGGTAAGCCATTTGTCATTATGACTTAGCGCCCCCCCCCCCTTTTTGTGTAGTAACCAACCTAGATTTCGCATGGGCCCTAAAGGGCTATAAAGTAACTTCAGGTCACCTCTATCTAAATTTTACTATGTAAATAGCATATCTCGTCAGTATAGACATGTTCCCAAATTTTAATTTATTTAAATAAATATCTAGAGACATTTTCTTGTTTCCTCTCATACATATTTCATTCCTTTTGCTTTATGGTACTACCCCCCACACCTTAATTTCACAAATTGTACTAAATATAGAACTACCGACTCTGTTGGAATAGAGTTGTGTACTATATCTTTGCTGTGATATATTGACACAGCGACAGTTGCAAATTACGACTTTATTAAGGCTACTTTGAGGGTATCTATCTGTCAGGTTTTAGTAATGTTTGTACTTTTATGTGTTTCAGTGCGTTATTCCATCATATTTATCATTATACCATAATTTCTGATTTCTCGGGCTATTGTTACGCTGTTAGGAGGGTACGGCATGATGCAAACAGATTTGTATGTTTGACTATTGTTTGTGTTATTTGGGCTATAAAAATGCCTTAATATGAATCTATTTACAGTTGATCTGTAGAAATTATAGAGATCTGTTGCTATAATTTTCCTCTATGAAATAGCTCCCAGCGTCTTCAGTGGGTTGCTAAACCTCCAGAAGGAGTCTTTTATAGATTGTCCAATTTAATAACGATTTCATGGGTTGTCTGATGAAATTGTATACTAGTGTCGTGGCTGTTTCCATCTTTAGACCTTTGTTCTGACAATATTATATGCTCGATCCCTGCTTTAGCTCAACTCTTAATCAATTACAGAGTTTCCCCCCCCTTTTTTTTATTTTATTTATCCTGTTTGCACAAATTGCATTACATGTGATGATGTAAAGACCTATGTCGATAGTGCATCATTGACAGCTGTGCTTCTATTATACAACATTAAGGTATTGCTGCGGGTTATATACATGGGGTTGTTGGCCTTAATTGCTATATATATATATACTTAAGTAGGGAAACTTTAATGGGTCACATCGTGTATCCTCCCTTTTCATCTATCCAAACCGGGAACGCAACAATGTCGCCCGCCGCGGGGCTCGAATTTAGTATATGTTTCATCCCCTATACTTTAGAAATATATACCTAATGAAAAGCCATACTATTTTTAAGTATTGGTGAAGTAGTCCTCGCATCCTGAGATTAACAGTCTATTATAAATCGTGAATTTTAATTTATGCTTTCCGTTTCACTGGCATTTTATCAGGCAATGAAAGTTATGTTGAGGCGGTGTATACCGCATCTCTCGCCGCTGTCTTTTACGATTCACATTGTTTGTGGCAAAACCTTAATATTATCATTGATTTCTGATATCAAAGTAAAACGTTTATGGGGATGAGTATCTTTTATTCTGGTCTTCTCAAGCTTTCGAGCTTGTCCGCCCTTCTACAGGAGAAACATATACAATATATCAAGAAAATATAACGTCGCCTGATGCTAAAACTATTATGATTCTATGTACATATATATATATATATATACATTAGGAAGTTTTGCATATTATTTGTTTTCTTAAGACATTTTTTTTTGGTTTTTATACATATTCTACTATTGTTTGCTATATTCTATGAATTATCTTATAGGTTAGAAATTCTATTATTTAAGTAGTTTTATAATAGTTATTGGCTATTACATATAAGTTACTTATATTATTGTTGATATTATTAGCTGGTACTAGGATATATTGTGTTATATGTTTCGGGCAAATCTATTTTCTATTAATGCTATTGTGTTTTCTGAATAATAGAGAATCAATTATAAGCCTTTGATATTTGCTGTTTATGTTATTGTAATGTATTCTAGGTTCTCCTAATGCGAAAGTGTGACCTGTTCCTTTGCAGTATTGGAAAATTAGAGACCTATTGTCTTGATTAATAACGTTGCGTCTATGTTCATATATTCTATTGCTGACTCTCCTTCCTGTCTCCTCTGCGTATTTGGCTTGGCAGCTGTTACACTCTACGGAATATATTGCCTTTTATTCTCTGTTTTGGTTAGTGGGTTTTATGATAGTAGGATTATTTTTAGATAGTGGACTTTTATGGTGGTGCCTATGTTAGGGGAATTACAGTAATATGTTTGGATGCCAGAGTTTCTTAAGTAGTTGGCTATGGTTATAGATGTTTGTGAGTATGGAATGTAACATATCGCCCTATAGATATTTTGTGGTTTTGTTTATTGGGTTATTGATAGTTATACTTTTGTGGAAATGTTGTAATATAAAGGTGATTTGGTATCCTGCTTGCTGGACATTATTTAAAATGTTCTGTGTCTCAATCATTTTGAATTCTGTTGCGAGCACCATTGATTACAATTTCTTTATTTTACTTTCTCAAATTATTATATACAGTATGAGAAATGAGGTTGGATTCCCATGGTTCAAATTTAGAACGGTGATCAGTGTTTTACAGTAGTCTACTGAAATGACTTAGCATTTTTTTTTCATCATAGCTCTGATATAATTTTCTCACAGCAGAGGTGAGTTCTGATAATTATTGCTGGATACAAATATCTTAACTTCATTTTAATAGCGCTTTCTATCAAATCATACTAGCCTGTGCATCCAGATTAGGGCTAACATGCTGAATGATAGTTAATCGATTTTATTTTTTTTTAACGCATAGTGGATTGGGAGAGTGGCAAATATATGAGCCTTAAGGTGAAAATAGAATTGAAGATCCAGTTAGCGTACCCGTGAAGAGAGAAGTTTGATCACCATAGAAAGACGCGCTTTTTTTTTCTCTCTTCGTAAAACCTTTTTTATTTGAAATCAATAATGGATAGAAATCTGGTTTTAACATTCCAATGGCAGAATCTCAAGGAGTGGATCTGGTGACCAATTTGCGCGAGTATCTTTTAATCACTGTGGAACTATTTATTAACTTATGACAACTACCTGGGATAATCTTTTAAAATATTCAAAGGAAAGGAGATGACTGGAGCTTGTGTCTACAAGACAGCTGAGATATCCCGAGGTGTGCTTGGACAGCTTTAAGCTAATGACAAGGCAGCAAAAGCCACCTGTGTTAGAGACAGGATCTATCTAATAATGGGGGTATAGGAGACAGGAGAGTTTATCGAGGCTCGATTTAACACTTGTATATAATGAGGAAGTTAGCGGAATACGAGACTCCAGTGCGGAGTAAAATAACCTAAAGGCTGTGAATAAAGATTGATAAAGTCGGGACACTCGAGCAAAGATATTACATTGAATATAATTCGGAACCTATAGGCGTGAGGCGGTATCGTGATTGGATTAGATGGCTAGACACGCAAGGAGGGAGGCCCCCTTTGACGACGTTTTCTGCCAAGTATGATCACTGGATACCGATAGACCGCCAAAAGGGTGTGTTCCCCACATTGGAAATGTCATTGAAGATGTGCCAGCATGCAGAAAAGAAAGGTCTAGGACGAGATGACGTTTCCAAAAATTGACATTTAAGGTGATATGCCTGGACTATAGATGAGGCAGTGAAGTCCATCTAGAATATGACGCTAATTCCAGAACAAAATGTGGATGGATCGAGCTGAGGTGAAGACTCCATATTAAATATACCTCTATAAATTCTTAAATGTCCACATATATTTCCACAGTGAATTATACAAGTTGCACACCTATCTCATGAGCCAGGAATGTAATTATCAGACTGACAGTAAGGAATAATATAAAATTTCTAACCCAGGAACAAACAAGACCCCTGATATGCAACAAAGTCTACAAAATAATTTCCCTATCAAATTCTCAGTATATCATCATAACTCAACAGAAAACCCAGTTACAATTGGTATCATAAAGGGCGAAATAACTTTGTCCTTTCCCAATCCAATGTGCACCAGTTACCACATAGACAGTGATCCTATAACCACATTTGATTTCGTTTCAGCATGTTGTGAGAGAATTGAACTCATGGAAATGCAGCCTTTTAATTACTATGCCTCATACTGTATAAATACATGAAGGAAATTTCTAATAACAACCGCTAAGTGACAACCAGAGCGAACTCAGAAGTAATGAGCCGAGGGGAAATTGACAGAGTTAGTGTAGACAGTTTAACTTTACGCAGGTCTACAAGGGTGAAAAGGCCCACACAGTGTAAATTCTACTTAGACTGTCGCCACTAAATAGGATTTTGGAGTGTGTACGAAGAATCAACCCAATAGAATGAGAAGTTTAGAGATCTCAATCTTTTCTTCTTTAACCTTTTTTTTTTCTCGAAGTAAGACTTCATTAGGATTTTTTTTTTCTCAAACTATTTCTTGTTAAATCCCGAGTTTCAAAGACCAGTGAGAATAATGTATACCATTGTGAATTAATTATTTAGTGTAAATCTGAAATTTTAGTTATTATCGGGAGTAATAGGTGAAGGAAGGTGTAGGAAATCACAACTTAGAGGGGGGCTATGTCTAAAACAACAAACCTAATAGGCATCCTATGGCTTGTGTTGGGTAATTCAGAAACCCTATAATCCCTGGCCTTCAGGTAGTAGCTTTGAAATAGGTTTCTAATAAGAACATGAAAGGTCAATCTCTCAGAGTGAAGTTGTGAAGTATAGGGACCTTAAGCCAGGGGTAGAAGTTAAGTAGGCCCAGACTGTAGTCGATCCTTGGAAAGCACTTGAGAATGTTAGTGTTGGGTAGTGAATCGTAAACCCTATAAATCCATTTTTCAATAGAGTGCTGAGGTAGGACTACTGCAAAGGGGGCAGACGCACGAGGAAGTAAGAAGAAAGTGACTTCACCCACGGTGGCTAGGGGAATGACTCAATCCGCTTTTATGAGGTGTCACGTTTAATGGTCCTTTATCCGCCATTATAATTTGTGTATGTCTTTATAGAATTGTTGTGAAAAGTCGCTTAGTGTCAAGGCAAGGGCAGTTTTTGAAGTTACACTGATTCTTTTTTTTTCTTGGTAGGTTAGCTTCCAGGTTATTTAGACTTGTCAACAATTATTGTTAACAATCATTTAGTGAGTATAATGAATTAATATATATATAGAGCTTGTACAGAGGCATTTTCTTTTGAGTAATATAGGGCTTTAGTTCCCAATTTGTTTTAAGTTTATTATTTTATTTGATTTCACATTGTGTCCTGAAAGATGTTATTATTTGTTAGGATCTATTGTTATTGATAAATGAGTATTTTGGCCTTTGTAGCAGCTTTCAACCTTAGTTTGTATGCGTACCGCGAATGATAGGGGGGAGGGTGTATGAATGAATTGGTGCAATGAATGTAGAAAAAGGTTAAAAACTATTATATTGAGAGCCCAAATTACATTAGAATAGGGTTAAGGACTTTAATAGGATCGATTTTTATTTTATTTTATTTTTTATTTCGAATTTTGTTAGGACCGAGAAGCCTCAAACAGGACAACTACAACTCTATCTAGTTAGAAAATATTCGCTCCCTTTTTGTTAGGTCCCTCGTTAGGGGGTATAATTTTCCTTTGATTTTCTTTTATCTTAGTTTAGCTTGAATTCTAAGGATTGTGGATAAATGATCCCTATCCCGACCCTCAGACTTGGAGATAGTGGAAGGCAAGGATCAAGCCGAATTTCCCACTCAACTCCTCCTCGCAAGAGGAAACGAATAGGTATAGATTGAATTTTATGCAGGATGGGGGATTTGTTTTAGCCATGCCGTATAGCCTGGGGTATAACGACGCGACCTTGGGTAACCGATCTGACACCGTAGTTTCGACGCTTTTAGCGTGGCTGGAGCGAGGGTGTTCCAGACGGGAGGTCCTGTAAGATTGGCAAGTAGGCAGAGATTGCCCAGTTATTCTAGACGAAGTGTTTCCGTCTATTGAATTTTTTTTGGTACCAGTTTGATCTCCCATAGCTAGCGGAAGTTTCTTCTAATAAAGGATTCGCCCTGCCATACGTTTTGTTGGAATGAATTCGAGCATAAGACCGATTCGAGAGGCAGAATAAGTAATTATTAGGACCTTCAACGAGTTTAGACTCGTTCCATGTTAGGATAAGATTTTAAAGTATTAATTAACTATAATGACCGCGAACGAGACGCCAGAACAAGCCAGTGAGTCAAAGTTTTAGAAGTGTTGTATTGAGGACAGTAGAATTAAGAGCAGTTATACAGGGAGTAGAATTCTGAAGGAATTTGTAAAAGGAACCAAAATTTCAGATTGATAAAATTCAAACTTATAAGATGTAGATTTATAGGATTCAGGTCAATGAATAGAGGGTATATTAGTAGATGAAAGTAATGTGAATTTCTTGGAAGGGGGAGGTAGCTGAACTGTACACACCCCAGAGGCAAGGTAAACGGAGCCACAAACAAAATAGTAGAAATTGATTAGTCGCTCTGCCAAAACAGAAAATTTCTCTTCATACGGTTGTCACCCTAGATTCAAAAGGACTGTGTAGTTTAATAGAGGTCTGGGCTATGTTCCATTTGACCAAGATTCTGAATGACGTTCCCACCTGGGTTGAGAGTATTGTAACAGAGGAATCTAACACATAAGAGAAAACACACCCTCCAGTAGGATCGGGATAGACGAATATTACCCAGTGACCAACTCGTGATTCCAGACTGAATAAGATTGAAAACTTAACTGAGATACTAAACCTTGATCCTTCAGCGCACAAATATATATAATGTGTTTTCATTTTCTTATTGAATAGGTTATTATTTTATATCATTTATATTATATTATAATCATATACTATTCATTTCAACAAATTTATTTCCTTTGATATTCATGATATTAGTAATATTTACCTGCCATGTTGCATTTTTTTTTTAACATGTTGTCGTGGCTTATTCTTCCCTCAAGGCATGATCTATTTTATCCTTATTGTCTTTTATCCGCCTTACTTGTATATGTATATATATTTTGTCATCATATATAATTTTATAGTGGTTTTCTTTATCATCTATCATGGGATGATTTTTATCATATTTAATCACTATCTGCATGATACGTGTTTTCTTCAATATATATATTATACCCATCATATAACATGGAAGGATTCATTTTATCATTACATATTTCGTGCCTTATTTAATAATTACTTTCACAATTTGTTTCTGTAATTTTTTTAATTTAGCAAAAGTCATCATGTCATAGGCTAATTATTATATACCAAGATATTTCTTTCAGCTAACTATAATTATCCTTTCCTTTGATTGTATATGTATAACTATACCACACGAATGTCTTGATTGGTACTTAAATAAAGATGCTGGCATGTTTTAGGAGTTGGACTAGTTAGTTATTTCTAAACGACTTCTTGGCGCCCAATTTTTTATATATAATACGTAATAGGAAAATGTTCTAACTGTATTGTTAACAGAAAGAAGGTAGCAATGAATCCAGCACACCAAGAGGCAAGGATGGGGTTGAGAGGACTTACCACAAGGAAGGCCTAATCCTCAAGGCCAAAGAAGAAAGTGGAAGGGTGGTATATATACCCATGAATGGTAAGACAGATGACCTTGCTTATTTCCATACATATGATATGACTGTCCCCCATAACCTATGTTGATAACAGTGTGCTGACAGAATAATAACACATAAAAACCCCTTTGCCAGGATGCGCAATGCCCACTAATGTTCGGTATAATAAACATCTAGAATGGCATACCATCATTTTGACTAGCCTTATCTTCCCTATAGGTTTCGGTACATCTGGCTTCACCTAGTAATGGAAAATGTATTTTGCTAGAAATGGGCCTGCTTTCATAGTAACTGATGAAAGGCAGATGAATAATGAGTAGCACAAACGCATTTGTCCATTACTTGGCAGGGGGAGGATTGTTGGGGCACGTTTTTGTAACCATACCCCAACAGAAGGCGTATGTATAATCAAATCAAATGGATACATGGCTTCCCTCCCACATAGACTTACAGACCACCTTTTTGCCCAGAAACCTAGACAATTGATGACACCAGACTTCCATGCCGAAAGCTGATGCCTGGTGAAGAAGACACCAGTGACATCCAGAGACATCCGCGCTGGAAGCTGTTGTTCCATATGTACATATATTCCCCTCACCAAAAATTTAGGTAAAGGTGACCAGAAAAAATGGAGAAGGAAGATTTCTAAAAGACTAAGCCTTATAAATATCCTTCCCGAAAAAAGGAAGCATCACATTACAGTCCAGGTAAAAGGGGCCTGGGTCGATTTTTAGCCAAGACGGGGGGCGATATATATACCGTCCCGAGAAAAGGGAGGATAGTATTTCAATCCATGTGGAGGGGGGGCCTGGGGTCTGAAATTTTACACTAGTGCCGTGGCTGTTTCTCTCTTTAGATTTTTTTGTTTTGGTAATACTATATGTTCTATTTTGATGGGAGAGGCCTGGGGCGTCTGTGAAATTGTATACTGGAGCCGTTGGCCATTTTGATTGGTGTTTCTTTCGGCGAATGAAAATGCCAGCCAATAGAAACTTTGGCGCGGCCAGCGAATGAAAACGGAGAGAGACAAGAATAAAAGAGGGTTTCTTTGCCAAAAGGCGGATTCAATCTGAGTCGCTAAGTGAGAGGACAGTCTTCAGTCGGGAGACGAGACCTTTGCCGGCACTTTCGAGAAAAGGTAAGCCATTTGTCATTATGACTTAGCGCCCCCCCCCTTTTTGTGTAGTAACCAACCTAGATTTCGCATGGGCCCTAAAGGGCTATAAAGTAACTTCAGGTCACCTCTATCTAAATTTTACTATGTAAATAGCATATCTCGTCAGTATAGACATGTTCCCAAATTTTAATTTATTTAAATAAATATCTAGAGAAATTTTTCTTGTTTCCTCTCATACATATTTCATTCCTTTTGCTTTATGGTACTACCCCCCACACCTTAATTTCACAAATTGTACTAAATATAGAACTACCGACTCTGTTGGAATAGAGTTGTGTACTATATCTTTGCTGTGATATATTGACACAGCGACAGTTGCAAATTACGACTTTATTAGGGCTACTTTGAGGGTATCTATCTGTCAGGTTTTAGTAATGTTTGTACTTTTATGTGTTTCAGTGCGTTATTCCATCATATTTACCATTATACCATAATTTCTGATTTCTCGGGCTATTGTTACGCTGTTAAGAGGGTACGGCATGATGCAAACAGATTTGTATGTTTGACTATTGTTTGTGTTATTTGGGCTATAAAAATGCCTTAATATGAATCTATTTACAGTTGATCTGTAGAAATTATAGAGATCTGTTGCTATAATTTTCCTCTATGAAATAGCTCCCAGCGTCTTCAGTGGGTTGCTAAACCTCCAGAAGGAGTCTTTTATAGATTGTCCAATTTAATAACGATTTCATGGGTTGTCTGATGAAATTGTATACTAGTGTCGTGGCTGTTTCCATCTTTAGACCTTTGTTCTGACAATATTATATGCTCGATCCCTGCTTTAGCTCAACTTTTAATCAATTACAGAGTTTCCCCCCCCCCCTTTTTTTATTTTATTTATACTGTTTGCACAAATTGCATTACATGTGATGATGTAAAGACATATGTCGATAGTGCATCATTGACAGCTGTGCTTCTATTATACAACATTAAGGTATTGCTGCGGGTTATATACATGGGGTTGTTGGCCTAAATTGCTATATATATATATACTTAAGTAAGGAAACTTTAATGGGTCACATCGTGTATCCTCCCTTTTCATCTATCCAAACCGGGAACGCAACAGATCCACGTCCTTAGGGCCCAATGTTTTGAAAAAGACAAGACAGACGATGGGTTTCGGAAACAAGAAGCTCCCAAACAAAAACGATTCAAATAAGTTGGTCCTTAAACCATGAGTGAGTTCAGATTTGCACAACCTTTGACGGGAAGTCGACAAAAAGTCCTGTAGAAGTTGGGATAAAGGCGGGACTGGACTGTGCGTTCTGCTGATCTGCTGCTGTCCATTCTGAGCACTCTCTAACTCTGACTGAACTGTGTACTATCTGCTGACCTTGAAAACTCTGACTGTCCCTGTCTGTTGCCCCTGTACCTCTGTACCTAAGAGTAACCTGATTTGGGGGACCAATCAGATTGTTAATTAATAACAAAAATAAATAGAATTTACAAAAAGCCTTTATTTATTGCCTTTAATTTTAATTAAAATTTAAACATATTAAAGATACTATTATTTATTTACACATATAACTATATGTAAATTAAAGAACAAAAGAAAAAGAAACAAAAAAAAAAAACGTAAACATTGGCGACCGCCATTTTTCTTTGTCTGCCAGCAACTGTTGTATACTCGATCCCGCGCAGGCGCACACCTCGCCCGCCGCCACCACGTGTTGCCGATGGGGTCGTGTTTTTGAGCTGCTCGCTCACTATAATGGATATTTAACATACTCCCACCTATGATTTGGGGAAGAAAATCATACAATTAAGATAAGTGATATATATGTGGTACATAAAAGGAGTTAAGCATTATAAATTAAGTCTCTGTGGTGGCTTGACCATGCGTCCACATCGAGTTCGCTTAGCCTCACTATGCTCTTCTTCAATTGTAGTATCTCCTTTGGATCGAAGAATTGGATCCCCACTTGAAACTTCCAGGGAGTAGAGCTTTTGCACAGGGCGTATAAGGGTTCCCAGTTTTGTGCGAACTTGAGCAACCCGAGAATGTCCATCTCTTCCTGGAAACAGTTCCACTGTTCTTGCCATAGGTCAGTGGAGTCTCCTCTTGTCTTCCACCTTCACTATAACCACATCACCCACACTCAGTTTCGGAGTCCTCTCATTGGCCTTCTGGACAAGCTGGCCCAGATATTCACTCCAAAAGCGACTTCTGAGAGCTTCTCGCAGCCTTTGACAATGCCGATATCTATCTTGAAATTTCTTTGAATCCAACTTATCAAGATCTGGAACTCCCACGTATTTTGAATCATGTAGAAACATGGAGGGTGATAAAGGAATCAAACTGTCAAAGTCCTCATGAATGTATGTCAGCGGACGACTGTTGATTGTAGCTTCTGCATCACATAGGATAGTGGACATCTCTTCATAGTACACTGAAGAATGGCCCAAAATTCGAACAAGGAGATCTTTGATGGAAAGAATAAGACGCTCCCACCAACCTCCCCACCATGCAGCAGTAGGAGGTATGAACTTCCAACTTATCTTGTGAAGATTTTGGTCTAACACTATCTTCTTCCAGTTTAAAGCCTTGAGAGCATTGTTAGCGCCCACAAAATTAGTACCATTATCAGAATAAATGACTATTGGTCGCCCTCTCCGGGCTATAAATCTTCTCAGAGCTTGTATGAAAGCTTCAGTACTTAATGAGGTTACAAGTTCCACGTGTATAGCTCTGAAGACAGCACAGGTAAATAGAACAATCCATGCCTTGGTCTTGTTCTTGAGGTAAAGTGGACCAGCAAGGTCTACTCCCAGAATTTCAAAGGCTGTGGCATCTCTCACTCTATCAAGGGGTAAGTGTATCGGAGTAGTTTTCACAGGTTTTGATGAAAATCTTCTACACTTGGCACACTGAGAGGCGACACTTCGTATGCTGCGCCGGGAATTTAAGATCCAATAATTTTCTCTGAGTTTGGCAGAAAGGATCTGAACTCCTGCATGACAATGTCTCAGATGGAATTCTCTTATCAGGCATGTGACAACATGATGTTTTGTTTTAGAAGCAAAATTGGGTAACGAAATGAATATTCGTCATCCCTTTCAATAAGCTTGGATTTTATACAGATCAATCCAAAATCATCTCTGATTATCATCAAACCGTTGATCGAATCTCCTCGGCTAGAAAAAACTTGCTGTTGCACAGTTTTCCAAATTCCCTTTTCAGCATCTTCTAATTCTGAAAGCTGTAGACTATGCATACCTAATGGGGACAATTTTTGTGTATTTCGTATGAACCTCCGGATCCACGCATTTATTCTGACAATCTTTGTAAAATTTGAAAATCTTTCAAACCATGGCATTACTTCAGTTCTGACATAAGTAGTCACCAAAACTTGTCTATCTATTTCTAAATTGACCAAAGTTCTGTCTGAGTGGAATAATTGCTTTGGCCAGTGATCTTGAGGCTGCTTGAGCCATTCAGGTCCCTCCCACCATCTGGTGCGTTTAAGCTGTAGTACACTACAACCTCTTGAAGGAAGGTCTGCAGGGTTGAGGCTCCCTGGTACATAAAACCATTTGTTCGGACCTGAAGTGTTGCATATCTCTTTGACTCTGTTGTTTACAAAGGTGTCCCACTGCCTGTTTGTCTTGATCCATGAAAGTGCTGTAGTAGAGTCTGTCCAGTAATACACCGGTTCCGCAGCCAAATTCAAAGACTCAGTTATGTACCTGCTGAGTCTAACTCCCAACATACAAGCAAGAAGTTCCATCCTAGGGATAGTAGTTTTCTTAAGTGGACCTAGCCGGGATTTGGCCATCAAAAGTTGTACTGACACTCCTTTGTTCTCAGGACAACGTAGAAAAGCTGCTGCTGCATATGCACTTTGGCTGGCATCACAAAATATGTGAATGGACCAATGAGTCTCTAATCCCATGGCCCACTCTACGTGGAATTTTTATGTCGGCAAGAGTGTCCAACTCACTGTACCACTTCATAAAATTTTCTTGAATGGTTGATGGCAAAGGTTCATCCCAATCAGTTTTGACTGTCCAGGCTTGTTGAATAAGTAGTTTAGCAGGTAATAAGCCAGGAGCTAAGAATCCAATTGGGTCAAAGATCTGTTGGGTATGAGACAAGAGGTCTCTCTTGGAAAGTGAGTTTATTATAACTCCGAACTTGGGGGTCACATTAAGAGTATCTTCTAAAAGATTCCATTTCATGCCCAGAACTGAAGCCTCTTCACTCCTTTCTATATTAACACTAGGAGGTAATCTAGAATAGACTTCCTTGACTCGGTGTATAGGTCCGAATTGCCACATTCTGAGATCCATCTTGGCTTTTGCAAATATCTCAGTAGATTTCTCCACCAGATCAACTAATTCTGCCTCGGTATCCACTGAAGTGACACAATTATCAATATACAAACATTCCATCAACTTCTGAGGAAGAGCTCCAAATTCAGATGAGACTCCCTTAAGATGATGCAGAATGACTGCTCCAAGCAAATAGGGGCTACAGGTCACACCAAAGACAACTCGCTTGTGACGGAAAACCTGAATCTGATGATTATTTTTCCACCATAAGAATCTAAGATAGTCTCTATCTTCTTCTTTCACTTCAATTTGCAAAAAGGCTTTTCTAATGTCAGCAATAACTCCAATAGCCTTTTCTCTAAACTTCAGTAGGATAGCTGGGATCTGTTCAATAACATTTGGGCCACTTGCCAAGCAATCGTTCAATGAAAGATTCCCCTTGTCCTTACATGATGCGTCAAACACAGGTCTTATCTTGGTGGCGTTGCTATTGGCTTTAACCACTGGGTGATGAGGGAGATAATGACAATTCATGTTCAAATCTTCTAGAGACACCTTTTCAATAACACCTTCAGCTAGCCATTCTTGGAACACCCTATCATATTCGCTGAAGATACATTTAGCTCTCAATTTGCGGGTTGTGTTAAAAAGTCTTCTCTCTGCAATATGACGATTGGATGGAATTCCTTCTTGGTTCCCCAGCCAAGGTAATCCTACACAAAAGCGTCCATATTCCAGCTGATGAACAGTATTTAAGAAGTGCTGGTGTACTATTTTATCTTCTTCTAGCTTGGTAAGATTTTCCCTGGGATCTTTTATGCCAATCGTTTCTAAATCCCACAAATAATCAACTGACATATTTCTACTGTGCATGCTGATGACCACCAGTGATGAGTAATCAGTCTGCTCATCTTTCTTCGGTGAAGGGCCACAAATTGTCCATCCAAGATGTGTTTCTATGGCTGTTAGTCCATTTTCCAGCTGCTTCACACGTCCCGACAAAAGGCTTCCATAAATAGCACTGCCTATCAAAAGTTCTATCTTGGGGCTATCTCTCCCAAGATCAGACAGCCAAATTCTAGATCATTTTAGTTCATTCATCCATGCTCCTTTAGGCGTCCTTGGAATCTCTCCACAAATAATGTCTTGACCCAAGAATTCAAATTCTCTCAGAGTGTCCAATTCTGATAGGTTGCTGCATAATGCGACCGTATACACCTTATGGCATTTTGTTTCTGTTTGTGTACCACCAAACAATGAATGAGCAATATTTACATTGCCGATGGGCTTCAATTTTACTTCTAGTGCAGTGGATTCCAAAATATAGGACTTCTGAGAACCAGGGTCCAAGAGTGCTCGCACTCTTCTATAGCCATTATTTCCCATAATATTGACCATCAAGGTCATTAATGTTACATCTCTTGTACACTGCTGATTGGCTAAAGCACTCTGCACTACTTCAGAGACATGCGTCTTTTCCTTTCGGTTGCAGGGCAAGTCAGGACAAAGAAGAACGTAGTGTCCTTTGGCACAAATATTACATTGAACTGTCCTCTTGCAAGCCTTTGCAAGATGTCCAGGTTTAAGGCATTTCAGACAACACCTCTTTTCATAGATCTTTGCTCTTTTATCCTTGAATGGCATAGATTGAGCAGTGATGCAGTCTTTACTTTGGTGATTATTTTCACAGAACGAACATCCCATCTCCTTGGCAGAAAATAAACCTGCAGCGGTAGGTATATTTGAATTCTGCTTAAACTTATTTCTAAGTTTCTCTTTTGGGGAAGACCCTTCAAATCCTCTCCTGGCTAGAAGTCTTCTTTCTTCCCCTTCCACTTCTCTTTTAAGAAAGTCCAAAAGATTGTTAAGGCGAGAGCTGGAGTTAGAATTAGAGTTTTTTGATGCATCACAATTATTCAGCGGTGATCTCTGCCAAGCAACCAGCACATCTTCTGGCAAACAAGACTCTATCATAGGGAAAAGCCATGCTGTGTTTTCCTTGGTGTCAACACAAAAAGTTTCCAGAGATCTTATTTGTGTTTCAAGTTTGTCGTATAGTTTAGCCACTGACCGCCTTTCATCTGGTGGAGTCTTGACATTTGCCATCATTAATTTAAGCAGTTCCCTTACATATATTTCAACAAGCAAATCTTTCTGTCCGTACCTTTGTTTCAAGGCTTGGACCGCTTTGGCATAGTTTTCTGCTGTTTGGGGATAGCTTTCTATGAGCTCTCTGGCTCTAGTGTTTGATTGCATAGACTGCACCAGATAATGAAACTTGTCTGCATCATGCAGCTCAGTATCCTCATGAATCTTTTCAAATTGTGCCCAAAATGGAAGCCAATTAATTAGTTCTCCATCAAATTTTATTATTTCGATCTTAGGAAGTTTATAACTTTTGGCCATTAATGACCCATTTGAGCTTCCCAATTATTTAACATCACTTTTGATATCAGAATCAATTAATTCTCTTACCTTTCTTTCCAGGGTGATGAAGGTATCCGAATAATGTTCTGCTTCCTCAATTTCACAATTTAAAGTGTCTTCTTCTGCATCAGCCGCCATCATATGATCCAACATCTTCTGGTCAAGATCCTTTAATTTGAAATCGATGTCTTTTAATTTGCTAAATTTGTCCCTGATCACACCTAGATCAGCATTAGTTTTACTTATTTCGGAATCCAAAACATTTACTACCTTAGTAAATCGCGTTCTGGTTACTGAGCGCTACTTCTTGTCACGTTCCATCCTGGCAGGCTCGCCACTTTTGTTAATTAATAACAAAAATAAATAGAATTTACAAAAAGCCTTTATTTATTGCCTTCAATTTTAATTATATTTTAAACATATTAAAGATAATATTATTTATTTACACATATAACTATATGTAAATTAAAGAACAAAAGAAAAAGAAACAAAAAAAAAAACGTAAACATTGGCGACCGCCATTTTTCTTTGTCTGACAGCAACTGTTGTATACTCGATCCCGCGCAGGCGCACACCTCGCCCGCCGCCACCACGTGTTGCCGATGGGGTCGTGTTTTCGAGCTGCTCGCTCACCATAATGGATATTTAACACAGATGGTGAAACGTCATCACAAGATGGCTGACACGTTTGGATGGGGAAGAAATATCTAATTTTAGCTGTTCACACTGACGTTCATTTTGACGGGAGAGGCGCCATATATATGCTTTAATATATAAGCACATTTTATATATAGCACATTTTTATCATTAACTCTGCCTTCTGCACTAGCTACTTCTGTACTACTAAATGCATTGTTTTGATGCATTTTAAAACAGGAGAGGTCCCTATTTACGAACATATGGGAAAATGTCAAAGAAACTGGCCATAACCTTTAACCTAAATAAAGCAAAATGTCATTTTAACAATGTTAAATAGCCGTATCTGGAAGCAAAAAAAAAAATATTATCCTCAACAAAAGTATAGATTTACTTCTTAGTTTTGTTGGATTCCGTAAGCTTCTCTTACTGGGAAAAAGAAAGAAGGGATTCCATTTAATTATAAACTAATACATGCATTTATTTGAGGAGCGACCCGCTCCAACACAATAGTTACAAAAGAAACACGCGAGTGGGGGGAACAACAAAAAAACAAAGCCCGCAGCGTAGTGGTGGCGTGACGTCAGCGTCGGTGTGTCCCCTTTTTTTCTGGGAGCTCGGCTTCCATATTCTGTTTATTATATTCCGTTTGTCTGCGGCTCTCTGGTCGGGATGGCGCCTACATTCGGCCATTCCTGGATTTCAATCGTCCTCGATTGAACCTTGCCTTGCAGGAACGTCGTGGGTTGCGTCGGAGGGTGACTTCTTCTTCAGACTCCTCGTCCGGACTTTCTTCTGTAGCTGAATCATCTTCTTCAATGTGCCAAGACTTTAGTTGACTGATATGGGCCGTTGTCGTTTAGAACCGTCCACCGGTTCTTTCGCTTAACTGAGTCACTCTGCACGTGTCGCTTGGCAGAACCTCGGTGATTATCAAAGGTCCTCGATACTTTGGTTGCGCCTTGGTTGGTTCACCAGTCATTTTGGGTACATGCCTCATCACTACAATTTCTCCTACTTCGAATTGGAGTGTACGGCATTTCTTCTTATTGTAGTACGTCTTCATGATATCTTGTTTGTTCTCAATTTGGGTTCTCACACTCTCTTGAATTCTCTCCGGCTCGGTCCACGGGTCCATATCTTCATCGGCTAATCTTCTTAGTATCCCGTCGTGGAATCCAGGGGAATAGCCGTGGAGTGTTTCGAAGGGTGTTTTATTCGTCGTCTTGTTCACCGCATTATTCGGGTCTCGGTCTACCTCCTTGATCTTCAGGTCCCAATCCTTCCGTCGCGGATCCTCGATACCAGTTGCTATAGTGGACAATACTGTTCGGTTCACTCTTTCGACCATCCCGTTTCCTTGCGGATGTTTCGTTGAGTTCAGTGTATGATGCATTCCATTTCCTCGACAGAATTCTTCAAATTGCCTTGAGGTAAAACATGACCCTCTGTCGCTGATGATTTTGTCGGGTAGTCCAAATCATTCACAATACTTTTCATTACCTTCAGGACGTTCCGCGTCGATGTATTCCTTACAAGGCTTAATCGGACAAATCTTGTCAGATTATCGACAATCACTAAAAGTTCCTGGTTACCTCTTGTACTTCTCACGAAAGGGCCTACGTGGTCCATATGTACGATGGAAAACGGTCTCTTGCCTGGCTTAATGGGGTGTAAGAAGCCTTGTTGTTTTCCACCGGGAACTTTGTTAAATAAACACTCGACACACCTAGCAACATGGCGTCGAACGTACCTCTTTTTTGAAGGAAACCAATACAACTCCTTAATTTTGTTGACCTTCCTATCAATCGCAAAATGTCCCATTAGATCATGGAATTTAACAACTAAACTTTTCCTCATACTTTTGGGTATAACATACAGGGCTCGTTCTTCTTCTACATTTTTCACCATGCGGAAAAGTCTGCCTCCTTTGTAGCTGTAGTCGTTAATTCTATTTTGTTCTCCTACTGTTCTATCACACGGGTCCTTTCGAAAGATCTGGATCAGGTCTCTAAATTCAGGGTCGGAATGCTGAATCATCATGATTTGTTCTTCCAGTGTGATTGTGAAGCATACTTCGAGGTTTTTCTCCACGATTTCCTCCATCGTGTCTCTAGGGTCGTCGACTGGAGCTCTGCTTATTCCGTATACGTGGGCTATCTTCTCTCCTGGTTTATGCAGAATGTCGAAATCGTATTCCTGAATCAGATTGTACCATCGCGCTATCTGAGGATCTGTAGTCTTCTTCGCGTTCATGTAGACCAGCGCTTGGCAATCTGTAACTACTGTAAACTTGATTCCGACGAGGAACTGACGTAGTCGATCCAAGGTCCACACTATCGCCATCAGCTCCAATTTGCTTCAATGGTACATCTTCTCAGCCTCTGTTGTCTTCTTGATCACACAGTAGACCAAGTGCCATTTATCTTCGTCCTCCTGTAGCAACATTCCTGCAGTCCCTCAGCACTCGCATCGCAATGTACTTCTGTCTTAAGTTCAGGGTTGTAATGAGCTAGTACCAGATATTCGACCAGATCATTTCGAAGTCCTCCAAATGACCTTCGCTGTTCTTCCTTCTATTCAAATTGTGTACCTTTCTTTGTAAGTCTGCTTAGCGGTTCTGCTTTCCTCGCGAAGTCCTTTACAAATCGTCTGAAGAAGTTCGTCAGTCCCAGAAAGCGTCGTATGTCGTGGACATTCTTGGGTTCTGGAAATTCTCCTATCGCCTTGATCTTTCTTGGGCCTGGCTTAAGTCCGCCTGTACTGATGACATACCCTAGGAACTCAACTTCCCTCCTTCCGAACTCACATTTAGAGGTTTTCAGTGTCAACTTCGCTGATCTTATTCTTTCAAGTACTTCCCTCAACCTTTCGATCATCTCCCGCCAATCCTTTGCCGGAATAATCACGTCGTAGAGATAGCAGAATGCCTTCTTGTTCAGCAGCGGACCTAGAACAGTGTATATCAGTCTTTGGAATTCTGCTGGTGCGTTGGCGAGTCCAAAAATCATCCTTTCGAATTGACCTGTATCATCTGGGGTGATGAATGCTGTCTTTAGTTTTGCCTTCTCAGTCAGTGGTATCTGCAGATATCCATGCGCCAGATCCAGAGTGGTGAAGAATTTCGCATTCCGTAGGCCTTCCAGAAGGTCGTCTATCCTCGGTAAAGTGAACTTGTCCTTAACTGTTTGAATAGTGAGTCTCCTATAATCCACCACCAAACGATGATCTCCAGTTTTCTTTCTCACAAGTAGGACGGGACTAGCGTAGGGTTATCTAGTTTCCGTGACTATTACATTGTCCTTCCACTCTCTGACAATCTCCCTGATTGCTTCGCGTTCACTTGCAGTCCTCTTGTCCAGTCTCAGACAGACTGGCTTGCTTCCATCAATCTCCTTAATGTCCATCTTGGTGACATCGGTGCACCCTAATTCACCCATACCAAGAGCGAAACAGTCTCTATATTCATTCACTACGTCGAGGATTTTTTGTCTCTCTTTCGGAGTCAGAGAATGATTGATGTTGACGTCCTCAGGCAGTATGGGGCGCTTTCGTTTCATTTGGTCCTGTCCTTCCCTCTTCTCTTCACTTTTAGTCTGAATCGAATCCTCTGAAACGTCCAGGTAAACAACAATGTCATCAGGGCTCAGCAGTTCAACTCGACCTATGCATTGGTTTTTCTTTACTCTCAGATTGCCCTTGCCAACTGAGATGATGGGTACGGTCGTCTTTCCATCGACCACTTCCAATAGAGAATTGACACAGTCCTCTACTCCTGTGAACAATACGTATCCGTCCCTTACCTCGTCTGTAATTGCACTTGCAAAGTTAATGCAGTCGCTTCCCAACTAAACAGTCTCGGTTGCTCTCAGTTCAACGCGACGCGACTTGATTTCTTCTTGCAGATTAGCAAACGGAAATTCGGTTGAATAGCCAATAGGCAGTTCCTCACCGATTCTGGCGAAGGATAGGTAGGGCAGATCTGTCCATGTTCTTCCAATTAGTAGGTCATAAGGTTGGGCATCATCGTTAACAATGAATACAGCGATTTCTTTTCCGACGACGCCATCAATTTCCAGGTCAACTGTCGTCTTCCCAATGGTACTGGCAGCTGGTGCGGTCTGGTTACCGATTCCGTACAGACTAGTCGAGTCTGGTTCGATGTCGACGTTGATCCTCCTTGCGACCGATTCTATTAATAGGCAACTGCTGCTCCCGGTGTCTATCATTGCTTTCACGGTCTCCTTGTTGTCGATCTTGGCGTCCTTCAAATATACATATGGCGGGACAATCTTCAGTCCTTCGACTTCCAGGTTGGCTACTTTTAGTCCTTCTTTGGGTCTTGTGCAATTTATTTCCTTGTGCCCCGTTTGACCGCATCCTCGGCATGTCTACGTAACCTTGGGTACTGGGAAGTCTCTGGCAATGTGTCCAAACTGATTACAGTTGAAGCACTTCGGTTCTCTCTTATCGTTTCTGATTGCACGGTTGACCATTCTCCTCGAGGTGTTAGGATACTTTTCACTGATTTCGTTCCTTGCAGCCTCTATACTCGAAACATTTGTTCCTTGTTCAGTCTCTTTAACTTCGCTTCGTTGGGAAATCTCGCAGATTTCTGCTGAAACGACGGTGGTATGGTGTATTTCGAATTCCAATGCGGAGGTCCCATCTCGGCGCGAACATTTTCGTACTCGTCCAGTTTATCCGCCAACACATCTTGGTTGTTTATCTTGGTCCAATCGTCAATGAGATGATTACGCAGCACATTTGGGACCTTATTTTTTAGCTTGTTAGTAACGGACAAATCCTTTAGAGCGTCGAAATTTTCCACGTTCATTCCTTCGATCCATTCGTTGAAAAACCCTCGCAATTCGAAAGCGAAGTCTCTCCAGGAACCCTTTTGAGATTTATCGTGCTTCTCGAATTTTTATCTGAACTGTTCGGGGCTCAACTTGTACCGTTTTAGGAGCAACCTTTTCATGAATCTATAATCGCCGCTTTGCCCTTCTGTCTCCCGAGCGATTAATTGCGTCATTTCGTAAGGTAGTAATCCTAGAAGACTGAATGCCCATTGGTCTTCATCCAACCCTAGTCGCTTTGCCTGTCGTTCGAAAAGAATTAGATAGAAACTCAAATCACTGTCCTTCGATTCGTACTTGGGCATCAGTTTTCGTATCTCGCAATGTGCGTTATTACTGGTACCGCGAGACGGATCGTTGTTTCCATGCATAGTCTGGAGGCGCAGCTTCTCAAGCTCGAATTCCATTACCATTTGTTCTTTTCGTTCTCGTTCTATTCGTTCTGCTTGCTCCCGCTCTGTTCGTGCTGTTTGTTCCATTCGCTCCCGTTCTGCTCGTTCTGTTTGTTCCATTCGCTCCCGTTCTGCTCGTTCTGTTTGTTCCCGTTCCTCGATCAGATTCTCTAACAGTTGCTTTGCGAATTCTTCTTCGTAAGATTGACTATTCAGGATAAGGCGTTTTAAGTCGACGATCCTACTCTCTGGAGGTACTACCTCGCCGAGTTCATACGCCAAATTGCTCTGATCGCATTTCTTTACTCTAAAAAAGATAGAGTATAAACAAAACAAAAAAATAATTAAATAAAACTAACTAAACCTGATACGTACTGTTTTAATTATTTCTCTAACCGAAATCCACTTTTCTTTAGTAATTTTGGGACAACACTTATACCGTGATACTTTGCGATAATACTTTTATCGAGATGACTTGTAATAATACTTTTACCGCTATACTTTGCGATAATACTTCTATTTGTTTCTTCAAATTAGGTTATCAGCGTATTTACCGCTACTTTTTTTTCAATTTACTTTAAAATACTTTCAAATGAATTGTAATACTTCAAAATACTTTCAAATAAATGGTAATAAGGTTACGTACATACCCTTCGTGCTTTTATTGCTTTCAACGATGGACATTCTTTCTCCAGTTCCGTTTCAATCTCCTTCACACTTCTTGTCACTGAGGTTCGCAGCAGAGTTATCTTCTTTTTAATCATCTCCATATTTTTTTCTTTTCTTTAAATTTGCCTACTTCAATTTTTCGCTTTAAATTTGTATGAATCCTTTTTAAACAATTCTCCATTTAGAGTCTTATTTGTTTACTTATATTTACTTTTTTCTTTCTTCCGCTGAATCTTCAATTCCTCTTATATTTCTTTTTTCTTCAGATCCTTAGGTCGCTGCATCCGGCTCGAGGGACCAAACAATGATAACTCCTTAATTTCTTTAGGACTGTATTTTGTTTCTCAATAAGGCTCCACTCTGCTACTGCATACCCCATATATACCTATCAAGCCAACACACCAACACTATGAGACACACACACTTTATTTATTTATTTATTTCATCTCAATTTGCAGGTGTTACATTCGAGCACAGCTCGCGAGTCACCTTGTTCATATTATTTACACATGGCGAGTTGCGATGCTGGAGTGGCCCCCCGAACCTTACAGGAGGGCAGTTGTTGGGTGTTTGGCTGTCAGCTAGCCATTGGGTCCAGGTCGTCGGATTCGGTGGCTGAGGTTACCTTGGTTTTGAACAATTTCTTGTATAGTGTTGGATTTGAGGATTTTTGAAATTGCGAGAATAGTCTTGTCGCAGAGTCTTGATAAATCTCTTCTATATTAGGCTGGTTGAGATCTTCTTTGAGAATTTTGTTTGAAAGATTGAATGGGGCTCCTATAGTGGTTCGTAAGCAAATCCTCATGAAGGCATCTATTATTTTTTTATCCGTAGGTGTGATATATTTGCCCCAGACTGGTAGTGCGTACGTGATGATGGGTAGAATGCAGGTTTTGTACAACGTGAATTTATGCTTTGTTGTTAAATTACTTTTAAAATTAAGCAGGCTTGATAGAGATATTTTGGCTATCTTTGCCTTTCTTATGGTGTTTTGGACATGTAGGTTAAATTTTAATTTCGAATCCAAAGTGACACCAAGATACTCGGCATGGTCGGCCCAACTAATAGAACTTGAGTTTACTGTCAAATTGGTTTGTGGCTTGAATTTTTTGTTACCTCTTGGGGGAAAAACTATTGCTTGAGTCTTAGTTGGGTTAATGTCTAGTTTCCACTCATCGCACCATTTGATTATGTCATTTAGGTAATTCTGAAGCTGAGTAACCAATAGGTTGACTGATTTGGAGTTGAATAAAATTGCTGTGTCATCTGCGAAGAGCTTAAGTTTACATTTAGAGTGCAGTGGGATGTCATTAATGTAAATATTGAAAAGGTAGGGTCCGAGGATAGAGCCTTGAGGTACTCCAGTCTGGATTGGCTTTGGTTCAGTTATAAAATTTCCTTGCTTGATTGAAAATGTCCTGCCTTGTAGATAATTCTGCATAAAATTGATAATGTCACTTGGAAACTGGTGTTTTGTGAGTTTCTTAATAAGGCCATTATGACAAACTTTATCAAATGCTTTCGCAAAATCTAGAAAGACAGCACCTACCACTTCCTTGTGGGATCTTCTTATCTGGATATAGTCCAGAACTGCAATGAGTTGGTGAGTTGTTGAGTGCCCCCTTCTAAATCCGAATTGCTGCGGGATGATGAAGTTAGAGTTGTCCAAGTACATCTGAAGTCTACGTAGAATAATTCTTTCGTAAATTTTGCCGATGGTGGAGAGGAGGCTGATAGGTCTTAGATCTTCAGGGGATTTAGCTGATTTTTTTGGAATTGGAATTATGATAGCATGCTTCCAGACTTTGGGGTAGTAACACAAGTGCAGTGCGGCGTTGAATACTCCAGCTAGAAATACAATCCATTTGATGGGAAGATTCTTGGCCATTTGCGGAGTGATATTGTCATGGCCAGGAGCTTTGTGGTTAGCTAAGTATTTAATTACTTCTTTGACTTCATTTGGTGTCGTCATTGTGAGCATTTTTTCTTGTTGGTGATTATAAGTTATATTTGGTTGGTCTTCTTCTTTTTCCTTGGAGAACTGGTTGGAGAAGTGTTCTGCAAGTTCATTTCCGAATTCTTTGTCGGTCAATAAGGTTTTGCCGTTCGTTACTAAACTTGAGATCCTTTCCATTTTTTTCCTGATGGGTTTTGTTTTTCTCCAGAAGTCCTTTGGGCTTGATTCAATCTTGTGTATGAATTGATTCCAGTTCTCGGTGGAGTCGGATTTGAGGGCTTTGTTAACTTTTCCCTGTAGGTTTAAATAAATGGCTCTATGGGCTGGATCCCAGGTTGCTTGCCATCTCTTACGAGCTTTATTCTTTTCTTTTATCAAGGCCTTGGTCGAGGGGTTCTGTTTTGATGAAGAGGATGATATAACTGTGTTTTTTGAGTAGCTGTTGTAGATTTTATCATTTAGTATGGTCACTGCTGAGTCAATATTGGCTTCCATTTTCAAGGGTACTCTAGGAGGCGTACTGGAAATTAAGTCTTGTTGGAAGTGTACCCAGTTAGTGAGTCGGCAAGCCCTAGTCGTGAATTCATCCTTCGGGCAGGTCAGCTCTAGGATTACTGGGAGGTGATCTGAAGATAAGGCATCCAGGGTCTTAATCCTCGAAGCCCAGGGAATGTTTCTAAGAATTGCGATGTCTAAAAAGTCTGGATTTCACAAAGGACTGTAGTGCGTGGGTGAAGAAGATGCGACAATGTCCAGGTTTTCTTTTTCGGAAAAATTATGAAGCACGGTTCCACTATTATTGGAGGTTCTTAAGCCCCAAAGAGGGTGCTTGGAGTTCCAGTCTCCTGCAGCGATTACTGATTGATTATTCTCTAACAAGAGATTCAGATCTACTCCTGGAGTGGTAGATCGGGTTTCTTATAGATTGACGATATCTGCACTACTGCCCTTCCATCTGGTTTCATTAGAATTGTGATGTTTTCCATGTTAGATGTTTGAATCAGCACTTTTTTATATTTAAGATAGTTTTTTAGAATTATTGCCGTTCCACCGCCCCTTCCAACGATTCTATCGTCTCTTATTGTCTGATAGTTTCTGAGTTTGAGGTCGACAGATGGTTTTAAGTGTGTTTCACTGAGCAGTGCCATGTCTATTGAGTTTTCTTCTAAAAACTGTAGGAATTCTTCTTTTTTGAGTTTGATTCCGTTGCAATTCCAGAAAACGATTTTTAAAGGTGATTTGCCTTTCATTGTAGGTAAGATTTGATAATTTCTAATAACTTTTCGCACAGTTCCCTGGTGTCAGAACGAGTAGTTTTATTTTTTGTAGTTTCCGCGTAACTTGCCTTTTGTTTTTCAACAGTTGCTTCTTCTGTTTTAGTGGAGCTTGCTTGAGGTATGGTGTTAGGGGAGTTTTGTCTGGGAGGCTTTAGCTGCTGTTGTTGTGGCTTCGGAAAATTTGGGCATCCGCGGTAATTGGCTGTGTGCGCCTCTCCACAGTTAGCGCACTTTGGTGGGAGCTGTTTCGACTTTCTTGGACAATCCTTCGAATGATGTTCTTCAGCACACTTGACGCATTTGGGCTTCAAAAAGCAGTTTAGCTGGCCATGCCCAAAACCCTGGCAGTTAAAGCATTGGGTCACTCGTTTTGTAGTCCTGAATGATTCCACGACTATTTTTTGGTAAAGTATTTCAGTTATTCCATAGATTCGTTTATTGTGTTCATTTTTCGGTAGCTCTACTAGGACTATATTCATCGGTATTTTGGTCGATTGTCTATGGAGTCTTTTGACAATGACCTCAGTGAAGCCCATTGAGACCAGTTCAGTTACGACGTCTTCTTCTTTGAAGGCTGTTGTTACCCCCTTCAATACCACTTTCAGTGGTTTTTCCTCCTGTAGTCTGTAGGAATATCCTCCATTATTTTTCTGTACATACTCCCTGATTTTTTTTAAGTCGCCTATGTTTTTTGATTTAATTATGTGCTTTTTGCCAGAAATCGTGACTTGGAATGGTTCCGTGCACAAGCCTTTTAGTTCTTGGCAAAGAAGCTTCCAATCTGCTACATTTTCTGCAATAACAGGAGGAATTGTCGGTTTTTTCACGTTAGTGACTGTGGTCCATGGGCCATCGTTGTCGTTATTTTCTTCATCGTCTTGCGGTGGGTGAGCTACGTTCATTTGTTGAGATATTTCAGTGGCGGGACTTTGTTCGTCGATGTCCATTCTAGGCGTCTTCAGATTACGCTCGCTCCTAGTTGGCGATCTTGAGTCATCCGATTGGGAGCCGCGAGTTCTCTTCTTTGATTGAACCGTTTCCTCAAGTTTATACTCGATTCCACATTTGTCTAGGATCTTCCTTATTAAGGAGGCTTCGATTATGCATAGTTTCTCGCCGGTTGGTCCGATCGTCGATTTAATTACAATCGGTGGCATATTATTACTTACTCTAAAAAACTTTAAACAGAAATCTCCACTAATTTACATTCAATTTTATACTTACACACTTTATAGAGAAAATATGGTTTTACGGGCTACTAACCAAAAGTTATGATTTTTGAGCCCAAGCGCGATGTCAGGTGGCAAGGGACCCTAGGATCTGGCTGCAGGAGATGTGTCGCAGGGGTAGTGGAAACGTTGGGCAAGCAGGGGAACAGCGCCAAGGTGCAATGAGGCAGGAGCATTAAATTGGCCAGGAATCCAGTAGAAGTGGCAGATGGAATTGGAGGCAGAAGGTCTTTGAAGCCTAGAACTTGAGGGCCCTAGACTTCAGGATGGGGCAGCTTGAGGCTCTCGCCTCGTGCTTGTCAGGAAGGCCCTTGGAGAAGCAGTTGGCACATTTGGAGGTGCGCTGGTCAGCAATGGATGGGCAGGCGCGGCCTTCATGGCCGTCTTGACCGCAGTGGTAGCACTTAGGAGCTCTGGAGCATTGGGCAGATTTGTGGCCGAAGCCACAACAGCGGAAGCAGACGCGGGCGCGGATGGACTCCTCGAAGTTTAGGATTACTCCATCAACCACGATTCTCCCGCGAACGCCCAGGGCTCTAAAGGTCTTGAGGTCCACCTCGATGAAGACGGTGCAGGTCCCGCTTCTGGGTGCAGAATGGTGCGCCACGCGCACCACCTTGTCCCCAGGAAGTTTTCTAACAGCAGCTTTTTCCAGGAAGGTCTCCTCAATGGTGGAGTTGGATGTATCCTCATCCACTTTGAAGAGGCAGATCCGTGGCAGGATCTCCTTCTGCTGGCGGACCTTCATTCCATTCAACTTGCTGGCCAGGGAGGTTGTCACCTCAGGGATGGTGTCAGGATTACTGGAGTGCAGGACCAGCTTCCCCTTGGTGTGCAGGGAGGCCCAAACGCCTTGGGGGAGAGTGTGGGCAGCGCGGACAGCTTTTAGCATCACACACTTTATATAAACAACAAAAACTATTTATACACCTTGGCCCGTGGTCAAAAGAATTAAAACAGAATAACTTATTTTACAAACAAAATTATACAAAATAGGCAGTATTAACAATTTATCTACCCACAGAATAAAAATATTAATAACAAATAAATATTCACAGATATATTTACATTTAATTATCAACATAATTAATTGACATTTACAATTCGATTAAAAATAAAGTAGAAATTGATAAAAGAGAGTGTGGAAAAATTGAATTAAAAAATGATATAAAAAGGTTAAAATTGGATTTTAAATAATTAAGGTGAAAATAAACACAAAATTTAAGGGGAATCACGTTGTGAGCTTGATAAGAAAGTTATGTAGTTTTTAAAAAATCACAGTTTTGATGATTGTTCAGTCAGGAGACTTGGTCTTGGCTTGTATTCCTGCAGTCGTGAAAGGCTCTCCATGTAGGGCTTGTAGAAGCTTGTAGCTTCTGTGTGGCAACTGTGGCATGTCGTCTGGAGCATTGTCTCGATGTCAGGCCGAAGGTGGGGAACTTGTCTCCGGTCTGCGCCACTCCGATCCTCGGTTTCCATGTCTTTCGGGATTTCGGCTGTGTCTTTGGGGTGGTCAGTTTGCTCCTAGCGTGTGTTAGCGGGCCTGCGAAAGTCTCTTGGGGCGGCGTTTCCTCCTCCTGAAATATCGTCTCTTGTTGGGGGAGAGATTGCTCGGTTGTATCATTGGAATGGCCGGTTTTTTCCACTATCTTTGCTCTTTCTCGCTTCTATCTGGACAGGCTTCTTACCTTCTTCGTTGTGGTCATCTTTCGTTGGGGTCATCCTGTCGGCTCTTGTAGAATCCTGTCGTTAAGGAATCCTGTCGACTTAATCTATGATGTGAGATCCTGTCGACTCTCGCTATACTGTGTTAACCGAGAGGAACAGTCAGGATGTGAAGAGTTTTCCAGTACCTCTATGCACCTTGGAAGACCATCAACAGTTCTCACAGAGTACAGGCAGTCGTGGTCGAGGCAGAGTGGAAGACTTGGGAATGTCCACACAAAATACGAAGAGACATAGTTGTACAAGGAAAGTTCTGTGAACAGATAGGAGTCGAGCTGGGAGCGAAAGATGGAGATAGAAAAATTCTTACTGGTAAACATGGTCGATGAGATGGACCTTGGACACAACCGACGAGGGCTTCCGCCGATTGTAAAGTGACTTTTTTTCTGGCCCTGTTGGAGGCTTATATATATTTTCCGTGAAGAAGTATTGGGTTTCAGCGGATGCTATAAGTACGTGGAACGGAAAAGATCATTGTACACTGGCAACGCCCTGACATCTTCTAGGCCTCGTTCGGATTCCTACATCTCGATTTTTGCTATAGCTCAACTCTTAATCTAGAATAGATTTATTTATTTATCCTTAGTTTGCACAAAGTACATTACATATGATGATGTAATGAAACATGTCAATCATGTGTATAATTTATCTAGAGAAGTGTTTATTATACAACATGAAAATCTTGTTATATTATATACAACATGAGGTGGTTGGTCTAAATAGTTGATTGGTTATAAATAGTGGTAGAGTTGACATTTTTCCAGGCCTTATCAATCATGATTATAGTGATAAAAACTGTTATTTGTACCTTTTCACCTTTTTCAATGCTGCCCAGCACAAGAGGAACAATTTCTTTACGGTAGAGAGTTTTAACATTTTGAATTATACCATGGTCTATCGGTTGCAATCTTGATGTCGTGTTGACTGCAAAAAATAAATTTTACGTGGTCTAATGATGTTGGGTTATTATGCACGGGGAAGTTGTCCCAAAACAGTAAGATTTTACGTTTTTGCTTTTCACGTCACGGTTAACTGAGGTCGGCCATTCATCAAACAACTCTGTCATCATCCATGATATTTTCTTTGACCTATAAACTGTGGATAGCGATTTTATTCCTTTTAAATAGCGTGGTGTCGCAGATTTCCCTATTATAAGTGGTTTCAATTTTTGTACCGTCCATTTTACACGCTGAAAGAACAGTTTATCTATCCTTGCTGAGTTTCCCTCCAAAACCCTTTTCGTCTTTGAATGTCAGAGTGCGATCAGTAAGACATTTATGAAAAAAGCCCTGTTTCATCTGTGTTGAATATGTTCTTAGGGTCATATCCATTCAAAAATTGGTTTAGATCGTCAATCCATTCAAAACAAATGGAAAAATCCACGCTGGCGCTCTCTCCGCAGATTTTTTAAAATGATATTTCGTGTCAATTTTTTAAATTTTAGAACGACCCCTCACATGCTGCAAATCCTTAAATTCCAAGAGACTGCGAAAAAACTTGGCTTTTTCCTTCAAAATGAAACCGCCGATGGGAACGTTTCTTTTCTACACTTACGAATGCACTTAATTAAGCACTCTTCAAGACGAGGAAATTTACGCTGGCGTGACCTTTTTCTACTCCCAATTGAGGCACTTTCAGTGATGCTATCTTTGTTTTTAAAAATCATCGACAATGTCGATGATAAAATGCCAAACTGTTTAGCGACATATATTTTAATTGCCTATCCTCCATAGTTTGAATCACGCGTTGTTTTTTTTTTCTCATTTGCGGAAAGAACTTTCTTTCTTGAAATCATTTTAATAAAATAAATCAAACATTAAAATGACTCACTTTAACCTTTTGGGTGCGGAACGCGACGATAGTTGCTTCGAAGATTTTGTCTGTAGGTGCAGGAAGCGATTATAGCCTAAGTGCTATAAAAATTGAATCCTTTCGTACTACGCTGGTTGCCCAGTTGGAATGTTAAATTTGCTGACATAATCTCCGCCCGCACAGCGTGGGAAATTTGACTCTACCTTTGTTTATAGTTTGTTCACGGGCTGGTTAGGCTTGAGAAAGTCGCCGGAAACATTTCCTTCATATTTTAATTTTCAGATAGAATCTTACATATTACTGAAATCAAATAATCAATAGTACAAGTATATCTAAATTCGTGAATTATTATTCTTACATGTGTAAAATTATTCACAAATTTTCATTTTTCTGCAAGATACTATTACTTCAATTTAAATTACCGAGGGGACCAATTAATATTGATTTTATTCAACTTATCGGGAGTTTTTCAAGGTACCGGGAAAATATTTCAAATTTTATCGAGAGTCGACTCTGTGTGAATAGGTAATCTTTTATTTTCTTTTTTTACGCCTCAAATCAGGTATTTCGTCTTAAATTCTTTCATTAGCGCAATTAAAGAAAATTGTGATTTGAAGGTCTTTATTATATTTTATAATATACCACGATTTTGCATAACAATATACAGGGTGATCTTGCACAACTTAAAACATTAATAACTCCGGGAATATTTGCGCTATAGCAATGCGGTAAACACCATTGTGGTCAGGATGCAAAGGGAATTTTTATGGCAAATATTGAAAATTCAAAATTGATTTTAGGTAAAATTTTATTCGCTAGATGGCGCTCTATCTGAATCAGAGATTTAGCGGCCAAATTGTTTGATAAATTGAAAAAAATACTTGATCGACACGTAGTTTTACCTTTTGATACCAGGAAAGAATCCTAATAATAGGAAGTAATTAATTAAAAAAAAAAACACCATTTCACCAAAAGTAGAAGAATTGGATGACAATTTCAAAATGCAATTCGAGATATGTAAAATAGGTAAATGCAAATTAAAACATGTAGCAAAAATATTTATATTTTAGATGGGGTTTTGTTAAATAGATTGAATGTTTGAAAAACACTGCTGATATCGAAACACGATTTTTTTAAATGTTAATATAGTACTAAAATTTATGATGGACTACTAATAGGAATACTTGCTATAAGGAATGTGTATAGTTTCTTAACAAATTGGCGACACTTGACTATTTAACTGGATATTTGTCATGATCCAACAAATGAAATATAGAGGGGAGTGAGAGACAAAAAATATTTTTCGTGATTTATTCCAAATATCTTATGGGCTTGTCAAATGTTTTCCTTGGTTTTTATACTGTACACAATTTTAAAAATGTCTCCCCCTCAAATAAATATCATTTTTAGATAGATCTTTTGCGTTGAATAACGTGGTAGTAAAATCATTTTGTATTTTTTTTTTTTGCGCAAAATTTCTAAAGTTGGGGGTGTACAGAGAATATTCCTTATGGTATCTCTTCTAATGAGCGAAAAGCAATGGACAGCATTAAATAATATCTGTGTTGAAATTGATAAAATGTGCCATCTGATAGAAGCCTTGAACATGGCCAATGTGGTAGGACGGCATCGATAAACAGGCGACTTAATGTACCCCATAACCAAAAATCGCAAGGCGTCAAGTCTGGTGATCTTGGAGTCCACTGGTATATAAAGTGGCGACTTTCACACGATCTTCACCGAACGTATCCTTCAACAATTTATTAACACCGCGGGAGATAGGAGAAGGTTATCCATCTTGCAAGAATGTTATTTCGCTTAGTTCTTGTCTGTCCTGCATTATGGGGATAACCTTCATCCTAAAAAGTTGAACATAACGTTCACTAGTTACAATAACGGTTTTTAAAGTTCTTCCAATGATTTTTAAAAAGAAAAATGGCCTAATAAAAAATATGATGTAAACTCACACAAAACTGTAACTCTGGGCTGATACAGTGGAATTTCTGTAAAAATTATAGGGTTTTCTGTTGCCCAAGTGCGGCTGTTTTGAGTGTTAGCTTCTCCGTTTAGAGAAAAGTGAGCTTCATCTGTCCACAGAACATTCAACAGCCGGTTTTCATCAATTTGCCGGAAAACCCATGCAGCGAATTCTTGACGCTTCTCAAAATCGCCGACTTTCAGCTCGTGAAATCTTTGAATTTGGTATGGGTATTTAAAAAAAAAAAAGGTTTTCAATGTGTTTTCTCTCCAAACTGTTCCATACTGAATCCCCGTTTGTCGAGAAACTTGTCGAGCACTTATTTCTCCATACGCGGATAACGTTTCAATAGCTTCAACATTCTGAAAAACCGTAACAGCCACCAACTTGCATGTTGATGGTCTTCCACTCCGAGGTTTTGCTTCAAAAGATCCAGAATTCTAGAAATTTTTAATCATTCGCCTTATCATTGGCCGCCGAATCTCTGATTCTGGAAGAGCGCAATCTAACGAATAAAATTTTAACTAAAATCAATATCGATTTTTTTACTATTTGCCATAAATATTCCCATTGCATCCTGAACACAATGGTGTTTACCGCATTATTACCGAGTTATTAATTTTTAAAGTTGTGCAAGACTTTTGGATCACCCTGTATATACTAGCGGATGTGTGCCCGGTTTCGCCCGGTTTTTTTCCGAGTGAAAGTTTGCCTAACGAATATTATTGATAATAATATTCTGGAACACACAGAATATTATGATAATAATGATAATAATATTCGTTACACTATCAACATATATAGTCACGACCGTCTTTCCTCAACAATTCCTCATCTCTGTCACGGATGCGCGCGCATCATCATTATGATCATTATCATTATCTAATGATAATAATAATAATAATTATTATTATATTATTATTATTATCAACATAAATAGTCACGACCGTCTTTCCTCAACAATTCCTCATCGCTGTCACGGATGCGCGCGCATCATCATTATGATCATTATCATTATCTAATGATAATAATAATAATTATTATTATTATATTATTATTATTATTATCAACATATATAGTCATGACCGTCTTTCCTCAACAATTCCTCATCGCTGTCACGGATGCGCGCGCATCATCATTATGATCATTATCATTATCTAATGATAATAATAATTATTATTATTATTATATTATTATTATTAATATATATATAGTCACGACCGTCATTCCTCAATTCCTCATCGGCCGCTGTCACGGATGCGCGCGCATCGTCATTATGATCATTATCATTATCTAATGATAATAATAATTATTATTATCTATATAGATAATACCGTAACAGAGTTTTCCATTGTGAAGCCCTGAGCTATCTCCTCCGAAGATTCTGAACTACACATAACAATATATATACCAAAATTTTCGTTATTTTTTTCTTCGTATGATAGGCCTGTTTTTATTTTGCTAATGTTAACAGTTATTTTTGTTTTTTAATTTAATCTATTTTACAATCGTAGATTTTTTGCATTTATCATCATCAATTCATTTGTTTTGAAATGCGTAAAAATGTGTCTTGAAATAATATATATTTCTGATTCATTTGATTATAATTATAATTTGTAAGTACTTTGTTATAGTTTTCATTTAAATATATAATTTTTTCGAATTGTAGATTGAATTATTACTTTTATTCTATAATAATTATCTTTTATAAGTGTTTGTTATAGTTTTTCATTTGAATTTAGCACAATTTTTGTATCTGGTTATCTTTTTTGGCATCTTTTCATCTCTCTTTGGCATCTTTTTTTTTCTCATTAATAAGACCTAATCCAAATAATTTAATAGTGTGTGACGTTTCAGCAACAGCATCAGACAAAAGAATAAATGAACTAAAGAATAAAATCTAATTTTTTCTTTTGTCTGATGATGGTGACATTTGGATTAGGTCTTATTTTTTTTTATTAATTTGTTATAGTTTTTCATTTGAATTTAGCTCCATTTTTGTGTCTTATTTAATAAATGAACTAAAGAATAAAATCTCATTTATTCTTTTGTCTGATTTTTGTGTCTGATTTTCTTTTTTACAGTGTTTGTTATAGTTTTTCATTTGAATTTAGCACAATTTTTGTATCTGGTTATCTTTTTTGGCATCTTTTCATCTCTCTTTGGCATCTTTTTTTTTCTCATTAATAAGACCTAATCCAAATAATTTAATAGTGTGTGACGTTTCAGCAACAGCATCAGACAAAAGAATAAATGAACTAAAGAATAAAATCTCATTTTTTCTTTTGTCTGATGATGGTGACATTTGGATTAGGTCTTATTTTTTTTTTATTAATTTGTTATAGTTTTTCATTTGAATTTAGCTCCATTTTTGTGTCTTATTTAATAAATGAACTAAAGAATAAAATCTCATTTATTCTTTTGTCTGATTTTTGTGTCTGATTTTCTTTTTTACAGTATCTTTCATAATGCCTGATTTGATTACTTGATCTGTTATAGTTTTTCATTTAAATTTAGCTCCATTTTTGTGTCTGTTGTTTTTTTTCTTCTCATAAATAGGCTGATGCTGTATTTGTGTACTCAATTGTTGCTTTTTGTGTCTGGTTTCTTTTTTGCTGTATTTTTTTGGAATCCTTTTTTTTTTCATCAATTGTTTCCTCACATGCTTTGAATTTTCTTTTTATGCCTGTCCTGGCTTTCAGTTTTATAGTTTTCCTCTGCTTGGTTCTTATTTTACCTTTTTTTTTCAGCGTCTTCTGTCATGCCTCGCAAAGGCCGTGGAAAACTCACTCCCCTAACAGCTAGGCGTGCTAATATGACTCGCCGCAGACACAAAACCCCAATTGCTATTACTCTTGTTTACTTTTTTACCAATGCCTATAATTTTTCACCTGAAAGATTTTTTATTTTGTTTGTTATTCAATAAATTATTATCACTTATTTTTGGTCTTCTTTTTACTTACTTATTTTACTGGGGGTTGGTGGAAGGATGGTCTAAGCCGTTGGTTTTCGACCGCTACGACCCGGGTTCGATTCCCGCATTGGGCACTTTTTCTGAAAAATTAAAAAAAAATGCTCCAATGGCTTCCGATTCTTGCAAAAGTCCAACCCCACCAGCAAGCGCAAGTAATCAAACGGGGCTCTGGCACATTTGTAAATGCAAAGTCGAACTGCTTTTCACATGTTTAGACATGTGGTGTACTTACAGTTAAAGCAGTCGCCTACTCTACCCACCATGATTATCAAGGCCTGTACCACGTGTACTAGGGATAAGCAAAAAAAAAATTATTTTACTCATTGATCTATACATACAATTATTTGCATACAATTATTTACATACAAATATATGCATACAATTATATACATACACTTCTACATTTTTGCACTCTGCAGTCTAATATGTTGTTAATAATAGGGGTTTTAGACAAATATCAACTGTTGAAATTTGATTTTCCAAAATAGTTGAATTATCGAAAGTGTCGAATTAGTTTGTCATATGATAGGCCGTAGGTCGAGACTTCCAAAAATGGTCGAATTATCGTGTTTTGAATTAATTAGATTATATTGTATGTATTGTTGTTTTTAATGAGGTCTTTTAAATGAATTTATTCCTTTAATATGTTGTCGTATCTGCAATTTTTTTCATTTCCAAAATATTTATTTACACTTTCACCAATGCCTATAGGATCTTTGCGATGGAACAGGTATGGTGTTCTAGCGCATGTGCTCTCATGTCCTTGAAGCACATATATTGACAGTACCCAAAGTTGAACACACTGTATAATGTCTGAAATATCTTTGGCCCCTTCGGATACCAACCTTCGCTTCATTCTAGAGAGGCGTTAGTTTTCACTAAGGTTGGCTTTTGCTATGACTATAAATAAGGCTCAAGGCCAAACCTTGGCTCAAAGAGCCTGTGTTTACGCACGGACAACTTTAAGTGGCTTTTTCAAGTGTGCGAACATTGGATAGCATACATGTAAAGATGACCCATATATTTTGCTCCTTCAGATTTCAGACTTCCATTCATTCTGAAGAGGCATCAGTTTTCACTAAAGTTGGCTTTTTCTATGACTATAAATAATATTTGGGTTCTTCCTACAAAAGCCTGTGTTTATGCATGGACAGCTCTATGCGGCTTTTTCATGTGTTTGAACTTTGTACAAAATACATATAAATTTGAACCCATGTATGAATAAAAATAGAAATTTATTTTTAATGAGTCCTTTAGATTAATTCCTTTTATAAGTAGTCTCCACTGCAATATAGTTGGCATCTCTTTTTTTCTGATATATTTTCTTATATTATTTTTTAATTTTAAATATATTTATATATAAACTTTTCACTAATGTCTAAAGTTTCTCAACTCAAAGGAATTTATTGTATTAGTATTTTGTTAATACACTATTATCAATTATTTTGATTTTGGACTTCTCTTTATTTACTAATTTTTCCCATTTCTCTATACATAAATTTCGTGCATTTTCAGTGGCTGCCTTCGCCTCTGTAATACCTTTTTACCGGTGAAGTTGTATTTAAACAACAATCAACCTTGTAAATTTGATTTTTGAAATGGTCGAATTATCGAAAGTGTCGAATTATCGTTAGTGTCGAATTACAGTTTGTTTATTTATTTTTTAATAAGGTCCTCTTATCTTATCTGCAATATAGTTGTATTGTTCGAAATTTTATTTTCTAATTTGTCAATTTTTTTCTTTTTTTTTTCACTCTAATAATATTTATTTAAATCTAATAATTTTTAATTAATGCAATTTGAGTCAGTGTTTCCTCAGTGTTAACAGTTTGAGTGTTAGAATGCGGAGAAGCAAAATAACTCCCTACTGAATTTCTCAATAGTCTTACTCCCAGAGGAATGCATCCACACCAGTTAAACTCTAGGTTGGTGCTATTGTTATGCTTCTGAAAAGTTTTAATCCTAAGCAGGGTCTTTGAAAATGGTACACGTGTGGTGATACAATGCAAGATATGGGTCATCTTTACATGTGTGCTATCCAATGTTCGCACACTTGAAAAAGCCACTTAAAGTTGTCCGTGCGTAAACACAGGCTCTTGTAGCCAAGGTTTGGCCAAGAGCCTTATTTATAGTCATAGCAAAAGCCAACCTTAGTGAAAACTAACGCCTCTCTAGAATGAAGCGAAGGTTGGTATCCGAAGGGGCCAAAGATATTTCAGACACTATACAGTGTGTTCAACCTTGGGCACGTCAGTATATGTGCTCCAAGGACATGAGAGCACATGCGCTGAAACACCATACGTGTTCCATCGCAAAGATCCTAAAGGCATTGGTGAAAGCATAAATAAATATTTTGGAAATGAAAAATATATATATATATATAAGAAAATAAATTGGAATATAAATTTACAAACTATATTTCAGAGTGGACACATATATTTGAAAGGAAAAAAAAAATTAAAATTGCAAACAACAAAACTATATTGCAGATATGACAACATATTAAAGGAATAAATTCATTTGAAAGACCTCATTAAAAACTACATTTCTAATTTTATATATATGTGGGTTAAACTTACAAACTTCCAAGGTTGTAATAAACCTACCTATTTGGTAAGCTATTCAGTACTTTATCATATGAATAAAAATAGAAATTTATTTTTAATGAGTCCTTTAGATTAATTCCTTTTATAATTAGTCTCCACTGCAATATAGTTGGCATCTCTTTTTTCTGATTTATTTTCTTATATTATTTTTTAATTTTATATATAAACTTTTCACTAATGTCTATAGTTTCTCAACTCAAAGGAATTTATTGTATTAGTATTTTGTTAATACACTATTATCAATTATTTTGATTTTGGACTTCTCTTTATTTACTAATTTTTCCCATTTCTCTATACATAAATTTCGTGCATTTTCAGTGGCTGCCGTCGCCTCTGTAATACCTTTTTACTGGCAAAGTTGTATTTAAACAACAATCAACCTTGTAAATTTGATTTTTGAAATGGTCGAATTATCGAAAGTGTCGAATTATCGAAAGTGTCGAATTATCGATAGTGTCGAATTACAGTTTGTTTATTTATTTTTTAATAAGGTCCTCTTATCTTATCTGCAATATAGTTGTATTGTTCGAAATTTTATTTTCTAATTTGTTAATTTTTTTCTTTTTTTTTTTCACTCTAATAATATTTATTTACATCTAATAATTTTTATTTAATGCAATTTAATTAATAATTTATTTAATCCAATGTCTATAGTTTCTACCCTGAAATTGCTTACCAAACATGAGTCAGTGTTTCCTCAGTGTTAACAGTTGGAGTGTTAGAATGCGGAGAAGCAAAATAACTCCCTACTGAATTTCTCAATAGTCTTACTCCCAAGGGCATGCATCCACACCAGTTAAACTCTAGGTTGGTGCTATTGTTATGCTTCTGAGAAGTTTTAATCCTAAGCAGGGTCTTTGAAAATGGTACACGTGTGGTGATACAGTGCATGTGCTCTCATATCCTTAAAGTAGTGTAGTTCTGTTGTTTGCAATTTCATTTTCTGATTTGTTAAAATTTTTCTTCTATAGTTTCTCACCTGTGGGTCCTTCGGGTAAACCTGGGTCGTTGCCCGGGTCACTCGGCTAGAAATGCAGTTTTTAGTGAGGTCCATTAAATGAATTTATCCCTTTTATGTTATCTTATTTTCTATATTGAAAAGTAAATAAATATGAACAAAATATTAAAAATGTTTAAGAATATTATTAAAACAGAATCATTAAGATATTTTAAAGGAGTCCTTTAGGGATGTCTGTTTTTGCACTTATGATTCCAGAGTTACATGGTCCAGTGGGCCGTATGAAAATCGAGTTGTTCATATAAAAACATGTTTAAAAAATTTTATTTTCTTTTAATGTAATCTATATAGCTTGAAATAAATAAAAATAATGGCTGCTTGAACTCGTTCGCATGTGACATTTTACAGGTACATTGGGACAGCTGACATTCCCCCCCAACCCAACCCACTGATAAATAGGCAAGAAGGTATGGGAAAAGATCCCAGTAGACGCGAATTCGCGTTGGTAGCCTACAATTTTATGTTAATTTTTAGAAATCAGGGACATGAATTCGCATCCTTTAGGCTTGACATCCTATAGGTGAGGATATGAATTTGCGTTATATGGGTTCAAAATGTTTCGTTGCTCGCATCTATAATACCTTTTTATTAGTAAAGTTGTAAGTAAACATCAATCGTCGAAATTTGCATTTTAAAATGGTTGAATTATCAGAAGTGGTGAATATTTAATATTGTCGAATTACCGTTTGTTATTTGATAGGCCAGAGATTGAGAAATCAAATCAGGGTCGAATTATCGCAAGGTGTCGAATTATCGGTATTGTCGAATTACTGTTTGTAATTTCATAGGTTCTGGAAATCAAAACATGGTCGAATTAACGAATTTATACTTAGAAAGTATTTTTACTTCTCCTTACTTGAAATGCTGCTTCTAGGAAATCGGAATATACCCATTGCGAATTTTAAGCCACCATCTATACTTTTAAAGTCTCTGCAGGCCCTTTGGGTAAACCCTGGGCGTTGCCCGGGTCACTCGGCTAGTTATATTATTATTATCGATGAAAATTATATAAAAAAAAGAAAGAAAAACATTTTAAAATTAAAAACTTTATTTTAAAAATAAATATATATTTTAAAATAACAAAATATTTTAATTTTCAATAAATTTCATAGATATATTATCCAAAAAAATAAAAATAATTTTGATAACCTGATTACTAATTGATTACTTTGATTACTAATTACCCATATCACACCAGGATATAGATGATGTGGTGCATATTCTTACCAAAATCCTTCAAAAGGCCTGCAACATATCCATGAAAAGAAAAAAGAAAGACAACAGACCATCAAAACCCTGGTGGAATAAAGACTTAGCAAAACTCCGCAATGTAGTAGTTTCTCTAAGGCGCCTTTCGCAGTGCACATCCACGCCCATTAGAAACTTCTTCAAAGGGCTCTACAGAGCATGTCACAACAGGCTGAGAGCCGAGATAAGACGAGCCAAACACCTATCATGGATAAACCTCTGTCAAGAAGTATCCTCAGCCGCTTGGAGCTCTGTCCACAAATATATTTCTAAAGGACGAAGCACCCAAAGAGGACCTCCACTGCTCAAAAAATCTGGCGGAACCCCCTATACACCAGAGGAAACCTGTGAAAAAATATTGCAGCACTTTTGTCTGCCTGACACACCAATATCTCAGCCTCGGCCCTTAATACAGTTTTCTGGCCTCATTGAGCTAGACTTCACCGACGCTGAAGTACTTCGTGCCATCAAATGCTGTGGACTCAAGAAATCTCCAGGCCCTGATCGACTTGGAGCAAAGTGCCTTCAATTAGGAGGTCCTCCCCTACATAAACTACTTGCAGGACTTTTTACCAAGTGTTTAAGATTCGGCCATTTTCCATCACCCTGGAAAATCGGCCTTTTAGTCCTCATACCCAAACCGGACAGCACAGCAGAAAACCCACTGGAAAGATTCCGCCCAATTGCTCTCCTCAACACCCTAGCCAAGGTATTTGAGCGTTGCATTTTGGCTCGACTACAATGGCTAGCAGACCGGCACAATTGGTTTTCACCCCTCCAATTTGGATTTGTTCCTTGCCGTTCGGCCGAAAACGCCCTAGCTGCAATAAACCAATTCATAGACAGGGACATGGAAGAGGGGGAGAAAACACTAGTTATCAGCCTAGACATTAGAAGAGCCTTCGACACCGTACATAGGTATTCTATCATTGAAGCCCTACGAGCGGTTAGCTGCCCTGAGGAATTACTACAACTAATTACCAGCTATTTAATAAATAGAAAAATGGCCTATAGCGTATGGGGACACACTGCTCACATTCTGTCACTCCGTGGAGTCCCACAAGGAGCGGCTTTAAGTCCCTTCCTCTTCAATATGATTGCAAGAAAAGCATTTACTTTGCAAAAACCTAGAAAGAGCGAATTAGTGGGCTTCGCAAATGATTTCACACTAATGGTGCAGGTGGCCCCAAAGCTTCCTAAATGTCAAATAAACAATTTTCTTGAAAATTTCTCACGATGGTGCAGAAGGCATGGAATGTTGGTAAATCCCCACAAGACTCAAGCATGCATGTTTTACAGAAACAAACCAAGATGGCCAAACAAGGACAGCATCCGACTTCTTGACCAGCCCATTGCAATCAACAAAACAATCAAAATCCTTGGTATTACCTTTGATTCAAAGAGACAATTTATTAAACAACTCAATAACAGTTTACTCAAATACCGATGTATACTCCCAAGGCTCACTAGCACCATAAAAGGGCAATTTGGTTCAACCTTCAGTTCCGGACACAAAATTTACAAGAGAGTCGTTCTCCCAGCGCTACTATATGGCTCTGGTGTCTGGGGAAAACGTGCATATGACACAAATGGGGCTCGCGAGCTACGTAGTCTCCACTACAAATATGCGAAAGCAATAATAAGAGGTGGTCCATGCACACCGACAATACCAGCTATCTCATTGACGGGTTGTCCCCCACTCGATATCTCTATAAAGGCTCACATAAAATATTTAAAAACTTTGAAAACGGGCCACTACGAATCACGCCCAAGTCCTTCCTTTTTATCCTATCTCCCATTACGGAAGATAATCTATTTTACCAAATCACTACAACTAAATGTCACCACCATTTACACAGACGGATCCCAATCATCAGAAGGAGTTGGGGCTGGAGTCATCCTACCACTTCCTCTACAAACCATACAACTTAAACTCCACCAAGAGTGCTCAGCGTTCCAAGCTGAACTGCTTGCCATTCTCTACGCAACAAAATTCACCATGAATTTTCCGTAAAAACACTTTATCATTGCCTCAGACTGCCAATCAGCTCTATCAGCCATATGTAGATCTTGGCCCCCAAGAACACAACTAATTGCAGAAATAATCTACAACCTGCATTTTTCACCAAATGTACAACTCTGCTGGATCAAAGGCCACAGCGGTATTCCAGGAAATGAACTGGCGGATCAGGTGGCAAAGGCTGCAGCACATTCTAATCTGCCACTATCCTTTACCACCCTCCCAAAGAGCGTCGCGCGCGGTAAAAAAGAACAGATAGCCCTCAAAATGTGGACAGACCTCTACATCCAAGATTACTCCACCAGAAATCTACGAAGATTTGCTGCTACCCCGAAACTACTCCTCCAAATGCTTCGAAACATCAAGCATGGACCTACCTCATCAACAATCTTGACTGGCCATGGCTACATTCAGGCAGACCTTGCAACGGTATCGAAAGAAGACCCAACTTGCCCCCACTGCCAAGATGAAGACCAAACGGTAGACCACCTCCTCTTCACTTGCCCAACCTTCCAATGCCAAAGATTCCAGACAGCCACTCTCCTAGGTATCACCAACATATGTCCAGCATCCCTAGAAAATCTCCCAAGAAAGAAATCTGCCTGGCAACACCTCATAAATTGGAATTCCACTGGCATTGTATATAAATCCAAGAAGACTTAGGTCAGAAGGACATCCCGGGTAGTTGGCGACTACTGTACGCTCCTGGAACCTGGGTTACTTGAATAAATAATAATACCCATATTCTTCTGCTTTTACTTAATATCACCTATTTACTAAAATAATCATTGTATGCAAAAAACATGCCTCCTAAGAAATATAACTCTGAAGAGGAAAGAAAGGCCGCAGCTGCCGCAAGAAGGCGAAATGCAAGGCAACAAGAAACAGCTGATCAACGCGCGGAACGACTCCAACGAGATGCTGAAGCTAAATGTCTACATCTAAGTAATGAGACAGCAGAACAACGTGCTGCAAGACTTCTGCGTAATGCTGAAACCTATAGAAGTCGTATTGCCAATGAAACAGCAGAACACCATGCTGCAAGACTTCAACGTGAAGCTGAAGCTAAACGTCTAAAACTAGATAGTGAAACAGCAGACCAACGTGCTGCAAGACTTCTGCGTAATGCTGAAACCTATAGAAGTCGTATTGACAATGAAAAAGCAGAACAACGTGCTGCAAGACTTCTGCGTAATGCTGAAACCTATAGAAGTCGTATTGCCAATGAAACAGGAGAACACCTTGCTGCAAGACTTCAACGTGAAGCTGAAGCTAAACGTCTAAAACTAGATAGTGAAACAGCAGACCAACGTGCTGCAAGACATCAACGTGATGCTGAGGCTCACAGGCGATATCGGCGACCGACAATGCGAACTAATGCAATTGATTTGGCTAATATAGATGAAAAAGAAATTATTGAATTTTACTGTGGCCAAATGAATGAAAGATGCGAATTTTGCAATTCTTTAAATTTCATGGGAGAAAGACCCCCAGATAGAAAATTCTAAGCCTGCTGCCATAAAGGCAAAATAGATTTACCGGAGCAGGATTATCCAGAATACCTGGAAACCTTAATGAATGGCGTTGACCATAATATAGTAAAAATTTTATGGAAAATATTAGATCTTACAATAGCTCATTGGCATTTGCATCCATGGGGGCAAACATTGCTACACCTCCAGGATATGGACCATACTGCTTCCGTATTCACGGTCAAATATATCATAGAACCGGAACACTTCACCCAGTAGGGGAACAGCCGCCAAAATTTGCCCAATTGTATATTTTAGATACAGCAGAGGCTACAAGAGAAAGACTTTCTATCCCTGAGAACCACGGATGTGATGAGAATGTTTTGAATAAACTTGCAGAACTGTTAGCAAACATAAATAAGTTTGCAATGTCTTATAAAATGCTTCGTGACGTAGAAAAGGAAGCCATACAAGAAGCTAATAATAATGGCACAGAACTACCAAATATTGTAATGGCAATTAAGAACGATCGGACTCAAGACGTTCAACGATACAACAAGCCAACTGCCAGTGAAGTTGCAGTTGTCTTCCAAAATGATGGTGAACCTCCATTTATTCGTGATATACTGATTCATTTAAAACCAATTGAGAATCAGCCTATGTTAAAGCGAATTTCTATCTTAGATCCAAATTTGGATGCGTTGGTTTATCCACTATATCACCCTAGAGCGGAACAAGGTTGGACTACCTATCTAAAACAGAAACCCGGCTCAAGTCAAAGACTAAGTCAAATGCAATATTATAGTTATTTGCTGTCTGTCCGAGACAGGTTTAATCCTCTTTTAAATGGGGGAAAACTAACGCAACAATTCATAGTTGATGCGTATGTAAAAATGGAAGCAAATAGACTCCATTACATTAAAGAAAATCAGTCCAAATTGAGAACTGAAAAATATAGTGGTCTCATGGATCATATAAACGCAAGAGCTGAAAATGAAAATCTTAACGTTGGAAAGGCAATAATCCTTCCATCAAGCTTTGAAGGCAGTCCAAGAAATATGCAACAAAGGTACCAAGATGCCATGTCAATTGTGATAAAATATGGAAAACCAGATTTATTTGTTACAATGACTTGCAATCCAAAATGGAAAGAAATAACTGAAAATCTTGAACCTTGGCAAAAAGCCGAACATAGACCAGATTTGGTGGCACGTGTCTTTAACTTAAAGTTAAAAGAGTTGCTAAAAGAAATAAAAGCAGGGCTATTTGGAAAGTTAGCTGCAATGGTCCATGTAATTGAATTTCAAAAAAGAGGGCTTCCTCACGCCCGCATATTAATAATATTGGCTGCAGAGGCAAAATATAATACAGAAGCGGATATAGACAGAATTGTATCTGCCGAAATTCCAGATAAGGAAATATTTTCGGTTCTTTTCGGAATATTTACAAAACACATGATTCATGGTCCATGTGTAAAAGATAATCCAAGGTCCCCATGTATGGAAAATGGTCAATGCACGAAAAAATTTCCAAAAGATTTGATTCAATCAACAATTATGAACGTTGATGGATATCCAAAATACAAACGAAGAGTGATATCTGAACAGGTTTATGTAAATTCTAAACCTATCAATAATTCATGGGTTGTTCCATACAACGCATACATATTGTTAAGATTCAACTGCCATATAAATGTTGAAATCTGTTCATCTGTACAGGCAGTTATATACTTATTTAAGTATGTATATAAAGGCCATGATTCTGCCAATATAGAAATACGTGAACAGACCTTGAATCACGATGAACCAACTAAATTTGTAGATTCAAGATATGTTGGCCCTGTAGAAGCAGGTTGGAGAATATTCGGATTCCATATGCATGAACAATCCCATGCTATAATACGGTTAGCCGTCCACTTGCCTGATTATCAAGATGTTGTATTTAATGACGATATCAGCGATGAACAGCTGCAAAATAGACTGAGTCGAGACTCAACATTAATGGGTTATTTTAAACTGAACCGTGCTGATCCTAATGCGAGGGAATACTTATATCGTGAAATCCTCGAGCATTATACTTGGAATTGCAAAGAGAGGCAATGGAACACGCGAAAATTGCGTGGAGCTAAAGTGATTGGCAGAATGTATACTGTCAGCGTTAAAGAACAAGAGCGCTATTATTTGAGGCTACTTCTCTTAAATGTAAAGGCAGCTCAGTCATTCGACGATTTAAAAACTGTCGACGAAATATTATATCCCAGATTTAGAGAAGCTGCACTTGCAAGAGGTCTTTTCCTCGATGATAGTGTATGGAAATCTACACTGGAAGATGGCGTCGTCATGAACATGCCAAAGCAACTTCGAGAGTTGTTTGCATATATTTGAGTATTTGGACCACCCGCAAAACCACGCGAATTGTGGGATGAATTTAAGCCTCACATGTGTGAGGACTTTTGCCGAAAGCGTCATCCTAATGATGATGCATGCACCCATTGCGAGGGTTATGCCATGAAAGAAATTAGTGACATATTTCTAAGCCATAGAGTTAATTATAACGAATATGGGCTTTCAGTGCCAGCATGGAACATCCCTGATGTTCCATGTTCAGAGGAATATATTTCTGATACTGAAGTTCTTTTAGCCGCTGATAAAATGAAAAGTTTTAACGCTGAACAAACAGCAGCATATGATCAAATAATGGCTGCAGTCAAAGATGTAACAATGAGACCAAAATGTTTCTTCATTGATGGTCCAGGTTGGAGTTGAAAGACTTACCTCTATACCACCTTGATGCACTCTGTTAGAGGAATGAACCAAGTTGTTCTTCCAGCTGCTACTACTGGCATTGCAGCCAATTTATTACAAGGAGGAAAAACAATGAACTCCTTATACGGACTTCCAATTCCGTTGAATGAAACTTCCGTTTCAAATATTAAAATGACTACAATGGCTGCTGGCACCCTCCGAAAGGCAAAGCTATTTATTATTGATGAGTGTACAATGGCTTCAAACCATGCCCTTAACACAATCGATAGACTTCTTAGAGAAGTCATGACTGAGGATAAAAGATATCCTAACCAAATTCCATTTGGTGGTAAGGTCCTCATTGTAGGAGGCGATTTTCGCCAATGCCTACCAGTAATACCTCATGGTATGAGAGAACAAATTGTGCAAAGTTGTTTGAAATATTCTCAGACATGGAGCCATTTTGAGCACTTACCATTGGTAAGAAATGTAAAGGCCAGATCGGACCCCGAATACACAGAATGGCTATTAAAGCTAGGCAATGGAAGTCTTCCAACCTTTGACGATTTGGGAGCAGATCTCATTGAGATTCCCCAAGAACTAATATGCAAAGACGATATAGTCCGAGAAATATTTGGAGACACAATTACTCCTGAATTGGTTGAAACCATGTCACAAAGAGCAATATTGTGCCCCAAGAATTACGATGTTCATAATATGAATGACCAAGTCATGGACCTTATAGTTGGCGACTACCACACTTATTTAAGTGATGATTCCGTTGTCTCAGACAGCTATGAAGAGCGGAATAATTTTCCCGTTGAATTCCTGAATAGTGTTACTCCTTCAGGAATGCCGCCTCATCGTCTAAGATTAAAGGTCGGATGCATTATTCAGCTTCTTAGAAATCTGAAGAAGGGTTTATGTAATGGAACCCGCTTTACTATTAAATCATTAAAGAGTAACGTCATTGAGGCAGAAGTCCTGACTGGCTCAAATAAGGGGGACATTGTATTGATTCCCCGAATAGATTTGGCCCCATCTGAAACAGGATTGCCCTTCATAATGAAGAGACAGCAATTTCCTGTAAAACCTGCCTTTGTCATGACCATAAATAAGGCACAAGGTCAAACGCTCGAACGTGTTGGCATTTATTTGCCGGAGCCTGTATTCGGTCACGGACAACTTTATGTTGCCTTTTCAAGAGTGAAACACAGTAGTGATGTTAAAATCATGATTAAAGATTCAGCACTGCAAGGCAGGCTAATTGAAGGAAGCGACAGAGTCTTTACTCGAAATGTCGTATTTAAAGAAATATTTTAAGCTAGCCCAGCGTGGCATAGAGGAGTAACCCTCAGTAAATATCTACATAAAGGAAGGAAAACCTATAACCCGTGTGATAGCACGTAGTTAAGTAATGCCCTTAACCTGATGAGTGCCAAGGCTAGGCCGAAACGTTGCTATCACTTCTACATATTATTTGAAATCTAAAATGTTCGAGAATATCGTTTCTTTGTATCATTTTGTTCGAAGAGCAAACAGGACAATTAGATTATTTAGGTATAGGCAAAAGATTGATGACGGTATACTTGCACTATTATTATCTACCTATATAATTGCCTTATTCTGTCTGTGTGAAGTTCACTGTGTGAAGTTCACAGATAGATTTTGGTCATCAACGCGCGCATCATCATGCTCATTATCATTATCTAATGATAATAATAATTATTATTATTATACTTATCTACTTATATAATTGCCTTATTCTGTCTGTGTGAAGTTAACGGATGGATTTTGGTCAGAATGGATAAAATAAAAAAAAAAGTGTCAAGGGATGGGAATCGAACCCACGACCTTCCGCTTACCGGGCAGATGCCATGACCACTAGGCTACCCTGGACATATTTTTCCGTTCACATTTTTATTTTTATATTTTCAAGACACACACAGTTTGGGGCGGGACGTTTCACAAGAGAGACATCCACGGCGCCAATTTATAATTGTAACGAATAGTATTTTAATTAAAACATTTTTAAAATATATACGCACTCGGGTAAAACCCGGGCGTTGCTCGGGCCATTCGTCTAGTATATATATATATGTAATATATAAAATATATTTTTCGAGCAAACATATCCACTCTCTCAACTGAATCGATTTTAAAAAGATATATATTGTCGCGGAGATAAATAAAGCAAGGGCAAGTTTGGGAATAATTAATTTATTATAAGGGGTATTTACCTTCTAGCTCTCCAATAAAATTACCTACAAAAGGTATTAATAGGGAGAGCGATTGAGATTGAAACTGATTTATTACAATGTTCATATAATATTATAGAAGGTTAAATACGATAAAATATAAATGTGAATAAATATGATTATATAATGGTAAATATATGAATAAATAGATAAAATAATTAATAAATATACATACAGTATATATAAATATTTATACAAGGTCTTCATTGGTGGTGCCCACCGCGGGAACGCCCACCCGTCGCTGGACCCACAAGCGGCACAGGTGGCACGCCTCGAGGCAGGATCGTCAGGATGGGGTAGGACGTGGAGAACCAGCCGTAGGGCGACATCTTGGTCGTGCCCCGAGAGGCAGTTCCAAAGAAGGTCGGCCCAGAAGATGTTGCGGGGCACATCCACGGTGGAGGTCCTCCGGACAGCCAGCTCTGCAGTAGGGTGCGCCTGGAGCCGCGCCGAGTCCAAAGCCCGGCGGGCCCTCTGGCTGGTAAGATGGGTAATGGGGGTCGCTTATCCTCGCAAGACGATGGTCTCCGCCTCGTACTCCGTATTATACCTGGAGCTAACGTTTTCCCGCAGAAGACCTCGACACAAGGCCCCCAGATGCTGCGCGTCCAGAAGCGCGGCCCGCGTTGAGCGCACTAGGGCAGGGGCGCCATCGGAGAAGTCCCTGACAGTCGCCTGTAGCCAGCGCTCGGAAGCCAGCAGGTCTGGCGGCCGCAGGAATCTGTTGTCGCCTCGAAGGCGCAGGGACCTCAGGATGGCGGGATGCAGAATCCTGTGGTCTAGCTCAAGGACACTTGAGGTGGCCTCCCGCGGGCTCAGCAGTCTTCTCCTCCTAGGCGAGAGCCAGACGTCAGGAGCCGGCGGTGTCAGCCACGCCCAGCTGCGGACCAGCCAAGAGTAGGCGCTGGCGGCGCAGCGAAGAGAGGCCTATACCCCCTTCAGGCGAGCCGAAGCTGGCCCGCATTGTCAAAGCAGGCCGAAGCCACCATCGGAGTCTGGACGAGCCTGGATGCGCCCGGAGAGCCACGAGACTCAGCTCGTACCCCACACGAAACGCGCTGGAGCCGGCCGATGGTGGTTTCAGGTGGAAGCTACCCGTGGAGGTGGTGCAGGATCGAACCCCGGAACAGGCTGTTGGCCGCTAGAGTACGACCCACCAGCGATAGGCCGCGGGTGAAGGGGGACCTTCTCGCGATGGCTCTCTCCAGCAGCCCCATCAGGTGGGAGGCCTGGGAAGCGACGGTGTTTCTGGTGGTGATGGTGCAGCCCAGAACGGTCAGCGACTCGGACATCCAGGAGATTCCCAGAGGAGAATCCGTCCGGTGCTTCCAGGAACTGCACCAGAGCCCACAGCTCTTCGTGAAGTTGACAGCCACCCCGGAGGACATGCGTAACTCTTCGAAGATCAGGGCCACGAGCTCAAACTGAGCGTCGTCCCTGATGAAGAGTACGATATCGTCCGCATAGGCGACCACGTTGCCGCGGCCCAAGGTCCTCTCGAGGCGGCGTAGCAGAGGTCCAACTTCGATACTGAACAGCACGGCGCTGAGACGGCAGCCCTGCCTCACCCCGTTGAGAATCTCCGACCCGGATGGAGGCGTTTGCTTCCTGTAGAGGACAGCAATCCATCCTAGGAAGGTAGATGGTAGGCGCAGCTTCTCGAGCAGGGCGAACAGGTAGTTCCTGCTCAGGGTGTCGAAGGCCGACTTCAGGTCCAAAGAGATGACAGCCAGCGGCGTGTCATATCTGGATGCCCCGGCGGCTTCGTCAGACACTCGCGCGATATTCCAGGAGGATGAACGGCGTATATCTTACAGTCGGGCACCAATTCTGGCAGATGACGACGCAGACGGGCCATGAGCACGCCTCTGAGGACCCTGTAGTCGGTCGTTGGCAGGCTGATTGGTCTGAATGCCTGTAGACCCGGACCACCGTGCACCTTCGGCAGAAGGATGACCTTGCTGCGCCTTGAGGATGGAGGTAAGGCCCCGTGGAGTCGAGAAGCCTCGAAGACTTGCCAAAGAACTTCGGCGAATAAATCTTCAAAGGCTTTGACAAACTCGCAGGGTATTCCGTCCCATCCCGGGGCACGGCCATTTGGCAGGCGAAGGATGGCTGCCGCTATCTGGTCGCGGGAGATGTAAGCGAGAAAGATCTGCTCCCACTCGTCGAACTCCAGGGGAGTCACTTCAGCTAGGAAGTCGGCGATGGCTTCTTCCGAGCTTGGATCCTGAGCGAAGCGACTGCTCAAGCGCTCCAGAAGGAAACGCCTAAGCTGACCCCCGGAGATGGTGTTGCCGTCGTCGTCGGTGAAGGTGGAGGGAGAGCGACGTCTGGCAAGGAGGTAACGCCCAAGGTCCGACAAGGAAGGATAGTCGGAGCGAGCAGTGTCGTCCTTCAGTCTCCGCCTCAGGAAGAGGCTTGCTCTCTCGATGTATCCACCGCCGGACTCGGTGACGGCAGGCGCGAGTGACCGAATCTCCGCGACCAGATTTACTTTGATCTTGATCTATTGTTCCCATTACATCGACAAAGAGGTCTAACCGTAGCAGCTTTCCGATGCAGGGAAGTCTTGTAGGAGCTGGGTCTCCTACTTGGATCAGGACGGCACGATGGTTCGAGTAGGCGTAGTCGATGGTTTGGTATTGGGTGACGCGGTCGCAGAAGCCTAATGGAAGGATTCTATCTAGATGACGCGCGTCGACCCGGTTTCCGATAGCAACCCTGGTGTGCACCAGTGCAGCATCGAAGAAGGTGGCGACGTCGACGAGGTCGGCTTGGTCCAGTAGCCCCGCAAAGGTTTCTGCTGAACCTGATGCCATGTCCTCCGCCGACTCCTCGGAGATGTTCGAAACACCGAGGATCCACGCACCTTCCTCACGCTCCAAAGCTGCGATGATCTGGAGCTGGCGGCAGCGCTCTCCAGGAGCATGAGAGACCTGGGAGTTGACACGCGTCATGGAGTCTCCCCGGACGGTGAGGTCGATGACAGCCATCTTGCCAGGTCATAGGATCTGCTGCCGATGGACAACGACACCGGCCGCGAAGACGCAGGCGAGGCCTGATCCCACGGTGGTCGTTGCGGGAGCAACAACGGCGCTGTAGCCTTGGCAGAGGTCTCCTACGTCGTCCAGGGACATGACGTTCGTCTCCTGCAGAAAGAAGATGTCGATCTCATGCTCCTTGAGAAAACAGCAGAACTGAATTCTCCGGCGAAGAGCGGCGATGCCGCGCGTATTCAGGGTTGCAACTCGTAAGTTCATTTAGGGTGTCGAGCAGAGTTTCTGAGCGAGATAGATTTTTATACAGGGTGTTGCTGGTATCCCCTGTTGGAGCCATTAGCCCCTTGGCCAAGATGTCGATGACCTGTCTCTTCTGAGCGCTGGATTTGGCCAGTAGCTTGTTCATGATGCCATTGTTGGTAAAGGCTTGGAGGAGTTTTTCTCTCTCCAAGCCCAGCTGCTGGACGCTTGCGATGGCCACAGAAGCTTTTTTCGTTATTCAAAAGATCGTCCATTTGCCTCTGCGCCAAGATACGCTTCTCTTGTGATGGAGAAAGCTTCTGGGATTCGTTTTTTTATTTTTGGAACCACAGTCGCCTGATCATTTGAGTCGCTAGTAGGAGGGACTGCGACGGCGGTGGCGGTGGAGGAAGGGATATCAGCTGCTGGTGAAGCTTGGGAGGAAGAGGCAAGCGGCTTTCTCCAGGCATTTGGGCGCGAAACAGGCGGCCGCTCAGGGAAAAGCAACTAGTCTTCCGTCATGCCAGTATTTTGAGGGAAGTTAGCTCGCTTAGTCCTTGCCTATGGCAGAGGGAACAGCGGATCCCATAGCTCACGTAGACTGGCGTGATGAATTATTTTTTTCTGATTTCAAGCCGAGCAGGAATCTGGTAGAACTTCACTCCGTCATGCAGAGTAATGAAAGCTTTCCGACGTGTGTAAGCCCAGGAGGAATTTTCCAGCTCCACCATTTGCTGGACGATGGACGTCACCCGGCCGTAGGGCTTGAGCGCTGCGATCAGGTCAGCGTCCGTTACAAAGAACAAACGTTGCCCAATGCGATGCGCTCGGCCTTCTTCCTCAGAGAAAAGGCCTGCAGGGTGGCGTCTTCGATGTCCAGGCCCTCTTCCACGAGCCTCTCGGCGAGCTTCACGTTGGAGAGGCCGACCAGGATCTGTCCCTTCATCTTTGACTGCTGGTCGACGCATCATTTTCCCAGCTTCGCCTCCAGCGCCAAGAAGTATTGCGCCTGGCTGAATTCTGGGACAAATTCCAGGTAGACACATTTAACTACCTGACCGGCCACTGACTCGGCTCGGAGGTCCGCCTGTCTTTGAAGAGTTTTGGTGCACCTCTGCGCTCGGGAATTGTTCACAGAGGGGGCAACAGTAGGTTTGTTGGCAGCAGGCTGGACGCGGACCCTTTAGCTCCGCCGTTCTGCCGCCTCTTCAGATGGCCTCTTGCGCTCATGGTTGACGAGGATGAAGCCATCATCTTGTTCCTCCATCGGGAGTTGTTTGCCTTTCTAAACGAGGTCAGCCCAGCTCGTCGACCTCTTGCCTGTGCTAGGCTGATGGTTGGTGGTCTTCTCTGTCGCTGGAGAAGTGCTGATTGCATCAGCTGTTGAAGATGGCTTTTGGTTTTCAGCCAAGGCCATTGGTAATTCGGGGGGCGGGGAATCCCCATAATTTTTTAAAAATTTCTCTTCACTTCGGAGGCAGTTAGAAATTTAAAGCCTCTAGAGTTGGGCAGGAGCGCGCGCCCGTGCATCATCGAACCTCGAGAGAGAGAGAGACCAGATTCCGAGAACCCCCTCACACCTGTGGCCCCCACCCTCTGAGTCCAGATATGATTGACAGGCGTTACATGGGGCCTCTCGTAATTGGAGCCGCAAAGACTCTTGACATTACTCCCTCTTTAGAGAAAACAGCGACTCGCTGATTAGTTTATCTCAGCCTTTGTTATGGAAGGAAATCTATCACGGCTGGTGTTCCCTAGCAGAATGGAATTTTGTTTTTCAGGTTCCAGGTAGGGCTTCATCCGAATGACATGGACGATATCCTTGGCTTTCCGTTATCGGGGAGACGGGTCCACGGGTTCTACTTCATACGTAACTTCAGAAAGCTTCTTTGTCACCTTGTAGGGACCGAGGTTTCTCTTCAGTATTTTTCCGAGAGTCCTACTTTTCGGATGGGAGTAAAAACCCACACAAGATCATCCTTCTGGTAATAGACTGAAGTATGTTTCTGGTCGTAAAGGCTACGGTCTTTCGCCTGTGATTCTAGAAGGCGTGATCGGGAGAGTTGACGCGCTTCCTCAGCTCTGGTCACAAGTTCTCCAACGTAGTCGTCAGAGATCTCATCTGGTAGGTAAGGTAGTACGGCATCTCGGCCTCCCGGGCGTAGACAAGAAAGAACGGAGTGTAGCCGGTCGCCTCCTGTTTAGCAGTGTTGTAAGCAAAAGTTGCGTAAAGTAAAACTTGGTCCCAGTCATTCTGCTCAACACCTGTGTACATGGACAACATATCTCCCACAGAGCATTGCGGGAATGATTCAGAAACTGACGGGAAAAGATAGATTTTATTTTTATAAAAATAAGTATATAAAAAGTTTTAGATAAAAAAATTGGCAATTAAAAAAAACTTTGGTAATATATAAAAATTATGAAATTGAAATCTTATATCAAGGATTACTAGTGAGGGTACCAGCACTGAGACAACCAACCACAAAGGTACACCAGAGATTGTATAGCGCGTTCAAATGGGTCGCTGCGTAAGTCGGTTTCTCGATCAGCCCGCGCCGTCGAATCGCCAAACCATTTTCCCTCTGTCCAGTGGTTACATAGACAGCGTCACGGGCGATCACATACGCAGGGCAGGTCTCGAAACCAATCTTAAACAGCGGCATATGCCAGAGTCGCGTCTACGAGCGGCCGCTAACGACCGGTGTTAACAATGGGGCGAGGAGTCCGAGTCACTAAGGTGGTCGGAATCCCCCGCGCTGACGCATGGCTTAAGTCTATCAGATGCGTTTAACAACTCCACGCAGGCTTGCCAAGTGCTCCTGTTGAAAATAAAGTCTTTGAGTGACCGCCGAGTGTACTCCAAATACACTGCACAGATGGAAAGGAGGCGAAATCTAAGGGCATCAAGGCTGCTGCACTTTAGCACGATGTGTGACTTTGTTTATTTCCCTGTCAGCGTCGCAGTAAGAGCAGGAAGGATCGTCAATTACGCCTATCATGTGGGCGAAACTGTCAGTCCACCTGTGTCCCTATAGCAGGCCAATCACAATGCGCTGGCTTAGGACCATGTACGTATACCCTTTGACTCATGAGTAAGGCCAAAGCGGATGTGGATATAAGGAGCTAGAGAGAGGAATCTGCTCTCCAATGCTTCACGCGCCCGGCCGTAGATTGATGATTATGCAAACGACAAAAGAGCTAGTTTGTAACAGCTTGGGTTAGCAGACTCAGCAACCCGCTTTGCGAGTGTGTCCGCAATGTCATTACCCACGATCCCACTGTGGCCCTTAATCCATTGAATGGTGCATCTTTTCCCATTGCGATTAAATCGCGAAATCAGTAGCAGAGCTCTGTTGATAAGGTAAGTACCAGTCTTAGAGTTCAGAACTGACTTCACGACTGAGATGTTGCCCAGAAAGAATCCAAAGGTTAGATGATTTTTTAAAGTGGTTGCGTTTTCAAGTACCATAACCAATCTAAGGGTTTCCGCCTGAAAGACAGAACAATAAGAGAACAGGATTCGAGATTCGCGTATTTCAGGTGCACAATCGAGACCAGAGAACCTGTACACGCCGTCGCCAACTCCATCTCTGGTTTTGGAACCATCTGTATAATATGCCACGTGAAAGAAAAGAGTAGGGATATTACTGGGAGCGGAGTAATAAGGGGGATAAGGGAGAGGATGTGGAAAGGGAGGAGTCTCGAGTGGAATTTTAGCGTCAACCACTCCCTATTTTTTTCAGGTATAGCTCAGTTTTAGCCGCGATTTCCATATCAAAAGGAAGAACTTCAGAGAGGGAGATATGAGCAGCGTTGCTGGTTGATCTGAAATCTCTACAAGCTCTCACTAGGAAAGGCCTTTGAGAACTCAGTAGAACATTTAAGGAGCGTTGAGAAAGATTAGGAAACCATACCGCCGAAGCGTAGGCATCGGCAGGGACAACCACTTGCAGATACAGAGTTCTCAAGACGCGGTAACCAGAACGAAAGTTGAGATTAGCGGCTGCGGTCAAACGCGGCAACGTGCCACGGACTTTGGCGCAGACTTAAACTACGTGCTGGTGCAAAGATAGACGACGGTCAAATCTCACCCAAAGCACCTTAATTGAGTCGCACCATTGGATTGGCCGTCCGTGGATAACAAGATCCTGACGCGGTTCAGGCAGTTTCATGTGTGGTCTGAGGAGAACCATTGCCTGACACCTTCCCACGCTTAGTTCTAGTCTATGCAAACTGCCCCACCTAGCGATCATATCTATGGTGTATTGGGCCGCGGGAAATTGACTAGGTCGACATTCCGAGACCACCACGACAGGATCACCCGCGTAGGCTTTCGGGAAAACATTAATCCTGTAACCCAACGTGAGGTGTTCGTCAAAGGCAATATTCCAAAGGAAAAGGCCGAGAACTGAACCCTGGAGACATCCTTTGGAAACTCGTCTCGACACAGTACAACCATTGATAGATAGTCTCACAACACATTACATAGAATCGAGTTTATCAGATGATAAATATTTCTGGGACAATCGCTTTTGTGCAACGCTCTCAAGATACTGGAATGGAGCACGTTGCCAAAAGAACCTTTAACATCAAAAGAAAGAAGAAGACAAGATTTCCTATTTTTAATCGTCCGGGTTATAGTTGATTTTAAAATTAAGAGTGCGGTGTAGTAAATCTATAAGGCTTAAATCCGAACAGGCTTGGAGGCGCTTTACACATCCTATCGGCCATCCACGACAGCCTATCAAGAAGTAGACGCTCAAGTATCTTGCCTAAACCAGGCAGCATCGTGATTGGACCGTGTGATGCGAGAAAGTCCTCCCCACTTTGCTTGGGAACAAGAAAGACGTCCCCCAGATTCCATGTAGATGGAAAGTAGCCATTGGTTAAACACTTATTGAAAATATTTATAAAAACGTCCGAAAATGTTTAACTAATTTTACGATAGTAATAGGTTCCTTGCCATCATTACCAGGAGAAGAAGTTAAGTGCACCCTATCCGCTGTCAACAAAAACTCGTTATCTGTAAACAATAGGTCGTTGTCAGATAACTATGTGATGACTTTGCTTGAATCTTTATGTTCTAACAAAGTATCGGTCGAAGCGCGGCTGAAATAGTATTATTATACTTGATTTAATGTGTCCCGCGGACCTTCAGTGAAGCCGCTACCAACTGGGAGAGCTGAGAGGGGTTGCGTTCTAAATTTCCCTTGATGAAACTTAAAATTCCATCCCAAGGGCTGATTTCGCAACGCGAGCAGGCTGCCCTCCATGCCTCTTTCTTAGCCAGTCTTCTCGCACGGCGATATCTTGCCTTCAGTCTCTTGTAAAAGACCTCCAGCACACTCTTGACGACTCCGCGTGCCTTTATAAAGGCCCGCTGTGCCTTTAGTGTGGCCCTTTTGAGCAGATTCAAATCATATTTCCGAAAAGAGATTGATTTAAGTATTTATCATTTCTAGGACGAGATGGAATGGTGTTTAGACATGTGTGAAAAATCTCTTCGCCGAGTAAATGAATAACACCGTCTAGGGAGGACGTTTTCTAACGTTTTCTAAAAAAAATAATATTTTCTTTATTTTGGCTGAAATGTTTAAAACCTCTATCCAAAGCTGTAGGCTAAATTTATTTAATTTAAATCTGGTGTTGTCCTGTGAAGAGGGAGCAACTTTCAAGTAGAAGACGAGGAGTTTGTGGTCAGACAATTCCTGGTACTCAGGATGCCAATCAGTAACGCTATTTACAAGGCCAGCACTACAGAATGTGACGTCGATGGAAGAAGATCGCTTGCCCTCCTCCCACGTCATCGCGCCGTGCGTGTTGAGCACATGAAAATAGTTGGCATCTACAAAGTTTTCAACTAGATCTTTCTTAGTTAAGTGATGCCTGAGGAGCATAAGTTTATCCGACCACCTAAAAGATTCAACATTTAGATCGCTGTAAAAATTACCTCGTCATCGTTCAGAGAATTAAGGCTAAAAATTATCTTATCTAGAAGAGAGGAGTGGTCACATGATGGCGGAAGGTAAACATTACAAAGAAGAATATCAATAGAAAAAACCCTATTAAATTCATAAATAAGTTAAAACAAAGCATCTAGGGCTGCGTATCTATTATATAAGATCTTTAATAAAAGATACGCAGCCCTAGATGCTTTGTTTTAACTTATTTATAAAGAAGAATATATTTATCACTTAATTCATACATGACAAACACAACATTAACACTAGACAAATGAGCTAAATGCACGAATTTAAGGCTAGGATTTACTAAAATGATCACAGCTCACAACCTAGAGTTTGTGATAGGGCCATAGCAAACTCTGTTAGATGGAATTGGCAGCGATGGGATTTTGCCGCGTGCGGCTGAGAACTCTTGTAAAAGTATTAAATCTATGTTCTCCTCACGACAATCATTTAACACTGAATACAAACAAGGCTGAGAGCATCTTATATTGATTTGTAGGAACTTGAAAACATCCATTTGAATATCAACTTATTGAACTGATCCTGGACATCTCGCATGTGCTTTGCACATCATGGAGTTGGAATTGTGCTTGTCACCGCACCTGTGACACTTAAGAACGCTTTTATTTTCACAGGCAGTGGTAAAATGTGCCCCTGCACAATTGACGCACTTGGGCGCTTTGGTGCACTTTTTACCATCAGTGTGCGTCTTGTAAGAAAGGCTACCACAGAAACCACATGGGAAGACGCGTTTCGCCCGGGAGCGCCTGAGGGAAAGGAAGTCAACAGTTACACAATCGCGTGATAGGAGAGCTTCCTCGATACCCTTAGTAACCTCTATGATAGTGGTGGATGGCGAACCTTCTTTCATAATCATTTTAACCAGCTTCAAGCAGCCGCTGTTATTGATCAACTGCGGGGCTATCACAGGGTTTTCCATCAGATCAAACACTAGATCATATTCAGATTTTTCGACAAGGATGCCGAATATGGCCAACCTTGGCCTGAATGTCGGATTTGGTATAACTTTAAGACCGTCAATGTTGGCAGTCTTAATTCCGTCCATAAACCGCTTTGATTCTGCCTAATTGGGGACGTGAATGACAAGTTTCCCTTCCCCCCCAAGTGTCCTTCCCAGTTACTGCGGTCACATCACAACTTTCCAACTGTGGAATCTTGGCAATTTTGGCTCTGATGGCCTCGAAAGATATTATGGGCAGTTTTCACACGGTGAACACTGTTCTTTAGAGTCTGCGCGTAGGAAGAACGCACTGGCACTCTAGGGTGTACAGTTGTGGGTTGGTTGGGCCTAGGTTGGATGGTAGAGATAGCTGGTTGGGGGATCATTCTAACGGCGTTAGGAGGAGAGGAAGGCTTGGCCAACCTGTTCTTAAGTTGGGGGACCTCATTTTCAACTATTTTTACCTTTATATTTAAAATGCTTAGGACTTAAGTCTGCAAACGTTGAGAAGGCATCTCACATCTTCTTTCACTGAGATAACCCAGCGCGGGTGGTAACATAAAGGTTAGAGGCAGCGATATCCGCTACCTCGTGATAATTTTTGTTGAAAAGAGAATCTATCTCTTCCCAGCAGTCAGAGGACCCAAAATGGATGCATGAAGGAGTGGAAATAGGGGCCTGGGAGATCTTACCTTAAGAGTTATTAATAGTAGGAGCGGAGACCTCTTCGGTCACGGTCCCAGGACTTGTGGAGGGCTCCAAAGGTGGGAACGGGTCCTTCCTGTCAACTGACATGGCCCGCAACTGCAGGCGAGTATGGACCATCTTATCTCCACGTGGTTGTGATAGTAGTCAATAATTAAAATAAATATATATATATTTATCTCTAAACAGTTGATTGTAACACAACGGAAATATCTTTATTCACGGGGCTGGTAACCAAAATAAAATGATTTTTGAGCCTCAATGGCCGCGTAAAGCGGAATATATAAAACCACTATGACCAGGCTGGGGAGGTTAGGGACAGGATCTCTGTTAGGGATGAGGCGGGTAAGGCCGGATTGGGTCTGCGGAGGTCAGGAGGCAGGAAGAAGGCGTGAGGACTTGAACTTTGCAGCTTAGCTCTGGCAGTTGGGCAAGACATTGATCTTGTCTCGTGGTCGGTAGAGAGACCCTTTGCTGAGCAGTTGGCGCACTTGGCCGTGCGCGGGTTGGCGAGAGTTGGACAGCCTCGGCCTTGGTGATCACCAGAAGCGCAGTGGAAGCAGGTGACTGTAGCCTTGGTGCACCTATCGGCATTGTGGCCGTAGCCACAGCAGTGGTAGCAGACGCGGACAGACTCCTTGTAGTTCAGGATCACTGGGTCCACAATAATCCTGCCGCTTCTTCCAATGGACTTGTTGGAAGCCGAGACCAGCTCGATGAAGGCCGTGCAGGTGCCATTTCTGGTCGGAGAACTGTGTGCCACTCGGAAAGACTTGTCTCCAGGAAGCTGGCTGAGGGCATCGGTTGTAAGGAAGGCCTTGACAATGTCCTCATCCGCGGTTTCCGCCTCCACGTTGAAGAGGCTGATTCTTGGGAGGAATTGCCCCAGTTCCCAGACTTTTAGGCCTTGGAGCTTGTTTTTCAGGGCAGAGCTGACGGCAGGAATGGCCTCTGGAATTTTGGAGTGCAGAACCAGTTTTCCCCTGGTGCGCAAAAACGACCAGACGCCTTGGGGCAGAGTGTGAGCAGCGCGGACAGCTTTGAGTTTGACCCGTGGTCAGCCTGCGGGTTATCTGCAATAACCACGATGTGGGCCGCATATTTCTCTCCATTGAGTGTGCCTTAGGCAACGGCAGGCTTGGGGGAGCGGGAAGATGCAGCTTGGCTGGAACCAGTTATTTAGTCCTCTTAGCGGGAGGGTTTGACGCCTCTGACTGCTTCCTCATGGTCAGAGCAGGATCTGGCCTCTTGGGAGCAGGTGCTGGAGCTGAGGTGGCAGGCTTGATGGGCTCGGTCTGAGCGCTAAAGTCCTTGCAGTTGGGAACAGGGAGAGTTCGAGTGGTTTGGCAGGTTTTCTTGGACATTTGGGCATCCATGATTTCATCCAGCTCCAGGAAGTCATTTACGGTGCCCGCGAGGGTCTTCAAATCCATAACTAGACACTTGATTATTTCTGTCCGCTGCTCAATGAAGCGGACAAGATCCAGGTGAAGAGCTGCAAGGGATGGCTGGCCGAGGGATTTCAGGATTTGGTAGTGGCGTGGGATGACCATGTTGTCTTCTTCAAAAAGAACCGCGATGTCAAATGAGGGTTGAGAGGGCTTGCTGGCTTTATTCTTCTTCTTATTATTATTCCAGGAATCCATGGCGGGAGAGCGTCGGAGCGTTAAGGCACAACAACTCTACCACAACGACCAAAAGACTGGCCATTCAGGCATCCTGAAAAATCATGAAACGGGTTGTTAAGGCCAGAATTGCGATAGACCGCGAAATAATGTGAAAAGAATAGTACAAATGTGATATTGTACTGGGATAAGGCTCATAAATTATGAAAAAATAAAAAGGCTTCTCCTTTTCCTGAAACTGAAAATTGCTGATGGTTTGCGCCATCTATCGGAATAAATATAAACTATTCTCGTTAATTTTTAATTATTCCAGAATTGGCCAATAATTAAGAATAAACGAGAATGGTAGATTAACTTGATCTACCCCACCTAAAACCATATTGATACTTGTATTTACTTAAACAGGAAGATTCTTGTAAATAATACTAAGCTTTTGATACAATAATATTTTGACAAATATTCTTCCTAATATATTTAACAGAATTGATATATTATAAGGGTCCCTATTTTCTTTCCAAGTAAAATAATTCTACTTATATCCCAATCATCAGGAAAGTAGCCTATTTTCTCTCAAACAGCAGTTATATAAATTAAAAAGTATATGCGCGAATAATTTATTAAATAAACAAATGAGAGTCTGCTTAATACCGTCAGGTCCAGGTGGTTTTTTACCTCCCATCTGACTTACAGCTGTTAAAATTTCAGAATAATCTATTGGTTTAAATGAAACAGTAGCATCATAATTATCAACTCTATTCACTCTTACTCTTTGCTCAAACCCTAAACAAAATTAAATTTTAATGAAATATTCCAAAATCTCATCAGCCGTTAAAATAAATTTATCTGCAAAAATGCAACTCAGTAAAAGTAATTGGTCTATAAAGTTTTTTATTAACATTTTTTTATGGGGTTGTAAAGAGATTATTTAATGTAACTTTACTAAAACATCTCTTCCATAATATTAATTTTATATATTTTGATACCTTTTTATAAATATATATAGACTCCTAAAATGTCATTTTCTTATGAAGTCGTAAATGATGGTTGACAGGAAATGGGCATCCATTCCTCAAGACACCATCCGCACGTTCATCGAATCAGTATCAAGACGCGTTGTTGCCTGCATATCCGCTCGCGGTGGTCCAACATTTTAAAATAAATATAATATTTTGTTCGTTACTGTGGTACTCTTTTTATGCAGATTTCCACAATCTTTTTCCCAATAATTCTTAGTGTTTAAAATTCAGTTGTCACGTAGTGTACTCCCTAAATACAATGAAATCTGGTATGTAATAGACCAATTCAATTATGCAAACATTATAAGTATATAAAATATCAGACTCTAGGTGACCGTGAAAGTCGGGAATAGACTAGAGAATTTCTTTTCAAACGAGAAAAAAAATAGGCGCAGATGTTTCTCTGGCGTATTCCTCTGGAGTTCCATAAAAATGTGATCGGGGAGGATGGGACTATATCAATTTTTATATTTTCTTTCATTTTTTTATACCAATTATCAATATACTTTCAGACCACATAGAAGCCTAACATTTTTACACTTACTCAATTAATCCAACAACGCAAGAGTACAAAATATCAGACGTTCAAATTGCCGTGGTGTTCTGGAATAGGCTATAGAATTAAATTTGTATTATGTTGTATAAAAAAAAAACACAGTCGTTTGTGACATAATGAGCGGCTAACGTTTCATAAAAATATATCGGTATTATATATATATAAACTGGAGCTATAAAAATAATTTTGATGATATTCCCAGAAATATATAATAATTTAAAATAATTAAAATGAAATATAATTAAATTTAAAATATAATGATAAATTTGTAAATTTAGAATTCACAGAACTATATATATTTAAATACATATATCAATTAACATTATATATCTTTAAAAACCTTTGTTAATATGCACTGAAAAAGAAAATAAATATTTCATCTACCGATATTAATCAATTATACTTATATGAGTCTCTCAAAATAAAAACCGCATGGGAATCATCAGGAATTTTGAGCTTAATAAAAGTAATTTAATATGAAGAAACTCTAATTAGCAAGCTTTATGTTTCACTTAATATTTGGCTTTTTCTCTTTATTTATTACCACGTGGAAAATTAGGGAAGACAAGAAAGGTTTCAGGATGATACACAATTTATTTAAGTTAAGAACACACTAGGAATGATAAACAAAAGATGGGCAATGAGGGAAGTTTACAGAGTAGAAAATTATAAACATAAAAAATGATACTATGTTGATAAAATAATATATACTTTGCTACAATATGATGATCATCCTCCACCGCTTTTATTTTGTTCCTAGATCTAATTCTAAAATGGCGGTAGCTGATATATATTTATACCTTTTAGCGCCATTTAATAAAAGCTCTTTAAAAGATTTTTTTCCTACAATTTTAAAATATATAGCATTTATTTTTCATATTCATATCAAGATATTTAGAGAAATAAATGATAAATATATATGATAATTCGAACCAACAACCCCTTATTGGTTTAATATAACAAGAATATATGATGAAAAACGCGTTGTGTGTATAAAAGAATCACCTCTTATCAGTTGCATGAGAAGAGATAATATACTCAATACAAACTGCATATAATAAAATAAAACTGTGTAATAGAATAAGAGTTGAGTTAAATAGCAGAAATTGAGATATAAAGCCCAACAACATGTAAGAACGAGGCTTAAAGATGTCAGAAAGGTCGTTAAGAGAGTACAGTGACCTCTTTTACTTGATCTTCACAGTATTGAATTAGACTAAGGCCCAGTACTTCCGCATTTGTCTCTATTAAAACCCCTAAAACCCGGAAAAGTAACGCCACTTCCAAGTCCGCAGGAGCGTATGTCAGTTCACCTCCTTTACCATGCCATAATAGAACAGTAAGCCATCATCTTCTCAACCCTCTCAATCTTTTGCTGCTTATCTCGACTCTTTCTGTTCACGGAAATATCCTAGTAAAACTGTGTCCCTTCGTTGTTTGTGTGGACAATCCCAAGTCTTCCATTCTGCCTCGACCCTGACTGTCTGTACTTTGTGAGAGCTGTGGAAAGTCTACCAAGGTGCAGAGATGTATTGAAAAACTCTCCACACCCTGACTGTCCTCTTTGTTACCACATATATACTTTTCTCAAATATTTATTGCTAAATTATAATACTTTAATAATATAAAGGTTTGAGAGGATAGTATCTCCCTTTTTTATTTTTCTGATCCTCTTTACCTATATTTATATGGAAATGCATTTATTATAATTTGCCCCTTTACCTTAAAGAGCCTTTATACCCGCGCGGATATATATGTAAAAAACTGCCTATTGTAACTTAATTCCAAACAAGATCCTGTGAATAGACAGATTACTATCCACTGCCAGGCCTACCTGCCTCAACATCCGATCAGTAACTGTTGAATGCTATTCTCTGAACACCAAAGTAGGTAGATATATTTAAAAGACAAAATAAACGCAGAAATGTTGACCCTCAATGAAAAAAACATAAAAATACTCTATACTGCATTTTTAACTTGAACCAATAATTTTGTATAACCATCATATTACAAGGGTCACTCCAAAGGTTTTTGCAATCACTTATTTTTATTTGAGTGGAACTTTCAAACTTTCAAAGTTTCTCAGTCCAAGTATCCAAGTAAGATTTCATCCTTGAAAACCAATTATCGGACCACTTACACCAGTCATCTTCGGGGATGTAGTTTGGGGGATTGATAAAGGTTTGCAGTACTTCATCATCAGTGTCAAATTTTATACTTTTCAACAATATCTCCACTTTTGAAAATAAAAGTCACAAGGTGCTAGGTCTGTTGAATATGGTGGATGAGTGACTAATTGGACACCAGAGTTGGCTAAAAAGTCTCATGTTTGGGCTCTGGTGTGCGGTCTTGCATTGTCATGGTGAAGAAGGACTCCTCTAAGTTGAGCCCTCGGTCTGCTTTCCTTGTTTTTTCAAATACTGCTGGAAGGCATTTTGCTGGATACCAGTCACTATTAACTTTATTTAGATCTTCTAACTTCACAATATCAATAAAACCACTTTTTCTAAAAAAAAAAAAAAAACGACCATTTGTTTTTTAACACTTCGAGCAATGCGAATCTTTTTAGCAGGAGGTGATTTTGAAGAGCTCCAAAGAGTATATTACCGTTTTGTTTCTGGATCAAAATTGTAAATCCAAGTTTCGCTACCTGTAATAATATTAAAAACAGCCTTTGATTTGCCTTCATCAAAATTTTCAACATGAAATTACACCATTTAATGCGACCAAGTTTTTGGTCTTCAGTCAAGCTGTGAGGTACCCATCTATTAACATGTTTTCTGTATTTTAAATGATAATTAATGATGGTGTTGATTGCTGCCGTATAATGTCCACACTTATATCTAACTTATGATACGTGTTTCTTCGATCTTTTCTAAATGAAAATCTTGCAAGCACCTTTTTTACTTGAGCCACTGCTGTTGGTGGTCGACCTGAACGAGGTCAAGAACTGTTCTAATAGAAGGATCTTCATCTTCTAAAAATTCCATAAATATTTCATAGGATTCTTCAGAAGTTATATTAATTTTATAATCACAAAATATAATGACGCGTAAACCTTCTCTAGGCAACTCCATTGGGACTGATGCAATGTTTAGAAATTACCGCTGCCGCAGTAAACATAGTAAAGCCCTTTATTAGTCATTGTTTAAAAATGTTTATGTAAGGTGAATATTTTTCGTGATATATTAATGGTGTAATTTATTTTTTAATATTTTAATTATTTAATATTGATTGGAAAAACTTTTGGAGTGAGTCGTGTATATACATAAATACTGGCTGTCAGACTATGTTCTAAAACTACCAATTCATTCTTGCTTGACTCTAAACAAATGTTTGGACATGTGCGACGCGCTTATAATAATGTATAACTGGCTGATTCTTCTGCACGTTGCCTGATATCACCTTTCTCTATTATAGAACCTGGGTTCTTCTCTATAAAGTAATGACTTCAGGCTTAGTGCCGCTGTTTGTGTGTGACAATGAGATGAACACAAAGGAAGACATTGAATACAAACTTGAGATCGCAGACCAGCTGTACATAATTTATTCACATTCACATTCTTATTCACAATTATCCTTAGAGTGATATAATCCATGGTCAGTGCAGGGAGCTATACTTCAGTTGTGTGTTTTCTAGTGACTTCCATCTTAGCGGTCTTCATGCGGTGTTGATCATCTGTGTCACGTTTTCAAGAGCAGAAGCATACCATATTCACCGTGTTACTAGTAATTTTGTGAGGCAATTTAATCATTCTAGTTCTTCTGCATATTTAGAGGAAATATAGGCTTTCAGTTCCGGCATGCCAACTACCAACCGCCTCTTCTAGTGGACATAAAGGCGTATGAGATCCTGAATTAATGAAGGTAGGTAGTATCTAGCATTAATTTTCTCTCTCCCAAAGCATGCTGTAAACTAACCTTTAAAATGTAAAGAAACAAGACGTTAATCAAATTCCAGTCTTCTATTTTCACTATATATATATAAATCACAAACACATGATATTTTTTCACCACTTTCATCATTTTTTAAATAAAAATACGTTTGGCAGTTTTTATACATTCACTTTTCCACACTTTCTTGATGTAACACTTTTATTTCTACTACTTTGTAAATCTCGACTATATAGTGAAAGAAAAAATATGTATATATATGTTATAAAAAATAGATTTTTGATGATTTTGATTATCTTGAGGATTATGCTATGGTAATGCAGTCGTGGTTAAAATCTTGACACTATAATAATAAAATAACAATGATTTGAAATAGCTTTAATTGAGCTAGAAGAGGAATATATTAAAAACATGATTTTATAAAAGTAATGCCTGGCTTAAGGCGTAAGAATCTAAAAAATTAAAAACTTATTTACATAATGTACAAAAGGTTTGAGCCGGCCAACGGGAACCAACAACAATGAGTTTTTATAGGGGAAGTCCCGACATTTGGCGGTAGATATAAACAGAATATTTTAATCAATGAAATATAATTTTAAATAAAATAATATTTTAATATAACATATATATGGTGAGGTCCTGTCGACTTAAATTATGGTGTGTGATCCTGTTGACTCTGGCTATACCGTGTTGACCGAGAGGAACAGTCAGGCCGTGGAGAGTTTTCTAGTACCTCTCTGCACTTTGGAACACCTTTAAACAGTTTTCAAAAAGTACAGGCAGTTGTGGTCGAGGCAGAGTGGAAGACTTGGGAATTTCACACAAAAATAACGAAGGGACACAGTTATACTAGAAAAGTTTCGTGAACAGATAGAAGTCGAGCTAGGAGCGAAAGATGGAGATAGAAGAGTTCTTACTGGTCTAAATGATCGATGAGGTGGACCTTGGACATAACCGACGAGGGCTCATGCCCTGACCCTGTTGGAGGCTTATATATCTTTGCCTAGAAGATGTATTGAATTTCAGCGGATGCTATAAGGGCGTGGATCGGAAGACATCGTAGACTTCTGGCAACGTCCTGACATCTTCTACATCGTTCAGACGTAATTGGAGTTCTAACTTAATCTCTTGCTTTAGCTCAACTCTTAATCTATTACAGAGTTTTATTTATATATCCTCAGTTTGTAGAAAGTACATTACATATGATGATATAATGACACATGTCAATCATGCGTATAATTATTTACAGAAGTGTTTATTATACAACATTTTAAATCTTATATAAAAGGGCATACCTGGATCTGTAAAGAAAAAAAAACATTTTTTTTTCAAAATATTTCGAGAGATTGCTCCCTTTTCATCAATTTATTGCACAGTGAATTCAATTTACAAATTATTGTAGATAACATGAAAACAAATTTTTCATTGGTCAAAAACAATTATTGATAATAATACATAAAAAATAATAATAATACAATAAAATATTATGAAAATTAAAGGCTTTTTAGAATGCAGTATTTTATAAAATGTTTTTGAAACAAAATGTAAGGAAACAAAAATAAACAACAAATGAAATTGACTGCGATTATTATAATATAAATAAAAAAAGTAAGTTAAAAGAGACACATAAGGCTCAGGGATCTCTTCATATATGTTTACACTAGCAGGGTCCTTCATTGATGCTATGGCCTCCAGGAACTTCCTCTGGTGTGAGTTCTGGATGCCCCTGTAAATAGTGGAAGTATTTTCCCAATCTGGTTGATGTCCCGATCGGAGACCATGCTCCACCATGGCCAACCTTTCCTTTGCATACTTACAAGAAAATTTGTGTTCTTGGAGTCTGGTCCCAAGGAAACGGCCTGTCTCTCCAATGTAGGATACATTGCAGCTTTTACATGCGATCCTATACACAACGTCCTTTGTGTTCCCTATCTCCACTTTCTGCTTTGTTATTGTATTTCGGACTATAGTCTTTAAAGATGGTGCATTTTTGAAAACAGTGGTTATTCCGGATTTTTTTAAAATATGAGCTATTTTCTCAGCTCCTGCTCCATATGGCATTATACATTTATTTTTCAAATATTTCTTACTATGAATGCTATTAATTTTATATGAACGTTTATTGATAAATTCCTTCGTATATCCATTCGATATTAATTCTTCCTGGATAGTGTTCAATTATATATATTTAAGTTATCAGTGGAGCAATGTGTGAAGGCACGTTTGGTGAGAGTTTTTACAAGGGAAATTTTATGGCAGATAGGACTAAAGGAGTTTCAGTTGTGAATTTTAAGAGGGGGTGAAAGCTATTTAAAAATGCCAAGGTATTCTCAATATTGTATGTAGCCACTATAGCCATCACGTCATCAACATATCTTGCCCAGTACTTAATGGTGGTATTGAATCTTTCATTTACTAGGGTGTCAAGACAGTTTAAGACGAGATCAGCTAAGAATGGAGAGAGGGGACTTCCAATTGGAATACCATTGACTTGCTGGTATATGTTGTTATTGAAACAGAAATAGAAAAATTCTAAACAGATATCAATTAAATATAAGATTGTATTTGAAGGTAATTCTAGATTGAAATCTGTTAAGGTTTTTCTAGAGTTGTCAGCACTAATTTGTGATCTAGGCAGGTGAATAAGTTGCAAACATCAAACGATACTAATGAGTGATTTTAATTAATGGAACGCCTTTTGACTCAAAATATTTTAAATCTTGTTATATTATACAATATGAGGTTGTTGGTTTAAATAACCATATATATATATATATGTAGTAATCCCGAGATGGAATGTGCTGGGCAGTCGTGGTAGTGGGTGAGTGATGGGATTCCCGCACTGGGACAGCAAGAGACAGAGGCAGGTCTAGATGGTAAACTCCAAGAAGTAGAGGTAGACCACGGACGAAGGTAGTCGGACCATGGACGTCACGGATGCCCTAGCCTACACGGGTAGAAGGGGGGGTGAGAGATCTGACCGACCGTATGACAGCGTCGCTCTGAAACAACTAAAACACAACTCAACTCTCTTTTGTCCCATTTCTGGGCTCCTTATATACTCAGACTCTGGCATGTGGTGGCGCGTTTTGATTGGCCCCCAGAAAACACGCCACCTGTCAAGCGTTGATTAATTATTACGTCTGGCCACCTGTTGACGGGGTAATCGAACTCATTATCATAAACACGTGTTCGTCTGGTCTTTGTCGTCTGGACTTTTGTCGCGTCGTCTACCTCTACATCTTTATTTTATTGTCACTTCTATTATTACAAGTTTGATACATAATTTTATATAGATATGGGGTTATTATAAGTATTAGAAGAAGGTTGTGATTTATCTATGTCAAAATATACTACAGAATGTGTCCCCGGTGATGAAGGTTTGGTTGGGGGAATGACATGTAATGAATGATAACCTAACAAACCTATTATAAAAAAATAAAAGAAATAATTTGTATACAAATTAGTTAAAATTATTATTAAGCTATAAGTTAAAAAGAGAAAGCGGTTGTAATGGTGGTGTATCAATGAAATAAAATTTAAGGTTATAAAAATAAAAACGCATAAAATGAGTGATACAAGATTAGGAGAAAGTATATAATACAAAATGGTAAATATGGTAAAATGAATCGTTTAAGGAAAATAATATCTTATTGCATTAAAGATGAGAGAAAAAAAAATGAAGTTAGTTTATTGACTGAACGTATAATGTGACGCTAAGGTTGAAAAGGGGAAAAGGGGTATCTGAGCATGTTTCTGCAAAGTAGTATCCCAAACATTCTGCAATGCAATGCGAACTTGTTTAAGTGAGGCATTGTTTTCATTAACAGAAGGCCCAAGATATTCCGTCTGCATCATTAGCTCAGACATCGAAAAGAGGTGGGAAGATTGATGGAGGTAAAAGGGGGAGGTAGAGGTAAGAGGGATCCCTGTTGTCCATAATGATTGTGCCCGGTTGAATTGTGAAAAAAAAAGTGAAAAGTTGAAAAAATTATGAATTGATATGATGCGTCGGGCGATGAGAAAAAAAATAAAAATATCGCGCTGTATATCCTGAACTCATTATCGGGAATGGTATAGTGAGGAAGGAGTGTTCCAGTCGGATTAATCAATGAAAAAATATAAAAATGTTCGGCGAACTGGAATCCCTTGGAAGGTTGGAGGTTTGAAGGATGCGGAAAAGGAGAGGTGGGTGTAAAAGAGTTATTGCTGCCAATTTTGATTGTGTCCGGCTTGTGTGGTGAAAAGAAAAAGTTGAAAAATGAAAAAAAATGATGAGCTGGACGATGAGAGAAAAAAAAATAAAACCTAACTGGGTCTCCTGAGCTCACTGTTGGGAAATGTAAAGCGAGGAAGGGTCTTCTAGTTAGTTAATCAATAAAAAAAAAAAGAAAATGGCTGACGAACAATAATCTCTTGATGGGTGTAAAAAGTTGGGAGGAAAGGTTCATGGGATAGAGTTAGAGGTTGTAAGGGAAGCGTCAAAAATAACATTTTGAAAATCTAATAGAAAAAATAAAATGATAAATGTTTTATCTGTTTAAGAAATATTATAAATATTGTTAGATGTAGGTTTTTTAAAATAGTGCCTAAAATAGTTGAAGTTGTAACATTCTAAATCTAAACATGATGAAAAAAGAAAATAAAATATTAAAGGTAATAATATATAAAGGGTTGATTGGTAATTGATGGCATTAATTTTGATGGTTAATAAACAAAATGATATTATCGATTAATATTGAAATGTTTTATCTACATCTGTAAGTTAAAAAACAAAGTCCAACACCACAAAACTAGTAAAACTATAAGTCTATTTACAAATAAATGAGAGAAAACTTAGCAAACCTATTAAATGGGAAATAAATTGGGGCACAAATTAGTTACTAGAATAAAATAAAGATAAAGGGGAGTAGTGGTGACACATTGATACAATATTATGAAACTACAAAAAATATATAAGAGGAGTACATAGGAAGGATAAATTTAAAGTAAACACACACAATAGCGAAAGTAAATATTTGGGAAAGTTGGTATACTATTTACAGCTTTTTGTTACTTAAGGTGTCTTGAATATTTACAACATAGTTTCAGGGATGTAATACAGGAAGGAGGAGAAGTAGAGGTAATAAAAGTAAAATTAAAATATAAAAGAAAATTGACTTAAGCAAAAGGTTTTCGATAGGTAGTGACGCAGTGAGGAATAAAGGAAGAAGGTCTGAATTGGTTTCTGCAAAGGACATCTCAGGAGTCCTGCCCTGCAATACGAGCTTAGAAGCGAGGTATTGTTTTAAGGGTTCAGCAATCTCAAGATGCTCTGTAAGTAGCATTAGATCAGATGGGCAAAAGGTGTGAAGATTGAAGGAGAGGTAGGTAATGGGAGAATATGGGAAAAAATATTTTTCTGAGAGAGGTTAAAAAGAGATGGTGGTTCAAGAGCTGCGCTGCTGTCGGTGATTGAGCTCGACCAGATGAAAAATAAAATTAAACGAAAAATGAGTGGGTGCATCGTGCTGATTATGGCCTGGGCCGAGCGTTAGAAAGAAAAAAAAATATCTCGCTGGTTACAAAGCTCTCCGTGTGGAGTTAACATGGGGAGGAAGAGTGTACCAGGTCGATGAATCATTAAAAAATAAAAATTAAAAAAGGTTGACGAGCAGGAGCCTCAGGAACCGTTGAAGAGGTTAGAGGATGGAGGTAGATTGTGAAAACAGGGCTCGACTGTTGCCATTGATTGATTGAACCCGGGTTTGAGGAAAAAAGAATGAAATAAAGAATGCTGGGACGGCGACCTGGGTGTAAATAAAAAAATCGGCAAACAGGAACTCTGCGATGGACGAGGGGTGGTTAGAACGAAGGCATAGAAGGCCAATGGAAAATGATCAAGAGACGAGAGAAGTATGGAAGGCCTATAATTGATTGATTGACAGGTAAGAGTGTTGCAGTAAGAAGGACTGTCTCTGCTAATGATGGATGCTAATGATGTAACAAGGGAGGGAGAGATGAAGTGGAAGAAAAAAAAAAACAATTAGGGGGAGATCAGTGCGACCTTGAATTTGTTGTCGCGTTAAGACGCTCAGGCAATTCTTTAGATTGGAGATTATTAGCGGTGATTAGGTTTAGAAAAATTATAAAATGATGAATTTACGAAATATTTTAAGATAAAAGGTTATGGCATGGGTACAAAATTCGGTAGTTTTTGTAATTAACAATTTAACACAGATAGGAATGAAATGCAATGGGGTATGGGAATTTTATGGTATGATATTAAGTTTTCGCATATTGTATTTATAGTTGTATATTTTATATTGTATTGTAATTGTAGGAAAAATGGGAGGCACATTTTGAGATGAGATAATTTAAAATTGATATTTATAAAAATACAAATCTAGGACTATTTTTTAAAAATTTTAAATATTGAGAAATATCAATTGAAATAGTAATAGGTTAAGTAAAATAAAGAGCGTAATAAATTTAATTATTAATACTATGGCCATAAATAAGGTATTAAAAAAAACTCACAAATAAGTTTAGAATATATGATTCGAGTAATTAAAATACAATATGATTTTTTTTATGAAAAATTGAAATTAATTAATTAAAATTTAAAAGTTGCTTAAAATAAAGTAAAAATTGATAAATGAGGGTGTATAAGATTTAATATTTGAATTTAAATGCTATAAAAATGGTAAAATAATGAACTTGAAGGATTTATAATAATAATGTTATTGCTATTAAAATGGTATCGAATAATTAATTCAGAGCAAACGGAGATAGTGTTACATTAAATAGTTCTGTAGAGAATATTCTCTTACCAGATGGATGTCTTGAATGGGTCTTGTGGAGTGGGCTGCGATGAGGCTTGGTGATCACTTTTTGCGATGGTTGCCATGGGACATCGTCGATGTTGGTTGACGGGGCAATGTCAGGATTTCTCGATGAATCTCGTCTGCCTGTTCGAGCCGATGGGGGGAGATGTTCGTGGCGCAGGAGATGTCGATGGGGGCGCTAATGACCTTCTCGATGCGAGGTGCGGCTAGTCCTCGCATGGCGTCTTTTAGATGGCTTACTCGGTATTCGCAGTGGTGTTGCATGTTGGTGAGGGCATCCGCGACGTATCGTCTCCAGCCTCCGTCATCCTCTGCATGCTGCTGTCCTCAGTCATCCTGTCGACTTTAACGGATTCTGTAGTAATCCCGAGATGGAATGTGCTGGGCAGTCGTGGTAGTGGGTGAGTGATGGGATTCCCGCACTGGGACAGCAAGAGACAGAGGCAGGTCTAGATGGTAAACTCCAAGAAGTAGAGGTAGACCACGGACGAAGGTAGTCGGACCATGGACGTCACGGATGCCCTAGCCTACACGGGTAGAAGGGGGGTGAGAGATCTGACCGACCGTATGACAGCGTCGCTCTGAAACAACTAAAACACAACTCAACTCTCTTTTGTCCCATTTCTGGGCTCCTTATATACTCAGACTCTGGCATGTGGTGGCGCGTTTTGATTGGCCCCAGAAAACACGCCACCTGTCAAGCGTCGATTAATTATTACGTCTGGCCACCTGTTGACGGGGTAATCGAACTCATTATCATAAACACGTGTTCGTCTGGTCTTTGTCGTCTGGACTTTTGTCGCGTCGTTTACCTCTACATCTTTATTTTATTGTCACTTCTATTATTACAAGTTTGATACATAATTTTATATAGATATGGGGTTATTATAAGTATTAGAAGAAGGTTGTGATTTATCTATGTCAAAATATACTACATATATATATATATATATAGTGTAAAAACTATATGACAAAAATATAACAGTGATTCCACATTTAAAACTCAAGGAGCAAACTGATAAGAATGATAACTCATATCAAGTAGATTTGATTAGATTAGCAAGCTAAATCTAAATCAATTATAACAATAAATTGTTGTTTAGTTTTATGGTTTAGTTTTGTATTAAAATTATCTTCATTATTTTGATTATTTAAATTCAAATTATAAAATTTGTAAATTGTTATTATTTAGTAGAGAGAGAGAGAGAGAGAGAAAAAATCCTTTACTTCTAACACATCATTCAGTTAATTATATATTTATAATTAATAACAATAAAATTTAACAACGTAACGTCTTTTGCATCGGCTTTTACACGTCATTTAGACATACTCTAATTTATATATAGAATAATAGAAGTGAGAATATATTTAATATTATAAATTTTAGTAGTTAGAGAAAAGAGAGAAAGACAGAACCATGCACTTTTAATCAAACTAATAATAAGAAAAAGAAAAGTTTTGTAAAGAAGGTAAATAAGGTTTTTAGTATATATATATATATATATATATTTATAATTTTATATTTTATCCTTTTTTTTAAATGATTTTTTAATTTTTTTTATTTTAAAATATGAATATAAATAGTTGTATTTAGTAATATATCTATAATATGAATTAACTTTTGTTATAAGTTTGGTTATTATGTTTTGAAACCCTAATGGTAGACCAGACATATACAAAAAAAATTAAATTGAAATAATTATTGGAAAAAGAGATCTGCTGGACCGGGGATTCTCAAATAGAAGTCCAGCTGACATTTCACCCCTTCTCTATCATGTCAATACACCTCTTTTCAACCGGATTTTATGTGTTAATATTAAGTTACTTCAGTGAAACATTTATATGAACAGATATAACAAATACAAGTGTTAACAAATTCCAACTGTAAACCTACCTCGTCCGCGACGTCCTCCTCTGTAAATAGCTATTTCTGGATGACACATGTTGCGGGGGTGGGATATGTGTCGTTCCTTCAAAATTAGACCGCTTATTCTGAAATTTTATAACAACAAGACAACCAAAGAAGAAAGAAAAAATAGTTAAGGGAAGAAAGTCAAACTTTATAATCTTCACAGTTAGTTATATCAATATAACTGATTCAACACTTATTCATCTTTCAATATTCCTTTAAAAAGGCAAATTATTTGAGTTTAATAAAGCTATTAATTGTGAAAATTCACTTTTATTTAATTTCCATTCTCCTCCCCAGAAATTGGAGATTAAACAAAATGAACTCTATACAATATTACTTTAAAAATCTTGTGAAAAAATATTCAAATCAGCTATTTAATTTAAGTTTAATTAACTGTTAAAGATTATAAATTTGTATTAGTTATTATTGAGAGAAATTATAGAAAGTTGATTTAATAAATGGATACTTCCATTTATTTTTTTAAAGTATTTTATAATTGATATACTGTTGAAATATTTTACTTGTCTGATACTAAATTTGTTTTTAATAAATTCCATGTTTAAATTTTTAACATCTTCTATGAAATTTTCTAATATATTATTTATTCTATAAAATCTTAGAAACTGACCAAAATATATACCTTTTACTAGAGCGCCATCTGTTATCAAATTATAAAACTATTTTAGAGGCGTAATATTCTTTTTAAAATAAAACAATTTCTACTGTCCTTACTGCGATGGAAAAATTAAAGGGAGGGCCTGGCTCATCAGTGGTGAACCCTCCCAGCGGTTTCGCCAGTTTAATCTACTATACCGCTGTTATATTGCATTTTTGGAACTTCCTTTTATAGGTGACTGTTGTAAGACTCTTTGAATGGGTATTTTAGAAGAACTATGGACATAAGCTTTTAGGACAGCAGAATTAAATATAATTATAAATATATAATATGCTTCGAGCAATCGCTCTTCCGCAAATATCAAATTGTGTCTTTTATTAGAACAATAATGTTACGATGTACTAGAGCGCCATCTGTTATCAAATTATAAAACTATTTTAGAGGCGTAATATTCTTTTTAAAATAAAACAATTTCTACCGTCCTTACTGCGATGGAAAAATTAAAGGGAGGGCCTGGCTCATAAGTGGTGAACCCTCCCATGAGCCAGGCCCTCCCTTTAATTTTTCCATCGCAGTAAGGACAGTAGAAATTGTTTTATTTTAAAAAGAATATTACGCCTCTAAAATAGTTTTATAATTTGATAACAGATGGCGCTCTAGTACATCGTAACATTATTGTTCTAATAAAAGACACAATTTGATATTTGCGGAAGAGCGATTGCTCAAAGCATATTATATATTTATAATTATATTTAATTCTGCTGTCCTAAAAGCTTATGTCCATAGTTCTTCTAAAATACCCATTCAAAGAGTCTTACAACAGTCTCTTTAGATCATTTTCCTCCCGGCAAAATTTCCATCTATATTTTGGCCATAGATATGGCCCAGCCACTTTGCCAGCAAAACACCTCTTTGACAGATTGTCAAGATTCCATTAGATCCCGTGTGGATTTCATGGAATAAAGTCCGCCCTGGACTGACGAGGGCCATCAGCCCGAAACCATGGTCTCCAGGTGGACGCTTTTCAGTTTGCCAAAGCTGGTGTTGTGGCTTTGTCACCGACCCGAGGCCGCTAGTTGCGGCGACGGTCAATAGATGGCGTCTGCTTTAGACGTCTATTTTGACGGGAGAGGCGACCCTTGTCTCTTTAGATCATTTTCCTCCCGGCAAAATTTCCATATATATATATATATATATATATATATATATGTAGTAATCCCGAAGTGGAATGTGCTGGGCAGTCGTGGTAGTGGGTGCGTGATGGGATTCCCGCACTGGGACAGAAAGAGACAGAGGCAGGTCTAGATGGTAACTCCAAGAAGGTAGAGGTAGACCACGGACGAAGGCAAGTCGAACCACGGGCGCCGCGGATGCCTACATCGCGGATAGGGGTGAGAGACCCGACCGTATGACGGCGTCGCTCTGAAAACTACTACAACTGAACAACTAAAACTTTGTCCCAATCTTGGGGGGCTTTTATATGAGACGCTCGCAGATGGCGGCGAGTTCTGATTGGCTCCCATAAAATCACGCCACCTGTCAGGCGCCGGGTTGTTTTTCACATCTGGCCACCTGTTGACTGGGTGTTTGAACTCATTATCATAAACACCTGTTCGTCTGGTCTTTGTCGTCGTTTGGTCTACCTTTACCTCTTTATTTTATTTGTCTTTTTGTTACGAGTTCGATACACATTTTCATATAGGTATGGGGTTATTATAAATATTATAAGAAGGTTGTGAGCTAACTAGTTAAAAATATACTACAGAATGTGTCCCCGGTGATGAAGGTTTGGTTGGGGGAATGACATGTAATGAATGATAACCTAACAAACCTATTATAAAAAAAAATAAAAGAAATATTTTGTATACAAATTAGTTAAAATTATTATTAAGCTACAAGTTAAAAATAGAAAGATGTTGTAATGGTGATGTATCAATGAAGTAAAATCAAGGTTATAAAAATAAAAACGCATAAAATGAATGATAAAAGTTTAAGAGAAAGTATATAATACAAAATGGTAAAAATGGTAAAATGAATCGTACAAGGAAAATAATATCTTATTGCATTAAAGATGAGAGGAAAAAAAATGAAATTAGTTTATTGACTGAACGTATAATGTGACGCTAAGGTTGAAAAAGAAAGGGGGTGTCTGAGCATGTTTCTGCAAAAGTAGTATCCCAAGCATCCTGCAATGCAATGCGAACTTGTTTAAGTGAGGCATTGTTTTCATTAACAGAAGGCTCAAGATATTCCGTCTGCATCATTAGCTCAGACAGTGAAAAGAGGTTGGAAGATTGATGGAGGTAAAAGGGAGAGGTAGAGTTAAGAGGGATCCCTGTTGTCCATAATGATTATGCCCGGTTGAATGATGACAAAAAAAAGTGAAAGTTTGAAATAATGGTGAATTGAAATGAGTCGGGCGATGAGAAAAAAAAAATATATCGCGCTGGATATCCTGAACTCATTATTGGGAATGGGTATAACGAGGAAGGATTGTTCCAGTCGGAGTAATCAATGAAAAAAAACAAAAATGTTCGGCGAACTGGAATCCCTTGGAAGGTAGTTGGAGGTTTGAAGGATGTGGAAAAGGAGAGGTGGGTGTAAGAGAATTATTGTTGTCAATTTTGATTGTGTCCGACTTGTGTGGGTGAAAAGAAAAAGTTGAAAAATGAAAAAATGATGAGCCGGACGATGAGAGAAAAAAAAAATCTGACTAGGTCTCCTGAGCTCACTGTTGGGAAATGTACAGCGAGGAAGGGTCTTCTAGTTAGTTTAATCAATAAAAAAAAAGAAAATGGCTGACGAACAATAATCTCTAGATGGATGTTAAAAGTTGGGAGGAAAGGGTCATGGGTTAGAGTTAGAGGTTGTAAGGGAGGCGTCAAAAATAACATTTTGAAAATCTATTAAGAAAAATAATACTGTTAGGTGTAGGTTTTTTTAAATGGTGCCTAAAATAGTTGAAGTTGTAAAATTCTAAGTCTAAACATGATGAGAAAAAATATGTATAAAAATATTAAAGGTAATAATATATAAAGGGCTGATTGGTAGTTGATGTCATTAATGTTGAGGGTTAATAAACAAAATGATATTATCGATTAATATTGAAATGTTTTATCTACATCTGTAAATTAAAAAACAAAGTCCAACACCACAAAACTAGTAAAACTGTAAGTCTATTTACAAATAAATGAGAGAAAAGCTAGCAAACCTATTAAATGGGAAATAATTTGGGGCACAAATTAGTTACTAGAATAAAAATAAAGATAAAGAAGAGTAGTGGTGACACACTGATATAATATTATAAAACTACAAAAAATATATAAGAGGAGTACATAGGAAGGATAAATTTAAAGTAAACACACACAATAGCGAAAGTAAATATTTGGGAAAGTTGGTATACTATTTACAGTTTTTTGTTACTTAAGGTGCCTTAAGTATTTACAACATAGTTTCAGGGATGTAATACAGGAAGAATGAGAAGTAGAGGTAATAAAGTAAAATTAAAATATAAAAGAAAATTGACTTAAGCAAAAGGTTTGCGATAGGTAATGACGCAGTGAGGAATAAAGGAAGAAGGTCTGAATTGGTTTCTGCAAAGGACATCTCAGGAGTCCTGCCCTGCAATACGAGCTTAGAAGCTAAGTATTGTTTCCAGGGTTCAGCAATCTCAAGATGCTCTGTAAGTAGCATTAGATCAGATGGGCAAAAGGCGTGAAGATCGAAGGAGAGGTAGTTAATGGGAGAATATGGGAAAGAAATCTTTTCTGAGAGAGGTTAAAAAGAGATGGTGACTCAAGAGCTGCGCTGCTGTCGGTGATTGAGCTCGACCAGATGAAAAATAAAATTAAACGAAAAATGAGTGGGCGCATCGTGTTGATGATGGCCTGGGTCGAGCGTTAGAGAAAAAAAATAATCTCGCTGGTTACCCAAGCTCTCCGTGTGGAGTTAACATGGGGAGGAAGAGTGTACCAGGTCGATGGATCATTAAAAAATAAAAATTAAAAAATGTTGACGAGCAGGAGTCTCAGGAACCGTTGAAGAGGTTAGAGGGTGGAGGTAGATTGTGAAAACAGGGCTCGACTGTTGCCATTGATTGATTGAACCCGAGTTTGAGGAAAAAAGAATGAAATAAAGAATGCTGGGACGGCGACCTGGGTGTAAATAAAAGAAGTCGGCAAACAGGAACTTTGCGATGGACGAGGGGTGGTTAGAACGAAGGCATAGAATGCCAATGGAAAATGATCAAGAGACGAGAGAAGTATGGAAGGCCTATAATTGAATGATTGACAGGTAAGAGTGTTGAAGTAGGAAGGAATATCTCTGCTAATGATGGATGCTAATGATGGATACAAAGGTCATTCCACCCCTTTAGAAGTAGGGAAGGAAAGACGAAGTAGAAAAAAATTAGGGGGGAGTTCAGTGCGTGCGTCCTTGAGCTGTCGTTGGGATGAAGTTTGGAATAGTGTCGTGGCGATGGACGCCATTTTGAGAATTTAATTGTCCTTTTATGGAGGCCAAGATGGCGTCTCACATGGTCTCATGTACAGGATCGATTTTAGAAATGATGGGGAACTCTTCATTATAATATTGTAATTTATAGTTGTATTTGTAATTGTGGTAAAAATGGAAGGCACATTATGAGATGAGATGATTTAAAATTGTTATTTATAAAAATACAAATATAGGACTAGTTTTAAATATTGAGAATTTATTTTAAATATTGGAAAAAAACAATTTGAATAGTAATAGGTCAAGTAAAATAAAGAGTGTAATAAATTTAATTATTAATACTATGGCCATAAATAAGGTATTAAAAAAATCACACAAATAAGTCTAGAAAATATGATTCGAGTAATTAAAATATAATATGATTTTTTTATGTAAAATTGAAAGTTGCATATTTGGATAATGGTTAATTTAAGAAAGGTATGTAAGATTAGTAAATTGGCAAAAATGCGTGATTGAGTATTTTTAATAATAAAATTGAAAATGATGAATTAAAATTTATAATTTGATTAAAATAAAGTAAAAATGATAAATGAGAGTGTGAAAGTTTTAAAAATTGAATAAAAATGATATAAAAAGGTTATAATTGATTTTTAAAATGCTTAAAATAAAATTATAAGTATAAAATTTATGGGGGTAAATGGCAGAAACAAAGTTTAAAGTACCTTGAAATGGCTGATGCTGGCTGGAGTTGATCTCTGGGGATGGTTGTAGGGAAGAAGGCTGCTTGTTGCGTGGGATCCATCGAAAGGAGAGATGAGGGCTTCCTCCGCACGAGGCACGGCTAGTCCCCGAATGGCGTCTGTTAGGCGGCTTACTAGGTCTTCGTAGTGGGGCTGCATGTTGGTGAGGGCATCCGCGACGTGTTCGTCTCTGACCTCCGTCATCCTCTGCATGCTGCTGTCCTCAGTTATCCTGTCGACTTTAACGGGTTCTGTAGTAATCCCGAAGTGGAATGTGCTGGGCAGTCGTGGTAGTGGGTGCGTGATGGGATTCCCGCACTGGGACAGCAAGAGACAGAGGCAGGTCTAGATGGTAACTCCAAGAAGGTAGAGGTAGACCACGGACGAAGGCAAGTCGAACCACGGGCGCCGCGGATGCCTACATCGCGGATAGGGGTGAGAGACCCGACCGTATGACGGCGTCGCTCTGAAAACTACTACAACTGAACAACTAAAACTTTGTCCCAATCTTGGGGGGCTTTTATATGAGACGCTCGCAGATGGCGGCGAGTTCTGATTGGCTCCCATAAAATCACGCCACCTGTCAGGCGCCGGGTTGTTTTTCACGTCTGGCCACCTGTTGACGGGGTGATTGATCTCATTATCATAAACACCTGTTTGTCTGGTCTTTGTCGTCGTCTGGTCTACCTTTACCTCTTTATTTTATTTGTCATTTTGTTACGAGTTCGATACACATTTTCATATAGGTATGGGGTTATTATAAATATTATAAGAAGGTTGTGATCTAACTAGTTAAAAATATACTACATATATATATATATATATATTAAAAATAAAAAGGCATCTCCTGACCACGAGCACATGTGCGTTTTAGATGGCAGAGCACCATCTAGTGGAGAAAAAATAAACTAAACGTTTATTTAGCTTGCTCCGTGATATTTGGCCAACCCAATTTCTTGATATACCAAGAAAAGCCACCCACGAACGCGTTTCGCGCTGTTGGCGCTCGTCAGCGTGGAGAAGGCTGTGACCACTGCAACCAAAAAATATTTTTGGTCCCAATGGCTTATCACGGAGCAAGCTAAATAAACGTTTAGTTTATTTTTGCTCTACTAGATGGCGCTCTGCCATCTAAAAAGCACATGTGCTCGTGGTCAGGAGATGCCTTTTTTATTTTTTTATTTTTAATATCAACACCTGACCCACTTATCTTTTATTTTTTCTATTGTTTTTTCACATATATATATATATACTAGCGGATGTGTACCCGGCTTCGCCAGGGTTTTATCCGAGTGAAAGTTTGCCTAACGAATATTATATATTATGAAGTATAATAAACAATGCTAAAAATTAGTTTTAATTATTAATCAAGATTGTGTGTGAATATGTGAGAAAGATGTAATATCGTTGTTGTTTTCTTGGCCGACTGTTTTACATATGGTGTTATCTTAAAATTGCTTGTTTTGAATATTTTTTTAGATTGAGTTGAATGAATTGCTGAATTTTTTTTTGTATTTATATATTAATAAAATTAACTCTGTTGATTTTTTTTTGTATTTTATCGATAACAGCAAAGTTATGTATTTTAAAGTTAGGAAAAATATTTTGATGTTAAGCAAAACCTGCTCCATCTCGTTTTACATAAATGTTGCAAATTTGGTCGAAATTGATGCATTGTAACGAAAGTTTTTAGTGATGTCCACTTATGAAATTTTCATTTTATTAATATAGATGTTGTAATATATTCCAATATATAGCTATGTTAATATAGAATGAAAAAACCCTGTACAATTTATAAACGAATACAATAAAGCATCAAGGGCTGCGTATCTTTATTAAAACGACAATTTACGAGCTTTAGAGCACATACGCCCTTCTACAGGAATTAATAATACAATAATAATCCAACCTAGTTTGAAATATAATTTATATACATATAGCTATTGTTTTGCATATCTGCTTAACTAGAATAATATTAAAATGATTGAATTTACATGTAGGTATAATAATTTGGAAAACTAATTCTAAAATATATGAGGTAATATGATACATTAAAGTAAACTTATTTTGTATTTTACAAATTTTACAACTTGCAAGGAATCCCATTAGACATGTGATATCTTATGCTAAGAATGAATTTGTATTATCTTATTGTATTTAAGTCTATTGAATTATATGCTTCTGGTAAATCTATTTTGCGATTTATACTATTGTATTGCTTGGACACTATTGCTTCAATTATTAATCTTTGATATTTGTTACTGATATTGTTGTAATGTGCTTTAGGTTCATTTAAGTTGAATGTATGTCCTGTTGAATTAGAGTGCTGTACTATTAAAGATAAAGGGTAATTTCTGTTTATATTTCTTCTGTGCTCAATGATTCTATTATATAATTTTCTTCCTGTCTCCCCCACATATCTGGCATTACAGTTATTGCATTGTATGGAATAAATTACTTCTTTTCTGTGTGATATGTGTTCGGTTTGCCTGTTTTTTGTTATCGGGTTTCTTAAGATATCTGATAGGCTGGGTGAGTTACTATAAAAGGTTTTTATTCCAAATTTATCTAATGTTCTGGAAATATGGATAGATTTCGGGGAATATGGAATGTAACAATTTTGCCTGTATATTTTAGTTTTTTGTGCTATCATGTTAGATGTGACCTGTTCCTGATAGAAATGTTTTAATATAAATGTTTTAGGGTAACCGGCTGAAGTTAAATTCTGGATAACTGTCTGTGTTTCATGATTTTTGTATAGATTTAGTGAACAATGAGTATAAATTCTTTTAGTCAACGTTTTCACTGTGTTAATTTTATGACTGATGGGGCAAAATGAAGAAAACTTTATATAATTAGGGGTGAAAGTAGGTTTGTAGTAAACTGTAGTTTGCAATCTATTATCTGTTTTCATTATTTTAATATCTAAAAATGGCAATGTGCAATTATCTTCTTTTTCTATTGTAAAGTGTAAGCTATTGTTGTAATTGTTGAGAGAGGCTAAAATGTTGGGAATCTGTTTTTCGGTACAAATGCAAAATATGTCATCTATATATCGTCTGTATAATATGATATCTGCCGGGTATAATGAAGTGATCCATAAATCTAATTCTCTCATTACTATTTCGGCTAATGGAGTTGACAATGGGCTTCCCATAGGAGAACCCTTAATTTGTTTATACTGTTTCTGGTCAAATGTGAAAATGTTAACTCTAAGACATAATGTGATTAAACCTATTATTTTATCTATTGTATTAGGGTCTATCTTATTGTTATCCAAAAATGTTTTAGTGATTTTAAGTATTAAGCCGTGGGGGAGACTGGGGTATAAGGCCTCTACATCGAATGATACCAAAATATGTTCTCTTTGATAATTGTAATTGGCTATTTCTGTGATTAATGTTGGAATATTGGCTATTGACATTGGAAATACGTTATTCTTAATTAATGACTGTAAAAATATTGTAACATACCTGGCTATTGGTGCTAGTGGTGAGCTGTGATAGGCTACTATTGGTCTTAATGGGATCCCTTGCTTGTGAACCTTGGGTTTTCCATATAGGTAACTCTCAGAGTCCAAATTAGACATGAATAATTTAAATTCATCGTTTGATATCATATTGCTTTTGGCCATTCTGTTTATTTCTTTTTTGAAGTATGAGTATTCTCGTTTCTTGTTAATTTCATCAACTATTGTAAATATGGTTCTGTCCTCTAATATGTTGTTCATTTTGTTTATATAATCAGATTTGTCCATCACAACAGTCATCCCTCCTTTGTCTGCACTTGTGATGATTATATCCTGTCTATTTTTGAGATCATTTAAGGCTGCTTTATCTCTGTGGTTATTTGGCGGCATTTTGTTTGGTTCTTTTAGTATGTTTATTACAGTATTTCTAATGGTATTCTTATCGTAGTTATTGAGCTTACCGATGGCTGCTTCTATTCCACTAATTATTTTGACGGTCTGTGGTTTGCCTATTGGTCTATGTTTTAATCCTTTAGATAATATGTTGACTTCATCTTTGCTTAACACTGTCTTGGAGAGGTTGATCACATTAACTGCATCATCTTTTCTACTTATAGCTGGGAAATCATATTTGCGCCTCCAAAATTCTATCTTGTTGTTATGCCTTTTTTCTATTTTTTCTTTTAATACTGCTATTTTAGCGTTAATGTTTACTATGATATCATTAAGATGTGATTGGTTGCTGTTTAGGGAAAGTAAACATAGTATATCGTTTATGGTTTTGGTAATGATCCTGATTTTAGAATGGCATCCCTTAGTTCTAGATCTTAATAGTTTGTACTGAGTTTCTTGGATTAATTTTGCTGGAAACGGGTTCTGGACTGGATCTTTGATTCTCAAGGTTGGCGGGATGAAGTCCGCTTCTTCACATCGGATGTTGAATGCCAGGTGATACCTCCATCTTACGAGTTGCAATGATTTGTTTGTGAGATTCCTGATATAAAATTCCAAACTATATGGCGAAAAATTCATGGTAAACGTATCTTAATATAGAATGAAAAAACCCTGTACAATTTATAAACGAATACAATAAAGCATCAAGGGCTGCGTATCTTTATTAAAACGACAATTTACGAGCTTTCGAGCACATACGCCCTTCTACAGGAATTAATAATACAATAATAATCCAACCTAGTTTGAAATATAATTTATATACATATAGCTATTGTTTTGCATATCTGCTTAACTAGAATAATATTAAAATGATTGAATTTACATGTAGGTATAATAATTTGGAAAACTAATTCTAAAATATATGAGGTAATATGATACATTAAAGTAAACTTATTTTGTATTTTACAAATTTTACAACTTGCAAGGAATCCCATTAGACATGTGATATCTTATGCTAAGAATGAATTTGTATTATCTTATTGTATTTAAGTCTATTGAATTATATGCTTCTGGTAAATCTATTTTGCGATTTATACTATTGTATTGCTTGGACACTATTGCTTCAATTATTAATCTTTGATATTTGTTACTGATATTGTTGTAATGTGCTTTAGGTTCATTTAAGTTGAATGTATGTCCTGTTGAATTAGAGTGCTGTACTATTAAAGATAAAGGGTCATTTCTGTTTATATTTCTTCTGTGCTCAATGATTCTATTATATAATTTTCTTCCTGTCTCCCCCACATATCTGGCATTACAGTTATTGCATTGTATGGAATAAATTACTTCTTTTCTGTGTGATATGTGTTCGGTTTGCCTGTTTTTTGTTATCGGGTTTCTTAAGCTATCTGATAGGCTGGGTGAGTTACTATAAAAGGTTTTTATTCCAAATTTATCTAATGTTCTTGAAATATGGATAGATTTCGGGGAATATGGAATGTAACAATTTTGCCTGTATATTTTAGTTTTTTGTGCTATCATGTTAGATGTGACCTGTTCCTGATAGAAATGTTTTAATATAAATGTTTTAGGGTAACCGGCTGAAGTTAAATTCTGGATAACTGTCTGTGTTTCATGATTTTTGTATAGATTTAGTGAACAATGAGTATAAATTCTTTTAGTCAACGTTTTCACTGTGTTAATTTTATGACTGATGGGGCAAAATGAAGAAAACTTTATATAATTAGGGGTGAAAGTAGGTTTGTAGTAAACTGTAGTTTGCAATCTATTATCTGTTTTCATTATTTTAATATCTAAAAATGGCAATGTGCAATTATCTTCTTTTTCTATTGTAAAGTGTAAGCTATTGTTGTAATTGTTGAGAGAGGCTAAAATGTTGGGAATCTGTTTTTCGGTACAAATGCAAAATATGTCATCTATATATCGTCTGTATAATATGATATCTGCCGAATAATATAATATTATTCTAGTTAAGCAGATATGCAAAACAATAGCTATATGTATATAAATTATATTTCAAACTAGGTTGGATTATTATTGTATTATTAATCCCTGTAGAAGGGCGTATGTGCTCGAAAGCTCGTAAATTGTCGTTTTAATAAAGATACGCAGCCCTTGATGCTTTATTGTATTCGTTTATAAATTGTACAGGGTTTTTTCATTCTATATTAAGATACGTTTACCATGAATTTTTCGCCATCTAGTTTGGAATTTTATATCAGGAATCTCACAAACAAATCATTGCAACTCGTAAGATGGAGGTATCACCTGGCAATCAACAGCCGATGTGAAGAAGCGAACTTCATCCCGCCAACCTTGAGAATCAAAGATCCAGTCCAGAACCCGTTTTCAGCAAAATTAATCCAAGAAACTCAGTACAAACTATTAAGATCTAGAACTAAGGGATGCCATTCTAAAATCAGGATCATTACCAAAACCATAAAAGATATACTATGTTTACTTTCCCTAAACAGCAACCAATCACATCTTAATGATATCATAGTAAACATTAACGCTAAAATAGCAGTATTAAAAGAAAAAATAGAAAAAAGGCATAACAACAAGATAGAATTTTGGAGGCGCAAATATGATTTCCCAGCTATAAGTAGAAAAGATGATGCAGTTAATGTGATCAACCTCTCCAAGATAGTGTTAAGCAAAGATGAAGTCAACATATTATCTAAAGGATTAAAACATAGACCAATAGGCAAACCACAGACCGTCAAAATAATTAGTGGAATAGAAGCAGCCATCGGTAAGCTCAATAACTACGATAAGAATACCATTAGAAATACTGTAATAAACATACTAAAAGAACCAAACAAAATGCCGCCAAATAACCACAGAGATAAAGCAGCCTTAAATGATCTCAAAAATAGACAGGATATAATCATCAAAAGTGCAGACAAAGGAGGGATGACTGTTGTGATGGACAAATCTGATTATATAAACAAAATGAACAACATATTAGAGGACAGAACCATATTTACAATAGTTGAGGAAATTAACAATAAACGAGAATACTCATACTTCAAAAAAGAAATAAACAGAATAGCCAAAAGCAATATGATATCAAACGATGAATTTAAATTATTCATGTCTAATTTGGACTCTGAGAGTTACATATATGGAAAACCCAAGGTTCACAAGCAAGGGATCCCATTAAGACCAATAGTAGCCTATCACAGCTCACCACTAGCACCAATAGCCAGGTATGTTACAATATTTTTACAGTCATTAATTAGGAATAACGTATTTTCAATGTCAATAGCCAATATTCCAACATTCATCACAGAAATAGCCAATTACAATTATCAAAGAGAACATATTTTGGTATCATTCGATGTAGAGGCCTTATACCCCAGTCTCCCCCACGGCTTAATACTTAAAACCACTAAAACCTTTTTGGATAACAATAAGATAGACCCTAATACAATAGATAAAATAATAGGTTTAATCACATTATGTCTTAGAGTTAACATTTTCACATTTGACCAGAAACAGTATAAACAAATTAAGGGTTCTCCTATGGGAAGCCCATTGTCAACTCCATTAGCCGAAATAGTAATGAGAGAATTAGATTTATGGATCACTTCATTATACCCGGCAGATATCATATTATACAGACGATATATAGATGACATATTTTGCATTTGTACCGAAAAACAGATTCCCAACATTTTAGCCTCTCTCAACAATTACAACAATAGCTTACACTTTACAATAGAAAAAGAAGATAATTGCACATTGCCATTTTTAGATATTAGAATAATGAAAACAGATAATAGATTGCAAACTACAGTTTACTACAAACCTACTTTCACCCCTAATTATATAAAGTTTTCTTCATTTTGCCCCATCAGTCATAAAATTAACACAGTGAAAACGTTGACTAAAAGAATTTATACTCATTGTTCACAAAAATCATGAAACACAGACAGTTATCCAGAATTTAACTTCAGCCGGTTACCCTAAAACATTTATATTAAAACAGTTCTATCAGGAACAGGTCACATCTAACATGATAGCACAAAAAACTATAATATACAGGCAAAATTGTTACATTCCATATTCCCCGAAATCTATCCATATTTCAAGAACATTAGATAAATTTGGAATAAAAACCTTTTATAGTAACTCACCCAGCCTATCAGATATCTTAAGAAACCCGATAACAAAAAACAGGCAAACCGAACACATATCACACAGAAAAGAAGTAATTTATTCCATACAATGCAATAACTGTAATGCCAGATATGTGGGGGAGACAGGAAGAAAATTATATAATAGAATCATTGAGCACAGAATAGTACAGCACTCTAATTCAACTGAACATACATTCAACTTAAATGAACCTAAAGCACATTACAACAATATCAGTAACAAATATCAAAGATTAATAATTGAAGCAATAGTTTCCAAGCAATACAATAGTATAAATCGCAAAATAGATTTACCAGAAGCATATAATTCAATAGACTTAAATACAATAAGATAATACAAATTCATTCTTAGCATAAGATATCACATGTCTAATGGGATTCCTTGCAAGTTGTAAAATTTGTAAAATACAAAATAAGTTTACTTTAATGTATCATATTACCTCATATATTTTAGAATTAGTTTTCCAAATTATTATACCTACATGTAAATTCAATCATTTTAATATTATTCTAGTTAAGCAGATATGCAAAACAATAGCTATATGTATATAAATTATATTTCAAACTAGGTTGGATTATTATTGTATTATTAATTCCTGTAGAAGGGCGTATGTGCTCGAAAGCTCGTAAATTGTCGTTTTAATAAAGATACGCAGCCCTTGATGCTTTATTGTATTCGTTTATATATAGCTATGTCTCCATGTATTGTATAGATGTATATGTAATTGCCAAAGTGCCAAATAAAATCGAGTGAGTTACAGTCGGCACCGGAAAGCCGGAAAAGGGTCCGAAAAACAAGTCGGGTATGCCATCTTCTTACGCAAACAGATTAGTCCGTTTTGAGACACGATTGACAGTTCTGCCCTAACCGGCGTCGGCTAAACTGGCTCTCTCGCCATCTTTATGGTGCCATCCAACATGTCTCGTCTTTTTATGTAATCCCAATCACGCCTGAAACCACTATAATCATTGTGGCCACCACGACTGCAAATCAACATGCCACACTGCATTCATCCAACAGCAACAACAAACTACATTGCTACAGAGAGTCGACAGGATTTACCGAGGACAACGCAAAGAGGATAGAACCTGGAGAACAGAGCGACGCCGAAGATCACCACCCTGCCACCCACAGCCACGGACATCGTGGCACAACTCGCGGAACATATCCAAGACATCACCGCTTCCAGCCTTAGGTAGATAGCCTACCTTCAAAAACCACAAAACCTTCAACCCACTCGCCATTACAAATCCAATGTGCTCGCCGCAAACATCCACAATCCACCTGACGACGAGAACTTCTCCTCCCTCACGCCTTCTCCAACCATCACCAAGGACCATGGCCTCATCAACAAACGATAAATTTCGGACTACACTCCGAAGAACATTTTTGTACAGTGAGTACAACTTATTTTAAACCTGTTTTTACGAGTATTCAAGTTTCAAGTATATTTTTATTACAATTATTTCATTTATCGTTTAGCCCCTACCAATTGACATCCATGCTCCATTTCATTTATGTAATTTTTTTTTCTTAGGTAATATTTTATTTAAATCTAAAAAAAAAAAAAAAGTTTATCCACATAATAAAATCCTATATCTATCAATCACCTATATTGCTTCATTATATGCAAGTTAACCTATAATAATTTAACAATTTCAGTTTCCATTTACTTTTAAATTTTCATATCATAAAAACTATAATTTCATTTTTATGACAAAAAAAACACTTCATTTACACACTTCTCATAATAAATTTATCCCCATAATATTTTCAACTATTGTGTTCTCAACCAACCTTTAGACTTTAAACCCCTTTTTATATATTTGTTATTTTTAAATGTACGCCTGCCCCAACTAAAAACAATATATAGCCAACACTTAGAAATTTTCCCCATGTCTTCATCACAACTACATTCACAAATACCAACTCACCTCACCCAGTGTAATGTCATTTTCACCATTGATATTACTATTAAAACATTCAATTCCACAAACCAACTTAATGATAACAACGCTACTTTTTAAAAAGAAAACTCTTTAATTTCAAACATAAATTGCAAATATCTCACCCTCACATTTTCCTACCATCTCCTTTACCTACACCCATTTTATAATTTAATTTCGAAAAATCATTTTTTATTTCGTCTACACCATTACGTGTGAACGTCTAAAAAAAAGGTTTTGCTATCTTTCCATGTCCTTATTCCATTGATGATTTTCGCTACCTTATCAACATTCCTTTTTCAAAATCCATTTTCCAATATAAATTTAAAAAATTTTAAAATCATCACTAATCAACCATCTTTCCTTCAACAAAAGTTAAATATAACGCGGGACCGTCCAAAAGCTTGGTCACCGCCCACTAACTTCTACGTTCCTTCTGCCAATTTATTTTAGGCGTAAAATTTACACTCGCTTTACACTTAGTGATATTTTCTCTCGCTCACAATTAAACACCAACACATTTATTCCAATAAACCATAGCCATCTCAACAACACCACAATCATTTTTACACAAAGCCAATCTCGAGCCACACAAACTCCAGTTTAAGACATATCACCCACTAAACGCACCACATCACAAACATTCACAAAATCTCGTTGTATGTTCGTACAGCCACCGCCTATGACTTCATTAAACTTGTTTTTCATGATGAAGCAGATTAGATTATGCCTCAACACAACGACTCCACGTGACACCTTTCCATTTACTTTTTTTCGCACGTGTCACAGCGACTCAACAAAACTTTCACTTTCACTTTTTGAATATGTAAATAGTCCGATTATTATATAGTACCTGATGTGCCATTGTTCACTTATCTCCTGTAGAAGGGCCGGTCAGCCCGAAAGCTTGAGCGATTTAAAATAAAGCTTCCTACAAAAGACACTCGTCCCATGATTCTCGTATTTGTTTTCTAATTTATATTTTTTTTCTCTCTCACTCGAAAGCGTGTCCACGTCGAAAGTCTCATCAAGAACATATCTTAACCTAACCCTTCGTGAACGATACTTTTACTAAGCCAATACTCATGTCGAAGTACATCGACGTATGAACACCGAGATAACTAAATTCCCCATGCATATAGCACATCACAACTAACACATCACCATGTCAATCCCTGTATACTTAAAGATTGTCTTGGCTTGAACACCAAGCTGTTCTATATATTTCCTACTCTAAAATATTTTTATAATTGTTACTTTCTTTTCATATCATATTAAATTTCTATTATTTATAATTTCAAATATTCACATTATTTTTGTTATATTTCGAATATTTATATAAATGACTTATTTCAAATATATCTCTAGTTTTTTTATGTTTGAACTTTTGTCCTTTTATTTTTTTTAATATTCAATGTTTATAATCATTTTTAATTTTTCTATACTATTGTACCAACCTTCATCACACACAATTTCAATTTTTTTCAACTACAATTTTTTAAATCCGATTTTAAGATTTTTATATTCAAATTTTAGAAAATACCTCGACACCATTACATCCAAATTCTCATGGCATCACAGCCCATACCTTCTCAGAGAGATCGTTACTATCCGCTAAAACTTTGATTTCTCACATTGATCCCATCTTAACTACACACGCTTCTTCGCTGTAACCTTCCCAAATGTCGAACTTGAGCAGCTAGTTAGATGAGTTTTTTTTTTCATTCACGGCCCGGTTCGAGCATCAACGCCTTACCGCGGCCAAATCGTTTTTTTTAATGCGACAGAACGACTCTCTCTGCCACACTCTCTATCGATCTTTTTCTCGACCAAGGATTCCACCACCTATTCCCAAATCCGTCTGATAGAACAGCCCATATCGAATACCTTCAGTATACTGTAGATGGACCAATGCCTACAATCACATAATGTTGCATTGTATCGCAGTACCAGAATCTATTCTATGTCCACCTAACTAGACTTTTCAAATCAGCTCACCCTATAATTCAATGCACTTTCAAATATTAATTCCAACATTCAATGCTGTATATAATCACCCAAATTTATATTCATATCTTTACATTTAAAAAAATCATTTTTCATATAGTTTTATTCATTGGGCTTAACATTATTATTTGTTAACATTTCTCTATTTATTATTAATCATTATTATTAAGAATAACATACCCAATGTTATAATTATACAATCCCATAATATATTAAACCAATTTGTATACAAATTATTTTCCCCCATTATAATTATGATTTCATCTATATAATCACCATAAGCTAATTTTCATCAACCGGGGCATAAACTATTGTAATATATTCCAATATAAAGCTATGTCTCCATGTATTGTATAGATGTATATGTAATTGCCAAAGTGCCAAATAAAATCGAGTGAGTTACAGTCGGCGCCGGAAAGCCGGAAAAGGGTCCGAAAAACAAGTCGGGTATGCCCCCTTCTTACGCAAACAGATTAGTCCGTTTTGAGACACGATTGACAGTTCTGCCCTAACCGGCGTCGGCTACACTGGCTCTCTCGCCATCTCTATGGTGTCATCCAACATGTCTCGTCCTTTTGTGTAATCCCAATCACGCCTGAAACCACTCTAATCATTGTGGCCACCACGACTGCAAATCAACATGTCACACTGCATTCATCCAACAGCAACAACAAACTACATTACTACATATATGTGATGATTTAAGACCATGGTATTGTTGTAAATAATCCAGATATATACTACCACATATTTCACCACGTGACTGTATATAACTTGTTATTTACTGCACGGTAGAGGTGACATTGAGGTTCCTCTAGCATCAGGTAACAATGGTCCCAGAGGTCCCAAGATATCACAGACTACCCTGTCCGAAGAGCCGACAGGATTGTGGACGCCAAGGTACAAGTGAGCAAGTAGACCACTGTCTGTACAGAAAGATGGAACAGGAAAGAGAGGAGGATTCAAAGGAGCACACGGAGTCCGATCCCGATTATAAAGTGGCGAAAACACCACTTTCCCAAAATAGAAAACACCCTCGGTAGGACGCAGGTAGTCGCCCCCAGCCATGGGGACGCCCCCCGCCCCCGCTTGTGGCATCAGATGTCCTAGGGAGTTGGGCGAGGACGCTACAACAGCTGTCCGCGGCGACCGGACTATTGCGAGATGTGGAGCTACCGCGCTACGATGGTTCCTACGAGGCGCAGAGCTTCTTCGACAATTACGACGCCCAAGCTGATCGGGCCCAACTATAATACACCGAAAGACTGAAAAGGCTACCAAACCTCCTACACCACCCCTGCACTACTTCCGCGGCTCAAAATTAGATAAATTATACTACGTTGACGCAAGGCAGGCCCTGATAGACCTCTTTCCTATAACCACAAACGCGTCTTTCGCACGATTCTTTGCCATCAAGTTGCCAGATCGCTCCTAGTTAGAGGAGTATTAAAAAAAGATGGTGTGTGGCCTACAGCTGAATCTTCCCCACAAAATCCTATTAGAATCCCTGACTGATGGGCACCCGTCGCTGATCAGCGCATTGTCGCTGCCGTGCAACCGTACACCCTCCAAGAGTGGCATAGGGTAGTGGCGCGCGTAAGAGGAACCCACAATGCGTCACAAGTGTGTCAACAGACGACCAGAACAACTCCCAACCCTTCCTTCGCACCGTCACCGAGGTACAGTGCTCAGCGACCGTGGTCAGCACGACCCAACTACGCTGCCAATCCACCCTCTTCACCCTGCAGGTATTGTGGCGCCATGCACTGGCACGCCCAGTGCCCCAAACGGCCTGCACAGAACCGTCCAAGACCTGTGTACCGAGCCACAACTTATCCACAGCATGAAAGAACTGTGTTGTCCTCTCCCGCACCCTTCCGAGTTACCAACACGCGTGCGCATGTTACCTGCTCCCCTTATCCTCTCTACAGCATGAGCCCAGCGCAAGCAGTGAACTCTAACTGTCCCAGGGATCCTCCAACCACGGCACCAGACCAGGCCTGTTCCGACCCACAAGACAGCACAACAGTAGGTTCCTCCTCACATAATTTTCGTTGAACAATTGCTCGTTCGAGCTGAACTGTCCAATAATGTACACCTAGCTCTACTACTTGATACAGGAGCATCTATCAATATAATTAGTAGGAATACTTTTGAAATAATAGAAACCAGTTTGCAAGAGAAAATACCTGTCCACCCATTTAACTTAACTATTAACGCCATGGCTAACAATATTTTCACTATAGGTTATATATTTTTAAACTTAAAAAAAGGTAACATAACGCAGAACCTAAAATTCCATATCATTGATACACCCTTGCCTTTTGGCATATTATTCCTTAACTCCTGAAAAATATGTCTACTAATTATAAACTGTCCTCAGCTACTCCTGTATCAAGATAATGTAACCCTACCAACTACATTGTACAAATTCACCTCGTACAAGCAACACGTGTCCCATGGACAGGTTAATACAACTGTCCCATTTACTAAAACTTCCCCTCCTGGAACGGGTTGCTCACACGTGCTGAACTCCAACGCTCTTATTTGGCCTCATTGTAATGTTCCTGATCCTATTTTCAACGCGTCTATGTCCTCCTCTTGCATATCTTTGGACACAAGTAACCTAGGTCACTGTCCCTATAATTTACACAAGGTACTACAACAAGGGTCTCCAAAACGCCTACTTTAGGATAGAGCGCTCGCATTCACCTCCGAAAAATTCTGCAAATTTCTGCTATCTCGCGGTATACAACCCTTACTTACCACCAGTATCAATCCGCAAGCTAAAGGATTGATAGAACGATTGAACGCCACAATCACTGGAAAGCTAAGGTTAATATATCTCGAAAATACAAAGACATCCTGGACCAAATTAATTAAGCAAGTTGTCCAAATCTATAATCAATCCCCGCACACCGTCACAGGTTTCCCACCGATCTTTTTGATGTTTAATAGCATCCCACCAGAATTAAAAAATCATTATAACCCATTCCCCGACGAACAGAAAGCTAGGCAACTTGCCTTCAGCAGAACACAGCTTAAGCATGAAAGGGACAAACAAAGAAATGATTAAGGTCATCAAGCCCCGCATTTCGAGATTGGTGACCTAGTAGTCCTCGTAAAAAAATTATAAACATCCCGATACGGGAAAACTGGCACCATACTTCACAGGTCCGTTCACAAATATAGAGATAAAATCTCCGAACGTAGTCCGAATTAAAAGACCCAATCGACCCCTAAATAAAGATGATACAGTTCATGTGAACAAATTTAAATACTATACAGAAAATATCCTATACTTTGCGCCCCGGCCACTAATTCAAACACCTCGCGTAACACCTGATGTACACTTAGTAATATGTAACCATTTATTTCCCACGATATTTGACGCTCAGAAATTCTGTCTTATACCTCCGACTTGCTTAGCCCCTTTACTTCATCTCACTGAAGTTATCTTCCAATAATCTAGAAGAAAGCAAGCTTTCCCCAAAAGGGCCCCTGACCCAAATAAACATCCATCGCCACCGCCCGGAACTTGCTAAAAATAAGTCCGAGGGGTGATGGACAGATACAGGCCGACATTTTCTTGTCACGACCCATCACCACTGCCGGGTATAACTCTAATGAATTTTCACCATCTATTAAATCAAATATTAGTGCGTGCCTCTTACTATATAACGTTCTCATCCCTAACCAATTAATCTACTCCGATATCCTATTTAGCTACAGATAGGAAATTCGGCCCTGCGAAGCAGGGCCAGGGACGATATGGGCTCAATGCGGCCCTTGCGTCCACTGTATTTCGCTGAAATCTAGATCCACACACAGCCAGAAGGAATGATGCATTCTCCATGCACCGAGCGGCCATTGGTAGGCCCCTCGCGCCCGCCATTATGGTCTGGCTCCGTGGGGTTGACCATTCACCCACAGGCGTCACCGAGAGTCCATTGGCAAGGTTGCTGACCGAGCCCTCTCGTTCGGACTTAGAAAGACCCGTCCTACGCTCCCATAGGACTCCCCCCCCTTTAGCCCTCGTACCCTTATCCAGTACTCCCTGAATCCGCCGACGAGTCAGGGACCTCTGAGGCACGAGGTTTTCACAGGGAACCAACGAGAAGGCGGGGGGGTGTTACTACTGTGTGCACCCCTTGGTTTTTCAACACCAGGCGTCCCCGGTGCAATTTCGCGTACGGCTGCGACGCTCCCAATGGCGCACACACAGAGCGAAGACCCAAGAGTTTCAAGACACGTGCGCCGCCTCAGACGACCAAGGACAGACGGCCAGCTTACAGCTTCACTGGACATCAGTCAGTGGCACCCCTACGGAGGACAACACGTAGAGACGCCTCTCCACCCACTCTAGAGACGGAACCACCTACTAGAGTACAGGAAAACTTCTTCCCCGTCCTATTTAGCTACAGATAGGAAATACGGCAAAGCCAGGGACGATATAGGCTCAAAGTGGCCCTTGCGTCCCCTGTAGTTCGCTGAAATCTAGATCCACACACAGCCAGAAGGAATGATGCATTCTCCATGCACCGAGCGGCCATTGGTAGGCCCCTCGCGCCCGCCATTATGGTCTGGCTCTCTGGGGTTGACCACTCACCCACAGGCGTCATCGAGAGTCATTGGCAAGGTTGCTGACCGAGCCCTCTCGTCGGACTTAGAAGAACCCGTCCTACGCTCCAATAGGACTCCCCCCCCTTTAGCCCTCGAACCCTATTTAGCTACAAATAACTTGTATAACACGTTCATTCTACTTTCACTAGCAAATCAGTACACTAACAGGATAACTAATTAATTCAATAACTAATCCCGCCTACTGATCCCCAATGAATTGAAATATCAATTATTTCATTAATAACCCAAAACTAAGTCACCAGGTCTAGATTCTCTCTCCCTCCGCCAACCTCAGAGCGAGTTTACCACAACTGTTCACCTTTCTCCGCAGCTATTTCGTCGTTCTCATTAACTTAAAAGCTCTCCTTACTAATGAATTATCGCCCTCGATTAACTTGTCCACTTAACATCGACACTTAGATCCAAGGCCAACATTTTACTTACAAAAATCACACACACCCACATATTTCAAAAAAAATCCTTTGACCGGTTAGAATAGATCGCCGTGTTTCCTGCACACACAATATAAATGCCGCTTTAGAAAGAATCACGTTTTCACCTAAACGTGGCGCAGGAAACAAAAAAAAAATCGACAAGATTAGGACTCAGTGAGTTTCACAGTTGGAAACAATGTGACCCACGAGTCGCGTCAAACATAAAACGAACTCAAGGAGATAAGTTAGAACAAATTGCATCATCAACACCAAAAATATCGCAACCGAGGACATTCAACTTGACCTACTTCATAAAGGCCAGCTAAGAGCAACTTTACATTCTTTCCCGATATATAATTTCTATATATATTTTTTTGCACTTCTTTCTCGATGAGCAATTTATTTTTTTTTTTCATTTTAATATCCTTTATATGATCATTATCTAGCTCTTATAATTTTTTTTACATCAACCAATCAGTTCAGAGACTATTGTCATTTTATTTTATTTTATTTATCAAAGCTTATTTGTTTGCTTTATGATTCTATTAATAAAAACTTTATATTTTATCTTTCATCTCTAATAATCTCAAGTTTATGTTTTATGCTTATATCACTAATTTGCATTTGTCATTTTATATTTTCTCTCACTTTATAAATTAGATGTTATTCACATTGTTTCATCTTCCTCTACCATGTTCAATGCTATCGAGTATATTATTTCTCATTTTTAATTTTCATTTAATATTTTCACTTTCTATTACCCCTTATATACTGCTATAGTGTGTTAATATTTGTATTATGTCATCACTATTTTTACTTTTTTATAAAGATAATTTTGCATTCAACTTCGCAATTCTATTTTCGATTTTTCAAATCCTTTAACGCTATATGCAAAGCCTTAATTTCGCAATTTCATATCTCAATTATATATTCTTTTATAATCAAACTAAAAATCATGATCTGAAAACAGGGCAATCTTCAATAACCTCTTAATCAACCACTTTAAAGGTTACTTCTTAATAAATACTAACATTCCTTTTCCGCAGGAACTTTTAACAATCCTTCGCAGGCTAGACTTGACCTACTTTGATTTCGTAATTAACAATATTGACACACCGTCCCCCAGATTTACCTATCCCAACATCTGGCTTGGACACGTGCACATTGTATTTTTTAAATATATATTCCAGGGCACTCTCATGCCACACGCTGGAACATCTTTTTTTTTATTTTACTCTTTTTCTCGCTAAGCCCCTGACGACTCCAATTAAAACAATCACCTTTATCTTACTATTCGATTGTGGTACTGTAACTTTATTCGGTCCTTAAATTTACACGTGAAACATGGCCTAGGTTTTCCGCGCCGTGCACATTAAATGGTTTGGGACTTGAGTCAAGGTGACATTGCCTCAACCTAATCATAACTAACCCCTCAACCCTTTCTAACGCCCATCACGAAGAGATCATGATTGACCCATCCAATCATTTATATTTTGCCTATAATCATTATATGTTCTCTATTAATTCTTTTATTCCTATTTTATTTTTACTTGTATGATTAGTATTAGTTGTTTATACTTTATTATCCCTCATGGATATACTGAAATCAACCCCATGTTATATACCAACTCATTTCAATTAATTTTAAAATTACTTTCTTAATAACAGTCTTCCTATTCCGCTCTCTTAAATCCCTCCATATGAACCCTCTCACATCCGGGGCCGTCTGTGATGATTTAAGACCATGGAATTGTTGTAAATAATCCAGATATCTACTACCACATATTTCACAACGTGACTGTATATAACTTGTTATTTACTGCACGGTAGAGGTGACATCGAGGTTCATCTAGCATCAGGTAACACTGGTCCCAGAGGTCCCAAGATATCACATATATTGAACAAAATTATGTTAGATTATTTTTATTGAATATTTAATAACGAATGCATCTGGCACGTATTCCAAGTTGCCTATAGCGTTTTCCCAGGAATTAAAGAATATTCACATTCAAAAATTGATAATTGTAAAAATTTCTATTGAGAGAGAGACTTTGTTAACAGAATTAAGCTATTTATTTATCTTAAAATAGGTTAGTTACATTCAAATCGCTTAAATATGACTCAAATGAGTCATGTTTTACTGGGTTCTCTGCCACCGACGAGTCCCAGTCCTGCCATGTCCCCAGATGCCATTGCCACCCAATCTAACATTGTGTAAAACCGGGGAATCTCACATGGGACTAAAATATGCACGAGGAAGGGGAATGTGCCATTCTTTACACAATGGGCGCCAACGTCAAGAATAGAAACGGGGGCTTTGTGTCCAATCAATGTGAACGACCTCGTTCAGGGGTCGTTAGGAGATAGGCTTCGTAAGTGCATAGTCCGGTCCGCGGGAGAAATGTGCCGCAATCTTAGTCAACATCATTTTAGCTCCGGTGTAGAATATCAGCAATAACTTCTCCAGCATAATCCGTAGCAATATAACAGAGTCCAACAACGCGGCATCATTCAGGCGATAATCTACCGTTATTATACCGTTAAAGGTATACTTTCGTTCAGATGGTTCAAGTTGCCATGTTTGATATCCAGAAAATAAATTAGCGTTAGTTATCATAAATATTATTTTTTATAACTCAATATATCTTAATAAACTCTTTATTATTAGTATATAAGGTCCTTTTTCAAAAGTACCTATATTGAAAGATATACATATACTGTATATTAAAATATGGAATCTCTATTGTGTGTGTTCAATAATTACAATAACTATCAATATAGCTATGAATAGCAGACCACCGGAAGTATACTCACAGTGAAGGTAGTCGCAACCCTTATGAACCCTACTGTACTTGAGATAAATGAAATTTAGCGGTTGTAGGTCACGTGGCCGCTAATCCACATCAAAAACTATCTTAATTAATATATTATTATTTTACTTTCTTCAAATTGATTACTTTGAAGATAGAAATCCGAAATTAACGTGTGTTTAACTCCATACTTTGGGGGGGAGATGTGTTCTTCTAAAGGCGTAAATTGTGCTCCAGTATCGGATAATACTTTCTTTAGAAGTCCATAAAATACACATAATCTTCAGAATTTTACTCGATTATTATTTCATTTTTGTAATTTACTTCTTTAGGATAACTTCTATTAACTTTTTTCAAATGACTATCCCTATGATAAAAAAATTAAACCATTTTATTTAAAGATATCTGTATAATTCCCTTTTTTATGGGCCTTACGTCCATTCCCAGGGTTTTAAAAATATTTTTGATTGATTGGCCTTAACAATTTTAAATTTTTCACAAACGATCTTGCGATTTTTTCAATTTCCTTACCAATATTATATGTCATCTGTGGCAGAAACTGATTCCATTTTTCATAATCCACTCTGGACTTCTATGCTCATGTTGCTATATGAGATCAAGGTTAACTAATTTATCGACATCTATTCTGCTTTTAATAATACATTTTCCATAAATTAAAAGTTATTTTAAAATTATGATAATTATTCATAATTTTCAAAAAAGACGTTGATTTTTTTTTTTCAATTTAAAGCGCTATGTCCCCCTAGGGACACTTGCGCTGTATACATGTATGCCTTTACATTTGTCTAAACATTTTTATCGATTTAGTGCTGGGCATATTGAAGGAAGAGAGGAAAATCTGAAATAAGCTAGCTGGAACGGATCAAGAAAACTACTGGAAAGTCATTAGATGAGCTGAGAATGATAGTCATTAACAGATAAAATAGAGAATATTTGTTTATATAGTCACCTAAAAGTCGAACTCGATTTGATGGATGCTAAAACGGTAGCAGCAACAACAATTTTTACTTATTTAACCATTCTCTTTCTAATAATGGTTGTTTTCCAAGTTCAAAGTTTCAAAATAACTTTATTAGGTACCACTCAAAAAAGGCAACCCAGCTTATGGTATTTACAAAGAACAATATATACATTTTCTTCATATCTACAGTGTATCCACATATTTGCAAGGTAGAGCCTTGTGTGGAATCTTGAATTCGCAGTGTTCTTTCTCTTCTGAAAAATGGTTTGTTATTCTTTTTTTCTTTTAGCTACCTGTTTTTTATTTTGTGTTTTCCACTTGTCTACGTTTGTTCTCAATTGATATAGGAGTTTTCTTGGTTTGGATTTCCTTTTCTTTGCTTCCTGTTTGTAATTGCAAGCTTCTAGTGGAAGGTTATGTTTTCAAGGTTTTCCGATTTTTCATAGAATTTGAAAGCTTGTGTTATTATGAAATCATTTATATTATCTTTTTTGAGATCATTTCTAATAATACTGCTCCTGGCAAACCATAGGATTCCTAATGATTTCTTTATTATCTGTTTTTCAAAGCTTTCAAAATTTTTCAACGTGGTTTTATTTGCGATTATAAAGATTTGATGACCGTGGATTAGAGTTGGTCTTATAATGTTCGCTTGCAGTGTAAGGATAATTTGCTCTTGTTTCCCAATAGTAGGGCTAGCCTGTTATGTGCTGTCTTTGCAAGATTGTTTCGGTTCTGGAGGTGTTTTTAAAGGTCATCGAGGATGACGCCAGGTAGGGGACGCTGTCGTAGCATTTTTTTTTTGTTCGTCGTAGAAGCCTAGATCAAGGGGTTGCTTTTTTGAGTCTTTTGTCTGAAAAAATAATGTATTCCGTTTTATATATGTTTAATTCAACCCGTCATTTTTCGCACCAAATATTGACAAACAACCAGCACTTCTTGGAGTTTTTGGTAGATTGTGTCGAAATCGTAGGATCAAACTAATGTCGCAGCGTCTTCTGCATATAGATGCAACGACATTCCTTCTGGGGAGGGGTAGTCATCTATGGATATTAAAATAGTGAAGCAAACAACAATATCGAAGAACGGCCATGAAGCGTTATAGAATATTTCATAGTCAAGAAATGTAGGCAAGGAAGAAAGTAAGTGAAAGAAAGTGCAGGGGTCCTTACCCCCCGTAGTAATAGTCTGGTGACATTGACATCTGCGGTAGAAAACGCGGCAAGTTGCCTCCGGGTGTGTAGATGATCCTGAAAGACGGTGCCAGAAGAGTCTAACATCGGAGCGGCCTACAAAGTGCAGGGTCTATCAGGTAAATTGGGAATATAACCACAATGGAATTTAACTGAAATATATTCAGTAAAAATCAAAAATTGAAATATAATTTGGCACAGTAGTAGATAAACGAAAATAGGTTTGAATATTTCAATGTAATTTCAATTATTAGCCACAGCAGTCTCGAGCTGAGTGTGGAATGAAGCACAGGCCTTGAAAACGATGACCTTGTCTATATATATAGAAACTTTGATACCTATATATATGGGGTAATATTTGAATTGAAATAGAACATAGACGGTTAGTATCCATTTTAAAGAAACCAATGGATAAATAGCCACCAAGATTCAAAAATCAATCTATATATATATATATGGACCAATCATTAAATAAATGAGTGGACAGTATTTCTTGCTTGCAGACTCACTTAGTCGAAACTGAAAATTATATGAAGTTGTAGAAGAAATTTCAATAAAAATACTTTTAGTCACTCCATTTGACAACAGGTCTGCGAAAACTAGGCGACCTGATTAAGTGGACGTGTGTTGCATCGCTCCGCATTTCTTGATAAATATTAACTTCGAATTTGTTTTGTTCTACCTTTATTATATTATATATTGAAAACATTTTTTTCTAATTTTCATTCGATTTAATAGAAATATTATTACGTTTGTACTTTATTCATTGTGACATCTTTTGGATATATATATATATATATATATATATATATATATATATATATATATATATATATATATATATATATATATATATATATTAAAAAACGAAATAAAAAAAAAAAAATTAAAAAAAGATCAGGTGTTGAAATCAATATAAAAAATGGCATATCCTGACCAGGAGCACATGTGCTTTACAGAAGGCAGAGCGCCATCTGGTGGAACAGAAATCAACTAAACATTGATTTAGCCTGTTCCCTGATATTTGGCCAACCCAATTTCTTGATAAATCAAGAAAAGCCATCCACGAACGCGTTTCGCGCTTTTTGGCGCTCGTCAGCGTGGAGTAGGCTGAACCATTGCGACCAAAAAATAATTTTTGTGCTCCTGGTCAGGATATGCCATTTTTTATATTGATTTCAACACCTGATCTTTTTATCTTTTATTTTTTTATTTCGTTTTTTTAATGTGCTAAGCGTATTTACGCAAGTTTGGCCTTAAATACCAATTTCTTGGTTTTTCGGGAAGCCATTGGAAAAAAAAAAATTTTTTTGGTCGCAATGGTTCAGCCTACTCCACGCTGACGAGCGCCAAAAAGCGCGAAACGCGTTCGTGGATGGCTTTTCTTGATTTATCAAGAAATTGGGTTGGCCAAATATCAGGGAACAGGCTAAATCAATGTTTAGTTGATTTCTGTTCCACCAGATGGCGCTCTGCCTTCTGTAAAGCACATGTGCTCCTGGTCAGGATATGCCATTTTTTATATATATATTTTTTTTTTTTGAAAATAGAGCAATCCATAGATAAATCTTTAATTAAAAAAGCATATATTGGATCAAAAATATTTTATTTTACCAATATTTTAGCTGGCTGAACGCCAACCTTTATCAAGGTGTTATAACATTTTAAAGTGTGTCAACAATTATCAACAATGTTGACACACTTTAAAATGTTATAACACCTTGATAAAGATTGGCGTTCAGCCAGCTGAAATATTGGTAAAATAAATATTTTTTTGATCCAATATATGCCTTTTTAATTAAATATATATATATATATATATTTTACATACTGAAATTTTTCGCTAAAAATTCATGAAAAGTTTATACTTCGATATAAATTGAAAAACATGCTTTCTTATCTAAACTAATAAAATAAAATGCGGATTCAGTTATAAATTCTATAAATTCAAAATTGAAAAAGATATTTAAATACTTTAACAATAAATTTATAAGCAATAAAAAAAATTTAACCAAAAATGACATGCTCTTTTTATCAACAATGATAACCAAGCTAAAGAAGGAGTTTCTTCTCTTTCTGATATGAATAAGGATTCCCAAATAGAAATGATAGCGGAAGCTGTAATTTGGCAATGGATAGTAAAGTGTAAAAAAATATTAAAGGTAATTTCAGTAAACAAACCCACATTTGGGCAAGTTAAAAACAAGAAAAAGAACAACATTTAATTGTTAAACATCAACAAAACAAAAACATGGAATTCACGCTAATTGCGACTCCAGCCAACAACGAATCCGTTTCTGTTGTTACTCAAGCTATCTCAAAACCGAAACTGCTGGCCACCGTAAATGCAACACCCCGAAAAAAGTATGCAAATAACATGAATTTCACAACATGCATTAGCGGAGGTGAGATATGCAAATGATTAGAATTTAAACGCAGACGCACATCACGCGCGCCTGTGGCTGCACTTCAAAGCACTATTTAAGGGTTGTAGATTTCGACGATTTGAGTTCGGCAATTGTGTTTTACTTGTGTTTTTTTCTCTTCAAAAATCGATAAATAATGCCTCGTAGAAAACGGCGATCATCTTTTGATCAAGTATTCGAGTTCGACAGTGGAAGGATATTGGCCTACCGAGATTGTGGATTATCTTTTAGGGAAATCGGTAGTCGTATTGGACGAAACCAAACAACCTGTAATGCGGATATGTGATCGTTGGATGCAGGAAGGTACGACGGACCGACGTGTTCGATCGCCTCCACCTCAGTGCACCATTATACATGCTGACAATAAAATGGTGAGCATGGCAGTGACAGATCGCTCATTCACATCACGAACCGTAGCACAGCACATTCAGTCTGTAACGCATCATCCAATGTCTGCGCGTACCATTCGACGCCGTTCACAGCAGAGTGGTCGGTCCGCAAGACGCCCATTGCTCCGTCTACCCTTTACGCAGAATCACAGACGTATCCGTCCCCAATGGTGCGATGAAAGAAGGATGAAGTGGATGAATGGAATTAGATTATCTTTACTGACGAGTCACGCTTCTCTCTTCACTACCACGATGTTCGGATTCGAGTCTGGAGACACCGTGGAGAGAGGAGGCTGAACAGCTGCGTTATGCACCGCCACACTGGTCCTGCACTGGGTATTATGGTATGAGCCGGTATTGGATATCACTCTCACACTCCTCTAGTACGTATTGCCGGTACTTTAAACAGACAATGCTACATCTCCGAGATGTTGGAGCCAGTTGTCCTTCCTTACCTTCAGTGCTTTCCCACAGCCATATTTCAACAGGATAATGCGCGACCACACGGGGCACGTATGGTGCAAAGGTTCTTCGTCAATCGCCAGATTGAATTGCTTCCTTGGCCGGCTGGCACTCCGGATCTTTCGCCAATAGAAAACATGTGGTCCATGGCTTCTCAACGATTGACCCAGTTTACATCCCCAACTGCCACACCATATCAACTTTGAAAACATGCCAGTAGACTGGCATGTAAGAGGCTAACCTACTTCTACCAGTGGATTCCCCTGCTGGTAAATATATGCCGAAAGAAGGCAGCCCTCCTCTTCGAACATCATACCGGGCGTAACACCTACGCCAGCAGCAGCCTAAACATCGACTGCAGCATCAACTCCAGCTATATTAACAGCCCCACCTGCAGAAACTTCACATGCTTCACAGACGCCACCTACTGCTGCTGTGAACCCAGCCCCTTCTTCATCAAATCTTTACAGTGGCGCTCAGAAAGCCCAATCATCTTCACAGGGCAAGCCCAACATGGCCAGAGTCCAGAGTCCATCTGGAGAACTCAAAGGCTTCTGTAGCAGTGGAAGAGATGAAAGAGGAGGGGATCCTGGTGTCGACTCCTTCAGGGAACCCCACAAGACCCGGCAGCTGCTCAACGATCACCTTGAGCGTATCTCCAACAAAATCTTAGACCAGTCTGTGTTCGAAATGCTTGAAAGAGACGAAGTCTTATTTAGAGAATTTATTTAAACAATTCTACGAGGGTCGCCAATTTCGGAAGTCGTGTTAACGACAATAGTCTGGATAGGATTTCTGTTCCTTCAAGACTCTCCGACCATTTCAAACGATACTGGAGCCTCCACTATAGACTCTCAGACCACCGCGCCGCACTTCTCCATATAGGAAAATCATTTCATCGTTGATCGTTGACCTAACTTCAAGGACCATCGCCCACATGGCCCCCAGAGAACTATGGAGAAACTGGCCCCGCATTAAAGCTGATATTGCAGATTATAGCAGATATTGAGTCCTTGGCCCCCTTTGTGTCACTACTGATGACTACGTCACCAGGGCAGGGCGGTTCCTGAAAGCCAAGCTCGAGTCCACGTCGATAAATGCCGCCTATACTTCACTACAATATCTCGGGCAAACCCTTCGCATCCGACGTTCCAAGCTATCGAACATCTATGTGGAGTAGCAACATCATCGAAGAAAAAGAGATGCGCCGCATGGCTCACTCCACCTTTCGGGAACGTCTTTCCCGCGGGCCTCAAGCGACACCACAAGGTTCTTAGAGCTAGAGCAAAGTTTAAAATATAATCATGACAAATGTGCTCTAAATAAATCACTAAATCAAATAAATTGTTGTATAAATTAAATCACTGAATCACCAGAAGATTTCTACGAGGTACGACAACCTTCATCGACCTGGAAGACAGCGATCTTTTACACCGCTTAGAGATATCCGCGGAGCAAATTTCCAATGCAATTCAACGCTGCCGCTCGAAAGGGCACCCGGGTGGGATGAACCACCATGCAAAATGATGGGGGATTTCGAGTACTTTTTCACTGGAGCACTCCCGCGCGTCTTCGAGGCGTCTCAGTTCTGTAGATACTTTCCAACTTCTACACGACGATCCACCATCTGCCTCGTCCTTAAAGCCCAGAGGGTCTCGGCCTGAATAATTATTGGCCTATCTCCCTTCTAACATCTGATTACGGGGTTCTCAGCGGCGTCCTCCTTGCGAGACTGCGGCCTCATCATTGTGCCGAAATGCCAGACATACGACGTTCCGGGACGCTCCTCCTGGAACATAGCATGTGTATCTGACGAGGTTGCCCTAGCCTCGAAGAATCGTTCACCACTAGCTGTCATTTCCACCGACCTAGAATCAGCCTTTGACACCTTGGACCGGAGCTTTCTGATGTCCCTGATGATTTCCATCCGGATGCCTCCGGGATTCATAGGGTGGTTTCTTCTTCTCTACGCCGGGGCCGACGCAGCAGTCCGAATCAATGGCTTCTACAATCGCACCTCCTATCTTTTAAATGATGTCAAACAAGGTGTCACCGCCAGCGCCGCATTCTCCAGCCTTGCCACGGGTCCCCTCCTTCATCGCCTGGAGCAGTTGCTGGGCCCCGGAAATGTCCTAGCCTACGTCGATGACATCGCCTTGCTTATCCGCAAGGATGGACAATTTGAACTCGTCAAATTCGCCATCGACGAGTTCCGGCGTGCTTCGGGGATCCACATCAACTTAGGCAGGAGCAAAGGCCTTTGGTGCGGCGCGTTAGAAATCGCACCGACACTCCACTCGGTATTTGTTGGACTTGTTGGTTCTATCTGAAGATTCTCGGGTGCCCCGAGACAACCGGAGCAGGAAATTCTGCCCAGGAAAATCATATTACTAAGCTCTTCAAGACTGCCATCGCAAAAGGGTCTCACTTTGTTCGCGGCCTCTTTTTGGTCGGTCGATCCAGATCTGCCAACTCGCCGGTGTTGTCCGCTGTGGTGCACCATCTTCACAGATACCTTCCCACAGCCTGACTGGTGCGCTTTGTCTGGGAACCTCGGCGTACTGCCTGACTGCAGGGCGGCCTCCTTGCAAGACCAGCCTCCGTGGTTGGCTTAGGTCTCCTTGACATCAGCACGCAGCTTCAACTAGCTTGCTTGAAGGGAGTGCAGGCCTGGCTGCGTGGAAGGCTCAACGCCTACTCTTGGCTCGCTATGAGTGGGACGTGACTGAACAATCCATCATCTAGGACATGGCATTCAGCTCGGTTCCGCAGGCTTCTCGAGCTCTGGGAGGCCGTTTCGGAAATTTTAGCAATGAATCTCCGAGTGCTGCCGCTCCATCAGCTCCAAGATCTCCACATCATCGGAGACTGCAGGTTCTTTCGGCCTCCAGATCTTTTGATCGAATCGCGGTGGGTAGGGGTGTGCGTTGGTGAGATCACCGGCTCCTCATTCTTCCCTCTGCACACTACCCGCACCCGCGCCACCCTCGCTGACGTCGCGGCACTCACTAGCTTCTGCGGCCGGCTCGTGGATGAGAATCGGCACTGAACCCACCGAGTTGACAGAATTGAGTGCGCCATCGTGCTGCGCGGAACGGTCACTGCCTTCCAGCGCCTAACCACCCGCACTACCCGCCACATGTTGGAGCGTCCACGCCTGGCTGCACTGTCCATCACCCATATGCTGTGCCGGTGGCTTCACCACGTTATCATCCCCATCTCCACCAGCTTGTCTTCTCTCCGGCGATGTGCCTTATCGGGGCAAAATAGCGAGGTTGGCCCTACACGCCCTTCCCCATCCAACACATCCGGGCTCAGCCCGTGTGTCCTGCATCGCCTGTGGGTCCGGAGACCTTTCATTGGCCCACCGCTACTGGTACTGTAGGTCTGTCATTGTGGAGGCCTTCACCATCATCCAGCGATTCTCTAACATGCGGGGCTGGATCTTCGGGAATGACCTGGAGGACGACGCCCTGGCCATCCTCGCGTCTGCCAAGACGTGCATATATAAGCACTTCTTGGCCCTGGAGATGCGGGGGGTGGGGGGAGACACTCTCCTGGTCTAGAGGAGGACCCTATCAAGATGGTAGAGCTTCCCTCACTCATGAATCGTTGTAGATATTATTTCTCTCACGGCCACTTTGTTTATTTAAATTTTATGAACTTTGTCGATTAATACATGTTAATTTGTAAATATTTAATCCTAAGTTTTAATTTGTTTGTCGTTTTTTTTTTTGTTGTTGTTATTTCCTCTGTAATAGGCGCAAATACTTCAATATCGCTCCTTGTTGATAAATAAATATAATAATTAAAAAAATAAAAAAATTATAAAGACAAATATCTCCCAAAGAACAGTGAGAATATAGAACAAGAAACCTGTGGAAGTACCATTTCACCTATCTCGAGCTGCAAGACAAGGAGACCATAGTTTCGAACTATCTCAATCCAGGACGCTTGGAGATACTCAGTTCGCCAAAGCAGTTGATGTGACTTTGTCATCGACCCTAGATCACTAAGTTTGCGGTGGCGATCAATAGATGACGCTTATTTTAACGTCTATTTTGGCGGGAGAGGCGACCGTTATTGATATTTTTATTGGGTCATTTCAAATTTTAAATAATGGCGCTTGATTAGAGAAAGATGTATGAATATTTTATGCATATTTTCTAGTACTTGTTATTAAATCAAAGATTATTTTAAATCTCTCTCTCACACATATAATTACAGCTTTAACTAATAGTTATTTTATAATAGACTATATTTTGTATTAAATAAATTTATATTTGATTAAAGGCTAGTTTTATTTTGTGCTTGAATTCTTCCTATTTTGTAATAGCCATATTTAAAATAAGAAAGTTTATATTCTGTTCCCAATCTGTGTTGACTAAATCTACTTATAAAATTTGCCTTATTCTGTCTGTTTGTTTGTCTGCTTGTCTGAAGCTCACGGATAGAATGCGCGCCCATTGGCTGCCAGCAAACACGTGACCTCCCTGCCCGCCCCCCTCTAGACAACCCTGTTATCAGCTGTGTGATACATACACCTGTCTATAGCGGCCATTCTAGACAACCCTGTTATCAGCAGTGTGTTACATCCACCTGTCTATACAAACCACCCTGTCTATAGCGGTCACTTTAGGCAACCCTGTTATCAGCAGTGTGATACATACACCTGTCTATACAGACCACCCTGTCTATAGCGACCACTCTAGACAACCCTGTTATCAGCTGTGTGATACATCCACCTGTCTATACAGACCACCCTGTCTATAGCGACCACTCTAGACAACCCTGTTATCATTTGTGTGATACATCCACCTGTCTATACAGACCACCTGTATATAGCGGCCATTCTAGAAAACCCTGTTATCAGCTGTGTGATACATACACCTGTCTATAGCGGCCACTCTAGACAACCCTGTTATCAGCTGTGTGATACATCCACCTGTCTATACAGACCACCCTGTCTATAGCGGTCACTTTAGGCAACCCTGTTATCATCAGTGTGTTACATTCACCTGTCTATACAGACCACCCTGTCTATAGCGACCACCCTAGACAACCCTGTTATCAGCTGTGTGATACATCCACCTGTCTATACAGACCACCCTGTCTATAGAGGTCACTCTAGGCAACCCTGTTATCAGCAGTGTGATACATACACCTGTCTATACAGACCACCCTGTCTATAGCGACCACTCTGCAGCTGTGTGATACATCCACCTGTCTATACAGACCACCCTGTCTATAGCGGCCACCCTAGACAACCCTGTTATCGGCTGTGTGATACATACACCTGTATGTTTTTCCGTTCGCCATTACTCTTCATGTTTCACCTTTCCATACCTCATCCTCAAAGTTAGAAATGTCGCAATTTCTCTTTGAAAATAAATTTCGATTTTTATAAAAGAAACATTCGCGGTATAATTTTAATTTTCGTTTTACATACACCTGTCTATAGCGGCCACTCTAGACAACCCTGTTATCAGTTGTGTGATACATCCACCTGTCTATACAGACCACCCTGTCTATAGCGGTCACTTTAGGCAACCCTGTTATCATCAGTGTGTTACAATCACCTGTCTATACAGACCACCCTGTCTATAGCGGTCACTTCAGGCAACCCTGTTATCAGCAGTGTGATACATACACCTGTCTATACAGACCACCCTGTCTATAGCGGCCACCCTAGACAACCCTGTTATCGGCTGTGTGATACATACACCTGTCTATACAGACCACCCTGTCTATAGCGACCACCCAAGACAACGTGTTTAAAATATATTCGCACTCGGGTAAACTCCGGGCGTTGCCCGGGCCATTCGTCTAGTATTAAATAAACGATTATAATTAAAAAATAGTTTTTAAATACTTCATTTCAAAAAGACACTAAAAAAGAGAAAATAAATACTTTAGCTTCTGCCATTGAACAACTAGATTTATATGAGCCTCTTTATTCTTGATTTTGACTTAGAGCGCTATGTCCCCCTAGGGACACTTTCACTTTAAAAATAAACAAAAATTTTGAAAGAAAAGAAAAAAAAAAAGATATTTTAAATATGTACAGAATTAGTATATATGCAAGTTAGTTAGATGAAAAGATAAAAAAAATATATCAACACAATTGATATATGTACAAAGGGTTGTTATGCAAATTTAGTTAAATAATATTAAATTGTAAAGTATTGTGTGTATTTTCGAGAAAAGCAATTTACAGATTTAAAAAAAAGTTTCAAAGAATATTTTAGAATGAAAATATGCTAGATATTAGAGAATTATTCAAATAAAACAATACAAAAAGAGTTAATTTCTAAATAAAAGCGTTCCAATGGAATTTAGTAGTTTTTTTTTTATAAAATTCAATATAAATCTGCAAAATGAGTGTAATTTTATATATTTGTCTTTTGTAGAAATTAGATCAAACGAGTTTGATACATTTAGTCCATCGTTTATTCTATACTCTTGGAAGACGGGGCAATTTAGCAGCAGATGAATAGAAGTTTGTTCCTCACATCCACAGAAGCATCTTGAATCTTGTACTGCTTTGATGAAATTTAAAAAAGCTTCTAAAATTTCCGTGATTTGTAATATATTGAGAGTTGTAGAAATTTGCCAGAAAATATTTCGGAATATTAGCGGGAAAGAAACTTTGAAATGTTTGGTTGGTATTTTTCTTCAATAGTGTCAGATTTATATGAGTCTGAATAAAAGCAGCGGGAAACGATCATTTTCATTTTGAGGGAAGAGTCAAAATATTTATAAAAACATGAAAACCTGTTGACCCCATTACCCATCTTACCAGCCAGAGGGCCCGTCGGGCATTGGACTCGGTACGGCTCCAGGCGCATCCTACTGCTGAGCTGGCTGCCCGGTGAACTCCCACTGTGGATGTGTCCCGCTCCATCCCCTGGGCCGACCTGCTTTGGAACTGCTTCTCGGGGCACGACGCAGATGTCGCCCTACGGCTAGCCCTCCACGCCCTACCACATCTTGATCATCCTGCCTCGAGGCGTGCCACCTGTGCTGCCTGTGGGTCCAGCGACGGGTTGCTGGTCCACAGATATTGGAGTTGGCGCCCACCGCGGGAAAGACTCCGCCACCGATGGACTGCGAGAGTTCTTTCCCACAGAGTGGGCAGGTCGATGTGATGGCTGGCGTTACCCAACTCAAGACCAAGATGGTACTTGTAGATGGTAGCCTTCGCCACACTTTTTAGTTTCACTGCCTCGGGATGGAGGCCGACGCCGAAGAGCCAGGCCTGCAAATCCAGGGGCACTTCGCAGGAGGCGAACACCTCCCGGAGCAGGAGTCGCACGGCTCGGCAACTCCAATATCTGTGGGTCCAGCGACGGGTCGCTGGCTCTTCGGCGTCGGCCTCCATCCCGAGGCAGTGAAACTAACAAGTGTGGCGAAGGCTACCATCTACAAGTACCATCTTGGTCTTGAGTTGGGTAACGCCAGCCATCACATCGACCTGCCCACTCTGTGGGAAAGAACTCTCGCAGTCCATCGGTGGCGGAGTCTTTCCCGCGGTGGGCGCCACCAATGAAGACCTTGTATATATTTTTATATATGCATATTTATCAATTATTTTATCTATTTATATCTATTTATTCATATTTTTATCATTATATAATCATATTTATTCATATTTATATTTATTCTGTATTTAACATTATATAATCTTATATGTATCTTGTAATAAATCAGTGTCAATTAATTGCCTTAATTCGAAAAAAAATATCACATTAAGTAAGAAATTATTTTTGATCGTCCCCTGCCCCACTTTCATTTTAATTTGTATAAATCTTATTTTTTTCCTTTTTAGTAATTTTTTTATAAAATATTTTTGAAAATATATTTTTATTAATTATTTATTTAGAGATCTCTCTCTAAATATTCTTGAAGTGTCCCCTATCTCAAGTGACGAAGACTTGAAGAAACACATTTTAAATGCCAATTGTTAAGTCTTGAGATATATTCTCTGAATTCTCTCAGATATTTTTCTTCGACAAAAGTACTGGAGAAGATATGAAGGTTGCTGAAATATAGTTTAAAATATATGGTCTATTCAAAAATGGAAAACCAAATTTCTGTATTTCTGTTCTTTACCACTAGGGTCAGGACACTGCTAAGGATAGTGAATATATTTTTTTCATTGCTTTTTTGCCCAATGTTTTCAACACTAAAATTATTTTACAAATTAGGCATACTAACGTAGATGTAATGCACCTAGATAATACCTGAGCAGGGCCTGTGTTCTTTTAGCTAGTGGAAATATATTTAGAAATGTTCAACACTATTTTTTTTAATAGCACTTGTAAATAAATCAATATATTGAAAGCTTCGAAGGCTTAGTACAATGGAGTTGGTTCCACAAGCCACCAGAACAAGTTCGCTCCCCAATTACGGAGTAGAAGATGCGCGAGCCAACGGGGCCGTGGGACCAGGAATAGCACGGCTGGGTCAGTGGCCGCCGGTAGGGCGCTGCCATGTAGGTCACGGCGGCGCGGGATGGCTTTATATAGAGTTGCGAGAAAAAAAAAAAGAGTCGCTGGGTCACGTGAACCTGGCTTTGTTCAGCTGTACAACCTCGCATTGCCGCCATATTTTAGAACAGTGACAATGGATCGTAAACAGTCGCCTCATTATTATCCCATCTATTAAAATTTCAAGGCCTTTGGCGGCTGCGACATTCTCCCGAGCTGTTTCTCCAAATAGGTGTGAAATTGTCTCGATAATTTTTACTGGGTATGTTGAATGAAATAGTTGCGTAGCTCTTAACACGTTTAACTGGGGCTGTCTGGATATATTCTAATACATTATCTATATAGATAATACACTAACAGTTTTTAGTTGTAATGTTTCAAGCAATCTCCTCCAAAGATACTGAACTATACATAGCGATATATAGTCCATTATTTTTTCATTATCTTTTACCTCATGTGCGAAAATTATTTTTATTCTCAAAATATATAATCAGTTATATAAATATTTTATTTATTCGATTTTTCAAGTGTAGATTTTTTTTGTTCAAATTTTATTCTGTATGTTTATGATCACCAAATTGCCCTGTTCTTAAAATAAGTGCGCTTGTGTATTATTTATATATTTTTAATTTCTAGTGGTAGATATTTCGTGTTTCGAATTCAATTGTTAAATATATTCTTACCTATATAATCAGAATTACTTCTCTGTAGAAATTTTCCTTGGGGATCTACTCTGTATGGCCAGGATTTATCCATGTGCGTATCTGCCCGAATGTATATACTTTGCTTAGAAAGTATTTTTATTTAGCCTTACTTGAAATTCTGATTTTATGAAATCAGAAAATACCCATTGCAATTTTAAGCCATTATCTTTACTCTTAATATGTCTTCACAGGCCTTCGGATAAAACCGGGGCATTGCCAGGGGTCACGCCGCTAGTATAGCAATAATATGACTGACGGAAAAATTTAGATTAATAATAAGATATTCACATTTTTTGAAAGAAAGAATACGAGAGTTCCACGAACTTCCAATTTGTAAACGTTTGAAGAGTCATATTATTAAGAACTATTAAATGTGATTTTATATAGATATAAATATATTTATATAGAATTAGATTATATATATATATAGAATATAAATATATGTTTAATAAAAGGACTCATTATAAAACTATTTTAGAGGCGTAATATTCTTTTTAAAATAAAACAATTTCTACTGTCCTTACTGCGATGGAAAAAAATTAAAGGGAGGGCCAGGCCCTCCCTTTAATTTTTCCATCGCAGTAAGGACAGTAGAAATTGTTTTATTTTAAAAAGAATATTACGCCTCTAAAATAGTTTTATAATTTGATAACAGATGGCGCTTTATATATCGTAAAAGGACTCATATATGCAATATTGTAATATACGAAACAATTATTGTTCCCGAGTCTGTTTCAAAAATAAAGTCAACTATATACTTCCTTGAAACAGTTGAAAGCGTAAAAAGCGTAGAGGTTGTCTTCCCAGCTGTAGTCTCAAGAAATATTTCTCAGAATTGTGTGATTTTACCGAGTAATAAAACCCTGCGTTTTCTAAACAAAACTAAAATATTCCTTACCGGAGTTCCAGAAGCCTTCCACTTCCCGAATTTGAATTTCGATTATTTCGCCACCACTACCCTCACTCACGTCTCTGCATTAGAGGAGTTATGGGAAGCCTAATATATTCTGGTATAATATTTGGTTATATGCAAATTTAATATATAAACAACACTATATTTGTTGGGAATCTTATGGTTCAGACAATGAAACAACAAATAACAAGTTTACTTACAGCTTAAGTGGTTTTAAAGAATTAGGCGATTTTACCTTTTAAGAAAGAGTATTTTAAATTTATTATTTTCAAAGAGAGAGAGAGAAAAGAACATTTAACAATTTACATTACAATTACTAATTTTGTGATACAAAACACTCCTTTGTTCTCGTTTTTATATTACAGTGTTGTCAGTCTAAAAGTATTTCAAGGTCATTGATTTACTATTCTTCTTTTTTACCAACATTCCCTCTTTAATCAGTGATCTTATCACATTCAACAGTTTCTTCACTTGACTTATGTTTTAAATGGTCGTCATAAGAAGGGATTTGAATTTGTCAAACTTTGGTCTGGCTAGAGGTTTTGTTAGGATGTCTGAAATTTGGTGTTCTGTTGGACAATATATCAGGTTAAACTTTTGAGCTTGATCTTTCACAAAATGATATTTGGCATCAATATATTTAGCTTTAGTGCTGAATTGGCCTGATTTTATAATTTTTATAGTGCTTTGGTTATCAACATAGAGATATATATCAATATTATCTGGAATTAATTCTTCTAATAGGGATCTTATGTATGACACTTCTTTGCATGCATCTGCTGTAGCAATGAACTCTGCTTCAGTGCTGGAAAGGGCAATTACAGGTTGATTTCTGGAGCACCAACTTATGGGACCTCCACATAAATAAACTACATATCCTGTGGTACTTTTTCTAGTTTTAATATCTCCAGCAAAGTCAGAATCACAATACACATTTAATTCAAATGGCATCTCTCCATCATATGATATGCCTAAATTTGTGGTGTGATTTAAATATCTTAGGATTCTTTTGATGTTTATAATATCTTGAGTTGTAGGATCATGCATTGACCTGCTTTCAAAGTTTGTGGCAAAGGTCATGTCTGGTCTAGTTTGTTTGTCAAATATAAAAGGCTTCCAATTGCTTGTCTATAGGGAAATTTGTTATCATTTAATATTTCAAAGTTTTTGTCTAATTATTTTACTACATCTGTAATGGGAGTGGGTACTGGTATTGAGTTTTCCATATTATATCTTTCAAGAACTGATTTTGCATAATTTTCATGTGAAAGTAAAATTTTATTTTTTTCCTCAAAACACAAATTCATTCCCAAAAAAGTTCTTGGATTATTGTTTATTTTAACTTCAAACTCTTGGGATAGTTTTTCTAAAATATTATTTAATTCTTCTTCATTATCTCCCATTAAGATACCATCATCTACATATATTGCAAGGTACATATTTCCTTTGTTGGTTTTAAAAAGACATGGCTCTGATTTTAGTTGTATGAAATCTTGGGATTTGAGAAAGGTTTTTAATCTTTCATTCCATTTTAATGGGGCTCGCTTTAAACCATACAATGCCTTTCTTAACCTACATATATTCCCTTTATAACCTTCTGGCAATTGAACATATATTTTTTCATCCAAAAACCCATATAGAAAAGCTGTTTTTATGTCAAATGTTTTAAAATCAAACCTTTTCTTAGCCATTAGAGCAAAGTATATCCTTAAAGAGACAGTGCTTATAACTGGACTGAATGTTTCATTATAATCAATGCCTGCTTCTTGTTCAAAGCCTCTTACAACTATTCTTGCTTTGTAGCGGCCATCTTCTTCCACTTTAAAGAGCTATTTAGAGGTCAGAATCTTCTTGTTTGACGCTTCATTTTCTTTTACTATTTCCCAAACTTCATTTTTGGCAAGAGACTCTTTTTCTTCTTTAATTGCCATTTTTCCATTTTTCTTGATTTGGACCAGATATAGCTTCCGAGTAAGTTAGAAGAGCTGATTCTGTTGTTCCATCCCGCTCTAAATAGAAGTCTTCATATCTTGATGGTGTTTGTAAACTGCTTCTTGGTCTAAGATTATATTTTGAAGTACTTGGTTTTGAAGGGATATCTTCTTTGTCTTCAGAGACTTCAGGTAGACTTGGTTCTTCATTTAATTCTAGTTGATATTAGATTCTTCTTCTGGTTCGACAATAGGTATTTTTTATTCTTAATTTATACATCCTTTATCTAAAAAATACATCTCTTGCTATAAAGATTTGTTTGCTTTGTTCATCCCAAAGGCGATAACCATTTGGTGCATAACCTATAAAGGTATATTTTTTACTTCTGTCTTCCAATTTTTTTATGTGTTTTAGGGTTTTGACATAAGCTTCACAACCAAAACGTTGTAAGTTTGACAAATTTGGTCTTTTTTTAACCAAAGTTCTGCAGGGGTTTTCTCTAATTCTTGAGTAGGGCTTCGGTTCAGCAAATAGGCTGAAACCCTTACAGCTTCTCCTTACATGTATTTTTCTACACCAGAATCAATCAAAAGAGCTATAGTTCTCCATCAGGGTTCTATTTAATCTTTCGGCTTTGCCATTTATCTGAGGTGAGTGAGGTATGGTGAGATCCATAATGATTCCTTCAGATTTGCACCAGGATATTATATCTTAATTTACATATTCTCCGCCATTGTTACATTATATTTTTGAAACGTTTAAATTCATTTGGTTTCCTGCTTCTGTAATGAATTCTTTTAGATATCCTTTTACTTCATATTTATTTTGTAACAAGTACACATGACAAAAATGTGTATAGTCATCAAGAAATGTTAGAAAATAGTTTTTGTTGTCATGGGTAGTCGGATCTAAAGGTCCACATACATCTGTATGGATTATTTCTAAAGGCCTTTTTGATTTTGTTCTAATGGAATTGAATGGCTTTCTTACCTGTTTAGCTTTAATGCCTGTTTCACAAATTCAATCTTGACTTATTATTACTATGTTTATTCCATTTACCATATATTTTAATTGTTTTAAGCTTGAAAAACTTATGTGACCCATTTTTCTGTGCCATTTGAGCATTTCTCCATTTTGGGTAGCTGTTAGGTGAGATTCTTTAATTTCGGGATTTTCTGTTTCTATATTTATTGTATAGAGTCCATTTTCCTGTTTTTCTCCTTCTAAAACTTTTATTCCATTTTTTACGACAAATACCTTTTCATCTTCAAAGATGACTTTGCCTTTATTTCTGGTAATGGCACTTACCGATAGTAAATTATTTGTCATGTTTGGTACAAACATTACCTCCTTGAGATCACATTTCTTTCCTTGAATTTTCCGACTGATTTTGCTATTAGAGTTTCTTCCTTTTTCGCTATTGATATTTTTGAGTTGCAATCTACTTCATCTAGTAAAAACTTTTTACTATTTATCATATGGCTTGTTGAGCCACTGTCTACAATGCATTCTAACAATTCCTCATTTTTACATTTTAAAATCTCTCCTGCAAAAAAGGACAATTTTTCTTCATTTTTGTTTCTGAAATATCAATCCTTTTCTTTATGATTTGTCTTTTTACAAATTCGGCAAGGAATATTTTCCAGGAATTTATTTTGAGATTTCTTAAAGAAGCATTGTTCTTGAGTATGATTTGTCTTTTACAGATGGTACACCATTTTTTATTTGGTCTACAGTATTTTGCTGAGTGCTCGCTCTTTTTGCAGTTAAAGCACTGCTTTACTTTAGTAGCATTCATGGCTATTACCTCTTCAGGTTTTACTTTTTGTTTAGTTTCTTCAAGTGATAGTCTTGATATTAAGTTTGTTAACGTTTTCTAACTTTTTGGTGTCGAGTCCCATGCTGTGCTGAAGTAATTAAAGTAGTCTGGCAAAATGCTCAATATTTTCGAAATTACAAAGCTTTCCTCAATTTCTTGTTTTACATTATTCAGTTTGAATACTAAATTTTGCATTCTGCTTATATTTGTTGCCATATCTGTATTTTGGTCAAATTTGAATCCATGAAATTCTTGTAGTAATTTGCATTTTAATTGCTCATCTTCTCTTTGATAAATGGCTACTAGTTTTTCATACATTTCTTTTGAAGTTTTGCAATTTAGAATATGTGTTAAAACATTCTTTTCAATGGTTAACATTATGTATTTCTGTGCTTTGGCGTCTTTTAGGCTCCATTTATCTTTTCCAGTTTCATCTTTCAAGTCTTCAAACAACGATTTTCCATTTACAATATCTAGAAGGCCATTTGTTCTGAAAATAATTGTTATCTGAAAGTTCCATAAATTGAAATTTTCAGGACTTTTGAATCTCACAATATTTGCGATATCTTCGCTGACAGCCATTTTTGTTTTTATATATATTTTACCGCGATTCAAAAACCACGCTCTGCTACCATGTTGGGAATCTCTTATGGTTCAGACAATGAAACAACAAATATGTTTACTTACAGCTGAAGTGGTTTTGAAGAATTAGGCGATTTTACCTTTTAAGAAAGAGTATTTTAAATTTATTATTTTCAAAGAGAGAGAGAAAAGAACGTTTAACAATTTACATTACAATTACTAATTTTGTGATACAAAACACTCCTTTGTTCTCGTTTTTATATTACACTGTTGTCAGTCTAAATGTATTTCAAGATCATTGATTTACTATTCTTCTTTTTTTCCAACAATATTCAAAATACAAATTTCTCTGTGCGTACTCTAAAAACTCATACCGCAATTTTTAGGGAGTATGTAGGTGAGAAGCGCGACACATATACCTATTAAAAATGTTTAGGAAAAGTTTTTAAAAAAATCACATTTGATAATGAATGTTAATAAACACCCGCTGGGCAGGATTCAAAGTAACCATCATTGCCGGAAATGGTCCACGGCGGGTCGTTTCCCGTGTCTCCGCCATTTAACTCTATTTACGGCTGCCTCGACAATAAATTTTGTGGAGCTAATCATAGACGCTTGGCCTACATCGGGACGGGATATATACCGATTAGTAAGTAGAATGAAATCCGGGTAATGCGCCTGTCCATTACTTTCGTTCACGTAGTCAAGTCCTACTGGAGAGTCAAACTTTCTTCAATTCACTACTCCAAAGGAGTACCAAATAAATCATTTTTAATTGTCAAAATTGTCAAAGGAGTACCAAACCCTTCACACTTGTGATGCCGTGCCTCCAAAGCCACGTTTAAAGTATTGTTGATTTCGATGCGTTCTCGTGAATATATGATTTAAAATTGTACCCTATTAATAAATTAGAGAGTTGATATAATCATATAATACCACGTGATTGAGCCTTTTTATACGTTCATGTTTACTTAAGCACCATTTTCAAGTTATTTATCAAAATTCTCCAGATTATTTTACAGATAAATTCCTTATTGTCTAAGTAATTAGGTTTATAACTTGATATTTTAATTTTGGACTTTTTAGACAAAAATATTCGTTTAACCTTTCAATTTTTGAAGCCCATTTCGTTTAAATTTTGAGAAGAAATTGAATCATAAGCGTCCCGAGTTTATTAAAACGCTAGCCTTTTATTTTATTTTTAAAATATGGTCGGCAGCTTGTGTTGCTTTTATCTCAAACAATTATACTATATACCAATCACTTATCAAACCATTCTTTGTAATATAGGCGGTTGTTTATATTATTTTATAATATAACTAGCGGATGTGTACCCGGCTTCGCCCGGGTTTTATTCGAGTGAAAGTTTGCCTAACGAATATTATATATTATGAAGTATAATAAACAATGTTAAAGATTAGTTTTAATTATTAATCAAGATTGTGTGTGAATATGTGGGAAAGATGTAATATCGTTGTTGCTTTCTTGGCCGACTGTTTTACATATGGTGTTATCTTAAAATTGCTTGTTTTGAATATTTTTTTAGATTGAGTTGAATGAATTGCTGAATTTCTTTTTGTATTTATATATAAATAAAATTAACTCTGTTGATTTTTTTTTGTATTTAATCGATAACAGCGAAGTTACGCATGTTAAAGTTAGGAAAAATATTTTGATGTTAAGCAAAACCTGCTCCATCTCGTTTTACATAAATGTTGAAAATTTGGTTGAAATTGATGCATTGTAACGAAAGTTTTTAGTGATGTCCACTTATTAAATTTCCATTTTATTAATATAGATATTATTATAATATAATTTATAATATAAATATATATATTTTATTTTCTTGGAATATGTAATTCACAGAATATGATACCTTCACATGAGTTTTCTTCTTTTTTATTATTATCAACCATGAAGAGTCAAGGTTGAGTAGTTGTTGTCTATTCGAACAAAAAATAATAATGAAAAAGAAATTGTTTGAAAAGTTTTAGAGTTTTGAATTTTGACTTAATCTATTGCATTTTGGCGACGAGGATGTAAAAGTAAGTACCCAACGAAGTATTTTAAAAGTTGTTAGTGTTAAAAAATTATATTAATAAATAATTTTCAAGAGGCGTGAATTAAATATTCCCTATAATTTTACCTAGAATGATATTTTTCACAAAAATAAAAAAATAAATTAGCTCATTATCATTTAAAAAATTTCAAGAAGTAAGTGGAAAGTTTTGAATTATTCGAAAAAGACTTAAAAAATATATATTTTTGCATATGCAGGGATGAATAGAACAAAAATGCCCTTTATTTGCCCTAATTTGTGCAAAAGTGTATGGAATTTTAAGAAATTTGTGCAGCCCAATTCAACCTAAAGACAAAACGTTTGGGAATAAATAGAGATTCTAACAAGACATATTTCTACAAAACGTTTAATAATAGTTGCAAAAGTTTATTTTCTTTAAAAGGAAGCAATTAAAGGGGAAAATGTTTCCGATTTTATAGTGAAGATTATAAGGTTGGCGTCGACGTGTGATTTTGGAAGCTTTCTGGATGATTCTTTGTTTGATAAGATTGTATGGTCTGATTGATGAAAAAATCCAAAAATTAATTTAGTCTGGGTAGACATTCCTTTGGCTAGAGTGATAGAAATAGCATTTTCAAAGAACGAAATTTTAAATTATCCATTTATAACAGGAAGAAACTGTGGATGGATTACGTGTGGAACACCAAAACAGGGAAATTACCCCAGATAAAGAAATGCAAACATTGCGGAAATCTGCACATAGAATATGAATATTTAGAGAAACCTATTTGTTTTAGATACAGAAAAAATGGCACATTGCGCACACATCTGCAGCAGTCAAAATCAGAATAATCGGCAAAAGGGAATACATCAAACAGAAGATCAAGGAGAGGATGAATTGATAAAGAGGTTGACCTGCATGAAGACGCTAGATCATAAAGTACAATATGCAGCAAATGACACCCTTGTCTTATACCAAAAAGATTAAAGTAGAGAAGAACATTTTTTAATTTGAGATGGATACAGGTAGTTGTTTAACCCTGATATCAAAGAATGACCTTAGCAAGTTTTTCCTACAGGTAGAAGTGAAACCTGTAGATATTTCCATCAAAACATAATGTTACGTAAAAAGAAAAATGGCGCATCCCAGAAGAGAATGTTTTAGAACGTTCTAGAAAAATGTAGAAAAATCGGAGAACAACGGATTGGCCAATCAGTAGCGATTTCGCAATGCTCAAGCCTGGCGACTTTGTGATTGGCTAACCAACCATGACCGTTCTGGAAAGATCTACTCCGGTATATATAGGGATGAAGAACTCATGGAAGTCGAAGAACGAAGCTACGTGCTGTACTCCAAGCAAGCTGCTGTCTCAAGAGGTCGGACTGCTGCTTACCGCCGACGCCGGTGTACTTCTTGGAAGATTCTAGAAGGTTCTACGAACTTCTGTTCTGCTCCTGCTTTCCCTCACCGTGCTGCAGTTGGTGAGTTTGTAACTGCTGTTTTCTTTATTGTTGTTTTATTTTGCCCTCTTCTGTAATTATGTTATTAATTAGGCTTAAATAAAGTCCTAACGATCCTTTGTACTCACGGAAGTTATTCATTGTCAACCAACAACGCAACAATTTGGTGTCAGAAGTGGGATCTTTAGGTGAAGCCTGAATAATTTATGGTACTTACCAGAAAAATGGAAGAAATTTTGAAAGCGATGCAAGCTCAAACTCAGGCTTTGCAAGCTCAAAATAAAGAAACTCGTGAAGCTCTGAACGAGGCTTTTCAAGCTCAAAATCAAGAAACTCGCGAGGCTTTTCAAGCTCAACATCAAGAGCTAAAAGAAAGCTTGAGGCTTAAATTCAAATGCTTAGAAGATGAAATCTCTTCTGTAAAAGAAGAAATGAAAGATGAAATCTCCTCTGTAAAAGAAGAAATGAAAGAAGAAATCTCCTCTGTAAAAGAGGAAATCTACTTATATATTTGCCTTATTCTGTCTGTTTGTTTGTCTGTTTGTCTGAAGCTCACGGATAGAATGCGCGCCCATTGGCTGCCAGCAAACACGTGACCTCCCTGCCCGCCCCCCTCTAGACAACCCTGTTATCAGCTGTGTGATACATACACCTGTCTATAGCGGCCATTCTAGACAACCCTGTTATCAGCAGTGTGTTACATCCACCTGTCTATACAGACCACCCTGTCTATAGCGGTCACTCTAGGCAACCCTGTTATCAGCAGTGTGATATATGTGGTTGCCCAAGCGAACGGATGGAACGTTAGAGATAAGGCAAGCATTTTGACTGCTGCAATTCGTGGACCTGCAGTGGATGTACTACAGATGATTCCGGAACAACTTCGCCTAGACTTCAACGCCCTGATTGATGCGTTGGAGTCCCGATATGGAGAAGAACATTACCAACTACTTCATGTGGTGAAGTTCAAGAATAGACTACAAGAAAAGAAAGAAAGTTTGGAGGATTTGGCCAACGACATCCGATTGCCTGGCAAGATTAGCCTTTCCAACGTGCCCGTCTGAAACACACGTTATGGCCCAACAACAGTTTATTGATGCCATCGGAGACCCTGAGACCCAAAAGTTTGCCAGACTTTCAAGTGCGACTACTCTACAAGAAACCCTTGTCCAAGCCATGAAGCATGAAGCTGCCCAACAAGCCTCAAGGGGAAGTTATCGCGTGGCTAGACAAATTAAATTGGATAATCCAGAAAGAGAAAAGGGTCGCTGCTGGACCTGTGGAGCTAATGATCACCTGTCTCCAACTTGCCCCCGAAAAGTGAAACAGCGCAGTGATACAGGTTGCTGGAAATGTGGAAAAGATGGCCACATTAGGAAAAACTGTCCAGATAACTCTAAAACTCCCTCAGCCTCTAGGAAGAACCAGGAAAACTACGAATAGTCAGCTTTTCGGGGCGAAAGCTGGCTGGGTCATTTGGGAATGCCCCTGATGGTACCATTCAAGTCTCCAGTCTTCGAAATACAGAAAATGGATTATTGCTACGGGGCTTCATAAATGGAAGAATCTGCGACATGGTAATTGACACTGGAGCTAATGTCACCCTTGTGCGAACTGATGTCTTCCAGAATCTGAATCCAAAGCCTGCCGAGGTTCGAATGAAGCCAATTTCACTGCAAACTGCAACAGGGGAGCGGGCTAAAGTGCACCATTGTGTCTTGCTAAGCATACAAATCGGAAGCAAGATATACCAGCATAAAGGCTACGTTGCAGATATCATGGACGAGTGCATCATTGGTCTGGATGTCCTGAGACAATTTGGACTTTCGATAGATATCGGGCGGAACTTGCTGCGGACCAGCGATGAAGATATCCCTCTCCTGACATCTCAGCAACTTCACAATTTTCAAGCCTGCCGAGTGTTAGCTCTAGAAGATACACAAGTGCCCCCACGCAGTGAATGTGTCATCAAAGGGAAGTTGGAGACTACCGAGGACATTCCAAAATTTGCCATCCTGGAAGGAGACTCCGAGGCACCTTCAAGGGGGATTCTCGTAGCAAAGGAACTTATTGACACTGGACGGGACGTAATACCAGTAAGGGTGGTGAATCTCTACGACTCTGCACGTGACATCAAGAAAGGCTCATGCCTTGGAAATTCAGAACCTGCTGTTTTGATTAAGAGAAACCATTCAGTTAGCAGAAGTCTAAAAGGGCAGACAATGTTCCAGATCATCTTCAACAAGTCTGGGAGGAAACAAAGAAAGAACTTCAACCTGGACAGCAGAGAGAACTGACAACACTACTTGCTACCTACGGCAACATTTTTGCCAAGTCATCGGAAGACTATGAAAGAACAGATTTGACCAAGCATAGAATCAACACTGGTGAATCAAACGCAATTAAACAAGCACCCCATCGGATACCCCTTGCTCGACGTCAAGAAGCGGAAACCTTGGTAAAAGAGATGCTTTACCAAAACATTATTGATCCATATTCAAGTCCTTGGGTTTCTCCAGTTGTCTTGGTGAAAAAAAAGATGGATCTACAAGATTTTGTGTCGACTATAGGAAGTTGAATGATATCACCAAGAAGGACTCTTATCCTTTTTCTCGCATTGATGCAACTCTAGATACATTGGCTGGATCCCAATGGTTTTCAACACTGGATTTGAAAAGTGGATACTGGAGAGTAGAAATGCATCCTGATGACAAATAAAAGACTGCATTTACAACTGGATCCGGATTGTCGCAGTTTAATATAATACCTTTCGGACTCTGCAACGCGCCAGCAACCTTTGAACGTCTAATTGAAGCTGTTCTGCAAGGACTGGCTACCGAAACATGTATGGTTTATTTGGATGACATCATTGTACTTGGAAAGAACTTTAAAGAGCATCTCTCGAACATTGAGAAGGTGTTTAAACGTTTAGAAGCTGCCAATTTAAAATTGAGTCCAAAGAAGTGCAAACTCTTTAAAAAGGAAGTAGCCTACCTGGGGCATATAATTTCTGCTGAAGGTGTTCAAACTGATCCAGAAAAGACAGAAACTGTAAGGATATGGCCTACTCCTAAAGATTTGACACAACTGAGAAGCTTTCTGGGATTATGCACTTACTACCGAAGGTTCATCCCGGGGTTCTCCAATATTGCAAGACCTCTACATCGTTTGACTGAAAGTGGAAGGCCGTTTGTTTGGACTCCCGATTGTTAGCGAGCCATGGAAAAACTGAAAGAGATGCTGGTGGCTGCTCCTATTCTGGCCTACCCTAGACCTGGAGACTCTTTCATCCTGGACACAGACGCAAGTAATACAGGAAATGGTGGCGTCCTCTCACAAGTGCAGGAAGGCTCCGAAAGAGTAATTGCTTTTTTTAGCAAGACTCTATCTAAGCCCGAACGAAACTACTGTGTAACTAGAAAAGAGTTGCTGGCTATCGTCAAGTCTATTGAACATTTCCATCATTACCTATATGGACAGGAATTTATTCTCAGGAGTGATCACGCTTCCTTGCAATGGCTTTTAAATTTCAAGAATCCAGAAGGACAGCTGGCCAGATGGATTGAAAGACTTCAGGAATACCAAGTTAAAATTCAACATCGTCCTGGAAAACGCCACCAGAATGCTGATGCGCTTTCAAGAAGGCCATGTGTTCCACAATGTGGACATTGTGCTCGTGCTGAAGACAAATATGGCGTAAGGCAAGTTACAGTGCAAGAAAGCGATGAAGTAGAAGAGCAACATTGGACTGAACAAGCTTTAAGAAAATCTCAACGTGAAGACCGAGATCTCTTGCAAATGATAAATTGGTAGGAATCAGATGAAAGACCATCCTGAGAAGATGTGGCCCCGTACAGTCTTAACTCCAAAAGTCTCTGGTCCCTCTGGAATTCTTTGATCCTGCGAGATGGTGTCTTATACAGGAAATGGGAGAGCGAGGATGGCAAGCATGAATCCTGGAAGTTGGTGTTACCCAGATCTCATGTACCTTGGGCTCTCCAGGAGATGCATAACAGTCCCACGGGAGGTCACTTCGGTCTCAGAAAAACATTGGCCAAAGCTAGAGAAAGATTCTTTTGGCCGGAAAGTCGAGCTGATGTTGAAAGATAGTGCAGAAACTGTACGCAATGTTCAGCGAGAAAAGGACCGACAACAAGATCCAAAGGAAAGTTGAAGATCTACAATGTAGGTGCCCCATTTGAACGGATTGCAATTGATGTTGTGGGGCCCTTTCCAAAAAGCGACCTAGGAAATAAGTACATCCTGGTAATAATGGATTACTTCACTAAATGGCCTGTCGCAGTCCCTATTCCAGACCAAGAGGCTTCAACTGTATCCGAGACGCTACTGCAAGATTGGGTCTGCATTTTTTGTGTGCCAAGAATTCTGCATTCCGACCAAGGAAGAAATTTCGAGTCAAATATTTTCCAAAAACTGTGTAGACGACTGGGCATTGAGAAAACAAGAACTACACCTTTGCATCTTCAATCTGATAGAGTGGTTGAACGTTTTAACAGGACTCTTACACAGCACCTGACCATGTTTGTTGACAAGAATCAAAGAGACTGGGATCAACATCTTCCCATGCTCCTGGTGGCTTATCGATCAGCTGAGCATGAATCGACTGGTTATAGCCCTGCTAGAATGCTATTTGGCCATGAACTCCGAATGCCTTGTGATGTGCTCCTTGGTCGTCCAGAAGAAACCTTCGAAAACACTAATGAGTACATCTCTCACCTGGAAGAAAATATGCTGACCATTCACCAGTGGGCAAGAGAAAAGCTTCACTTTTCCAGTGAGAAAATGAAAGACAGGTACAACGTCAAGACCTTCCACAAGACTTTCAAAGAGGGTGAAATGGTTTGGCTCCATAATCCTCAACGGAAGAAAGGACTTTCTCCTAAACTTCAGTATCAGTGGGAAGGACCCTACAAGATCATCAAGTGTCTCAATGATGTCATCTATCGAATTCAGAAGACCCCGACGTCTAAACCCAAAGTGGTGCACTACAACCGATTAGCACCTTTCAGAGGTTCTGTTCCAGAACAATGGACTGTTCGGGACGATCAGTCCTAAGGAGGGGGCAGTGTTACGTAAAAAGAAAAATGGCGCATCCCAGAAGAGAATGTTTTAGAACGTTCTAGAAAAATGTAGAAAAATCGGAGAACAACGGATTGGCCAATCAGTAGCGATTTCGCAATGCTCAGGCCTGGCGGCTTTGTGATTGGCTAACCAACCATGACCGTTCTGGAAAGATCTACTCCGGTATATATAGGGATGAAGAACTCATGGAAGTCGAAGAATGAAGCTACCTGCTGTACTCCAAGCAAGCTGCTGTCTCAAGAGGTCGGACAGCTGCTTACCGCCGACGCCGGTGTACTTCTTGGAAGATTCTAGAAGGTTCTACGAACTTCTGTCTTCTGTTCTGCTCCTGCTTACCCTCACCGTGCTGCAGTTGGTGAGTTTGTAACGGCTGTTTTCTTTATTGTTGTTTTATTTTTGCCCTCTTCTGTAATTATGTTATTGATTAGGCTTAAATAAAGTCCTAAAGATCCTTTGTACTCACGGAAGTTATTCATTGTCAACCAACAACGCAACAATATGATGTCATTAGAGCACCGATTCTTTGGGAAATATATTTTAGAGTCACAGGGTGAAGTTTTTTGACTTAGAGCAATTGTGGTAAAAGGTTAAAATAAAAAAATGGCTTTGATGGTATTAAAATGGATAAACCGATCAAAAGTAGGAAATATTGCTTTGGGAAGTAATACGGAGTAAATTTTGAGAGAATACCGAGCCTTATTTAGTGATAATATAGATTCAATAAAGGGATTCCCGATCTCAGTAAATGTGTGTAATGCGAATCCAATATTTCATAAGGCTAGTCCCGTGCCTTTTGCCATTATAACGGCAGTAACAGAAGCTATGGAAAAGCTGGTGGATAAAGGTTACGTATATATATCGAGTGACGAGCAGCAAGTGGGTAACTCCTGTGGTAGTAGTGCCCAAGAAAAATAAAGAATTTAGAATATGTTACGTTTAAAGGTAACTTTGAATAAATAATTGGACACTGCTGCATATACGCTTACCACTCAACAAGATGTGTTCTTCACCTTGGCCAAGGGAAAGCATTTTTCTAAGTTGGACTTGAGCTATGCTTGCATGTAACTAGAGGTAGGCAAAAGCTCCGACTATTGCTGACGATCAATATACATAAAGGACTTTTTAGGTTGAAGAGAATGCTGTTTTATTGGCTAATACCTCTAGTTATTTTAAATCTGTGATGGATTAAATTTTGGCTGGAATAGATGGAGTAATTTGTTATATCGACTCATTGCATCCGCATCATATGAAGAACACTTGTTGAAGGCTGTACATTTCGGGTAACAATATATAATATTAAAATTAAGAAATATAAAGGTAAATTCATTCAAAACTCAATTGAGTATTTGGGATATCACATCACAGATGATGGCATCATGCATCATGGCATCAAAAGGTACAAGCTATTCAGAAGGCCAAAACCCCGACAAATATTTCAGTATTGAGAACAAATTTTGGACTAGTGAATTATTATGGGAAAATCATACCAAATTTGCCTGAATTGCTAAGGCCTCTTCACCAACTTCTGCAGGAAACGAGTCAGTAGATCAGGACAAAGGAATGTGAGGAGGCTATTGACAATTACAAAAATGTATTACTTCTGAAAAAGTATTAGTTCCATATGTGGTACTACCTTGCCTCTATGTCTGACCACGGATGCATCCCAGTTGGAGTGGGCGCTGTATTGCCTCATGTGATGAGCAACATGATAAGAATAAATAAAAAAATAAATTTAAAATCGAAGAGGTAAAAAATCAGTAAATTGTTATATACAGTCGACCCTCGATAATTTGAAACTCAGGGGACCAGAGAAAATTTTCAATTTATCAAGAGTTCAAAATAACAACTAAGAGGGAGGGAGGGAAAATATCAGGTAAACAAGAGTTTGAAGTTTTGACAGCTTCGGGAAATACATACTATGTTGATACAAGATTAAATAAGTAACTTACCACAAGGTTTTAAAGTAATACATTTATTGGAAGCGTTAGGGTTTCTCAAACAAGAGTTTGATTTAAAAAAATCGTGATTTATTATTTTAAACATTTGTACAATTATTTACAAATGTTCGTTTTGAAAAGAAGTCCGTAATTTTTTGTCGAGTGAGCAACTTCAGTCTATCATTGTCCAATGAATTTAAGGTAGTAGTAAGAGCTGCGAAGAAATCGTCACTTGTGTTTGTCCTGAGAGCGTAGAAGCGTAAGGTAGTAAAATATCTCTTTGTCTCGCTCAATGTGACTGGAATTGGAGGTTGCTCTTTTTCTTCGTCCTCATTCAGATGGGCCAAATTAAATATTTCGGCATCGGCACCGAGGACATTGATGTCATCGTCGACATGAGAATAATTCTCAACTGACCCTGAGTCAGAATTTGTAATTTTTGGCGGCTCCGATGAATGTTCTACGCTTTCGGTGTGCTTAAACCCGTACTCTCTGAAACAGTTATTAATTACAGGCCTTATCAATAATGATTATAGTGTTCAAATGTTAAAATGACAAAATCTTTAGCGACATATTTTTTCTATTTGTCCATTCTCCACAGTTTGAATTACACGCTTTTTTTTCATTTATGGAAAGACACTTGTTCTTACTTGAATTCGTTTTATTAACACAAATCAAACATTCAAAGCACTCACTTTAACCCTTTGGGTGTGGAACACGACAATAGTTGCTTCGAAGATTTTGTCTGTAGGTGCGGGAAGCGACTTTAGTCTACGTGCTATAAAAATTGAATCCTTTTAGTACGGCCGCTAGTCGCCCAGTTGAAATGTGAAACTGCCGTCCGCTAGGCGTGGAAAATTTGACCTCTAACTTTGTTTTGTTAGTTCACGGGCTGGTCTGGTTTGAGAAAGTCGCCGGCAACATTTCCCCTCGTATTTCATTTTTCAGATAGAATCATACATAATTCAATATAATTGATGTGAATGAACGTATAAAAATAATTAAATATGAGTGATTGAATATTAATTAATTTATTTTTCTATTGTTTTTTGACCAAGAAAAGGTAAATTCATTCTGTCAAGAGATATGTAAATAGTGTTAGTTCAATTTTTAATTTTAATTTTAGTTTTGCTTGGTTTGCATGTAAATATTCTTAAGGAAGAAAAATAAACTTTTTTTTTCTTTTATAAGTGCAGACATCTTTTGTTTAATATAAATTTCTAGAAAATTATTTAAGCAGCAAAATAACAATGGCGACGAGACTTTCTTTCGAACCATATGTAATGAAAGAAGAATCTTTTGAAAATTATCTTCAACGATTCAAACAGTACATTTTTGTGAATGAAATCGAAGGTAAGAAGATTGTTCCTTTTTTTATTATGTCTATTGGAGCAAATACTTATAGTGTTCTAAAAGAATTAATCTCCCCTAGAGATGTTTGTGCATTAGAATTCGAAGAAATTGTTAGTGTTTTACTCACTCATTTTACAGCTAAGCTAAATATCATTTTTGAAAGATATGAATTCAGCCAATTGGTTCAAGAACATGGCGAGAAAATAGGAGACTATGTCCTTAAATTAAAAAAACAAGCTAATAGGTGTAACTTTGGCTTAAATATTGAAGAACACCTAAGGGATAAGTTCATTGCGGGAGTTTCTAATCAAGTTATTTTGAAAAGATTACTCCAAGAGCCTGAGCTCACTTTTAATATGGCAGTGAATATGGCTACCACAATAGAATCGGTAGATTGTAATGTGTTGAAAATGAAGTCTTATGCTGAAACTAAAGAAATAAACAAATTACATTCTAAATGCAAACATTGTGGAAAGATGAATCATCATTCGGACAAATGTTTTTTTAGAACTTCTTTCTGCTATTCTTGTAAACAATTGGGACATATATCGACTGTTTGTCATTCAAAATCTAAGAATGGATATTTTCAACCAAGAAAGAGTGAAGCGTCTGCCCACGGAGAATCATTTTCGGGAAAGAATGGTGAGTCCATCAATAATATAGAATATCTGACTAATAAATTTGAGAGTATTTTGTATGTCTTCGACATAAAATTCTTAGCAGAAATTGACACTGGTGCAGCTTTAACAACTATGTCAAAAGATCTATTTTTAAAATATTTTGAACATGTTAAATTATTTCCGTCTAAATGTTATTTAACCGATTATCAAGGAAAGGGCATTTCCTCTATTGGAGAATGTAAAGTAAAAGTGAGATATAAAAATAAAATAGGCCATTTAAACTTAATAGTAACAAATATTGAAAATAATAAATTTCTCATAGGAAAAGACTGGATAGTATATTTTGATATGGTACAAATTAATGTCCAACAAAATAATAATTTTGATACTAATTTTATTTTTAATAAATATTATAAACTTTTCGAAGATATAGTCTTGCCAATAAAAGATATTTCCGTACACATTAATGTAAAAAATAATTTTGCACCAAAATTTTATAAATTTAGACCTGCTCCCTTTGCTATTAGAAATTTAATTGAAGAAGAACTATTATTTTTATTGAATAATGATATTATTGAAAATATAGTGGATAGCCCAATAGCTTCACCGCTAGTATGCGTCCCTAAGAAAAACGGCAAAATTAGAATTTGTGCGGACTTTAAAAGAACCTTAAATCCATTTATCGAGGATGTTAAGTATCCGATACCGAACATCGATAATGTTTTACATTCATTTTTTGGTAAAAGTATATTTAGTAAAATTGATCTTTCAAGCGCATATCATCAGATACTTCTAGACGAGGAATCTCAAAAATTAACAGTTATTTCTACCCATAAAGGCCTTTTTAAATATAAAAGGCTGCCCTTCGGTATCAAGTCCGGAGCGACTATTTTCCAAAGAACTATGGACAATATTTTTTCCGGTCTTAAAAATGTAATAATATATTTAGACGATATTCTTATAGCATCGTCTGATGTAAATGAGCATATTTCAGATATTGAAACAGAGAGAGTCATGAATAAATTATCGGATTTTAATTTTTCAATTAATAAAGAAAAATCTTTGTTTTTTGTTGATGAAATCAATTATTTGGGACATAGAATAAATAAAAATGGAATCTATCCCCTTGAGGATAAATTGGACAGTATAAAAAAATGTCCTAAACCGAGTAACATTTCAGAATTGAAATCTTTCTTGGGCATGTTGTCATTCTATAGTAAATTCGTTAGAAATTTATCCATACATGCAAATCCTTTATTCTCTCTATTGAAAAGAAGTTATAATTGGAATTGGAAAAATGAACATGATCAGGCTTTCGAAAAATGTAAAAATTTGATTAGTACAAAAACTTGTTTGACGCATTATTCGCAAGATTTACCTCTTTATGTTACTTGTGATGCATCAAATTATGGTATTGGAGGATATATTTCCCATATTGTAAACGGCACTGAGAAACCAATTACTTTTGTTTCAAGAACATTAAATGACACAGAAAAGAAATATTCCCAAATAGAAAAAGAAGGGTTATCAATATTCTTTACCTTAAACAGGCTAAAACAATTCCTTTACGGAAGAAAATTTATTATTAATACAGATCACAAACCATTACTAGCCATTTTTGGCGATAAAAATAATTTACCAGCCTTAGTGGCAAATAGATTACATAGATGGTCACTCTCAATATCAAATTTTAATTTTGAAATTAAATATACTAAGGGAACTGAAATACCTCTTGCAGATTTTCTTTCAAGATTTCCAAATCCTGAAAAAGGGGAGAAGGAAGAGGAAATGGGAGAAATATTATTAATAGAAAATTCGATATTAGATTACGTCTTGGTATCGTACAAAACCCAAGAAGATCCAACTCTTAGAAAACTATATAAGTTAGTCAAGTACGATAAGTATGATGTTGACTCAGAGGTAGATATAAAACCTTATAATAGAATTAAAAACGAGATAACAATAGTAAGAAATTGCCTATTTTTCGGAAATAGAATGATCATCCCCGATTCCTTAAGAGAATATGTTTTGAAAATCATCCATGAAAATCATATTGGAGTAAATAAAATGAAAACTCTGGCCAGAAGTTCTGTCTATTGGCCGGGAATGGATGAGCAAATTGAGAAACTGTCTAAAAGCTGTAGCACTTGTATGGAAAACACATCAAAGCTGCCAAACCAGGAATTCACTGAGTGGACTCCACCAAACAAAGTTTGGAAGAGAATTCATCTCGACTATTTCTATTTTGCGGGAAAAACTTTTTTGATATTAGTGGATGCGCATTCTAATTGGATAGAATGTCAAATAGTTCCAAATACATCGGCGGGATTCTGCATAGACTTTTTGAGAGAATGTTTAGCGAGATATGGTATCCCGGAGGTGGCGGTAATGGATAATGGGCCCCCGTTTAGAAGTTATGAAATAAAGACATTTTTCGAAAGAAATGGCATACATGCGATGTTTAGCCCCGCTTACCATCCGGAGAGCAACGGACTAGCGGAAGTGTCTGTAAGAGAGATAAAAAAAGCTATGAAAAGAATTATTTCGGAGGAAAGAGAATTACCCCTTGAGTTTGCTTTGATAAAGGCATTATATGCATATAGATTGAGTCCTTTGACTAGAACGGAAAAATCCCCTGCTGGAATATTTTTAAATCGCGAGATTAGAACAAAGATTTCCATGTTGAGCAAGAAATCAGTAAGAGTGGGGAGATTGAAAAATAAAAAACAGAACAATAGCTACAAAATAAATGATAGAGTAAGATACAGATGGATGGAAAGAGGAAAACCGAAATGGATGTTTGGGATTGTAAAGAGAATAGTGGGAAGCAACAGCTGTATGATAGAAACTGATGGAATTGAAAAGAAAGTACACACTAACTATATGAGGAGAAGTATGGAGAGAAAGGATGTTTCATCATCAGAAGAAGGAATAAGCTACCCAAGGCCTCAGACGTCAAGTCCCCTGACTCCTGCTACAATAGTAGCAGAATCTACACCTGGACCACCGACTGAATCTACACCTTCCCGGAGATATCCACTACGAGAGAGGAGACCACCGGATAGATATGTACCTTGATGAGTATTGCTATCTTAAAAAAGGGGGAGTTGATGTGAATGAACGTATAAAAATAATTAAATATGAGTGATTGAATATTAATTAATTTATTTTTCTATTGTTTTTTGACCAAGAAAAGGTAAATTCATTCTGTCAAGAGATATGTAAATAGTGTTAGTTCAATTTTTAATTTTAATTTTAGTTTTGCTTGGTTTGCATGTAAATATTCTTAAGGAAGAAAAATAAACTTTTTTTTTCTTTTATAAGTGCAGACATCTTTTGTTTAATATAAATTTCTAGAAAATTATTTAAGCAGCAAAATAACAATAATTCAGTAGAACGACATTTGAAAATTATCCCGCATGTGTTTTTTTGAACGAAAAATCGAAATTATTTTTAAGGAGAAATAACGAGCATTTCTAACCTTAGAGATAAAGTATAAAAGGATGAATTGTGAAGAGTAATGATAAACGGGAAAATAAAGTGTCCAGGGATGGGAATCGAACCCACAGTGTTGTAATTTGTAACAGTTTTATATTGTTCAAGAAATACAGAATGCTCTTGTTATATTGCTATTTTCGATTTTGCAGAGAATATCGTCAATATTGCAGAATTTGATTCTAAGTTGCTTCTTATATATTACTAGCGGATGTACCCGGCTTTGCCCGGGTTTTACCCGAGTAAAGGTTTGTCTAACGAACATTTGTTAAAACAATTCTCTATAAACTTATCAAAAAAAGAGATATATTTCGATAATTTGAAACTCGTAAATTTTAATCTCTCGATAAAGTGATCATTTTTTCCCGGTCCCTGTGTGCCGTGTCATCCTGAATTTTGTCTTTCCTAATTTTCTACATTAAAAATCATCGTTTTATCTAGTGAACATTTTTTCTCGGTCCCTTGAAAAATACTCGATAAGTTGAAAAAAATCATGGTCGTCTATGGAAGATGGACGAAGTTCCCGGAGGTCATCTTGGGCAAGCCCCCGCGAGGCTTTTTTTCTTGTCTACTTGGCACAGTTGTGTCACCAACTCTGCCCCCGCGCGCCAGGACCTCTTGATCCCTCTGATTGGTCGGTGGGTACTTGGACTGTCCATTCGGCCGGCGGCCGGACGATTACATTCTCTCGACAGGGAGTGGGGCAGACCTAAGCCTATCTCCGTCGCAAGGTGGCGCTGCTTGCGAATTAAAGCTACAAATCTGCAAATAACTCTAAGGATATTCAAGATATTCAAGAAATTATTTTTCAAAAACCTTTCCGGGGATATCTACTTATATATTTGCCTTATTCTGTCTGTTTGTTTGTCTGTTTGTCTGAAGCTCACGGATAGAATGCGCGCCCATTGGCTGCCAGCAAACACGTGACCTCCCTGCCCGCCCCCCTCTAGACAACCCTGTTATCAGCTGTGTGATACATACACCTGTCTATAGCGGCCATTCTAGACAACCCTGTTATCAGCAGTGTGTTACATCCACCTGTCTATACAGACCACCCTGTCTATAGCGGTCACTTTAGGCAACCCTGTTATCAGCTGTGTGATACATACACCTGTCTATACAGACCACCCTGTCTATAGCGACCACTCTAGACAACCCTGTTATCAGCTGTGTGATACATCCACCTGTCTATACAGACCACCCTGTCTATAGCGACCACTCTAGAAAACCCTGTTATCAGCTGTGTGATACATACACCTGTCTATAGCGGCCACTCTAGACAACCCTGTTATCAGCTGTGTGATACATCCACCTGTCTATACAGACCACCCTGTCTATAGCGGTCACTTCAGGCAACCCTGTTATCATCAGTGTGTTACATTCACCTGTCTATACAGACCACCCTGTCTATAGCGACCACCCTAGACAACCCTGTTATCAGCTGTGTGATACATCCACCTGTCTATACAGACAACCCTGTCTATAGCGATCACTCTAGGCAACCCTGTTATCAGCAGTGTGATACATACATCTGTCTATACAGACCACCCTGTCTATAGCGGTCACTTTAGGCAACCCTGTTATCATCAGTGTATTACAATCACCTGTCTATACAGACCACCCTATCTATAGCGGTCACTTCAGGCAACCCTGTTATCAGCAGTGTGATACGTACACCTGTCTATACAGACCACCCTGTCTATAGCGGCCACCCTAGACAACCCTGTTATCGGCTGTGTGATACATTCACCTGTCTATACAGACCACCCTGTCTATAGCGACCACCCAAGACAACGTGTTTAAAATATATTCGCACTCGGGTAAACCCCGGGCGTTGCCCGGGCCATTCGTCTAGTACCTAATAATATCCCAAAATTTCACGGCGATTGGATGTATGGTTTTTGAATCTATAGAGTACACACACACAGACAGACATTCATTTTTATATATTTATAGTTAGATAGACTAGCGGATGTACCCGGCTTCGCCCTGTTTTACCCTAGTGAAAGTTTACCTAACCAGTATTTGATAAAAATTATTTTTCGAGCATACATCCACTCTCTACTTAAACTTTTTTATAAAGATAAGCTGTACCCGTTCACACGTTGCTGTGTTTGTACAAAAAGGCAGTTTTGATACCTCAAACATAATTTATTCATTATAAAATGTATACAATACATCAAAATGAAAATTAATAATGAAATTATCCCTACATATAAGTCATTTGAATATAACATATGTACAAAACATAGATATACATAGTTAATGGTAGAATAAACATGCTTCTTCATTTGTGATATTAAACAATATTGCAAACGAATTTCAATTGAACAACTATTTTGTAATTATTAAATATTATCATGAAATGAATAATATTTGATTATTGATGGTGAACTTTATCTTAGTAGTGCTTGTAAATATACAACATTTTTTGTTTTCCTATCTGGTGCAAGAACAAATAAATTTGATGGTTTTCCAACTCGTGAACACCCAACGTACAGCTGGCCATGTGAGAAGCATGGATTTATCAAATTTAATCCACATACTTGCAATGATTGTCCCTGTGCTTTTTTAAGGCTAGTCGCTCAGGAAACTAAACGTTTGAATTCAAATGGAGTATCCATTGGTATCATAGGAATGCGCGGTAGCAATACATGTTCCCCTTGATATTTTCCATTTAAAATGGTTGCCTCAATTATGTTATTCATTAATTTTTTTACTGATAGCTTAGTCCCATTGCATAGTCGCGGTGGATTTATATTTCGTAGAAGGATGATTGGGGAACCAATTTTCAAAGATAAAATATACGGTGGCATTCCTGGTAGATCCAATGAATTTGAAAATTATATTGGATAATTAACTGATTCATCGGGATTGACATCAGTATCTATGGATTTTTATGTTGTTTCTTCTTCATGTATTTCAATTTGAATTGTGCAGTTAATTGAATTCACGTCAATGTTTTTGGCTGACAATATAGCACGCTCACTAACCCGATGATTATTTTTATAATTCTGCGATAAATTTGGAAATATTTGGCAATCAATTCATCAGTGGATTTTACAAAGTGACAAAAGTTTTCTTGTAATGTAATACAGTGTGTGGATTCGTCCATTTCCATTTTACCATTCCCAATATCAAACAATTGTTTTGCAAATCGTTTAGAAGATTCATCTTGTTGTAATTGAACACGCATATTGGTCTTTAAAGATATTTTATCCACATACCGCCATAACACTGATGATTTTAGACATGTATTCACTTCATCTGCAGGTGTTGAACGTGGTATAACTGGTAGAGTTTGTCGAAAATCACCAGCTAGCAAAATGAGTGCACCACCAAAGAGTTGCTCATTTCTTCTCAAATCTTTTAATGTACGATTGAGTGCTTCCAAAGATTTCTTGTGTGCCATGGTGCATTCATCCCATATTATAAGCTGACATGATCTTAGTACTTTTCCCATCCCAGAATATTTGCTAATATTACATATTGGAGTTTCAATTATCTGCATATTTAATGGCAATTTCAACGCTGAATGTGCTGTTCGACCACCGTCCAAAAGAGTTGCTGCAATACCAGATGATGCAATAGCCACCGTGACGTCACGACCAATGAGAAGGCAAGTTCCACATTCGGCCAAGTATCTCCCCGTCTCCCGTGTTTCCTTTTAGATTTCAACAGATTAACTTACGTGAATAAATAAAAATATTATTGATCTCTAGCTGAAGAAAATAATTGGAATAACGTTTATTTAACCCCACAATTATTTAATCTTTTTAAAATAAAGTACACTACTTAAATGAAAATATGTTTCTTATACAATCTAAAATTATGAAATAAACTTTTAAATCGGTAACCTTTATGAGTACCTTTAAATATATACACTGGTGTCCAAAAAATAAGAAACTTAACCAATATTGAAATTTCTCAAAAGCTAATTAATTAAGAAATATAAAATTTAGTATACAAATAGTTTAAAATATGGAGAATTTGACTAGCTATATGAAAAAAAAATTGAAATTATGAAATATGCAAATTATTACTAACATACCCAAAGCTAAGGTTCCAGATCTTAAAGAAATAAGATATCAATAGGGAGTATGATCACCTCTAACAGCTATCAAGGTCTCACAGCGAGCCCTCATACTGTTTACCAGGCTTTGGAGGAGGTCCAAGGGTAGTAAACCCCACTCCTCCAATAGAGCAGTTCTTAGCTCAACGAGGGTTCTGGGAGAAGGGTGACGAGCTCCAATACGCCTCCCTAGAGCATCCCACACATGCTCTATTGGAATCAGATCCGGAGATCTGGCTGGCCAATCCATCCTTCGAATATTCTCACTCTGGAGATATTCATTGACTAGCCTAGCCCTATGCGGACGAGCATTATCGTCCATAAAAATTAAATTTTGACCAATTTGATCTCTATAAGGTCTTAGATGAGGCTCAAGGATCTCGTCCCTGTACCTTTGGGCAGTTAAAGTGTCCCCAGAAAAAAATGTGGAGGGGTGTGCGTCTGCTAGAACTGATGCCAGCCCAGACTAAGAGACTGCCCCCTCTAAAACTGTCTATTTCCCTGATGTTACTGGGATGATAGCGGGTTCCATGCTCCCTCCAGATGAAAACTCGTCGAGAATCTGTGTTTAAACTAAATCTTGACTCGTCACTGAAGAGAACATTGGCCCACTGATCATGAGTCCAGGCGTGATGTTCCAAGCACCAATTCAAGCGGGCTCTCCTGTGAGCAGAGGTTAAAGGGATACAGACCCTTGGTCGTCTTGCATAAAGAGCACCTTCGTGAAGCCTTCGGTAAACAGTTTGTCTTGAAATTCTCGTTCCAGTAGCACTTGAGAGTTCATTAGAGAGTTGAATAGCTGTCATCTCCCTATGGCGCTTGGCAGTTACGACCAGATAACGGTCTTCAGAGATAGCTGTTTTTCTTTTTCTACCAGAACCTTCTTTTCCTTTGATGGTTCCTGTCTCAATGAACTGTTTCCATATTTTGCTGACCACAGATTTATTCACATTTAGCCATTTTGCTACTTCAACTTGTGATTGCCCTGCCTTCATTCTTCCAACAGCTCTCCATTTTAAATCATCTGCTAAAATTTTTCGTAAACTCATAATTAACTAAGGATTAAATAAAATTATAATTGGACAATTCTTAGATGGGGTAAACGACACGCCAAATAGCACACTTATAAAGACAAGCAAAAATTTGCATATTTTCAATTTTACCCAATCGAATGGTTGCGATAAATAAATTCTACGACTTAAAAACCTAATTAAATTACTTTTTAGCTTTCAGCGTTGTATATTTTAAAACATATCATTAAAAAACAAAAGTTTTTTATTTTTTGGACACCGGTGTATATATATATTTAATTATATAAGTATCTTTAATCGATAATCTTTATAAGAATAAATTATTTATTTCATTATAAATAGAAATTTAATTTTTAGTATCGCATTTATATTTATTCGAATTTTATATTTAAACGATACTCATTTTTTCTTTTGATTTTTATATATCGTATATATCGTCTTGCACAATTATTTAAACCTTTTAAAATATAAAGTACAATACTTAAAATAAAATATGTTTCTTTTACAATCTAAAATTAGAAAATAAACTTTTAAATCGGTAACCTCAAGGAGATAGCCATTATAAAGCACTAATATTTGAATTAGTTTTACTTAATATATTAGCCCTGAAAGACCCAAGGTCATCAGGCGTGGAACAAAACCTTAGTCTATCTCCGTCGCAATGGTGGCGCTGCTTGCAAGTTAAAGCTACAAATCTGCAAATAACTCTAAGGATATTCAAGACTAGAAGACCGGGGTTTACCCGAGTGCGAATATATTTTAAACACGTTGTCTTGGGTGGTCGCTATAGACAGGGTGGTCTGTATAGACAGGTGTATGTATCACACAGCCGATAACAGGGTTGTCTAGGGTGGCCGCTATAGACAGGGTGGTCTGTATAGACAGGTGTACGTATCACACTGCTGATAACAGGGTTGCCTGAAGTGACCGCTATAGACAGGGTGGTCTGTATAGACAGGTGATTGTAACACACTGATGATAACAGGGTTGCCTAAAGTGACCGCTATAGACAGGGTGGTCTGTATAGACAGGTGGATGTATCACACAACTGATAACAGGGTTGTCTAGAGTGGCCGCTATAGACAGGTGTATGTATCACACAGCCGATAACAGGGTTGTCTAGGGTGGCCGCTATAGACAGGGTGGTCTGTATAGACAGGTGTATGTATCACACTGCTGATAACAGGGTTGTCTAGAGTGGTCGCTATAGACAGGGTGGTCTGTATAGACAGGTGGATGTATCACACAGCTGTAGAGTGGTCGCTATAGACAGGGTGGTCTGTATAGACAGGTGTATGTATCACACTGCTGATAACAGGGTTGCCTAGAGTGACCGCTATAGACAGGGTGGTCTGTATAGACAGGTGGATGTATCACACAGCTGATAACAGGGTTGTCTAGGGTGGTCGCTATAGACAGGGTGGTCTGTATAGACAGGTGAATGTAACACACTGATGATAACAGGGTTGCCTAAAGTGACCGCTATAGACAGGGTGGTCTGTATAGACAGGTGGATGTATCACACAGCTGATAACAGGGTTGTCTAGAGTGGCCGCTATAGACAAGTGTATGTATCACACAGCTGATAACAGGGTTTTCTAGAATGGCCGCTATATACAGGTGGTCTGTATAGACAGGTGGATGTATCACACAAGTGATAACAGGGTTGTCTAGAGTGGTCGCTATAGACAGGGTGGTCTGTATCGACAGGTGAATGTATCACACAGCTGATAACAGGGTTGTCTAGAGTGGTCGCTATAGACAGGGTGGTCTGTATAGACAGGTGTATGTATCACACTGCTGATAACAGGGTTGCCTAAAGTGACCGCTATAGACAGGGTGGTCTGTATAGACAGGTGGATGTAACACATTGCTGATAACAGGGTTGTCTAGAATGGCCGCTATAGACAGGTGTATGTATCACACAGCTGATAACAGGGTTGTCTAGAGGGGGGCGGGCAGGGAGGTCACGTGTTTGCTGGCAGCCAATGGGCGCGCATTCTATCCGTGAGCTTCAGACAAACAGACAAACAAACAGACAGAATAAGGCAAATATATAAGTAGATAACCAAAGAAATTATTTTTCGAAAACCTTTCCGGGGATATACCTAATAATATCCCAAAATTCCACGGCGATTGGATGTATGGTGTTTGAATCTATAGAGTACACACAGACAGACATTCATTTTTATATATATAGATTAATTTGTCAATACACTATTCATAAAATGAATATTATTGGGTTACACATCGGGAGTCCGTTTATCTGTTTGTAATTTTGATTCTTGTAATTAAAGTAGCTGAATGACAGAAATAGTTTGAGTAAGTATATTAGGGCTTTTCTTGACAATGGTAGGTTAAGGGTGGACATTTAAAACTTCTGATATTTTTGTGATAGCTTCATAATGTGGAATACATACATACATTACATACATACATACATACATTACATTACATTATATTTACATTTACATTACTTTTATATTACATTAACATTACACGCTTGTTCGGCGGTACATATACTAAAATTGAAAAGAGAAGATTAGCATGGCCCCTGCGCAAGGATGACACACAAAATCGTGAAGCGTTCCATTAGCATTACATTTGCATTATATTTACATTAACATATACATTCACATTACTACATACATACTCGGGCGTGCGGCCGTGTCTTAGCCGTGCTCCGGATTTCTTCGCCTTTCGCTTCTCTTCCAGAGATCCTAGTGAAAATCCAACTTCATATCTGTTCTCTCCATCATCAGTTCTAAACTTCTGTATATTTATTTTCTCCAAAGTAATCATTTGCATTTTTGATCTTTGTAGATTTTTCATACTTTTTTTCCAAGTTTCAAGTTGAAACTTGGTAATCATCACCATGGCAACGGCCGAGAAGGTCGTTGCGTCATCATCTTCATCTGTTGACTCATAGGTTGATAATATTCCACCAGAAACATATACGTTGTCACAAATCACAAAATGAAAATTTACATACTCACCGACAAAATAAAATCAACTTGAAAATTTTCAAAACCAAAAGTTTAAATTCTCACCTGAAGAGAGAAATAAATTTGAAGAAATAAGGAAAATTGCCCATGAAAAAAAAAAAAGCAGCGAAATAAAAAAGAGCGACTACCCGATTTGAAGCACTTCCCGATGCATCTGCCGAAGAACACCTAATCGGCATCGGAAATATCGGTTTTGAGAACATCCACTCGGTGGGCAAGATCAATGGACAGGCGATTGTCTCTGTCGCTGATCGGAAACAGGCAGAGTTGCTTCTAGCCGAAGGATTTAAAGTTAAAAATAAAACGGTGTACCCATCCCCTCGTTTCAGAGTGGCAAAATAATACATCTTATCAGGCGTCCTGGCCTTCATTCCAGACCAAGAAATATTGAAATCCCTGGCACCATATGGACAGGTGCTGAGCATCCGCCCGCTCCCTTTTCCAACTGAAAATCCCCTTCTAAATCACCTTTCTTTACAGAGAAGAGAAATCGTCTTTAAAAATAGGGGAGAAAACGCCAATGCCAGCGGTGATTAGAATCAACCATATGGAAAGGCCTACTAAGATCTTCATCGGGGAGGACGTGGTGTGCGCCGGACGCAGGAGGCACGGGCACACTAAGAACAAATGCCCATTTGACCCTGAGATAAGGGCAAAGATCACGAGGATCTTCGCTGAGGCCCTGAGCCCCACACCGCAGGACAAGAATCCAACTGAAGAAGAACAGCCGTCCCGGGAAACAAGGGACCCCCTGCTAAAAAAGACACTTAACGGCCTCTTCAGAAGGGGAGAGTAACGAGCAGGAGACACACGATCAGGGAAAAAGAACAAAAAAAAATGAAGGTGTGCTTCCTCCGCCTCGTGACATAGTAAAAGAACAAGAAAATGCCCAGGCAGAGAAACATGGGGAGGATAAAATCCTCAATATTGACCACATCCAGGCTTATCTGCCAAAGGCAGTTAAACCGCTAAATGAAGAAATGTTTGAGGACGATCAAGAGACGATTGTTAGTCAATCGGATTGGTCAACGACATCCTCACAACATGAAATGGATATCCTTGAATGTGAGAAGAAACCCAATCCACAACTAGAGAAGGCGATCGCTGCATTAAAAAAAAACTGAGTTTTCCAGGAAGACAAAAATAGACGAACAAATCGCTAAATATCCGGACCTGCAGATAGATATCTTCCGACACCCCTAGCCCTAATTGAACGGAAAAAGGACATCATAAATTTGAAAAGCGAAGACAGAAAAAATCTGAACGTAACTATACAAAAAATTAAACTGATTTTAAAAACGATGCGAGAAGAATGAAACGTCGATGTTTATATTTTTCTAATTACTCCTCTCTTTCATTTCTCTTTATATATCCTCTCTTTTATTATATCTTGCCTTTTATTATCTCGCTTTCGACTTTATTGTAAATACACCGTTTTTAAACAAACACGTTTATATATTTTTAATCTTTTACCCTCATAATTTTTATATATATTTTCTATTTAATTATTTTATTTTCGCGCACTTTGGATATTGGACTCTCGTGAGCCATCCCTCGAAATTGTAAATACTGATACCTTCAAAAATTTGACGCTCAATGCCAGCGGTATTGCGGATAAAGAAAGGAGAGAATATTTACAAAAATGGATGAAGCAGAACGAAGCTGACATTTATCTATACAAGAATCCAATATTGAAACTTTTAAAATGCAAAATGACCTAAGCAATTACGATAATTATGTAAATAAATATATTTCTCGCGGCGACAGACAACTAATAATTTTAAATCGTTCGATATTTAGCGCGAATTTTCAAATAATTAAGAATGGTAAAATATGCGCCATTGAACTTATAATGAATAGAAATATCATAATTTTAATTAACGTTCACCACTCCCACGACCCTGTCGAAGTTTACAACGACCTCCAACTAATGCAAAACTGTTTAAACGCTTATCCGAGAGATACTGTGGCGTTTATTCTTGGTGACTTCAACATCCGGGACAAGCCGGGCAGGACGGAATCGCGTCGGAAATTTAAACTTTTATCAGACTTCAAGTAAAAAAAAAATATTATCGATATACACTGCGTGACATTGAAAATGGAACACCAAGAAATAGTGGCCAGAAAGTGATGAAACTCGGCAGACAGAGAGAGACAGGGACGAACAATAAGTGATCTTTATTTCAAAATGATAGTTATAATACAGAGCGAGAACGGCGTCGGCTTAGTAGCAAGTAAGACCACCGCGGACGGCGATGCACGCAGAAACATGCCTAGGTAGAGAGTCAATCAGAGTACGGATGGCGTCCTGAGGGATGGCTCTCCATTCCCTCTCAACCATTTGCCACAGTTCGTATTCTGAACGCGGCTGTGGCAAGGCATGCAAACGGCGTCCAATGATGTCCCAGACGTGCTCGATTGGTGAGAGATCAGGAGAGTACGGTGGCCAGGGAAGCATTTGTACATCTTGCAGAGCTTGTTGGCTAATGCGAGCAGTGTGCGGTCGGGCGTTATCCTGCTGATAAAGGGCATTGGGTACCTCCAGAAGGTAGGGGAGTGTCACCGGTCGCAGCACATCATCAACGTATCGTTGGGCCGTCATAGTGCCCTGAATACGAAGTAAAGGTGACCTGGAATCATACGCGATTGCGCCCCAAACCATGATTCCACGTTGTCGCACGGTGGGGCGTTCCACAATTGCTGCCGGATTGGACCTTTCTCCACGTCGACGCCACACGCGTACATGGAGACTATCACTGGACAAGCAGAAACGCGACTCATCTGAGAACACGACCCTGTGCCATTCCGTCATCCACGTCGATCTAGCCCGGCACCATTCCAAACGTTGGCGCCTATTCGGTGGGGTCAATGGCAGTCTTCTTAGCGGACGGCATGAGTGCAAGCCATTAGCAACCAATCGACGGGAAATGGTTCTGGTCGAGATGGAATGATCTAGGGCAGGGGTGGCGAACCTTTTTATATTAGAAGGCCAATTTTCATTTTACCATTTTTGAGAAGGCCGCATATTTATATATATATATAAATATTATATATATTATATAATATATGACATTCGTATTAGATATTTTCAATAAAATAATGAAAGTAATTGAAAACTGCGAAACAAAAATTATAGTTTTGAATTTAAGAAAAGGCCACAACTTGGGCAAGAAAAGGCCACATGCGGCCTTAAGGCCGCACGTTCGCCACCCCTGATCTAGGGTGTCTTGCACATGTTGCAGGATGGCGGTACAAGTGGCTTGTGGGGCCGCCACTGCTTGTCGAAGGATACGCCGATCCACACGTGCTGACGCCACTCTGGTTGCACCGACATTTCTATAAATTGCCACATTTCCTTGTTCCAACCATCTTCTCCACAGTCGGTGCACCGTGGACGCACCAAGGTGTGTATCAGCTGCGATTTGACGTATGGACCAACCTGCCCTTTTCAGTCCGATCACCATGCCCCTCGTAAAAGCGTCTGTCTGCTTGAACTGCCTCCGTTTACGATGACCTGGCATTCTCTGTTATTACACGTGTCTTTTGACACAAGAACAAAATTTCTACAATGATTATCCTTGAAGAAATAACGACACGAATACTGTCCTTTCTGCAAGTTCCTTCCCTTATATCTTACTCCATGTGCGCACGAGAGCTGCGCATTTCACATCATTTGCATAACTCGGTTAGGCGCGTCTATCCTGAAATTTGCATAATTTTCTGGCCACTATTTCTTGGTGTTCCATTTTCAATGTCACGCAGTGTATATATTTTTTCAAGCACGTCAACTCTGGACTCGACGGATTCACTGACAAGATTAGAATCTGACACAGAAGATTAAATCATCTGAACCAAGCTTACATGAAGGACTTGATATTAAATATAGGAATATATCTGGGTGTGAATCGTGTATAAGGGGAAAACTGAGTAGAAAACCTTACAATCCTGTTACAGGGGAAAATACCACTGAGTCACTTGAAATAATTCACATGGATCTGTGCGGTCCAATGGCTAATCAATCTTTAGGAGTTTCAAGGTATTTCTTTGTTCTAGTGGATGACTAAGCAGAAGGACTTGTCTACTTTCTAAAAACCAAAGCTGAAACCTTTGATAAATTTAGAGATTTCAAGGCGGGAGTCGAAAATGAACTAAATCTAAAAATAAAGGATGTGCGAGCTGATAATGGCACGGCGTTCACCAATGAGAGATTTAAAGGTTTCCTAATAAAGAGCGGAATTCACCACTAACTCACCACCACCTACTCGCGTCAAAACAACGGAGTTGCGGAGAGAATAAACCGAACTCTAGTGGAAACAGCGCGAACACTATTGATCGACTTAAGGCTACCTATGCCTTTCTGGGCAAAGGTTGTAGCTACGGCGGCTTATGTCAAGAATTGTACTCCGCATAAGTCGCTCAGACATGCTATGCCACTGGAAAATGGAAATGGAGGACGCCTTCTATTAGGCATTTCAGAATATTCGGCTGTATAGTGTATTGGCCCACTAATAAACGACGTAGAAACAAATATTCGCCTAAAAGTCAAAAAGGCATATTTATAGGTTATTCCTTAAGTAGAAATGCTTACCGAGTCTATAACATATTTACTGGGAAAATAGAAGAAGTAAAATCAGTGAAATATATAGAATATAAGAAAGGAATTCATTATGCAAATAATCTCCGAAAGGACACGAATTATGACGAGTTATCGTACAGAAATGAAAATAATGACAATATTGGCGAAATTATAACATTAAAAGATTATAAAAAGCCAATTAATAAAGAAAGCGACGATCTAGAGATAGACCAGGGACATCAAATGTAGATAATTTTCTAGACAATAAGAACCTATCGAAGAAGGAAATGTAAAACCAGGTCGCAAGAAAGGAGATACCCAAAAGGTTTTGGAGGGAAGACATAGAGCTAAAATCAGGGGAAATGAAATTAAGTTGCAAGAACAAGGAGTTAGGCGCCCACAAAGGATAAAATAAGTGAATAAGGCGAACATGATATTAGAAGAAGAAAATGTTCCATATAATTGTGAGGAGGCCATGAAATGCCAACATAGGAATGAATGGATTGGTGCGATGAAGAAAGAACTGGAATTTATTAACGAACTTGAAGTATGGGCTTCAGTTCCTAGAGAAAATAATATGAAGATAATAAATATAAATAGGGTTTACAGCATGAAGGGAAAATCGGGTGTGGGCGATCCTAAAAGCGAGATTAGTCGCCATGGACAGTAACCAAAAATACGGCATCGACTATGAAGAATAATTTTCACCAGTGATCAGAAAGTAAGGTCTTCGCGTAATTGTTACCTTAGTGGCACAGTTAAATTTAAGCATGAAACCGTATGATGTAAAAACGGCATACCTTTATGAAGCAACCAGAGGGATTTGTTAAAAAGGAAGAAGAAGACAAAGTTTGCAAGCTGTTAAAAGCATATATAGTCTTCCACAATCTGGACGCTGTTGGAATAAAATAATCAACGAAATTTTAGCAGAATTAGGAATGATAAGATCTAGATACGACCCATGTGTGTATACTTTACAGAGGAGAAGATAATTTAGAATTTAGGGTTTATATGTTGATGATCTCCTGATAGCCGGGACAGACCAGGCATCCAATGATAATTTAGCATCCGAAATAGAAATATTGTTGATTCAAAGGAAAAAGATGAAAACGAACCATTCATAGGTATAGAAATAAGGAGAACAGAACATGGTTACGATTTATCACAATCCCATTACATTAATAAGATTTTAAGAAGATTTGGACTTGAGGAATGCAAAATTCTACAAACTCCAGGAGATTGAGATCAGAACTTTGATGAGTATAAATAATCCAAGCCAGTAGACAAGACATTGTACCAAGAGATGATCGAGTCACTCATATATCTGGCAATGGGAACTCGTCCAGATATATCCTACATTGTGAGAAATTTATCGTAATATAATAACGATGTAAGAGAAGTGCATTTGACGGCAGTCAAATATATTGGTATCTGAAGGGCACCAGAGATAAAAAAATTTAAGATATAGGCCAATAGAAAATAATATTGTCATTAGTACAGACGCGAGCTGGTGCTCAACAAAAGACGCAAAGTCTTATTCAGGTTACACAATAAAACTTGGAAATAGCCTTATTAACTGGCGAAGTAAAAATCAAAATTTAATGTCTTTATCAACATGCGAGGAATATGCGAAGGAATATGTGAAGTGAAATGGGCTGAAGGACTAATAGAGGAATTGTTCAGAGATATTAGTTTTCCGATAATTTTGAAAACTGATAGCCAATCTGCCATAAAATGTATCCAGTCTGAACAAATAACTTCAAGGACAAAATAAATAAATCGGAGATATTTTTTGTAGAATAGAAAGTTCAAAGTGGAGAAATAAACTTGGAATACGTCCGGAGTGAAGAAATGAGAGCCGATTTTTTAACAAAGAATCTTCAAAAAGATAAACTAAGAAAGTGCATAGGCTCAATAAGACTTTCATAAAAGAAGCTTCCACACAGGGGTGGATTGAAGCAAGAAAATGATTATTCTTTGAGTGTGAAAGCTTGTAAAAATATGAACTTACCCTCTACCATTAATATGTTTATTTTTTCTTTGTTGTCTGTTTTGCATAATTTGATTCTGGTTAGAATGATGTAGGAAAATTAGATGATTCTTTTGTTGCCTTAAATACGAGGTAATTAACTTGTTTCTCTCTCTATATCTGAAAATGCTCAAAGTTTAATAAATTAATTTCATATATCTGGGAGTTGTCTTCGAAAACTGTCCAACGGTTTTTCTAGCAAAAATAGCCATTCAGATTAGGCCTTGCTAAAAACGGATTTGCATCTCAATATTTGTATAAATGCTAATGCAACTGTTTTCTTTAATCTTCGTAACAAAGCGAAAAATGGTCAAAACGCACACAGAATTAAAAATCTCATTTAACACAAGTTAGCAATAGTCTACTCCACCAAATGAGGAGTAATAGAAAAGAAAGTATTACTTATCTTGAAATTGTAGCGTGAATATATCCATTTTAAACCATATATAAACCCATGTAAGATATATAGCGTTGTATCATAAACCTTTGTAGATAGTTTGTGTAAGGCGTGGCATGTAGAGTTCGCATAAAGCGAATGGTGCACGCGGAAGAAATATATTTCGATTTGATTTGATTTACTTTGGCCGGCTCAATTCTTTTGTAGATTTGTAAATACGTAATCATTTGTTTTCTTTATTCTTCTCACCCTAAGCCAGGTATTTCCTACTTATTTCCATAAGATCAATTAAACCTTTGTGATTCAAACATATATTTATTCAACCAACAATAGAATTATTTTAAAATATATCCAACTTAAACCAAACATAGCCTTCTACAACCAAACAGTCATCTCCAATCAACCATAGCCATCTACAATCAACCACGCTGACGAGGGTTTACAACCCGAAATGCGTACGTGGTTGATTTTTTTTAATCAAGAAATTGGGGTGGCCAAATATCTTAGTAACAAGCTAATTCAACATTTAGTTGATTTTGGTTCCACCAGATGGGGCTCAACCATCTAAAATGATCAGGTGTGCGGTCAAGGAAATATACCTTTTTTTCACAAGCAACTATAGCCACCTCAAACCAACCATTTCCAATCAAATATAGACATATTCAAGCCATTGCCATCTTCAACAGGAAATCGCCATCTCCAGATGACGCCAGACAACTCCGGATATCTCCATCTTCAATCATCAATTCTTTCACTCAACACCAGCCATCTCCCGAAATCTTCAGCTCCAGTCATCAGCCTTTTTAAGGTACTTTTAATTGTTTTTTTTCTACCATTTTTTAAAGAATTCACCTTATTATTAACTTTAAAAAATTCACCCAATATCCTCTTCCACCTTTTAAATATGTTTCTTGTTACAAATCATTTTTACGAAATTAATACAATACCTTCAATTATTTTGTCATTTAAATAGTACCACTCCTTTAAATCGATTTAAAAATACGATATTTTACCATTAGAATTTAAACATGTGCAAACAGTTACACCAGTTTTGTCTTAGCCTTTTTATAACACCATATGCAAAACATTGGCCAGGAAAACCATCTGATATGATGTTATATCTTCTCCTATCTTTATTGTATGCCTTTATATTTGAAAAAAATTTATTTCTCAGATATTGACCATATATTTTTATGATTGACTATATTGTTTCTTATAGCTACAAATTATAACATATATACAACGTGTGGTCAATAATTTCCAGGAATGAGACTGGATCACGTAAAATATTTTAAAAAATGAAATAATTTTATAAAGACCTTATAGATAAAACATTAATCAACAGGTAGAAAAAAATTTATCACACAGAAGCACGCGCTCTCATTTTTTTTTCGAATTTATAAGCTCGAGTATATCAGAACATTTTCTAACTTCAGTATGGACTGTATTGAAAAACAACGAGTCTGCATATAGTTTTGCTTTAAATTAGGGAAAACGGCCTCCGAATAATTTCAAATGTTGAAGCAGGCTTTTAAAGAAAATGCTCTATCACATTCGGGGACATTTGAATGGTTTGCACGATTTAAAGCTGGTCGAACAAGCGTCAAGGATGATCTACAAACTAGCAGACCTTTATCGATAAGAAACCCCGAAAATGCACTCAAAATCAAATCATCGATCAAAGAAAACCCAAGAAACACTATCAGAGAGTTTTCAGGAGACTTGGATATCTCTTTTGGAACATGCCAAACAATCATAAAGAATGATCTGCATCTTAAACGACCCCCGGCTAAATTTGTCCCACATCTCTTAACGAATGAGCAGAAAGAGCATCGCAAAGAAACATGCAAAGAAATGGTCGAAATGTTTAATTCTGATCCCCATTGGCTTAAAAATGTTATGACGGGAGATGAAACATGGGTGTACCAATATGATCCCGATACTAAGAGGCAATCAAGCCAGTGGCAAGAGCCTGGAAAACCAAGATTCAACAAAGCAAGGATGATCAAATCGACGCTTAAGTGTCTTCTCATCACTTTCTTTGATAAATCGATCACAAAAATTGAAAGGAAGAATGAAAATAAGTCTATCTCCTACCACGTTTATAATAAATATAATCACCATATAATGCTGACCGCTCTTTACACCACAGAAACAGCTTCATTCGAAAGGACCTATTTAAATTTCTGGTCTCTTATCTATGCCAAATCGGCTACTTAGAAATTTAAAATTCTTTACTCTTGCACTGTTAGCGGGAATGACAGAGCTTATAAAATTCCAGACTCTATGTGGTCTAGATGTATATTAAGAACTATGTCAATTATCCCGTTCTAAGAACGGGTCTAGATGAGCAGTTATTTCTAAACCCGCTTATTAAGGCTTTACCTGTATATATATTTGTAAACGTTATGACATATATAGATATGAAAAATAGTACAAGAGTGAAATTGTACTGATATTGGCTAATAAATCGAGATCGAGAGATGCCTTTTTTATTGTAGAGGTGAAATTGATTTTTTTATTTTATTTTATTTCGACTTAGAGCGCTATGTTCCCCTAGGGACACTTGCACTTTAAAGATAAACAAAGCATTGAAAATAAAAGAAAGAAATTTGAAATATGTACAAGAATTAGTTTGCAAGTTAGTTAGATGAAAAGATAAAAAATATCAACACAATTGAAATGTGTACAAAGGGTTGGTATGCAAATTTAGTTATTGGAAATCAAATTGTAAAGTATTGTGTGTATTCGAGAAGAACATTCACAGTTTGAAGAAAGTTTTAAGGAATATTTTAGAATAAAAATATGCTAGATATTAGAAAATTATTCAATTAAAACAATGCTAAAAAAGAGTTCATTCCTAAATAAAAGAATTCCAATGGAAGTAAGTAGTTTTTTTTATGATATTCAAAATAAATCTGCAAAATGAGTTGAATCTATATATATAAAATTGAATGTCTGTCTGTCTGTTTGTCTGTCTGTTTGTTTGTACTCTATAGATTCAAAAGCCATACATCCAATCGCTGTGAAATTTTGGGATATTATTAGGTATATCACCGGGAAGGTTTTAGAAAAATAATTTCATGAATATCTTGAATATCCTTAGAGTTATTTGCAGATTTGTAGATTTAACTCGCAAGCAGCGCCCCCATTGTGACGATGATAACAAGTTTTCTTATCACTAAGTTTGTAATCTTAAATATTATTTATCAAAAGTAAGATTATCTCAGGATGACACGGCAATGTGACACGGGAAAAAATGTTCACTAGATAAAACTATGATTTTCTATATGATATAAAAAGCCAACAATGAAGAGTGAATGTAATATAAAAAGCCAACAATGAAGAATGAATGTAAGATAAAAAGCCAACAATGAAAAATGAATGTAAGATAAAAAGCCAACAATGAAGAGTGAATGTAATATAAAAAGCCAACAATGAAGAATGAATGTAAGATAAAAAGCCAACAATGAAGAGTGAATGTAAGATAAAAAGCCAACAATGAAGAGTATAGTAATATAAAAAACCAACAATGAAGAATGAATGTAAGATAAAAAGCCAACAAAGAAGAGTAAATATAATATAAAAAGCCAACAATGAAGAGTGAATGTAAGATAAAAAGCCAACAATGAAGAGTAAATGTAAGATAAAAAGCCAACAATGAAGAGTGAATGTAATATAAAAAGCCAACAATGAAGAATGAATGTAAGATAAAAAGCCAACAATGAAGAATGAATGTAAGATAAAAAGCCAACAATGAAGAGTGAATGTAATATAAAAAGCCAACAATGAAGAATGAATGTAAGATAAAAAGCCAACAATGAAGAGTAAATATAATATAAAAAGCCAACAATGAAGAGTGAATGTAAGATAAAAAGCCAACAATGAAGAGTAAATGTAATATAAAAAGCCAACAGAGTGAATGTAAGATAAAAAGCCAACAATGAAGAGTGAATGTAATATAAAAAGCCAACAATGAAGAATGAATGTAAGTTAAAAAGCCAACAATGAAGAGTGAATCTATATATATATATATATATATATATATATATATAAAAGTCAATTTCTGTCTGTCTGTCTGTTTCGCGATAAACTCAAAAACTACTGAACCAATTGGTACCATATTTTGCATGTCGCTTTTTATAAACCTGAGGAAAATTTTCGGCTGCATTTTGATTAGTATTTTTGGCTATTTCTTTTTTTTTCATTTGAAGAACTTTTTTTCACGCGGACTCATCCGGAATGGAATGAATACCTAAATATGGCCATTTTTTTAAGCATCGGTGGTTCAGTGGTAGAATGTTCGCCTGCCACGCGGGCGGCCCGGGTTCGATTCCCGGCCGATGCATTTTTTTTTTTTTACAATTTTTAAAACTCTTTTATATTATCTTATATATATAAAATTGAATGTCTGTCTGTCTGTACTCTATAGATTCAAAAACCATACATCCAATCGCCGTGAATTATCTCAGGATGACACGGCAATTTATTTGCGACAAGAATAATGATACAATTCCAAGGCGAAGATACTATTCCTTTAACTTCCAATTACCGAGGGAACCAATTAATATTGATTTTATTCAACTTATCGAGTATTTCTCAAGGGACCGGGAAAAAATGTTCACTAGATAAAACTATGATTTTCTAATGTAGAAAATTAGGAAAGACAAAATTCAGGATGACAAGGCACACAGGGACCGGGAAAAAATGTTCACTTTATCGAGAGATTCAAATTTACGAGTTTCAAATTATCAAAATATATCTTTTTTATTTTTTAATAAGTTTTTAGAGAATTGTTTTAACAAATGTTCGCTAGACAAACCTTTACTCGGGTAAAACCCCGGGCGAAGCCGAGTACGTTTTATAAGTTTAAAGAGAATTGTTTTAACAAATGTTCGTTAAACAAACATTCACTCGGGTAAAACCCGGGCGAAGCCGGGCGGGTCCGCTAGTTTTGTATATATATTTTTTGTTGAAATTATATCAAACGAGTTTGATACTCTTAGTCCCTTGTTTAATATATACTCTTGGAAGACGGGGCAATTTAGCAGCAGATAAATAGAAGTTTGTTTCGCACATCCACAGAAGCATCTTGAATCTTGCACTGCTTTGATGAATTTTAAAAAGCTTCTAAAATATCCGTGATTTGCAATAAATTGAGTGTTGTGGAAATTTGCCAAAAAAATAGTTTGTAATATTATTCGGAAAGAAAATTTGAAATGTTTGGTTAGTACCTTTCTTGAATAGTGACATTCTATCCCTATATAAAATCGTACGATATATATATCGTATTTTTCAAACTGTATAATAATGACACTTTTAGTATATGTCACATATCTTCCAATTAGTTAGAGCCGATACCTTATATAATCATACTCTTCTATTAAAATGTACACTGTTTCTATTTACGACCACCCCATATGTTGTATATAAACTATTTGTTTTTGAACCCCCTATTTGTATTTAAACTAAAATGGTGACGTCAAAATAAAGATCTAAAGAGTGGTCGCGGTCAGCTGGTGGCAGCTGGGGACAAAGGAGGAAAATGCCATAGTCCAGATGCCCTCCCAGGGACATTATATAAACGACCCCTGTAAACAGGACAGGTTTTCAGCGGCAGATGCTTCTAGAGTGTGTTCTGCGGCAGACCGCTTCGAACTCTCTCTCCATGTCTCGGTGATAGCATCCAAGTTTGTGCCATGGCCTCTACCTCTGTCCCGTGGGCTGTCCCCGATCACTCTCGGTGCTAACATCTAGCCCTGCCTCTGCTTCTTGTTGTCCGCGTGTGGGAATAACATCAACACTCGCCTCACGTGCACGACTGCCAGTTTATCCATACACATCGGCAGGATTACATTTTCAACAATATTACAGAAAGTCGACAGGATGGCTGAGGACAACAACATGCGGAGGACGATGGAGGTGTAAGAGGACGACGAATACTTCGTGTATGTCTCTGCCTACATGCAACCCCGCCTCGACGACCTGGTATGCCGCCTCACGGACGCTATACGAGGACTAGCCGCGCCTCGTGCTGGGTAGAACCTCATCGCCCTCTTCGACGGCTCCTACGCCGCAAACGCCTTATTCCAACAACTAAAGCAGACATCTGAGGCGCCGAGCGTCGACACCACTCGGCATGTAAGGCTCCGCGCACTGCTAAAAGGTGAGCCCCTTTTCCTCTACAATGAGTTGAGTCTGGCCTCTCGGCCATATGATCAGGCAAAACAAATCCTCATGGAGCTATACCCCGGAACATCTGAGGTGTCATTCACCAAATTCCTGACATATAGGCTCAATAGTCAAACCGCCGTAGCGCCCCGAACATTGACCGACTCGTACGCTACCGTGAATAGCGTAAATGGCACGAGATCACTCCCTATCCTGTCAGAGAAACCCCAACGTACCGCCAACCTCAGTGTTGCACCACATGATGCCGGAACTCCTCCTAGGGGAAGAATCTATAACCCATATTCCACCTACAGTACCCCGAGGCACCCTTCCGGTGCCAGAAAATCACCCTCTCAATGCAGACATTGCCGTGGTGATCACTGGAACAATGAGTGTCCCATGGTGAACAGGCAGCTCTCCAGTCCACAGGCCTACCATGGCCAGAATAACTCGCAGAACCTTCGTCCAGAACAAAGTGGTGCCCACGACTTTCCCGTGGCAAGTTCATTCTACAAAACACAAGGCAGCGGAACCCCTGTCTTTCGTCCCTGAACCACATAATATTATATGCAATGCACATATTTTAGACACCCTACGTTGTCCATTCCTCTTAGACACAGAAGCCTCCATTAATATAATTAACTGGAATATTTTCAATCACCTAAGTATAAATTTACCCAATCCTTCAAAATTATACCCATGTCATATGCTAATCAATTCTATATCTAATCACGTGCATACAAAAGAGAATACCTATTTAGCCATTAATATAGGAAAAATAACCAAATCAGTCAAATTCTACGTAATAAATAATTCATTACCTATTGGTATCTTATCTTTAAATTAAATTAGTAATTTTGTTCAACGTTAAACTTTTTAAATCAGTCTATCCGCCAATGTGATGCTCCTTTGTCTAAGAGATGGTACCATATAACCTATATGACCCCATGTAATGATGGAGGTGACCTTAATCCTCCCAACATGGACCATGACATGACTAACTTACATTTCCCATCATTGCAAGGGGAAAATGTCCATCCCATACCATGTCCCACTACCCTGTCTAAGAATTTTACCAATTATGACAAAAATGAGCCCAGCCAAACTTTATTTCATGCCCCCCATTTATATTCATTATAACCACCATGTTCTTCCGAATTACAATGTAAAATGTTTAATGAGAACTGTAATTTATGTTTTAGAAGTGATATCCCCTTAGCTTTTATAGATATTGTTAAAATGTATTCGAATATTTTTCCCCAAACAAATATGATATTCCAAAATTGAAAATTCCCCCCATTAATATTAGGACAATTTCAGATAAGATAATCACACTCAGGCTGTATCGTACATCTCTTTCAGACCAGCGTGAAATACAGGAACAAATAGATAAAATGTTAGAGTATAATATTATAGAGCCTTATTTCTCCCCCTATTCCTCCCCCGTTACTTTAGACACCAAAAAGGATAATACAAAACGCTTCTGTGTAGACTACCGCCGCCTTAACGAACTTATTTGCCCAGATATTCACCCTTTTCTGCTCATAGATAACATATTAGATAAATTAGCGAACGCCAAAATTTATTCTAGTGCAGATTTTTCATCACCATACTGGTCCATTGAAATAAGTCCCCCTGATAGAAATTGATTATCTTTTGTCACGTTAGAGGGTCAGTACAACTTCCGGAGATTGCTCTACGGGATTAAAATAGGACCACAGGTGTATGAACGAGCTGTCAGTCAGATATTAAAGAGAAATAATTCGAATTTTATAGCGCATTACTTCTATGATTTCTATATATTCTCAAATTCCATAGAAGAGCATATAAGTAAATTACAACAGTTTTTTGATATGTGTAATAGGGAAAATTCTAGATTAAACTACAAAAAATGTGACCCTTTTAGGACTACCATAGAATTATTAGGTTATACAATATCGTCAGGTACTTACACCCCACTAGTTAGAAATTTAGAAGTAATTAACGCAATTAAAGTCCCTACTAACGCTGAATCCCTCCAATCATTCCTAGGCGCCATTAATGTGTATAATAAGTTTATTAAAGATTACGCCCGTGTTAGGAGCCCCCTCAATAATCTTCTTTAAAAAGATACCCCATGGCGCTGGGACGCAAATTGTCTAAGTTTTTTTGACACTCTAAAGAAGTGTTTGACCTCAAAACCGATTCTACACCTCTTCAAGGAAGGGTTGCTATGTCAGCTATTCTGTGATGCCTCACTTCAAGGAAAGCTGGCATCTTGAAACAACAGCACCCAGACGGCACCCTACACCCTGTGCAATATTATAGAAGAGCACTCAGACCACACGAGAAGAATTATAGCATCACGGAATTGAAATGCCTTGCTGTAATTGATAGTGTGGAAAAATTCCGAATCTATCTCGCGGGCGTAAGGTTCACAATTTTCACAGATCATCATGCACTCCAGTGGCTGAAAACCATAAAAATTCCCACAGGTAGACTCTTTAGGTGGAGCTAAAAAATGTCCGTTAACGAATACGATATAAAATATAAAAAGGGGAGAACGCAGTACGAGGCGGACCTACTGTCCCGCAATTCTCTTTGTGGATTCCTCACTTCCAGCCTAATAATAGAAAAACAGCCTCTACAACCCCCATCATCACTTATTACGAGTACAACGTAAAACGAATACAGACGGCCTCCATACAATTAAGCGTAAAGGAATTGTCAAGATCGTAGTTCCCCTCTTTTACAACATACATTAATCAATAAAGTACATTTGGAATATAACCTTCCCGGTGTATCCGAAATGATTGGCTCATATCTACCCAATATACCTGGTGTGGGATGACCAAATCAATAGTCAAGTATAACATATCCTGTCCCACACGTCAACTTATAAAAAAACCAAAAGGTTCCCTGTATGGTAAACTAGAGCCTCCCTCTATATCATTACAACCATATGACATGTTATCCATAGATACTATTTCAGGTTTTTCAAAGTACGGTAATAATAAATCATATCTACATGTAATAGTAGACCACTTAAGCCGTTACACCTGGACTTTCCACAGTAGGTCAACTAGTATAATTACCTATATTCAATGCCTTAAAAAAGTTATTACAGTGTGGCCGTCCAAAACGCCTGCTCTAGGACAGAGCACCTGCATTTACTTCCCCGAAGTTCAGAAGGTTCTTAATTAAACACGGGATACAGCTTCTTCTAACCACCTCGAATAATCCTCAGGCTAACGGCCTATGTGAACGTCTCAACGCGACACTCACCAGGAAGCTGAGAATGTTGCACCTGGAGAATCCCAGAACCTCTTGGACTAAGTTAATTAGGATAGTAACTCAAAATTATAACGACACCTCCCTATACAATAACCGGATTCCCCCCTATATTTTCAATGTTTAATATAATCTCATCAGACTTAAGAAATCATATAAACCCATACCCTAATATAGTTGAAAGTAGGAGGTTAGCAGTACAACGTACAAATGATAGGCACGCTAAAGAAAAATTTAAATATGATAATAAGCATAAGACCCCGCAATTCTTATAGGGATCTAGTATTAGTAAAGGCGTACCATCACCCAGATAGCGGCAAGTTAGTGCCCTACTTTACAGGCCCTTATAAGATAATTGAAATAATTTCAGATAATGTTGTACGCATAAATATGGCCCAATAAAATTGCACGTAGTGGTAGTGATACTGTACATGTAAATAAGTTAAAGTATTATAATGAAGAAGTCGTCTATATTTCGCCACCTGAACTAGAGCCCATTGATAGAGTTAGGAGAATAGCTCTTTTCAAACATCCAAGTCCTGACCTGTTTATTCCAACAGATGAATATATAACTCCTCGGATCTCAGAACCATTTAATCATTTGTCCCCCGATTTATTTTTATAAAGAGCTAATACACCACTTCTAAGAACTGGAAAATCCCCAATGACCCATCAAGCTGTAGTTAGCGCGGCCAGGATTAACCGTCCCCCATCAGGAAGTTGACACGCCATCTTCTAGTCACATGCCTTCTTCACAAACTGGTCAATCAAGTATTTAATAAACCTTTTCTTTCTTTTTTTTTTAGAAATATCCTAGTGGGACATTGTAAATATTTTTGCTCTTTTTGTGGGATTAATATTTTAAAAACATTTTGCAACATTTTCTCTCATATATATATACTAGCGGATGTGCCCGGCTTCGCCCGGGTTTTACCCGAGTGAATGTTTGTCTAACGAACATTTGTTAAAACAATTCTCTATAAACTTATAAAACGTACTCGTCTTCGCCCGGGGTTTTACCCGAGTAAAGGTTTATCTAGCGAACATTTGTTAAAACAATTCTCTAAAAACTTATTTAAAAAAAAAGATATATTTTGATAATTTGAAACTCGTAAATTTGAATCTCTCGATAAAGTGAACATTTTTTCCCGGTCCCTGTGTGCCGTGTCATCCTGAATTTTGTCTTTCCTAATTTTCTACATTAGAAAATCATAGTTTTATCTAGTGAACATTTTTTCCCGTGTCACATTGCCTTTATTCTTCATTGTTGGCTTTTTATATTATATTTACTCTTCATTGCTGGCTTTTTATCTTAAATTTATTCTTCATTGTTGGCTTTTTATATTACATTTACTCTTTATTGTTGGCTTTTTATCTTACATTCATTCTTCATTGTTGGCTTTTTATATTACCTTTACTATTCATTGTTGGCTTTTTATCTTACATTCACTCTTCATTGTTGGCTTTTTATCTTACATTCATTCTTCATTGTTGGCTTTTTATATTACATTCACTCTTCATTGTTGGCTTTTTATCTTACATTCATTCTTCATTGTTGGCTTTTTATATTACATTTACTCTTCATTGTTGGCTTTTTATCTTACATTCACTCTTCATTGTTGGCTTTTTATATTATACTAGCGTATGTCTCGGCTTCGCCCGGGTTTTACCCGAGTGAATGTTTGTCTAACGAACATTTGTTAAAACAATTCTCTATAAACTTATAAAACGTACTCGGCTTCGCCCGGGGTTTTACCCGAGTAAAGGTTTGTCTAGCGAACATTTGTTAAAACAATTCTCTAAAAACTTATTTAAAAAAAATATATATATTTTGATAATTTGAAACTCGTAAATTTGAATATCTCGATAAAGTGAACATTTTTTCCCGGTCCCTGTGTGCCGTGTCATCCTGAATTTTGTCTTTCCTAATTTTCTACATTAGAAAATCATAGTTTTATCTAGTGAACATTTTTTCCCGTGTCACATTGCCTTTATTCTTCATTGTTGGCTTTTTATATTATATTTACTCTTCATTGTTGGCTTTTTATCTTAAATTTATTCTTCATTGTTGGCTTTTTATATTACATTTACTCTTTATTGTTGGCTTTTTATCTTACATTCATTCTTCATTGTTGGCTTTTTATATCATATTTACTCTTCATTGTTGGCTTTTTATATTATATTCTGACCAAAATCTATCTGCGAACTTCACACAGTGAACTTCACACAGACAGAATAAGGCAATTATATAAGTAGATTTACTCTTCTTTGTTGGTTTTTATCTTACATTCATTCTTCATTTTTGGCTTTTTATATTACATTTACTATTCATTGTTGGCTTTTTATCTTACATTCACTCTTCATTGTTGGCTTTTTATTTTACATTCATTCTTCATTGTTGGCTTTTTATATTACATTCACTCTTCATTGTTGGCTTTTTATCTTACATTCATTCTTCATTGTTGGCTTTTTATATTACATTTACTCTTCATTGTTGGCTTTTTATCTTACATTCACTCTTCATTGTTGGCTTTTAATATTATATTTTTAGATTGAGATTATTAGCTAGTATGTAAAAAAATTAACTCTGTTGGAATTTAATTTTGTATTTATATATAAATAAAATTAACTCTGTTGATTTTTTTTTGTATTTAATCGATAACAACGAAGTTACGCATGTTAATGTTAGGGAAAAATATTTTGATGTTAAGCAAAACCTGCTACATCTCGTTTTACATAAATGTTGAAAATTTGGTTGAAATTGATGCATTGTAACGAAAGTTTTTAGTGATGTACACTTATGAAATTTGCATTTTATTAATATAGATTTTTAGATTGAGATTATTAGCTAGTATGTAAAAATATTAACTCTGTTGAAATTTAATTTTGTATTTATATATAAATAAAATTAACTCTGTTGATTTTTTTTGTATTTAATCGATAACAGCGAAGTTACGCATGTTAATGTTAGGGAAAAATATTTTGATGTTAAGCAAAACCTGCTCCATCTCGTTTTACATAAATGTTGTAAATTTGGTCGAAATTGATGCATTGTAACGAAAGTTTTTGGTGATGTCCTCTTATGAAATTTGCATTTTATTAATATAGAGATTTTAATAATTTCAAAATCAATCTTTTTGATTATATATATTTTCTATTGCGTTTTTCTAATTTTATCGTTGACGTATCCTAACCTACCCTGCCCATACATTCTCATGCATTACCCCAAGGCCTTCCTTCTCCGCAAACATTTTTTTAATATATATTTTTCTCCATTGATTAATTCAACTGGTAAATTCTTTCACGCTAGTTCATTCCCAATAGTGAGTTCAGGATACCCAGTTAGATTATTTTTCTTATCACCCGGCTCATCATTCTCATCATTACCAGTCATCATTTTTTTTCTTTTTTTAAAATTATTACCATTCAAGTCGGGTGAAATCATCATTGGAAACAGAACAACCCTTGCAGCTACCTTCCTTTTCTTCATTTCCCAATCTCATATATTCCCCTCAAGATATTCTAACTCGCCAAAAAATATATTTTTTTATTAATCAAACTGGAAACATCCTTCCTCGCTATATCGTTTCCAATAGTGAGCTCAGGATACCCAGCTAGATTTTTTTTTCTTTCTTTACATTACCCGGTTAATCATTTTATCATTTTTATATCTTTTTTTTTTTTCATCATACAAGCCGGGTACCATCATCATTGGCAGCAGTACATCTCTTGCGTTTACCTTTCCTTTTACACATTCTTCAACCTACCTACCTCTCCCTGCTAGTCTGAACTAATAATGCAGACAGAACATCTCGAACGTTCTGTTAATGAAAACAGTACCTCACTGTCACAAGTTCGTACTGCATTGCAGAACTCATTAAGCTATTTCTTTGCAGGAACATACTCAGACATCCCATATAACCTCATCAACCCTCTGCGTCAACTTATAATCTTAGTTAGTTCAACTTAATAGTTTTATGCTTTTTTTTCTTTTAGTTATTTTTTTCATTAAAAGGGTTATCAATTATCTTTTAATAAATAAATTACTTTTACGGCATTTCTAATTTTATCTTTCATATTTTCTCAATTTAATCATTTATTCTTATGTATTTCTATTATCATATTCCACATCTTATTTAGCCGTCATCATTATTGTCCAATTTTATTCTCCTATATTTATAATAATTTTAACTAATTTGTGCTCAAATTATTTCTTTTGATTTTATAATAGGTTTGTTAGGTCATCATTCATGTTATTTCATTTCCCCCAAACAAACCTTTATCACCGGGAGAACATTCTATGGTATATTTTAAACTGTATAATAATGACACTTTAAGTATATGTCACATATCTTTCATTTAGTTAGAGCCGATACCTTATATGATCCTACCCTTCTATTAAAATATACACTGTTTCGTATACCTTCGGCAGACGGTTACTGTCTCTCTCTCCATGTCTCGGTCATAGCATCCAAGTTTGTGTCATGGCCTCTACCTCTGTCCTGTGGGCTGTCCCCGATCACTCTCGTTGCTAACATCTAGCCCTGCCTCTGCTTCTTGTTGTCCGCATGTGGGAAGAACATCAACACTCGCCTCACGTACACGACTGCCAGTTTATCCATTCGCGTCGGCAAAAACACATTTTCAACAATATTACACATAAATATATGTATAAAATAAAACGATATAAAAGCGCGAATGTTTCTTTTATACATAAAACGAACTTCTACTGTCCTTACTGCGAGGAAAAATATATTGGGAGGGCTTAGCTCATCAGTGGTGAACCCTCCCAGCGGTTTCGCCAATTTAATCCCCCAGACCGCTTCTCAGAGCTCTAATACTGTATTGGATCATTTTGCTTTTATATGCTACATTGAAGGATGGAATCTTAGAAATGGTTTTCAAGTAAACTATGGACATAAGCTTATAGGAAAGTAGAATTATATTCAAATATTTGCTTCGAGTAATGCTCTTCAGCAAACTACAAAGACAAGGCCAGTTAGGCATAAATTAACACAAAGCAATAACGCGCCAACTATATGTATATATATATATTGCGTATGATATTGTTTTTTACAGCACAATACAACAATGTTGGCAAGTTTCTCTAGAGTGGAATGTCGAGGTGACGAATCCACTCCAGGGCCTCCTCTGTGCACCGGTGGACTATATGTATAAGTTCCTTTTATGTATAAAAGAAACATTCGCGCTTTTAAATCATTTTATTTTATACAATACTAGCCGAATGACCCGGGCAACGCCCGGGTTTTACCCGAATAAATATTTTTATTCAAATACTATTCGTTACAATTATAAATTGGAGCCGTTGATGTCACTCTTGTGAAACGTCCCGCTCCAAACTTTGTGTCTGAGAAGCGATATTTTTATAGAAAGATGATCTGGCTTTTGTTTTCAGCTCGAATGAATGTTTTTCTGTTAGAATTTTGTTCCTGCGTACAAAATAATGAACTGGTTTCTCCCGTGGTCTCTGCTTTTTGGAATTTTTCCCGATATAATTTTGTATCTGATAATCAAACATGATACAGCAATATCGTCATCATCATTTTCTGACTAAAAATATATAGTTTTAATAATTGATTTATATATTTTTTAAAATAGCCTATCGTCTTCCCCGCATTTCTTCACCTATGTATGGAAATTTTGGTTTGAATTAGTGAACTACTGCGAATTTGTATACCAGACATACAAACAAGCAGACCAACAGACAAACATACAAATATTCATATATATATATATATATATGTTAATAATTGATATGCAAAATGAATTAGCAGTTGGTTATTCAGCATATGTGGTAGTTGGTTGATGTCTCTGCTTGTAAATATTTGATCCAAATTATTAATTTAACACGCAGAGACATTAACCAACTACCACTGATGCTGAACAACCAACTGCTGATTCATTTTACATATCAAATATCACCATTCCGTAGAAATTTGTTAATGTTGAGATGTTACTTAATGATATGCCCATTTCAAATTTTATCCAATGTTTGAGTTGTAATCCTTTTTTAAATTAATTGGGCACCAATATAGGCAATTTATTTGAGGTTTTAGGTGTAGTTATGTTATAAAGTTTGTTTATGTTTCTTTGTTGCCTTATTTGACTTTTTCTTTTCAATCTCCATGCTTATTTGCATTTGTATTCTATATTCAGATACGAGAGTCATTTCTCATCTCTGTCACGGTTTCCTTTTTTTTTTTTGGAATGGCGCCCTCCTATTGGTTGGCTACGATCACGCCACCTTTGCCCCCCCCCCATCATGCCCCCCCCCCCCCCCCCCCCACTCGCTTTTTTTTTGGAATGGCGCTCTCCTATTGGTTCGCTACGATGGCGCCGCCAATGCGCGAGACACTTCTGTCACCGTTTGCTTTTGGTTCAGTGGTAGAATGCTCGCCTGCCACGCGGGCGCCCCGGGTTCGATTCCCGGCCGATGCATTTTTTTTTTTACAATTTTTAAAACTCATTTATATATTATACAAGAATGACATCCACGGCGCCAATTTATAATTGTAACGAATAGTATTTTAATAAAAGCATTTAATCGGGTAAACCCCGGGCGTTGCCCGGGTCATTCGGCTAGTTTTACTATATTATAGGGAGTCGTCGCCGCCGAGCGTTGTCGTGAAGAAGAATGATTTGAACTTGTCGATCGGGTCTTTTCTGTTGAAAAGCCTCATTCACGCGATGCAATTGGGCAATGTATAGGTCCTTATACACCGTGGAATTCCTTTCGAGCATTTCCCATTACAGCACACCTTCGCAGTCACAAAAAAATGCAGATCATAGCCTTTTGTGGGTGAAGTTCATGCTTTATTATTGGCTTCGGCGTATCTCCTGGAGCCACCCACTCTTTGCTTCATATTCACGTATAGATATCATTTTTCATCTCCCGTAACAATTCGGTAAAAAAAATCTTGTTTATGGCCTCGTGTTGAATGATGGCGTGCGAAATGTTGAGCAGCGATTTGAAGGCGATTTTCATTGTTGGTTTCATTAAGCTCGTTAGGCACTCAAACTCCGAGTTTTTGAGAAAAAACTATTGATTGAAGATGGTTGGTGTGTTGTCATTTAGGACAAAATACCAGCTTGGCTAAACAAATTCTTTTAATAACTATCTCAATATACGGATTATAATAATAATATATTAATAGCAGCGTCTCATTCCTTTTCTTCTCAGAGCTCTCAATCTCTGAGCCTAATACTCTGCACATCTCCTCTCTTACTTTTTCAAGAATGTTTGAGGTTTGTTGACCACCCTTCCATATCTTGTCTGCACTACTGGCGTTGAAGGGAGGCTCCTTTCTTGATCCTGGTCTTGGTTTTCACTACGCGTCCTTCCTTCTCTTGTAGGTGAGGTTTTTGATGTCGGGCAATCCTTCTCGGTCTCCTGGTCCTGGTCGTCCTTGCATTTCCTTTTTTGCCCGGTTGATGTCGAAGGGGGGGGGGGGGGGGGGGGGGGGGGGCTCCTCATTCCTCAGCTCCTGGCGCCGACTATCTTCAGGAGCATCCATGGTACTTTCCGTGGTTGGCAGGCGTGTGAGGTGAAGCCTGTTTCGCCTAACTTTTCCTTGAGGAGTTTGTACCCAATAGGAGCGAGGTTCTTGGGATTTGTGTAGAATTTTCCCTTCTACCCTTTGATCTCTAATCTAAACGCTGTTTACCTGTGGAAACTGAGGCAAGCTATGTACGTCATGTCATTTATCATATAGACGCTTCTGGTTGATCATCCTCCTTTTCTCTCTTTCTTGCAAGGCTTTGGAGTCCAAGTATCTTGGCATCAGTGATGACTCTCTAGCGGGAACCGAGGTCCTAAGGCGTCGTCCCATAAATAGTTCGGCTGGACTATACCTATTTTCCAGGGGCATCGTTCTATATGCTTGAAGAGTCAGGTAGCAATCTTCTTCTTTCTTAAGACTTTGTTTTATGTTCTTAATGATTGCTTCAATAAATCCATTGCTTAATTGAAAAGGTTCTGTCCTGAAGATAGTTTTTCAAGAATTTGATAAAATCCCTTGGAAATTGATTTTTTGTTATTTTTGCTATCAAGCCATACTCTATCAAAGGCTTTGGTAAAGTCTAGAGAAACAGCACCTACTGCCTCCTTGTGGGACTTTCTTATTTGGATGTAGTCTATTACTGTGATTAGATGGTGGGTTGTGGAGTGTCCTTTTATGAATCCAAATTGTTGAGGAATGATAAAGTTAATAGAATCCATGTATGACTGCAATCTGTGAAGAACGATTCTCTCGTATACCTTACCGATGGTAGAGAGAAGGCTGATTGGTCTGAGATCTTCAGGTGATTTGACAGGTGATTTTTTTGGAATGGTTATGATAATGGCATGTTTCCATGTCTTCGGGAAGTAACACAGGTGTAATGCAGCATTGAAGATCCCAGCGAGGAAAACTATCCATTTGATGGGGAGGTTTTTAGTCATTTGCGGCGTAATATTGTCGTGGCCTGGAGCTTTGTGATTACCTAGGTTTTTAATCACTTCCTTGACTTCATTTGGCGTTGTCATTGATAGTATATTCTCTTGGGGATGATGGCAAGTGTTATCTGTTAGGTACGACGGAACCTCATCATCCGCCTTGGATAAGTGTTTGGAAAAATGCTCTGAAAGATCATTTCCAATTTCTTTGTCGGTCAGCAAGGTTTTTCCATTTGCGTTTAAACTAGTGATTTTGTCAGTTTTTTTTCCTAATGGGTTTTGTTTTTTCCAGAAGTCTGTTGGGCTTGATTCAAGTTTGCTTAAAAAACTATTCCAATTTTCAGATTTCTCTGCTTCAAGGGCTTTATTTACCTTTCCTTGAAGATTGAGGTAAGTAACTCTATGAGCTGGATCCCAGGTTGATTGCCATCTTTTCCTAGCTTTATTTTTCTCCCTTATTAAGGCTTTGGTTTTTGGGTTCTTTATTAATTTGGAAGATGAAACTATGGTGTTTTTCGAGTAGCTATTATTAATTTTTTCGTTTAAAATTCTAACTGCTGAATCAATGTCTACTTCAGTTTTCAAGGGGAGTCTGGGGGGCGTGGTGGAGATTATATCTTGTTGAAAATGAACCCAATTAGTTACTCGGCTGAGCTGGGTTGTGAATTCATCCTTTGGGCAATTCAATTCAAAGATTACAGGGAGATGGTCAGATGATAAATCGTCGGTGGTTCTGGCCTTTGGGGTCCAGGGAATGTTTTTAAGTACAGCGAAGTCTAGGAAATCGGAATTGCCGAGTGGACTGTAATGCGTGGGTGACGAAGGTGCGACAATGTCGAGGCTTTCTCTTTCAGAGAAATTGTGCAGCACGATTCCACTGTTATTTGAAGTCCTTGATCCCCAAAGAGGGTGTTTGGAGTTCCAGTCTCCTGCAACGATTATTGAGTGGTTGTGTTTTATCAGTTGGTTCAAATCTTCTTCCAAAAATGGTGCATCAGGCTTCTTATAAATTGCTGTGATTTGCAAGAAGGTTTTTCCATCTGGTTTTATCAAAATTGAAGTATTTTCCAAGTTTAAAGTATGAATCAGCATATTTTTATATTTAAAAAAGGATTTTATAATGATGGCTGTTCCCCCACCCTTTCCTGTAATTCGATCAGTTCTAATGGTTTGATAGTTCCTGAACTTTAGATCAATTGAGGGTTTAAGGTGAGTTTCACTGAGCAGAGCAATGTCAATTGAGTTATCTTCTAAAAAGTGCAATAATTCTTCTTTCTTTGGTCTGATTCCGTTACAATTCCAAGCAATAATTTTGAAAGGTAATTTGCAATTCATTGTAGGTATGTTTTGATTACTTGCATCAATTTTTCACACAGGTCCTTAGTTTCAGAACGAGAATTTTTTCTTGTCACAACCTCAGCATTGCTTTGGTTTTGTTGTTCTACAATTTTCGGCAGTGTTTCAGATCTTTTTGAAATCGGAAGTGGGTTGTTAGGTTTGTACTGACCAGGGTATCTTGGCTGTTGCTGATGTACTCTTGGAAACTTAGGGCATCCGCGGTAATTGGCTGTGTGCGCTTCCTCGCAGTTTGCAGACTTTGGGGGAAGTTGTCTTGACTTTCTTGGGCAGTCCTTCGAATGGTGCTCCTCGGCACACTTGACGCATTTTGGTTTCAGGAAGCAGTTAAGTTGACCGTGCCCGAAACCCTGGCAGTTGAAGCATTGAGTCACACGGTTTGTTGTTCTGAAAGATTCTACTGCAATTTTCTGATAGAGAAGTTCAGTTATTCCGTAAATTTTCTTGTTTTGTTCATTTTTCGGTAATTCTACCAGTACTAAATTCATTGGCCTTTTAGTTGATTGTCTATGAAGTCTCTTCACAGAGGTCTCAGTAAAGCCCATTGTTGCAAGTTCTATTGCTATATCTTCAGTCTTGTAGGCTGTTGTCACGCCCTTTAATGCTACTTTGAGCGGTTTTTCTTCTTGGAGTCTATAAGAGTAGCCGCCATTGTTTTTTTGAACATATTCCCTGATTTTTTTGAAGTCTGAAATATTTTTGGCCTTGATAATGTGCTTATTTCCTGAGATCGTGCATTGGAATTTATCTGTGCACAGGTCTTTCAGCTCTTGGCAGAGCAACTTCCAGTCTGTTACATTTTCTGCTATTACAGGTGGTATTCTTGGCTTTTTTGCACGTGTGACTTTTGTCCAAGGACCATCTTCATCAATGTCTTCTTCGTTAACCTGAGATGGGGTAGCTGCGGACGTTTCTTGAGGGACTTCAGTTACCTCGTTCATGGAGACATCGTTTTCATTATGCTGTGAGACAACTTCCATTCTCGGTGTCTTATGGCTACGTGATGTTGAATCTGATGGAGATTCGTGAGTTCGTTTCTTTGTTGAAAGAGTTTCTTCTACTTTGTACTCGATGCCACATCTTTCAAGAATTTTTAAAAGTATGTTGGTTTCGATTATACTGACCTTTTCGCCAGCTGGGCCGATCGTTGATTTGATTACAATAGGCTGCATATTTTTCCTGAAAAAATTAGCGCCTTTATCTCAAATAACTTTATTATATATCTCAATATACAGAATATAATATATTAATAGCAGAGTCTCATTCCTTTTCTTCTCAGAGCTCTTAATCTCTGAGCCTAATACTCTGCACAGTTGGAGATGGTCACTGTAGTATGTTTTATGTATTGTTTTTAATGAAGAATGATATATCTTTATAAAATACACTGGTCCACAATATTAAAGAAACAACATATTTTTCACATCTATCTAAAATTTTATTGAACATTTATCAATGAAATTTTATACACAAATTTATTATCCTATTATTGATTAGAATACCCGAAATCAAAAATTTCTAACACGTATTTTATGCAAATTAGCCGGTCAAGCAATGATCTTTTTGCAGTCAGTGTATAAAATCTTGGAAATTGTTGTTAATATGGGGTGTGATTGCCTTTAACTGATAGACAGGCCCTACATCGGTGACCCATACTAAGAATTAGGGAGTTTATCAGCTCCTGTGGAATCAACGCCCACTCTTTTTTAAAAGTGTGTTTCTAGCTCATAAGTGTTTCTAGGAGGGGGTTGGAGGGATGAGATTCGTCGTCCTAGATTGTTCTATACATGCTCAATGGGATTTAGGTCTGGAGATCGAGCTGGCCAATTCATCCGAGCAATTGCATGGTTTTGGAGAAAAGTGTCGACCACATCAGCCCTATGTGGACGGGCATTATCATCCATTAGAAAAATGTTTTCTCCCATTTCAACTGATACAATACGCAATAGGCTTCATATGAAGGGCTTCTATGCTCGACGACCCATAATTGCTGTGACGTTGACACCACATCAAAAGAGAGCAAGGGAACTTTGGCGCAGACAACATGTCGCCTGGAATCCAGATGAATGGAGGCGTGTAATGTTCACTGATGAGTCCAGATTCTCTCTAAACAGCTATTCTTGTCGTGTCTTTGTCTGGAGAGAGGTAGGAACCAGAAATAATCCCCGAAATATGGTTGAAAGGCATCCCTACACAAGCCAATGTTTTATGGTCTGAGCTGGAATCTTCTTGGGCGGTCGCACAGCGCTTCATATTTTTCGGAAAGGAACCCTGACTGGACAGAGGTATCGGGACGAGATCTTGGCAGCATATGTGATGCTTCAAGCATTGGAAATGGGAGAAAACTTTCTTCTAATGGATGATAATGCCCGTCCACATAGGGCTGGTGTGGTCGACACTTTTCTTCAAAACCATGCAATTGCTCGGATGAATTGGCCAGCTCGATCCCCAGACCTAAATCTCATTGAGCATGTATGGGATAACCTAGGACGGCGGATCTCATCCCTCCTACCCCCTCCTAGAAACACTCATGAGCTAGAAACAGCCTTAACACAAGAGTGGGCGTTGATTCCACAGGAGCTGTGTTATAAACTCCTTAATTCTTAGTATGGGTCACCGATGTAGAGCCTGTCTATCAGTTAAAGGCGATCACACCCCATATTAACAACAATATCCAAGATATTTATGCACTGACTGCAAGAATATCATTGCTTGACCGGCTAATTTGCATAAAATACGTGTTAGAATTCTTTGATTTCTGGTATTCTAATCAATAATGGAATAATAAATTTGTCTAGAAAATTTCCTTGATAAATGTTCAATAATATTTGAGATAAATGAAAAAAAATATGTTGGTCCTTTAATTTTGCGGACCAGTGTACTTATTTCATTTTTTAATTAACAAAGTGCAACATACCAAATATTGTAATTCTTCCAAACTTAATTTACATATTTAAAAAACAATAATGACATTGGTCAATGGAAAAATGTATTTAAAACATTTATATTATATTACAGTCACAGCACTACATTTTATTTTTTCGGCCAACTCACGGGTTATTTGGCGACCATCTTCCTTCAAAAAGGCCTTTAGATGTTCCTCATCGAATTCTGATGGTCTACCGCTTCGAAGCGTGTCTTCAAGGTCCAAGTCGCCGTTTTTGAACTTTGTCAACCATTTTTGTGCTGTTCGCTCCCCTATGAAACCTTTTCCACACACGTTGCATATGTCCCGAGCTGCTTTGGCTGCTTTTTGACCTCGAAGAAAAGCAGATGTCGAAATGTTAATTTTTGCCTCTTGGATATTCCAATTTAAAGCCTGTAAAAGAATAAAATATTGCGTTGTTAAAAAAACAAATAATACAGGTTTGTAGAGCAGAACAATTAATATTTAAATAATATAAAAACTTCACCGTATAACAACAAAAACCGTTATGAAACAAAGGGATACAAAAATCGAACGAACATTCTTTACAACCCAATAGTTTAAGCGAGGATTCACAGGACGAATTGAACCTTTTTCACTGATAAATTTATCCCTCAGGGCACTTATACCCAATACCCGTTCCTAGAGTTGCCTTATGGGGAGATTTCCAATATCAGAATGTGGCAACCGTTAGATTATTGTGTGCAGGGACTACTTAACGAAATATGCGATAACTAAAGCCCTACCCACAAGTGAATCCTTGGAAGTTGCCAAATTCTTTATTTAAAATGTTTGTTATCTTTAAAGATGTGTGATTTGTCACGGTGCGTCAAGGTAATTAATCACGGATAAAGAAGGGAATTTTAAATTTTCAATTATAAATATCTGAACAACCAATGCAGGTTAACCCATCGTAAGACGACCCGCTAACATCTCCAGACAATTGGACTAACGAAGAGTTTGAATAATACCATAGCAGTCTATGTATGTGGATCTCAGCCAGAAAGATGCGGAAAGATTCTTCCATTCATTTCATTTGCATACAACACAGAAATACAATAGTGTACTGGGTACACCTCATTTTCCCTTGTACACGGGCGTGAAGCCAAGACTCCACTGGACGTGTTCTTCCCCAAGTTGGATACAGAAGATGACTATTTCATCCAAACTCTAGAATCAAGATCCGAAGAAGCAAGACAACTCGCACGTATCCATGACATGAGGAATCAGGAAAGTAATAAACTACGTTATGACATTAACCACAGGAACATAAAGTACCAGCCTGGAGACCTAGTTTGGATCTTTATTCCTGTCCGAAAGGGTGATATTCCGAAAAATTAATGCGTCGTTACTTCGGTCGATATTAATTCACCCGAAAAATCTCCGATGTGACTTACGAGGTGGAGATATTTAGAAACCATAAATGGCGACGCAAAACTACGGACATCGTTCACGTTTGTAGGATGAATCCTTATTTAGACCCAGAGGACCAAGAGGACCACCTAGAAGAGGAACCAAAAGATGACTTACAAAGCTCCTAGGAAGAAGACGTCCCAACCTTCAGAGTACAACCTCCACCAACATCCGAAGTGATCTCTGGCCCTATTAATCGTTCTCTAGCCTTGAGACTGAAGACGTAAGGCTTCTGCTGAGCATCGGGTCGATGGTCTTAATAAGAGGAGGCTATGTGGCGAAGAAATAATTTTAAAACTTTATTTCATTAAGTAATTAATCACTGAATATACACAGCATAATATAACTTCTACTTATGAAATCTTTATATAGGTTTCAAAGCCTTGTTGTTAAATATTCCCAAGCTTTAAATAATTTCTTAGTTTTACTTGTAGTCTCCTAGTCGTGCGCGCGTTCTTACGTAATAAGTTAAATATATTCTGCTTTATCATAGTGTTCTGCCTAGTCATCCATTACTACGTTTCAATCTATTATATATATATATACTAGCAGATGTGTACCCGGCTTCGCCCGGGTTTTATCCGAGTGGAAGTTTGCCTAACGAATATTATTGATAATTATATTCCGGAACACACAGAATATTATGATAATAATAATAATAATATTCGTTACGTTATATATTTATATAATATATAAAATATATTTTTCGAGAAAACATATCCACTCTCTCTACTGAATAGATTTTTAAAAAGATATATATAAATAAAATATCTAGAGATATACTACATGATCTTAGCCAAAAGGCCGAGAACGATATTTTATATATAGAGATGACCTGGCTTCGTGTGTCTTCTGCTCGAGTGAATGTTTCGCTGGTAGAATTTTGTTCCTGCCTACTGAAAATTATTATCTGGCTTCGCCCGTGGTCTGTTTTAGTGAATATTCCCCTAAAGAATTTTGTTTATGTCAATCAAGCATGATACAGCAATATTGTCATCATCATTTCTGACTAAAAAAATATTGTTGCTCAGTACCTGGTTAATTATAATTTTTCTTGGTTAAAGCGCGACAAAAAACTCTACCAGATTTAACTCTCTGTCCTGTTCAAATTTCAGCGATATTAGTTACATATTGATGACGTGCATAGCCGACAAACATATATACATATATATATATTGAAAATAGAGCAATCCATACTTAATTCATTAGATAAAAAAAGGCATATATTGGATTTAAAAAAATATTTATTTTGCCAATATTTCGGCTGGCCGAACGCCGAAATATTGGCAAAATAAATATATTTTTAAATCCAATATATGCCTTTTTTTTATCTAATATATATATATATACTAGCGGATGTGTACCCGGCTTCGCCCGGGTTTTATCCGAGTGAAAGTTTGCCTAACGAATATTATTGATAATAATATTCGGGGACACACAGAATATTATGATAATAATGATAATATAATTCGTTACGTCATATATTTATATAATATATGAAATTTATTTTTCGAGCAAACACATCTTCTCTCTCTACTGAATAGATTTTTTAAAAGATATACATAAATAAAAATATCTAGAGATATACTACATGATCTTAGCCAAAAGGCTGAGAAACGATATTTTATATATAGAGATGACCTGGCTTCGTGTGTCTTCTGCTCGAGTGAATGTTTCGCTGGTAGAATTTTGTTCCTGCCTACTATTAATCAGTATCTGGCTTCGCCCGTGGTCTGCTTCAGCGAATATTCCCCAAAAGAAGTTTTTAATGCAATCAAGCATGATACGGCAATATTGTCATCATCATTTCTGACAAAAAAAATATTGTTGCTCAGTACTTGGTTAAATATAATTTTTCTCGGTTAAAGTGCAACAAAAAAAAAAACTCTTCCAGATTTAACTCTCTGTCCTGTTCAAATTTCAGCGAGATTAGTTACATATTGAGGGCGTGCATAGCCGACAAACATATATATATATATATATATGTTCCCGGCTTCGCCCGATTTTTACCTGAGTAAAAGTTTGCTTAACAAACATTTGTTAAAACGATTCTAGCAAACATCCAATTCCTACTGAATCTATACTTGTCTACACTATCGATTATTTTTTTCCCGGTCCCTTGAAAAATACTCGATAAGTTGAAAAAAATCAGTATTAATTGGTCCACTCGGTAATTTGAAGTTGAAAGAATAGTATCTTGCCACAAACGAACATTTGTAAATAACTGTATTTAGCGAATATACCCGGCTTCGCACAGTTTTTATCCGAGTAAAAGTTTGCCTAACGAACATTTGTTAAAACGATTCTAGAAAACATCCAATCCACCTATATATTGATTTATAAAGTATATAAATATAAATATTGTTATATGCGTTCAAATATATTTTTGAAACACACATACCTTTTTGAAAACATTTATTATATTTTAAATAAGATATTGTCGCTTTTGTAAATTTGATTATTAATTATTTATTTTTTCTCAATCTATATATATAAAATTGAATGTCTGTCTGTACTCTATAGATTCAAAAACCATACATCCAATCGCCGTGAAATTTTGGGATATTATTAGGTATATCACCGGGAAGGTTTTCGAAAAATAATTTCATGAATATCTTGAATATCCTTAGAGTTATTTGCAGATTTGTAGATTTAACTCGCAAGCAGCGCCCCCATTGTGACGATGATAACAAGTTTTCTTATCACTACGTTTGTTATCTTAAATATTATTTATCAAAAGTAAGATTATCTCAGGATGACACGGAAATTTATTTGAGACAAGAATAATGATACAATTCCAAGGCGAAGATACTATTCCTTTAACTTCCAATTACCGAGGGAACCAATTAATATTGATTTTATTCAACTCATCGAGTATTTTTCAAGGGACTGGGAAAAAATGTTCACTAGATAAAACGATGATTTTCTAATGTAGAAAATTAGGAAAGACAAAATTCAGGATGACACGGCACACAGGGACCGGGAAAAAATGTTCACTTTATCGAGAGATTCAAATTTACGAGTTTCAAATTATCAAAATATATCTTTTTTTCAATAAGTTTTCAGAGAATTGTTTTAACAAATGTTCGCTAGACAAACCTTTACTCGGGTAAAACCCCGGGCGAAGATAACTTCCAATTACCGAGGGAACCAATTAATATTTATTTTATTCAACTTATCGAGTATTTTTAAAGGGACCGGGAAAAAAATGTTCACTTTATCGAGAGATTCGTTAGACAAACCTTTACTCGGGTAAAACTCGGGCGAAGCCGGGTACGTCCGCTAGTGAATTATATATATTAATTTAAAATTTCATTTTTGTTATCATCATCATATACAATGTAATTACTATATATAGTCACGACCGTCTTTCCTCATTCCTCATCGGCCGCCTCTGTCACGGATGCGTGCGCACAGGGAGGTCACGTGCTCGCCGGCAGCCAACGGGCGCGCGCCGCCGGCATTACGTCATAGATTATAAACACAAGGTAATAAGGCCAAATAAAAAAATAGTGTGTGATAAGGCACAATTTGGATTATTAATATATATAGTCACGACCGTCTTTCCTCAATTCCTCATGTCACGGATGCGAGCGCATCATCATTATGAACATTATCTTCCATAGAAGCTTCTATCTTTATAATTATGTATATTTACAAAAAGTCAATTCGCTCGCGCCTCTAGCGGTGAAAATGAGGGATAATACCAGCTGACCCAATGTACATGTAAAGTTTGGAGCGGGACGTTTCACAAGAGTGACATCCACGGCTCCAATTTATAATTGTAACAAATAGTATTGTAATAAAAACATTCAATCGGGTAAAACACGGGCGTTGCCCGGGTCATTCGTCTAGTAGATTATAAACACAAGGTAATAAGACCTAATCCAAATAAATAAATAGTGTGTGATAAGGCACAATTTGGATTATAGATTATAAACACAAGGTAATAAGACCAAATCTAATGATAAGGCAAAATTTGGAATATAGATTAGAAACAGAAGGTAATAAGACCAAATCTAATGATAAGGTACAATTTGGAATATAGATTAGAAACAGAAGGTAATAAGACCAAATCTAATGATAAGGCACAATTTGGAATATAGATTAGAAACAGAAGGTAATAAGACCAAATCTAATGATAAGGCACAATTTGGAATATAGATTAGAAACAGAAGGTAATAAGACCAAATCTAATGATAATGCACAATTTGGAATATAAATTAGAAACAGAAGGTAATAAGACCAAATCTAATGATAAGGTACAATTTGGAATATCTATATATATAAAAATGAATGTATGTGTGTCTGTTTGTTTGTTTGTCCTTTATGCCTGACCAAACCACTCATTGGATCGCCATGAAACTTTGGGAAGTTATTTAGTATAGTACTGGGAAGGTTTCTAGCAAATAAAATTTTTGAAATAACTTTTCGCTTTAAAATAATCAAGATAAATATTCTAATTTATCTGTTATAATTCAACAATCTGCTCTAAATATTATCATGATGATACGATGATTTTGTAATGTAGAAAATTAGGAAAGACAAAATTCAGGATGACACGGCAATTTATTTGAGACGAGAATAATGATACAATTCCAGGGCAAGATACTATTCCTTTAACTTCCAATTACCGAGGGAACCAATTAATATTGATTTTATTCAACTTATCGAGTATTTTTCAAGGGACCGGGAAAAAATGTTCACTTTATCGAGAGATTCGTTAAACAAACCTTTACTCGGGTAAAACCCGGGCGAAGCCGGGTACATCCATACAAGAATAATGATACAATTCCAAGGCAAGATACTATTCCTTTAACTTCCAATTACCGAGGGAACCAATTAATATTGATTTTATTCAACTTATCGAGTATTTTTCAAGGGACCGGGAAAAAAATGTTCACTTTATCGAGAGATTCGTTAGACAAACTTTTACTCGGGTAAAACCCGGGCGAAGCCGGGTACGTCCGCTAGTAGATTATAAACAGAAGGTAATAAGACCAAATCTAATGATAAGGCACAATTTGGAATATAGATTAGAAACAGAAGGTAATAAGACCAAATCTAATGATAAGGCACAATTTGGATTATAGATTAGAAATAGAAGGTAATAAGATCAAATCTAAAAAGGTACAATTTGGAATATAGATTAGAAACAGAAGGCAATAAGACCAAATCTAATGATAAGGCACAATTTGGAATATAGATTAGAAACAGAAGGTAATAAGACCAAATCTAATAAGGTAAAATTTGGAATATAGATTAGAAACAGAAGGTAATAAGACCAAATCTAATGATAAGGCACAATTTGGATTAGAGATTAGAAGGTAATAAGACCAAATCTACTGATAAGGTACAATTTGGAATATTAGATTATAAACAAAAGGTAATAAGACCAAATCTAATGATAAGGCAAAATTTGGAATATAGATTAGAAACAGAAGGTAATTAGACCAAATCTAATGATAAGGTACAATTTGGAATATAGATTAGAAATAGAAGGTAATAAGATCAAATCTAAAAAGGTACAATTTGGAATATAGATTAGAAACAGAAGGCAATAAGACCAAATCTAATGATAAGGCACAATTTGGAATATAGATTAGAAACAGAAGGTAATAAGACCAAATCTAATAAGGTAAAATTTGGAATATAGATTAGAAACAGAAGGTAATAAGACCAAATCTAATGATAAGGCACAATTTGGATTAGAGATTAGAAGGTAATAAGACCAAATCTACTGATAAGGTACAATTTGGAATATCCCTATATATAGTCACGACCGTCTTTCCTCATCGGCCTCTGTCACGGATGTGCGCGCACAGGAAGGTCACGTGCTCGCAGGCAGCCAATAAAAATAAAAAACTCCCTTTAGCCGGATTTGAACCAGCGACCTAAGGATCACCGTTGTAACATCTACAGTCCTCCGCTCTGCCAACTGAGCTATCGAGGGATACAAACTGTATGAATAAGTTTACCTTATAAAGTCAACTAATCCTATTTATACACAAAATGTATATATATAGTCACGACCGTCTTTCCTCATCGGCCTCTGACACGGATGCGCGCGCACAGGGAGGTCACGTGCTCGCCGGCTCCCTCGAGCCGGATTTGAACCAGCGACCTAAGGATCACCGTTGTAACATCTACAGTAGGGTAAAACACGGGCGTTGCCCGGGTCATTCGGCTAGTTTTTTTATATAAACAAACGATAATAAACAACAACAATTAGGGGCTCAAAATTCATTTATTATGGTTAGCAGTTCCGTAAATAAAGATATTTTCACAACAACAATTAAAGTTGCATCATCATTTTTATAAAACAACAGCAAATTAAATTAACAATGTAAAAATATATTTTAACATTACATTTTAACATTCAACACAAAAACGTTACAATTTTTTCTTTAAATATATATTAATATTGAAATGCCAAGTATTTTTACGTCATTGGAATATTATATTACTAAATTCTCAAATTAAATTTATTATACTTGGAAAACATTTTAAGCATTGTTACAATTTATAAATATAATTTCACCAGACGCCGCTAGAGGCGCTGCTTGCGAGTGAAAGTAGAAAATTTGCAAATAAAATTGCAAAGAATATTTATATCAAATTCAAACCAGAAATCTTCCCAGTAGTATAGTAAATAACTTCCTAAAGTTTCACGGCGATTGGATAATTTTACCTTTTAAAAACATTCATCGTGTGAACAAACTAACATTCATCGTGTAAACAAACCACGTGTTAATTATTGACCAATCAAATTCATTTATCGTCGCGACCAGTGCTGCGCCCAAGCGGTAAAAAGCTGGAACTAACGCTTTTTGTTTTTTTATTTAAAAAAAAGCACATTAACTTTTTTTAGCTTTTCGAATAGCCTATATGTTAAACGAAATCTTCAGCTACCTACATGCGAAATTTCATAATGATTTATTTTGTAGATTTTGCGCAACGCGATAACAAACATCGATTTTGTATTTTATTTTTATAGATATGTAGGATGGTTGTTGATGTGCTGTGTTGGTGTGGCTTGTGGAAAGGCTGCTGATAAAATTATAATTAAAATTGATTTATTTAAAGCAAGAAATCATAAAGAGAAAAGAAGCAACGGTTGAAATAACGGCCGCCGCACTAGCCTTGTTGTTTACCGCTAAGTCGCCAGCGTCTCTGATGACGTCCCACGCGCATGCGTAGTGAAGTGTTGACGCCCGCCGATGCCGTCTTAGTTCGGCTCGCTGAAGCAAAGTGTAGTCGCCACAAACTTATAAACGAGGACACGTGTGAGGGAATTGTCACGCGTGGGTGAGAAGTTCTCTGAAAGAAAAATCCAAAAATATAACCAATTAAAAAGATCAAGGTTTTGGGTAAAATGAGCAAAGTATAAAAATCTGGTGAAATAGAAAGCTCTTAAAATAAGGTAAATGTAAAAATAAAAAAATTAAATATATGAACAATTTGACAAACCATCGTATATACAAAGTTATAAAGAGAGAAAGCATAAAGATAGCAATATAAGTTGAATATATACAAAAGGCAAACATAATTGTATAGGGTAGGTATAATTTACAAGAAAATGTAAAAACACATAGCATTTAAAAATATAAAAATCGAATAAAAGGAAAATAAATGTATAAAAACTTGTAGGCTAAGATTTTATATAGAATGCCATTTAGGATAACCAAATATTTTGCGATTACATTAGTATCAGTGTGCCATGAGGTTCCAAGAAGTCAGTCGGGCTCCATCGATGTTGATTCAGGAGGTCGCCACTTTATTGGCAAGCGAGACTTGTAGAAAACATATCGTCCTAAAAACGGCCGATGTGGACTGGCAGAGGTGCAGGTACTGTTCTTTGTGGCTGTGGTACCTTGTACTTTGATGACAGCATTGTTGCTTTTGGGGAGGTTTAAGTGTCTGTTTTGTCTCTCACTTCGATTATTACAAAACCTTTTCAAAGGCTGTTCTTGAGCAAAATCAGCTTCCGCAGGTACTGACTACATTTGACTACACACACAGTTTCCAGCAGTTACAGCAGTCCTTTGTACATCCAGAGGGCCAAAAGATCTAAGCCTGCGCTTGGAACATGGTCTGTTGTTTTTGGAAGGGACAGCGGTATGGAAATCCAAAGGAATTGAGCCCAAAGCAATATTCACATCTCCTTCAGGGATATTTTCGGTTTCTGCTGACGATGGACTAGAAGGATAATTTGGGATATCGTTGTCATGTGTGCTACTTTTCTCATGAGTCTCAACATTGATTGTTTCTTCTGGTGAACCTTGTGTCAGATATTAAGCAGTAAAATGTGTGGACATGCTGTTGTCTGTGAGGGAGTCATCTGTCAGGTCTGTTGGAGTCAGGTCTTGATTCTTGAACGATGGCGGAGGTGGACTGTTGGCGTTGCAGATACTGTGGACTTGTAATGTGCGATTAGGCAAGTGCGCGGGGGAATGAAAAGGCTGAGACGTCCTAGGAGGACAGGCGGATTGTCTATGTCGAGTGTCTCGTTCCGCTCTTTGTACCGTGGGTCTACGCTGACACTGGCAATTCCAATTTCGTCCACAATAAAATCTACAGAGTGAAGGCGACGGAACAACGGCTTGTCGCGAGGTCTGCTGGGAAGCGCTCTGGGAAAAGGCTGGTCGTTGTGGGCGAAGAGAGGCTGCTGAGTGCAAAGAAGGATAGTGTTGTGTGCTGGCCGAATGGTTTTCAGGCCGTCTAATTTGGCGGGCCATTTCCAGCCATTCTGGAGCGTTCACGGGCCCGAATACCTTCATCAAGTTGCGCTTTTGCCGCGATAAGCCGTCAGTGAGAGCGTCTATGACGGTGGAGGTGGGAAGACCTAGCTCGGCTCCCAGCGCTATCTTCTTTCTGTATTAGGATTCTATATCCTGGTTGGCAGCACAAATCAGCAGGAAAACCTCCTTAGAGGAAGCTTCTTTGGGGGTAAAGGTCCGTTAAGGCTTTTTTTCACACGGAGATAATCTTGTGACCTCAGTCGTAGGTCACGGAAAAGACGGTTTTCCTCTCAAATTATTGGCGATCATTCGGACCTTGTTGGTATTTGTGAGAGATATGAACTCAGGGCTATTCTCCAGTTTATCAAAAACCTATTCGGAGGCGTACGTACCGTCAAATTCTGGGATTCGAGGAGCAACAGCCTGTCGCGGTTCTAGGCGTTGAAGAGCGTCGGCCAGCTTGTTTCAGAGCTGCACTGAGAAGTGACGCTTCACCAAAGTTGGCCATTTCCGGATGGTTCAGCTGGAGAAGATTCTTTGGCAGACGTGGCTTCAGAGATCCATAAAATGTTCACGACAGATCTTTATCCTGTCGACCAGAAGGAGAGACGGGACTGGCACAGCCGGGCGGCCGTTCGTGTCGCACCCAATCCCCCAAATGTCTTAATAGTCCCGAAGTGTTAACTGACAGGCTCCAGTGATCGCCCCTTGTAATGTCGCTGGTGTCTCTGTGACCGGACTTTACCCGCCCGTTTCTGTCTGGGTTGTTTGTAGGTTGGCTTTATTTGTTGAATACAATGTACATGTGAAAGGGGAGGCTTTTATACTACATATATATATTTATATATATGTGGTGAGGTATCCTATTGACTTAATCTATGGTGTGAGATCCTGTCGACTCTCGTTAAGGGCAAAATTATCACCATGCTGGAACACTACTACCCTTGCCAAATGCTGATATATCACAAATATCTTCAAATATATTTTATGGGAAATACTGACGAACAAATCAACATACGGTGCCAACTGAATTTGAGTAATAAACGATTGTCGCTGAATTACAAAATTCGTTTGAACAACATAATGAATTAGATTATTTACAACTGCAATTGAAAAAATTCCATCCTGACGATTACAAAGAAATAATAAAGTAAAATAAAACACCTATTGGTCAACCTCAAAGACAAATCAACGCACCAACGATCGATGAAGTGGGAATTGTCATAGTTTGTGAAGAAAATAATTCTCCCGATATAATTCTTCATCGTATAAATGGTGACGTATAGCAAGTATCAGAAACTCATAGTTTATATGATGCATTACATTATCTCATTCTATTTTGGCAAGGAGAGAATGGATATCATTTTAATATTAATATGAGAAATCCTACAACTAATGTGGACATTAACAAAAATGTCAGTCCTATTAATTATTATGCATATCGAACCATATTAATTAGAATGTTGATAATCATATATTTAAAGGTAGACAATTACAATATTTCATCAATACATTGTTGACATATATTCCAAAATATAAGATGAAAGACTCCTATACATACGAATAAATCAAGTCAAATATTGCGTTCTGAGAGTACATCCATTTATGTGATGCGGTTGTAAATGATGACAATCTCAATGAATTGGGGAAAATAGTAATTATACCATCCACATTTACAGGCAGCCTAAGACACATGCATAAATATTGTTACACCTTGAGATGTAGATGGTTTTTGTTCAGCAGTTTCCATTGTATCGTAGAATAAACCAGAACGAGTTCGCATCATAAGCTAACGCTTTATTTTGCTAAGGTTACAAAAAGAATAATGAAGAACGCCGGCGCGAGGCCACGTGACGACGCTAGCGCCGCTGGCTGCACAATGTTAAAAAATAATAAACAAATCAACCTTGATTTGTTTAATAAGTTAAATTATTAATGAAAATATTTACATGAGTCTATATCGGCTGTGACATTTCTCCCTCCTCCGAAATGGTCGTGTCCTCACGACAGTCTTCTGTTCTCTCAAAGTAGGGCTTAATTCTTCTAATATGAACTGTCTTTGTCCAGTTCCCAGGGTTGTCCTTTGGTACAACGGATCAATTTAAGGAGTTTCTCACATTTTCCAGGCTTTCTGATTGGGGTCCATACTGATACTAAGTCGCCTGGATTGTAGCTTGCTTCTCGATGTTTTTTGTTGTAATAAGTTTTCATTATCACCTCATTTTTTTATCATATTATTTTTCACAATTTCCTTTGTTTTAGAGATTCTTCCCAAATATTTATTTACATACTCATTATAGTTGCGCGGATCAAGTTCGATGAAGATATTAATGTCGTCCAGTATTGAGGTAGGTTCTCTTCCATATAATAGAAAGAACGGGGAATATTTGGTAGTTTCTTGTACTGTCGAGTTATAGGCGTGTGTTATAAATGGAAGGATTTCGTCCCAATTCTTTTGATCTACATTCACATACATACGTATCCTATCTATTAACGTTCTGTTTAAACGTTCTGTGAGGCCATTTGACTGGAGATGGTAACTTGTAGTAAAACAATGTTTGATCTTGCATATTTTCATCAGTTCTTTCATCATATTACTGGTAAATTGGCTTCCTCTATCGCTGATAAGGTAACGCGGAGCTCCATGTCGTAGGAAAATATTTTCCGTTAAGTACTTAGCCACTTCTTTCGCCGTGTCATCGATGGCAGCTTTGGTCTCTGCGTATTTTGTGTAGTAGTCTGTTAGAACCACTATCCACCTCTTTCTGTTCCTTGTAGATGGTAAGGGGCCCAGAAAATCTACAACAATCCTTTCGAATGGATAATTTGAGGCAGGGATCGGTTGGATTAGACCAGCAGGTAGTTGATTCAAACCCTTCCTGTTTGGCACAGATGGCATGTCTTAACAAAATCAGATACATCTTTAAGCATGGCAGGCCAATAATAATTGCTTTTTATTCGGTGCATGGTTCTGGCAAAACCCAGGTGCCCATTCAAAATATGGTTGTGGTGCTCTATCAAAATTTCATTCCTTTTTTGTTTTGGCACCACTAGCAACCATGCTCTGCCTTCAAGATTTGGATTTTTTCTATAGAGACATCCCTGTTCTTCTTTGAAGTTCTGTTTGTATGATCGTTTGTCTTCGCTAAGGCCTCGTTTTACAATTTTTATAATGTCGTCCTCCTCATCTATTATCTGATTTAAAAATATATTATCGTAATCTTCCTCCCAATCTATTTCTGGTAAGGGTCCTCTGGATGAGCCATCGGCGTCGAGATGTTTCTTTCCCGATTTATATATAACGTCGAAATCGAATTCTTGTATATTCATTGCCCATCTGGCTAGCCGCCCGGTTGTATCTTTCAGATTTTTTAACCAGCATAGTGCGTGGTGGTATTTTATTACCTCAAAATGTCTTCCATATAAGTACGGTCGTAATTTAGTCATTGACCAGACAACTGCTAAACATTCTTTTTCAGTTGTTGAATAATTTTTTCCGGGTTACTCAGAGCTCGACTTAAATATGAAATGACTTTTTCTTCACCACCAATATTTTGGACTAATGTTGCTCCTATACCGATGTTCGACCTGTCTGTGTGAATGTTGGTAGGTGCGTCGGGATCAAAGTGAGATAAAATTGGTGGTTTTATTAAAGATGATTTGAGAGTTCTGAATGCTTCCTCTTGGGGTTTTGTCCAAATAAATGGAACATCCTTTCTTGTTAGCTTGATCAATGGATCAGCAATTTTTGCAAAGTCTCTAATAAATTTTCTGTAATACGAGCAAAGTTCTATAAATGATTGAATCTCTTTAGTTTTCCTAGGTACTGGGAAATCTCTAACGGCTCTAATGTTGTGCTCTGCAGGTTTAATTCCATATTGGTTGGTAACATGACCAAGAATCTCTATTTCCTCAAATGAAAATCGACATTTCTTTCCATTTAATTTAAGGTTTGATTCGCGAAAGCATTTTAAAACAGCTTCGATTCTTATAAGATGAGAAGGGAAATCACGGCTATAAATTATAACGTCATCTAAATAACACAAACACATTTTCCATCTCAAGTTAAGAAGTACGTTGTCCATAATTCTCTCGAAAGTAGCTGGGGAATTACACAGACCGAACGGCCTCACATTGAATTCGTATAGCCCGTGGGTTGTTGTAAACGCTGTTTTTTCTTTTCTTTTTCCTCAATTTCAACCTGCCAATACCCAGATCTAAGGTCGATGGTTGAAAAATACCTTGATTCTTGCAGCGTGTCCATTACGTCGTCAATTCTGAGGATAGGATACACATCCTTTACTGTGACGTTATTCAACTTTCTGTAGTCCACGCAGAATCTCCAACTGCCATCTCGTTTTTTGACTAGGATAACTGGAAACGCCCAAGAGCTAGAGGATGGTCTTATCACTCCTTCTATGAGTATGTCTTGTATTTGTTCTTTTATGATGTTCCGTTCTTTGGGGCTAACCCGGTAAGGTTTGTGTTTAATGGGCTTTACATTTTCTGTGTCGATGCTATGTTTGGCCAAGTTGGTCCGACCCAATTTTGAGGAAAATAAATCTTCGAAATTAAGCAATATTCGATTCAATTCCTTCTGCTTGCTCAATGGCAAGTCTTCGTTGATTTGAACTTGTGGTACCGTATTTTCAACATCGACGTCTATGGAATTTATTATGATAGGATGACTTGCGTGTCCTATAGTTTGATTTTGCATTATCTTTAAAGGCCGGGGATACGGGTTAGTTATCCAAAGATAAGTTTCATTATCTTTAACAGTTATGAGCGAACGACCTTTCGTCAATCTTGACATTTAATACAATGGATCCAGCTATGTCCAGATTTCTTCCGTCTGGACCGACACACACTTTAGTGATGGTTTCAGAGAGATCTTTTTGAGAAATCCGCGCCTGTGTCAACCAAGGCATCAATATATCCTATTTTTTCAATAAATAAATTTAATCGACATTTTGAATCTTTTTTCTTAATGGCATTTATTGTCGGCTTATCTGGGTTGACGGGAACAGGCGCGCTACTTAGTTTAAATCCTCGAGCACGCTGTATCTAATGCGTGTTGGAACGTTGGGGCTCTCGCACACATCGCCATGCAGTCTTTGTGTCTGTGGGTTCATGCCATTCGAAGTTTCTCTTTCATCAACAATCATATCGTGGCTTGAAGGAATTTCCTCTATTACCCTGATTAACTTGGTTCTACAATATTTTGCAACGTGACCTGGTCTATTGCATTAAAAAAAAATGGGCTTACCATCATCGGTTCGAGTTTTTCCAGTTGCATTTCTTCTATAAAAAGGCTTGCTATAAAACTGTCTTTCATAGGTTTCTCCCTGACCAATTCTGGGCTGTTGGCGAATCTTGTGAGTTGGCGAGTAAGTTTTAAACAGCTTCGGAGGTTCGGCTGGAGGCTTGGAGTAATTTTCATACCGATATGGTCGGTTTTCTTTTGGGGGTTCATTCCACGTATTTGGGGATCTCTCCTTCTTGAAATTTCTGCTTGAAAAAAAAAAAGAATTTCTTTTTTTTCACATCTCTCTTGATATTCTTTTTCAAAAGTATCGATTTTTTGCATGAATCCAGCAATTCGTTGATAGATTTCGGAGGATTAAAATACAAAGCCAAAGCGTATTCCTTCCTAAGGCCACCGACTACAAACCTTATTTTTAAATTTTCCTCCATAGTCGCATCTGCTTTGCCGCATAAAAGAAGGATTTCCTCGGCAAATCTCAATGTCGGCTCATTCCACTTTTGCATTCGATTAAGTTTGAGCATGAGTTCATCTTTGTTCTCGTCGCTAGCGAAGTCTTTAATCAGACGACCTTTTAGTGTTTCCCAGCTGGTGAGGCTAACCTTATGGAGATCGTACCAAATTCTTGCACTTCCTACCAGGTTCATGGCAGCCTAGCGGGCTATGATATAATCCGCCCATTGGTAGAAAAATCCAATTTCCTCCAAGGACTCGATCCATTGGCGAGGATCGCCATTTCCGTCGTAGTTTTCGATCTTTAAATTCGAATTAAATAACATTCTATCCAGGCCAGCATCTCCGCCACTTGTTACACCTTGAGATGTAGATGGTCTTTGTTCAGCGGTTTCTATTGTATCGTAGAATAAACCAGAACGAGTTCGCATCAAAAGCTAACGCTTTATTTTGCTAAGATTACAAAGAGAATAATGAAGAACGCCGGCGCGCGTGCCCCGGCACGAGGTCACGTGACGGCGCGAGGCCACCTGACGACGCTAGCGCCGCTGGCTGCACAATGTTAACAAAGAATAAACAAATCAACCTTGATTTGTTTAATAAGTCAAATTATTAATGAAAATATTCACATGAGTCTATATCAGCTGTGACAATATGCACGTTTGTTCGTGCATATGGTCGTCCAGATTTTTTCATCACATTTACAAGCATGGGATGAAATAAAGAGGATATTTTATTAACTGGACAATCACTATCAGATATCGTCATGATATTTATGCATATTTCTGTGTATTCAAACTAAAATTAAAATTTTTAATAGATTTTATTGGCAAACACCATGTATTTAAAGAGACTCGCTATTGGATGTATTTCATTAAATGGAAAAAAAGAGGTTTACCACATGCCCATATTTTAATATGAACGATGGAAAAGATAACACCAAGCAGAATTGATGAAATTATCTCTGCAGAAAAATCAGACATTGAAATTGATAAAAACTTGCACGATATTGTGTCAAAAAATATGATTCGTGGTCCATGTGGCTAACTTAATAATAATTCTCCATGCATGTCAGGTGGAAAATGCACAAAGTGGCATCCTAGAGACTTACTTTCTGAAAATATTACAGGCAATGATATATATCCACTCTATCGACGACGACCTACCGAGGATGGTGGAAGATCCATCACAATGAAAGTACTCAACAATACTATTGATGCTGATAATCGTTGGGTAGTACCATATTCTACATTACTATTGTACTTGAAACGTATAATACACAAATAAATTATGAGTACTGTAATTCAGTGAAAGCTATAAAATTTATTTGCAAATATGTGAACAAAGGAAGCGATATGACAGTTTTTAGATTGGAAAAAACTTCATCTAACGATGAAGTCACCCAATATCAACTGGGACGCTACATAAGTAGCAATGAGGCTGTTTGACGTATTTTCTCCATTTTCCATTCATGAACGATATCCAACGGTTGTTCATTTAGCAGTGAATCTTGAAAATGGACAGTGTGTGTATTTTACATCAGAAAATGTAAGTGAAGGACCAATTTATCACCGCCAACAACAATAATTGAATTTTTCACATTATGTAGAAATTATACCTTTGCAATGACACTACTGTACTTTGAAGTACCAACTTATTTTACTTGGAATACATCAACAAGAAAATTTCAGCGTCGTAAACGAGTTAGAGCAGTACAAAGACACCTGAGTTTATATTCCACAGATTCATTGGGTCGTCTCTACACTGTACATACAGATAACGCAGAATGCTTTTACCTAAGAAAATTTTAAATAAATTTTCGTAGACCAACATCTTTCCAATAATTAAAAACAGTCAATGGCCACGTGTGTGCTACATTTTGAAAATTATATTCAACGATTCAAACAGTACATATTTGGGAATGAAATCGAAGGTAAGAAGATTGTTCCCTTTTTTATTATGTCTATTGGAGCAAATACCTATAGTTTTCTAAAATAATTGTTCGCACCTAGAGATGGTTGTGCATTAGAATTCGAAGAAATTGTGAATGTTTTAATTGTTCATTTTACACCGAAGCTAAATATCATTTTTGAAAGATATGAATTCAGCCAATTGGTTCAGGAACATGATCAGGCTTTCGAAAAATATATGTAAAAATTTGATTAATACAAAAACTTGTTTGACGCATTATTCGCAAGATTTACCTCTTTATGTTACTTGTGATTCATCAAACTATGGTATAGGAGGATATATTTCCCATATTGTTAACGGTATTGAGAAACCAATTACTTTTGTTTCGAGAACACTAAATTACACAGAAAAGAAATATTCCCAGATAGAAAAATAAGGTTTATCGATATTCTTTACCTTAAACAGGCTAAAACAATTTCTTTATGGAAGAAAATTTACTATTAATACAGATCACAAACCATTACTAGCCATTTTTGGCGATAAAAATAATTTACCAGCCTTAGTGGCAAATAGATTACATAGATGGTCACTGTCAATATCAAATTTTAATTTTCAAATTAAATACACTAAGGGAACTGAAATACCTCTTGCAGATTTTCTTTCATTATACAGTGGACCCTCGGTTTGCGAGCATAATCCGTTCCAGAGCCATGCTCGTACTCCAAAACGCTCGTAGTGCGAAACTAATTTCTTATTTTTAATAATTGAAACTCGGGCAATTCTTCTTGCTACGAACAATTGCACAGTTTCCCACATTTTACATATTTCCCGAATCTGATCTGAAGGGAGGGATCCCAGTGAATTTTCATCCATCACGATTACGGGCAACCATCACGAGTTGCTCGTAATGCGAAATTTCACTCGTAATCCGAGGTAAAATTTTTCAAAAAATTTTGCTCGTACTGCAAAAAGCTCGTACTCCAAGGTGCTCGTAAACCGAGGGTTCACTGTATATGGTTCGAACGAAATCCTCGTCGCCATTGTCATTTTGTTTATTAAATAATTTATTAGAAAAAAAATAAAAATAAAAAAATAAAAATAAAAATAATATAAACACATTCATTTTAAACAAAATAAAAATTATCAGAACTTATAAAAAAATATGTTTATTTATCTTCTTTAAAAATATTCACATAAAGCAATTTAACAAAACAAATTTAATCCATAAATTAAACAATTAAAATTTACATATATTTCGACAGAATGTGTTTACTCTAGTCCTAGTCAAAACCCAATAAGTCCATTTACATCAATTTCTTGAAGCTTGTCAGAAACTAAATCTCTTAGAAAACGATGCTCATTGGAATATTTCTCTCGCTGATGCTTCTATTGCAGCTCAACCAGCAAATACGTACGCTATTTCCCATCATACAAACTACGTTTTTCCGCCTAATCCAAAGGGTCTTTGGGGAAAAATATAAAAACTACCTGAGTTAAGACATTTTACATCGCATGCGTAAAATAAATGATAATCCTATCCCATTGATTTATTCTTGCACCAGATAGGAAAACAAAAATAAAATTGTATATTTACAAGCACTACTAAGATATAAGTTCAAAATCAATCATTAAATATCATTCATTTCATGATGATATTTAATAATTGCAAAATTATTGTTCAATTGAAATTCATTTGCAATATTGTTTAATATCACAAGTGAAGAAGCATGTTTTTCTACCATCAAATATTTATATCTATGTCTTTACGTATGTTATATTCGAATGACATATATGTAGTCATAATGCTATTGTTAATTTTCATTTTGATGTATTGATATACATTTGATTCTTAATAATTTATGTTTGAGGTATTAAAACTGCATTTTTTGTTTAAACACGGCAACGTGTGAATGGGTACAGTTAGGTAAGCCGAGTACCAAACATTATATATAGTTACGAGCGTCATGCGTGCGTTCTTCATCTCTGTCACCGTTTGCTTTTTTTTTTTTTTGGAATGGCGCTCTCCTATTGGTTCGCTACGATGGCGCCGCCAATGCGCGAGACACTTTGTTTTTGACTTTGCCCCCCCCCCCCCACTCGCTCTTTGGTTTTTGTAACTATTGTGTTGGAGCGGGTCGCTCTTTAAATAAATGCATATATTAGTTAATAACTAAATGGAATCCTCTCTTTCTTTTTCCCAGTAAGAGACGCCTACGGAAGCCAACAGTACATAGACAGACAAAGCACATAGGCTATAGTTATTAACTAATATATTCATTTATTTAAGGCGCCAATTTATAATTGTAACAAATAGTATTTGAATAAAAACATTCAATCGGGTAAAACACGGGCGTTAATGATCCAACAGGTCCACGTGTCTAAATTAAAACACGGGCGTTGCCCGGGTCATTCGGCTAGCAAAGTTATATTGACAAGTATAGATTTAATACGGATTGGATGTTTGCTAGAATCATTTCAACAAATGTTTGTTAGGCAAATTTTACTCGGGTAACAACCGGGCGAAGCCGGGTATATTCGCTAGTTATAAATTACGTTGGAAACTTTGCCTTCTAGGCACACAGTTTATCAATATTAGCCTTCCTAAAAACGACGAATTCAGGCGCCCACACGCTTTAAGTTAATAATAAAAAAAAGAGTACTATACTTTTCAGCCACCCTGTAGATGGGTGTACATAGAATAGGCGCTTCTGGTACTTTGATGCAATGCAACATTATGTAATTGTTGTAATTGTACGCATTGGCCCATCTACAGTATGCAGAAGGTATTCCATATGGGTTAACCTATCAAACGGATTGGAAAATCTTTGGTTGATAAAGAGAGTCGAAGAAAAAGGGAGTGAAGGAGAGAGAGTCCTTCTGTCGCTTAAAAAAAGGTGAATGATTTGGGCACGATGAGCAGTGATAAGGGTGATTAAAAAAATGAAAAGGTGGTGAACGCTCGAATGTGAGAATTAAAAAAAAAGGAAAATTGGGCGTTGATGCTCGAACCGGACCTTGAATAGAAAAACTTCTAACTAGTTGCTCAAGTTCGACTGTTTGGAAAGGTTACAGCGAAGAAGCGCGTGCCTAGATGAGATAGAATCAATATAAAAAATCAAAGTGTCAGTTGTTAGTAACGATCTCTCAGGAAGAGTATTGTAGTGATGCAGTGAGAATTTGGATGGTTGGAGTGTCGATGCATTTTCCACACACACAAATCGATATTTGAAAATCTTAAAATTATATTTCATAATTGAAAATTTAATTGGTGAAACCAATACCTGGAAAAGGTAATTGTTAATGTGTGAAATGATTAAGGTGGTAGTTGAAGGCAATAGTTTGAATTTTCAAGTGTGGCAATAGGTGTTTTAAAATTTGAAGTTAAGCGGTGAAGGTTGGTTTAGTTTAGTGGGGTTGGACGTGACTACATGCCATTACAGTGGTGCTCATGAGTGTTGCACAATGACTGTATGAACCTTGGTAGGATATTTTTATATTAAATATAAAGTAGAGAGAATTGGATCTAGTGGCTACGTTTTAGTTCATGAGGTTTATTAATATTTATGCCAAATTTCTTTATTTTGAGAAGAGATCGATGGTGTAATTCTTGCAAACTAGGTTATATAAAAATTAGTTAATTAGCTGGAAAGAGAATATGCTCAAAAGCGTCTAATGTGTAATATGTGTATATAAAATAGGGTATATGTCAGATGAATTGAAATAAGTATGGAGAAATCCCCGAAATGTGTGACGTGAATAATTGTGGAAATAGAGATTGGCGTGGGGGAGAATTTCGATACCGTGCGGCCAATACAATAATCTCGTATTGGTGCAAAATGAAAACCTTTTTGTGCTTGGAATAGTGATCTGTTTGTTGGATGGATGGATAATATATCAATGAATTATGTAACAAGACTTTTTTTTTAAATTATAAGCGGCGCATGTATATATTTTTTCTACTCTAACCTGGATCTAGTGTGTTCAAGGATACTTTACCTATAGATTATAGTATGTGTGAAGTTGTCAAGGTAATTGAGTAATTCGGAGTAACAGGAATAAGTGTAAAGAGGGTTGTAAATAGAATAGATTTTGTGATGTGGTACCTTTTTATGTGAAAGAAGAATTTAAAATGATTTTGTTAGATATGCGAGCGTTGTTTAAAAGGTTATGGTTTCAACGTAGCATTCTAGTCAATTGGGAATATACAATTGTTAAAGGTATCTGGTGGTAAATATAGGAATGGCCTACTTGGCCTGGGAGGAATATGGCGGTTAATTGGGTTTTCTAATATTTTTAATTTGGAAGGTGATCTATGTGGGAGTTTTCTTTTTTATTGGGATTTGAAAATACATAAGATGTGGATGGGACAATAATGATAATAACAATGGTTGCATAGTGAGGTTAGTAGGGCCACCTGGATTCCATAATTGAATGGTACCGTGGCTCATTATGGTGGAATACCTGGTTGAAGATGGCTATGTTTGTTGAAGAATATTATAGTGGGTTGAAAGTGGATGGCGTTGAATCCTTTATTGAAAGTTCTGTTCCTGAGAGCGATGTTATGGCCGTCCTGTGGAGGTGTGTATGGGGCTGGTTCTGATTATGGGTGTAAGTAAAGGTGAAAGGGGTGGAGAAAGATGTTAGGGTGAGATATTGTCGCGAAGATAAATAAAGCAGGAATACATTTGGGGATAATTAATTTATTATAAAGGGTATTTACCTTTAAGTTATCCAATAAAATTATATATATATATATAGTCAGATTATATCACAACTTATCCCAAGGTAAAGATAATAATAATGAGCGCCATGGGCAAAAAGAAGTCCCGTTTTCCTTATTTACCGATAAGAGAACCCCTCACTCCTGTGGTCACCTTCCCCGGAGTCCAGGGATGATTGATAGGTTTCCCATGGGGACAGCTACTATGGTCAGAGCTACTTGACATTACCCCCTCTTTAGAAAAAAACAGCGACTCGCTGATTAGCTTGTCTTAGCACTTGTTCTGGAAGGAAATCTATCACGGCTGGTGTTCCTTAGTAGAATGGATTGTTGTTCTTCAGGGTCCAGGTAGGGCTTCATCCGAATGACATGGACGATATCCTTGGCTTTCCGTGATCGAGGCAACGGGTCCTAGGGCTCTACTTCATACGTAACTTAGGAAAGCTTCTTGGTCACCTTGTAGGGACCGAAGTATCTCTTGAGTAGATTTTCTGAGAGTCCTACTTTTCGGATAGGAGTAAAACCCACACAATATTATCCTTCTGGTAATAGACTGGAGTATGTTTCTGGTCGTAAAGTCTACGGTCTTTCGCCTGTGATTGTAGAAGGCGTGATCGGGAAAGATGACGAGCTTCCACAGCTCTGGTCACAGGTTCTCCAAAGTAGTCGTCAGAGATCTCATCTGGTAGGTAAGGTAGTACGGCATCGATGTAGGTCTCGGCCTCGCGGGCGTGGACAAGAAAAAGCGGAGTGTAGCCGGTCGCCTCCTGTTCAGCAGTGTTGTAAACAAAGGTTACGTAGAGTAAAACTTGGTCCCAGCCCTTCTGCTCAACACCTGTGTACATGGACAACATGTCTCCCAGAGTTTTGTTGAACCTTTCAGTCAGGCCGTTGGTCTGGGGATGGTAGGCCGTTGTAATTCTGTGCACAATTCCGCACAGAGCATTGATGTCTTTTATTACTTGAGAAATGAAATTTCTTTCGCGATCTGTTATCATTTCTCTAGGAGCTCTATGGTTCAAGATAACATCTTCAACCAGGAACTTAGCTGTTTCGATTGCCTCTCCATCTGGGATCGCTTTCGTTATGGCATACCTTGTCATATAATTGGTGCACACAATGATCCAACGATTTCCATCTTTAGAAACTGAAATCTTCCAAGGAGATCAATCCGGACCTTATAGAATGGCTTTTCTACAAGTGGTATGGATACAAGTTGTCCAGCCAGAAGTCGAGGTAGTTTCTTCCTTCGTTGACACACTCCCAATAATAAATTACATATTGGCGACCAGTTATATAAAGGCCAGGCCAATAGAATCGTTTCTTCACTTTGCCATAAGTTCGGGCCTAACCCAAATGTCCAGCTGTAGGAGCATCATGTAAATCTGCCATAACTTCCGATCTTAGGTGCTTAGGAATCATCATAAACCAGGGTCTTCCAGTTGTGCTATAGTTTTTCTTGTATAAGATGCCGTCGATAATGCTGAATTCTAGTCTGTTGTAGCCCGAGTTTAAATTATGGAATATTTTAGCTAAATCTGGGTCTTTAGTCTGCTCTAAATCGACGTTGGTTAGTGACATAACAATAGTTGGTTGATCGTTTTCATGCGGGCTCCTTGAGAGACAATCGGCATCCTTATTTTCGCGTCCGCTCTTGTAGATAACGGACACGTCATATTCTTGCAACTTCAACGCCCATCTTGCCAAACGGCTAGAAGGACCTTTCTGCCCTACCAACCAACATAGAGAATGATGGTCAGTGACAACCGTGAATGGTCGACCAAACAAGTATGGACGGAATTTGCTAATAGACCAGACTACAGCAAGGCATTCTTTTCTGTTGTAGAATAATTATTTTCAGCCTTTGTCAAGCCTCTAGATGCATATGCTATAGGCCGCTCCTTTCCACCTTGTATTTGTAGAAGAACAGCTTCAATACGATGTCCGCTTGCATCCGTGTGTAGATGGGTATCAGTGGATTCATCAAATTGTCCCAAGACAGGCTCTGAAATTAGAGCTGTTTTAAGGACTTCAAACGCTTTCTCTTAAGCTGCATCCCAATAGAAATGTTTTTCAGTCTTCAATAGGTCATGCAAAGATCTAGCTTTGTCGGCAAAGTTTTCAATAAATATTCGGTGATATGAACATAATCCAAGAGAGCTCCTCAGTTCAGAGATATTCCTTGGCCTCGGAAATTTAGAGACGGCTACAACTTTATCTGGATCTGGATGGATTCCATTGGCGTCAACAAGGTGTCCTAAAATATTTATCCTCCTTCATCCAAAAATACACTTTTTGTATTTCAAGCTTATTCCCGCTTTCTGAATGCACCTTAATACAAGTTGTAGACGACGTAGATGTTCCTCAAAGGTAGGTGCGTAAACTACGATTTCGTCCAGGTAGCAGAGGCACATGTTCCATTTAAAGCTGCCCAGAACACTATCAATCATCCTTTCAAACGTTGCGGGAGCGTTGCAGAGACCGAAAGGCTTTACCCGGAATTCATACAGCCCTTTAGGAGTGATGAAGGCAGTTTTCTCCCTGTCTTTTTCGTCCACTTCAATCTGCCAATACCCGGACAGAAGATCCATCGTGGAGAAATAACTTGAGTCAGCTAAACTCTTCAAGGCATCGTCAATGCGTGGCAGCGGGTAAACATCTTTTTTTGTTATCTTATTTAATCGGCGATAATTTACGCAGAATCTTTAGGTCTCGTCTTTCTTCCGAAATAAAATAACTGGAGATGACCAAGGAATTTCAGAGGGCTTCACGATGTGAGTTTCGAACATGTTGTTCACTTCATCATGAATAAGTCGTCGTTCACTTGGTGCTACTCTATAGGGCCGCTGTTTGATAGGAGAGTGGTCTCCTGTGTGTATCTTGTGCTTCACAGTACTGGTGGGCTTGATAGGAGTACTCTCAAAGTCAAATATGCCGATAAACTCGTCAAGGCATGAAACAAGCTGTAATCTTTGAATTTCAGACAGCCCTGGATCTCGAGTAAGGTTTATCTTCTTTGACCATTCACGTGACTTTAGCTACGTTTCTTGTAACACTTCGCTGGATTCGATAAGACTGCAGATATTCCCATTCTCATAACTTTCCATGGTGCACATATTCATTCCTGATGAAATCAGATGCGGCCAAGACGCTCCATTCGCCACCCAAATGCTACCTCGGCCGTGTCGAAATGTAAACAATGAGTTTGGTATAAGAACTTCCTTTCTTAATGATAAGTCCTTAGAAGCTGAGACTAGAACATCTCTAACACCACATATTTCTTCGTTTATCACGCTGATCTTCTTTATTGATTTAGGCGGGATGACAGAGTCGTCGGGAGCAAACAATCTCTGGTTTCCTCCTTCTTGAGATTCTAGAACCGAGGTTACCCCGAGATGGATTCCATTCCTGCCACTATAATGATGGCCTCGGTGGCTTTGAATAAGTCCCATCCGAATATGATGTCATGGCTGCATTCCACCATAACAACGAATTCAAATGATATATTCAGACCATTAACTTCTATGTTCAGGACATATTTTCTTATGGGCTCTATTAAATTTTTGTTTGCAGCTTTAAGAATGTGACCTGGTACTTTGAAAAGAGGTGTCTTTTTAGTTCGCGTCGAAATTTGTCCGAAATAACAGAAAAGTCGACTCATGAATACACCAATGCTTTAATTTTGCGTCCATTTATTTCCAACATAACAAAATTATCTTTTAATTTAGTGGCGATATACCCTGGATGATTTTTCTCAATGGCGACCTCACCCACGTTAGAAGCCGCTTCGCTTAGGAGCTTCTGAGGCTTGTGAGAACGTCTGAAACGGCGGGCTGGCGACTGGGATTGTCTTTGGGCTAGAGACCTTGGGCGGCTTGGATGTGGGGAAGAGCTCCGGTAGAATTACGTCGAGGTTTGGGGCGTTACATAGTCTTCGTCGGCGTCATATCTCGGGGGTCAAAAGAAAATCTGACATTTCTTCCTTCTCCACCATTCCTTGACCTGGCTTCAGCGAAGACCTGCCGTCGTTTCCTACAATAATAAACGACATGTCTGGGTCGTCCGTAGTGGAAGCAGATGGGTTTGTCGTCGTAGGTTCTCCAATGTTCCGTCTTCCTGGGTTGGGTTAGTCGGTCGATATTATACGGCGTGCGTGGTTGTTGTTGTACAACGTTGATTTTTGTTCGCATAGGTTGGAGAGCACGGCTGATTTCTTCCCTCACAGTCTGTTCCAGGGCGTTCACTTCTCGGATAGGATTGAACACTTCAGGTGCTGAGACCTTTTGAATCTTTTCTCTAACAATGCGGCGAATTAAGCCGGCCTAGTCGTCTGAGTCGACAACACATGGAATGGACATTACGTTTGACAACCTGTCAAATTTCGTACGACCGATCCTGCGCTGTTTGACGGTTGCCAGATAACGGCAAAACTTCAGGATCTCATCTACCGTCTGTATATATTTCGTCACTAATAGCTGGTATGTGTCCTCCGAAATTCCCTTTATAACGTGGGCAACTATCTCACCTTCTTCAATGCGAGGTTTCACCAGATGGCAGAGACCAAGAATATCCTGGATGTATGAATCGCTGGATTCCTCGGCCTTCTGTGTTCTTGACTTCAGAACTTCCTCGGCACGTCGAGCAGAATCCCCCTACAGACCGAACACACGGCGGAATGCGTTTTCAAAACTTCGCAACGAGTTGAGTGATTCTTCATTATTATCAAACCAACTTCCAGGAGTTCCTTTCAAGTAGAATAAGACGTTGGAAAGCTTCATGGTCTCGTCCCAACTGTCGTATTTCGACACTCTCCCATACTCCTGTGGTCGTCTTCCATTTTTATTCGTTGTGGCAAAGGTTCAAGAATTGGTTCACGTCCCTGTAGACGTCGACTTCTTCGAAGTTCCGTCACGTTACCTAGCGTCTCCGCCAAAATATAGCGGTGATAAATGAAGCAAGGGCAAATTTGGGGATAATTAATTTATTATAAAGGGTATTTACCTTTTAGTTCTCCAATAAAATTATATACAAGAGGTATTTATAGGGAGAGAGAGAATCAGATTATATCACAACTTATCCCAAGGTGAAGATAATAATAATGAGCATCGTCAGCCACCGAGGCGTCCCATTTTCCTTATTTGCCGATAAGAGAACCCCTCACACCTGTAGTCCCCCTCCCGGAAGTCCAGGGTTGATTGACAGGTGTCCCATGGGGTCAGCTACTATGGGCAGAGCTACTTGACAATATTTTTAATTTGTGTGTGAAAGTCAAGTGTTTTTTATTTTGAAAGTAGATATTTTTAGACGAAACAAGGGTGAAAATAGCTTTACACTGGATGATACGAAATGATATTAAGAACTGTTTTTGCTTTGACAAGACACGTTGGAATTTCTAAGTGATGGTTATTAAGGGTTTTTAGTGCGTAACAGGAATACATATCAAAATACCAGAAACGAATTTATCTTCAAATGAGCAAATTTGAGTTATATAAGTATTTTTTATTTTGAAGAGGAAATTTTTAAAATTATATGTAAAGGAGGGGGGGGGGGTTGTTGAACTTTCGATATAAGAACGATAGTCAAAATTATTGAAGATACATTATTGTAGAACTGTTTAAAACGTGGTGTTTTGTCATTAAAATATTCGAAGTTGCGTCGCTGCTTAATTTTTACTGATTTTTCACTGTGCGTCGTTAGATTTTCGAAATTGCGTTGTTTTGGATTCGAGTCTATAATTTTTTTTAATTTTTTTTTTCCTAAAATATGGCAACACCTTTGTTTTTGATTGCGCCTTCACATATTTTCACTTTGCGTCGTTTCAATTTGCGTCGTGTTTTTTTGGAACGTAACCCCGACGCAAAGCGAGGTATGGGTGTATATCTATAGTTTTACAAAATGAATATTTAAAATAATTGAGTTAAATAAGGCAATATAAGTGATTGGCAGTCTAATAATTTAATGATATGAGTATAAAATAAATTAGAGTGTGACTTAAATATGTTCTAAGGGATAAAAACGAATCAACATAATTGAAATGTTGAATGGATGTTATATAGAGCGAATGTACCCGGCTTCGCCTCGATTTTACCCGAGTAAAAGTTTGCCTAACGAACATTTGTTAAAACGATTCTAGCAAGCATCCACGCCCTACTGAATATATTCTTGTCAAAATGAATTTATTTTTGATAACTCTGCTCCACCTAGCTGTACCCATTCACACGTTGCTGTGTTTGAACATCTTCCCCCAATTTTACTCTGAAATCTTGGTCTTGTGATCCATTTTACAATATACAGGGTGTACCAGGTGAATTGGGAATTTCAACAATGGTATTTTAACTGAAATTTTTTGCAAGTAAAAATTAAAATATCCGAATGAAATTTGACACAGTAGTAGATAAAAGGATATAGTTTTTATTTATTCAATGTAGTTTCCATTATTAGCTACAACAGTCTCGAGGCGAGTGCGGAATGAAGCACAGGCCTTGGCGACGATGACCTTGTCCATTTGGGTCTTCACCGTGTGAACTGCTTTCTTGACAGACTGGATGGTGGTATGAGGAGCTTTGTTGACATCTCTCTCAACAACGCCCCATGCATAGTAGTCGAGGGGATTGCAATCTGGAGAATTAGGGGGCCAAATATCAGGACCCCAGTGACTAGGGACGTTAAGTGTCAGCCACGATTGTGTCTTTTTTGCCTTATGGGCTGGAGCTGAGTCCTGTTGGAAGACATACTTTCTTCCTGCGGCCACCATGTCCATCCAAGGCTTCACAACGGTCTCCAGAACATTGATGTAGGTGTCAGCGTTCATCCTAAGGCCCTTCTCAAAGAAATGGGGAGGCATGACATCACCTTCACTGCTGATAACGCCAAGGACCATTACGGAGGCAGGAAATTTCGTGTGCATCACGACAGGTATCTCTGAGGGGTCTTTACAGATCCAGCGATCATTCCTGGGATTTACCTTTTGGTCCACGTCAAAGTTCTTTTCGTCAGAGAAGAACCTTAGCATGCCAAAAGAGTCGTGTTTCAGGTTGTTGAGGAGGGCAGCAGCCTTTCCTTTTCTGTTATTCTTCATATTCTCAGTCAGCAACTGACCTTTCCGAAGGGCATAAGACTTGAGACCAAGGTCCTCATGGATAGTTCTGACAATTGTCATAGAGCCAACGTCCATTTCCTTGGCTATGGCCCTCATGCTCTTCCCAGGGTTTCCATCAATCTTCTCCTTGACATTTTTGACAAATTCTTCGCCCCTTACCCTGTCCGATCGACGCGAGTGCTTTTTCCTTGTAGCTATCCCCTCTTTGTTACTGTCGGCCTCATCAAACTGCTTCTTGACACGATAAATAGTGGTTTTGGGCAACTTAAGAAAATCCACTATCTCTTTGGGGCTCCTTCCGGCGCGCAGAGCAACGATGATGGCAGCTCGATTTTCAAATTCTCGGTTACTCTTCATCACTACACTGCGCACACATGTACTGTTGCATTTTACATGAATATGGCTACGTAATGTGAAAAAAAAACAAGTTTTTAATCTCAAGTAGTTTTTGTTTTATGGACTGTCAAAGTTAGTCCCAATTTACCTGGTACACCCTGTATACAAACATAGATATACAGAGTTTATGGTAGAATAAACATGCCTATTCATTTGTGATATTAAACAATATTGCAAAAGAATTTCAATTGAATAATTATTTTGTAATTATTAAATATCATCATGAAACTGTCTAAATTAGAATAAAAACTAGCCGAATGACCCGGGCAACGCCCGCGGTTTACCCGATTAAATGGTTTTATTCAAATACTATTCGTTACAATTATAAATTGGCGCCGTGGATGTCATTCTTGTATAATATATAAATTAGTTTTTAAAATTGTAAAAAAAAAAAAATGCATCGACCGGGAATCGAACCCGGGCCGCCCGCGTGGCAGGCGAGCATTCTACCACTTAACCACCGATGGTTATGAGAAATGGCCATATTTGGGTATTTATTCCATTCACAAAAGCAAACGGTGACAGAATTGATTCAGAAAGGGCAATGCCCGGGTTTCAGCCTATTAAATGCTTTTATTCAAATACTATTCGTTACAATTATAAATTGGTGCCGTGGATCTCATTCTTGTGAAACGTCCCGCTCCAAACTTTGTGTCTGAGAAGCGATATTTTTATAAAGAGATGATCTGGCTTTGTGTCTTCTGCTCGAATGAATGTTTTTCTGTTAGAATTTTGTTCCTGCATACTAAAAATGAACTGGCTTCACCCGTGGTCTCTGCTTTTTGGATTTTTTCCGGATATAATTTTGTATCTGATAATCAAATATGATACAGCAATATTGTCATCATCATTTTCTGAATGAAAAACAACTACTTTTTTCCCAGAACCTGTCAATTTATTTTTCTTGACTAAAAATCCGAAAATATCTTTTCCAGATTTTTCACTATGTCCTGTTAAAACACGTTTTACATGTCCATTAGGTCAGCTGATATTACCTCCCATCTTTACCGCTTGCGAGCGAAAGGGCAAATTTGCCACGCAATTTACAAATAACTTGTATACATACTTCTATACTTGTGTACATGACCATAAATCTGTACATAGAAAAGAAAATCACATATATCTCTATATATATAAAAGTCAATGTCTGTCTGTTTCGCGATAAACTCAAAAACTACTGAACCAATTGGTACCAAATTTTGAATGTCGCTTTTTATAAACCTGAGGAAAATTTTCGGCTGCATTTTGATTAGTATTTTTGTCTATTTCTTTTTTTCATTTGAATAACTTTTTTTACGCGGACTAATCCGGAATGGAATGAATACCTAAATATGGCCATTTTTTTAAGCATCGGCGGTTCAGTGGTAGAATGCTCGCCTGCCACGCGGGCGGCCCGGGTTCGATTCCCGGCCGATGCATTTTTTTTTTACAATTCTTAAAACTCATTTATATCTATATATATAAAAATTAATGTATGTGTGTGTGTGTGTCTGTCTGTCCTTTATGCCTGACCAAACCACTCATTGGAACGCCATGAAACTTTGGGAAGTTATTTAGTATAGTACTGGGAAGGTTTCTAGCAAATAAAATTTTTGAAATAACTTTTCGCTTTAAAATAATCAAGATAAATATTCTAACTTATCTGTTATAATTCAACAATCTGCTCTAAATATTATCATGATGATACGATGATTTTGTAATGTAGAAAATTAGGAAAGACAAAATTCAGGATGACACGGCAATTTATTTGAGACAAGAATAATGATACAATTCCAAGGCAAGATACTATTCCTTTAACTTCCAATTACCGAGGGAACCAATTAATATTGATTTTATTAAACTTATCGAGTATTTTTCAAGGGACCGGGAAAAAATGTTCACTTTATCGAGAGATTCGTTAGACAAACCTTTACTCGGGTAAAACCCGGGCGAAGCCGGGTACGTCCGCTAGTTAGCTATATATATAAAAATGAATGAATGTGTGTGTGTGTCTGTCTGTCCTTTATGCCTGACCAAACCACTCATTGGAACGCTATCAAACTTTGGGAAGTTATTTAATATAGTACTGGGAAGGTTTCTAGCAAATAAATTTTTTGAAATAACTTTTCGCTTTAAAATAATCAAGATAAATATTCTAACTTATCTGTTATAATTCAACAATCTGCTCTAAATATTATCATTATGATACGATGATTTTGTAATGTAGAAAATTAGGAAAGACAAAATTCAGGATGACACGGCAATTTATTTGAGACAAGAATAATTATACAATTCCAAGGCAAGATTCCAATTACAGAGGGAACCAATTAATATTGATTTTATTCAACTTATCGAGTATTTTTCAAGGGACCGGGAAAAAATGTTCACTTAATTGAGAGATTCGTTAGACAAACCTTTACTCGGGTAAAACCCGGGCGAAGCCGGGTACGTCCATACAAGAATAATGATACAATTCCAAGGCAAGATACTATTCCTTTAACTTCCAATTACCGAGGAAACCAATTAATATTGATTTTATTCAACTTATCGAGTATTTTTCAAGGAACGGGGAAAAAATGTTCACTTTATCGAGAGATTCGTTAGACAAACCTTTACTCGGGTAAAACCCGGGCGAAGCCGGGTACGTCCGCTAGTTAGCTATATATATAAAAATGAATGAATGTGTGTGTGTGTCTGTCCTTTATTCCTGACCAAACCACTCATTGGAACGCCATCAAACTTTGGGAAGTTATTTAGTATAGTACTGGGAAGGTTTCTAGCAAATAAAATTTTTGAAATAACTTTTCGCTTTAAAATAATCAAGATAAATATTCTAATTTATCTGTTATAATTCAACAATCTGCTCTAAATATTATCATGATGATACGATGATTTTGTAATGTAGAAAATTAGGAAAGACAAAATTCAGGATGACACGGCAATTTATTTGAGACAAGAATAATGATACAATTCCAAGGCAAGATACTATTCCTTTAACTTCCAATTACCGAGGGAACCAATTAATATTGATTTTATTCAACTTATCGAGTATTTTTCAAGGGACCGGGAAAAATGTTCACTTTATCGAGAGATTCATTAGACAAACCTTTACTCGGGTAAAACCCGGGCGAAGCCGGGTACGTCCGCTAGTATATATATAAAATTGAATGTCTGTCTGTCTGTACTCTATAGATTTAAAAACCATACATCCAATCGCCGTGAAATTTTGGTATATTATTAGGTATATCCCGGAAAGGTTTTTGAAAAATAATTTCTTGAATATCTTGAATATCCTTAGAGTTATTTGCAGATTTGTAGATTTAACTAAATGATGATGATTATTTATCAAAAATAAGATTTTCTACCTATTAATTGCGTACAAGTCAAAGTTAGTATTATCATTTATCTACAACATATATATTGGGAGAATAGATAAAATGATGATTCTGTAATGTAGAAAATTAGAAAAGACAAAATTCAGGATGACACGGCAATTTATTTGAGACAAGAATAATGATAATTAATATTGATTTTATTCAACTTATCGAGTATTTTTCAAGGGACCGGGAAAAAATGTTCACTTTATCGAGAGATTTAAATTTACGAGTTTCAAATTATCAAAATATATCTATTATTTTTTACATATGTTATATTTAAATGATATTTATGTAGGGATAATTTTATTTTTAATTTTCATTTTGATGTATTGTATACATTTGATCATTAATAAATTAATATTTAGGTATTAAAACTGCCTTTTTGTTCAAAGACAGCAACGTTTGAACGGGTACAGCTAGGTGGAGCAGATAATCAAACATAAAGTTATCTTGCCAAATATAGATTCAGTAGGGATTGGATGTTTTCTAGAATTGTTTTAACAAATGTTCGTAAGGTAAACTTTCACTACGGTAAAACCCGGGCGAAGCCGGGTACATCCGCTAGTATATAATATAAATATATATATTATTATATCAACTATATTAATTGATTCAAATACCTAAACACTAATATAATACAATTTTTCCCATCACACACACTTTTTTCTTGTAATTTATGTGTTACTTCTGTATTGCTATTCTATGGCACTTCTAATATTTATTATTGATATACTTTTAGTATGAAGGAAATTGCACCCAAGGGATATCTCGGGCGAAGCCGGGTCATTCGCCTAGTTTCAATAATATAAATGAGTTTTAAAAATTGTAAAAAAAAAAATGCATCGGCCGGGAATCGAACCCGGGGTGCCCGCGTGGCAGGCAAGCATTCTACCACTGAACCAAAAGCAAACGGTGACATAATTAAGAAAGAATGCATGACGCTGATAACTGTATATATTAATGATACAGCAATATTGTCATCATCATTTTCTGAAAAAAAAACAACTACTTTTTTCCCTGAACCTGTCAATTTATTTTTCTTGACTAAAAATCCGAAAAATATATTTTCCAGATTTTCTCTATGTCCTGTTAAAACATGTTTTACATGTCCATTAGGTCAGCTGATATTACCTCCCATCTTCACCGCTAGAGGCGCTGCTTGTGAGCGAAAGGGCAAATTTGCCACGCAATTTGCAAATAACTTGTATACTTGTGTACATAGACCATAAATCTGTACATAGACAGGAAAAGCACATATATTTTAATAATATAAATGAGTTTTGAAAATTGTAACAAAAAAATGCATCGGCCGGGAATCGAACCCGGGGCGCCCGCGTGGCAGGCGAGCATTCTACCACTGAACCAAAAGCAAACGGTGACAGAATTAAGAAAAAATGCATGACGCTGATAACTGTATATATTAATAATAAATTGAAAATGTTTACTTAAAAGTTAAGAACCTAAATAGATTTATAAACGTATATAAATATTGTAATATATACGTTTAAATAAATATTTGAAACGCATATTTTTTTTCAAAACAATTATTAAATTATAAATGTAAATTCACCAGAAGACTCGAGAGGCGGTGCTTGCGGTATAATTCCACCAGAAGCCGCGAGAGGCGCTGCTTGCAAGTAATATAAGAAAATTTGCAAAAAGAATTACAACGAATAATTATTTCAAATAAAATTCAAACCAGAAACCTTCCCGGTAGTATAGTTAACAACTTCCTAAGTTTCACGGCGATTGGATGTATGGTTTTGAATCTATCGAGTACAGAAAGACACACATTCATTCATATATATATATATATATATATACTAGCCGAGTGGCCCGGGCAACGCCCGGGTTTTACCCGACTGGACCCGGCTTCGCATGTGTAGTGTTCGAGCGAGGTTTACTCATGAATGAATAGAGGCCCCAACTGTTTGTAAACTCAATGTAATGAATTTTTTTTCAGCAAAATGGAGATAAATTGCAAACAGCAATATCGAAAATGCGTGTAAAAAAATCTGTAATATAGGATCCATTTCACAAACACATCTAATGAATAGAGTGCTGTTTGGAGGAGTGGTCTAAACTGTTGATTTTTAAAACCATGACCCGGGGTCATCGAATGCAGATTCAGACACTTTGTTCTGAAAAAAAAAAATTGCCCCAATGGCTCCTGTTTCTTGAAAAAGTCCAACCCCTCCAGTGAGTGCAAGTAACCAAACTGGGCTTTTATTCTTAAAAATAAAAAAAAAATCTAATGATTAGTGTGAATAAAGGAAAATGGTCGGCACAACCTGAAAATTTCACTTTGTCCACTTCACTCTCGGCTGTCCAAGAAGAAACAGCCAGAGCAAACATTTTAAAGGGCACCAAATCCGGCATTTACATATCTAAATAGTTGAGCAACTTTTATAAATGTAATATATTTCTGCAATATTGAAATACCTGGACTTGGAAGAATTTTGTATTAGTTATTGTTGCAGTTTTAGAAAAGTGTGGAAAATTGGATATTTTAACAAAAGAATAAAATTTTTAAAATGGTATATAAAATAAAAAGGAAATTTGCATAATTTTCTAATAGTCAAGGGCAATTGTAAAAATACCAAAAAAGCAAGACCAAATAAAATATATATATATATATATATGTGTGATGTTTCAGTAACAGCATTGTTGCCATATAAAGACAAAATTACTGAATGTATTCAGTACCTTTGTCTGAAGATAGCCAAAATGTAACTGAAACCACACATAATGTAATTATTTGTATTCGGTCTTGCTTCCTTTTTTTTTTTTAATTATCCCTAGTAGGCGTGGTACAGGCCATGATAACCATGGTGGGTAGGTAGCGACTGCTTTTACTGTAAGCGCACCACATGTCTACAAATGTGATACATTGCTACCAGCTAAATGCATTTTCACTATGGTGTGATTTCCACATGATGGATCTGTAGACACATTATAATCTCTCCAGAGCTTAAGGTAGCAAACAGTACTTTCACATTATATAAATATCAATGCCAAAATCCAGAGTTATGATAGCATGTTGCAGTGTAATGTAGACCTGCAGGATGGGAAAAAGCAATATTATTTCCGGCTTTAATTTGAAAGTATTATGAAACGTTAAATATATTATCTTTACTTTTAAAAGCATGAAAAAAGCTATCTTGATTTGAATAAATTTAGTCTAGAAACAAACATCATGTAAAATTATGCACCAATCGATTGCTGATTGTATATTTCTTTATTTAAATATGAGCATATTTGCATCTATATATCTAAATACATTTATTCAAAAATATGGTATTACCCTATAGATATATATGAGCAGTTATTTATTGTGAAGCAGATAAATATAAACCCTAACTAAACAAATGACAGCAAAAATAATTTGAGCCTACCCTTAAAAAAGCAGTTACTGAAAATGCATAGCTGCTGCTTACAATATAAATGCTATTAGAGCATAAACATATTACATGGAACAAACATATAGTAAAATATACATAGCAAGTTATATAGAAAAACATACTTTTTTTCAAGAAATATACTTTTTACAACTTCAATAAAATTTATACTTACTCTAAATATAAGAATAAAAATAGAATATTGTCTCAATTTGTCTTAAAATAGGAATATTCCTTATGAGAATCAAATAGTAAACCTTATCTTTTAAAATCTAGATCGTTATATTTACACTAACTAAAATTAAACGAAGCAAAAAAGATATGAATAAGCTGCGAAATAAATAATATTTCCAATTAATTTAATTTGAAAAAATATTACTAAATAAATAAATAAAATCTTAACTTCTAAAAAGGAAAAAAAAAGGTTATTCGAAATACAATTTTTGCACTTTTAGCCTAAATGCTAAACTAAAACCTCAGCTAACTACGCGCGATATTTCACAATACAGTTTTAATTAACCCAGGTTCCGGGGACGTATAAATTTGATAACGATCGATTAATATTATCTCCAAAGAGTTTAAAAATATATGAATAATCTTACCTTCTAAAGACATTCATCGTGTAAAATTACAAAACAACAAAATTACAAATTAAAAACAAACAACGTGTAAAATTATTAACCAATAAATTCATTTATCGTCGCGACCAGTGCGCCGCCAAGCGGCAAAAGGCGGGAACTAATCCATCCCGTGGTCCGACTGCCTTCGTCCGTGGTCTACCTCTACCTTCTTGGAGTTACCATCTAGACCTGCCTCTGTCTCGTGCTGTCCCAGTGCGGGAATCCCATCACGCACCCACTACCACGACTGCCCAGTACATTCCACATCGGGATTACTACATATATATATATATTTTTTTTTTGTGTGGAAAACACTTATAATAATATATATATTTTATTGTAAGATGGAGTGAAATTTGTTGTGTTGTTTTGTTGGAAACCATAATGGTTCGACCAGGATGGAAAGAGATTGGTACCGAGCCGGGACTTGTCAAAATTAAACCCGGCGGGAGTTTCATCCCTGCTAATTGACTCACCTACCAATCTCTTTGAACAATGTATATTTGGATTAAAATAGAAGAAAGAGTTGAAAAATGTTTTAAAATTTATAAAATTTTGCTTTTGTTGTGTGTGGTTGGGATTATATGTGTGTGTTGTATGTGTATTAGTTTGTGTGTGTTTATGTGTATTTTCTAAAGATAAAGTGTGTGTACATTATTGTGTTTGTGACTTTTCCTCATTGTAGTCACAATTAAGGGCTTTTATTAAAAGGAGCAATTATGTGTGAATATTTCATGTTTACTCTTAAACATTAGTATATATGTCCAATGACAAGTTTCAAGCAGTTCGAATTATAATCAACAAATATTAACAAGGTGTATATTTATAATAAAACTGATCAATATGTCTTTTTTTTCTAAAATTAAATTATGAGTACATTTAAAAACCCATGTAATTATCAAGTCTATTATAATATGTTACCCAAATTTCAGTTTTTCATCAATTACCTTTAGATCTATTTATAATTAACTATTAAAATTGGGTTGATTGATTAAAAAACATATTTTTTTTTAATAGTCATAATAAATAATTTAATTTAATGAAAACCTAGAGAGTTCAAAAATATATATATTTTTTTTTAATGAGAAAGAAAAAAAGGGGGGGATATTTTAAATTGAAGTACTGAACAAAGAAAATATATAAATTCAATTATAGACCTGAATTATAAAGTAGTATTCAACTATATTCAACTATAAATACAAAGCGCGATGTCTCGCCAAGGATACTGGCGCCCAAAGGAAAGCAATACAAGAGAGAGAGAGAGAAAGAGGGAGAATTTATTTACATATCCAAAAATATATGCACAAAGGCATTTACCATATTCATTAAATTGGTGTGTTTCAAACAAGCATACTATATACATAGGTAATTTCATTTGAACACACCTCAAAACAAAGAAAAAAGGAAAAAAAATCATATATACAGCATATACAGTTACAATTATTTGAAATGAAGGCGATAAAAACGTGGTGCTTTTCTTTTAATAGTAAAAAACAAGCTTTCAGGCAAGAATGCCCTTCTTCAGGTTACAACTTGGCAATATTTTAAAACTATGGAAATGAAAGATAGCCCAATAAAGTAGGTAAATATTTCAGCTGGGGGGATTGGCGAGGTAAAACACGGAGTATTGGGGTGGGAGGTCGATTTTTCGGTTGAAACTGGGCGTGCAGTGTGAGACCAAAGATTCAAGGACTAGGCGCTTATACTTGTTCCCGACGCCCTTGTAAACGCATACAGCGCTGTCTAAATTGAACGAGTGGCTGAATTCTGTGATGTGTTGGCATAAGAGAGACTTGCGGTCGTTGGTGCGTATGTTGCGGCTGTGTTCAGATAATCTGGTGCAGATAGATCGACCGGTTTCTCCGATGTAGCACTGTTCGCAATCGAGACAGGGAATTTTGTAAATTGCGTTGGTGGCGGTTAGGGGATTAGTTTTAATCGAACTTTTTGTAATCGGATGGCGTAAGGAAGTATAGATGGAAGGGGTATTATTAAAATAGATACGTATTCCGAATTTGCGTAAAAAGAAAGAAATGTCGGAGTTCCTGGCCGAAAACGGGAGAACACAAAGGTCTTTGTAGGGGGGAGGGACTGTTTTGGTGGAATTAGGCGAGTAAAAATGATGACGGATAAAATCATGAGGATAACCGGCGGATGAGAGATGATTATATACAATACGTTTCTCATTCTTTTTGAAACAGTCGAGGGAACAGTGAGTGTAAATTCGCTTGGAAATGGTTTTTACTTTGATTTAAATTTACAAAATCTATTAAATTCAATGTATGAGTCCCTGCTGGATATCAGTTCTCTTGGATCGGTACAGAGAATACCGTTACTGAGTCTGTAGTCTTGAAATGCTGGGCACTTAAGTAAAAGATGAGTAGAATCTTGAATGCGGCATCCACAAAAACAGCCTGGATCCATCGATGCGCGGATTCTCTCCAGAAAACTCCCGAAATTACCATGGTTGGTTACAAATTGTGTGTTGTGGAAATTAGGGCGAAAATGATTTGAAATACCCCAGTTGAAAAAACTTGTATATGTCTCGTTTGTATTATTCAGTAAGAGAAACATTCTTTCGTCTATATAGGATTTAATTATAAAGGGAATATCGATGTTGTATTTTTGCTTGTCCTCGAACGATAAGTTATTCAAGTCAAATTTCATATTTTTTGCTTCAATGTAATCTGCAATCAATGGAGTTTTAGCCAAACTGTGAACACAGTTGTACGAAGTTGTCTTGTATGCTTGTATGCTCCATATTAATATCTGATATTGCAATGAGTTTAATTTTTGTATCGATTTTTTTTTAATTTGAACCATATTTCTGATCCATATGTTAAAGTTGATCTGAATAAAGAGTTATACAATGTAATTCTTTTATGGGAGCTCAGACCCCATGATTTCCTGCAAAGAGAGAATATAATTGTTTTTATTCTTTGAGTTCTGCTCACTATTTCCTCTATATGAAAAGAAAAATTCAGTTTATTTTTTCTTCTATGATTTGCAATTGTTATTCCTAATTTTTTTTTTGTACTGGTGAAATTAATCCACTTTTAAAATTAACTGGGATCTTCTCTTTATTATGCAGATATAAAATGTTTGTTTTTTCGGAACTGATTTCTAACTTGTTCTTAATACACCATAATTCGATAGTATTTAATGCTTCCTCTATATCTATTTTAAGTGATGTTAGATCTTTATTCCAGCATATTACCGATATATCATCCGCATAACAAATCAACTCACAATTGGGCACCTGAAAATTCATCAGCAAATCATTCAGTAAAATTGTCCATAGAAGTGGAGAAAGCGGACCGCCCTGAGGACACCCCTTGGTAATTGTCTTTAAAGTTGTTAAATTGTTGTAACTGTAAGAAATGGTCCTGGAATTTAAATATGATTGTAGAATTTTGATCAATTTTTCCGGTAAATTATCTGAGTCTATTCTATTGATGATCGCTGGCCACCAGGCATTATCAAAAGCCCCCGAGATATCTATTGTAACTAGTGCAGACAGTTCTTTTTGTTCATGCTCCATTACTATATCGATTATAGTATTCAAAGCAGTGATAGTTGACTTAGACTTGATAAATCCAGTATGAATAAATTAAATTTAAATATTTGTGTGTGACTCTTTGGCGTTAGTGTCGATAGACTAAGGCCAAAGATCGAAATACTTTAATTGGTTGATAGAAGATGGTAATTAATTTGTTATAGAAAATTCATATCAAAATACTTATTTACAGTGTTAAGTATGAAATGAATTAAAACTAAAAGTGAGATTGGGAAAAGAATAAAGAAAATTAACAATTGTTTGTTGTTTTTGTTGTGGTAGGAGAGGTATGTGGGAGATAAAGTGTGTTTATGCACTTATGCGCATGTGTTTTTTTCCATTACAGTGTTTGTGATTATAGAAAAGGTATCAATTGGATTATAGATTTGAATTAAAGGTAGTATGGATTAATCTAATTAAAATATTTGTGTGTGATTCTTTGGCTTTGATGCCGATAGACTAAGGCGAAAGATCGAAATATTTTAGTTGGTTGATAAATTGCCAGTATATTCATATCAAAATATTTATCTCTAGGGTTAAATATCAAGTGAATTAAAACTAAAAGTGAGATTGGGAGAAAGAATAAAGAAAATTCAAAAAATGTTTGTTGTTGTTGTTATGGGAGGAGGTATGTGGGACAGATTGTGTGTATGTCCTTATGCACCTGTGTGTGTATTGTTCATTATAATCTTTGTGATCAAAAAAGTATCAATTGGATTGTAGACCTGTATTACAAGGAAGTATGAACAAAGTCAATTAAAATATTTGTGTGCGACTCTTTGGTTTTAGTGACTATAGACTTAAGCGAAAGATCGAAATATTGTAATTGGTTGATAAAATATTGTACTTTGAAAATTCAAATCAACATACTTATCTCTAGGGTTGAGCATAGAATTAATTGAAGATTTTCAATGTAATTTTCAAGTCTATTATAATATTACTACATTGGACGATCGAACAAAACCACTGATAACAATATTATCCAAATTTCAGTTTTTCATCAATTACCTTTAGATCTATTTATAAATAACTAAAATTGGGTTAATTGATTAAAAAAATTATTTCTTTTTTTTAATAGTCATAATTAATAATTTTTTCAATAAAAACCTAGAAAGTTTGAAAAAAAAAATTTTAATGAGAAAAAAAAGGGGGGTGGGATATTTTAAACTGAAGTACTGAACAAAGAAAATATATCAATTCACAATTAAAGACCTGAATTATAAGGTATTATGAATAAATTAAATTAGAATATTTGTATGTGACTCTTTGGCGTTAGTGTCGATAGACTAAGGCCAAAGATCGAAATACTTTAATTGGTTGATAGAAGATGGTAATTAATTTGTTATAGAAAATTCATATCAAAATACTTATTTACAGGGTTAAGTATGAAATGAATTAAAACTCCGAGTGAGATTGGGAGAAAGAATAAAGAAAATTTAAAAAGTGTTTGTTGTTTTTGTTGTGGTTGGAGGTATGTGGGAGATAAAGTGTGTGTATGCACTTATGCGCATGTGTTTTTTTTTTGTCTATTACAGTGTTTGTGATTATAGAAAAGGTATCAATTGGATTATATATTTGAATTATAAGGTAGTATGGATTAATCCAATTAAAATGTTTGTGTGTGATTCTTTGGCTTTAGTGCCGATAGACTAAGGCGAAAGATCGAAATATTTTAGTTGGTTGATAAATTGTCAGTACATTCATATCAAAATATTTATCTCTAGGATTGAATATAAAGTATATTAAAACTAAAACTTGATAGTTTAAGTAGTAGTACTAAATTACTTGTTAATTGATTGAAATATATTTTTCTGTTTTAATGATTAAACAATCATCAATCAACTAAAAAATAAAATTAACTTTTATTTTAGAGTATATGAAACAACATTGGCAAAATCAATGATCACAAGACTAAAACATAAATATTTATCTATAATATCTAGCAGCACAATGTGCTTTGGCGCTATACAAATACTTTGACTAAATTTGTAATCACCACCTTGAATAGAATACTACTAACATCTTTCTTAATTCAGTATTATAATTGGTGAATTTTATTGCTTATTGTTATATTTTCTTACTTAAATAAAAAATTGAATAGATATTTCTTTATTCTTTGTCACAATCTCACTTTTAATTTTTATTTATTTCATACTTGTCCATAGAAATGGGTGTGTTGATGTGAATTTTCTGACAATTTAATTGCCATCTTTTGTCAACCATTTGAAATATTTCGATCTTTCGCCTTAGTCTATCGGCACTAACCCAAAGAGTCGCACAAAAAAATAATTAAATGACTTTATTAATCTCTATATATTTAAAAGTCAATGTCTGTCTGTCTGTTTCGCGATAAACTCAAAAACTACTGAACCAATTGGTACCAAATTTTGCATGTCACTTTTTATAAACCTGAGGAAAATTTTCGGCTACATTTTGATTAGTTTTTTTGGCTATTTATTTTTTTCATTTGAAGAACTTTTTTTTACGCGGAGTAATCCGGAATGGAATGACTACCCAAATATGGCCATTTTTTATACGCATCGGTGGTTCAGTGGTAGAATGCTCGCCTGCCACGCGGGCAGCCCGGGTTCGATTCCCGGCCGATGCATTTTTTTTTTCAATTTTTAAAACTCATTTATATTATATACTAGACGTATGACCCGGCTTCGCCCGAGAATTCCCCCGATTGCAATTTCATTCATACTGAAAGTACATCAATAATAAATATTAGAAGTGCCATAGAATAGCAATACAGAAGTAACACATAAACTACAGGAAAAAAGTGTGCGTGATGGCAAAAATTGTATTATATTAGTGTTTAGGTATTTGATTTAATTAATATAGTTGATATTATAATATAAATGAGTTTTAAAAATTGTGAAAAAAAAAAATGCATCGGCCGGGAATCGAACCCGGGCCGCCCGCGTGGCAGGCGAGCATTCTATCACTGAACCACCGATGCTTATAAAAAATGGCCATATTTGGGTATTCATTCCATTCCGGATTACTCCGCGTGAAAAAAAAAGTTTTTCAAATGAAAAAAAGAAATAGCCATCGGGGGAATTCTCGAGCGAAGCCGGGTCTTACGTCAAATACTACCATATAATTCAGTTCTAAAGTCCAGTTGACACTATTTCTTTGGTCACAGGGATTACAACGTACACTGTACGGATAAGAAACACAATGTACACTAAACACACATGCACATAAGGACATACAAACACTCGATCTCACAAACCTCCTGCCACGACGACAAAAGTAGACATTTTTTAAATTTTCTTTATTCTTTTTCACAATCTCACATTTAGTTTTAATTCATTCTATGCTTAACCCTAGAGATAAGTATGTTGATTTGAATTTTCTAAGTACAATCTTTTATCAACCAATTACAATAGTTCGATCTTTCGTCTTAGTCCATAGTCACTAAAACCAAAGAGACGCACACAAATATTTTAATTGGCTTTGTTCATACTGCCTTGTAATACAGGTCTACAATCCAATTCATATTTTTTCTTTGATCACAAAGATTATAATGAACAATACACACACAGGTGCATAAGGACATACACACAATCTGCCCCATGTACCTTCTTCCATAACAACAACAACAAACATTTTTTAAATTTTCTTATTCTTTCTCCCAATCTCACTTTTAGTTTTAATTCACTTCATATCCAACCCTAGAGATACATATTTTGATATGAATGTACTGACAATTTATCAACCAACTAAAATATTTCGATTTTTCGCCTTAGTCTATCGGCACTAAAGCCAAAGAATCACACACAAATATTTTAATTGGATTAATCCATACTACCTTATAATTCAAATATATAATCCAATTGATACCTTTTCTATAATCACAAACACTGTAATAGACAAAAAAAAAACACATGCGCATAAGTGCATACACACACTTTATCTCCCACATACCTCCAACCACAACAAAAACAACAAACAATTTTTAAATTTTCTTTATTCTTTCTCCCAATCTCACTCGGAGTTTTAATTCATTTCATACTTAACCCTGTAAATAAGTATTTTGATATGAATTTTCTATAACAAATTAATTACCATCTTCTATCAACCAATTAAAGTATTTCGATCTTTGGCCTTAGTCTATCGACACTAACGCCAAAGAGTCACACACAAATATTCTAATTTAATTTATTCATACTACCTTATAATTCAGGTCTATAATTGAATTGATATATTTTCTTTGTTCAGTACTTCAGTTCAAAATATCCCCCCCCTTTTTTTTCTCATTATGAAAAAAATAAAATTGAACTTTCTAGGTTTTCATTAAATTAAATTATTAATTATGACTATTAAAAGAAAGTGTTAGGTAGCGGAACGAGAATACTAGGAAAGTCCGCCACTTTCATATAACAATTTAAGTATTCTGTCCAAGTAGATCCTCTCTACCTACTTTGCTGGAAAAATCAGAGATAAACTTCGTAAAATTATTTAATAGGCTCGCTACTTGATTGCCCTAATATTTCAAGGAAGGAAAGTTAAACAATTAAAACAGTTAAAGCCAAAGGAACTAAAACAAGGACAGCGACAATCCCAGCTGCTCACTCGAAGCGCACAAAGCCTCGTCTTCTTGGGGACTCCTCCGGCACTTGATGTTATCCTAGTTTTTATAGGAAACGCACTGTACCTAATTTTAATCTGTGGAAGTTGATTTGCATAGATCTTTTCCTAAAGCCTAGTTTGCATAAAGTCTTCTTTCTTTTAATCTTGCAAAATTTGCCTAGGCTTTCTTACATACTCCCCACAAAATTATTGACAAATAATTTTCCCAAATTAGCATCCAACACTATCTTGGAATCGATTCGAAAATTCTTCCGAAAAATCCAACTCCATTGGGCAAAGACGTTGTACAGGTCTTATTACAATCCCGCCTCCTGTCTTTAATTCGGAAACTCGAACAATGCCATCCTCTCCTGGATACAGTTCTATAATTCTTCCCAATGGCCATTCAGTTCGTTTTCGCAAATCTGATCCAATGACAACAATGTCTCCAATTCGCAAGTTGTGACTATTCCTCCCTTTGTTCTTATTTATCAGATGAGACAAATATTCGGATCGAAAGCGATTTTTCAGTTCTCGTTCTAAGCTTTTTCTCCAGGCATAACTAAACTGTAGTCGGTCTTTTTCAGTTAAATTTCCTTCCGGGAATTTGATATTGCCCTTGTGACGTAAAAACATAGCAGGTGTAAAAGGTTGAGGGTCCTCCATTTCCTCTGAGATATACGTAAGAGGTCTTCCATTCATAATAGATTGAACTTCCTCAAGCATCTTTACTAGTTGCTCCTTTCTGAGAGTAGCCTTTCCTAAAGTTCTCTTCAACAAATTCTTCATAGGGCGAATTGAACGCTCCCACCAACCTCCCCACCAAGCTGCAAAAGGAGGATTAAATCTCCATTGTATAGGTCTAACGCAGTCGCTCTCTTGAAGCTTCTTCCAATCAATCTGTTGAAAAAAGTTATCAGTTCCAACAAAATTTATTCCATTATCACTAAAAATCATTGTTGGACGTCCATATATTCTAATGAAACGTTCCAATGATTGAATAAAAGCTTTGGTGCTAAGTGAATTCACCAAATCCAAATGTACCGCTCGGTAAACACTGCAGGTATAAATGATACAATGATACAGACTTCGCTGTAAGTTTTCGACAAGTCACACATTGCCGTACTACCCTCTTTACTGCAATTCTACTCTGTAAAATCCAGTATTTTTCTCTGAGTTCATTCATCAAAAATAAAACTCCAGCATGACAAAATTTCAAATGATATTCTTCAATAAGCTTTTTCACAAGAGGATGTTTTATCGGAAGTAAATTCAAGATCTTCTCGAAAGGTAAGTCTAGTTTTGACTCGCAAAATTCCATCTTCGGAACGTTTGATCTGATATCCCCTCAAGTTATCTGGATTTGAAAAAGTCTCAACTTGAACGCTACGAATCAATTGTAATTCCGCGATCTTTAATTCTTCTGGAAGAAGTCTACCAAAGTGTTTTTCATTATTTCTCATATTATAAATAAAACGCAAGATCCAACCCATAATTCGCACATATTGAGAGTACGTATAATCATATCTAACTTCTTGGATTATGTTGAAATTTATTAACACTGAATCCTGATTTATCTCTACGCTTGACTTTTTTTCTTTCTTTATTGACTTGAATCTCGTCTATCATTTCTGTGGAAATCGGCCACTTGTTTTCCCTTTCATTAAGCCAATTCAGCCCCTACCACCATTTAGATTGTAGAAGTTGAGACGGCGAACATCCTCTGGATGGTAGATCGGCAGGATTCCTCGTACCTTGAATATGTCTCCAATTGTTTGGAAGGGTAAGTTCTCTAATTTCCCTTATTCGATTTCCCACAAAAGTACTGTGGAATCAGTCTAATTAAATTCCTTTATATCAGTGATGTTTAGAGACCTTTTCACTGTCGAGAGTAACCGGCTACCAATCAGGCAAGCAAGAAGTTCCAGTCTAGGAATACTGATCTCTTTGACAATCATTTCGCTTTCGCCAGTTTTCTTATTCTTTTTGAGTATTTCTCTTTTCATTGGAGTCACTCGTGTTTTAGCGGACATAAAACTGACTTGTATTTCTTCATTTTCTACCCGGAGAAATACCACTGCGGAGTAAGCTGTCCGACTCGCATCAGTAAACAAGTGCAAAGACCAACTCCTCTTATCGATCTCGTCCTTTATTATAGCACGTGGGAACTTGAGCTGAGTAAGCAAGGGTATATTTTTGCACCAATCTTCAAAAGATCTTTTTTTCAGCGCCAATAATAGGTGTGTCCCATTTAATTTTTTGAATCCAAGTCCGTTGTAGAAGAGATTTCATAGGTATCAACGCTGGTCCTAATATACCGAAAGGATCAAAAATACGTTGTACCGTAGACAAAATTGTCCGTTTAGTTACTTCCGACGGCAAATCAATTTTGCTTGTATCAATAAACAACAAATCTCTTCTTCGATCCCATCGAACTCCTTGAATCATGGTAATGGCTTCCGTATCGTGTTGAAATTCTTCCGCATTTGATTGCCACATTCTCAAATCCATCTTAGCATCCCTTAATAATTGGATCGATTTTTCTTCAAAAGCTAATTATGATTCCAAACTATCCTCGGATCCAACGCTGTTATCTATGTAAAAAGAGTTTAACAATTTTTCAGCGATCTTCGAATCTTCTATGTTCATATGAGTCAGATGATATTCTAGTACAGTTCCCAAAATAAATGGACTACATGTAGCGCCAAACATAACTCTTGTATGACGATATACTTGTACTTGATTTTCGTATTGATTCTGCCACCACAGGAATCGCATTGCATCTCTATCCTCTTCTCGAACCTCAATAGTCTGAAATGCTCTTCTAATATCAGCCGTAAAACTAATTCTTTTTTTCTCGAAAGCGCATCAAAAGTTCCATAATTTTTTTAACACAGTTGCTTCCAGTCCATAAGCAATCGTTGAGTGAAGGATGTTTATCAATTTTGCACGACGCATCAAACACTGGGCGAACTGGCGTAGAAGCACTCTCTTTGTAAACAGGTCGATGTGGAAGATAATGTACGATTTCAGTAGGCTTAGCATTGTTTACATTTTCAATCAAGCCTTCCCTTTCCCATCCCTTGAAAAGATAATCATATTCGTCGTATTTACTGCTAGTTTTAAGCTTCCTGGTGGTATTGACTAATCTTTTATGCGCAGCAATTTCGTTTGTAGGTAGTGGAGGATGACCCTCGATCCAAGGTAATGGAACCACGTATCGTCCATCTTTGTTTCTGGAGATGTTCTTCAAAAATTCATTTTTAAAAGCAGTTTCTTGTTCTACTGAAGATTTCACTTCTACCGGATCTCTCACTCCAATAGTATCCAAATCCCACAGTTGCGAGATGGAAAAATCCTGTCTTGAATCTCCAAACATAGTATTCATGGACATAACTAGCATATAATTTTCTTCATCAGACCATTCCTTCAAGCTGCCCAATAACGTCCAACCAAAATGGGTAAGCATAGCTGTTAAACCACAATCCAGTTGCAGCGTTTTTCCAGTCATCAATTTTCCGTAAATATCTGCACCGATGAGGAGCTCTATAGGTGGGTTGTCATTTCCAAGATCTGTAACTTCAATTTTTCTTTGTTCCAACTCTTTAGAAATTAAACTTGTTTTGGGAATTCTTGGAAGGGCTTGACAGATCTTTGACTGATCACGAACAGTGACTTTGCAAACAAAATTTTCATCGTCTGCCTTTAACTGAACATCATATAAATTATGCGTAACAGCCGTTGTTTGAATTCCGCCAAATAAAGCATGATGAACAATCTCTTTCGTCACAGGTTTCAGTCCTAATTCTTCCACTGTTGTCTTCAAAATATAAGTATGTTGAGAACCCGAATCAAAAAAGGCGCGCACTAATTTCCTCCCCTTTGGTGCAATAACATTCAACATCAATGTCTGAAGAGCAACATTCCGCTGACAAACATGGTTGGAACAATCATTATGCTTTTTCAGAACTTCGTTTGGTTTCACCGTAGCATCAAAAGATTCAGAATTTTCGCGATGTGAAACCCGTTGTTTAACCCTTTCTGAATTTTGATTAGTCAATTCTGGTTCAATTCCCAATTGAGCAGCCTCTTTATTATTTCTATCTCCTCGAGTGCACATAATTAAAAAATGAGACGAGCCACAGTTGTAGCACCTAATCCTTGTTCTGCAATATCTAGCAAGATGGCGTCCCTTTAAGCATTTGAAGCAAACCTCTTCACGGATGACTTTTCTTTTTTCTTCTAAAGGCATATTTTTAGCGGCAAAACAATTTTGACTCGCATGCTTTTTCTCACAAAATATACATCCGCCTAATTCTGTTTGTTGTAATCCGGTCACCGTTGGAATATCATTTTTCTTATTATTAAATCCTTTCTTTCTTTCTTGGTCGGAAGATTCAGCAATTTGGAAACCGCCTTTAGCTAACTGGATATTCTGTTGTATCAAAATCTCCCTTTCCAAAAAGTCCATCAGTTGATCTAGTCTCGTCTGATGTTCAACATCAAGCTTGATGAACTGAGATCTTCGTTTTCACGTTAGCAATAGTTCGTCAGATAGACACGATTCCACTAAGGGATACAGCCATGTGTCCGGGCTTGCCCTTTCCAAATTCAAACTTTTTAAAGAACCAAGATAAGATTGAAATTTATAATATAGTTCATGAAAAGATAATTTTTTCTTTCCGCTAGCACTATCGATGACCAACTTGAGCAGTTCTCTCACATATACTTGTAACAACAAATCAGGATTAGCATAACGTCTTCTTAAAGCATCAATCGCCTTAGAATAATTTTCCTCAGTAAGCGGATAAATAGATATGATTTTATAGGCCTCAGTGTCTACACTCAAACTTTGAAGTAAATAATAGAACTTGTCGCTATCCTTTAGTCTGATATCAAGATGAATCTTCTCAAATTGAGCCCAAAAAGTTAACCAATCTATCAAATTACCACTAAACTTCGGTAATTCAATGGTGGGAAGCCTTATTTTCTCTGTAGTATCTAGAAAAGAATCTTGAACTACAACCTTTTTTGCAACTTGTTTTTGAGCATCTTCATAAGCAACAATTGCTTCAATTATGATTTCTTGATAATGTGCACAATCATCCATTTCCTTTTCTAGATCCGCTTCATCATCTTCTGCCAAAATGTCGATTATCTCTTTATCAGACGACAACAGTACTTTCTGTACATCCTGAATTCTTCTGACTCCAACTCTTGCCTTAAAATAATCCTTGGATTCACTTTCCAAATTAGAAATAATTTCCTTGTAAATTTTTGTAACTTGACTTCTCACAGGGGCTCGCTTCTTGATACACAAACTTAGAGCCATTGTATCAAAATATCTCCGATAAACAATAATCCACTTGAGCAGAATCGCGTCCGGGCTCACCAAAAAATGTTAGTTAGCGGAACGAGAATACTAGGAAAGTCCGCCACTTTCATATAACAATTTAAGTGTTCTGTCCAAGTAGATCCTCTCTACCTACTTTGCTGGAAAAATCAGAGATAAACTTCGTAAAATTATTTAATAGGCTCACTACTTGATTGCCCTAATATTTCAAGGAAGGAAGTTAAACAATTAAAACAGTTAAAGCCAAAGGAACTAAAACAAGGACAGCGACAATCCCAGCTGCTCACTCGAAGCGCACAAAGCCTCGTCTTCTTGGGGACTCCTCCGGCACTTGATGTTATCCTAGTTTCTATAGGAAACGCACTGTACCTAATTTTAATCTGTGGAAGTTGATTTGCATAGATCTTTTCCTAAAGCCTAGTTTGCATAAAGTCTTCTTTCTTTTAATCTTGCAAAATTTGCCTAGGCTTTCTTACAGAAAGAAATATTTTTGTTAATCAATAAACCCAATTTTATAGTTATTTATAAATAGATCTAAAGGTAATTGATGAAAAACTGAAATTTGGATAACATTGTTATTAGTGGTTTTGTTCGATCGTCCAATGTAGTAATATTATAATAGACTTGATAATTACATGGGTTTTTAAATGTACTCATAATTTAATTTTAGAAAAAAAAGACATATTGATAGGATTTATTATAAATATACACCTTGTTAATATTTGTTGATTATAATTCGAACTGCTTGAAACTTGTCATTGGACATATATACTAATGTTTAAGAGTAAACGTGTAATATTCACACATAATTGCTCCTTTTGAGAAAAGCCCTTAATTGTGACTACAATGAGGAAAAGTCATAAACACAAGAATGTATACACACACTTTATCTTTAGAAAATACACATAAACACACACACACAAACTAATACACATACAACACACACATATAATTCCAACCACACACAACAAAAGCAAAATTTTATAAATTTTAAAATCTTTTTCAACTCTTTCTTCTATTTTAATCCAAATATTCATTGATCAAAGAGATTGGTAGGTGAGTCAATTAGCAGGGATGAAACTCCCGCCGGGTTTAATTTTGACAAGTCCCGGCTCGGTACCAATCTCTTTCCATCCTGGTCGAACCATTATGGTTTCCAACAAAACAGCACGAAAAATTTGACTCCATCTTACAATAAAATTTTTATATTATTATAAGTGTTTCCTCACAAAAATAAAAATTATAAAATTAAACTGTAGCGGCTCACAAATATGAACTTTCATATTTTCATTATAAGTTTTAATTTGTTTAATAACTATTCAATTCGAATATTAAATTATTCATTTTATAAATATATAATGCTCATAAAATATACTTTATTAAAATTATATAAATTAACATCAATATCATATTATTTGTTGTCATATTAATATAATAAAATAATTATACATCATTCTAAATATAAATAATATATCATATTGTCGCGAAATTTGTTTAGAGTGAAATTGCTGGCTCGGCAACCCTGGAGCTGACGTCCCCTCCTGTGGATGTAACCCTCGCAAGGCCGCGTAGCCACGAGACTTATTCTTTTCTTTGCTCTCTTTGTTTACTATTTAATCTATAGATATTTCCTTCCTTTTTCTTTAGATAAATAATAAGATATATTTAGATTGAATAATAAAACCTACTGAAATAGCTCGGTGTACCTCTAGTTATTCAATTGCGACAATTGGTGGGGACGCTGGGTAAAGCCTTGAAAAAAATAAAGAAAGAAAAACGGCTGATCCCATAAATATAAAAAGAAGTCTCAGATTGAAGGGTTTACCACCCGAGCCCGAACTTCATCAAACAAGTCCAATCATGCTAAAGAGAATCGGGAGACGAAACTCCAGCTCAAGTCCCCTCAACATACTTCTCGTTGCAGCAACCAAAATGCCCTTCTACCTTTTCCGGAGATGGAAGTGAAGACGCACAGAGGTGGTTAAAAGATTACAAGCGCATAGCTCAATATAACAGATGGGACAATCCTATGTGTTTGGCGAATGCCATATTCTTTTTGGCCGGAACTGCACGGCAGTGGTATGAGAATAATGAAGATGTTCTAACATCCTGGGAGGTTTTTCAGAGGGCTCTCGGCGAAACCTTCGGACAACAGGAAGAAGAGCTAACGCTTTAAGGAAGAAGAGATAAAGAAGGCTGAGGGACTTCTGAAGATTAGAGCACAGAAGGCAAACAAATCCTCTGAATCTTACATTCAAGACGTTCTTTATTTGTGCCAATTGATTGATCCCCGGGTGGACAATGAAACCAATTTAGGACACTTAATGAAAGGAGTGGCGGAGGACGTCTATCAAATACTGATTGCCAGGGACGTTGATAATGTGGAACAGTTCTTGAGTCAGTGCAGAAAATATAACTATTAAAGAAACGAAGAATAACGACAAAAAATTTTGAGAGACTCCCAAATGTGACCTCCATGGCTTGCGAGGAAGACGATCTTTCTTCTTTGATTAGAAGGATCGTCCAAGAGGAAGTTCAGAGAGCCTTTGCTCAGCCCAGGCATACCACAGATTTCCTAGAGGAAATAATAAGGGAAGAGGTAAAGAAGAATTTGGCACCGATTTCCAGGACCACTACAAGTCCTATGATGAAACAACCTAGACCAGCCCCAAAGTATGATCAAGCTGGAAGAACCTTTTACAACTCTTCCGCTAGTTTGCCCAAAGCCCGGGAATGGCGTACACCGGATGACAGACCAGTATGCTTCCATTGTGGGCGACCTGGCCACGTCGTCAGGTATTGTCGAGAGAGGCGACAAATATTCGCCAATGTTCGCACAAGGAGAGATGCTAGAAGACCAGTGACATCGGGAGACTATATGCCAAATGCGGACGGAACGGGTTCATGGTCACCCCCCAATCGTGAGCTTAGGAGTGACTCCCCCTACCCAGGGAGAGGGCGATCCACAGGACGTCGAACATCAAGATCGCCTGCTAGGATGAACAGCCGCTCACCTTCAAGAGGAAATGAGGGAAAGAGGTAAGGCCGCACAAATTTCAAATCCTCCGACGACGACTGTTGCCAAACTAAAGAAGAACTTTATAACCGTAACTATAAATAGAACTGAAGTACTAGCCTTGGTGGACTCTGGAGCTGAAAATTCAGTTATATCAGAAGATTTCCGTTGCCGCATAAGAACCCCTATGTTATCGAGTAAAGGGCCAATTATAAGGGTAGCTAACTCCAAATGCGTCAGGGCTTTAGGAAAGTGTGTCTTAAGAATTAAAGTAAATGAACTAACCCAACCATTCGAGTTCCTTGTACTTCCACAGTGCAGTCATTGGGTGATCCTTGGTTGGGATTTTATCTAACTAACTCAGGCTGAGATTAACTGCGGGAGTTCAGGAAGTTGCCATTACGTGTTCTATTGTTAGTCTCAACCACGGAAGGGGCAAGGTTTGGATGATGAATGGGACTAACTATGCTAAGATCATCCCTGAAGGTATGAAAGTGGCTGAATTTTCTATTATAGACAACAGCTATGTATGCTGCTTGGATGGAGACGACGATTATCTTAACCAGAAAGAAGACAAGTGCAGCACACAAAACACTGGAGACTTGGATAGGCTTGTGTCTCTTATGGATACTGACCTATCCCATGAAGACAGGAACCGACTACTTGATGTCCTTAGGAGGTTCATAGGCGTATTTGAGCTCCAGAAGGCAGGCCCAAAAAGAACATCTTTGGACGTTAAACATCGCATTGACACAGGAGATCATGCTCCTATTAGGCAACGACCCTATGGAGTGTCGCCTTTTGAAAGGGGCGTTATTCAAACAGAAGTGGACAATATGCTCAAATCAGGAATAGTAAAACCATCGGATAGTCCCTGGTCATCTCCTGTCGTTTTAGTTAAGAAAAAGGATGGAACTTGGAGGTTCTGCGTGGACTACCGCCGCCTAAATGAAATAACCAGAAAGGACGTACATCCGTTACCCAGAATTGACGACACCCTCGACTCTTTAAAGGGAGCTTCTGTATTCTCTACCATGGACTTGAAATCAGGGTATTGGCAGATCGAAGTCGATGAAGCTGACCGTGAAAAGACTGCTTTCGTAACCCCAGACGGCCTCTTCGAATTTAAAGTGATGCCCTTCGGGTTGTGTAATGCTCCAGCGACCTTTGAAAGAATAATGGACCACCTTCTACGTGGACTTAAGTGGAACATCTGTCTCTGCTATCTGGATGACATCATAGTGTTTTCTAAAACAATGGAAGAGCATATACTGCGATTGGAAATGGTGCTGAACTGTCTTTCAAAAGCAGGTCTCACACTTAATTTGGAAAAATGTCATTTTGGATCTAGACGTATGAAGGTTTTGGGGCACTTAATAAATGGAGATGGGATTTATCTGGACCCAGACAAAGTAGAAGCAGTGAGGAATTTTCCAAGACCAAAGAATGTATCCGAAGTCAGAAGCTTTTTGGGTCTCTGTTCCTACTATCGCCGATTCATCAAGAGCTTTGCTGACATAACAGGGCCGCTGAACGAATTACTAAAGAAAGGAAAACAATTCAGTTGGAATGACAGACAAGAAGATTCGTTTAATAATTTAAAATCGGCATTGACTTCTGAACCTGTATTGGGCCACTTCGATGAGGCCGCGCCAATTTACGTCCATACCGATGCGAGTGGCTTTGGTATTGGTTCTGTTTTGGTACAGCTAAGGGATGGGTGTGAACAGCCAATTGCATATGCATCCGAACACTGTCCAAATCGGAGAAAAAACTATTCAACAACAGAAAATGAGTGTTTGGCAGTGGTCTGGTCAATCAGCAAATTTCGACCTTACTTGTTTGGGCGTCCTTTTTCTGTTGTGACCGACCACCATTCTTTGTGCTGGTTAGCGAATTTGAAAGACCCTTCTGGACGTCTCGCAAGATGGGCTCTGCGACTCCAGGAGTATGAAGTCACTGTTTGCTATAAAAACAGTCGCAAGCACAAGGACGCCGATTGCCTTTTCAGAAGCCCATTACCTGACACTTCAGAAGAAACAGAGGAAGATATACCTTCCCTGGCAATATTGACTGATGTTGAAAAGGAACAAAAGCAAGATCCTTTATTAGCAAAGATACTGAAAAACTGTGAAGATCCGAATTTTAAAAGATTTTCCATTATTGATAACATACTTTAAAAGAAAAATTATGATCCCATAGGGCGACCTTGGTTGTTAGTGGTTCCAAAGTCCTTACGATTAGAGGTTCTTATATAGCTTCATGACTCCCCTACAGCCGGACATCTAGGGTTTGCTAAAACGTATGACAGGATACGCAGAATATTTTATTGGCCGGGTCTCTTCAGAAGTGTTCGCAATTATGTCGGACATTGCAGAGAATGCCAACGACGTAAGAGCATACCCCAACTACCACCTGGAAATCTTAAACCCATAATTCCGTCCTCAGCTCCCTTCCAGAAAATAGGCGTTGACTTGTTGGGTAGATTCCCCTTGACTAGAGATGGCAACCGTTGGGTGATTGTTTGCACAGATTACCTCACTAAATATGCAATAACGAAAGCCATTCCAACCGGAGGAGCAGTTGAGGTCGCAAGGTTTATATTGAACTAGCGGATGTACCCGGCTTCGCCCGGGTTTTACCCGAGTAAAGGTTTGTATAACGAACATTTGTTAAAACAATTCTCTATAAACATATAAAAGAAATAATAGATATATTTTGATAATTTGAAACTCGTAAATTTGAATCTCCCGATAAAGAGATCATTTTTTCCCGGTCCCTGTGTGCCGTGTCATCCTGAATTTTGTATTTCCTAATTTTCTACATTACAAAATAATCGTTTTATCTAGTGAACATTTTTTCCCTGGCCTTTAAAAAATACTCGATAAGTTGATTTCGATAATTTGAAACTCGTAAATTTGAATCTCTTGATAAAGTGATCATTTTTCCGGTTTTACCCGAGTAAAGGTTTGTCTAACGAACATTTGTTAAAATAATTCTCTATAAACATATAAAAAAAATAATAGATATATTTTTATAATTTGAAACTCGTAAATTTGAATCTCTCGATAAAGTGATCATTTTTTCCCGGTCCCTGTGTGCCGTGGCATCCTGAATTTTGTATTTCCTAATTTTCTACATTATAAAATAATCGTTTTATCTAGTGAATATATTTTCCCGGTCCCTTAAAAAATACTCAATAAGTTGATTTCGATAATTTGAAACTCGTAAATTTGAATCTCTCGATAAAGTGATCATTTTTTCCCGGTCCCTGTGTGCCGTGTCATCCTGAATTTTGTCTTTCCTAATTTTCTACATTACAAAATCATCGTTTTATCTATTGAACATTTTTTCCCGGTCCCTTGAAAAATACTCGATAAGTTGAATAAAATCATGGTCGTTTATGGAAGATGGACGTAGTTCCCGGAGGTCACCCGCGAGTCTTTTTTCTTGTCTATTTGGCACAGCTGTGTCACCAACTCTGCCCCCGCGCGCCAGGACCTATTGATCCCTCTGATTGGTCGGTGGGAACTTGGACTGTCCAACCGGCCGGCGGCCGGACGATTACATTTTCTCGACGGGGGGGGCAGACCTAAGCCTATCTCCGTCGCAAGGTGGCACTGCTTGCGAGTTAAAGCTACAAATCTGCAAATAACTCTAAGGAAATTAAAGATATTCAATAAATTATTTTCGAAAACCTTTCCGGGGATATGCCTAATAATATCCCAAAATTTCACGGCGATTGGATGTATGGTTTTTGAATCTATAGAGAACACACACACACAGACATTCATTTTTATATATATATAGATGAGATCATACTCAAGCATGGAGCTCCTAGAGGAATGATTACGGATAGAGGGCGCTCATTTCATGCAAAACTCAATAAAGAACTTACCAAAATGTGTCGAATGTCGCAGCACTTTACAACGGCCTATCACCCACAGACAAACGGCCTGAACGAGAGATTCAATAAGACCCTGGGAGACATGTTATCAATGTACGTTGACATAGAACAAAAGAATTGGGACTCTATTATGCCCTTTGTTACTTTCGCTTATAATACGGCAAGACAGGAAACTACAGGCTTTTCACCCTTCTATTTAGTACATGGACGAGAGGCGGAAACAATGCTAGACACTCTGTTACCCTACCAGCCAGGTTACGAAGAAGACGAGTACATAAATCAGCTAATGACAGATGCTGAAGACGCCCGCCAGCTAACCCGCTTACACACCCGCAGAACTCAGGACATCGATAAAGCACGATACGATGCGAGACATAAGCCTGTACAACGTTGGCGACCTCGTCTGGATCTTCACACCCGTACGGAAAGTTGGCCTATCAGAAAAGCTTTTAAAAAAATACTTCGGCCCATATAATATAACCAAGAAGATCTCGGATGTTAACTACGAAGTAATGACGGTGGACGAATCTCGCAGAAGGAAGAGTTCCAAGGATGTAGTTCATGTGTTACGTATGAAGCCCTGATATAGGCTTAGAAAAATACGATGTTTCTTTTTAAGGATTTCTTGTTGTATTTGTACTCACGTATGTTGTAGTTACGAGGACATCCCTTTTTGATAAAAACAAATATATATTTATTTAAGGAACGACTTGTTCCAATACATATATTGTTAAAACAAGCTAGCGATAAAAATAACAGCAAGTTTGAAGGTAGAAGTTGGAAGTGACGTCATAGTAGTGACGTAGCATCGATGATGATTAAAGTCAAAGTTTGCGTAACAATTCCCTCCTTACTTTGTCTTTATTCCCACGATGCTGAGGTTCTCCAGGTGTTTCTTCATCTGGTCTCGGGATAGGTCCTTTGTGAAGATATCTGCCTCCAGGTCCTGAGATGGCTTATACAGAAGGCAGATGTCTCTGGATTCATAACAGTCTCTCAAGAAGTGGTACTTTCTGTTGATATGTCTACAGCGACTGCTTTGTTTAGGGCTGGAGATCCAGTTGATCAATGACTGACTGTCTGTATAGATCGCAGTTGGTTTTTCCATGAAATTCCATTCTTCCAGCTCTCGTAACAGGTTTATTATCCACTTGATTTGACAGCAGCTTTCACAAGCAGCTATCATTTCCGCTTCCAGTGTGGAGAGGGCGACGAGTGGTTGTTTACTACTTTTCCAGTATATAGTTGCTTCGCCGAGCTTCAATACATATCCGCAGTCGGATTTTCCGTCCTGGGTGGTCGACCAGCTGGCATCTGTGTAGGACTTCAGGATTCCAGTCTTCCCTCTTTCAAAATTCACTCCTAGGTCAATTGTTCCTCGTAGGTATCTCATCACTCTTTTGATTGCTGTCCAGTGCATCTGTTTTGGTTGTTTGGAGTACTGTGAAAGTTTGCTAGTGATGTAAGCGATGTCGGGTCTGGTGTTAACAGCTAGAAACATTAGCATTCCAAGGGCTTCTTGGTAAGTGTGCTGATCACAATTGTCATCTTCAATATGATTGTCCAAATTGATTTCTTTGGAACCTGGTGTTGGAACTTCCTTACAATTTTCAATTCCATATTTATGCAATATTTGTTGTACATAGTGGCTTTTCTGTAGCGAAATTCCCTCCTTGTCTTGTATGATCTTGATTCCCAAAAACATGCCTTTACATGTTACATCCTTTATTTCCAGGTGATGTCTCAATTTATTGATGAATCTGTTTGAGGTATCTTCAGAATCTGAGACAGTGATAAAGTCATCAACATATATCCCTATATAGAAGTATTTGTCTTCATTCTTCCATTTAAATAGGAAAGGATCAGATTTAAGTTTTTCTAGTCCACAGTCATGAAGTACTTGACTGAATTTCTCATACCACGATCTTCCGGATTGAGGTAGACCGTAAATACTTTTGTTGAGTTTGCAAACTTTGTTTCTGTCTTGGACAAATCCAGCAGGTTGTTCCATGAATATTGTGTTTTCAATGTTTCCATTTAGATAGGCTGCTTTCACATCAAATAGTTTAATGACTGAATCTTTTGTTGCTGCCATTGACAAAATAGTCCTGAGGGTGGCATTTTTAATTACAGGGCTGAAACTTTCGTTGTAATCTCTTCCTGGGATTTGGTTGTATCCCATTGCAACAAGTCTAGCTTTGTAAGTTTTGTTTTCTTGGTGTTTAGATATTTTGAACACCCATTTACTTTTGACAACTTTAGCGTTTACAGGTCTAGGTACCAGTTCCCATACTTGATGCGAGTACATGTTCTGAATTTCCTCAAGCATTGCGTTCTCCCAATGTTTCTTGTCTTCGCATGCGATGGCTTCATCATAGTCTTAGTCGGTGCACAGAGGAGGCCCTGGAGTGGAATCGTCACCTCGACATTCCACTCTAGAGAAACTTGCCAACATTGTTGTATTGTGCTGTAAAAAACAATATCATACGCAATATATATATATATATATCATAGTCTTTCGGAATGGTTTCATTCGTAGTAGCCAGAACGTAGTCATCAAATCTTTTAGGTATTGTTCGAGTCCTTTGTGGTCTGTCTGATTCACTTGACTCTGTCTGTCTGTTGATCATGGTATCTGGTGCTGGCTCTTCAATATCAACATCTGATAGAACATGATTGTCCAGTTGTTCATCCTCCTGAATGAAGAAATATGTGTCAGTGTCCATAATATTATCACTTTGTTTCTCTTCCGAGATGACATTATTGTTCTCTCTGAAGTGAGTGTCTGCGGTTTCAGAAATAACTCTCGCTGTGATATCGAATACTCGATAAGCTCTTCTGCATCTTGAATACCCCACAAATATTCCTCTCTTAGATTTAGCTTCTAGTTTGTGTCTTTGATGATTCTGGAGTTTATAGAAGACTTCACAACCAAATCTCACGATGTGAGAGACGGATGGCTTTTTACCTTTTCATTTTTCCATGGGGGTAGTGTCTGGGTCATTGGTTGTGGGAGTTAGATTGTACAGATATGCAGCTGTATTCACAGCTTCTGCCCAGAAGTGTAGGGGTAATTGGGAGTCTGCCAGAAGTGTTCGGCCTTTGTCTAATAGTGTTCTGTTAGCTCTTTCAATTCTCCCATTGCTTCTTGGGGTGTATGGTGTAGTTAGTTCATGTTTAATTCCTTTGGATTCTATGACGGTTTCAAGGTTTTTATTGATAAATTCTGTTCCGTTATCTGTTCTAAGTCGTTTTAGTTTTGAGTTTAGCTCGTTTTCTCTCTTTACAATAAACTTCTTCAAAACTTCTTCTGCTGAGAGTTTATCTTTGAGAAATTCTACAAATATTCTCCTTGAAAATCCATCTACGATGGTCAAGAAATATTTACTTCCGCCCAAGGAGTTTATTCTCATTGGACCACAGAGATCGACATAAATGGCTTCAAAGGGGTAGCTTTCCTGATTGCTATCTGTGTGAACATAGGGTACTTTGGTCATTTTTCCCAAGGAGCAGGCATCACATTGATCAAGGGTACCATTTATAGAGTCCAAGCCTTTTAGGAAATTGTTCTTCAAAATCAGGTCTAATTTGTTGTCACTAGGATGTCCTAACCTTCTGTGCCATGCAGTCCTAGAATTGTCCTTTGAAATCAAGCAATGTTCACTTGGAACATGAGTTGCTTCAGATAAACGTGATAGGTTAAATGTGTACATGTTACCATCAAAGTTGCCTGTTCCTATTAGCTTGTCATCAGTAGAGTATATGTATGCTCCTTCAGAATTCAAAAGAACAGAGTTCCCTCTTCTTACCACGCTTGGAATGGACATTAGATTTCCTTTCAGGTGTGGTACATGAAGGACATTATGTAGGGTTACCGCGTTGTTAAGTTTGTCCTTACCTTGTACAGTAGCTTGGATTGATCCTGATGAGGCAGATTCGATGTGTCTTCCTTCTTCCGCCACTTGTATGCTTCTTCTCTTCTCCGTCTTGTGCTCGATCCACTCACCATGGGAAGTCATGTGGCTTGTGCACGCAGAATCAATTATCCACACGTCCTGAGTCGTCGGGCGTTCCTCTCTTGTGCTTGCATGTAGTGCGTATTCTGAAGTGAGGTTTCTTCGTTGGGATGGTTCCTCCGTTCGTTCTTGGATTGCTGATCTGGCTGTATCTTTGTTTTGTTTTGGTCCTTTATGGTAGTTCCTTGTACTGGCCATGTTATTTTTGTTTGTTGTTTTCTTTTGATTTCCTTTGTTATTAGGGTTGAACCAACAGTCTTTCTTGAAATGTCCTTTTCTTTTGCAAATGAAGCATGACTTTTCTTTGAATTGGTTGCCTGATGATCTGAAAGCATTTTCATGATTTTTGCTTCTGTCCTGTCTTTTCTTCTCGAAATTCAGTAGAGTTTGTCTCAAGTCTGGTAAGGAGATTTCTCTGTTTATTGACAGTGCTGCTGCGATCGTGTCAAAGTTAGGTGTGAGTCCTTCAACAATGTATCGTACAAGTTCTCTTTCTGTTACAGTCTTTCCTAGCTGGGTGATCTCTTGTGCCAGTTTCTGTGCTCGTACAATATACATGTTAACATTTTCATTTGGGTTCAATTTTAGTCTGGCTAGATCCAACATTAGGTCTATCCTTTTATTTTCTAGAGATTCTTCAAACCTTTTCTTTATGTCGTACCAAATTCTTTTGGCCCTTTTATCGCCTCGAAAGATGATTGTTAAGTCATCCGAAAGTGTTTACCGATTAGAATAAACGTATCAAACTTCTGATAAAATATTTTCGCTTTTTCTCAAGTTTTAAATTGAACCACGCTCTGCTACCATAAATTGTACTATTTTAAATAATTAAACTCTCTTTAAAGCAACAAAAGAATTATTTATTGCATTTAGCAAGACAAGAAGAAAACAAAAACAAACACGGAATGCCAAAAAAACTTATAGGTTAGTTCCTATTCCAAATCTAGCTTTCACACAGAGTATTCAAAAATAAAATACGACATACATCCAGTCTACTACTAGCAAACCTATTACCTTTTTGGTAGGAAAGAGAATTCTTTCTACAGAATGATGTAAGTTGGCATATATTCCGCTATGTAGATGACATTATTATCTTAAATAACCCACAATTCAATAATGTAATTTACAAAATATACCCTAAATATTTGAAACTTAAAAACAATGAAAAGATAAATAATAACATAAAAGTTAACTTTTAGACTTAAATATACACCTTGCAAACAAATCAGTTGCAACATATGGCAAAAGAAATTGTTATAATTTGATGTAAATGGACTTAGAGTTACGCAGACGTATAAAAATAATTAAATTGTGTATATATTTATTTATTGGGTTTTGACTAGGACTAGAGTAAACACATTCTGTCGAGAGATATGTAAATTTTGATTGTTTAATTTTTGGATTAAATTTGTTTAATTAAATTGCTTTATGTAAATATTTTTAAAGAAGGTGAATAAACTTCTTTTTTTTGTATAAGTTCTGATAATTTTTATTTTGTTTAAAATAAATGTGTTTACATTATTTCTAATAAATTATTTAATAAACAAAATAACAATAGCGACGAGGATTTCGTTCGAACCATATATAATGAAAGAAGAACCTTTTGAAAATTATATTCAACGATTCAAACAGTACATGTTTGTGAATGAAATCGAAGGTAAGAAGATTGTTCCCTTTTTATTATGTCTATTGGAGCAAATACTTATAGTATTCTAAAAGAATTGATCGCACCTATAGATGTTTGTGCATTATAATTCGAAGAAATTGTGAGTGTTTTAATTGTTCATTTTACACCGAAGCTAAATATCATTTTTGAAAGATATGAATTCAGCCAATTGGTTCAGGAACATGGCGAAAAAATATAAGATTATGTCCTTAAATTAAAAAAAAGGCTAATAGGTGTAACTTTGGCTTAAATTTTGAAGAACAACTAAGGGATAAGTTCGTTTCAGGAGTTTCTAGTCAAGTTATTTTGAAAAGATTACTGCAAGAGCCTGAGCTCACTTTTAATATGGCAGCAAATATGGCTACCACAATAGAAACGGTAGATTGTAATGTGCTGAAAATAAAGTCTTATGCTGAAACTGAAGAAATAAACAAATTACATTCTAAGTGCAAACATTGTGGAAAAATGAACCATCATTCGGACAAATGTTTTTAAAAAATTCTTTCTGCTAATCTTGTAAACAATTGGGACATATATCGACTGTTTGTCATTCAAAGTCTAAGAATAGATATTTTCAACCAAGAAAAAGAGATACATCTAGTGAAGCGTCTGCCCACGGATAATCATTTTCAAGAAAGAATGGTGAGTCCATCAATAATATAGAATATCTGACTAATAAATTTGAGAGTATTTTGTATGTCTTCAACATAAAATTCTTAACAGAAATTGACACTGGTGCGGCTTTAACAACTATGTCAAAAGATATATTTTTAAAATATTTAGAACATATTAAATTGTTACCGTCTAAATGTTATCTAACTGATTATCAAGGAAAGGGCATTTCCTCTATTGGAGAATGTAAAGTAGAAGTAAGATTTAAAAATAAAATAGGCCATTTAAACTTAATAGTAACAGATATTGAAAATAATAAATTTCTCATAGGAAAAGACTGGATAGTATTTTTTTATATGGTACAAATTAATGTCCAAGAAAATAATAATTTTGATACTAATATAATTTTTAATAAATATTATAAACTTTTCGAAGATATAGTCTTGCCAATAAAAGATATTTCCGTACACATTAATGTAAAAAATAAGTTTGCGCCAAAATCTTATAAATTTAGACCTGCTCCCTTTGCTATTAGGAATTTAATTGAAGAATAACTATTATTTTTATTGAATAATGATATTATTCAAAATGTAGTGGATAGCCCAATAGCTTCACCGCTAGTATGCGTCCCTAAGAAAAACGGTAAAATTAGAATTTGTGCAGACTTTAAGAGAACCTTAAATCCATTTATCGAAGATGTTAAATATCCGATACCGAACATCTATAATGTTTTACATTCTTTTTTTAGTAAAAGTATATTTAGTAAAATTGATCTTTCAAGCGCATACCATCAGATACTTCTAGACGAGGAATCTCAAAAATTGATAGTTATTTCTACCCATAAAGGCCTTTTTAAATACAGGGTGATCCAAAAGTCCCGCACAACTTTAAAAATTAATAATTCCGCGAATATTTGCGCTAGAGCAATGCGGTAAACACCATTGTGTTCAGGATGCAATGGGACTTTTTATGGCAAATAATGAAAAATTCGAAATTGATTCTAGTTACAACTTTATTCGCTAGATGGCGCTCTACCAGAACCAGCTATTAAGCGGCCAAATTGTTTGATAAATTGAAAAATATAACTGAACGACACGTATTTTTCCTTTTTGAATACCAGGAAAGAACCCAAATAATATAAAATGATAAATTAATAAAACACCATTACGCCAAAAGTTAGAAGAAATGGTTAACGATTTTTAAATACAATCTGAGATGTGTAAAAAAGGTATATGCAAATTAAAACATGTAGCAAAAAATATTTATATTTTAGATGGAGTTTTGTGAAATAGAATGAATGTTTGAAAATAACTACTGATATCAATACACTATTTTTGAAATGTTAATATAGTACCAAAAATTATGATAACACTACTAATAGGATTTCGTGCTATAAGGAATGTATAGTTTCTTGACTAATTGGCGACACTTGACTATTTAACTGGATATTTGTCATGATACAAAGATGAAATATAGAGGGGAGTGACAAAATATATTTGTCGTACTTTATTCCAAATAGCCTATGGGTTTGTCAAATGTTATCATTGTTTATTATACTGTACATAATTTTGAAAATGTATCCCCTCAAAAAAAAAATCATTTTTAAATCGACCTTTTGCGTTGAAAAAACGTGGTAGCAATCCCCTACAATATGGAATATTATTCTATACGATTTATTGAATAACTATTCAGAATCAAACAGTGAAATCATTGCTTATGCGGATGATTTAACTGTGATATGTTGGGGAAACAACTTGACAGAACTTCGGAATACAACAGGAAAGGTCATGGGGAGGATATTAGACTGGTGTGGGAACAATAAGTTGACCGTATCTCTGAAGAGAAAACGAAAATCTTATACTTTTTTAATAGCAAAATAGCTGCAAAAATTCCTAACACTATCACTGCCAATCGGGTAGAAAAACTGAAGATTATGGGAATATCTTTTAAAAAATCATAGAAATAAAAACAAATTGGATTTTTTGCCCCATATTGAAGAGATTATTACTAAGACAAATAGAGCTAGTCGATACCTAATTGGATTAACCGGGAAAGCATGGGGACTGGACAGTAAAAGAAGAATAGAACTCTATAAGACATTGTTTCGAAGTTCACTAACTTATGGTTCCACGATCTGGTACAACTTTATACCCAAAAAAGTCAAAGATAAATTAAACTCTCTGCAGTACAATATTTTGAAACACAGTACACAGGTTTATAATTCAACGTCTTCAAACTGTACTCATATTGTTGCTAGAACACCAAAGCTCACGGATTTTATTGAAACAAATATACTAAAAATGAATATTGGATACAAAAAATCAGATCCAACTAAAAGAAAAATGATATCTAATTTTATAAACCAGAAATTTGAGGAATACTATGGGGGTGCCAATGATAATTTCAAGGGATTCTTTGATACTTCAAGAATTCCTAACTATGTTCAACCCAACTTCTATAACGTTCAATCTTTTACTGGACATGGTGACTTCAACACATATTCGTTTAGAATTGGAAAAATTGGTTCACCTGCATGCACTTGTGGAAACGAACAACAAACCCCTGAACACCTTCTGATAAACTGTCCATTAACTTCTGATCTAAGGGAAGAAAACCAACTTTACCTGACTAATACAAAACAAGCTGCTTGCAATAAAGACCAATACATCAAGTTTAATAGATTCTGCAGGATGTATATTTTGAGGCGAAAGTGTTGACTGTACATATTTCAAGCTACTACTTATAATTGCTATATGTAAAATTTGATATCGAACGTTCAATTTTAATGATTTCCAATGTTCAATTGTATTAATTGTATATAATTTAAAATATACACGCAATTATCCAAATTGTGGATATGGCGTGTCTCTCCCAACTGTTAAATAATAAATAAAATCATTTTGTATTATTTTTTGCGCAAAATTTCTAAAGTTAGGGGGGATACAGAGAATATTCCTTATGCTATTTTTTCTAATGGGCGAAAAGCGATAAACTAACCATAAAGGTTAAAATTGTGTATACCAGTGTTATTCGAGAAGTTATAACAAATTGGCCTGCACGACATAATATAAGATGTGGGCAAATGATTAACAAAAAAATTACTGTTCACAGAAAAAAGAAAGAGTCAAGATGTGAGGACAGCATTTATTATTCCCATAACCCAAAACAAAGAGCTGCAAAATATAACACATGAGGTAACTGCCTTCTCTCTTGTATTAGGTCACAATCCTTGCTCAATGTGGCGCCCTTCATTCTCAAACACCGCCTGCAGACGATAGATGACTGAATGGTCACAATTGAATAGTTGAAATTTATAAAACGTGCCATCTGATAGAAGCCTTCAACATGGCCAATGTGGTAGGCCGGCATCGATAAAAACGCGACTTAATTAACCCCATAACCGAAATTGTAAGGCGTCAAGTCTGGTGATATTGGAGGCTACTGGTATATAAAGTGGCGACTTATCAACGAATTTCACCGAACGTATCCTTCAGTAATTATTTAGCACCGCGGGAGATATGAGGAGGTCCTCCATCTTGCATGAATGTTATTTCGCTTAGTGCTTGTCTGTCCTGCAATATGAGAATAACCTTTTCTCTCGAAAGTTGAACATAACGTTCACCAGTTACAAAAACGGTTTTAAAAGTTCTTCCATTGATATTTTCAAAGAAAATTGGCCCAAAAATAAAAGAAGAAGTGAACCCACACAAAACTGTAACTCTGTGCTGATGAAGTGGTATTTCTGTAAGATTCCTAGGGGTTTATGTTGCCAAAATGAGGCAGTTTTGAATGTTAAATTCTCCCTTTAGATTAAAGTGAGCATCATCTGTTCTTAGAACATTTGACAGCCAGTTTCCATCAATATCAATTTGCCTGAAAACCCAAGCAGCGAATACTTGACGCTTCTCAAAATCGCTGACTTTCAACTCGTGAAAACTTTGAATTTTGTTAGGGTATTTTTATAGAAAAATTATAAATGTGTGTTCTCTCCAAACTGTTCCATACGAAATCCCCGTTTGTCGAGAAACTTGTCTAGCACTTACTTCTCCATACGTGGATAACGTTTCAATAGCTTCAGCATTCTGCAAAACCGTAACAGCCACTGACTTGCATGTCGATGGTCTTCCACTCCGAGGTTTTGTTTCCAGAGATCCAGTTTCCTCAAAACTTTTTATCAATCGCTTTAGAGAGTAGCAACTCATTGGTCCTTTACCGCTTCGAATACCTTTAAAGGAACGAAACGCTCGTAAAGCTTCAGTGGCAGATTCTGAATCACAATTAAAATAATTCACCAAGAGTGCTTTATCCTGTAGTGACGGCATTCCAGGGGGAAGGGGAGAAGTCTGACCACACCTCCTTGCGGTCCCCCCTGGACCCTTGGAATATTTGAACAAATTCTGGTTCGTTTCGAAGATGACTAACGTTGCAACGGCACCCATTTTCAAATGAAGAGCAAAACTGATATCTCCAGTAATGCTACCGCGTCCGGGGTAACCGTCAGGAGCTGCAGCTCGAGCTCATGATGAGAAATCTACTACGAGGACACAATTCAATCTACTACAACTCAATATAAATGGTAACCAGAGGAAAATAAAGAGCTGACTTGTCTTCTCTGTGACAACAATGTACATATTACCTGTCTTCAGGAGACAAAATTGAATCAGAATCTGAGATTCAATATCAAAGATTACACAACACTACGAAAGGACAGACCGGGAAAATTCGGAGGAGGACTTGCCGTTTTGATTAAAACTCTAGAAATCAAATTTAAGGGTATCGCCTATAATCAGAGTAAGCCTAGAGAAAGCACGACAGAAGCTCAGGCAATAGAAATCTATCTTACAGATAAAACAATTCCAATCATAAATGTTTATGACCACGATAATACTAGCATCAATACAGGCCTGATAGAGACATTAAGTGAAGCGTCTTCGGATATCGCAATCATACTTGGTGATTTTAACGCCGAAAGACCAACTTGGGGATCACCTTTCCAGGATAACAAAGGTCAGCAGATTGAGGGCATGCTAACCGACCTCGACCTTACACCGTTAAATAACGAAAATAACACCTATCTATCCAAGTCCAGAGGCACAGAATCCGCAATAGACATTACAGCGATAAATTACAACATCGCACCCACAACACAATGGAAAATTCTGAAAAGTGCAATCAGTGACCACAGACCACAATTTTAACAACCATAAAATTCAAAATTGAGAATTTCCAACAGAATAAAAGCTCACTGGAAAAAAATCACAGAAAAGCTTGAAGAACTGTGCAACGAAGAATTAAATCACAAAACGATTGACAAAAAATTGGAAAAATTCTCTTCGAACATATCCAAAGCTGTAAAAGTATCGATACCTAGAGGTAGACGTAAAGACCTGTGAATACTTTACTGGAAGGACCATAATATCGAGGCAATGATTGAAGAGAGAGACAAACTCAATCAACTTCTTAAAACAAATAAAACAGAAGAAATCATAAAGGAACTCATTGAAATTAGTCACAAAATAGAACAAAAAAATTGGATATTCAAACAAGAGAGAGAAAAAAATGGGCAGAATTCTGCGAAAGAAATGGATCCAAAAAAGGAAAGCCATCACTGGAATTTAATTAGTGTTATTAAACAATAAAAACCAACACTAATCCTCCATTACTCTAACCGATATGAATAGCGAGAACGAACAAACAGATGGCTGAAATAATTGCTGAATATATTTCAAGCACTTCCAGACTCAGCTATACGAATGAAGGCAGAACTCTAAAAAATAATGTAAACAGGTTAGTTAAACAAGCAAGAAATTACCATCAAAAAGATATTTACTCGAGAGACTTCACACTGAATGAGCTAAACTCATCAATAGGAAAGTTAAATCCAAGATGTCACCTGGAGATGCTCTAATCTTTGGTCAAATTATTGAACAATTTGGAGACAAAGCTAAAAATCAACTCCTACGAATACTGAACATTTCATGGCAAACTGGTAAACTACCAAAGAATTGGAAGATATCAATTATAGTGCCAATACTGAAACCAAAGATGCCAAGGAATGCAAGAACTATCGGCCAATTGCTCTTACCAGCATACTTTGTAAAATAACAGAATGAATTATCCACTCTAGGCTCATAGTCTGGCTCACTAACAATAATAAAATAAACTTCTTACAAACTGCCTAAAGATCCAGTCACTGTAAAAATGATAAACTGTTCTACTTCTGTCAATCAATAATAGATTTCTAGGAAAAACCGCCAAAGAAGACAACGGCCGTATTCCTGGATATGACCTCAGATTTTGATCGAGTGTAGAAATTATTTGAAAGGCTGCACAACATCGGAGTAAGAGGAAAATCCTTAATCTGGATTGCAGACTTCTTAAGGGAAAGAAGGATAATGGTTCGGGTCAATGGAACATTTTCCAAGGACCGAAGAACATGGGCTGGTGTACCTCAGGGATCTGTGCTCAGTCCTCTACTCTTCTCGCTATATATTAACTGTTGTTTATGTAAATAGATGAATATTATTTGTATCATTTGTACATCTTTTAAACTATCTGGATCAAGAAAACAAAGGAGTAGAAAAGATAAGCATGACAAGTCCAAAGTTAATAGTACCTTTTAGATGCTATAGCCCAGTGGAGGACACTTCGATCCTTTTGTACAAAATTTTGAGGCTCTCTTTTTGGCATCTGAAGGAGGAGATTAAAGTGCTTATTTTTACCTCGCTACCAGATTCTGAAACTTTGAAGCAGGGAAACGACATTTTCTTCCTGGACTAATGAAATATCAACCCTATGATACTATCATTCAAAGAATTGAGCTGCATTTGGATTCAAAGAAGAAAGTGATACCACAGTGATGCAGATTTTTAAAGAGAATTCAACAGGAAGGAGAATCAATTTCGGAATATCTTAGAGAATTGAAACATTTAGCAATAAATTGTAATTTCGGCGATATGCTGGGAACCATGATGCGAGACCTTTTTGTGACTGGATTCAAGTTGGAAAGCCTGCAAAAGAAGCTACTACAAGAAAACGACGATGTCACCCTGGATAAAGTTTTGCAGTGGCAATCTCGTTCGAACTGGCGGTGATAAATACAAGAGAATTACAAGATAAATTAGTGGCCAAAATATCCCCTGTGAATGGAAAAGATAAAAGGGTGAGTACAATAATAGTATGGTGCAGCATAGGCCTTTCAGGCAAAGGGGAGAAATAATGTGTTATAGATGTGGTGAAAAACATTCACACGTGGCCTCTGTTTGCCCTCATAGAACAAAGAATTGTTTTAAAATGTAAAAAACTGGGTCATTTAAGTAGGGTCTGCAAAGCTAGTAAAAAATGTGGGGATGTAAATTTGTACAAGAGGACTCTATATATTCTGTACAAGGCGAAACTGATGCCACAATAAATTTAACAGTAGATGATTATTCTTTGTGCTTTACAATAGATACAGGAAGTCCAGTTACGTTAATACCTAAAGATATTTATAAGATTTATTGGCAAGGTAAAAATGTATTTCCAACAAATTTAAGATTAAAATCCTTTTGTGGTAAATCAATAGAGATTATAGGTCAAAAGTGTTTTTGTAAAAGAAGACAACCAATATTTACGATTAATAGTTGTAAATGAAAAATCCAGGTAATTTTGTTAGAAAGAGAATGACTTAAACAGTTAAAACTTGATTATTCTTGATTGTTTAGCATTGAAATTTTAATTATGAATCTAATAGAAATAGTTTGATTGATAGATATGCAGATTTGTTTAACAAAGATTTGGGCTGTCTAAAGGATGTTAAAATAAATTTAAAATTTAAAAAGGATGTGACTCCTGTGTTTTGTAAGGCCAGAAGTTTACCTTTCTCTCAAAAAAACAAAGTAGAGAATGAAATTGATCGTTTAGAGAATTCTTGCATTTTATACCCTATAGTTCATGCATATTGGACCGCTCCAATAGTACCATTATTAAAAAAGGATGGTAGTGTAAGGATATGTGGTGATTTTAGATGTACAGCTAACAAAGCAATAGAATTAGATAGGTATCCCCTTTCATCGATCGATGAGATCTTTTCAAAATTATCTACAAGCACCGTACTTTCGACTCTAGACCTATCACAGGCTTACTTACAAGTAATGATAGCGGAAGAAACCAAAGCTGTTTTTGGTATAAACACAACAAATGGGTTGTTTTCTTATAAAAGACTACCATATGACGTAGCGGTAGCACCAAATAAATTTCAGAGGATTATGGAAGGTCTATTTGCTGATTTGCCAGGTGTGGCCTGCTAAATAGATGATATTTTGGTTGCAGGAAAAGACTTTGAAGATCATGAACAAATGATGGATCTATTGTTTAGATGATTGCTAGAAAAAGGTTTAAAGATAAACAGATATAAATGTAAATTTAAAAAGAAATCGGTGTAATATTTAGGGTTTAAAATTGATAAATATGGACTGCATCCCTTAGAAAATAAAAATAAAGCAGTGATAGAGACGCGTGAACCTAAAGAATGTTTCGCAATTAAGATCTTTCATAGGACTCAATTTATTATTATAGATTCATAAAAAATATAGCAAACATTTTAGCGCTATTCTATCAACCTTTGAATAAATATTGTAGATGGAATTGGACGAAAGAATATCGAATGTTATTTAAAAAATGTAAATCATTATTAATGGACTATGGACTAGGAGTAATTCTGAGTCATAGAAATTATAGAAAGGAAGAATGCCCTATAGCCTTTGCTTCTAGAACATTAACTGAAGCGGCAAAACGTTTATCTCAACTAGAAAAGAAAGCGTTGAGCATACCTTTGGCGTTGAGAAATTCAGACAATACTTACTGGGACGAAAATTTGAATTGGTCACAGACACCCGTTCCTTAATTCATATATTTTCACCTCATAAACCAATTCCCATATGTGCATCATCCAGAATTAAAAGATGGTCTTTAAAATTAGCTGCATTTAATTATACTGTGGAATTTCGAAAAACTAGTGATAATTCCAATGTTGACGCATTGTCACGTCTTCCTTTAGAATCGAGTGTCAGGGAGTCTCTTGATGGAGACCAGGTACTTCTTCTCAGGAGGTTGAATGAGGTACCGTTCTCTTTTATGGAGGTGGCATATGAGACGCCCCAAGATAAAATACTGTCTATAGTATTAAGGAATGTTAGAGAAGGCAACTGTATGGAAATTCACAAGGGTACCGAGAGAAATCCCACTAGCTCCTCATTATAAGATCAATGAAGAATTAAGTTTGGAGTTTGGTTTTCTTCAATGGCGTGAAAGAGTGGTAATTCCCCAAAAATTAAGATCTTTAATTTTAAATGACTTGCATGAAATACACATGGGGATTGTTAAAATGAAGAGGATTGCCAGGCGGTATTTTTGGTGGCCAGGCATAGACAGTAACATCGAGGAGTTACCTAGAGAATGTAGAGTATGCCAAGAATCGGCAAGCATGCCCCCGGCTACCATCTCGGAATGGACTTGGCCCGAAAAACCGTAGCATCGACTTCATCTTGATTTAGCGGGTCCGTTCATGGGAAGAATGTTTTTGGTTCTCGTGGACGCATACTCAAAGTGGATAGAAATTTTTATCATCAAAGATATTACCAGCCAAACGAATATAAATCATCTTAGAGAAATTTTTGCCAGATTTGGATTGCCCTAAAATTTGGTTACAGATAACGGAAGACAGTTTGTCTCCGGTGAATTCGAGCAATTTACCAAAATGAATGGTATACGGCACACTAAGACCAGTCCGTATAATCCTAGTACAAATGGTTTAGCTGAGAGATATGTAAGAGAGTTTAAAAACCTTTTGAGAAAGAATAATGGGAAGGATGATTTAGAGACGAATCTACAAAGATTCCTATTTGCTCATAGAGCATTCCGCCAAACTGTAATAAAGGAATTCCCCCGCGGAACTGCTAATGAAGAGAAGTTTAAGATCAAGATTCTCGAATTTAATACCAAGATGGGAAATCCGCGAGAGGTATTTCATGAGGCCGTAAGAAGGAAGGAGCAGTTTACTACACTTTGCTAGGTTTATTTCCGCAACTATGCAACTGGACCTAAACGGTAGAAAGGTACCATTTTGAAATTACTGAGCTACCGTCACTACCTTATAAGTTGCGAGGGCGTCGTGTATAAGAGGCATATCAATCAATTGCGACCTGTGAGAAAGAAACAAGTGGAGACAAGACATTTGATACTTCCTCGAACATCAGGAGAGAAGCCTGTAGGTGGAAGTCAGAAATAAAGTGAAGAGGAGGTTCCAGAGGTTACATCAGAAAACAAGGAGGAGACTGCTTCTGTGCACGTACCCTCTTGCACTCCTAGACCAGGGCCTGTTGCTGTGCACGTGCCCTCTTGCACTCCTAAACCGGAGTCTGCCGCTGTGCAAGTGCCCGTCCGCAGTCCTAGATCTCAGAGAGCAAGGAAACCCCCAGACCGACTGGAGTATTATTAAGGGGGAGCTGTGGTGTGTATGTAAATAGATGAAGATCATTTGCATTCTTTAAAGTCTCAGTATGTAAGAATATATGGGTATATAAATTGAACATTTTTTGTTGGCCAAACGAAAAGAATAAGAGCTAAAAAAAGAGTCATGGTCAAGTTTGAGTTGTTGTACATCTAATTACGACACAACCTTAACAACATCCATCCTTACCTCACTGAAGACACAAAAGTTGCCTGTTATGCAGATTATATAGCCATATGGCACACAAAGTATAGACAGGTACTGACAGGTAAAAGGGCATGAATTTAACTCTAAAATAAGCATAAACAACCATATAATTGATAAAATTTGTTCTCCAAATTACCTAGGTGTGATACTTGATGAGGAATTGCGATTTACAGAACACATAATTAGCACCTCAAATAGAGCTACCTGAAACCTGAACATTCTGAGAAGGCTATGTGGAACAAATTGGGGAGCAAAACCCAAAATTCTAAGAACAACATATATCACCTTAATAAGGCCAATAATGTAATATGCAACACCCGTCTGGGCTCCCTCAAGTTCATCACTAAAAAGAAGACTAGACAGTGTTCAAGAAAAAGCGGCCAAATTAATCACTGGTTCTGTTTTAAATACCAACAATTAGAAAATTCAGAGAGAATGTGGTCTAGACCTACTTGAAAGCAGAAGACAATTTAAAACAATAAAATTCACCAATAGCTTAAAAACTAAAGAAACCGAACACATATCCCATAGAACCTATTTAAACTGGACACAAAAAGAAAGGCTCAAAAGATCTTCAACACTTCAGTTGTGCCTGCAACGTCCCACAATCAATGTCCCATATACTAGATGACTGCCCGCTGTACAAATTCAATGGAGGAATCTCCAATCTCCATTCTGTCACCCCGGAAGCCCTGAACTGGCTGAAGGCCTTGCCTCTCAGACTTTAATGACCGATATGTCCTCACTTCTTTTTTCTAGATTTAATTCATTTTGTCTCCTCTCTAATTGTAAATACGCTGCTGTATCACCTTATAAGCATAAATAAATAAACACTTCAGTACGACAAAAATATTAGAAAGAGCATAAATATGAAAAATAATGAATTTCGATTTCGAGAATAACCAATATTTCTTACCCCATTGCCATCAAATGTAATCATCAATCTTAACCTGAATGAACCCTGCAATAAAAAAAAAAGAGAACAAAAATATTCTTAAAAAGAAAGGACTTAACACAATTGGTTTATGCGATCAGATAAATTATTTAACAATATATACAGATGGATCATCAGACCTTACCATAAGTAATGGAGGGGCTGGAATTAACATAATACTGCGAGATGGAACATACATCAAAATCAAAAAGGGAGCAAGAAAGATTCCGTCAAACTTCACTTGTGAACCGACAGCTATCTGGAAAGCTCTTGATGTATGCCTTAACCAACCATCCCTGCATCAAGCAGAAGGAATTATAATATACCGTACAACGACTTCATATCCGATCTAGAAGCAATTCAGAAGGGCAATACTATAATCACACAGAACATACATTCGTTACTTACTCAACTGATATCATTGGAGAATAACTGCATTCTACAATGGATTCCTGCCCGTGGGGGTAATGAAATGGCAGTTGAATTTGCAAAGGAAGCCAGAAAGTTGAGCCAAAGGAAAGAACAAATGTCATTATTTGACGCTAATGCTTTTGCAAAATACAAGATAATTAAACAAAAAATAAGAAAAGATCAAAATGTGAAATAAACTTCGAGAGAAAAATGACAAAACTATAACAAGATTTAGAACAATACATTATAAAGGATGACAATACATCCAGATGGCACAAGAACCTATAGAACATGCAACAACTGTCCTGGTGTGGAACTAACACCTACCCACATATTCTCATGCCCGCAGCCTTGCAGAAAATTGACATAGACCCAGAGCAGCTGCTTTACACACCCAAGATAGTGGACAATGCTGCTGCTGCTGTGATAAGAGATGCATGGAGACATCTGAGGCTCTTTATTGGACACGACAAAAACAACAACGGCATTCCAGAGTAAAATAAATCATCAGAGATAGATAAATATTTTTCATATGAATTAAAATAAACATAATCGATACTGAGAGAGAGTTGAATTAAAAAAATAGAAATTTATTATTTTCGAAATATAAATATCTGAGAGGATTCCAGCAAACCGCATCTAAAATATCAAATTTTTTTTTGCTACATGTTTTAATTTGCATATACCTATTTTACATATCTCAGATTGTATTTAAAAATCGTTAACCATTTCTTCTAACTTTTGGCGAAATGGTGTTTTATTAATTTATCATTTGATATTATTTGGGTTCTTTCCTGGTATTCAAAAAGGAAAAATACGTGTCGTTCAGTTATATTTTTCAATTTATCAAACAATTTGGCCGCTGAATAGCTGATTCTGGTAGAGCGCCATCTAGCGAATAAAGTTGTAACTAGAATCAATTCCGAATTTTTCATTATTTGCTATAAAAAATCCCATTGCATCCTGAACACAATGGTCTTTACCGCATTCCTCTAGCGCAAATATTCGCGGAGTTATTAATTTTTAAAGTTGTGCGGGACTTTTGGATCATCCTGTATAAAAGGCTGCCCTTCGGCATCAAGTCAGGAGCGACTATTTTCCAAAGAACTATGGACAATATTTTTTCAGGTCTTAAAAATGTAATAATATATTTAGACGATATTCTTATAGCATCGTCTGATGTAAATGAGCATAATTCAGATATTGAGACAGTCACGAATAAATTATCTCATTTCAATTTCCCAATTAATAAAGAAAAATCTCTGTTTTTTGTTGATGAAATCAATTATTTGGGACATAAAATAAATAAAAATGGAATATATCTCCTTGAGGATAAATTGGACAGAATAAAAAAATGTCCTAAACCGAGTAACATTTCTGAATTGAAATCTTTCTTGGGCATGTTGTCATTTTGCAGTAAATGTGTTAAAAATGTATCCATACATGCAAATCCTTTATACTCTTTATTGAAAAGAAGTTATAATTGGAATTGGAAAAAAGAACATGATCAGGCTTTCGAAAAATGTAAAAATTTGATTAATACAAAAACTTGTTTGACGCATTATTCGCAAGATTTACTTCTTTATGTTACTTGTGATGCATCAAACTATGGTATAGGAGGATATATTTTCCATATTGTTAACGGCATTGAGAAACCAATTACTTTTGTTTCGAGAACACTAAATGACACAGAAAAGAAATATTCCCAGATAGAAAAAAAAAGGTTTATCAATATTCTTGACCTTAAACAGGCTAAAACAATTTCTTTACGGAAGAAAATTTACTCTTAATACAGATCACAAACCATTACTAGCCATTTTTGGCGATAAAAATAATTTACCTGCCTTAGTGGCAAATATATTACATAGATGGTCACTCTCAATATCAAATTTTAATTTTGAAATTAAATATACTAAGGGAACTGAAATACCTCTTGCAGATTTTCTTTCAAGATTTCCAAATCCTGAAAAAGGGGAGAAGGAAGAGGAAATGGAAGAAATATTATTAATAGAAAATTCAATATTAGATTACGTCTAGGTATCGGACAAAACCCAAGAAGATCCAACTCTTAGAAAACTATATATATTAATCAAGTATGATAAGTATGATATTGACTCAGGTGTAGATATAAAACCTTATCTTAGAATTAAAAACGAGATAACAATAGTAAGAAATTGCCTATTTTTCGGATAAATAAATAAACTTCTTTTTTTTTTATAAGTTCTGATAATTTTTATTCTGTTTAAAATAAATGTGTTTACATTATTTCTAATAAATTATTTAATAAACAAAATAACATAATTTTGATATTATTAAATTTTGTAATATTAATTCAAACATATCATAAATTGCTGCAAAGGCATATATTTTGGTCAATTCTTAAGATTTTATAGAATCAACAATAATGATATAAATTTTATTAATGACATTAAAAATCTTAATAAAGGGAATTAAACAATGGTTTTAAATACAAAACGGTGAAGCTTTTCAATAAACTAGCAATACACAAGTACCTAAGTAAAAATATATATGATTATAAATTTGAAACTTCAAACTTCTCCAATTAATCTAATTGACAACTCATATTCTACTCGTATAGTAAAACCAATGATAGAATAACTAAATATATTTTATCTGACATTTAATAAATTAATTATTTGATGACAATTATAAAGCATTAAATTTATTCAATTTGATCACCAGTTACTGTGGGAGGGAACTGGAAACCAAATATAAATGAATTTGAAGCATAAAAATGTCTGTCTTATTATCCAATTAATTTATAATTTAAAAAAATTGTTAACTTAAATCAATTGAAATAAAAGCTTAATCTATATTTTCACAATCTTTATAATTTCTAATTGTTCACTTCTGACAGATTTTCCAACTTTGAACAACTTTTAAAATAATAAACATATTTCCAAGAAGAAGGGAGGTTACTTTTAGAACAAAGTTGACAGGCCCCAAACAGCCACGTGTTACATGCCCACACATGTCCACTCTCTCTAGAGAACAACAGGCGTCACTTTGAGTTGGTAAGTAAACAGCCATATTCTCTATGTTGAATAATCTTAACTTTATATAACACACTATAATGGTCGAAGAGAAATCTTATCATAATGAAGAAAGGGTGAAATGGTGTGGTATTTTCATCTGAAGATCCCTGGTACCATAGATTTCTCTTTTCAATAGAATATCCAATCTCCTCTTTATTGTATTGTCCTGGTCTACCATTATGGTCCCAAAATATAATTTATAATTGGCAAATATTTAAAATATGTTTATCTTTCTTTAACTAGGTAAAAAACTATATAATATTATTCTAACTTCATAAAAAAATTGAAAATTATTTTTAAAAATACAAAAACTCATGGATTACTAACACCCTATCAATTTTTCTACTTTGTTTTAAATAAAAGTGTATGGTTGTTGTACATATTATTTGTTACCACAGAGTGTGTGCAAGCTCACAGGTAAATAGGCGCTAACCGAAAAAAAGTTCCTTTGTTTAATATTAGTTTCCCTTTTATATTTTGTTCTCTTTCTTGTAAATCAATAAATAAAATGTTTCTTTAATAATATTCTTGGAATCAGTTTCATTAAAAATTCTAAACAAGTCAACAATTTGAAGCAGAGGGTGGTTGTTTAATATAAAGCTCAAAAGAGAAAATATTCAATCTGAAGATTAAGCAAGGTAGTTTATTCTGATCCGAAGCACTTCTGAGAAGATTAAAGGTATTTATATAGATTAAGGTGAATTATATATATATATATATTGCATATTTAAAAGCTACCCAATATTTCAATAAATTTAAAACATATATTTGTACTAGCGGATGTGTACCCGGCTTCGCCCGGGTTTTATCCGAGTGAAAGTTTGCCTAACCAATATTATTGATAAAATTATTCCGGAACACACAGAATATTACGATAATAATATTAATAATATTCGTTAAATTATATATTTATATAATAGATGAAATATATTTTTCGGTGCAAACATATCCACTCTCTCTACTGAATAGATTTTTAAAAATATATATAAATAGAAATATCTAGAGATATACTACATGATCTTAGCCAAAAGGCCGAGAAACGATATTTTATATATAGAGATGACCTGGCTTCGTGTGTCTTCTGCTCGAGTGAATGTTTCGCTGGTAGATTTTGTTCCTGCCTACTAAAAATTATTATCTGGCTTCGCCCGTGGTCTGCTTTAGTGAATATTCCCCTTAAGAATTTTGTTTATGTCAATCAAGCCTGATACAGCGATATTGTCATTATCATTTCTGACAAAAAATAATTGTTGCTCAGTACTTTGTTAATTATAATTTTTCTTGGTTAAAGTGCGACAAAACACTTTTCCAGATTTAGCTCTCTGTCCTGTTGAAATTTCAGCGAGATTAGTTACATATTGAGGGCGTGCATAGCCGACAAAAATATATATATGTTCCCAGCTTCGTCCGATTTTTACCCGAGTAAAAGTTTGCCTAACAAACATTAGTTAAAACGATTCTAGCAAACATCCAATCCCTACTGACTCTATACTTCTCTATACTCTCGATAATTTGAAAAATTTCCCGGTCCCTTGAAAAATACTCGATAAGTTGAAAAAATCAGTATTAATTGGTCCACTCGGTAATTTGAAGTTAAAGGAATAGTATCTTGCCACAAACGAAGATTTGTAAATAACTGTATTTAGCGAATGTACCCGGCTTCGCCCGGTTTTTATCTGAGTAAAGGTTTGCCTAACGAACATTTAATAAAACGATTCTATAAAACATCCAATCCACCTATATATTGATTCATAAAAGTATATAAATATAAATATTGTTATATGCGTTTGAATATATTTTTGAAACACATAATATTTTGAAAACATTTATTATATTTTAAATAAAATATTGTCACTTTTGTGAATTTGATAATTAATTATTTCTTTTATATTAATATAAAAATTCATTTTTGTTATCATCATCACACAATGTAAATTTTTTATTATATAAAAACGATAATAAACAACAACAACAATTTAATTTGCATTTTCATTACTATAGAACAACAACAAATTAAATTAACAATTAAAAATATATTTTAACATTTTACACAAAAACGTTACAATATTTTCTTTAAATATATATTAATATTAGAATGCCAAGTTTTTTTTACAACGTCATTGGAATATTATATTACCAAATTCTCAAATTAAATTTATTATACTTTGAACACATTTTAAGCATTGTTACAATTTATAAATAAAATATCACCAGATGCCGCGAGAGGCGGTGCTTGCGAGTGAAAGTAGAATATTTGCAAATAAAATTGCAAAGAATATTTATTTCAAATCAAATTCAAACCAGAAATCTTCCCAGTAGTATAGTAAATAACTTCCTAAAGTTTCACGGCGATTGGATAATCTTACCTTTTGAAAACATTCATCGTGTAAACAAACTAACATTCATCGTGAAAAAAAAAAACCACGTGTAAATTATCAACCAATCAAATTCATTTATCGTCGCGACCAGTGCTGCGCCCAAGCGGTAAAAGTCTGGAACTAACGCTTTTTGGTTTTATATATTTTAAAAAAAGCACATTAACCTTTTTAGTTTTTTGAATAGCATATATGTTAAACGAAATCTTCATCTACCTATATGCGAAATTTCATAATGATTTATTCTGTAGATTTTGCGCAACGCGATAACAAACATCGATTTTGCATTTCATTTTTATAGATATAAGGAAGGATATAAAATATATTGGTTTGTTTATATTAGTTCAAAAGACGAAAATGGCTGGATATAATTTTTTATCCCAAACAAAAATTGAACCATTAACAGGAACTAATTAACAAATATGGGCGTTGAAAATCGGCGTGGTTCTGAGAGGAAAGAAATTATTTAAATGTATAATTTATTATCAAGAACCTGATATGGAAGACAAAGGTTCTTGGGAGATTTGGAGTGTAAAAATGATGAAGCCTTTGGAATAATCATCACTAGGTTAACAAATGAACAAGCTGAAATGTTCATAGGAGAAATAAATGCGAAAAAGGTATGGGACTCACTGAGAAAAACATACACAGGAAATTTGGAAGATAAGATTATTGATATAGTCTTATGATTAAAGAACATATGAATGAAAGATAAAAAAAATGAAAATGTAGATGAATATATAACAAGGGTGAAAAAATTGTTAGAGGCATACATCCAAAGTATGATAATATTGCTATTGTCTCACTCTCTAAGAGAGAGGCAACAATTGAAGAGATTCAACAAACTCTGAGAGAAGAAGAGTTAAGAAGAAATATGAGATTGAATCAATCGGTTGAGAATGGACAAAAACAATCATATATAGAATAAAAGATAGAAAGGTTAAACAATTTCAGCCAAAAATATGTTTTGTTTGTAATAAAAAAGGACATCTAGCTAATTATTGCTGGTTTCGAGATGAAGAGAAACAATGATATCAAAAGAAATGGCCTCCTGATTATAGAAATCACAAATACAAGAGGAAACATTCAAATAACCTAGTGGATACAATGAAAATTGGAATTAATGACCAAGCTATTGAAACATATGTAAAATAATTTGAAAAGTCACCAGATGGGAGAAATGATAGGAAAATATGGTGTATCGATTCAGGATGCACCGCACATTTAACCCCAAACCTAACTTTGATGGAAAATGTGATACTTTATGAAAGTGAAATCAATCTAGCTGAGAAGGGAAAAACTGCCCAAGCCATAGCCAAAGGAGATATGTGACTTTTACGTGCACAAGTGAGGGTCAAGAAAATATTCGCATCAAAGATATCTTACATGTAACAAATTTAAGGAATAATATCTTGTCAGTATACGAATTAGTCAACAAAGGAAATTCAGTTATTTTCAATGAGAATGGAGAAAATATTTATAATGAAAGGAATGATTTAGTTGCTGAGACATATATTAAAGATAGAAAGTTTATGATGGAAACAAAACTAAGAATTGTACCAATAGCAAAAAATAAAAATGTCATGATTATAAATACACATTTATCAAATAAGAATAACAATATAATTTTATGGCATAGAAGATTAAACCATATAAATGAAGAATACATTTTAAAAATGATTAAAGGACATATAGTAAGAGGATTGGATCTTAAATTCGAAAGGTTACCAGAGTGCAAAGCATGCATAATGGGAAAACTGGTTCAGAAGCCATATAATATTATGGAAAATTATATAGTTAAACCCTTGCAGTTGATTCATATGGATTTATGCGGACCAATTCCATGTTAATCTTTAGGAGGATCTAAGTATTTTCTTGTTAGAGTAGATGACTACAGTAGAAGAATCTTTGTATATTTCATGATATCAAAAGAAGAGACCTTTGAAATATTTGAAGAATTTAAAGCAAAAGCCGAAAACGAATTTAATCTTAGATTAAAAGATGTAAGTACCGAAAATATAACTGAATTTTGTAACTCTAGATTTGAGAACCTTTCAAGAGAAATGGGATCCATCACCAACTTACCATCACATACTCACCGCAAGGTAATGGAGTCGCAGAGAGAGTGAATAGGACTCTTATAGATACAGCAAGAACCCTACTATTTGACTCAAAATTACCCATGAGAGCGGAGGAAATTGCTACAGCTGTATATATTAAGAATTTTACCCCCTACAGGTCTATCAATCACCATACACATATGCAGAGATGGAATGGCAGGAAACCATCGGTCAAACACATCCGAAAATTTGGATGTTTGACATATTGGCTTGAGGGTAAACCTAGAAGAAACAAGTTTTCACCAAAAGGTAGAAAGGGAATATTTGTTGGTTATTCCATTTAAAAAGCCTACAGCATATATGATATAATGACAAAGAGAATTCATTAAGTCAGATTAGTAAAATTTAGTGAAGATAAGAGAGGAATTGATTATGCAAATGATATTCAGCAAGATACTATTTGTGATAATTTGACCTATAAAGGAAATTGTCAAGAAATAGATGCTAAATACTTTCTTATCTTGAATGAAGATAATCCTGTCACAGAGAGTGAAATGAAGTCTCAGGAGGATACTTCAGTAAAACCCAGGTGGTGACACTGAAAATGACTTAACACAAACTGAACCGATAGAGGAAAGATGCGCAAAAGGATGAACAAAGAAAGGAGAAACAAAGAACATCTTAGGAGAACGGCACAAAGCAAGACTTGAAGAACAAGAAAGGAAATTGTTCGAAGAAGAAGTTCGACGCTCGCAAAGAATAAAGGATAGGAATGAGGCAAATTTAATTATGAAAATAGATCATTATATCCCGGAGAACTTTAAAGAAGCAATAGATAGTGGAGAAAAAAAATGAATGGCACAAAGCAATGGAAGAAGAGCTCAGTGATTTAGAGAAACTTAAAGTATGGACACTAGTACCAAGGGAAAATTGTATGAAAGTCATCATTTGTAAATGGGTCTACAGTACGAAGAAAACATCAAATGACGGCATATATAAAAGAAAGGCCAGACCGGTTGCTATTGGATGCAATCAAACATATGGTGTGGACTATGAGGACAAACTACGGAAATGTGCAGATAGCCTTGGATTTGCTGATTAGGGCTTACACACAGGGGAGCGTGTGTAGTACATTTATTAATTATTTGTTACCACAGAGTGTGTGTGAGCTCACAGGTGAATAGGCGCTCACCGAAAGAAAAAAGTTCCTTTGTTTAATATTTTTTCCCTTTTATATTTTGTTCTCTCTCTTGTAAATCAATGAATATATTGTTTAATTAATAATATTCTTGGAATCAGTTTCATTAAAAATTCTAAGCAAAGTCAACAATGGTTCTTTCTTTATCTCTTTCTTCCTTCACTTTTACTGAAAAATAAAGATATAATCGTCATAAATCTCTTTCTTTATTCTTATATATCTATCAGAGTATGTCTAAATGAAGGATAATAGCTGAATATAAAAGACGTTACGTTGTTATAATTTTCTTTGTTTTTTTTTCTTTTCTTTTTTTTTATAAATCTTTCTATTAAAAAAAACATAATTATTTACCTTAAACACACAAAAAATATTAACTTTTATCTCCCATGTTTAATTTAGATTTTACTTGCTAATCTAATACAATTCCCAATTTAACTATAATATTAATATTATTTCAAGTTTTAAATATAGTTTTTTTCACTACATAAATTTATATGAGCTTGCTCTATGATATCAACTTAATTTAAGTTATATTTAAGATTTTAATTTTTACTCATCAACGGAATGGTCGAGCATCAGAAGATGAAATGACGAGGGCTCCCGCTGATGGTGAAGTGACTATATTTTTGGCTAGGGCGGAGGTCTTATAAATCTTTTCCGAGAGAGAGGAAGTATTGCATTTCAGCAGATGCAACAAGAACGTAGATCGGATGGGGGAATTGTACACTGGCGCCGTGGCAGTTTCCATCTTTAGACCTTGTTGTGGGATTTCCATCTCAACTTTTTGCTTTAGCTCAACTCTTAATCTATTACAGAGTTTTATTTATTTATCATCAGTTTGTACAAAGTACATTACATATGATGATGTAATGACACATGTCAATAATGCGTATAATCATTTACATATGTTTTTACATGAACATTTACATGAAATCTTGTTATAAGTATCATACAATATGGGGTTGTTGGTTTAAATTACCATAGAATGGCCCCGTGAGTGAAAGGGATTATCCGGGTTTAAGCGGATAAAGCCTCTCTAACACAGGTAAGTAATTAAAATTTCTTTCAATTAATTTAAACTGTGAGGGTTGAAAAGGGCTATAACAAGATTAATTGTTTGGATATATCTGAAAATAATAAATATAAAGCTAGTTCGAATAAAAAGTTATAATATTGGTCATATAAAAAGATAATTTTTTTAGATCAAACCGTTGTTTAAATTAAATATATAATGATATGATTATGTGAAAGAGAATTAAAAATTGTAAGATTTAATTGGCGGGCGCGTTGGAAAGGGTTAGGGGTTAAAAAATATGCAATTGTAAGAAGTACACATGCAACCAAATAATCAGATCCAGGTGCAAAGCGAGGATAAAGACTTGAGCATCTTCCTAGGCAATTATTAACTTGCGATCCTATATATTATGGTTACAGTGCGTTGTTAAAAGTGCAAGATATTGTATTGGGTTAAAAGTTGTTGAAAAAAAGAATTAATATGATTGAAAGCGGTGGAAGAGCCATGCGATAAGTAGAATTGTAGCGACAGTGGGTGATCTGACTTGACTTGAAATCAAAGGTTGATTGTGGTCCGCTAGAGCTGATAAAAAGTTTAAAGTCAAAAAAAGTGAACGCTTTGTGTATGCGTTGGTGATTGTGCTCTGCGGATGATTGAAATGAACACTTGAATCGTGTTAGACCAGAAGTTGAGATTTTTAAATCTGGGGAACTGTGTTCAAAGAGTTTTTTGATATTACGAAATCACAAAAAAAAAAGGCCAAACAGTGCTGTCGTTTTTCTACGATGGTTTGAAGATGGCTGAAATAGATAGTGTAAAGTACACTGAAGTGGTTAAAGAATACGATTGTTGTAGATGCCCGATAGTTGATGATAAACATTGTCATATAATAAGCTATTTAAACAAATATAAAATATAGTGAATAAAAAGATAGAAATATGATTGCGGGTAAAAAAAGTGTAAGTGGACAAAATCAAACATGTAATATATAAAAAATATAAAAATAAGAGTTAAAATGATTCTTGAAACAATTATTTTTTTTATATTGCTAAAATATATATATAATATCATGAAAAAAAAAAGTAAATATGATTTAAGTTTTTTTTTTTTGAGAATAATGTCGGATTAATTTTTTTTTATATAATTGAATGATAAAAATAAAAATAATTATTCGAGATATCATGCAAAAATTAGAATATAATTAAAGGTTATTTTAATGACTAGATAAAGGTTTGGTAGTGGAATTGGACAAAAAGTATTTCTCGTGAAGAGAAGTTACAATTGTGGTGTGTAGATCATATCCCATTGATAAGCATCTCGGTGTTTCTATGACTCTGAAACTGAGAATTTGTGAAATCATCTTTTTGTTTGTCCAAAATGGTGATATGTAGAGAATAAATTCTTTTTTTGCGTTATAAAGTCTAGATAAGACTTAACCTAGTTGTTTTAATTGGTGATATCAATTAACATGTAAAATGTTCAATGTATTTTGTGATGTGATTGAGGCGTTGGTGAGATTTGTGAGAAAACCTAAATGGTTAGTGTGAAAAATGTGTTTAAAAGTGCGATCATGAAGATAGCGGTCATGAAGATCTGCCTTGAGCGGAGAGAGAGGACATGTGCAATCATCGTCCAAAGATAGTAGCGACTTGGGGAAGTAACGTCATAAAAGGCTTTCACTTCCTGTCTTTCTCGGATATCGTCGGGGTTCTATTTCTGGGATGGTCATTCGTGCGGGGTGTTTTACTTGAAACTGACTTTCACTATCTTCTTTTTTTGAGGGTGGCAATATTCTGGTCTATTGGAAATATGTAGTTTTCTCGATGTTCGTAAGTGGGTGTTTTTTCGAAGTTGTTTAAACTTTGTAAACATGTCATTCAGAGATTTTAGATTAGATATAAGTGAAAGTGCGACTTTCGGCGTGGACACGCTTTGGGGTGAGATGTGTCACAGGCGTGAAGGCGTCTTTGGCCTGTTAAGTGAGACAAATTTTGTTGGGTGGCGCTGTGACACGAAGTGAAAATTTATGAATGAAAAGGTGTCACGCGAAGTCGTTGTTTGGTACAAAATCTAACCTGTTTCATTATGAATAACAAATTTACTAAAGTCATGGGTGGTGGGACGAACATATATCGAGAATATTTTCGACTGTTAGTGGATGTGGCACGTTTAATGTGAAACTTTTTATTGTGGCGACGATATAGAGCTAAGTGGAGCTTGTGGTGGCTCGAGATTTGGATTTGTTTGTGAAGTCGCGCACTAATAATTGTTGCCAATTGAACAAAGTAATGTGTGAGGGTGTATGGTTGATTAATTATGCATGTAAAAGGAAGGGAGTAGAGGACGATATTATTCTCTTTTAGTTTCAACATTTAAAGTTATACAGTAGAACCTCCCTTTAGCGGACACCTCTCCACAAGGGACAGTTTTCATTTGCAAAATTAACATGTTTACAATTTAGAAACTCTCCGGTAAGAGGACACCTCTCCCTGAAGGACACTTTGGCTCTGAAATGATGTGTCCTTTACAGGGAGGTTATACTGTATTTGAAAGATTTATATATTTTCATAATTTATAGTTTTGAATTATGACATAATTAACGGTCAACTGCACTATAAACATTATATAAGAGAATCTGAACATTTTATATACTCCTTTCAATCAATCCAATACTTAGTAGAAGAGGTAAGATAAGGTGTTACCGTATCGAACATTTTATCTGATAAGTCTACATATATTCTATTTCATTCCAATCATCTTTTTATTGGTCGAAGAGGTTAGGTCCTGCAGTAATGTATTTCAAAGCGGCCAAAACTGCTGCTCAGGTCTTCATCTGAAGATGCCCTCCTGAGTAACATCCTCTGTTCATTTGGTCTAACCGTTATGGTTTTCACTACTCCCAATAATTAAAATAATAATAGTATACCTTTTACATAAACAGAAAAGTGAACAGGTACATATACCTAGGGTAGTGTAACATTAATATTTTATTGGACTCGATCAGTACCGACTCCTCGCTAGTATTTCTCCTCTAGATATTTTATCTTGCTGCACTCTCTATTCAAATTTTGAATAGTAAATATTTTGGGTTTATAGAAATAACATTGTTCCCTCTAATTTTACACTAAATTGTTTTTTAAAATAGGCTTTATAAAAAAAAATGACTAAAAATTATAAAAAATAATAAAAAATCTATCTAATTTTTTTTATTTATTTCAAATCAAAACGCTATGTCCCCCTAGGGACACTTGCGCTAAATGTACATACAAATATAACAAAGATAATATTCAACATGGAAAGATACACAGAAAGTTACTTAGAAAGATTCAAAAAATATTATTTACATATAGAGATATTCTTTGAATTTTATTTACAGTTACATCATTAAATTTAAAATATATACATATATACACACATATATACGCATACACCTATATATTGTTTACAACCATATAATATATCCAATATTTCCTTGAGATCGTTACATCAAAGACCATTTTATTAATGAAATCCAAAATATATTTACAAAGGAAATTAAATTTTATATATGTGTCCTTATTTGAAATTAAATCACTAGGGCCTAAAGCTATTAAATCGTTGATTTACTCTGTAATCTTGAAAGACACTCTAGCAAGAGATGTATTGAAGTTTGTTCCCCCAATCCACAGAAACATGTCGAATCTTGCACAGCCTGAATTTTCTTAAGAAAAAACCTGAAATTTCCATGATCTGTGATAAATTGTGAATTATAATAGTTTGGTCGAAAATATTTCGGAATTTCATAAGGAAAGAAACTGAAATGTTTGATTAGTATTCTTTTTCAGTAAATTAATCCTTGATATAATGAAATCTTTGAGTATACCTGGAATATACAAATCATAAAATTGTTTATCTTCTGTTGATAAATTATTCAATTCATAACCTATAATTCTAGATTCCATATGATCAGTGATCAAAGGAATATTGGCTAAGGTGTGAACACAGTTATGACTGGTTGTTTTAAATGTTTGGGTACACCATAGCAGAATTTGATATTGCATTGAGTTCAGTTTGTACTTATATGTTTTGCTAATAAATTGAAACCATATTTCTGTTCCGTAAGTTAACGTTGGTCTTATTATAGATTTATAAAGTGTAAGCCTTTTTTTGGGTGCTAAGACCTCACGAATTTACACATATTGAAAAAAAAGAAGGCTTTTCAATCTTTGGGTTTTGTTTAGTATAATGTTAAGGTGAGGGCCAAAATTCAATTTGTTTTTCCATCTATGATTCGCAATCGTAATTCCAATAATTTTAATTTCTTCTACGGGCACAATAATATTGTCTCTAAAATTATTTGAAATTTTGTCTTTATTGTGCAAGTGTAAAATACTAGTTTTATCAAGATTGATATTTAGCTTATTATCATTACACAATTGATCTATCTTTTCCAAAATAAACTCAAAAGGCTTTTTAAGATTTGTTAACCCATTATTCCAACATATAATAGTTACATCATCAGCATAGCAAATGATTTAAGAGTTTGGTGATTGCAAATTAGTTAGCAGATCATTTAAATATATCAGCCATAACAACGGAGACAATGGTCCCCACCCTGAGGACAGCCCTTTGTTAATATCTTTGAAACTTTCATATTATTATACGTAAAATTCACGTTATTATACGTAAAATAACGTAAAATTTTGATCAATTCAACTGGTAAATTGTCTTCGTCTAATTTTTTAAACAAGGCTGGCCACCATGTATTATCAAACGCTCCTTGTATATCAATTGCAATCAGCGTAACTAGTTGTTTCTGTCTATGTTCCATTATGATCTTTGTGATTTCTTTCAAACAGGTTGTTGTTGACTTATTCTTCAAGAAACCATGTTGTCTGGGGCTAAGGATATAATTTTTTTCATAGTATTCGTATATTTTATTTTTCATTTTTTTTTCAAATATTTTTGATAAGTTAGAAATTAATGAAATAGGTCGATAACTCTTTACTAATTCTAAATTCGTTTTGTGAGGTTTTGAAATTATCCTGAGAGCTGCCTCTTTCCATCTTACTCGATAATATCCGAAGTGAATGCATTTATTATATAAATCGCATAATAATGGTAAAATTTTTGGAAGGGCACTTTTGATCATGTTATTACTTATACTGTCAACCCCAGGGGCTTTTTTGATGTCTATGTTAGATATTAGGTTCACTATTTCCCCTTCCTAAAACAGACCTTATTCTTGTTAATCATTTTTAGTTTGTAATTTCTAATTAGTTGACGGTAAGAATCATCCGTATCGAAATTATCATCTGGTACCAACTCATTTAACAAATTGCTCATTGATCGTTCTTTTAGGTGTTCTGGGGCATTGTCAATTAAGGGTATTCCCCTTTGTTTATCTAGTGTTCTTAATTTATTAAAAAAAATTTATGCGTTACCAAATGGATTGTTCGTATAATTTTCTTCTATAAGATATCGCCAGTTAATTTTCTTTGCTTTATCAATTGCATTAGTGTATCGATTCCTAGTCAACTTGAATGTGTTATAACTGATTGCTCCGTGGCGATAATATAGGTTTCTTATGTAGTGAAAATGATCTTTCATTTTTTTCAATTCATTATTCCATCAGTTATTACTAGAATAATATTTAGAGTTGGAGGATATAACTTCCAAAGATTTAAAAATATATTAATCATATTTTCTACGATACTCGCATAAGTCGGTGACTTATTATTGCCAAAAAAGTGTTTGACAACGTCGATGAATGCAAGCCAAGTATTTTTCTCATTTTCTTTCAATGTTTCAATAAACTCTTCGTAATTTATTAGTTAACGAATTATAGGTCCAATGAAAATACCGTCCGATATCTTAGAACAACTAATCTTCGGAAATTGAGTCATTAAATATTTGACAGCATCACTATCTTTCTATAGAGCCTTTACACATTTTTCTTTAACCCTAATGTATAAAGGGAGAAGAAGTATTTTTATTTTATGGACAAACGGTTCATTTTCAACGTTTTGTTCACCTGAGCGAAACATACTTCTTTCAGGCCACATTCTTTGTATATAATGATTCTTTCTTTTTCTGATATCCCACTTGCATAAAAAGCAAGAATACTTTGCGTTTCCTTTCTCCAAGCCCTGTAAAATTCCTATAATTTCAAGATCACAGCAAACTTTCCAACAATTTGTGGTATAATTCAACAATTCTAACATTTTCTTAAGAATCGAATGGGTTTCTTTCTTTTTATTTATTTATTTATTACAAAACACACGCTATATCCTATGTGGATATTTGCATGTAAATGTTTAATCTATTTTATGTTCATAGTTTTTAAATATATATACACATTTATTATAGTTTTAGAGAGATAGTGGAAGATATTTAAATTTACATTTTAGAGCAATTAATTATACAAGAAACAAAGGTTATTTACACACATATTATCAAAAGTCGAATATATCATATTGCATATATTAATAGGCAACTGGTATGGAAGGTAATACACTACCATAGTGCAGCAAACAAGCCTTTAAACTTTTTTAGAGGAATCAATAAAGAGTCTATGCTTGGTAGCATTGTAGTCAATTTAAAGAGTTTTAAAAACGCCTTAAATATCATTGCAGTACACACATTGAAAAAATGGCAAAAACATTGTTCCTATAATTATATAGGCATACCTTTTGATTTCCCTGATTTCCATTGCAAAAGCCCTTGAGAGCACGTTCCGCACACACTATGGGGACACCACCACTTGTCTTGATCACCTAAGGCCACACCAAAATATTCTTTATAGCATTATTTTATTTTTAAAGTGATACGTTTCCTCTGTTTGGGAAATGTAAATTTTCCACAAATGTAGCAGAACATTTCTGGATTAGCTTTGAATTTACGCGGCATTATTTATATATTTAAAAATATTAACTAGAGATAAAACGTAAGGAGAAAAAATTTTTATTCACATAAACGTGCGACAAGCTTTAGGGCAGTCACGCTCTTCGACTGGTAACAAACTGTGGTAGCAAAAGGCTATAAATAGGAATCCGTTTTTTGAGTTATATTTACATATGTGATGAATATAGGACGGCTAAAAATACAATTCATATTAAAAAAAAATTTAAATCTAAATTAGTGATATGTAACTATTACGTAAGTATGCTAATATTGTAATGCTAAATGGTAAATAACGATAAATTTGCAGATTGGCTATGTTACTAAAATATACCGCGATACTGGATAACATCTGTTCAACCCGCCATCAGCGGCCACACAGGACCTATGGAGGGGGTAGGGGGGGGGGGGAGGAATGGGGGTTCTATGATTTATTCAAGTTGTTACATAAATCCTGATATTGTTTAGGTAAATCAATATGGCGGTTAATGCTGTTCTTAGAAATGGATAACATGGCCTCTATTATCAGTCTCTGGTGTTTATTGGGGATGTTATTGTATAAGGTGGTGGGAGAAGCTAGATTGAACGAATGGCCTGTATTAAGAGTGTGGTTGTATGTGAGGGATTTGTTGTCTTTATTATTGATACACCTACCATGTTCAATCATCCTGATGGCCACGGACCTACCAGTCTCACCTATGTAAGTTGCACTACAATCGTTGCATGAGACTGAGTAGACCGAGCCACCCGACGATTGAACATTGGTAGGTCTCTGTAATCGGGTAATGGGATGTCTAAGGATGGTGGGCAGGCTTTTATTATTTTTAAAAAAGGTATTGATGCCGTGAGATTTAAGCAGGCGGGATAAGGTAGCGGATTGAGGTGAATAAGGCAAGATACAGGTATTTCTATGGGTTAAAATGGGTTTCAGATTGGCAGGGTTGTGTCGGTACTTGTGTATAAAATGGTGAGGATATTGAGAAGGGCAAGCTGTTTTTTGATGTTAGAGAATTCTATTGATCTAAATAAGGGCAGGGAGCAATGTGTAACCAATCTCTTGGTAAGTGTTCTCACTGTATTGATTTTATGGGACAAGGGACAGGAAGATTTGAAATTGGTGTAGAAAGTTGGGTTATTGATCTTATGATATACTGTAGTGTGGTAGTGTGAAGGGGTACGAATAATTAGTATGTCTAGAAAAGGTATTACACTATTGATTTCTGGTTCATGACTAAAGGAAATATCGGGGTGAAAAGAGTTAAGAACAGATAAGATACTGTTCTCCTGTCCGGTTTCACATATACAGAGGATATCATCAATATATCTCCTCCATATGTGAATATCCGGTGTGAATTGCTGTTGGATCAAGTTGTCAAGTGTGGACATGACTATTTCGGCTAAGGGTGAAGATAACGCCACGGGCTGCCCATGGGCGAACCCCTAATCTGTTCGTAGCATAGGTTATTAAAGGTAAATTCTGTGATGTCCAAGCATATGGAAGTCAGCGCGACTATAGAAGAAACAATGCCAGAGTCTAATTGGGTGTCTTGGAGGAATTTTGTTAGCTGCGAAATTATCAGTTGGTGGGGAAGGGATATAACATTGAATTGACATCATAGGATACCATGGTCGAGTTCTGCAGCGGGGTGAGAGATTGGATGAGCTGTATAAAAGCTGGAATGTCTGTTATGGAGCAAGAATGTGGTCGGTTCTTTACCAGAGGTGTTAGGAAGGTTGACAGGTATTTAGAAAGTCTGTATGCCGGGGAGAGGTGATAGGCTATGATGGGGCGGAGGGGAACGGTAGGTTTATGGGTTTTGGGCAAGCCGTAGATGTAGGGTGTACTGGACATATCAGAAGTGAATGTGTGGTACTGCTCAGATGTGATGGAGCCGGACTTTTTTAGACGTAACAGTTTTAAACGGAATGTTCTGGTGGAGGAGGTTATATCTAGTTAGGAAATCGGTATAAATGTTGTTTGGTCGCCAAGAATGTCCATCATCTTGGAGATATAATCATCTGTGTCCAAGATGACAGTTTGGGATCCTTTGTCGGATCGGGTACTATGATTTGTGGGTTCTGTCTAAGGGATCGAAGTGCGCGGTACTTACCAAGAGATAGGTTCAACTGGGGGGTTGGTTTTCGGAGGACTTGGGATATAGATTGCCGTATGGTGTATTGGGTGGTGTGTGGAAGCGAGCTGATGGCGGGCTCAACTCCCGCGATGATCCTAGGCATGTCTGTTCTGGATGGGGGTCTGTACTTAAGACCATAGGATAGGATTTCCTTTTGGATCGGAGATGGCACAAATGTGGTCAGGTTAATGAACGCGGGAGCGTGAGGTCTGCAGGGGAGGTATTCCACAGGGAAGCCATACTTGGTAGTCCAGTGGGCTAATTTCGAAAGGTGGCGGGCTCTGCAACGGCCATCTTGGCGTTTGACGTCTGTCGTGGTAAGCGTCAGGAAAGAGGCCATGACGGGCTGGGGGAGAAGGGCGGCAACTATGGCGATGATGCCCTTGATAGTCTTGGAAAGGCTGCGGATCTGTGAGAAACAACCCTGGGTTCTGGTAATTTCAGCAATTGCTTCTGGGTTCTGTCAATATTCCTCTGTTGCGGACGGGATCCCTAAGTCTTAGAGCTGGGGGGATGAATTCGGCTTTTTCGCAGGTTTTGTTGAACCAAAGGTGTGATCTCCATTTGGCCAATTGGAGAGACTTTCTTCTGAGGAGGACCAAGTATTTGAGGGCATCAGGGCTGAGAATGTTGGAGTGTCGGAGATTGAGCAGAAATAGATGGGTCTCCTGAGTATCAGACATGAGATTCCTTCAAAGCGACGTATTCGTGAAAAATGCAATAGATCTTAATAGCAAGAAAACTTTCTCCACTGATTATATTAACTAGAGATAAAACGTAAGGAGAAAATATTTTTTATTCACATAAACGTGCGACAAGCTTTCGGGCAGTCACGCCCTTCGACTGGTAACAAACTGTGGTAGCAAAAGGCTATATATAGGAATTTATCTCTAGTTAAAAAAAAAAATCTTTTCTCCTTACGTTTTATCTCTAGTTAATATAATCAGTGGAGAAAGTTTTCTTGCTATTAATATTTTAAAATATTGTAACAAAGTATTCATTAATTTTATTATTTTTATTAACAGAGTGGTCATTTTTATGATAATATTTTGCTACTCTGTAAATTTTCCTCGTGGCTTATCTTTTGTTTACCATTCATAGTTTGTCCTTGCCTGAAATAAATTGTTATCTTCTCCTGAAGTTTTTGTCTTTTCTAATTTTCCACGTGGCATTTTGATGGAGATGCTAGGTAAGTTAGGGAAGACAAACTGAAGACCGCCGAGAAGACCTTGAAGCCATGGGTGCTGTGATCTACATTTTCGGAGACTGACTCCAGGATTTCACCGCCGTGCTAAAGCCAAGACTTCCCTCGAAGATTACGATGTCCCTATTTACGATAAGACGACAAAGCAGCTCTTCACGCCGCAAGAAAAAGGACGCAAAGGTACTAGGGACAAAGTTCCAGGACTTCGATGGAATCCTTGGCAGAAGCACGTCAGATCCATGTCAGTATCTACAATAATTGCTAGCTGCGAGTCACAGCTCCCATAGGGAAGAAGCTATGTAACAAAGTATTTATTAATTTTATTATTTTTATTAACAGAGTGGTCATTTTTATGTTTATATTTTGCTACTCTGTAAAATTTCCTCGTGGGTTATCTTTTGTTTACCATTCATAGTTTGTCCTTGCCTGAAATAAATTGTTGTCTCCTCCTGAAGTTTTTGTCTTCCCTAATTTTCCACGTGGCAATATTTATGAAAATAAATGTATTGCTAAACATTTTCTTGATATAAAATTTAAATGGTATGCATTTTATCTAAATGATGATTAAATTTTATGCTTACAAAGTCAATATTTTCAAAATAATTTGATGAAAGCGATGAAATAAACTTCTTTATAAAATTTCTTAAATATTTTCAGATATTTTTCAAATTATTGAGATAATTTTGAAAAATTAATGTTATATTCACGATCCACGGGTTGGAATTTACTAGAAATAACTTACAAATACTGAGAAAGAAAAGGTGTGTGTACTAGTGTTATTGTTGTTTGCATTATATACCATAAAGTGTTTGAATTCAAGCATTATTCGTTGGGAAAGCATTCAATTGGGGAGATCCCAGTTGAAGCCGGGTCATAATTTATACTTATAACAAACTAGCTGAATGACCCGGGCAACGCCCGGGTTTTACTCTATTAAATGTTTTTAATGATATACTATTCGTTACAATTAAAAAATTGTCTCCATGGATGTCACTCATATGAAACGTCCCGCTCCAATTTTTAATTTTTAAAAATAAAAATTTAAATTTTCACAACGATATTTGAAAATTCTATTATTTTAATTTTCAAATACTATTCGTTACAATTATAATTTGGCGCCGTGAATGTCACTCTTGTGAAATGTCCCGCTCCAAACTTTGCGTCTAAGAAGCAATAATTTTATAGAGAGATGATCAGGCCTTTTGTCTTCTGCTGGAATGAATGTTTTTCTGTTAGAATTCTGTTCCTGCACACTAAAGATGAACTGATTTCACCCGTGGTTTCTGCTTTTTGGAAATTTTCCCGATATAATTTTGTATCTAATAATCAAACATGATACAGCAATATTGTTATCATCATTTTCTGACTGACATACAACTATTTTTGCCCACAACCTGTCAATTTCATTTTTTCTTGGCCATAAATATATCTTCCGGATTTTACTCCATATTCTGTTAAAACACGTTTCACGTGTACATTAGGTCAGCTGATATTACCTCCCATCTTGGCCACTAGAGGCGCTGCTTGCGAGCGAAAGGGCAAATTTGCAGCGCAATTTGAAAATAACTCGAAGATTATTAGGGATAGAGACCTGAAATTTTCATTATAAGTTTTTCCAGATTCTACTATATATACTGTTGAAATTTCAGATTAGTTACGTATTGTGGACGTGTATAGTCGACAAACATACACACGTATAAACATACATACATATATACACTGACCTTTATATATATACTAGACGATTGGCCCGGGCAACGCCCGGGGTTTACCCGAGTGCGAATATATTTTAAAAACGTTGACTTGGGTGGTCGCTATTAACAGGGTTGTCTGTATAGACAGGTGGATGTATCACACAGCTGATAACAGGGTTGTCTAGAGTGGTCGCTATAGACAGGGTGGTCTGTATAGACAGGTGGATGTATCACACTGCTGATAACAGGGTTGCCTAAGGTGACCGCTATAGTCAGGGTGGTCTGTATAGACAGGTTTATGAGAGAGGCAAACTTACATAAAAAAAAAATAAAAAAATAAAAAAATAAATAAAATAAAATAAAAAAAATAAAAAATAAATAAATGAAAAATAAAAAAATAAAAAAAATAAAAAAAAAAATAAAAAAAAAAATTAAAAAAAAATAAAAAATAAATAAGAAAAATAAAAAAAAATAAATAAAATAAAAAAAAATAAAAAAAAAATAAATAAAAAATAAATAATAAAAAAAAATAAAAAAAAATAAAAAAAATAAAAAAAAAATAAAAAAAATAAATAAAATAAAAAAAAAATAAATAAAAAAAAATTAAAAAAAAATAAAAAAAAATAAAAAATAATTAAAAAAAATAAAAAAATAATAAAAAAATAATAAAATAAAAAAATAATAAAAAAATAATAAAATAAAAAATAATAAAAAAAAAAAATAAAAAAAAAATAAAATAAAAATAAATAAATAAATTTAAAAAAAATAATAATAATAAACAATAAATAAATAAAAAAAAATAAAAAAGAATATTACGCCTCTAAAATAGTTTTATAATTTGATAACAGATGGCGCTCTAGTACATCGTATCTACAGCCAATGAGCGCGCATTCTATCCGTGAGCTTCAGACAAACAAACAGACAGAATAAGGCAAATATATAAGTAGATATATATATATATATATCTGTGATATATATTGTGATGACCCTTCATATGAAGACGAATTATCTCATGCTTATAAACGTACTAGCCGAATGAACCGAGCAACGCCCGGATTTCACCTGTGACCATTTCTTTCCCTTACGCCGTCATTACGTCTTATGTCACTCTTGTAAAAAGTCCCGCCCCACCTCCCTCACACACCAATCTCCGTCGCACCGTGGTGGGGCCCCACGTGGGCCATCCTCCTGCAGCTGGATTTCACCTATCTTCCCCAACTTAACTTCTCGCAGTTGCCTCAGAGAGACGCTAGTTGCGAGTGAAATAGGCAAATTTGTTAATAACTCCAATAATAATTCAAAGGATAGAAGCCTGTAATTTTGCCCTATAATTTCTTTCCAGATTTATCTATATATAGTGCTAAAATCCCAGTCAGATAAGTTACGTAGTGTGGACGTGTATAGCCGACAAACACACATACATACATACATACATACATAAACTGACTTTTATTAGCCGTTACATCTACCCGGTCAACAGCCAAAAGAATTTTCCTCGAAAGCGTATGTATTAAAAATTGTTGTTTTTAATTCAAATACTATCCCTATATATATATATATATATATTATCCTTTCGCCAAGTTCCATTCTTAATCCAAGGGGGCAGATCTTTGTCACTGGTCGCTTGTAGATCACCGCTTTCCCGTTCTGCTTGGTAGTGATCGTAGCGACGCGTACTTGGCCGTCAGGTCCAAAAGGTACATCGGAGACGAAACCGCGCTTCCACATGTTCCTGGGATGTAGCTCATCTACGAGAAAAACTAGATCTCCAGTCCTTATCGGCTCCGTCTGGTGATGTCATTTGCTTCTTGTCAGGAGCTTGGGAATGTAATCCCTAGTCCATTTGATCCAGAACTCGTTAGTTAACTGCTGTGCTCTTTTCCATTGCTCTCTCAAGTCGCGATTGTTTGCCTCGATTAACTTCGGAATGGAGGGACCAGAATCGTTAGCCCCACGAAGAAAATGATTTTGAGTGAGTGAGTCTTCCTCGGTAGGGTCACTTGAGACGTAGGTTAATGGACGGCTGTTAATAATGTTCTCCGCTGACCTGAGGGCTTTGAGTAAAGTTGTATCTTTTGGATTTACCTCATTAAGCGTCGCGCGCAGGCATTTCTTCACTGATTTGATGAGACGCTCCCAATCTCCTCCAAAGTGCGGTGCCGCAGGTGGGTTAAATTTCCATTTGACGGGGCCGAACCTTCCACTGGCAGCCATCACTTCAAAGTCTATTTCACTAGCCGCAAGCTTGAGCTCCTTACTTGCTCCCACGAAGTTGATCCCGTTGTCGCTATAGATGGTGTCAGGCCTCCTGCGAGTGTCGATAAACCGGGAAGGCTCCATCATGAATTCGTCTGTACTCAAGGCGTGCACCACTTCCAGATGGATGGCTCGAGTGACGAGGAACGTGGAAATGATATCCCATCGCTTCTCATGTCGCCTTCCGACAGTCACAGTAAATGGCCCAAAGGCGTCTAGCCCAGTGAACGTGAATGGGCGCTGGTAGGCGGCAAGTCTGTAGTATGGGAGTTGACCATCTCCGGAATCATTGGTGAAGCCCTAGAAAGTCTGCACCTAGGACACTTCCATATTGTTCGTAGAACCGTCTTCCTTCCATCTATGATCCAGAATCTCCTACGGAGGTTGTTCAGCAATGTTTCTGAACCTTGGTGGGCACATCGCTCGTGCTCGGCCTGAATGAGTAACTCCGTGACGTGGTGATCGGAAGGGAGAATTGCAGGTGTCTTCTGCTCTGCTGGAACCTTGTTGGCTTGGAGAATGCGACTTTTGAGATAAATAGTCCCATTAATGAGGCATGGAGAAAGTCGGGCTATTTTCGCTTTCTTCACTATTCTACCCTTTGCAAGCTCTGCAATTTATCTTGGAAATGACTCAGTCTGCACCCACTGCACAAGTGTTGTCACTGCTGAGCTGTATTCTTCGGGGCTGACAGTGAAGCTGTGCTGCCGTACTTTATTATTTTCCATGGTAGCTTTCCATGGTGGATTCAACTCACCGCTTTTGTGGAAGGTCTTCTTGTACCAGAAACCGGCGGCCTTTTGAACTGACGCGGCTCGACAGACTAATCGGTTGAGGGAACTGAAATCTTCAAGATTCAAGAGTCGTGTCAAAGGACGGTGGAGTCTTGGCCTCCCCCTTTGTCTCTTGTCCCTCCAGAGTTTGGCTGCTTTTCAAACCACCATTACAGAACGTTCGATATCCGTAAATGTTTCAAACTTCTTCTCATGTAACAGGCGTTGACTAATTTTCCTTATCAGCTTGCCTGATTTCCGTCCGCACTCTTAGTCTGAAGACGGGCTGACTCTGGAATCGTCCCCAAGCTTTAGCATCCGAGTCGCTAAAATAATTCCTAAGTCTTTGCCTTTTGCTTCCTTGGGCCACTCCTCTTCTGGCCCAGTGTACCACATGTCCGTAGGTTTAAATGAAATCTCTGTTTCAAATCTGGTCGATATATCAGCAGGATTCTCGCTTGTTGGAACTCATCTCCAGTCGGTTCCTTTTGTCGCTTCCTGGATCTCGCCGACTCTGTTAGTCACAAACTCTTTGTAGGGTCCTGCTTCAGAGCGGATCCAGGCCAGAACCGTCTTGGAGTCGCTCCAAAAAACATCCCTGTCCACTTTTGGAAGTCGCAGTTCGGAGCGAAGAAGGACAGCGAATCTCGTTCCCAGCACGCAGCCTTGTAACTCTAATTTTGGTATGGTAAGCTTCTTCAATGGGACTACTCTTGCTTTGGAGCCAAAGAGAGTTGTAGTAATGTTCCCATTTCTCGTTTCCACTCGCAGGTAGGTTACAGCGGAGAAGGCTTCTTGGCTGGCATCAACGAATGTGTGGACCTCCACTTGTCGAATGTTACTTCTGCTGAGCAGGTCTGGATGGTAGCACCGTGGCACTTGAACGAGATGAATTTCTTTAAGCTTACTGAGCCACAGTTTCCACGCTGCATAGATGTCTGGCGTAAGTTCCTCATCCCATTCAATACCAGCAATCCACGTTCGTTGAAGAATAATGATTCCCTTTATTTTGAAATGGTTGACCAATCAAGGGGATCATAAACACTCATCACGAGACTGCATGCCTAACGTTTTGTAGGTACCGCTCCTTCCAGGATCTCTGGGGGCACCTTATTAAGTCCGAATTTGAATCCAAATATATTCTTCGTTGGATCCCACCATATACCGAGCACGTTTCCCGCGGGAATGACGGACTTCTCGTTCGAAGATTTCACCCCTTTTGCACGAAGCTCTTCTGGGATTGACTCAATGACTGCTCTGGAGTTGCTGTTAAACTTGCATAGGTGGAATCCTCCAGCTGGATTCACTACAGAAAGTTCTCTTCTCAAGTCCATGCATTTCTGTTCTGAATATGCACCCGTCAGATAGTTATCAACGTAGAAGTCGTTCACAATTGTGTGCGCCAATTCATGATTTACCAGCTCATGCTGCATGGCGTTTTCATTCTTCACGTGGATTGCTGAACACGGTGAGGAAGTGGCCCCAAAGATCAAGACCTGCATTTCGTAATTATCCGGTTCTATCGACGTATCCATGTTTCTCCATAGAAAACGCTGACTGCATTGGTCTTCTTTGATGACGCGAACACGATGAAACATGTCCGTAATGTCTCCAGTTAGCGCGATATTGTCAACTCTAAAGTTCCACAGGACTGATGTGAGTGGGCGAATTAAGTCTGGTCCTTTTAAAAGAGCTTCGTTCAAAGACACGCCATTCGATCTTTCTGCAGCATCAAAGACAAGGCGTAGCTTTCCCGGCTTATTTGGGTTGGTGACGCCAAAATGGGGAATGTACCACGTCCGCTCACTTCCTTTAGTGACTTCAATGCTGGCCAGCTTTCGAATGTACCCTTCTCCAGATATTCATCAAACTTCGCTTTATACGACGTGTAGAAGTAACGGATCTTTTGCAAGCTTTCTTTCCGTATGGCGAAGCCTTCCTAGGGTAATTTGATAGCTCTCGGGTAACGTACCCTCTGCGTCACGCCAAAGTAGACCGGTCTCCCAACATGCTCCGGTCCTCTTGGTGGTCTTATGCAGGATGTCGTACGCGCGTCCTTCAACTTGATTCATACCCTGCCACCTGGTTCTCGGGATGATTCCAAAGTTCTCAAAGGATCCGGCTCGAGGGACCAGTTATGTAGGTTTGCGAGCGTAGGGTCACTTCCCTTTACGCCTCAAAAGCTAAAATTAAAAACAAACGAAGACCGTTGTTTATTTTCAAATAACGTTTTTTTAACAAAAAGCAGGCGACTGCCGGCGCGCGCGCGTGGCTGCAGGCGAGAACACTAGCACGTGACTTCCCTTTGCGCGCACATGCCTGCCAGCGAGAGAAGCTTTTTCTCAATTACAATGCAAATCCTTAACTATATTTACAGGTTTCTATTTTATAACTATTTCACATATTTACAATAAGCATACGCAACTAAAGGAGATGCCTTTTCTCAATTTATGAACCTTATCCCAGTACAATGTCAATTTTATACTATATTTTCTCAATATTCATTGTTAATTCACAAAAGGTTTGGAAACGCAAATACTCTAATTTTATCAGATTTTCTAGACCACTAATACAGGTTAATTCATTTTCATCTAAAGTTCAAATATTCTCTTCTTATTGGGAAGAATAAATCCTTGACAATTAATGACAATAATTCATATAGAAATATATTTTTAAATATTTTAATTCATAAACTCTTGTATTTATACCTAAAATATTTTCTCTTATCGTCATATGGATTCAAAACTATTTTATTTCGATAATAGTAATTTCGTGTTTATATTTGATTTTATGAGATTATTTACTCTATATTGTTTCTCTTTATCAAAGAAACAATTGTAATATTCTTTAAATTCAATGGTTTACCAACAACACATATTACTTTGTTCCTTTTGAATTTTAGATTGCTCTTTCTTATGAATTTATTTTTATACTATTTTATCATTATATTCTTTAATTCCCCTTTCTTGTGAGTTTTACTGAAAATATTTCACTCTTTAAACCAATATATTCTTCCTAATTAACCACTACTTTCACACATCTTTCAATTTTCCTAAAGCTTTCTCATTTTTCTTTGGCATCCAATGAAATTTTTAAGAATTACTTCTATAAAAATAATCAATCATTTGTACCATATTTTTTTTAAAATGAAAATCATCCGTTTTTATATCATAAATAAACGCATCAGTATATTTTCAACAAATTTCTATATTAATGCCATATTTCTTCTTCATCACATAATAATGAAAACCATATATGAAATATTTACTCAGATCAAGAATGTTCATTTCCACATATATTGGTTTATCAAATTTCAATTTCTTTTTGTTTGTTTGTTTTTTTTTTCATATGTAATGCTACCATTTTTTTGTATAAAATATTCTTGTTTAAAAAGTTGGTTTTGCCATTTCTTTTTCGATTTTTATACCCCATATTTTGCTAATTAATTCCATTGTCGTACCATAAATAGAATTATTCTTTTTTTGAAGAAATATCTTTAAAATCTGTTACGCAAACTTTGACTTTTATCATCATCGATGCTGACGTCACACTCACTTCTACGCTTCAACCTTTATGTTTTGATTCTTTGCTCGCTTATTTACAACAATTGTATTGGAACAAGTCATTCCTTAAATAAATATATATTTCAACACTTAAAGTTTCACCGCATAAGTTTCTTTTCTGTGAAAAATCAATATTTATTTCAAAGAGAAATATTTACTATTTCTAACTTTTTTTGGATGAAGTATGAAAGGGTGAAAATATGAAGAGTAATGGCGAACGGAAAAATAAAAGTGTCCACTTTTATTTTTCCGTTCGCCATTACTCTTCATATTTTCACCCTTTCATACTTCATACTTCGCCATTACTCTTCATATTTTCACCCTTTCATACTTCATCCAAAAAAAGTTAGAAATAGTAAATATTTCTCTTTGAAATAAATATTGATTTTTCACAGAAAATAAACTTATGCGGTGAAACTTTAAGTATTGATTTATAATCATACGCCGCAGTCCTTTATAATGTAAAATATATATTTGTTTATATCTAAAGGGATGTCCTCGTAACTACAACATACGTGAGTACAAAACAACTTGAAATCCTTAAAAAGAAACATCGTATTTTTGCTAAGCCTATATCAATTTGGTAGCAGAGCGTGGTTTGGGCGCGCGAATTGGACTAACCGCCAATTGATCCATTTAAATCAAAAATAAATTAAATAATTGGACTAACCGCCAATTTAGAAAGAAAAAATTAAATGAAAATGGATACATATAACTTAGCAAAAATCGAGCAGTTAACAGAAAACAACTATACAACGTGGTCCATTAAAATGGAAGCAATTCTAGATTCAAAAGATCTCTTCGAGGAAGTAATTGTTAATGACGAGCCAGACTTTACAAAAAATAAACTAGAATATGATATTTGGAAGAAAAAGAATAGGGAAGCATACAGTCTAATAATATTGTCACTTTCGGATGACTTAACAATCATCTTTCGAGGCGATAAAAGGGCCAAAAGAATTTGGTACGACATAAAGAAAAGGTTTGAAGGATCTCTAGAAAATAAAAAGATATACCTAATGTTGGATCTAGCCAGACTAAAATTGAACCCAAATGAAAATGTTAACATGTATATTGTACGAGCACAGAAACTGGCACAAGAGATCACCCAGCTAGGAAAGACTGTAACAGAAAGAGATACATACATTGTTGAAGGACTCACACCTAACTTTGACACGATCACAGCAGCACTGTCAATAAACAGAGAAATCTCCTTACCAGACTTGAGACAAACTCTACTGGATTTCGAGAAGAAAATACAGGACAGAAGCAAAAATCATGAAAATTCTTTCTGATCATCAGGCAACCAATTCAAAGAAAAGTCATGCTTCATTTGCAAAATAAAAGGACATTTCAAGAAAGACTGTTGGTTCAACCCTAACAACAAAGGAAATCAAAAGAATACAACAAACAAAAATAACATGGCCAGTACAAGGAACTACCATAAAGGACCAAAACAAAACAAAGACACGGCCAGATCAGCAATCCAAGAACGAACGGAGGAACCATCCCAACGAAAAGACTCCACTTCAGAATACGCACTACATGTAATCACAAGGGAGGAACGCCCGACGACTCAGGACGTGTGGATAATTGATTCTGCGTGCACAAGCCAAATGACTTCCCATGGTGAATGGATCGAGCACAAGACGGAGGAGAGAAGAAGCATACAAGTGGCGGAAGAAGGGAGACACATCGAATCTGCCTCATCAGGATCAATCTAAGCTACTGTACAAGGTAAGGACAAACTTAACAACGCTGTAACCCTGCATAATGTTCTCCATATACCACACCTGAAATGAAATCTAATGTCCATTCCAAGCGTGGAAAGAAGAGGGAACTCTGTTCTTTTGAATTCTGAAGGAGCATACATATACTCTTCTGATGACAAGCTAATAGGAACAGGCAACTTTGATGGTAACATGTACACATTGAACCTATCACGTTTATCTGAAGCAACTCATGTTCCAAATGAACATTTCTTGATTTCAAAGGACAATTCTAGGACTGCATGGCACAGAAGGTTTGGACATCCTAGTGACAACAAATTAGACCTGATTTTGAAGAACAATCTTCTAAAAGGCTTGGACTCTATAAATGGTACCCTTGATCAATGTGATGCTTGCTCCTTGGAAAAAATGACCAAAGTACCCTATGTTCACACAGATAGCAATCAGGAAAGCTACCCCTTTGAAGCCATTTATGTCGATCTCTGTGGTCCAATGAGAATAAACTCCTTGGGCGGAAGTAAATATTTCTTGACCATCGTAGATGGATTTTCTAGGAGAATATTTGTAGAATTTCTCAAAGATAAACTCTCAGCAGCCGAAGTTTTGAAGAAGTTTATTGTAAAGAGAGAAAACGAGCTAAACTCAAAACTAAAACGACTTAGAACAAATAACGGAACATAATTTATCAATAAAAACCTTGAAACCTTCATAGAATCCAAAGGAATTAAACATGAACTAACTACACCCTACACCTCAAGAAGCAATGGGAGAGTTGAAAGAGCTAAAAGAACACTATTAGACAAAGGCCGAACACTTCTGGCAGACTCCCAATTACCCCTACACTTCTGGGCAAAAGCTGTGAATACAGCTGCATATCTGTACAATCTAACACCCACAACCAATGACCCAGACACTACCCCTATGGAAAAATGGAAAGGTAAAAAGCTATCCGTCTCTCACATCATGAGATTTGGTTGTGAAGTCTTCTATAAACTCGAGAATCATCAAAGACACAAACTAGAAGCTAAATCTAAGAGAGGAATATTTGTGGGCTATTCAAGATGCAGAAGAGCTTATCGAGTATTCGATATCACAGCGAGAGTTATTTTTGAAACCGCAGACACTCACTTCAGAGAGAACAATAATGTCATCTCGGAAGAAAAACAAAGTGATAATAATACGGACACTGACACATATTTATTCATTCAAGAGGATGAATAACTGGACAATCATGTTCTATCAGATGTTGATATTGAAGAGCCAGCACCAGATACCATGATCAACAGACAGACAGAATCAAGTGGATCAGACAGACCACAAAGAACTCGAACAATACCTAAAAGATTCGATGACTACGTTCTGGCTACTACGAATGAAACCATTCCGAAAGACTATGAAGAAGCCATCGCATGCGAAGACAAGAAACATTTGGAGAACGCAATGCTTGAGGAAATACAGAACATGTAGTCACATCAAGTATGGGACCTGGTACCTAGACCTGTAAACGCTAAAGTTGTCAAAAGTAAATGGGTGTTCAAAATATCTAAAGACCAAGAAAACAAAAACAAAACTTACAAAGCTAGACTTGTTGCAATGGGATACAACCAAATCCCAGGAAGAGATTACAACGAAAGTTTCAGCCCTGTAATTAAAAATGCCACCCTCAGGACTATTTTGTCAATGGCAGCAAAAAAAAAAATTCAGTCATTAAACTATTTGATGTGAAAGCAGCCTATCTAAATGGAAACATTGAAAACACAATATTTATGAAACAACCTGCTGGATTTGTCCAAGACAGAAACAAAGTTTGCAAACTGAACAAAAGTATTTACGGTCTACCTCAATCCGGAAGATCGTGGTATGAGAAATTCAGTCAAGTACTCCATGACTGTGGACTGAAAAAACTTAAATCTGATCCTTGCCTATTTAAATGGAAGAATGAAGACAAATACTCTATGTAGGGATATATGTTGATGACTTTATCACTGTCTCAGATTCTGAAGATACCTCAAACAGATTCATCAACAAATTGAGACATCACCTGGAAATAAAGGATGTAACTTGCAAAGGCATGTTTTTGGGAATCAAGATTGCTGAACCGCGTGCTACTTCAAAAATACAGCGCGCCTACGTCACAGGAAGACGTAGTATTCGAGGAGCTTCCGGCCATCACCACTAGAGGCGCTGTGCCCACCCCTTCACTTCCTGTTATGTCTTCCCTTGTACTACCTGCTTGCATAACCTCGTGATATATTAAAACCTATATATATTTCAATCTATTCTCAATTTGATTGAACCACCGATCCAACAAGTGGTAGCAGAGCGTGGTTCCCTAGCTCTGTGGTTCAAGTTTAGCGTATCCTCGTGAGTAAAATTCCTTCAGCGAAGCTACCTCCGTTTGCCCTCGTCGAGTAGTTTCTGCGTCACCATGGCGGCCGTTAGTGCAATAACGGCGGCGGTTGAAAAATTGAACGGCCAAAATTACCGCTCATGGAAGTACAACATCAAGATGCTACTAATTGAGAAGGGCTTGTGGGATGTGATGTTTAAAGATGAAGATATCCAAGCTCAAAAGCTCAAAAGGATAGAGCCTTGGCTGTTATCGCGTTGTCGATATATACAGAACACCAAATTCACATCATCGACTGTACATCGCCACAGGATGCGTGGAAAAATCTGGAACAGGTTTTTGAGCCAAAATCTCGTTCGAGGATACTACAGTTAAAGAAGCAGTTTGTGAACACCAAGCTTCAAACTGGTGAGTCAATGTTAGATATTTGAATAGTTTGAAAATTTGTACGGACCATTTAAAAGAAGCAGGTGCGGAAGTCGACGATCAAGATATAGCATACAGCATGCTATCAGGGTTACCTGACAGCATCGATACCCTGGTGATGTCGTTCGGAAATGTCGAGGACTCTGACTTCACATCGAACAAGGTTAGAAATACTCTACTCACAGAGTATGAAAGAAGATCTGCCCGAGAAGGAGCAAGTTCAGGTCTCGGCGAAGCATTCAATTTTTCAAAGGACGACCTTAGGAAGACTTCCAGAAAACAAGGAGTCAAGTGCTACCGATGTTCGAAAATCGGCCATATCGCCAAGGATTGCAGGTCGTCCATCAACCGAGACTACAGGGCGGATAAAAGCTACAGCAGGAAGAAAGACTCTTTTAAATCTCCGTCCGAGAATATGCTCATGGCCTTCAATGCAGTCTCTTCGGAAGATGAATTCATCTTGGACAGCGGCGCAACACATCACCTCTGTAAGAACCGACAATGGTTTACAAGTTCCCAGCCTACTACGTGTGTGTGGAATGGTGGAGATCCATTATTCCGGACGCAGCCCAGGCAGCCCAGACAGCTCAAGTGTCGACTATAAACACGGCGGGGCCAGCCGCCAACATAAACATCAGAACACGGCTTGGTCTGATACCCACCAGCCGCGTGTTTTCCTCTGTCCTCTTCAGATGTATTAAATAAAGTTAGTTAGAAGGAGATTTTTACCCCCTCCTTTCTGCTATTCAGTGATCTTATTTAAATCCTTGCAACAGCCCACAAAGAATCATCACAGCGAATTCTTCTACCGAATCTCGCTTCAGTGTTTTGTGAAACTATTACCCTAAATTTCTACACAAAGTGGCGTCCCCGCGGGTGGGCTTCTGACAAGGCAAGATCAAGTGGATTAACGGCGGAGTACAAGTTCAAGACTTAAGATAAGTACCTTTTGTTTTACCCTCTGTTTATAGTGTTTTTTGAAAAATGGAAATTTTAAAAAGACATAGAAATTTACTTAGAAAGCGACTAACTCGCAGCTTGAAGACAACAGAAGAGTTTCTGTCAGGTACTCCACCGATACCAGTAGAGGACATTGAAAATAATAGAGAGATAATTGAAGAAACTCACAGTGAGCTTCTTGTGATCCAAGGCAAGATAAGAGACTTCATGCTAACTTCAGACGTTAGCGAAGAGGAACTAGAGCAAGACGATGAGGAAGCCTTGCAATATACCCAGAGATATAAGAGGATATATAAAAAATGTCTCGCTCTTGTTTAACCCAGGATCACTGCATCCAGTCCCACGACCAGTGAAGTGAGCTTCGCTTCTAGCTCACACCATAGAACTGTAAAACTACACAAGATAGAATTGAAGAAGTTTACAGGAGAAATAAAAGATTGGTTGGGATGGTGGGCACAGTTCAACAAGATACATGTCGATCCTACTTTAGAAGACAGCGACAAGTTTCAGTATCTTGTGCAATCTATGTCGCCGGGAACCAGAGCTAGTAAACTGGTTGATAGTTACCCCCTGACTGCCGAGAATTACCCCAAAGTTATAGAAACTTTGACAGAAAGATTTGGAAGGCCTGAACTGTTGCAACAAGTCTATGTCAGGGACCTTATCCGCCTTATGCTCGATTGCTCCTCCAGACAACAGTTGAAGGTGACTTCATTTTATGATGAGTTGGTGACTCATTTGAGAGCATTGGAATCCTTAAAGATTGAGGCCAGACAGATGTCTGTATTTATATTTCCAATGATTGAGGCATGTCTCTCAGAGGAACTCATGAAGGCTTGGCAAAGAAGCCCCCTCCATGATGTCAAGATTGATGCTGATGATTCGACTCAAACTAGAGTTGACCTAATTATGGAGTTTCTCCAAAAGGAAGCTGCAGCAGAACAAGACAGAGCCTTAGCTGGATCCAAGTTTGGACTTAGATCTCTGAAACAGGATAGAAACATGGGCAGACAATCACATCCTGCTAAGATACCTACGGCCTCTGGACTCTTTGCTGGACGTGCCCAGAATTGCATCTTTTGTAATAAAGATCATAAAAACACAGAATGTCTTGCTAGGCGCAGAATGAGCATTAAAGAAAGAAGAGAGCGTATTAAAAACGCTAAATGTTGTTTCTCCTGCCTCCAACCAGGTCATATCTCTTCTAATTGTAGAAGGCGCATAACTGAATGTAATCGATGTAAGAAGAAGCACCTTGATATTTTATGCCCTCTTAATGCTCCTGCACGAGAGTCAGCGGATGAAGACAAGGAACAGGTGGAAGACTGTGACGCTTCTCCTACAGTTGAAAACGGAGTTTAATTCTCCGGTCTTAGCGCTTCGTCTCTGATTTTGCTACAGACTCTGAAGATTAAAGTCGAAGGTGCGACTTCGGCGAAAGTAGTGCGTGCCCTCCTTGACACAGGTTCCCAACGATCCTATATTTTGTCTAAAACTGCCCAGGATCTCGGACTATCTCCCATTGGCCAGGAATCACTTAAACATGTGGTGTTTGGAGGTCATACTAGTGAAAGTGTTCACCAAGAATACAGAGTCAATTTGGGTCATGCATCGGGGAATTTTAAGATGGTTGCGAAGCTTCTTGACCAACAAAAAATCTGTGGTAGCCTACCAAGATTGAGCCGCGGGCCATGGTTGAAAGAACTCAAAGCCCGCAGAATATGGGTTCCTGATATTGGAAAGGATGACATGGAAATTGAAATACTTCAAGGATGCGATGTATTGGGATCTATTTTCATGATGAAATCTTGTGTGTTGTCAAATGGCTTGACTGCGTCGCAGACGCGTTTCGGATGGACTTTAATGGGAGAATGTCAGCCAGGTAGTGACGTTTCACTCGCTCATCATGTCACAACGATGACAATTTCGGAGAGCAGTGTAACCAATCTGTGGAATCTCGATGTTCTTGGCATTATGGATCCTATTGAGGTTAAACAGAGAGATCAGAGAGACGCACTGGCGCGTCGACATTTTCTAAAAACAGTCCAACATTCTGTTTCAGGAAGATATGTTGTTTCCCTCCCGTGGACTGTAGAGAAAGCTAAAATCGCGGACAACAGGGAGGTTGCTATGAAGAGATTAGAACAGACGACTAAGAAATTAATCTCTTTGAATCTTTATGAGGACTATGATGATATTTTCCGAGGCTGGTTGGATGATGGGATAATTGAGAAAGTCCCAGCTGAACAACACGACGCTGAGGCCTTCTACCTGCCTCATCGTCCTGTGGTGAAACTCTCCAGTGGGACTACGCCTATCAGGCCTGTCTTTGATGCTTCTAGCAAGGTCTATAGATCCCCATCTTTAAATGACTGTCTTGAAAAGGGACCTAACCTCATAGAGATGATTCCCAACCTTATGCTAAGGTTTAGAAATGGCAAGTTTGGTGTCGTGGCAGACATTAAGAAAGCGTTTCTTCAGATTGAGGTAAATGAAAGGGACAGAGATTACCTGCGTTTTCTATGCTATTCCCAAAATAGAGAAAATACAGAAGTATTTAGACATAGACGTGTCGTTTTCGGCGTTAACTGTAGTCCTTTCATTTTGGGGGCAGTAATAGAATACCACCTGTCTAATGTTCGACCTGAACATAAACCGTTAGCTCAGAGGTTGCAGAAATCCTTTTATGTGGACAATTTAATCACAAGCGTGAACTCTTTTGAAGAGTTACAAGATCTCAAATTGACCGCAACGTCCATCATGGATAATGCTAGGTTGGAGCTAAGCCGTTGGGAGCATAGCCTGGACGTGGCCTCCGATACTTACCCCTTTGAAAGAGCAGAGATATCTAAAGTGCTTGGTGTGTGTTGGGATAAAAGGGAAGATTGTTTGTCATGTGAAATTCCCGTAGCCATACCCCCCAAGATAACCAAAAGGAGTATCCTGTCCTGCTTAGCTCAGATATGTGACCCTATTAGATTTCTGAGTCCAATATTAATAAAGCCTAAAATTCTATTGCAAAAAGCTTGGACTTTAAAGTTGGCATGGGACGATGAATTGGACCGTCACTACAAGGATGAACTAAGCCTATGGTTCGACAACCTTCAGCTACACAAAGGCATGGCAATTCCTAGGAATTTCAATCCATTGATGGTACCGCAGAAGGACTGGCAGATACACACGTTTGTTGATGCTAGTAGTGAAGCTTATGCTGCTGTGGTCTTCCTTCGGACTCGGGTTGGTGACAAAGTTGAAGTGCATATGATGGCGGCTAAGTCTCGAGTAGCTCCTCTCAAGAGACCTACGATACCACGACTTGAACTTTTAGCCTGTGTTGTAGGAGCACGATTAAACAAGATGATCTTTGAAGCTCTAGAGTTAAAAGATATCAAAAATGTATTCTGGTCTGATGCCACAACAGCCCTCGCTTGGATAAAACGCGATGATCAGTGGGGTACCTTTGTCGGGAATCGCGTGAAAGAGATATGCAGACTTAGTGATCCTGGAGATTGGAGATATGTTCCTAGCGAGTGCAATCCAGCTGATTTACCCTCCAAAGTATGTAGCCTCTCCCGACTGATACAGTCTAGATGGTGGGAGGGCCCATTCTTGTTAAAACTCTCCGAAGAATTTTGGCCTTCCAGGTATAAAGACCTGAATGAAGAAGAAATCTGTGCGGAAAGAAAGAAAATTGCTGTTGTTACAACAGTTAAGAGTACCGATCATTGGTACATGAAATATTTCTCCTCGTTCATAAAAAATGTGCGGATGATGGCGTGGATTAGAAGGTTCATCAACAACCTCCGATCTTCAACGAAAGTAAAGGGCGAACTTTCTGTGAAGGAGATCGATGAAGCGGAGCTGGCGCTTTTGAAATTAGTTCAGGCCGAGTGTTTCCCTAGCCACTCTATACCTGGCCTGAATGTATGTGAAGTAGAAGGAATCCTGCGTGTGAAAACAAAATCATCAACAGCAGCTTCTTCGCGTTTGCTGAACGATAGAGAGAAAACTGCAAAATTACAGACTAGATCGGGAAGAACCATTTGTAGACCCAACCGATTGGACGATTATTTGTGTTTTTCTGTGTGCCTAGATAAAAACAGGTGGGAGTGTGTGTGGAATGGTGGAGATCCATTATTCCGGACGCAGCCCAGGCAGCCCAGACAGCTCAAGTGTCGACTATAAACACGGCGGGGCCAGCCGCCAACATAAACATCAGAACACGGCTTGGTCTGATACCCACCAGCCGCGTGTTTTCCTCTGTCCTCTTCAGATGTATTAAATAAAGTTAGTTAGAAGGAGATTTTTACCCCCTCCTTTCTGCTATTCAGTGATCTTATTTAAATCCTTGCAACAGCCCACAAAGAATCATCACAGCGAATTCTTCTACCGAATCTCGCTTCAGTGTTTTGTGAAACTATTACCCTAAATTTCTACACAACGTGTGAGCCCATCCAGACTGCGAGCGGCAACCTACAAGTAGAGGGAGTTGGAAATATCCACATGAAGATGTACCTAGATACTGGAACGCAAGATGTCACCTTGAACGACGTGCTTTTTATGCCCCAAAGCAAGAAGAAATTTGCTTTCTGTGTCGCAAACAGAGGATAAAGGCAAGCACATCAAGATTTGTAACCACAAGGCAAGAGTGTTCAACGACAACAGAGTGATATGTGTGGCAAGGAACCTAAACGGATTGTACATCGTTAGAGGTAAGCCTATCTTACAAAATGCGCACTTAGCTAGTTCAAGTCCGCCTACACGAGAACTTTGGCATAAACGCTTTATTGCAGACACTTTAAACAAGTTAGCTAAAATTGCGTTGTTAATGGTCTTGAAATTTCCAAAGGAGAAATGTCAATATGCGATGATTGCTGTATGACAAAGTCAACAATGTCGCCACATAAAAGCTCTCCATATAAAATAAAAACTAAAAATTTGTTAGAGTTAGTACATAGCGATCTGTGTGGACCATTTACAGTTGATTCTTTTGCTGGGTCACGCTATTTTCTAACATTTACAGACGATTTCTCCCGCAGAGTTGTTGTTTATTTCTTAAAGCGTAAAGATAAAGTTATTGAATACTTTGACATCTTTAAGGCTAGAGCCGAAAGAGAAACAGGTCATAAGATTAAACGTTTGCGGATAGATAACGGGTTAGAATATTGTAATAAAAACTTTAAACAAAAACTTGAGAGCCTTGGAATAAAACACGAATTAACGAATTCTTACAGCCCTCAGCAAAATGGCGTCTCGGAGCGTTTAAATCGTTCGTTACTTGACATGGCTAGAGCTTCAATGCACAACGCTGATTTGACACAAATATTCTGGGCTGAAAGCGTTAATTGTGCCGCATACATTGAAAATAGAAGCCTTTGTAGCGCTCTTGATAACAAAGTTCCAGAGGAAATTTTGCTTTCCAGAAAAGTGAGCGTACGTAATCTTAAAATATTTGGAGCTCTAGATTATGCTCATATTCCAAAGCAAAAACGTAAGAAATTCGACCGTCGAGCTAAAAGATGTATCTTAGTCGGATATTCAACACAATCCAAAGGTTATAGACTCTGGGATAATGATTCTAAACTAGTGTTCATAACTAAACATGCTAGATTCAACGAAAATAAAGTCGGTTTAAACCAACTTAAGGATGACGTAACGGAGGGTAGCGAGGCTAAAAACAGTTTCGTTTGGTTGCCGGAACAGGGCAAAGTTCTCCCGCCACGTGATCCTGACCTTCAACCAGGTTACGACAGTCAACTAGAAGTTCCGTCGACTTCAGAAGTAAGAGATATAGTGGGGGGGTAGTTCTGATAATACTTTGAGCCTCCGTAGTCGAGAAATTGAAAGAAAAACACTGAATCTTGAAAATGTTGAACTAAATTTATGCGAGGTGTCTGAACCTCAAACTTTTGAAGAAGCTGTTTGCTCACCCGAATCGGATCTTTGGAAAAATGCGATGCAAGAAGAGTTAAATTGTTTAGAAGAAAGACAAACGTGGGTTATCACTAATTTACCTAAAAATAAGAAAGTAATCGGTAATCGTTGGGTTTTTAAAATAAAAGGAGATTCTAAAGGAAAGGTCAGTAAATTTAAAGCTAGGCTCGTAGCCAAGGGTTACAGCCAGACACCCGATATTGACTTTAATCAAACATATGCCCCTGTTGCCAATTTCGGTATAATCCGAATGATTTTAGTTTTGACCCAAAATGCTGGCTGGGTAAATAGGCATTTAGACATAAATAATGCATATTTATATGGGGAACTTCATGAAGAATTGTACATGGCTTTGCCACCAGGAGTAAATCTTCAGGATTATAAAGATAAAGTTCTTAGACTTTTAAAACCTATCTATGGGCTTAAACAAGCAGCTTTTTGTTGGAATACCATGCTGAGTCAATTTCTCGAAAAAGTGGGCTTTTCTAAAATTCCATCGTGCAATTGAATTTTTGTGCTTGACGATAGGGCAATCATAGCAATTTGTGTAGACGACTTAGCGATATTTGCTGTTGACCAGAATACACTTGACGAAATCGAGGATAATATTATACAAGAGTTTCAAATGAAAAGTCTGGGGCCCATTACATTCTTTTTAGGTGTCGAGATAAATTACGTCAAAGAGAGTTTGTCTTTTAATCAAAGACATTACATACAAACTTTACTTGAAAGATATAATATGTTCGAGGTTCGCAAAGTATGTACGCCTTTAGACCCAGCTATCATACTATCTAGAATAGATTGTCCCCATGCACAAGTTGAAATAGACCAAATGTCTAATATACCATACAAAGAGCTTATTGGTGCATTGTTGTATTTGTCCAATTGCACTAGACCAGATATCTCTTTTTCTACTTCGAAACTTTCCCAATTTTGTGCAAACCCAGGAAAGAAGCATTGGGAAGCCGCAAAACATGTTTTGAGATATCTATCGGGTACCATTGACTTAGAACTCTCCTATGTCAAAGGAAACAACAATAAAGTCGCCACGATCACAGACGCCGATTATGGGAGTGACATGGATGATCGAAGATCTTACTCCGGAATGGTTGCAGTTATTGATGGGAATGTCATCAATTGGCGATCTAAAAAGCACCAATGTGTTTCGTTGTCTACCAGGGAATCGGAGTATATAGCATTATGTCACAGTGCTAAAGAGGACGTCTTGCTCGGTCAAACCCTTTCTGATCTTGGATTTATCTCGCACTTTGCCAAACCACTCACAATCTACTGTGACAATCGATCAGCCATAAACTTATCTAAGAATAACATTGAGAACAATCGCTCCAAGCACATCTCAGTTCAGTTCCACTACACAAGAGATAAGATAAACTCCGGTGATATCGTTGTCCAGTTTGTCAACACCAAGGAAAACATGGCCGATATCCAAACCAAGACTTTAAAGAAATTGATGCACAGAGATGCATGTTTCCAGATGAATTTGAAGTCGCAAGTGGGAGAATGCTGAACCGCGTGCTACTTCAAAAATACAGCGCGCCTACGTCACAGGATGAGCTTCCGGCCATCACCACTAGAGGCGCTGTGCCCTCCCCTTCACTTCCTGTTATGTCTTCCCTTGTACTACCTGCTTGCATAACCCCGTGATATATTAAAACCTATATATATTTCAATCTATTCTCAATTTGATTGAACCACCGATCCAACAAAGATCATACAAGACAAGGAGGGAATTTCGCTACAGCAAAGCCACCATGTACAACAAATATTGCAGAAATATGGAATGGAAACTTGTAAGGAAGTTCCAACACCAGGTTCCAAAGAAATCAATTTGGACAATCATATTGAAGATGACAATTGTGATCAGCACACTTACCAAGAAGCCCTTGGAATGCTAATGTTTCTAGCTGTTAACACCAGACCCGACATCGCTTATATCACTAGCAAACTTTCACAGTACTCCAAACAACCAAAACAGATGCACTGGACAGCAATCAAAAGAGTGATGAGATACCTACGAGGAACAATTGACCTAGGAGTGAAATTTAAAGGAGGAAGGACTGGAATCCTGAAGTTCTACACCGATGCCAGCTGGTCGACCACTCATGATGGAAAATCCTACGGCGGATATGTATTGAAGCTCGGCGAAGCAACTATAGACTGGAAAAGTAGTGAACAACCACTCGTCGCTCTCTCCACAATGGAAGCGGAAATGATAGCTGCTTGTGAAAGCTGCTGTCAAATCAAGTGGATAATAAACCTGTTACGAGAGCTGGTAGAATGGAATTTCATGGAAAAACTAACTGCGATCTATACAGACAGTCAGTCATTGATCAACTGGATCCCCAGCCCTAAAAAAGCAGTCGCTGTAGACATATCAACAGAAAGTATCACTTCTTGAGAGACTGTTATGAATCCAGAGACATCTGCCTTCTGTACAAGCCATCTCAGGACCTGGAAGTGGATATCTTCACAAAGGACTATCCCGAGACCAGATGAAGAAACACCTGGAGAACCTCAGCATCGTGGGAATAAAGTTAAAGTAAGGAGGGAATTATTACGCAAACTTTGACTTTTATCATCATCGATGCTGAGGTCACACTCACTTCTACGCTTCAACCTTTATGTTTTTATTCATCGCTCGCTTGTTTACAACAATTGTATTGGAACAAGTCGTTCCTTAAATAAATATATATTTGTTTATATCTAAAGGGATGTCCTCGTAACTACAACATACGTGAGTACAAAACAACTTGAAATCCTTAAAAATAAATATCGTATTTTTGCTAAGCCTATATCAAAATCGTTAGTAACTTTTGTTCTCATATCAGTATTCAGACCAATTTATGATTTCAGCGAATTCGATTGTTTAAACGATAATATTCGATGTATTTTTCAATTTTTATTCCCAAGCTAAAAGTTTTAAAGTCTTATAGTAAATTACATAATTCTCTTTTTTTTATTGAAATGTTTTGATAAGGACTTAACCAATGTAAATCAACTCTGGAGCAAAAGGAAATCATTATGTTGTCTATAAAAATCTTTAGGATATTTTAGATCTACTTCTATATATCCCCCTATATTATAATTTTTATTATTTTTTATATCTTCAACCCATTTAAAATCTTGAGTTGGTGAATATCCTATCATAGCTCTACCATATAGGTTATTCATATCTAAAAATATGCTTAATAATTTTACTTTCCTTATCTTTTTCATAATCTTTTATATATTGTCACGTTTGTAAATTTTATAATTAATTATTTATTTATTTTTCAATGAATTTTGTATATTATTATTTTTTGTTATCATCATTACCTACATTGAATTTTTTGATGAACAAACAATAATAAATAACAACAACAATGGATTTTTATTTTCATTATTATAAAATGGTGTTATCAATCTTACTGTCTTGTTAATTGAGGGATGAGAATGATTATCATGACATTCCTTGAGAATTTCTTCTTGAAATGATTCCGGAACAACTGCTTCTAGAACTCCATTATGTTTCACCATAATAATATCTTGATGAATATTAGAATTCTTTTAAAGCCGAGATCCGCATTTTGTTGGTGTAGTCTAAGTTTGGGGATTGATATGTGAAATGAGACTGGTGATCTTCACAATGCATCGACATGCGTTTGTTTTGATCCTGATCTGTGAACTATTTTCATTGACTTAGTCGACAATTCAACAATCCATCTTAGAAATTTCACTTTTGGTTTCTTTATGTTGAAGAGCCATTCTAGAGCTGAATGATCTGTAATAACTTCAAATGTGTTGTTCTCAAGATAAACTTCAAAGTATTCGACTGATTGAACTACAGCAAAGCATTCCAACTCAAATGCAGAATAGTTCTGTTGATGAGGTAGAATTTTTCTTGAATAATAGTAAATTACATGTTCATTATATCACTTCCAATTTGAGTTAAAATAGAACCAATTCCTAGTTTAGATGCATCTGTGTAAAGCTTACATGACAATGAAGGATCATATGTAGTAAGAACTGGGTTTGTAGATAAATGGTACTTTAGTTTCTGAAATGATTTGTCAACTTCACTTGTCCATTTGAATAACTTATTTTTTCTTGTCAGGCTTATTAAAGAATCTGCAATTTCACTAAACTTAGAAATAAATTTCCAAAAACTGCCTTACTTGTTTCACTGTATTAGGCTGAGGAAACTCATTTATTGCCTTTGTTTTTTCAGGGTCAGGTTTAATCTTGTTGTGTTCTATGATATATACTTAATATATTATTTCTTGTTTTTCAAAGGAGCATTTATTCACCTTGCGTTCTTTTTGTTCTTCAGATGGGAGGTGAGTTTCAGCAGATATGGAAAAACATTTATTTTATTTAAAATACACAGCTATTTTTGTATCAATTATCAATCCAATTTTTCCTGCTAAGTCAAGTCCAATAAGCAATGGATATCTAAGGTTTTTCACTACCTGAAGTTTACACCTGATTAGTTTATAATAGATTTTCAAAGTGAATTCCACTGAACCTAAAGTATAAGTGTAACTGTTCACCTGTTTAATTTTAATTATATCATTTTTATTCAATTTCAAATTGAGTTGTTTTGAGAGTGACCAACTCATTAATGAAATAGTAGAGCCAGTATCAATAAAATATGAAATGAGCATATCATTAAGTGAAACTTCAACATTAACACATATATATGGATTGGTGATATTTGATATGCAAAATGGATCAGCATTTGGGTGTTCAATATCTGTGGTAGTTGGTTGATGTCTCTGCTGGTTAACTTTATAATTTGGATCAAAATACTCACAGTCATTTATCCAATGTTTGAGTTGAAATCCTGTTTTTTACAAATTGGGCACCAATATGGGCAATTTTTTAAGGTTGTAGAAAAGTCATATTGAAAACTTTGTTTTTGTTTCTCTGTTGCTTTATTTGACTGTTATTTTTTCAACCTCCAAGGCTATTCGCATCCAATGTGATGGATCTTTAGGCTGGGCTGCCACAAAATAATTTTTCCAATCTAATGGTAATCCATCTGTAAGCATTTGTAATTTTTCTAAATTATAGAGGCTTGTTTGATTCAATAGTCTAATTTTCTCTCTATAATAATCATAACTGTTTCTTCTTTTCTAAGTCTTCTTTTAGATGCTGCTACTATAGGGGTATCAACTTTGTAACCAAAACGCTGGAATAATTTAGACTTCACAGTATCCCATTTTTTAATAGACGAATTGCCTAATATCTCATCAGCGAACCATTTCAAAGCATATTTTTAAAAATAGTAAATTAAACTATTGATTCTTTCACTTTCATCTAGCTTGATAGCTTCTAATTCAAATAGTTTAAGCCAAGATTCAGGACGAATTAAACCTTTCTCTCCGCTAAATTTTTCTAATTTGTTTACGCCTGCCGCCATTTTACCTTTCTCGCGTCGTAGCCTTTTATATGGTATCCTTTCGTAGCTGCGCCAAAATTTAATGTAACCTTTTTGTGTTAAATGTTGAAATGTTGTAATTCCCTTCTGGAAAATAAAAAAAATAATTTTAATTATAGTTACAGAAAAATATCTATACACCGATCAAATTAATTGCAAAAGGTTTCTTTAATATAAAATATAAAACGGCTAGCTTTCAAGCGTTAGCTCATCATCAGGCCAAATAATTTCGCAAATTTCAACAGTATACGAGGTGTGTTCAAAAGGTATCGCGACTTTTGTGTTTTTTCAAAAATTATTTATTTATTCATGAATACCTATTTTGTCCCCTTCAAAGTAATCCTCATGAGATATTATACACTTGTGCCAACGGTTTTTCCAATCTTCGAAACACTTCAAAAAATCATTTTTTAAAATCTTTTTCAGCTCCTCCTTCGATGCCGTCTTTATCGTGTCAAGCGTAGCGTAACTTCGTCTTTTCATGGGCCACTTCAGTTTAGGGAACAAGAAAAAGTCACAGGGGGCCAGATATGGGGAATACGGTGGCTGCGGCATCATTAGTGTGTTATTTTTGGCCAAAAAGTCGCGCACAAGCAACGATGTGTGAGCAAGGGCGTTATCGTGGTGCAAAAGCCAATTTTTGTTCTTCCACAAATCCGGGCGTTTCTGGCGGATTTATTTATTTATTTATTATCATTTACAAAGCACGCGATATCCGTCTTGGATATTTGCATGCATACACAAGTTTGGGAGCTTATTTACAGTAATTATTAATATGATTTTAGTTATTATATAATAGAAATTATTAACATATTTGTCAGTTAGTTAACGATTTAATTACCCTATAATGAATATTAGTGAACATCACAGATAAGAACAGAAATTTAGAGCTATTTACAGCATATAACTATATATCAGTTATTACAGCCCAGGCTATCTATTACTAAAAAACATTCTACAAAATCTATTAAAATTTATATACATATATCTATTATTAACTATTTGATTTAGACAATTTATATTTGTTTGATTTTTGACTCTCAAGTCCTCTACAAGTCGACAGTCCGTTAGAATATGTACAGGATTTTCTTCTTCTGCACCACATGAGCATTTAGGCGAATCCGTCTTTCTGACTTTGTACAAATATGATCTAAAGTTACCGTGTCCAGTAAAAAATTGGACACTGTAAAAATTTGGCTTGACATATTTGGGTATTTGGGAGTCAGTGAAGAAGGACTTGAAAATGGTATTAGTCTTCTCATAGTATTTCTGCATTTTTTCCCTTATATAATTAGAAATTATATTCCTACTTGAAGAGTCAAATCGGTTGTAATTTATTTCGGTTTTCAACATGTTAGATTCAATATAATCAGTAAGTTTGGGGACTTGTGCAAGTATGTGTGTACAGTCCGATGATGTTGTACTGTAGGCCTGTATACAATGTTTTAATATTTTATATTGAAGAGAATTTAGTTTGTCCTTAGACTTTTTGTTTATGAATGGATACCATACTGAATAACCATAAGTAATTGTACTTCGATATAATGTCTTATACAATATCAGTCTTCGTCTAAAGTCTAGACCCCATGCTTTCTTTGTCAGGCCAAATAGGTATCCACTAGCTCTAGTTACTTTTATGATCATTTCATTAACGTGAGGCGTAAAGTCCAGTTTGCTTCTGACTCGGTGATTTTTAATAGTCACTCCTAGGATCTTAAGTTCTTCAACCGGTTTAATTAACTTGCTACCTGAGACTATTATATCGCTATTGCATTTATATAAATATAATATTTTTGTTTTTTCATCTGACAATTTTAATTTACGACTTTCACACCACTTATTGATTTTTCTTAATACATTATCTATTGTCTTTCTTAGTTGTTCAGGAGTTTTATTCCAACATATTAACGTAATATCATCTGAATATCCTATTGTTTCACAATTATCATCCAGACTATTATTCAGTATCTCATTAATAAGAATATTCCATAATGTGGGAGACAGTGGTCCTCCCTGTGGACATCCTTTACTTAGTTTCTTATTAATTTCAGTTGAGGAAAATCTAAATCTTATTCTTCTATTATCAAAGTATGATTGTAGAAGTTTTATCGTTGAAGCCTGCACACCATCTTCATCTAGTCATTTCATCAAGGCCGGCCACCATGCATTATCAAACGCTGCACTAATATCCACTGCAATTATTGCTGCATATTCTCTTGTTTTATGTTCTAACGCAATTTTTATTATTTCATTTAGTGCAGTAATAGTAGATTTCGATCTTCTAAAGCCATGTTGTCGATCACTTAGTAAATTAAAATATTCATAATATTTTATTATTCTATTATTAATTATTTTTTCAAATATTTTAGAAATGTTGGAATTAAGACATAAAGGTCTATAATTTTTATAGTTATTAAAATCTGTTTTTCCAGGTTTCGGAATAATTATTGCCTCTGCTCTTTTCCATTCAGCAGGATAGTATTGTAGGTCCAAACATTTTTGAAATAGTTTCACCAATATAGGAGCTATAAATTGTTCAGTGTGCCTTATCATGTTGTTAGAGATGTTGTCTATTCCGGGAGATTTCTTTGGATTTAATTTGTCAATTAAGTCGTTAACTTCAGTAATCATAACCATCGGTTTTTCTTTATTGAGTAGTTTTAAATTATAATTTCTTATAATTTAATGGATGTTTGTATCTTCTTCACATTTATCATCTGGAAATAAGTTATTCAATAATTCCTCACCCTTCTGCAAACATTCCATATCAGTATTACCCTCCAAAATTTGCATATTTCTCTTCCGATTAGATCCACTTTTGATGTTTTTATACACCTTATATAAGTTTCCATAAGGGTTGTTCGATTTGTTTTCCTCCAGAAAAATTCTCCAGGATGCTTTCCTAGCTTTTTCTATTTCCCGTAAATACTTATTTCGTATGCTTTTATAGTATTGTTTAATATGATTAGGGCAATTTTTGTTTCTATAGTAACAGTTCCTAAGATAATGACAGTGATCCTTTAGAAGCTGTAAATTCGTATTCCACCACTTATTACTAATATTATTTTTTGTTGTCATATTATTATTTACTTTGAGTGAATTATGTGCTGCCTCAATCAGTATGTTCGTAAGTTCTTTTACCGTTTGATCAATCATTTCTGGTGTATCCACTATGTCTAGTAAGTTTTCAATTTTTTCTCGTTCAGTACTGTTAATTCTCTGACTAAAACTTAACCAGTTCGCATTTTTCTCATTAAATTTCCAAGTGGAATAATATTTTTCTGAACTAAATTGTTCGTTTGTATATATTTCAAAAGATATAGCTACATGATCTGAAATTTGCGATATTTGCTGCGTCTTCCAATTTCTGATCGCCGCAATTGCCTGTTTATTTGTTAGTGTGAGATCAATCACACTTGCATCACGACACGTGAAAGTTTTATTATTATGGATAATTAAGTTTATTTCATCTATGATAGGGATCAGTCTATGTCCATTATAATTTTTCCTGATATCATACCATAACGGAGCTCTGGCATTGAAATCGCCGCAAATTATCACCGGTATATGTAAATTTGTATTAATTAACTTCTTCATAAATTCCTCGTGCTCACTTTTCATTGAATTCGGATGTATATAAATGTTGGAAAGATATATTTTCTTACTTTTTGTTTGTATGGTTATAGTTGTAGCGAATGAGTTAGTGAATTCTGTACTTAATTGAATTTTTAAGGTGCTATTTCTTACAATTATTGCCGTATTTATATTGGGACTGTTCATCAATTGATATTTTGTACAAGGTCCTGGAAATATTACCTCCTCTTTGATTATATAAGGTTCTTGTATCATTACTATATCTGCATTTCTAATTTCATCAGATGCACAAAGCTCATTTATGCAATTTTTGCTTTTTCTAGTATTTTGTTGAATAATTTTGATTTTGTCAATATATAGTTTTCGGCCCATCATTCTGGAATTTTATTATTGGCCCGCATCTTCTATATGTGTAGAATAGTCTGTTCTTTGTATTATAATTTGCATCTCTTTTTTATAGATTGGGCAGTCTTGACTATTCGGTTTATGCTCCAAATCTCTATTTCTAAAATGTGGATGTTTGACGCAGTTGCAGCATTTAATTGTAGTCGAGCATTCGTGTTCTCCCTCTTTTTCACATTTAATACATTTTTTGGGATTGGGACAGTTATTCCTCTTATGATTAGGATTAAATAGAAAACAGTTCTGACATTGATTCACTAATATTTTATCTTTTATATCGCATCGTTGAATATCCGTGTAAATTTTCCCATTTCTCTTCATAATTTGGTAGACTCTAGGTGAAACCCTCAGTACTACATCTTGCTCTGCTCTGTTGGTTTTCATTGGAAATAGCACTTTGATCTCTTCACTGAGTTGAGAAAGTTTAGGGTTCATCTCACATAATGTTGTCGATAAATTAGCCAAGTTGGTCATCTTATTCACTGATTTTATGATTATGTTTGGATCTCTTAGTTTTGGCTTGTATATTTTACTGCATTGGTTTAGATCATCTTGCTTAGTAAAACTTTCTATCATTCGATCTATATCTTGATCTTTAGGCAATTTTATTACTGTACCTTTCCTAGTATTAAATACCTTGTTAAATCTGATTTTATTTCCCTCCTGTCGTAAAACCTTTATACTATCATTCACCTTTTGTTGTACCTGTGAGATGTTTTGACCTTCATTGGCAGTTATTATGATAGTTTGTTCCTCAGTAATTTGCTTATCTTTTTGAATAAATTTATCTTCCCCATATTTTAACACCTCTGCATACGAGTCCTTGTTTCTGTTTTGTTTTACTATTTGGGATAAATCGTTTCTAATGTCGGTATAATTTTTCTTCATACATTCCCCAATTCCATTTAAACTCTGTTCTAGTTTCACTAATTCTAATACACTATCCTTTAGCTGTTTTGTTGTACTTTTTACATATCCAATATCTTGTTTGTTCAACGTTTTTTGATTGTTATCAAATTTGTCTACAAAATATTTACATAATTCATCCAACCTGTCTAATATTAACGCATTCATTGTTTTGCATATCTATTGACAGCGTAAAATATTAATGAATTGTTAGCGATATTTAAAGTGTTTGATTTGATCCAAAAGATTTAGCAATATTAATATATAATTTCAAAATTTAATATGTTTAAAAATAAACTGAATTTAAATTATTTCAAAATATATAATATACAAGTTAAAACAAATTTAAAGTATATTTACCGGAAAATGCGGAGCGATGCAAAACACGTCCACGCAAATTGCGCATAACTTGAAGGTAATATTCCTTATTAACCGTTCTACCCTGTGGCAAGAACTCATGATGCACCACGCCCCTGCAATCTAAGAAAACTGTCAGCAAAACTTTCACATTCGACCGAACTTAGCGCGCTTTTTTCGGTCTTGGTTCGTGCGGCAGCTTCCATTGAGATGATTGAGCTTTGGTTTCCACGTCTTATAAAAACACTAGCTATAGTTGTGTGCATACAATTGCAAATATTCCTTTGATTACCGACTATATGGAATCCAGAAATATAAAATATGATCTGAATAATTTATAGATTGAGGTCCAACACCGATATGACTTGGATATTCCAGACATACTTGAAACTTTTTAAAATATAAAATGACACCATTGTAGAATAATACTAACCAAACATTTCAAAGTTTCTTTCCCGCTAATATTCCGAAATATTTTCGGGCAAATTCCCACAACTATCAATTTATCACAAATCACGGAAATTTTAGAAGCTTTTTAAAATTAATCAAAGCAATGCAAGATTCAAGATGCTTCTGTGGATGTGAAAAACAAACTTCTATTCATCTGCTGCTCAATTGCCCCGTCTTCTAAGAGTATAAAATAAACAATAGACAAAATGTATCAAACGCGTTTGATCTAATTTCAACAAAAAAACAAATATATTCACAGGTTTCTGAATTTTGTAATTAATTTTGTAATTGGTTTTTCATTGATTTTTAATGTGTGATCAATAACTCTTATCATCATTGGAAAAAAAGAACAATTAATAAACAAAAGAACAACAACATGGTAAATTCGCCTCTTTATTTAAAACAAACAAACAAATTAGATAAAGATTTAAAATAAAACATTTCTTTAAAATTTAAAGCAAAAATAAAACGTTACATAAAATATTTGGCGCAGCTACGAAAGGATTAAAATATAAATCAAAAAAGGCTTCGACGAAAGAAAAAGTAAGTACAATGGCAGTAAATGTAAACAAATTAGAGAAATTTAGTGGTGATAAAGGTTCAATTCGGCCTGAATCATGGCTTAAACTATATGAATTGGAAACTAGTGAACTAGATGAAGTCGATAGAATCAATAATCTAATTTATTATTTATCAAAAGATGCTTTAGAATGGTTTGCTGATGAAATATTGAGCAACGCATCCATTAAAAAATGGGATACTGTTAAACTTAAATTAATTCAGCGCTTTGGTTATAAAGTTGAAAGCCCTATAGTTGCAGCATCAAAAAGAAGACTTAAAAAAGAAGAAACCGTGGAAGATTATTTTAGAGATAAAATTAGATTATTAAATCAAACAAGCCTCAATAATGACGAGAAGCTAAAAATGTTAACGGATGGATTGCCATTAGATTGGAAAAATTATCTCGTAACAGCCCAGCCTAAAGATCCATCACATTGGATGCAGATTGCCATGGAGATTGAACAAAACAATAATCAAATAAGGCAACAACAGAGAAGTAAAACCAAGGTTTTTAATATAACTACACCTACAATCTAAAAAAAATTGCCCATATTGGTGTCCTATTTGTAGGAAAAAAGGATTGTATTTTAAACATTGGATAAGTGATTGCAAAGATTATGATCCTAATTATAAAGACAAGCTTAAACACCAAGCAACTAATATCACCACAGATGTTAAACAAACCATAGCTGATTCACTTTGCATAGCAAATACCAATTTTCCTTATAGATTTGTTAATGTTGAAGTTTTACTTAATAATATTCCAGTTTCATCTTTTATTGATACTGGGTCAACTATTTCATTGATGAGCTGTTCGCTTTTAAAACAACATAAGTTAAAATTGAATGTAAACGATAGAGAATCAAAATTAAACAAGTAGATAGTTTTGCATATACTTTAGGATCAGTAGAAGTATTTTTGAAAATCCATTCTAAACTTGTCGGTGTAAGCTTCATGTAGTGAAAAACTTTAGCTATCCATTGCTTATTGGACTTGATGTAGCAGGAAAAATTGGATTAATAATTGACACAAAAGACAAAGCGGTGTATGATAAAGGAAATAAATGTTTTTATATATCTCCTGAAACTAATCTTCCATCTGTTCAGCAAAAAGAGCTAAATCAATTACTTAAAGAAAATCAAGCATTGTTCAGCCAGCATGAAACTGACATCGGAAGGATTGCTGTTCAACCAAAGATCCATACAATTGAACATCCACCCATCAGTTGTAGACCATATAGAAGACCACTTGCCGAATATGATGAAATAAAAAGACAAGTTGAAGAATTGAGTAAAAAGGGACTAATAAGAGAATCTCAGTCACCTTGGGCCTTCCCCGCAGTGTTGGTCTCTAAAATTCCATACATCCAAGATATGTTTGATCGCTTACATAATGCGGAATACTTCACAACACTTGACATAGCATGGGGCTATTGGCATGTTGAAATACATCCAGACTATGTTGAGAAAACTGCTTTCATTACAAATGACGGGCATTATGAATTTTTGGTTATGCCATTTGGCTTGAAAAATGCTCCAAGTACTTTTCAGCGAATAATTCAGCATATTATTGGAAATCTTCTTTGGAACGGTGTTTGTAATTATCAAGATGATATTCTTATTTACAGCAGTACTTTTAAAGATCATATTGAACTCATGAAGAAAATATTTGACAAGCTTAAAGAAAACAATATCAAACTCAAGTTGAAGAAATGCTCCTTTGCAAAACAAGAAATAAGATATTTAGGTCATATCATAGGACATAACAAGATTAAACCTGACCCTGAAATAAACAAAGGCAATAAATGAGTTCCCTCAACCTAAAACAGTGAAGCAAGTAAGGCAGTTTTTGGGTTTAGCAGGTTACTACAGGAAATTTATTCCTAAATTTAGTGAAATTGCAGATCCTTTAACAAGCCTCACAAGAAAAAATAAGTTATTCAAATGGACTACTGAAGTTAACAAATCATTTCAGGAACTAAAGTCTCATTTATCCACAGATCCAGTTCTTTCTACATATGATCCTTCATTACCATGTAAGCTTTATACAGATGCATCTAAACTGGGAATTGGTGCTATTTTAGCTCAAATTGGAAATGATAATCAAGAACATGTAATTTCCTATTATTCAGGGAAACTTCTACCACATCATCAGAACTATTCTGCGTTTGAGTTGGAATACTTTGCTGTAGTTCAATCAGTTGAATAGTTTGAAGTTTATCTTGAGAACAATACAATTGAAGTCATTACAGATCATTCGGCTTTGGAACGGCTCTTCAACGTAAAGAAACCAAAGGCAAAATATCTCCGATGGATAATTGAATTATCAACCAAGTCAATGAAAATAGTTCACAGATCAGGATCAAAGCAAACGCATGTTGATGCATTGTCAAGATCACCAGTGTCATTTCATATATCAATCCCCACTCTTCGACTACACCAACAAAAAGCGGATCTCAGTTTTGTAAAGAACTCTCATATTCATCGAGATCTTATTATGGTGAAACATAATGGAGTTCTAAAAACAGTTGTTCCAGAATCATTCCAAGAAGAAATTTTCAAAGAATACCACGATAATCATTCTCACCCCTCAATTAACAAGACAGTAAGATTGATAACACCATTTTATTGGTGGCCGAATGCTATCAGATGCATCAAAGACTATGTTCGCTCATGTAAAATATGTCAAATAACTAAATGCAGTCATAAACCATTTATTGGAGAATATGTTGCACCAAACTCTGATCTGAAACCACTGGAATTAATATCAATGGATACTATTGTGCTAGGCTCTGCAGCAAATGAAACCAAGCACAAATACATTCAAGTAATAATTGACCACCTAACAAGATTTGTTTGGGCTTTCCCTACTGTCACCAACACTTCTCAAGCAGTAATTCAATGTTTAGACAAAATCAACAGAACTGTTCCCCAAATCAAATGTATTTTAACCGACAACGGAAAGAATTTTACATCAAAAGAATTTAACAAGTTTTTGAATGAGCATCAAGTTCAACACACCTATTCGACGCCATATCATCCGCAGAGTAATGGACTGTGTGAAAAGATGAATGACACTATACTCACCAAATTAAGAACAAACCTTCAAGAGAATCCAAGACTAAAATGGTCATCATTACTTGCCAAAATTGTGAAAGATTATAATAGCACACCCCATGATGTCACTGGGTTTTCTCCAAATTTCCTACTTTTTGGTGATTGTGCAATACCAGAATTTTCTGAATCACCACATTTCACCATAGAAAATGCAAGGAAGAAAGCAATAGAAAATAGCGCAAAGCATAGAGAAAAGTGGAAAGCACGACACGATGCAAAACATCCGCAGTCGTCATTCAAAGTTGGTGATCTGGTCCTTCGTAAAATAGCTAGTAATGATCCAAGTATGGTCAAAACATCCCCAAAGTATGAGGGTCCTTTTCAAATAACAAGAATAATATCTAGTGTAACGTGTGAATTATTGAAAGATGATTCCTCCTTGGTTAAAGTTCATGTGTCACAATTGAAACCGTTTATTTTGCGAAAATAAATCCTTCAAGCCGAGGGATATGACACGTTTCTGAATTTTGTAATTAATTTTGTAATTGGTTTTTCATTGATTTTTAATGTGTGATCAATAACTCTTATCATCATTAGAAAAAAAGAACAATTAATAAACAAAAGAACAACAACATGGTAAATTTGCCTCTTTATTTAAAACAAACAAACACAAATTAGATAAAGATTTAAAATAAAACATTTCTTTGAAAGTTAAAGCAAAAATAAAACGTTACAATATAAAATTCAACTCATTTTGCAGATTTATTTTGAATTTTATAGAAAACTACTAAATTCTATTGGAACGCTTTTATTTAGAAATTAACTCTTTTTAGTATTGTTTTGAGTAATTCTCTAATATCTAGCATATTTTCATTCTAAAATATTCCTTAAAACTTCTTAAAATCTGAAATTAGCTTTTCTTCAACACACACAATACTTTAAAATTTGATTTCATTTAATTAGATTTGCATACCAACCCTTTGTACATATATCAATTGTGTTGATATTTTTTATATTTTTCATCTAACTAACTTTAATACTAATTTTCTACATATTTAAACTATTTCTTTCTTTTCTTTCAAAATTTTGTTTATCTTTAAAGTGCAAGTGTCCCTAGGGGGACATAAAGCTCTAAGTCGAAATAAAGAATAAAGAATAAATCAATATAATTAGATTATTTTGAAGATTCATATTTATTAATATTGCCACGTTTTTATTTTTAAAACGCTAATTTTCTGTTTTGTAAAACTTTAATTTTAAAGTTCATTATTTTAAAAGTGAAATGTTTGTTAATGGAATAGACATTTTACCTCAACTCATTTTATTGCCGCTTTCTTTTACAAGCCATTTGTTTTCATATCTATTTTTACATATCGTTTTTATTGAGTTTTTACTAATTTTGCATGTACATCATTGACTTTTAATGAATGAGAAAAAGAAATTGAAAATAAACATATGAAAAATTAAAGTAACACCTTAAAGGAATTTATGTGCAATTGAAAATTGTTTTTTTGTAACGTCTCATATTCCCCTTCTTGAAGCATTTATTCTCGGGTAATAAATGGTCGAAGTTGAGATATGTGAACGCGTCTTGCTTGCTTTTGGTCTTTCAGAGAGATATCGTAGGTTACATCAGATATCTCTTTTTGAATGACAAATGGTCCTTCATATTTTGGTGATGTCTTGATAAGACGAGGGTCGTTGAAGGCAATTTTTCTTATGACTAAGTCTCCTTCTTTAAAGACATACTTGGGGTGATGGCTATCGTGTTTAATCTTCCACTTACTTCTAATTTGTTTTGTCCGCAGGCTAGCTTTCTTCCTGGCTTCTTCAATTGTAATTGGAGTTTGGTCAGCAAATTCGGGTACATTACCGATTCCATACATTAAGAAAAGCGGTGAAAAAACAGTCACGTCATGTGGTGTGGAATTATAATTTTTGACAACTTGCGGTAACAATGAGCTCCATTTACATCTAGGTTTCCCTAGAACAGCTATTCTCAGTTTTGTCATTATCGTATCATTTAATTTCTCACAAATGCCATTGCACTGAGGATGATAAGGCGAATTATATGTGTGTTTAATTTCTTGTAAAGAAATAAATTTGTTGAACTCTTTTGATATAAAATTTTTGTCATTATCTGTTAAGATAGTATTGATCGAATTAACAGATTTGATTATCTTATCAAGGCATTGAGTGACAACTTGAGCAGTGTTTGTTATTGTGGGATATGCCCATAGATAACGAGTTGCGTGATCAACAAAAACTTGAATGAATTTATGCTTTGTGTTAGCTGCTGCTGTTCCCAGTACAATAGTGTCACAACCGATCATTTGTAATGGTTGGATATTTGACGTTGGAGTGATCATTTCTCCTAAAGTTGGTTCATGTCTGACCTTCACTAGTTGACAAGATTTACAAGATCGAACATAATTCTTGATATAAGTTGTTATTCCTTTCCACCAATAACATTGAGTTATACGTTTGCATGTTTTGGTTATTGATGGGTGACTCAATGAATCGTGATATTCTTCCAATATTTTTTTGGTAAGCGAGTTTGGGACAACTGCTTTAAAAACTCATTTTTGTTTGATCATTACCACACCGTCGTGAGTGTGGGAATTTTTCAAGAAACTCAAATCTGAATTTTGTTGGTGTTCTTGAAGTTCTTGAGTTGCAATGTTAACAACTGGGAGTCTTGATAAGGCGTCAACATGAGTTTGTTGCTTTCCAGAACGATGAACGATGTTACATGACTTCGAGGATAAACTAAGAATCTATCTAAAATACTTAGGTTTCGGTTTCTTCATGGTGAAAAGCCATTGGAGCGCCGCATGATCAGTGATGATTTCAAATGGTTGGTTTTCTATGTATACATGAAAGTGATCAGTTGCTTGTATTACGGCTAGGCATTCCATCTCATAAGCAGAATAATTCTCTTGGTGTGGTTGCAGTGTTTTGGAGTAATAAGCAATTACATGTTCCTCATTGTCTGGACCAATTTGTGTTAGGATTGCTCCAATTCCATATTTGGAGGCATCTGTATAAACTTTAAAGGGGTAGTCCGGGTTGTAAATAGCAAGGACAGCTTTTTTAGAAGTTTAGCGAACGACTCCTCTACTTCCTCATTCCAGATGAAGGGCTGATTCTTCCGAGTGAGTCGAACCAAGGGGAATGAAATTTTAGAAATGTCCTTCACAAATTTTCTGTAATAATTTGCCAATCCCATGAACTGACGAACTTTCTTTACAGTATCAGGTCTTGGAAAGTCTTGAATAGATTTTACTTTTCCTGGATCAGGTTTTATTTGGTTGTGACTGATGATATGTCCGAGGTATTTTACTTCAGTTCTTCCAAAAATACATTTCGACAATTTTAATTTCATGTTGTACTGTCTTAATTTGTCAAAAATTTTACTAAGAAGCTCTATGTGCTCTTGCCATGTTTTCGTGTACACCAATATGTCATTTTGGAGGAAAGAGCAAGTTCCATTCCATAATAATTCACCTAGAATATGTTGGATTATCCTTTGAAACGTTGAAGCAGCATTTTTTAAACCAAATGGCATCACTAAATACTCATAATGACCATCGTTTGTGACAAATGCAGTTTTTTGAATAGATTGCGGGTCCATTTCGATCTGCCAATAACCCCATGCAACATCAAGGGTAGAGAAGAATCTGGATCCATGAAATCGATCAAACATGTCCTGTATGTGAGGTAGGGGTTGCCTGTCATCCAGTGTGATCTCATTAAGACGTCTGTAATCAATGCACATCCTTTTATTTCCATCCTTCTTGGGAACCATGACAACAGGAAATGCCCAAGGAGAATCTGAAATTCTTATTAACTTGTGTTCGAGAAGTTCTTTAACTTGTTCAGCTATCTCTTCATACTCTTTTAGAGGACGACGATAGGGTCTAAGAGAAATTGGTTGTTCACTTTTCGTGATGATCTTATGTTGTTGTTATGTATTAATAGATTATTTATCATCATCATTTTCTTGTATAAATACTTTGTTTTAATTAAAATGTATGTATGCAAAAATGACTAGCGTTGCGTCGTAAATCTTTTAAACTAAATACATAATAAATTGGCGACGAAGGTAAATCTTTTATTAAGTTAAAGCTGAAGTAAATATTTTATTTTCACTAAGTTAAAGCTTAGGTAAGTGAACTTTATTTTTAAAATGGCAAATTTTGGAAACATAGAAGCTTTTGATCCTAAAAATCCAGAGAAATGGATAACGTACTTTGAAAGAATGAATTTTTTCTTCCTGGCTAATGATATTGTAAAACCTGAAAGACGAAAGGCTATTTTTCTTACGCTAATAGGCGCTGAAACTTATGCATTAGCAAGATCGTTGGCCTCGCCAAAAGAGTTATCTTTCGTAGAATATGATAACTTAATTAAATTGTTGACCGATCATTTTTCTCCTAAGCCAAATATAATAGTACAAAGATTCTTGTTCAATAAAAGAAATCAGGGTGATGAATCAGTTAGTGCTTATATTGCCGAGCTAAGAAGGTTAAGTGGAGATTATGAATTTGTTGATCTAGATGATCGCTTAAGAGATAAACTAGTTTGTGGCTTGAGAAATGAATCTCTGGTTAAAAGACTATTGTCTGAAAAAGACTTGACCTTTGAAAAGGCTGTGAATTTGGCAATATGTGATGAATCGGCTAGTGCAGACGCCAGTATGTTGCAAGAAAAAATTACAGAAGTAAATATGATGAAAAAAGCTAGCAAAACTGAACCACCTAATTTTAAATCGGGCAAAGTTCATTTTAGAGAATTCAAGAAATTTAATAATAAAATAATTATTTGCATACGTTGTAAAGGAAATCATATGCGAAATGTTTGTAAATTCCGAAATGCTAACTGTTTTAAATGTGGCAAAATAGGTCATGTACAAATGGCTTGCTTAACAAATGTTGGTAAGTCGGGAAACCTATATAGGGCTAATAGTAATCCAACTTTATGTTGCCTGAGAAGGGAAGAGATAAGCAATCCTTATTATATAACAGCAAATTTGGATAACCACGATGTACACATGTTGATTGATTCGGGAAGTGAATACTCATTATTGAATAAAGAAACCTTTCTTGAATACTGGAAATTGACGCAACTTAAAAGATCTCAGATACTTCTAAATACTTGGTCATCCAGTCAAGTAAAAATTCTTGGGAAACTCTATGTTAAAGCAAGGCTATCCCATGGTAGTAGAAGTTTGCAAATTTTAGTGGCTGATGGTTTAGGTCCCAACATTCTGGGAAGGCAATGGTGTTCTGCTTTTCGCCTGAAGTTAAACTTTTTAAACTCATTGGAAACTAATCCTATTTCACCTGATTTCTAGGAATTGTTTAAGGAGGAAATTGATGCCTATAATGGACCTTTGATCCATATTGATATTCCTGATAATGCTGAGCCCGAATTTGTGAAGGCCAGAACCGTGCCGTTTGCTCTACGAAATTTAGTAGATGAAAAATTGAAAGCATTAGAGGAACAAGGAATTATTGAACCAATAAAATTTTCTAAATGGGCATCACCAATTGTTACGGTTCTAAAAAATGATGGTAAGGTATTTACTAAATTAGATATGGCCCAAGCCTATCAACAATTAAAGGTGGATGATGAATCTTCTGAAATTCTTACCATTAATACGCCCAGAGGATTGTATAGATTTAAACGGCTTCCCTTTGGATTGAATTCCGCAGTTGGAACCTTCCAAAGATTTATGGACACTCTTCTAATGGGGATTGATGGAGTAGCAGTTTATTTGGACGATGTCCTTATATCAGGAATAAATTGCGGTGACCTTATGAAAAAAACGGAAACAGTTCTTTTGCGTTTCAAGGAAGCAGGACTCCGTCTTAAAAGAAACATATGTAAATTTTATGTTCCAGAAATTGAATTTTTAGGAATGAAAATTGACAATAAAGGAATTAATCCATCCGAAGAAAAGTTGAGAGCAATTAAAGATGCCAGACCACCATCTAATAAAAAATAATTGATGTCTTTTTTAGGACTTTTAAATTATTATGAGAGGTTTTTAAGAAATAAAGCCACAGTAGTTGAACCTCTTCATAGACTTTTACACAGTAATAATCCTTGGAAATGGAACAGAGAGCATCAAAGAGCCTTTAAAGAAGCTAAAAGCTTAATCAGTTCTGAGTCTGTTTTAGCTCATTTTGATGATAATCTGCCTATTCTGGTCAGCTGTGATGCTTCTGAGTATGGCATTGGAGCCATATTGTCCCAAGTGGATCATGGAGTCGAAAGACCAGTTGTATTCGCCTCTCGAACTTTAAATAAAACTGAGAGAAGATATGCAGTAATTGATAAAGAGGCATTAGCGGTTATTTTTGGTGTATCAAAATTTTCACAGTATCTTCTAGGGAGAAAATTTAAAATATTAACGGATCATAAGCCCCTAGTTGGAATGTTTAACCCCAAAAAGCCGATACCTCAAGTGCTATCGCCGCGCATGTTGAGATGGTGTTTGACTTTGGCTGCGTATACTTATACTATAGAGTATAAACCGGGAAAAGTAAATTGTAATGCCGATGCATTAAGTAGACTGCCTTTAAATGAATGTCCAAGTGTAGTTCCGAACCCTTCAGAGGTGTTCTTTATAGAATCGGAACATGCTGCAATTAATTCTTCGGAAGTGGCAAAAATAACTAGTAAAGATCCAATCCTTTCTAAGGTTAAATTCTGGGCAATGAATGGGTGGCCTGAAAGGAAAGTTGATGATAGATTTAAAGATTTTGTCTCCAAATCTAATGAAATATCAGTTCATAAAGATTGTTTATTGTGGGGGAGCAGGGTGATTATACCTGAAAGATTAAGAAAATATATTTTAAATCTTTTACATGATACTCATATGGGCATAGTGGGGACAAAAGCGCTAGCTCGAGGATTATGCTGGTGGCCCAAGATGGATGGAGATATTGAACGGATGATATCCAGCTGTACGGTTTGTTTGTCGTGTAGTCACGATCCGCCAAAAACTGACGTATATCCTTGGATTTGGCCATCAAGACCTTGGTCGAGACTACATATTGATCATGCGGGTCCCTTTCAAGGAAAACTCTTTTTGGTTGTAATAGATGCCTATTCTAAGTGGATTGAGGCTAAAATCGTGTCTACAACATCTACTGAGACTACCATCAATAGCCTAAAGGAAATATTCGAGACCCATGGGTTGCCGGATGTGATAGTTTCATATAATGGTACGTCCTTCACATCGGAACTTTTCAGGACTTTCTTAAAAAGAAATGGCGTGAGGCACATCTTGTGTGCGCCTTATCATGCAGCGTCAAATGGGCAGGTGGAGAGAGCTATTCAAACGCTTAAAAATCTGTTAAGAAAGAACAGCTCGGTAAATTGGACGACTAGATTATCTATATCTTTGTTATCCATGAGAATAGCTATAAACAGCACGACGCAAAAATCCCCAGCCCAGTTGTTGATGAACAGAAACCTGAAGAGTGTGTCGGAGGGAAGGATACGACAGGAGGACAGGTTCATAAGAAATTGGAAACCCCATAGAGTAGTAAATGAAGGACAGGCAGTTATAGCACGAGGGTACCATGGCCCCAGATAGCTACCAGGTGTAGTGCAAGAAAAAACTGGTCCGGTTTCTATCAAGGTAGAAACAGGTGACGGAGCAATCTTAAACCGGCATTTAGATCAAGTCAGAGGTTGTGGAGAAAGTGAAGTAACTCCGTCTACATCGTCAACTCCACAAGAGTCAACTAATATTGAAGACCTCCAAGCTGATCAGGAAATGGATCCTGCTGGTGAAGCATCGGGTCCTACTTTGAGAAGGTCCTCAAGATTATGAAGGCCTTCGAAGTTTTTTGAAATGTAAATTTTTGTTGTGGGGAGAAGTTGTTATGTATTCATAGATTATTTATCATCATCATTTGCTTGTATAAATACTTTGTTTTAATTAAAATGTATGTATGCAAAAATGACTAGCGTTGCGTCGTAAATCTTTTAAACTAAATACATTATAGTTGTATAGCTACTTTTCCCAAATCAATGGCATGCTGACAAAATACATTCCTATTGCGTTCAAGTAATTTTTTTAATTCATGCTCTCTTATCTCTTCTAGATGATTTACAAGAATTGGATTTTGTAATCCATCAAATTTGGTGTAAATTGTTTTATCTTTGACATCTATTAAAAGATTAAAAAGAGATGCAACATCTAATCCGATCAAGAGTGGATATTTAAAGTTCTTCATTACATGGAGAGTTACAGGTTTAATTAGTTTATCTATTCTTACCTTGGTCTGAAGGCTTCCACATGTCCTGGTAACACCATCCGCTTGGCTGATGTGAATGTCTGAATTTGGTTGAAGTTGAAGACGGGTTCGCTTGAACAATCGCCAAATGATTATTGATACTGTTGCTCCAGTATCCACAAATGCTTGCGCAGGAATTCCATTTACTTCAACACTTATGTTGATAAGCTTGAAAGCTCCTTGTGTAGGGGTATTTGTCAAAGTACTTACATTCAACAATTCCGGGGCTCCGCATACTTGTTTCACTGAAGTGTTTTGATTAGGCCTATCCTTTTTATAATTAGGATCATAATCCTCACAATCTGTGTCCCAATGTTTAATTTTTATTCCCTTTTTCGAACATATTGGACACCAGAATGGGCAAACATTTTTTCTATTATCATTATTTTTTGTCGCGAGATGTATTTTGTTTTTAGGCTTAAACTGAATTGAAGCCCTATTTTGTTCAATTGAAGCTGCGATATGAAACCATTTTGTGGCGTCAGTTGGCTGTGCAGAAGCAATTAAATCTTTCCAATCATTTGGAAGTCCGTCTGTTAATAAATGAATCTGTTCCTCCTTCGTTAGATGGGTTTGATTTAACAGGCGAATTTTATCTTGAAAATAATTTTCTATTGATTCTTTTCTCGTTTTTTAATCTTCGATGTGATGCTGAGACAATTGGATTTGCGTTGTATGAACCAAATCTTTGAATCAACATTTCCTTTACAACTTCCCATCTTTTTTTATTGCAGGATTTGAAATAATCTCGTCTGCATACCATTCAAGTGCTGAATCTGTCAAGTAGTACATAAGATTTTTGATTTTTTTCATCTTCCTTTAAAGAATTATTTTCAAAATCATATAATTTGATCCATGACTCAGGCCTAATTGCCGACTTCGAGCCGTTGAATTTTTGCAACCGGTTGTTTGGATTTTCCGCCATTTTTTTTCCCCGTATCCTGTCGGCTGCGCCAAATGCCACGTTTTTATTTTTAAAACGCTAATTTTCTGTTTTGTAAAACTTTAATTTTAAAGTTCATTATTTTAAAAGTGAAATGTTTGTTAATGGAATAGACATTTTATCTCAACTCATTTTATTGCCGCTTTCTTTTACAAGCCATTTGTTTTTATATCTATTTTTACATATCGTTTTTAATGAGTTTTTACTAATTTTGCATGTACATCATTGACTTTTAATGAATGAGAAAAGGAAATTGAAATAAACATATGAAAAATTAAAGTAACACCTTAGAGGAATTTATGTACAATTGAAAATTGTTTTTTTGTAACGTCTCAATATATACAATATGTATATTACAATAAATAATTTATTATTTATTATACAGAAAGAATCAAGTTTATATTATCAGAAATCGATAGAATCCTTAAATGATTGAGCATATAAATCCGTTTGTTCCGATTAATCTTCAATATTAATAGACATTAGATATTTTAAAATTTGCTTTATTTTTAATGTTTTATATGTTTATTCAATTAACGTTTTTATAGAAATATATATTTTTGAAAATAGCATCTCAAAAATAAATATCAAGAAAGCCCCATGTCCAGAATGCATCAGTAATAATATGATCAAATATGCAGTTACACTTTTAATCCGGAGATTACTACAAATATTCAACAAGTGTATTGAATTAGATTATTATCAGGATATATGGAAATACTCCATTGTAAAGATCATACGAAAATCTGATAAAATAAACCATGAAACATTATATAATGTAATATTTGCCAACTGTGCGGTCGTGTTTTGCATCGCTCTTCTCGATTAGCTAAGTACTTGTTGCTGGTTGGTTTGTAATTCCAAAAGGAGTCCAACAACAAAATATTTTTCGTAAAATCAACTTTTAATTACATATTTTTCTAATACAAATTATCAGAAGGGGTTAAATTGTTGTATACATGTTGACGTTCTTTTTGTTTATGTCTGTCGTGGTCAAATAACATTTTAAAATTATACAATTTTAAAATATATGTGTTTGATATATTATATATAAATATTTACATTTTACATGATTTATGATTTATATTTAGAATGATTTTTAATTATTTTATTATATTTTTATATGACAACAAATAATGTGATATTAATGTTAATTTATATAATTTTAATAAGGTATATTTTATGAGCATTATCAACATATATAGTCACGACCGTCTTTCCACCGTCAATTCCTCAATTCCTCATGTCACGGATGCGCGCGCATCATCATTAGTATAATATAAAAAGCCATCAATGAAGAATGAATGTAAGATAAAAAGCCAACAATGAAGAGTAAATATGATATAAAAAGCCAACAATGAAGAATGAATGTAAGATAAAAAGCCAACAATAAAGAGTAAATGTAATATAAAAAGCCAACAATGAAGAAAAAATGTAAGATAAAAAGCCAACAATGAAGAGTAAATATAATATAAAAAGCCAACAATGAAGAATAAATGTAAGATAAAAAGCCAACAATGAAGAGTAAATATAATATAAAAAGCCAACAATGAAGAATGAATGTAAGATAAAAAGCCAACAATGAAGAGTAAATATGATATAAAAAGCCAACAATGAAGAATGAATGTAAGATAAAAAGCCAACAATGAAGAGTAAATGTAATATAAAAAGCCAACAATGAAGAATAAATGTAAGATAAAAAGCCAACAATGAAGAGTAAATATGATATAAAAAGCCAACAATGAAGAGTGAATGTAAGATAAAAAGCCAACAATGAAGAGTAAATGTAATATAAAAAGCCAACAATGAAGAATGAATGTAAGATAAAAAGCCAACAATGAAGAGTGAATGTAATATAAAAAGCCAACAATGAAGAATGAATGTAAGATATAAAGCCAACAATGAAGAGTGAATGTAAGATAAAAAGCCAACAATGAAGAGTGAATTTAAGATAAAAAGCCAACAATGAAGAGTAAATGTAATATAAAAAGCCAACAGAGTGAATGTAAGATATAAACCCAACAATGAAGAGTGAATGTAATATAAAAAGCCAACCTTGAAGAATGAATGTAAGATAAAAAGCCAACAATGAAGAGTAAATATAATATAAAAAGCCAACAATGAAGAGTGAATGTAAGATAAAAAGCCAACAATGAAGAGTAAATGTAATATAAAAAGCCAACAGAGTGAATGTAAGATAAAAAGCCAACAATGAAGAGTAAATATAATATAAAAAGCCAACAATGAAGAGTAAATCTCTATATATATATATAAATGAATGTTTGTCTGTTTGTATGTTTGTTTGTATGTCCGGTATACAAATTCGCAGTAGTTCACTAATTCAAACCAAAATTTCCATACATAGGTAAAAAAATACGGGGAAAACGATAGGCTATTTAAAAATATATATAAATCAATTATTAAAACTATATATTTTTAGTCAGAAAATGATGATGACGATATTGCTGTATCATGTTTGATTATCAGATACAAAATTATATCGGGAAAAATTCCAAAAAGCAGAGACCACGGGTGAAACCAGTTCATTATTTTGTACGCAGGAACAAAATTCTAACAGAAAAACATTCATTCGAGCAGAAAACAAAAGCCAGATCATCTTTCTATAAAAATATCGCTTCTCAGACACAAAGTTTGCAGCGGGACGTTTCACAAGTGTGACATCCACGGCGCCAATTTATAATTGTAACAAATAGTATTTGAATAAAAACATTTAATCGGGTAAAACCCGGGCGTTGCCCGGGTCATTCGTCATTAATATATAGTCACGACCGTCTTTCCTCAATTCCTCATCGCTGTCACGGATGCGCGCGCATCATCATTATGATCATTATCTTCTATAGAAGCTTCTATCTTTATAATTATGTATATTTACAAAAAGTCAATTCCCTCGCGCCTCTAGCGGTGAAAATGAGGGGTAATACCAGCTGACCTAATGTACATGTAAAGTTTGGAGCGGGACGTTTCACAAGAGTGACATCCACGGCTTCAATTTATAATTGTAACAAATAGTATTGGATTAAAAACATTCAATCGGGTAAAACACGGGCGTTGCCCGGGTCATTCGTCTAGTATATTTATAATATGAATATTTTAATTTAATATTTGAATTAAATATTTATTAAACAAATTAAAACTTATAATGAAAATATGAAAAGTTAATATTTAGTATTCGCTACATCACTCCCTCTTCAGTAACTTTCGTTACGCTACACAATCCATAAATCGTACAGGGCGCCGAATTGTTCTTCCGGAACGGGATGTTCCGGCGTCTCCGGCGTCGTTGTGAAGGAAAGGAGTTGACTTTTCGCACCATAGTACTTTTCCTGATGGTAAAGGATATTGTTGAAACTTGAGGTTAGTTTGTTGTTTTAAGGATATCAACTCGGTGTCATTGATCTGTTTCAATGCTATTTCATTGTAATCAATCATTGACACTTCTTCTATCCTTGATAATGTATCTGCTACAATATTGCTTTTTCCATCAACATGTTCAATATTTGTAGTGAATTGAGATATATATTGTAGATGCCTAAGTTGTCTTGGTGATGCTTTTTCATTTCTTTGAAGGAAGGCATACTTTAAAGGCTTATGATCAGTGTAAATTTTGAAGTCTCTTCCTTCCAGCATGTTTGAAGTTTTTAACAGAAAGGTAGATTGCCAATAGTTCACGGTCATATGTGCTATAGGACTTCTGGGTATCATTTAATTTCTTGGAGTAAAAGGCTATGGGTTTCCAGCCATTCTCCTCATATTGTTGAAGGACTGCTCCGACTGCCCAATTCGAAGTGTCTGTGCTCAAAGACAGAGGTAATTCTGAATTGGGATATGTTAGCATTGCAACATTTGATAGGTCTTGTTTACATTTTTCAAACTTAGATTTTACTTCGGTAGTCCATGGGGGGGGAATTTTCCTTTTGTCCTTTTTTCTGGCACCTTTCAGGAATTCATGTAATACAGCTTGTGTTTCGGCTGCATCTTTTAGGTATCTTCTATAGAAATTTATCATACCCAGAAAGGTTCGCAAATCTTGTATTGTTTCAGGTAATTTATATTCTTGAACTGCCTTGGTTTTTGAGGGTAAAGGCCTTGATCCTTCCTTTGTGATCAGATGTCCAAGGAATTCCACTTCTTGCACTCCAAACTTTGATTTATTGGCATTTGATTCTAAGGCCATGCTTTGAAGGTCTTTCAAAGATCATCTCCAAGTGAGTTTCATGCTCTTCCTTGTTTGTGGAAGCTATTAGGATGTCATCAATGTATGGGAAGACAAAGTCTAGGCCAAATAGTACCTCATTGATAAATCTTTGGAAAGTCGCAGGGGCGTTTCTGAATCCAAAACTCATTACGTTGAATTCGAACAATCCAAATTGTGTTATTACAGCTGTTTTCTCCTTGTCTTCTTCAGCTATTGGGATTTGGTAATTTGCTTTAAAAAGGTCAATTCTGGAAAATAGTATTTTTCCTCTCAATATATGATGAAAATCTTCTAATCTAGGAATGGGGTACCGGTCAGGAATGGTTATATTATTCAATCTACGATAGTCCCCACATGAGCGGTTTCTACCATCTTTCTTTAACGTCATGTGTAATGGGCTTGCCCATTGAGATTTGGATGGACGAATAATGTCATTTTCCAGCATATATTGGAATTCTTGCTTTGCTATTCTGAGGCGTTTTGTGTCCAATTATCTTGCTTTTGAAAACACAGGAGGACCTGTTGTTGTGATTTGATGTTCGACTTTGTGCAATAATTTGGCTGGTACCAAATTGGGTGTACAAAGGTTTTTGTATTTAGAAATTAATCTGGTTATTGCATCAGTGTTGTTCGTCGTACTAACTATAAATTCTTCAGAAATGGCAGATATTTGTCCTTTTACGGCTAGTTTGGTATTTGCATCTATTATTTTTTCCCCATGTATATCTATTAGTAGATTAAATTTATTTGGAAAGTCAGCACCCAAAATTCCCTTATCAATTTTTGCAATTAAAAATGGAAATGTGAAATCTCTACGCAGGCCTAAATCAATTTCGAGCAGTTTTGTACCATAGGTATCAATTTTGGTACCATTTGCAGCATAGAGCTTGAGTTCAGCTTGCTTTTTGTCTTCACTTTTTGCGGGTATCAAGCTGACATCTGCACCACTGTCCACTAAGAAACGCAATCCCGTTTGTTTGTCCTGGACAAATAGGCGAGATTTGCGGTAATGGATGGCTTGTTCAGCAGCAGAGCTTACCACTAATTCTGCTGCTGAATGGAGTTTTCCGATCTCCATTCACATGGTGGGATGCATTTTGAAGGGGTACATCTTTTACCAAATTTGAAGTGGTAATAACAAAATTTTCCTTTAGGATTATATATTTTTCTTGATCGGTTACGATCGTTAAAACGACCACTAGAGCTACCACTCTCGCGGGTTCTGCCACGTTGATTTAGTGAAAGTTTTCAATTTGTAGTTCAAGGGATTCTATTTTTTTTAAAGTTCGGTAGTGTTTTTATTAGATTTATTAGTGGAAAAAATTTCAGCTGAAGGGTTTAGATCAGAAATTTTATCTGCCATTACAGCTAACTTATCCAAATCTTCCTCACTTACAACAATTATGCTTCTAATGGTCTGTGGAAGTTTTTCTAACCAGATGGTTTTCATCATATTGATAGAAATGTCATCCGGAGATAATGAACGCAGTTTTTGCAGAAGCTGACTCGGCTTCATATCCCCTAGTTCTATTCCTGAAATGAGTTGTCTGATACGGGAAGTTTCACTTTCTTTAAAGAGTTTCAAAAGTCTTTCTTTAGCAAAAGAATATTTATTTTCCTCTGGCGAGGTTATTATGTCCCATAAGTTTTCAACATATTTAGGTTCTAACTGCGATATCAAATAGTTGAACCTAGTTTTTTCACTAGTTACATTATTAATGGAAAATTGAGCCTCAATTTTATAAAACCAAATCTCAGGTTTTTCGCGCCAAAATGGGGGTATTTTAATGCTTACCTTGCAGGCTTCATGGTAGGGTTCCGTTCCGCCGCCGCTCGTTAGCTTCTCTTCGGTCGCCATCTTGAATTTCGAAAAATAAAGTTTGTTCTTCTTGATTTAATTGTTCTTTTTAATTCCGGCCTACCAATTGTTGCTAGTTGGTTTGTAATTCCAAACGGAGTCCAACAACAAATTAATTTTCGTAAAATCAACTTTTAATTACATTTATCTAATACAAATTATCAGAAGGGGTTAAATTGCTGTATACATCAATACTTAAAGTTGCACCGCATAAGTTTCTTTTCTGTGAAAAATCAATATTTATTTCAAAGAGAAATATCTACCATTTCTAACTTTTTTGGATGACGTATGAGAGGGTGAAAATATGAAGAGTAATGGTCTATATATAATTGGATGACGTATGAAAGGGTGAAAATATGAAGTTGTGGGTTCGATTCCCGCCCCTGGACACTTTTATTTTTCCGTTCGCCATCACTCTTCATATTTTCACCCTTTCATACGTCATCCAATTATATATAGACCATTACTCTTCATATTTTCACCCTTTCATACGTCATCCAAAAAAGTTAGAAAAAGTAGATATTTCTCTTTGAAATAAATATTGATTTTTCACAGAAAAGAAACTTATGCGGTGCAACTTTAAGTATTGCTTTATAATCATACGCCGCAGTCCTTTATAATGTATTGTTGTATACATGTTGACGTTCTTTTTGTTTATGTCTGTCGTGGTCAAATAACATTTTATAATTATACAATTTTAAAATATATGTGTTTGATATATTTTATATAAATACTAGCGGACGTACCCGGCTTCGCCCGGGTTTTACCCGAGTAAAAGTTTGTCTAACGAATCTCTCGATAAAGTGAACATTTTTTTCCCGGTCCCTTGAAAAATGCTCGATAAGTTGAATAAAATCAATATTAATTGGTTCCCTCGGTAATTGGAAGTTAAAGGAATAGTATCTTGCCTTGGAATTGTATCATTATTCTTGTATGGATGTACCCGGCTTCGCCCGGGTTTTACCCGAGTAAAGATTTGTTTAACGAATCTCTCGATAAAGTGAACATTTTTTCCCGGTCCCTTGAAAAATACTCGATAAGTTGAATAAAATCAATATTAATTGGTTCCCTCGGTAATTGGAAGTTAAAGGAATAGTATCTTGCCTTTGAATTGTATCATTATTCTTGTCTCAACTAAATTGCCGTGTCATCCTGAATTTTGTCTTTCCTAATTCTCTACATTACAAAATCATCGTATCATCATGATAATATTTAGAGCAGATTGTTGAATTATAACAGATAAATTAGAATATTTATCTTGATTATTTCTAGGCGAAAAGTTATTTCAAAAATTTTATTTGCTAGAAACCTTCCCAGTACTATACTAAATAACTTCCCAAAGTTTCATGGCGATCCAATGAGTGGTTTGGTCAGGCATAAAGGACAAACAAACAAACAAACAAACAGACACACATACATTCATTTTTATATATATAGATTTACATTTTACATGATTTATGATTTATATTTAAAATGATGTTTAATTATTTTATTATATAATTATGACAACAAATAATGTGATATTAATGTTAATTTATATAATTTTAATAAGGTATATTTTATGAGCATTATATATTTATAAGATGAATATTTTATTTTAATATTTGAATTAAATATTTATTAAACAAATTAAAACTTATAATGAAATATGAAAAGTTAATATTTAGTAGCCGCTAAATATCTTGTCTTATTTTTCTTCTTTTAAATTTGAACTAAAATATATTATATATCTTTTCTGCGTCCGAAATTATTTTTATCTTAAAGATAGTTCAAATATCACTTAGATAGGGTTTTAATTTTTTTTTTTTTTGGACAGAAGACATGGGTTGTATTTTGAAATTAATAGATGTTAAACTCGATGAAATATTAACATATTTTAATAACAAATTTAAAACTAATAAAAAATAAAACAAATATGATCTAAATTACTTATCTTTAAGGATTACCCAGGCAAAAAGTGGTATTGAATCTATATCTGAGTTAGGTAAACAATATACGTACAATATATAGTTTGACCGACACAATAGAAAAAGGCTATAGATAAAACTTAGATAAAGTACTCAAAGAGATTCTGAAACAGACACCTTCTTATGCTCAAGTTGTGCGACAGGAAGTAGACCTAATCTGAATAAAACAGCAGTCATGTTGGGAATCTTTTAAGGTTCAGACAATGAAACAACAAATAACAAGTTTACTTACAGCTGAAGTGGTTTTAAAGAATTAGGCGATTTAACCTTTTATGAAAGTACTAGCGGATGTGTACCCGGCTTCGCCCGGGTTTTATCCGAGTGAAAGTTTGCCTAACGAATATTATTGATAATAATATTCGGGAACACACAGAATATTATGATAATATAATTCATTATGTCATATATTTATATAATATATGAAATTTATTTTTCGAGCAAACATATCCACTCTCTACTGAATAGATTTTTAAAAAGATATACATAAATAAAAATATCTCGAGATATACTACGTGATCATAGCCAAAAGGCCGAGAAACGATATTTTATATATAGAGATGACCAGGCTTCGTGTGTCTTCTGCTCGAGTGAATGTTTAGCTGGTAGAATTTTGTTTCTGCCTACTATTAATCGTTATCTGGCTTTACCTGTGGTCTGCTTTAGTGAATATTCCCCAAAACAATTTTTTAATGCAATCAAGCATGATACGGCAATATTGTCATAATCATTTCTGACTAAAAAAATATTGTTGCTCAGTACTTGGTTAAATATAGTTTTTATTGGTTAAAGTGCGACAAAAAAACTCTTACAGATTTAACTCTCTGTCCTGTTAAAATTTCAGCGAGATTAGTTACATATTGAGGGCGTGCATAGCCGACAAACATATATATATATATGTTCCCGACTTCGCCCCAAGTAAAAGTTTGCTTAACAAACATTTGTTAAAACGATTCTAGCAAACATCCAATCCCTACTGAATCTATACTTGTCTACCTTCTCGATAATTTTTTCCCGGTCCTTTGAAAAATACTCGATAAGTTGAAAAAAATCAGTATTAATTGGTCCACTCGGTAATTTGAAGTTGAAGGAATAGTATCTTGCCACAAACGAAGATTTGTAAATAACTGTATTTAGCGAATTTACCCGGCTTCGCACAGTTTTTATCCGAGTAAAAGTTTGCCTAACGAACATTTGTTAAAACGATTCTAGAAAACATCCAATCCACCTCTATATTGATTTATAAACGTATCAACATATATAGTCACGACCGTCTTTCCTCATCGCTGTCACGGATGCGCGCGCATTATCATTATCATTATCATTATCTAATGATAATAATAATAATTATTATTATTATATTATTATTATTTTATTATCAACATATATAGTCACAACCGTCTTTCCTCAATTCCTCATCGCTGTCACGGATGCGCGCGCATCATCATTATGATCATTATCTTCTATAGAAGCTTCTATCTTTATAATTATGTATATTTACAAAAGGTCAATTCGCTCGCGCCTCTAGCGGTGAAAATGAGGGGTAATACCAGCTGACCTAATGTACATGTTAAGTTTGGAGCGGGACGTTTCACAAGAGTGACATCCACGGCTCCAATTTATAATTGAAACAAATAGTATTTGAATAAAAACATTCAATCGGGTAAAACACGGGCGTTGCCCGGGTCATTCGGCTAGTATAAATATAAATATGGTTATATGCGTTTAAATATATTTTTGAAACACATAATTTTTTGAAAACATTTATTATATTTTAAATAAGAAATTGTCACTTTTGTGAATTTGATAATTAATCATTTCTTTTTTCTCAATGAATTATATATATTAATTTAAAATTTCATTTTTGTTATCATCATCACAAACAATGTAATTTTTTTATATAAAAAAACGATAATAACAACAATTAGGGGCTCAAAAATCATTTATTATGGTTAGCAGCTCCGTAAATAAAGATATTTTCACAACAACAATTAAAGTTGCATCATCATTTTTATAAAACAACAACAAATTAAATTAACAATATAAAAATATATTTTAACATTACATTTTAACATTTAACACAAAATCGTTACAATTTTTTCTTTAAATATATATTAATATTGAAATGCCAAGTATTTTTTACGTCATTGGAATATTATATTACTAAATTCTCAAATTAAATTTATTATACTTGGAAAACATTTTAAGCATTGTTACAATTTATAAATATAATTTCACCAGACGCCGCTAGAGGCGCTGCTTGCGAGTGAAAGTAGAAAATTTGCAAATAAAATTGCAAAGAATATTTATTTCAAATCAAATTCAAACCAGAAATCTTCCCAGTAGTATAGTAAATAACTTCCTAAAGTTTCACGGCGATTGGATAATCTTACCTTTTAAAAACATTCATCGTGTGAACAAACTAACATTCATTGTGTAAACAAACCACGTGTTAATTATTAACCAATCAAATTCATTTATCGTCGCGACCAGTGCTGCGCCAAAGCGGTAAATGACTGGAACTAACGCTTTTTGGTTTTTTATTTTTTAAAAAAAGCACATTTACTTTTTTAGTTTTTTGAATAGCCTATATGTTAAACGGAATCTTCAGCTACCTACATGCGAAATTCCATAATGATTGAGTCGGTAGATTTTGCGTGAAGCGATAACAAACATCGATTTCGCATTTCATTTTTATATATATAAGGATTTTCAATTTATTATTTTCAAAGAGAGATAGAAAAGAACATTTAACAATTTACATTACAATTACTAATTTTTGTAAACAAAACCAACACTCCTTTGTTCTAGTTTTTTTATTACAGTGTTGTCAGTCTAAAAGTATTTCAAGATCATTGATTTACTATTCTTCTTTTTTTTTCCAACATTCCCTCTTAAATCAGTGATCTTATCACATTCAACAGTTTCTTCACTTGACTCATGTTTTAAATGGTTGTCATAAGAAGGGATTTGAATTTGTCAAACTTTGGTCTGGCTAGAGGTTTTGTTAGGATGTCTGCAATTTGGTGTTCTGTTGGACAATATATCAGGTTAAACTTTTGAGCTTGATCTTTCACAAAATGATATTTGACATCAATATGTTTAGTTTTAGTGGTGAATTGGCCTGATATCATAATTTTTATAGTGCTTTGGTTATCAACATAGAGATTTATATCAAAATTATCTGGAATTAATTCTTCTAATAGGGATCTTATGTATGACACTTCTTTGCATGCATCTGCTGCAGCAATGAACTCTGCTTCAGTGCTTGAAAGGGCAATTACAGGTTGCTTTCTGGAGCACCAACTTATAGGACCTCCACATAAGTATACTACATATCCTGTGGTATTTTTTCTAGTTTTAATATCTCCAGCAAAGTCAGATTCACAATAGACATTTAATTCAAATGGCATCTCTCCATCATATGATATGCCTAAATTGGTGGTGTGATATAAATATCTTAGGGTTCTTTTGATGTTTATAATATCTTGAGTTGTAGGATCATGCATTGACCTGCTTTAAAAATTTGTGGCAAAGGTCATGTTTGGTCTAGTTTTGTTTGTCAAATATAAAAGGCTTCCAATTGCTTGTCTGTAGGGAAATTTGTTATCATTTGATATTTCTAAGTTTTTGTCTACTTCTTTTACTACATCTGTAATGGGAGTGGGTACTGGTTTTGAGTTTTGCATATTATATCTTTCAAGAACTGAATTTGCATAATTTTCTTGTGAAAGTAAAATTTTATTTTTTTTCCTCAAAACACAAATTTATTCCCAAAAAAGTTATTGGATCATTGTTTATTTTAACTTCAAACTCTTGGGATAGTTTTTCTAAAATATTATTTAATTCTTCTTCATTATCTCCCATTAAGATACCATCATCTACATATATTGCAAGGTACATATTTCCTTTGTTGGTTTTAAAAAGACATGGCTCTGATTTTAGTTGTATGAAATCTTGGGATTTGAGAAAGGTTTTTAATCTTTCATTCCATTTTAATGGGGCTTGCTTTAAACCATACAATGCCTTTCTTAACCTGCATATATTCCCTTTATAACCTTCTGGCAATTGAACATATATTTCTTCATCCAAAAACCCTTATAGAAAAGCTGTTTTTATGTCAAATGTTTTAAAAACAAACCTTCTCTTAGCCATTAGAGCAAAGTATATCCTTAAAGAGACAGTGCTTATAACTGGACTGAATGTCTCATCATAATCAATGCCTGCTTCTTGTTCAAAGCCTCTTACAACTAGTCTTGCTTTGTAGCGGCCATCTTCTTTCACTTTAAAGAGCCATTTAGAGGTCAGAATCTTCTTGTTTGACGCTTCATTTTCTTTTACTATTTCCCAAACTTCATTTTTGGCAAGAGACTCTTTTTCTTCTTTTATTGCCTTTTTCCATTTTTCTTGATTTGGACCAGATATAGCTTCCGAGTAAGTTAGAAGAGCTGATTCTGTTGTTCCATCCCGTTCTGAAAATAAGTCTTCATATCTTGATGGTGTTTGTAAACTACTTCTTGGTCTGAGATTATATTTTGAAGTACTTGGTTTTGTAGGGATATCTTCTTTGTCTTCAGAGACTTCTGGTAGACTTGGTTCTTCATTTAATTCTAGTTGATCTTCAGATTCTTCTTCTGGTTCGACAATAGGTATTTTTTCTTCTTTATTTATACATCCTTTATCTAAAAAAATTACATCTCTAGCCGTAAAGATTCGTTTGCTTTGTTCATCCTAAAGGCGATAACCATTTGGTGCATAACCTATAAAGGTATATTTTTTACTTCTGTCTTCCAATTTCTTTATGTGTTTTAGTGTTTTGACATAAGCTTCACAACCAAAAAGTTGTAAGTTTGACAAATTTGGTCTTTTGTTGAACCAAAGTTCTGCAGGGGTTTTCTCTAATTCTTGAGTAGGGCTTCGGTTCAGCAAATAGGCTGAAGCCCTTACAGCTTCTCCCCACATGTATTTTTCTACACCAGAATCAATCAAAAGAGCTCTAGTTTTCTCCATCAGGGTTCTATTTAATCTTTCGGCTTAGCCGTTTAGCTGAGGTGAGTGAGGTATGGTGAGATCCATAATGATTCCTTTAGCTTTGCACCAGGATTTTATATCTTCATTTACATATTCTCCGCCATTGTCACATCTTATTTTTGAAACTTTTAGATTCATTTGGTTTTCTGCTTCTGTAATAAATTCTTTTAGATATCCTTTTATTTCATATTTATTTTGTAACAAATACACATGACAAAAATGTGTGTAGTCATCAAGAAATGTTAGAAAATAGTTTTTGTTGTCATGGGTAGTGGGATCTAAAGGTCCACATACATCTGTATGGATTATTTCTAAAGGCCTTTTTGATTTTGTTCTAATGGAATTGAATGGCTTTCTTACCTGTTTAGCTTTAATGCATGTTTCACAAATTTCATCATGACTTATTTTTTCTGCGTTTATTCCATTTACCATAGATTTTAATTGTTTTAAGCTTGAAAAACTTATGTGACCCATTTTTCTGTGCCATTTTAGCATTTCTTCTTTTTGGGTAGCTGTTAGGTGAGATTCTTCAATTTCGGGGTTTTCTGTTTCTATATTTATTGTATAGAGTCCATTTTCCTGTTTTTCTCCTTCTAAAACTTTTTTTTCATTTTTTACGACAAATACATTTTCCTCTACAAAGACGACTTTGCCTTTATTTCTGGTAATGGCACTTACAGATAGTAAATTATTTGTCAAGTTTGGTGCAAACATCACCTCCTTGAGATCACATTTTTTCCCTTGAATTTTTCCGACTGATTTTGCTATTAGAGTTTCTTCCTTTTTTGCTATGGATATTTTTGAGTGGCAATCTACTTCATCTAGTAAAACCTTTTACTATTTTTCATATGGCTTGTTGAGCCACTGTCTACAATAAATTCTAGCAATTCCTCATTTTTACATTTTAAAGTCTCTCCTGCAAAAAAGGACAATTTTTCTTCATTTTTGTTTCTGAAAAAGCAATCCTTTTCTTTATGATTTGTCTTTTTACAAATTCGGCAAGGAATATTTTCCTGGAATTTATTTTGAGATTTCTTAAAGAAGCATTGGTCTTAAGTATGATTTGTCTTTTTACAGATGGTACACCATTTTTTATTTAGTCTACAATATTTTGCTAAGTGCCCGCTCTTTTTGCAGTTAAAGCACTGCTTTACTTTAGTAGCACTCATGGCTATTCCCTCTTCAGGCTTTACTTTTTGTTTAGTTTCTTCAAGTGATAGTCTTGATATTAAGTTTGTTAACGTTTTCTCACTTTTTGGTGTCGAGTCCCATGCTGTGCTGAAGTAATTAAAGTAGTCTGGCAAAATGCTCAATATTTTAGAAATTACAAAGCTTTCCTCAATTTCTTGTTTTACATTATTTAGTTTGAATACTAAATTTTGCATTCTGCTTATATTTGTTGCCATATCTGTATTTTTGTCAAATTTGAATAAATGAAATTCTTGTAGTAATTTGCATTTTAATTGCTCATCTTCTCTTTGATAAATGGCTACTAGTTTTTCATACATTTCTTTTGAAGTTTTGCAATTTAGAATGTGTGTTAAAACATTCTTTTCAATGGTTAACATTATGTATTTTTGTGCTTTGGCGTCTTTTAGGCTCCATTTATCTTTTCCAGTTTCATCTTTCAAGTCTTCAAACAACGATTTTCCATTTACAATATCTAGAAGGCCATTTGCTTTGAAAATAATTGTTATCTGAAAATTCCATAAATAAAAATTGCGATATTTGCGATATCTTCGCTGACAGCCATTTTTGTTTTATTTATATTTTATATATATATTTTACCGCGATTCAAAAAGAACCACGCTCTGCTACCATGTTGGGAATCTTTTAAGGTTCAGACAATGACACAACAAATAACAAGTTTACTTACTGCTGAAGTGGTTTTAAAGAATTAGGCGATTTTACCTTTTATGAAAGTATTTTAAATTTATTATTTTCAAAGAGAGATAGAAAAGAACATTTAACAATTTACATTACAATTACTAATTTTTGTAAACAAAACCAACACTCCTTTGTTCTAGTTTTTATATTACAGTGTTGTCAGTCTAAAAGTATTTCAAGATCATTGATTTACTATTCTTCTTTTTTTTTCCAACAAGTCATTCAAAGATGAATCTACTTTAATTGTTGCTTTAAATGATGGTGTACCCAATTCTGATGCACTATAAACAATTTCTAATAATATTAAAAATCGCAGATAAATTGGTAAAACATTAATAGAATTATAAACGCGAAAAAATATGTAATTATAAAGTCCCAAACCAAACTGATAATAAATTTCTACTGGACGAATTGAACAAATCAGAAGATTTGAAATTGATTAGTAAAATTTGCATACCGATACTAAGAGATAAAACTATAGTAGTCAAAAACGTATCAGTTGTATATATATATTAGTTAATTGTTACACAGAGTGTGTGTAAGCTAAAAAGGTAAATAGGCGCTAACCGAAACAGAAAAAGTTCCTTGGTTTAATATTAGTTTCCCTTTTATATTTTGTTCTCTCTTGTAAATCAATAAATATAATGTTTAATTAATAATTCTTGCAATCAGTTTCATTAAATAATCTAAGCAAAGTCAACAATTGGTAGCAGAGCGTGGTTGTTTGATATAAAGCTCAAAAGCGAAAATATTTAATCTGAAGATTAAGCAAGAAGTTTATTCCTATCGGTAAACTGAAGAACTTCTGAGAAGATTAAAGGTATTTATATAGATTCATTTGAATTAAATCTATATAATGCATCTTCAAAAGCTACCCAATATTTAAAAAAATTTGAAATACACAAGGTGTGTCCAATAAATAATGGGACAGGTCAAAAACAAAGAAAAAATGAAATGATATTTTTTTAAAAGTCTATTTAAAAAAATAGAAAGCTTCAGCTACACTGCGGTATATGACATCACGTGATTGCGCGCGCATTCGATAAATTGTAAGCTTGTAAAAAGAAAGCCTTGCATAACAACTTCTAATTTGTAAGGGATAGAATATTCGAACAACGAAATTTTGTTTAATTCTGCTACAAAATTGGGAAATCGGCTTCAGAAACTTTAGATTTGTTGAAATTGGCATTTGGAAATGAAAATGTAGATAAGCCCACCACATTTAGATGGTTTCACGATTTAAAAATGGAATGGAATAGGTGAAAGATGAGAAGCGTGTTGGACGTCCAATTCTGCACAGGAACCCTGAAAAGGTGAGCCAAATTTCAAATTTGATAAAATAAAATCCACGAATAGGGTTACGGAACATTGAGGAAGTAAAAAGGATATCAAAATCATCAGTTGGATCGATAATTAAAGAAGACATGAAGATAAAGAAGACACTTTCAAAATTTGTCCTTTAAGATGCTCACAATCCAACAAAAGGAGAATCGCGTCGAAGTTGCCAAAAAATGCTTGAAATGGTGGAAGAATACCCTAATTGGAAGGAAAAAGTAATAACTGGAGACGAGACATGGGTTTACGGGTATGACCCGGAAACAAAACGCCAATCCATGGGGTGGAAAGGAAATTTGAACCAAGAACGAAGAAATCCCGACTTTGCAAGTAAAAAAAAAAGCCTTATTGGTCACATTCTTTGACATAAAGGGAATTGTGCATTACGAATATCTAGAGGAAGGTCAAACAATCAATAAGGAGTCTCATTTAAACATTATGAGACGTGTACGTGAATCAAGAAAAGAAGTGAAATGTGGATTTCCAAAAATCGGATTATCCATCATGCTAATGCAACACCACACACCGCTACATCTGTACTGACTTATTTGGCTAAACACGGCGTCCAAATACTTCAACAACCTCGCTATTCCCCAGACCTAGCTTCAAATGATTTTTTTCTCTTTCCAAAACTCAAAATGACTATAAAAGGAAGGAGATTTGACACTAGAGAGTCCATCATAGCGGATTCGAAAAATGTCTTGAAGAACATCCCGAAAGATGCATTTTCTATTTTTTTTAAATCATGGAAGAAGAGATGGAAATTATGTATAGATGCAGGAGGGGACTATTTTGAAAAATACTAATACCTTTTTTTTTAATCATTCTATTTTTCTTTTTTTTTTTTTGACCAGTCTCATTTTTTTTTTCGGACACACACCTTGTATATTTGTATTCAAAATATATTGGTTTGTTCATATTAGTTTAAAAGACGAAAATGGCTGGATATATATTTTTTTCTCTCAAACCAAAATTGAACCATTAATAGGAACTAATTATCAAATATGGGCGTTGAAAATCGACGCAGTTCTGAGAGGAAGAAAATTATTAAAATGTGTAATTTCCGATCCACAGAACCTGATATGGAGGACAAAAGTTCTTGGGGGATTTGGAGTGAGAAAAATGATGAAGCATTTGGGATAATCATTACTACGTTTACAAATGAACAAGCTGGGATGTTTATAGGGAAAAAATGCGAGGAAAGTATGGGACTCACTGAGAAAAACATACACAGGCAATTTGGAAGATAAACTTATTGATATAGGGTTAGAATAAAAGAACATTAGAATGAAAGATAATGGAACTGTAGATGAATATATTGTCGCGAAATTTGTTTAGAGTGAAATTGCTGGCTCGGCAACCCTGGAGCTGACGTCACTTCCGGTGGAGGTAACCCTTGCAAGGCCGCGTAGCCACGAGACTTATTCTCTTCTCTCCTTGTTTTACTATTTAAGCTATATATATTTCGTCCATTTTCTTTAGATAAGAGTGGAGAAAGATATCACTCAATTTTCGCGTCTTAATTTAATAATAAAACCTGCTGAAATAGCTCTGTGTACCTCTAATTATTCAATTGCGACAATTGGTGGAGATGCTGGGTAACGGGTATACGTCTTTCCTGGTTATTTTGTTTAATCGGCGGTAGTCCACACAGAACCTCCAGGTTCCATCTTTCTTTTTAACTAAAACGACAGGAGAGGACCAGGGACTATCCGATGGTTCAATTATTCCTTGTTTAAGCATTTTGTCCACTTCTGTCTGAATAATGCTTCTTTCTTTTGGTGACACTCTATATGGGCATTGCTTAATAGGGGCATGATCTCCAGTGACAATGCAATGTTTAACTTTCAATGATGAAGTTTTGAGGTTTGCTTTTTGAAATTCAAATACATCTATGTACCTCCTAAGAACATCCAACAGTCTCACTCTATCTTCATTGGATATATCAGTATCTATAAGGGTCACAAGTTTATCCAAGTCCTCAGGGCATCTATTTTAATTTTTCTCAAACTCATCATTGTCTCCATCTATGCAACATAAATTACTGGTGTCAATGAGAGATATTTCAGCAACTTTCATCCTTGCAGGAATTATCTTTGCAAATTCACTCCCATTTGCCATCCAAACCTTGCTCCTTCCATGGATGAGACTGACAACGGAGGCCGGAATAATTATTTCTTTATCCAGAGTAAGAGCTTTAGAGCAAGTAATCAGAACTTCTTGAACTCCCGTAATGTTGCTACAGACAACAATTATTTGCTTGATTGAGTTGGGTGGAATAATGCTATCCTCTAAAGTGTAAACGGTGTCTACTGGACAGAGTTCTTCCTTCATAGGAGCTTCTTTTAAGTAAAGCTCATTTTCCCCACAATTAATTTTGGCTTGAGTTAATTTCAGAAAGTCCCAACCAAGGATAACTTCATGACTACACTCATATAGTACAATAAACTCGAATGGTTGGGTTAATTCATTTACGTTAATCTTTAGAACACATCGTCCTAGGGCTCTGACGCATTTGAGGTTTGCTACTCTTATAATTGGTCCTTCACTAGATAACAAAGGAGTTCTTATATGACGACGGAAATCTTCTGATATAACTGAATAGTCTGCTCCAGAGTCCACCAAAGCAAGTACCTCACTCCCTTTTATAGTGATCTTAACAAAATTATTCTTCAATTTGGTGGAAGTCGTCGACGGAGGATTTAATATTCGTGCGGCCTTACCTCCTAAGCAGGTCGCCAGTTCTAGTTTTTCTCCCTTTCTCTTGACGATGGGCGGCTGTTCACCCTAGCAGGTGATCTTGATAGCCTGCGTCCTGTACTTATCCTCCTCCCCGGATAGGGTGAGGCACTCCTAGGTTGGCCAGCTGGAGTAATCCTAGGGTCTATTTCTTTAATATTTGGCATATAGTCGCCCAGTGTTGTGGGTCTCCTTGTTTCCTTCCTGGCGCGAGCATCCGCGAAAACTTGCCTCCTCTCCCGACAATACCTGACGACGTGACCAGGTCTTCCACAATGGAAACATAAGGAGCGATCGTCTGGAGTCCTCCATTGTTGAGATTTCGGCAGAATTGGGGAAGAAGAATATTCAGTTTTTTTGGATGGCTCATACGTCCTGAATGGTCTTAATTGATTCCTTACTAGATAACAAAGGAGTTCTTATATGACGACGGAAATCATCTGATATAACTGAATAGTCTGCTCCAGAGTCCACCAAAGCAAGTAACTCACTCCCTTTTATAGTGATCTTAACAAAATTATTCTTCAATTTGGTTGTAGTTCATGTGTTACGTATGAAGCCCTATCAAGATCCTGAACAACAGAACAATATCGTTTAAATATCTTTCGGTGTAAATATGTAAATAATAAACATCGGGAGGCTGTTCTTCTGGGGAAGTAGGTGATGTCGCGAAATTTGTTTAGAGTGAAATTGCTGGCTCGGCAACCCTGGAGCTGACGTCACTTCCGGTGGAGGTAACCCTTGTGTTGTCTTTGTCTTAAATTTGAAAAAAGAAAGACAATACAAGGTCCCGATGGCTTAACCTGAACTAAACGCTCCTAGCTTTACAGTAATGCTGGAAACTGACTTGAAAATTATAAATTGGTAAATCAATACCTTTGTTGCAGGGATCAGTAGAAGTGTCACAACGTTGGATGACGAGGCCTAAGTTAGTAAACAGTGATGAAGAATTAATACTTATTGAAAGCAATATTTATTTAAAAAATCACACAAATTAATATCAATACAAATGTTATTCAAAAAGCAATTATTAAAATTTATGAAGGGATAGTTCCTTTTCTGGCCCGTCAAAACCAAACGTTAGGTCGAAAACAGCCTTTGTTTACCGGAACTTTTAGGGCTAATTCTTTGTTCTTGCTCGCGCATGCGCGGGCGGCGGCAGCCGGCCGTGTTGCCACTGTTCGGTTGGTCCAAAAAAGTACCTATTTTCGCGTCACCTTGCAAGGCCGCGTAGCCACGAGACTTATTCTCTTCTCTCCTTGTTTTACTATTTAACCTATATATATTTCCTCTATTTTCTTTAGATAAGAGTTGAGAAAGATATCACTCAATTTTCGCGTCTTAATTTAATAATAAAACCTGCTGAAATAGCTCTGTGTACCTCTAATTATTCAATTGCGACAATATAACAAGGGCAAAAAATATTGCTGCGAGAAGTTCATCATTAGAGCATCAATTTCTCTCAAGAGAACTTTCATTTCATATTGCTAGAGGCATACATCTAAGGTATGAAAATATTGCTATTGTCTTACGATATAAAAGAGAGGCAACAATTGAGATTCAACAGACTCTTAAGAGAAGAAGAGTCAAGAAGAAATATGAGAATGAATCAATCGGGTGAGAATGGGCATGAACAAGCATACAGAATATAAGATTGAAAAGTTAAACAATTTCACCCAAAAATATGTTCCGTTTGTAATAAAAAAGGACATCTAGCTAATGTTTGCTGGTTTCGAGATAAACAGAAAAAGGGTGTAAAAAGAAATGGACTCCTGATTATAGAAATCACAAATACAGTAGGGAAAATTTTAATAACCTAGTGGATACTGTGAAAGGTGGATAAAATGAGCAAGCATTTGAAACATATGTAAAATAATTTGAAGATTCACCAGATGGGAGAAATGATAGGCAAATATGGTGTATAGATTCATGATGCACCGCACATTTAACCTCAAACCTAACTTTGAAGGAAAATGTTGAAACAAAAAAAAATCAATGAAATTTTATACCAGTTGGGAATGCTTAGAACTAAATGTGATCCATGTGTCAATAAATTCCAGAGAGGAGGATAGTATGCAATAATGGATCTATATTTAGATGATCTCATCATTGCTTGAACCAGTAAGAAAATCAATGATAACCTAGCCTTAGAGATAGAAATATATGTTACTCTAACAGAAAAGAAATATAGCAAACCATTTATTGAAATTGAAATAAAAAGGACAGAAGATGGATTTTATCTATCTCAGACATTATATTGATACAATTCTTCACAGATTTGGACTGGAAGAATGCAACAATATGCAGACACCTGGATATCGATATTTGGATGAATATTAGGACTCTAAGCTATTAGATAAAACTTTATAGCAGGAAATGATTTGATCACTAATGTACCTTTATACGGGTATTCGACCGGACATATCCTTCAACGTCAGCAATTTATCTCAGTATGGTAATGATCTAAGAGATATACACTTAACTGGAGATAAAATGATTCGTAGATATCTGAAGGGAACAATAAATAAAATGTTGGTATATAAGTCAAAATACAACAATATCACAATAAGTACTGATGCGAGCTGGTGCACAACCCGAGACGCATAATTCTATTCAGGCTGAACAGTCAAACTTGGCAACAAATTAATAAACTGGAGAAGTAGATAGCGAAATTTAGTAATCTTGCCTACATAAGAAGCAGAACTTATTTCAATTTGTGAAAGGATTTCAGAAGTATTATGGTTAAAGGGATTACTAGAACTTTGTGAAAATGTAACTTTCCCAATTACCTTGAAACGTGACAGCCAGGCTGAAATAAACTGGATACAATCTGACGAAATTACTTCACGAACAAATACATAAACCGAAAGTATTATTTTGTCAAAGAAGAAATTCAAAATGGAATCAAGCTAGCATACACTAAAAGTGAAGACATGGAAGCGGATATACTAACGAAGAGTCTACCTAAGGACAAACTACGGAAATGTGCAGATAGCCTTGGACTTGCGGATTAGGGCTTACACACAGGGGAGCGTGTGTTGTATATATATTAATCAATTGTTCCACAGAGTGTGTGTAAGCTCACAGGTAAATAGGCGCTAACCGGAACAGAAAAAAAAAGTTCCTTTGTTCAATATTAGTTTCCCTTTTATATTTTTTTCTCTCTTGTAAATCAATAAATATAATGTTTAATAAATAATTCTTGGAATCAGTTTCATTAAATATTCTAAGCAAAGTCAACATTATCCGAAATCACAGATACGACGAACTTCGTTCAAACCATTTGAGAAATGAATTTTGAACTAGAATATTTGGAAAATGAAAAAAAAAAGTTATATTTACAATGAGATCTTACTCTTCATATCACAATATAGGTTTAAGAGTAACTCCTAGAATCTATCAAATTTTAAGAAAAATGGGTAATGAGATATATACAGATTTTGAGCGATGTTCTATACAAGACAGAATATTTGTCAGACAATGCCAAAATTGTTTTGAATTTTATCCGAACCACAAAACAAAGGAATGCCAAAGCATTAAAATGTGTGAAATAAGCGGTGTACAGGGTAGACACAACTACACTGAAGTACCGAATTGTCACAATTGTTCTAAGCACCCTAAATTTAAAATCTCTCTACAAACCATAAATCAAATTCAAATGTATGCCCGATTTATAAGTTACAAATACGCAGAATTATCCAAAGGACACAATATTCACAAATTTACGAGGGGAATGATGTATCAAATGCAATTTAAAGCTCAATTTTGAATAGATGAATATCTTATATGATTCAAAATGTGAGATGTATTCAACAAAATGTAGGAAATATTTTACTGCGTTAAGTGAACTACAGGCTAATACTAGATATGACCCACCTTACATTATTTTAATTAAAGAACCATGTTTTGCATGCAAAGGTTATTTTTGATATGGTCTCACAAATTATATGTTCGAATAAAACTAGAGGGAAAAATATACGGCAACTATAATTTTATATAAAAATATAAAGTTCACCTAAGAGTAAACTTTCACAAATTATTTTTGTACAACAATTGATATATGACAGTTAAAGCAAAAATAATTGTCTCTAAATTTTATATTCATCCGAATACTTTTAGCGTTGTTCATCAAAATATTATTGGATATCTGCTCAAAACGTATATAAATCAATCTGTATTCCTTTGCGGTAATTTTATTTTCAATACATACTATATGGTTCCACAATATTTTAAAATCCAATGGATATGGATTACAACCTATTATAGACGAGTGTAACCTCTTTATACGTAACTGAAAACACCCAGCTGCCGCGGAGTAAGTATAATCGATCTCCTAATCTCAAATAAACACTCACTTTTTTTTTAAATAAATAACTGGCATACCTCTGATCTGACTAATATTCCCGACCATGTTGCTGTCGAATTTGATATAAAGTTAAAGAAGGGTATTTCTTCAATAATCAAATTTCCACGTGGAAATTCTTTGAAAAATATGCTAATTGGTGAAATATTTCTGATAACATACACACACACAAAAGCCTTTATTAGGGACTTGCCCTATACAGATTCTCCCTATTAGGTAAGGTAATAATCATCTTATGTTATTTACATAGGTAGTGATATAGAAATTGAACTGACTTTACTCTTCATCTCAAAGTCATTCACTTGTTGACTGGTCCTTACATAATGATGATCTAAAAATATTATAATAAGCTATTGCATTAGATTTAATTTCTGATATTTTTGAAAGCAATAGGTAGGGTGAAATGTTGGTACATTTAATTTGTTGATACAGGGCCTTCCTCTCTGCACCAAGGGCTGCACAATTAAGCTGGTAATGGGGGAGTTCTTCGATAATTTCCTTGTCACACAGTGTACACATTATGTTTTTGGTCTCAAGCGTCAGAACTTGTTTTTTTTTTTTCAAGACTGTAAATGGTATTCTCGATTAAGCTATACATCGTTTGACTGGTAAAGGGAAATCATCTGTTAGGTAGCATTCTGTTTCTATTGTGGTATGTAATATTTTATAATGTGGTTAAAGTTTTAAATTTCTTATTCTTGATTGGCCTCCTTGAATCGATTGCTCTGATATTGTCCTAATAGTCAAAGGAATATAACTTTGAAATATATTGTGATTCGATGATTCAATAAGCCATGCGAAATCGGCCTTATTTAGTATATTTGTTAAACTCTTTGTAAATCCAATATTTTGTCTTGAAGAGGAATAAACATCCCACAAATGAGCCAAACAGATTGAAAGTAATTTCGTAATGTCCATTTTTAACATTCTTAGCCAGAATTTTAACAATAATATCTTTGCTATCAAAGCGAGAGCTGTTCTTCCTGTTACTATCCTTAAAATGTATCCTGGGGTATAATTTAGGGGATTTAGATATCGTCTCTGAAAGGTATATTAAATTTTAATCAATATTAACTCTTGTTCATCTGACCAGGTTGGAGAAGCATATAGTAGAGTTGTTATAACAATGGTATCGAGCAGCTTTATTGTTGAGTGAAAATAATTTAACTTGGATTTCATTACAATCTCCTATACTGCTCCTATAGCTGCTATGGCCTTACCCTTAAAATGATGATCTGTTTGGGTGAATGAAATTGATGGGGTTAGCGGATATCCCAGGTATAAATAATTCTGTGTAGAGTTTATGATTTGTTGGCCCCAGTACTATTTTTTAGATCATGCTGGTCACCACCGTTTCGAAAAATCATTATTTTTGACTTGGTTTATTCAAAGTTAAAAAAATTAGTTTTTAAATATGTTTTTAAAATATTAATTTTCATTTGAAGATTAATTCCAGATTTAATAATTAAAACTATATCGTCCGCATAAAGCAGTATATGTATGTTTTCAAAGTTAGGTAAATATAGTCCTGGCAAATTCGAGTCATCAAATATTTTGCTAAGATCGTTTATGAAAAGCAGGAATAAATATGGGTAATGTGGTTCTCCTTGCAGAATACCTGATCTTATCTTTATGAATTCCGTGTAGGAATTATTCCAGCGGACCGCTGCTGTCATATTCTCGTAGTAATTTTTGATTAAATTCGCAATACTATAAATCAAGCCCCTATCAGTCAGTTTCTTCCATAGTAAAGAGTGGGGAACCGAGTCAAACACCTTTTTAATGTCTACGATGAACGCATAAAACCTCATTCTCTTTTCCTCAGTGTAAGTTGAGTCAGTCATATCAAAGTGAAGATGTGATCTTGACAGGAATGATTAGCCCTGAAACCGGCTTGATTATCGTGAGATGAATTTTCTATTTTCAATCCAATTATATAGACGGGTTTTCAGTAATGATGTGAAGAGTTTTGCCAAATTACATAACAGAGATATTCCCCGGTAATTCGCGGGATTTCCTGTATCACAGTTTTTAAAGGTAGGGTGAATAATAGTTTTTGACCATATTGAAGGGAGTGAAGCCGTTCTTAAGATTCTATTATATAGATCTTTCAGAATGATCAAATAATTCTGAGGTAGGACTTTTATTGCATCGTTCGGAACATCGTCGACTCCATTGGCCTTACCACATTTCAAGCGATAGATTTCTTTTGTAATATCGAAGATGGTTATTTCTTTTGTTAATTCATTATCAGGTGGGGATGTAGTACTCGGAGAAGGAACAAATTCAAATACTGTCTCAGAAGCTAGAAGCTCCGTATAATATTGTTGTCAGGTCAGCATTGGTATATTCCCCTGTATATAACCTCTTTTTTTTTGTAGGTAGCAATTGTTTTCCAGAAATTTTGGGAATCGCGAAAATATTTTAGTTTTTTATGTATTATTTGGTAGTAGTTTTTCTTTTTATAATTTATCAAAGCATTTTTTTCTTCGTTTTAATATACGTGTTACGGTCCTTTTCTCATTTGATTTAACATGAATTAAGAGGTAGGGTTCCATAGACTTTTCAGTCATATAGCATTCATGATCAAACCAAGGTCTAGATTATGAACCAGCTGACTTTAATCTAGTTTGCATTTCCGTTTTAACCAATGATTTTTTTACTTGGTCTGTATTATCAATTGACTCATTCCAATTTCCACTTATATCTTCTAATTTTTGCGTAAAGCGCGTTGCCAACGTTGCTCGCGGTGCGCGACGGAGCTCCTCGTGGCGATGCTCGTCCCCAGGACCCGGATGGAGGTGTTAGACCAGGAGGCACCGAGGGATGAGTCTCCGCGATCGCGCCAAGTTCCGTACCAGAGGCCCGCGCTCTTCCCGTAGTTCACGGCAATCCCAGAGGCTCGGTGGAATTCCTCAAAGACCGCCGCGATTCCGGCGAACACCTCGTCGCGATGGACGAGGAGGGCGATGTCGTCGGCGTAAGCGATGGCGTTGCCCGTACCGAGGATCGTCTCCAGGCGACGTAGCAGCGGCCCCGTAGCGATGCTGAAGAGCGCGGCGCTGACGGCGCAGCCATGCCTCACGCCATCCAGGAGATGGAAAGCGGCGGTCTGGAAGGAGGGACACCCGGAAGCCGCGTCCCAGGCAGTCGAAGGCGGACTGAAGGTCGATAGATACGACGGCGAGCGGCGAGCCCTAGGCAGTAGCCTCCTCGACGGCGTCTTTGACCTGGGCGATGTTCCAGGAGGGGGACTTCCGGGCACGGCGTAGGTCTGGCACTCCGGCACCAGGGATGGCAGGTGGGGCTTGAGGCGACCAAGGAGGGCAGTAGTCGGCCGAAGGCAGCGAGATGGGCCTGTAGCTACCCAGGCCGCGGTTGCCGCGGGCCTTCGGGACCAAGCAGATCTCGCTCCGGCGCGTCGATGTTGGCAGGGCACCGCAGAGCTGGGAGGCCGCGTAGATTCGCTGGAGTCATCCAGCGAAGAAGTCCTCGAAGACGGCTAGGAGCTCGCAAGGCAGGCCGTCCCAGCCGGGAGCTCTTCCGCGAGGGAGGCGGCGGATGGCGGTGGCGATCTCGTGCGCGGAGATTTTGGCTCGGTGGAGAGGGTCCTCCTCGCCCAGCTCGATGGGGGTGGTTGTCCCATCAATTAAGGCGGCTCCTGCAGCTGGATCGCAAGTCGAGCGGGCGAAGCGGGGTCAGAAGAAGGCAAGGTCCTTCCGCCGCGCGAGGTCCGGCAGTGACGGATAGTCGTCCTGAACGAAGGAGGTCTAAAGCTGCGCCGCGATGAAACTCCGGGCTCGGGTGATGTATCTGTTGCTGGCAGCGAGGCACGGGCCGTGGAGATATCTGGCTTCCGCTAGCAGCCCAGCCTTAATCGTGGTCCCATAGGATCCTTCGGATGCTCGGCCGATGTCCTCCTCAATCTCCCGGATGTAGCCAGCCAAGTGTTCCTGTACAAGGCCCGAGCGAAGCATCGCGCCAAGCGAGTCTGGGGGGAGACGGCGGGCGGGCCCACCTGGAGCAGCACGAGGCGGTGGTCGGAGAGGTGGTAGTTGCTGGTCGCGTAGGTGGTCACGCGATCCAGGAGGCCAGCAGGGACGAGAATCCGGTCCTTGCGGCTGCTATCTATATGGTCGCCGTGGCTAGCGACCCTGGTGGGCAGGTGGGCAGCGTCGAACTGGGTGGCTACGTCCACCAGCGTAGCCAGGTCCAGAAGAGCGGCGAGGGCATCCACGGAAGCTGATGAATTGTCCCTGATGTTGAGATCCCCGAGAACCCAAGCCCTCTCTTGGATCGTTGTTGCCGCCATGAGCTCCAGTTGTTCTAGCCTCTCGCGGGGCTCGTGTGCCAGATGGGCGTTGTTAAAGGTCATCTCCTCGCCGTGGACATCTATAACGGCCAAGGCAATGTGGCCCGGCCACAGTACACGCTGTCGTAGCACGGCGACGCCTGGCCCGAAGACGCAGGCGAGTCCAGACCCGAGATGGCTACGGGTGGCGTGACAACAGCGTTGTAGCCGAAGCAGAGGTTGTTTGTTTCCTGAACAAACGCGATTTCACCTGGTGTTGTCTGAGGAGATGACATAACACAAGACTCCTCCCGCGAGTGGCTAGCCCTCGCAGGTTGATGGTGGCGATTCGGAAGTTCATCTTGGCCTGCCGTTAAGCCGCTGCCTGGCTGCCATGAGGTTCTTGTAGACGTTGGTGGTGGAGCCAGGTTTCAAAGCCAAAATACGGTCAACCAGCTTGGCGAGAGCGTTGCCCTGGGCGGCTGTGAGCGACGGTATCCGTTTTCCGACCGCAGTTTTAGAGGCGAGGAGGCGTAGGACCTCTATCCGGTCGAGGCCAAGTTGTTCGGTCTCGGTGAATGAGGTGCCGGGATTTCTCTCGAGGAGTTTCTCAAGGTCGCGCTTGGTTTTGCCTCTCTGGAACGTCGTGGAAGATGTGGTGCTCTCTTCCTCCTCCGTCATCTTGATGTCGAGTGGAGCGGTCTTAGTCTCGAGGGTCCCTGTAGCAGGCAGAGGAGCAGGAGGGGCAACGAAGACCGGCTGGGCAGGAGGCGCCGGTCTGGCAGGCTAAGGCGCCAAGGGGCGAGGGCCCGCGGAAACCTCAATCGGCGTCTCCACAAGTGGGGTAGGGGGTGCTGATGTTTCGGGCGCAGGTGCTGGCTGCCTTGGCTGCTGGGGTGCGGCGGGTGACTTGGCACCGGTGGATGAGGAGGACGACCCTTGCCTGCCATTGGGCAGTTGGCCCTGCGGTGACCCTCCCTGCCTGTGACACTTCGAGCATTTAATGCCGAAGGTCAGGAAAGTCGGCAGGGTGTCCCCCTTGGTCTTGATGTCCAGGCGGGTGGGCAGTCTTTCCAACCTTACGCCGTCGTTAAGGAGGACGTAGGCCTCGCGGCGGCCGTCGGCGCAGGTGTACTCGCCGAGTTTAAACTGCATGGGGGCGATGGATGTTACCTTCCCATACTTGTCTAGCGCCTGGACGGTGTTGTTGTCCTCGACGAAGAAGGGGAGATTGCCGATGATTATCCTCTCGGCCCTCTTGCGAAAAGGGGAGGTCTTGAGGAGTGTGCCCTCGATTTCAAGGTTTTCCTCCATGAGGCGCTCTGCAAGGCCCCTGCTGGTCAATCTCACGAGGACGTGGCCATTCATCCTGGTCAGCTGGATGATGTTCTTCGGCTCGCCGAGTAATTCATCAACAGCCCGGAGGTACTGGTAGGAGGAGAATTCCGGGCAATGTTCGATGTATACACAGTGTTCCTGGGTGGAAGAGGCCTGTCGCGCCCTTGGCGTCCGCGATGTGCGCTCGGGTGGGCTTGATTTCCTGGACCTGCGGTTGCCGCATTCCAGTTGTGCGTCCTCACGGAACTGTGCTGGTGGCTTTGCGTGTTCCGGCGCTGCTGTTCTGCGTCGTTGTGGTGTTGGATGTTCCCGAGTCACGGCGCCGCTTCTTGTTCCTCACCACGGTGTAGTCGTCCTCGTTTTTCTCTTCTTCCTCTATTCTATCAGCCCAATTCTTTGCGGCCTCTTCACCGCCGTTAGCAGAAGGCTTAGCAATAATTTCGTCCGCCGCGGCAGAAATTACATTCCCCTCGCCAGCAGGCAAATTTGTATAATTAGGGATTTCCTGACTTTCTTCAGAAGTTTTTTTTTTTTAAGCCAATTTTTGCCGATTTCTCAGGACTGGCTTGAGTTTTCGAGCTAAGCCTTATAGGCTGAATATCAGCTCGTCCAGGTCTTTCAGCCGGTACTAAATAAGACACACCTTGCGACATTTTAACACCCTTCAGGGCGAAAAACGGCGAGGCTTAAAGAGGCGGTTGATTTATTTATTTATATAAATTTTAGAAGTGGGGCAGGAGCGCGCGCCCTCGCTGCCTTCACGTTACTAATGCCTGTAGACCCGGACCACCGTGCACCTTCGGCAGCAGGATGACCTTGCTGCGCCTTGAGGATGGAGGTAAGGCCCCGTGGAGTCGAAAAGCCTCGAAGACTTGCCAAAGAACTTCGGCGAATAAATCTTCAAAGACTGACAAACTCGCAGGGTAGTCCGTCCCATCCCGAGGCACGGCCGTACGGCAGGCGGTAAATGGCTGCCGCTATCTGGTCGCGGGAGATGTCGGCGAGAAAGAGTTGGTCCCAGTCGTCGAACTCCAGGGGTGTCACTTCAGCTAGGAAGTCGGCGATGGCTTCTTCCGAGCTTGGAGCCTGAGCGAAGCGACTGCTTAAGCGCTTCAGAAGGAAACGGCTAAGCTGGCCCCCGGAAATGACGTTGCCGTCGTCGTCGTCGGTGAAGGTGGAGGGAGAGCGACGTCTAGCTCGGAGGGAACGCCCGAGGATCGAAAAGGAAGGATAGTCGGAGCGGGCAGTATCGTCCTCCAGTCTGCCGCTCAGGAAGAGGCTTGCACTCTCGATGTAATAACCGCCGTACTCGGCGACGGCAGGCGCGAGGGACCGTATCTCCGCGACCAGATCTGCCTTGATCCTAGTCCATTGTTCCCATAACGTCGGAGGTCAAGTATTTGCTAGGTCTTCCGATTTTTCATCGATGAACATTTCCATTCGATCGAATAACAGGTCTGACCGTAGCAGCTTGCCGATGCAGGGAAGTCTAGTAAGAGCTGGTACTCCCACTTGGAACAGGACGGCACGGTGGTCCGAGTAGGCGTAGTCGATGGTTTGGTATTGGGTGACGCGGTCGCAGAAGCCAGATGGAAGTAGGATTCTGCCCAGACGACGCGCGTCAACACGGCTTCCGATAGTGGTGTGCTCCAGTGCAACATCGAAGAAGGTGGCGACGTGACGAGGTCGGCTTGGTCCAGGAGCTCCGCGAGGGCTTCGCTGAACCTGAACCTTCGCCGACTCCTCGGTGATTTGAATATCTCCACTCATATTCTTCACGCGCCAAAGCTGCGATGATATGGAGCTGGCGGCAGCGTTCTTCAGGAGCATTAGAGAGAGAAAGTTTTCAACTAGCAATAATCGCGCCTCGGAAGATCCTCATGGGCTACGATATCGCCTCTGCGCAAAGCATTAGAGAGAGAGAGAAAGAGATAAGAGAAACTTATAACATAATAAAAACAAAGATTCTTTTTTCATAATGGTCAGCGCCTATTTACTTGTGATCTTATATACATACTCTGTGATAACAATCAAAAATTTAATATTTATAAAACACACGCTCCCCTGTGTTAAGTCCTAATCAGCAAGTCCAAGGCTATCTGCACATTTTTATAGTTTGTCCTTAGGGAGACTCTTCGTTAGTGTCGTTATATGCCAACATTTTTTTTCCTGCTCCCTTCAGATATCTATAGATCCTTTTTAATTCAGTTAAATGTATTTCTCTCGGATCATTTCTATACAGAACTAAATTACTGACCTTGAAGGATATGTCCGGTCGAGTACCCGTAGAAAGGTACATGAGTGACCCAATCATTTCCTGGTATACAATTTTACCTACTGGCTTAGAATCCAAATGCTCATCTATATTTTATTTTTATATTCAGGTGTCTGTACACTTTTGGACTCTTCCAGTTCAAATCTGTGAAGAATTTTAACATTATAATGAGTCTGAGATGGATAAAATACATCTTCTGCCCTTTTTATTTCAATTCCAATAAATGGTTACTTGTTCCAGCGATGCTGATATGTCTAACATATAGACCTATTTTTGCCTACTCTTCTCCACTCTGGAGACACATGGATCACATTTGGTTATAATTAGTCCTAACTGGTATAAATTTCATTGATCCTTTTGTTCCAACATTTTCCTGATTGTGGTAGACCATATAGGCTTTTTTATAATTTTAAACTTGGTTTCTTCACCTTTTTCATAAACCTATCTAGTTGTCTCATGTATAGTCTCTTCTAACTCACCATAGAGATGAGCTGTCTTCACATCATGTCTTTATTATTAAATTATGTTGCGTTACAAGAGCTATTATTGTTTGCAAGCTTTCCCTTTTGAGTACTGGTGAAAAAGATTCGTTATAGTACACACCATATCTTTGATTGTATCCTACAGCAACCAGTCTGCCTTTCTTTTATATATGCCGTCATTTGATATTTTCTTCGTACTGTAGACCCCTTTACTGTTGATAAATTTCATTCCATTTTGCCTTGGTACAAGTGTCCATACTTTATATTTCTCTATCTCACTATTTCTATTTCTACACTATCCATTGCTTCTATTCTCCGGAATATATAGATTTTTCTCCATAATTCTATCAATTTCCTTTCTTGTTCTTCAAGTCTTGCTTTGTACAATTCTTCTAAGACGCTTTTTGTATTTCCATTTTCCCCTGATTTTATGCATATTTTCTTTATCGATTTAGCTTGTGATGAGAAATTTTCATAGTCACCACTTGTTTTTATTGAAGTATTCTCCTAAGACTCCATTTCACTCTCTGTGACAGGATTGTCTTATTTCAAGATAAGAAAGTCCTCAGCAACAATTTCTTCATAATTTCCTTTATAGGTTAAATTATCACCATTAATATTTCCTGAAGATTATTTGCATAATGGATACCTCTATTATATTCGCAAATTTTACCGATCTGATTCCCTGAATTCTCTTCCTCATTATTCCATGTATTCTGTTGTAGGCTTTTCTTTTATTGGAATAACCGATAAATACAAGGTATGTCCCATAAGTTCCCGGACTGGGTCCATAAAAAAAAATGTAAATAAATTTGACTGTTTATTATAGAAAAAAATATCTGGCAACACGGTGGTACCAATATCGAGGCGGTACGTGCGCGCGCGCCAAGGTCATTCTAATTTATTTAAAGGTTACACCTAGCTCTGCGACGATTTTACGATTGAAAAAAATTGAACCAGAGGATTTGCATAGAATTTTGTATGAAATTTCAAATATCAGCAACCGAAACTTTTGAAATGCTTAATAAAGCATTCCCCAATGACGCCCCAAAGAGAACTACTGTTTTTAAATAGCATTCTAGATTTAAACCTGACAGAATTTCCATTGAAGATGATCCTCGTCAATGACGCCAAAAATTTCAAAGGACTGATGGAAATGTGCAAATAATCACCGATTTGATAAAAGAAAAACCTCGAACCACATTGTTGGAGCTAGAGCAAGACACAGGCATCTTAAAACAACGATTGGAAGGATCGTAACCGAAGATTTGAAGCTCAAAAATACTTCTGCACTAATGAGCAAAAACTGTGTCGGCTTGCAACCTGTGAAGACATGTTTAAAATGACAAGAACGGATCCGGAATGGAAAGACAAGATAATCACAGGCGACGAGACATGGGTCTATGGCTATGAACCTGAAACCAAGTGTCAATCTGCCGAGTGGAGAGGTCAGGGTAAGCCTAGACCCAAAATATTCAGGATATTGAAAACAGAAACAAGGTGTTGCTGGTCGCTTTTTTGGATAACAAGGGCATTGTTCATTACGAGTTTTTTCCTGCAGGCCAAACAGTTATTAAGGAAATGTATTTGGGCAATCATCGCCGTCTAAGGGAAGCGATTCGAAAAAAGGCCAGAAAAATGGACTAATGATAACTGGATCCTACACCATGACAATGCCCGCCTACACACAGCGCACTTGGTGACGAGTATTTTGGCGAAAAACGGGACACAAGTCCTACCTCAACCACCCTATTCCCCAGACATCGCACCAAATGACTTTTTCCTGTTCTCCAAACTTAAAGCAGTTCTAAAAGGAAGGCATTTTGATACCAGGGATGACAAAATAAAAGAATCGCTGTTGGTATTGAAGAGCATTCCAAAAGAGGCCTATAAAAACTGTTTCGACAATTGGGAGAAACGATGGCGCTGGTGCGTTGAAGCAAGGTGGATTACTTTGAAAAGTTATAATTTTTTTTTAATATCTTACCTTTTTTTATGGACCCAGTCCGGGAACTTATAGAACTTACCTTGTATTATCTTTCTACTATTGGGTTAAATTTTGTTTCTTCTTGCTTTTGCTCTCAAGCCAATGTTTAAAACATCCAAATATTCTAATGTGTTTGAACTACGGTTTCCTGCCATTCCATTTCTGCATAGGCGCATGGTGCTTAATAGATCTTACACAATAAAATCCTAAATAATTGCAATTAGATATTCAATGAATGAAATGATGAAAAAATTGCAACGAGTTTCTTTATTGCTTTTGTACTTGTCTAGTTCCATCTGAGACAGTTCCATTTAGATAATACACAATAAAATCCTAAATAATTGCAATTAGATATTCAATGAATGAAATGAAGAAAAAATTGCAACGAGTTTCTTCATTCTCTCGTTGCAATTTTTTCTTCATTTCATTCATTGCTTAATAGATCTGTTAGGAGTAAAATTCTTGATATATACAGCTTTAGCAATTGCCTCTGCCCAAAACCCCATGAGAAATTTTGAGTCAATTTGTAAGATTCTCGCTCTATCTATAAGAGTCCTATTCACTCTCTGCGACTCCATTACTATGTGGTGAGTATTTGCTATTGGTACAGTTCTCAGTTTTGTTTTCATCATAAACATTATATCTTTAATATGTGCGTCGGCAACTTAATAGTTACCTTCTGTTGGCTTCCGTAGGCATCTCTTACTGGGAAAAAGAAATAGAGGAATCCATTTAGTTATTAACTAATATATGCATTTATTTAAGGAGCGACCCGCTCCAACACAATTGTTACAAAAACCAAAAAGCGAGTGCGGGGGGGGGGGGGGGCAAAGTCAAAAACAAAAAGTGTCCCGCGTAGTGGTGGCGTGATCGTAGCGAGCCAATAGGAGAGCGCCATTCAGGGGTCGGTAAAGGTCGGGATGGCGCCTACATTCGGCCATTCCTGGATTCCAATCGTCCTCGATTGAACTTTGCGTTGCAGGAACGTCGTGGGTTGCGTCGGAGGGTGTCTTCTTCTTCTGACTCCTTGTCCGGACTCTCTTCTGTAGTTGGATCATCTTCTTCACTGTGCCAAGACTTCAGTTGACTGATATGGGCCGTTGTCATGTAGAACCGTCCACCGGTTCTTTCGCTTAACTGAGTCACTCTGTACGTGTCGCTTGGCAGAACCTCTGTGATTATGAAAGGTACTCGATACTTGGGTTGCGCCTTGGTTGGTTCACCAGTCATTTTGGGTACATGCCTCATCACTACAATTTCTCCTACTTCGAATTGGAGTGTACGGCATTTCTTCTTATCATAGTACGTCTTCATGATTTCTTGCTTATTCTCAATTTAGGTTTTCACACTCTCTTGAATTCTCTCCGGCTCGGTCCACGGGTCCATATCTTCGTTAGCTAATCTTCTAAGTATCCCGTTGTGAAATCGAGGGGAATAGCCGTGGAGTGTTTCGAACGGTGTTTTATTCGTCGTCTTGTTCACCACATTATTCAGGTCTCGCTCTACCTCCTTGATCTTCAGGTCCCAATCCTTCCGTCGCGGATCCTCGATACCGGTTGCTATAGTGGACAATACTGTTCGGTTCACTCTTTCGACCATCCCGTTCCCTTGCGGATGTTTCGTAGAATTCAGTGTATGATGTATTCCATTTCCTCGACAGAATTCTTCAAAATGCCTTGAGGTAAAACATGACCCTCTTTCGCTGATGATCTTGTCGGGTAGTCCGAAATCATTCACAAAACCTTTCATTACCTTCAGGACGTTCTGCGTCGATGTATTCCTTACAGGGCTTAATCGGACAAATCTTGTCAGATTATCGACAATCACTGAAAGCTCCTGGTTACCTCTTGTACTTCTCACGAAAGGGCCTACGTGGTCCATATGTACGATGGAAAACGGTCTCTTGCCTGGCTTAATGGGGTGTAAGAAGCCTTGTTCCACCGGGAACTTTGTTAAATAAACACTCGACACACCTTGCAACATGGCGTCGAACGTACCTCTTCATTGAAGGAGACCAGTACAATTCCTTAATTTTATTGACAGTCCTATCAACCGCAAAATGTCCCATTAGATCATGGAATTTAACAACTAAACTTTTCCTCATACTTTTAGGTATAACATACAGGGCTCGTTCCTCTTCTCCATTTTTCACCATGCGGAAAAGTCTGCCTCCTTTGTGGCTGTAGTCGTTAATTCTATTTTGTTCTCCTACTGTTCTATCACACGGGTCCTTTCGAAAGATCTGGATCAGGGCTCTTAATTCAGGGTCGTAATGCTGAATCATCATGATTTGTTCTTCCAGTGTGATTGTGAAGCATACTTCGAGGTTTTTCTCCACGATTTCCTCCATCGTGTCTCTAGGGTCGTCGACTGGAGCTCTGCTCATTATGTCTACGTGGGCCATCTTCTCTCCTGGTTTATGCCGAATGTCGAAATCGTATTCCTGAATCAGATTGTACCATCGCGCTATCTGAGGATTTGTATTCTTCGCGTTCATGTAGACCAGCGCTTGGCAATCTGTAACCACTGTAAACTTGATTCCGACGAGGAACTGACGAAGTCGTTCCAAGGTCCACACTATCGCCATCAGCTCCAATTTGCTTGAATCGTACATCTTCTCAGCCTCTGTTGTATTCTTGCTCACACAGTAGACCAAGCGCCATTTGTAGTCTTCGTCATCCTGTAGCAACATTCCTGCTAGTCCCTCAGCACTCGCATCGCAATGTACTTCTGTCTTAAGTTCAGGGTTGTAATGAGCTAGTACCGGATATTCGACCAGATCATTTCGAAGTCCTCCAAATGACCTTCGCTGTTCTTCCTTCCATTCAAATTGTGTACCTTTCTTTGTAAGTCTGCTTAGCGGTTCTGCTTTCCTCGCGAAGTCCTTTACAAATCGTCTGAAAAAGTTCGTCAGTCCCAGAAAGCGCCGTATGTCGTGGACATTCTTGGGTTCTGGAAATTCTTATATCGCCTTGATCTTTCTTGGGCCTGGCTTAAGTCCGCCTGTACTGATGACATACCCTAGGAACTCAACTTCCCTCCTTCCGAACTCACATTTAGAGGGTTTCAGCGTCAACTTCGCTGATCTTATTCTTTCAATAATTCCCTCAACCTTTCGATCATCTCCCGCCAATCCTTTGCCGGGATAATCACGTCGTCGAGATAGCAGAATGCCTTCTCGTTCTGCAGCGGAACTAGAACAGTGTGCATCAGTCTTTGGAATTCTGCTGGTGCGTTGGTGAGTCCAAATATCATCCTTTTGAATTGACCTGTATCATCTGGGGTGATGAATGCTGTCTTTGGTTTTGCCTTATCAGTCAGTGGTATCTGCAGATATCCATGCGCCAGATCCAGAGTGGTGAAGAATTTCGCATTCCGTAGGACTTCCAGAAGGTCGTCTATCCTCGGTAAAGGGAACTTGTCCTTAACTGTTTGAATGTTGAGTCTCCTATAATCCACCACCAAACGATGATCTCTAGTTTTCTTTCTCACAAGTAGGACGGGACTAGCGTAGGTTGATCTAGTTTCTGTGACTATTCCATTGTCCTTCCACTCTCTGACAATCTCCCTGATTGCTTCGCGTTCACTTGCAGTCGTCTTGTACGGTCTCAGACAGACTGGCTTGCTTATACTCAATCTCCTTAATGTCCATCTTGGTGACATCGGTGCACTCTAATTCACCCATACCAAGAGCGAAACAGTCTCTATATTCATTCACTACGTCGAGGATTTATTGTCTCTCTTTCGGAGTCAGAGAATGATTGATGTTGACGTCCTCAGGCAGTATGGGGCGCTTTCGTTTCATTTGGTCCTGTCCTTCCCTCATCTCTTCACTTTTAGGCTGAAACGAATGCTCTGAAACGTCCAGGTTAACAACAATGTCATCAGGGCTCAGCAGTTCAACTCGACCTATGCATTGGTTTTTCTTTACTCTCAAATTGCCCTTGCCAATTGAGATGATGGGTACGGTCGTCATTCCATCGACCACTTCCAATAGAGAATTGACACAGTCGTCTACTCCTGTGAACAATACGTATCCGTCCCTTACCTCGTCTGTGATTGCACTTGCAAAGTTAATGCAGTCGCTCCCCAACTGAAAAGTCTCGGTTGCTCTCAGTTCAACGCGACGCGACTTGATTTCTTCTTGCAGATTAGCAAACGGAAATTCGGTTGAATAGCCAATATGCAGTTCCTTATCGATTCTGGCGAAAGATACGTAGGGCAGATCTGTCCATGTTCTTCCAATTAGTAGTTCATAAGGTTGGGCATCATCGTTAACTATAAATACAGCGATTTCTTTTCCGACGACGCCATCAATCTCCAGGTCAACTGTCGTCTTCCCAACGGTCCTGGCAGCTGGTGCGGTCTGGTTACCGATGCCGTACAGACTAGTCGAGTCTGGTTCGATGTCGACGTTGATCCTCCTTGCGACCGATTCTCTTAATAGGCAACTGCTGCTCCCGGTGTCTATCATTGCTTTCACGGTCTCCTTGTTGTCGATCTTGGCGTCCTTCAAATATACATCTGGCGGGGCAGACTTCAGTCCTTCGACTTCCAGGTTGGCTACTTTTAGTCCTTCTTTGGGTCTTTTGCAATTTCTTTCCTTGTGCCCCGTTTGACAGCATCCTCGGCATGCCAACGTAGCCTTGGGTACTGGGCAGTCTCTGGCAATGTGTCCAAACTGATTGCAGTTGAAGCACTTCGGTTCTCCCTTGTCGTTTCTGATTGCTCGGTTGACCATTCTCCTCGTGGTGTTAGGATACTTTTCATTGATTTCGTTCCTTGCAGCCTCTCTACTCGAAACATTCGTCCCTTGTTCAGTCTCTTTAACTTCGCTTCGTTTGGGAAATCTCGCAGATTTCTGCTGAAACGACGGTGATATGGTGTGTTTCGAATTCCAATGCGGAGGTTCCATCTCGGCGCGAACATTTTCGTACTCGTCCAGTTTATCCGCCAAAACATCTGGGTTGTTTATCTTGGTCCAATCGTCAATGAGATGATTACGCAGCACATTTGGAACCTTTTTCTTTAGCTGGTTAGTGACGGACAAATCCTTTAGAGCGTCGAAATTTTCCACGTTCATTCCTTCGATCCATTCGTTGAAAAACCCTCGCAATTCGAAAGCGAAGTCTCTCCAGGAACCCTTTTGAGATTTATCGTGCTTCTCGAATTTTTGTCTAAACTGTTCGGGGCTCAACTTGTACCGTTTTAGAAGCAACCTTTTCACGAATCTATAATCGCCGCTTTGCTCTTCTGTCTCCCGAGCGATTAATTGCGTCATTTCGTAAGGTAGTAATCCTAGAAGACTGAATGCCCATTGGTCTTCATCCAACCCTAGTCGCTTTGCCTGTCGTTCGAAAAGAATTAGATAGAAACTCAAATCACTGTCCTTCGATTCGTACTTGGGCATCAGTTTACGTATCTCGCAATGTGCGTTATTACTGGTACCGCGAGACGGATCGATGTTTCCATGCATAGTCTGGATGCGCAGCTTCTCAAGCTCAAATTCCATTACCATTTGTTCTTTTCGTTCCTGTTCATTCGTTCTGCTTGCTCTGTTTGTGCTGTTTGTACCATTCGCTCCCGTTCTGCTCGTTCTGTTTGTTCCCGTTCCTCGATCAGAGTCTCCAACAGTTGCTTTGCGAATTCTTTTTCGTAAGATTGACTATTCAGGATAAGGCGTTTTAAGTCGACGATCCTGCTCTCTGGCGGTACTACCTCGCCGAGTTCATACGCCAACTTGCTCAAATCGCATTCCTTTACTCTGGCTAAATAAGTCATATTTTTCAAAACGAAATCAACTTTTCTTTAGTAATTTTGGGACAACACTTATACCGCGATACTTTGCGATAATACTTCTATTTGTTTCTTCAAGTTAGGTTATCAGCGTATTTACCGCTACTTTTTTTTCAAATAAAAACTCAATTTACTTAAAAATACTTCCAAATAAATGGTAATACTCTAAAATACTTTCAAAAAATAAATGGTAATACTTTAAAATACTTTCAAATAAATGGTAGTAAGGTTACGTACATACCATTCGTGCTGCAGCTTCTTCTTTAGGTTAATCCAACATGGCGTCACGCATCCTTTGTTGCTACTTGATCACTCCAGAAATTCTTCTTTCTTCAGGGTTTCCCAATTCTGAAATTCTGTTGGCTTCCGTAGGGGTCTCTTACTGGGAAAAAGAAAGAGAGGATTCCATTTAGTTATTAACTAATATATGCATTTATTTAAGGAGCGACCCGCTCCAACACAATAGTTACAAAAACCAAAAAGCGAGTGGGGGGGGGCAAAGTCAAAAACAAAAAGTGTGCCGCGTAGTGGTGGCGTGATCGTAGCGAGCCAATAGGAGAGCGCCAATCAGGTTTCGGTAAAGGTCGGGATGGCGCCTACACTTCATTATAAATTTTTGCTCTATCTTTACTCGTATACTGAAAAAAATATTATACTCTAAATTCGATACATGTAAGATATCTTTGATGCGAATATTTACTTGGCCTTCACTTGTGCATGTAGTAAGTCTCATATCTCCTTTGTTGTTACACATTAAAGTGTTTATATTCTCTGAATAGTACTTTTTCTGCTCTAAAAACCTGTATTATTTGCTTTTTGAAAAGCGTAATTTTTTTCCAGGCTTGAAAATGGAATATCCAGGAGGCAAAAATCAACGACATTTCGACATCTGCTTTTCTTCGCTTTTGAGTTGGCTTAAAAATGTAATGTAGTGCTGTGACCATCTCCAACCATCTACAAGCAATAGATATTTACAAAAATTCGGAGCTTGGGTGCCTCACGAGCTTAATGAAACCAACAAAGAAAATCGCCTTCAAATCGCTGCTAAAATCTCGCACGCCATCAATCAACACTGGGCTATAAACAACGAATTTTATACCTAATCTTTACGGGAGTTTGAAAATGGTGTCTATACGTGAATATGAACCAAAGAAAAGAGTGGGTAGAACCAGGATATACGCCAAAGCCAAGAATAAAGCAAGATCATTACCCGCAAAAAAGCAATGATCTGCGCGGGACTGCGAAGGTGTGCTCTACTGGCAAATTCTCGAAAGGAATGCCAAGGTCACAAGGACCTCTACATTTCCCAATTGCGTGAATGAGGTTATTCAACAGAAAAGACCCAGGCCGCATGACGCACAAGTCATCAAAGCCGCCCTTCAAGAGTTCGAATGGGAAGTTCTACATTAACCGCCGTATTCTCTGGATTTTGCACCAACCGATTACCACCTTTTCCGCTCTATGTCAAACCATATGAGAGGCACTACCTTCAACGATGAAGAGGACCTCAAAACCTGGCTCAACAACTTCTTCGACACCAGACGGGCGATATTTAGCGGAACGGCATTGTCAAATTATATTGACAAACATTTTAAGTTTTTTTTTTTCTGATCAGTTTTTATCAGAATATTGATCACAGTCTCACGCCTTCTCAATGGACGAATGTGGCCATGTCTGTATATAAGAGGAGACTAAGAGAATGCGAAGGGGCTCAGAGCGTGGAGAATTGGTGAGGAGACGCTTAAAGTGTTTTTCTACGTGTTTTTTCCGTGTTTGGGGATTCTCTTGGGTATCCCGGTGTCACCCGAGTCCGATCCCTACCAACGCTACAATAAAGATAAGTACTGTTTTGTTTTATTTTACAAATCGCGAGTTACATTTACCTCCTTCTTGTTGTTGGTGTTCTACTTTTGAGTGTACGCTTTTCTGTGCATTAAGTTACATTTACTTTAGGCCCTAGTATATCCCATTTTTGTGTGATGACCCGTAAAAGTAACCATTTGTCATTGGTGAGCCCTGCCAGGATTACTGGTGTTTGCACGTGTAAATTCCTGTAAATTTCACGTGCGGTTTTTTTCGTTGATTGAGTGGTTTATTATTATTATTATTATTGTACTCCATCATGTTTGTGGACTCAATTCTCAAATTGTCAGTGTTCAATGGGGTTTATCTCGAGTCTTTCATTCGGGAAGTCGAGCTTAAAGCTCGAGGAGGCAAATGGGATCCTGAGGTCAAAGCACTGCTATGTTCGAGGTTCTATCCCCTGAGGTTAGGTTGGGCTTAGAGGAGATGAGTATCCGTAACGATAGCAGTTTCGAAAGTATTGTTAGTAAACTGAACATGTCGTGCCCTAAGAAAGCGCGTGGTATTAGGGAATGCCTTAAATTAATAGAAGGTCTTAAGCAGAGAGATGGGGAAAGTCCTATTGTTTATAAAGATAGATTCTTGGCCATTAGAGATAAAGTAGAGTACAGATTTGACGATAGTTTAATCTTCGAAATTTTCCTCGAAAATTTGCTCGAAAACTATAGAAAGGCTATTATTCGCAGTGAGGCTAAATCAATCGACAGTCAGTGTCATGGCCACGGAAGATAATATAGAAAAGCGTTGCAGCTTTATGAAAGGGCTATAGGTTCAGTAGAAGGAATTGAAAAATAAATAGCATTAAGGGTGAGATGAAGATGCTCAGTTCCAGTGTAAACAGGATGAAGCACGAAAATGAGCAGTGTATTAAAGACCTTAGGGGTGAGATAGAAAAACTGACTAAATTGTTGGACGAAATCAAGCTGAGTCCACCTGAGTGTAAGTTGGGACATATAGGTGGTGATTGCTCAATACATTCCTCTATGTTTGCCAACCGAAATACTCTTGACAATGCTGAGGTTGTGAACATACGTTCATATGGCGGAGATCAGTTTGGAAATCTGCCAATAGTTAAGGTGAATATTAACGGAAATATGTAGCACCTGTTATATGATACAGGAAGACAAGTCAGTATTATTGATTCTGAAAAGTGCAAGGTCTTGAAAGAGAATTGGGACGATGCACTTAAACCTTTACGTATAGTGTCAGTGACAGGCCACGGCCAGCAAATAACGTGTTAAAACCTGTAGAGTTGGTAACGAAAACGGCAGCGAGCTGGGAGAGATAAAGTTCTGGCTAATGTCACTCGGAGATATGGGCTACGACGGGATTCTGGGAATCAATGATATAAGGAGATTGAATATCCAGTTGCCTCCCGTACGGGGACGTTGCAACATGATTTACTTGAAACCAGAGCACTATGATTATGTAGACCTTAGCTGCATTGCCAGTGCACATAGACCAATGGTGTCTAGCTCCATAGATGAGAAATCAGTGAGACACATTGAAAACGAGGCTGTAAAGTTGAAACCTACTGAGTTTACATAAACGGTGAGTGTAGCGCTGGGTCTGTTAATAGTTTTAGAAAGCCTACTTAGGCCGAGAGGTTGAGGGTGATGCGAAGGGCAAAGGAAACTGTCAGAGAGTTTATGTCAGGTAATTCTGTTAAAAAGCTTATGAATCCTAGGCCACCTTATACCAAAGGTTTCGACAGAGGAGGCCTGGTAATGCTAGCTGTTTCTAAGACTGAAGGTTACACCAACTTCTATGGACCTTTCCGTGTGAAAGCTAGGGTCTCCAGTGTTAACCTTAGAGTAAGAGGGGTCACCATGCACGATGTAAAGTTTGTGCATGTCGATAGGATGAAAACGTTTAGAAACAAGGCTACGAAGAGTTTTTAGCCCTTGGACTTGAGAGAACTGAATGGAATTGGATCGCTCGGTTTCTCATCAAGTGAGCGTCTGTCAGTTCTTAAGTCTCTACTTATGATGCTTGGCCGGTCCCAGATTAGAGCTTATGGGTCGCCCATTAAACTCTGCCTATTAAAGCATATTATATATGTGTCTGTGCTTGGTAATCACTCATGGTAACTCACGTAGTTTGCGCAGATTTTTTGTTATTTTCTTTTTGGAAGGAACAAGATGGAAGGCACCTGTATGGAACGACCTGTATGCCTACTTCTCCTCTCTTTAGTTTTTTTTGTATCTTTATAACATGGCTCCATTGAGCTTTTTCCTTCCCAACAACAGGAGGTTTTCCTTACGGGACAATAATAATGTTTGGGAGATTGGTTAGTTTCTTTTTTTCTTTGGAAGGATACCTTTTGTCAAATTATATTGACAAACATTTTCAGTTTTTTTTTCTGATCAGTTTTTAGCGGGAAGATTGTTGTCTTCGTTTTTAGTGAACCAATCTCTCACGCATTCTCATTGGACAAATGTGCCCATGTCTGTATATAAGAGGGGACTAAGGGATTTCGAGGGGGCTCAGAGCGTGGAGAATTGGTGTGGAGGCGCTTAAAATGTTTTTCTACGTGGTTTTTCCGTGTCTGGCGATTCTCTTGGGAATCCCAGTGTCACCCGAAGCCGATCCCTACCAACGCTACAATAAAGATAAGTACTGTTTTGTTTATTTTACAAATCGCGAGTTACATTTACCTCCTTCTTGTTGTTGGTGTTGTACTTTGGAGTGTTCGCTTTTCTGTGCATTGAGTTACATTTACTTAGGTCCTAGTATATCCCATTTTTGTGTGATAACCCGTAAAAGTAACCCCTTGTCAGCATCAAAAAACTAGTCGAACGTTGGGGAGAGGTCGTAAATAAAAACGGGTAATACATAATTGATTAATTAAATGTTATAATTAATGTTTATTGCCTAAATAAAATTGTCGAATAAAATCAAACGAACTTTCTTTACAACCCAATACAACAAAAGTTAATTAAGACTAAATGAAAGAAAAGAATAATATAAAATGGCTAATAAATTTTATAGAGGTTTATTGAACACTTACAAAAAATACTTATGAAAGAAAATGAAATATATATATGTAACACGCCAATATGCAGAGGATATTGTTTTGCGTAAAGAAAGAGAGTATCAACCGTCTGACTAACTTTATTTCAATCACGCGCTTTTTTATCGTTACAAATATTTACATAATTCCTAACGGCGTAAAAATTTACATCTACTAATAATTAATAAGCAGAATGTGACATATATATATGAAAATAATAATTTATTAAGATTCTAGAATTTATGCCAAGATAAAAATAAATGAAAGCTGCAAAACATAATGATTACCCAAGGGTTTAAATCTATATAAATGTCCTATTTATTAGTTGTAATAAAAATACTAACAAACACACACTTATATATATATGACAATATAATAATAATAATGTGGGGAAAGAGAAATAAGGACACCACGATTTGGAAGATTGAATCCAGGCAATCAGAGAGAGAGGGGCCTGCCACCGCTGAGCGGCCGTTCCTGTCGCACACAATCACCAACTGTCTCCAAAGTCCCGAGCTGTTAAGTGACGGACCCCAGGAGCCTCTTGGAATGTCGCTGATGTCTAAAGTGACACCCTTTAGCTGCCTATCTCTCTCTGGGTTGACTGTAGGTTTGTTTTATTATTCCAGGAAGAGTATATATTATGACATATGGCCCCCGTTGAAGAAGGCTGAACATGGTTTGAGTATACTTAAAGCTGGAGAAGCCAGGAATAGAGAAAATAATTTTACAGTTGAAATTAATTAAGGTTATGGTGACATAGTTTTATGTAAATAAAATATTGTATAGTACACAAGTAAATATTATTTACAAGCAATTTACAACACCGGAGAGTTTGATATTTAAGGGAATTTTTGATAATATCAAAGCTATAAAAGGCTATATACAATAACATCTAATGTATTATAAGGGAAATTATATTGAGGAGTGTGAACAACGAGAAGGGGAGTCACATACACATGGTAAAATTCTGGAGGTCATTAAGACTGGGGAACTCTACACTTTAAGATATTTTTCAGGCGGACATGGCAAGAGGAAACTTGGCATGGGCTTTCTATGCTATAGGTGTAGAGTACGAGAAATGAGATTGAGTTGGAAATTGTGTGAGCTCAGGACTGAGGTAAATATAGAACTACATACAATGTTAGAATTTTGGCGGACAGAGCGAGGGGAAACTTGCTTTGGGCCTTTCTACCTTAATTATTTAGATACTACTGGGTTCGTAAAGTCTCGTTGTCAGGTTAGTAATTGGTAAAGATTTCAGGGGATAAGCGGTTCAAATATCTTTGATCATCTTGATTGTAAGTGTAGTCATGTTGCTTTCGTGAGTTAATAGCCGTTTTAGTATGGATTAGAGTGTGATTGAAGTGTTTATATGGGAAATTGAAGGTATTTTTGGGTTGGTCTCGATCATTTACGGGCGGTGAAATAAATTGTTCGTTTTCCGTATAGTGTTTTAATTTGTTGACATGAATTGTATCTGTCTCACGACTTAGAGGTCGGTTGGAGCGGTTGATTCGTACGATTTGAGGGGAAATTATCTCCAGTATTTCATAAGGTCCTGAGAAGAAAGGTGCCAGTTTACCGGTGTCTGGATGGTGGTATGTTTTTGCCAAAACGAGATCGCCTACTTCAAAATCGGAAGCTCTATGTGTTTGGTCGAATTTCGCTTTGTCGCGTAAGTGTCGTTCGTGTGTCCTTTGATAGGCCAATTCTCTGGCGTCTTCGATTTTTTGGGTAGTTTTGTACATGCTCGAATAGTTGTAGTGGGAAACTACCTAACAAGAGGTATGACGGTGGAAACCCGGTCACAGAATGTGGGGTATGGTTATAAGCCTGAAGGACCTGAGGTAGTAGTTTGGTCCAGGTCATCTTAGGTTGTTGGAGACCCAACAGTTTAAGTTTGCCAGTAATCGTGGCGTTTAGTGTTTCACTTAATCCGTTGGCCTGAGGGTTGTTGCTTGTCGTGAGAAGTTGGCCAATGTTATGTCTAATCAAAAATCTACAAAATTTCGGAGAGGTGATGGCAGGAGCTCTATCCGTCAAAAGTCGTTTAGGAGAACCAAACTGCATCACCTTTTTAATCACTTGGGTATAGGTGAGAATGCTGGTGGACCGCGATAGAAATGCCCACGCGTACCGTGTGGCATGGTCCACTACGACATGTAAGAAGGTCTGAGAATTTCCATATTTCGCGAATCCAGAAATAGTATCTAGTTACACTAGTTCGTATGGCAGGACCGCTGGGGGGAGTTGTCCCAATTCTCCGTAGATAGGTCCTTTTGGTGGTTTGACTAATTGGCATACTGAACAGGTTCTTACATGTTTCCTGATGTCATTTGTTATGCCGTCCCAATAGTATTGGGCTGCGATCAGGCTGGTCATCTGCGAAATGCCGGGGTGATTGAAATCGCGATGGGCTCGTTGTAGTAGGGTGCCACGGAGTGATGGTGGAACATTTATTTTAGTGACACCCCGTCGTGTGATGGTCATAAGCTCCTTGTCATTGAGGATATACCTTGTGTCCCTCCGTAATTCGCCCTGATGATCTTTTATTTGACCTGTCGATAGAAATCCGCAGAAAAGGTTACGGGAGAGTAGGTCCGCCTCGTACTGACGCGAGCCCTTGAGGTATTTGACCTCATAGTCGTAAGCTGAGAGTCGAAGGCTCCAACGAAAGAGGCTTCCGGTGGGGTCTTTTATGGTCTTTCGCCATTGTAAGGCGTGATGATCCGAGTAGATGACAAACCTTGTACCTAGGAGGTACACTCGGAATTTGTCAACGCACTCTACAATGGCTAAGCACTCCAGTTCAGATATAGTGTGATTACGCTCATAGGAACGCAACGCGCGACTGTAATATTGTACAGGGTAGATGTTACCGTCAGGATGTACTTGTTTGAGTACACCTGCGATGCCCTGCGTGGTAGCGTCGCAATAGACCTGGCATGGGAGCCCTTCTTGAAATAGATGTAACACAGGTTGTGTTGCGAGGTGTTGCTTCAATTTATCAAAGGCTTGTTGACAATTCGGGCTACAAAGCCATTTGGCGTTCTTTTTTAGTAATTGATTTAAGAGGTGGCGAAGTCTAGCATATTCTGGAATGAATTTATGATATACGTTGACGGCCCCTAAAAATGATTGTAGAGTTTTAATGTTGATAGGGGTTCTAATAGCGTTGATGATTTCGGTATTTTTAATATTAGGTGTGTAAGTCCCTGCGGTGATGTGGTAGCCGAGAAAATATATTTCATTTTGATAAAAATTACATTTTTCAAGGTTAAGCTGGAGATTTTCCTCTAAACAGAATTTGAAGAAAAGTCGAAGGTGTGTAAGGTATTGTTCTGAGGAGTCAGAAAAAATAACGAAGTCGTCATAATAATGGGCTATGAAAGAGAGGTGGTGTTTGTGGATCAACTGGGTAATCACACGTTCGAAAATTTGGGGTGCTGATCTGAATCCAAAAGGTAAGCGTTTGAAATTATATTGTCCTTGTTGAGTCACGAAAGAGAGTAGTGCTTGACTCTCCTCCGCGATGGGGATTTGATAGTATATATTGCTTATGTCAACGGTGCTAAATACTCTGGCTTTCGACAGGTTATCCAGTGCCGTTTCTATCAATGGCAAAGGATTCAAATCCGAGGGTACTAGTTCGTTCACGCGACGGAAGTCAATGCAGAGACGCATGGTGTTATCGCGTTTGCGAACGAGTGTCACAGGGGAGGAATATGGGCTAGAGGAGGGGGTGATTATGTCATGTTTTAGAAGTTGAGATACCTGGTCCTGAATTTCCTTCTGGTAGGCATAGGGAGTTCGGTACGGTCGGAGGGAAATAACCTTATCGGAAATAATTTTGAGCTTTACAGGGGTTATGTTGAGTGGTAATACATTGAATTTATTGATAGGGAAAATATCTTCAAAAGAATACAATAATTGCTTATAAGGGATAGGCAGTTCTGGGCGTTGTTCGATAAATTCTTTAATCATTAATTCTCTAGAGGAGCATGGGCTGGTAGAAAGGGTATTAAGGTTGTAAGGGTGAGGGGGTATTCAGGGGAAGGTTGATAAATATTACTAAGGGTTGTTTGTAAGCAAGACTCACGTGGTGGTTGAAAATCGTCAACGCCTAAGTTAACCAAGTGAATTATGGGTCGTTTAGGGTTAGAAGTTATTATTCGCGAGCCGTGCTTACAAGTGGGAAGGTCACATACAAAATGGTACAAATGTTTAGGTACTGGAACACTATTTTGAAGTATCAATTGATTATGAAAATCTATTGTTAATCTTAAGAATTGCATAGCATGAATAGATAGAATACCAAGTTCAAGGGGTGAATTTAAAATATAAAATGTTTCATTAAAATTGAAATTATTAAATTGTATTGATAAGGTAACTAATCCGATTAGTTTGGCATGACTAGATATAGTACGGATAATAACATCATTGTTAATAGAGGTGGAACAAATGAAACAATTAAAATTTTTAATATATTAAAATTGATTTAAACTAATTATTGAAACATTGGCTCCAGAGTCAACTAGGAATGGCATCTTTAAAGAATGAATGATAGGGGTTAAAACAATTGGACTTACAGGCGTATGCTGGTTTAGGGTGCAGGTAGGTTCATTGAGCTTCGAAGGAGTTCTGCTGCCGAAGTTGGCATTACTTGGTTTCTCCCGAGCTCGTCGTTGCTGCGGTCTCGTAGACACCTGCAGGCCGAGTCGATCTTTGGTGTTGCTCGACGTTGTGGACCGCAGGTATAAAGGTCCGAAATGTCCGCTGGTAGGGCCCTCGCTGCTGACACTGTGCGTTCCAGTGTTGTCCGCCACAGTAAGGGCAAGGATATGGTGGGGTCTTGTCCACGGTGGTGGAAGGTGCTCTGCTCTGGCGCGGTGATCGTTGTTGGGCAGCTTTAGTGCTGGTGTTATCCAGTTCGTAGGTCAGCTGTTGGGCTAAGCACAACCATTCTTCTGGTTCCGAGGGTTGTGCCATCTTTAAAAGGTTGCCATAGTAACGTGGCACACCGTTGGATAGTGCTTGCACGATGGCACTCTTAGGGAGGTTGATCGCCAATCCTATTCGGACCTTGTTCTTGTAGTAGGTCTCGATCTCGGCCATCGATGTGCATTTAAGCTCATAGAACTCTTGAAGAGTGAAGCTAGTGCGTCGGGGATAGAAGGCGCAGAGAGACTCCTTGACCTCTTCATAAGTCTTATTGAGTAGAGCTAAGTCTCTCTTGTGCAATTTTTCGAGGTTCGCCTCTGAGTGATGATAGAGCCTTTCGAGCTTGGCGTGCTGGCTCTAAGTTGTGGAAGTTCGGCTGAGACTCAAGTTGTGAAAAGAAGTGTGCGGCAGGTTCATCTCCGTCGTAGGTGATTGCTTCTTCAGGCTCACCGTTTAAAAGTTGGTCGAGACAGAGGGTGAGAGTTCGAAGGGAAGCGGCTTCAGTAGAGTCGGTCGATGATTATTGTGGAACTTGGTTGTGGGTTTGTCCGATCATCGTGGTATTGCTTCTTGTTTTCTTCATACTCTGGTATATGAGGGATTTGCATCCTGTCGACTTTCAATGTGACAATATAATAATAAAAATGTGGAAAAAGAGAAATAAGGACACCACGATTTGGAAGATGGAATCCAGGCAATCAGAGAGAGAGAGAGGGAGAGAGAGGGGCCTGCCACCGCTGAGCGGCCGTTCGTGTCGCACACAATCACCAACTGTCTCCAAAGTCCCGAGGTGTTAAGTGACGGACCCCAGGAGCCCCTTGGAATGTCGCTGATGTCTAAAGTGACACCCTTTAGCTGCCCATCTCTCTCTGGGTTGACTGTAGGTTTGTTTTATTATTCCAGTAAGAGTATATATTATGACATATAGTATAGTTATGAAAAATTTTAAGATTAATAATTTTTTTAAATTTAATTTGAATGTGTGAGGTTTGTTTTTTATTTTTTTGTGATAAATAATTAGTTAGATTATATTTAAAAAAAAGAGAAAAAAAAGGTAACACCAGCAAAGCATCGGCAGTTACGCGTCATAGGCTGGGTGAAAAAAGGAATAAGCGAAGAGAAAGTTTTAAAGAGAAGAGCAAAGACAGAACCATGATAATAATTTTCCAAATATAAAATAAAGCTAATTAGAGAGAGAAAAGTATTTTTTTGCTCTATTTTCTCTCTTCATGAGAGAAGTTAGATTTTTGTAAATTTTTTTTTTTGGGATTTTTTTATTTTTTTTATATAAGCTTATTTTAAAGACAATCTAGTGTAAAAGTGGAGGACACGATATAAGATAATATATTAAATTAGGAAGGATGAAAACCTTAAGGGTTAGACCAATTGAAAACCATAAAGGTTAGACCAGATGGAAAGAGGATGGTACTCAGGTGGGCCTCTTTAGATGAAGACCTGAGCAGCAGTTTCGGCCCTTACTCCATTACTGCCAAACCATACCTCTCCGACCAAATAGAAAGCAATTTTAGGTTGGAACGGAGATAGGGTAATAGCTGAACCTTAGATATACTACAAAAATCAACTAATGAACTAAGACATTGTCATCTTCTGCACTTTCTCAAACCTAACTCAAAACATGTTTTTTCAGTTCAGAAGTTAAATTGATTCGGTTCCCTAGACTTAATCAGATTGATATATACTTATCCCTTAGTGTTAAACTTTAAATCAAATTGTGTTTATTCTTTTTGGGTATAAGGACTGTGAAGAGACTGATAAGAAATTAGTAATACATTTAAATGATTATTATAAATATAGGAAAAATTGATCATATCCCAAGCCTTTAACAATGTGCGTCGACAAGGGAACAGGAAATCTAACATTAAAGAACATAGAAAAATAAACTTTGCCTGATGTTAGTAGGTTCAGATTATAGTCCAAATTGTGTTCATACACTCTAAATAATAGGACTGCAGGAAAATAATAAGATATTAGTAGTAGGAGAGGATAAGGATTAATTGGAACTACAAGAAAGTATGATTAAATTCAAACAAGTTAAGAATGTGCGTCATACCATAAATGGAAAAATCAGCTTCATCAGACAAAGACATAAGTCCCTTGTCTGAAGATGGTGAAAATGCTTTCCCATAATAACTCATATCATCAATTTATTTGAACTGATCCTCACGGAGCCGTATATTCTATATATAGTCGTATCTATACTTTTTTTTTTAAATATAATATATGAGGACCATTACCTGTAATTTCTGCTAAATAAGGAAGTTTAGGAATTTAAGTTTTAATGCTTCATATCAATTAGATTGAATGTTCATTCTCTATACCCCCCTTTATAAAGATTGAACACGCATAGATAATTGTTATGTATGCCATAAGGAGAGAAAGAAAATATTCTAAAGTTATCGTATAAATTTAAAGGATCAAACAAAGTAAGAATTAGAGAAAACACAGAAATAAAGGTATGGTATTGGTAAGCAAAGGTAAAAAGAACAAATCCAAACAAATAAGCAATGTGCGACGGATGAGTGGTATGTAGCATTTCGGTAGCGACATTGTGGCCCTCTTCAGAAGACTTGTCTGAAGATTGTAGCGACGCTGATGCCGAAACGTCGCACATTGCCTATTTGTTTGGATTTGTTCTTTTTACCTTTGCTTACCAATACCACACCTTTATTTCTGTGTTTTCTCTAATTCTTACTTTGTTTGATCCTTTAAATTTATACGATAACTTTAGAATATTTTCTTTCTCTCCTTATAGCATACATAACAATTATCTATGCGTGTTCAATCTTTATAAAGGGGGGTATAGAGAATGAACATTCAATCTAATTGATATGAAGCATTAAAACCTAAATTCCTAAACTTCCTTATTTAGCAGAAATTACAGGTAATGGTCCTCATATATTATATTTAAAAAAAAAAGTATAGATACGACTATATATAGAATATACGGTTCCGTTAGGACCAGTTCAAATAAATTGATGATGTGAGTTATTATGGGAAAGCATTTTCACCATCTTCAGACAAGGGACTTATGTCTTTGTCTGATGAAGCTGATTTTTCCATTTATGGTATGACGCACATTCTTAACTTGTTTGAATTTAATCATACTTTCTTGTAGTTCCAATTAATCATTATCCTCTCCTACTACTAATATCTTATTATTTTCCTGCAGTCCTATTATTTAGAGTGTATGAACACAATTTGGACTATAATCTGAACCTACTAACATCAGGCAAAGTTTATTTTTCTATGTTCTTTAATGTTAGATTTCCTGTTCCCTTGTCGACGCACATTGTTAAAGGCTTGGGATATGATCAATTTTTCCTATATTTATAATAATCATTTAACTGTATCACTAATTTCTTATCAGTCTCTTACAGTCCTTATACCCAAAAAGAATAAACACAATTTGATTTAAAGTTTAACACTAAGGGATAAGTATATATCAATCTGATTAAGTCTAGGGAACCGAATCAATTTAACTTCTGAACTGAAAAAAACATGTTTTGAGTTAGGTTTGAAAGTGCAGAAGATGACAATGTCTTAGTTCATTAGTTGATTTTTGTAGTATATCTAAGGTTCAGCTATTACCCTATCTCCGTTCCAACCTAAAATTGCTTTCTATTTGGTCGAAGAGGTATGGTTTGGCAGTAATGGAGTAAGGGCCGAAACTGCTGCTCAGGTCTTCATCTGAAGAGGCCCACCTGAGTACCATCCTCTTTCCATCTGGTCTAACCTTTATGGATTTCAATTGGTCTAACCCTTAAGGTTTTCATCCTTCCTAATTTAATATATTATCTTATATCGTGTCCTCCACTTTTACACTAGATTGTCTTTAAAATAAGCTTTTATAAAAAAAAAAAAAAAAATTCCCAAAAAAAAAAAATTTACAAAAATCTAACTTCTCTCATCAAGAGAGAAAATAGAGCAAAAAAAAAATACTTTTCTCTCTCTAATTAGCTTTATTTTATATTTGGAAAATTATTATCATGGTTCTGTCTTTGCTCTTCTCTTTAAAACTTTCTCTTCGCTTATTCCTTTTTTCACCCAGCCTATGACGCGTAACTGCCGATGCTTTGCTGGTGTTACCTTTTTTTTTCTCTTTTTTAAAAAATATAATCTAACTAATTATTTATTTAAAAAAAAATAAAAAACAAACCTCACACATTTAAATTAAATTTAAAAAAATATTAATCTTAAAATTTTTCATAACTATACTATTTGATACAGAATTAGCTTGCTGTTCTGACTCAAAATTAATTCAAAATCTGTTGTTCTTAATAGTTTACTTTTCCTCTATTTTCCAAATATAAAAACAATTACTATTAATATTATGACATATATATATATACATAATTTTAATTTGTATGTGTGTGTGTGTGAACCCAAATCAAAATAACAAAAAACATTATATATAGCACATATTACACAATCAATGATACTTAACATTAATATTATATGAAATTTCAGATATATATTCACAAAATCTATTGAATTTAACATATGAAACTTTGCTAGATATCAGTTCTCTTGGATCAGTTCAGATAATACCGTTATTATGTCTGTAGTCTTGAAATGCTGGGCACTTGAGTAAAAGATAAGTGGAAGCATGAACCTTCATCCACAAAAACAGCATGGATCCTCCACTGCAAGATTTTTTCCAGAAAGATTTTGAAATTACCGTGGTTGGTTACAAATTGTGTGTTGAAGAAATTTGGGCGAAAATAATTTGAAAAAACTTGTAAATGTCTAGTTTGTATCATTCAGTAGCAACCACATTCTTGTTTCTATATAAGATTTAATTATATCTTGTATGCTTGTACTAGCCGAATGACCCGGGCAACGCCCGGGGTTTACCCGATTAAATGCTTTTATTCAAATACTATTCGTTACAATTATAAATTGGCGCCGTGGATGTCATTCTTGTATAATATATAAATGAGTTTTAAAAATTGTAAAAAAAAAAATGCATCGGCCGGGAATCGAACCCGGGCCGCCCGCGTGGCAGGCGAGCATTCTACCACTGAACCACCGATGGTTATGAGAAATGGCCATATTTGGGTATTTATTCCATTCACAAAAGCAAACGGTGACAGAATTGATTAAAAAAGAGCAATGCCCGGGTTTTACCCGATTAAATGCTTTTATTCAAATACTATTCGTTACAATTATAAATTGGCGCCGTGGATGTCATTCTTGTGAAACGTCCCGCTCCAAACTTTGTGTCTGAGAAGCGAAATTTTTATAAAGAGATGATCTGGCTTGTGTCTTCTGCTCGAATGAATGTTTTTATGTTAGAATTTTGTTCCTGCATACTAAAAATGAACTGGCTTCACCCGTGGTCTCTGCTTTTTGGAATTTTTCCGGATATAATTTTGTATCTGATAATCAAATATTGAACCAAAGCCGACTTCATGTAAATATATCCATTGTGATTTGCTTATTGTAAAAATACAAAATATGTAAATTAGGAAGAGAGATATAAAAACTATATTTTTGTTTGTTGAGCTGGTTAAACTTCTCTCGCTTATTAAATTGCTTTTGATTGTCATACGACTTGCTAATTATTTCATCGCTACATTTGGTGGTGAAGCCGGGTACGATTCCGACAAGATAATTTAATCTGGAAGGTGTTTTGAGAAGAAGCCGACGTTTGCAAAGCTTGCCGCCGCTCGACATCGGTATGAGTGAAGCAGAAGAAAAGCCACGTGTGCAAGCTTCCACCTTTACATGTCTTCAACACCCAAGAAGCCCTTCTATTTTTCAGGTAAGGCCACTGAATTTGCCCACCTATGGTTAAAAGATTTCAACCGTGTTGCTCTTTATAATGGTTGGGACGAAACAATGTGTTTGGCCAACGTTGTCTTCTTTTTGGAAGGGACAGCTAAAAACTTTGAGGATGACCTTACATCTTGGGCTATTTTTAAAGAAAAATTTCCGAAATGTTTGGTGACAAAGAGGATTACTCCAGAAAAATTGAGTCAGCGCTAAAAGTAAGAGCACAAAGGCCTGACGAGTCCATTGGATTCTATATTCAGGATGTGCTGAACCTATGTCGCCAGCTAAACCAAAACTTGTCTGAAGAAGACAGGGTAGGCCACCTCATGAAGGGAGTTGCTGACGACATTTACCGGATCCTTCTTACAATTGAGGTAGCTACAACTGTGGACTTCACCAACCACTGCCGTCGGATTGAGAAACTCAATAAAAATAGGATCAGTAGTGTGAGGTTCGAGAGGATTCCCTCCGTTGCCACAATTAAAGATGAAGAGGCGGGTTACACTTTAAAGGATCTGATCAGGGAGATTGTCAAGGAAGAGCTCCGATTAATTCCAAATGAACAAGCGAATTACATTTCTTAAAAATCTTTAGAAGAAAAGGTTTTGCAGCGAGCAGAACAAACCTTGTCGCCGATTGGAAAATAACCTGTGGTCCATTCCAGGAAGGCTTTCCAGAAATTTCGCCATGACAAACCAGATATGGGTGAAGCGACAAGGAGGAGGAAAACAGACCAGTTCCGAACGGAGGATAACATCCCGATCTGTTTCTATTGCAATCGGCCAGGACACGTCGCGAAACATTGTTGGGAAAGACGCCGTAACTACCAAGAAAGAGAACCAAATATAATCCAGGACAGTTATTATAGTCGTCGAAGACCTGGACCTATCTACATGTCAGACTATATAACGCCGCAATTGGATGATTTTGAACGAAGTAACTCTCCCCGCCGTAATTTACCTAGTAGCTCCTCTCCCTACCCAGGACGTGGGAGATCGACAACAGGACGATACCAATCTAGATCGCCAGACCGGATCCCCAGCCGTTCTCCCCACAGAAAGGCACAGGGAAACTAGGAAACACGACCTATAAGGGAGGTAAGGTCGGACGTTGCTTAAAACCTCCACAGACGCGAGCTGACTTAGACGAAAACTATATTTGTATAAACATCAATGGACGTCATGTCGAGGCGCTAATTGACACAGAAGCGTCATACTCTGTTATCTCAGCTAACTTCAGAGAGTCGCTAAAGGTTGTGATGATTAAGAATACCAATATACTTTAAAATTCGCAAACAATCGTTTTGTTTCCCCACTTGGAAAATGTGTCCTGTGAGTAGGAATAAATGAATTTCAGCGGACTGCCGAGTTTAAGGTCCTTCCCAGTTGCAGCCACGATATCATCTTGGGCTGGGATTTCCTCGAGTCGTCAAGTGCCATTATTGACTGTGGAAAATCTGAAATTTCGTTTTCAGAAATGCCGAATGAGGACCCATCCGTGGCAAGGCTTTACTTAGTATCGGACGATATTATTCCTCCAAAATCCATCAAGAGGGAAGTTGCCCGGACAGCCAGCGTGGCAGGAATTAAGAATTATGTTATTGTGGGTTCGAGGAAACATTTTTGGAAAAATAGCTTTTTATCCCCTCCTCTTACGTCACCATATGGCATGGCCAGGCCAATATTTAGGTGCCTAATTTTAGCAAAAATCGAATACCAATCCCTTCTGGAATGTGCCTAGATCAGTTTATTAAAATCCAGCCGCAAGCAGTTTGCCCAATCGTGGAAGCTAAGGAAAACTATGTGTCTAAAGGTGTTGAGTCAACCTACAAGATGAGTAAGTTAGAAGGTTCAATAGAAAATCTTACTGATGTCGATAATGCTGAGCGGCCTGTGGGAATGGAAAATATCTCATCATGTATCTCCCCCGAGCTTCCTCCGAGTCACAAGATCGAACTTTTGGAACTCCTTGAAAAATTTTCGGAATTATTCAATCCGATCACCAAAAGTCCATCTGAACTTATCACTAAGCATAAGATAACTACAGGCGACGCCAGACCATTAAAAAGGAGGCCATATAGGGTTTCACCAGAAGTTGACAGAATGATGGAAATAGGAGTCTTCCAACCTTCGGAAAGTCTTTGGGCCTCACCGGTCGTTTTGGTAAGAAAAAGAGACGGATCGGTACGCTTTTGTGTGGATTATCGAGGCTTAAATAAAGTGACAAAAAAGGACGTTTATCCTTTGCCACGAGTTGACGACGCTCTTGATTGTTTAAAAGGGGCGAAGATATATTCCACGCTGGATCTAAAGTCGGGATATTGGCAGATTAGCGTTGATGAAGCCGATCGTGAAAAAACTGCCTTTATCACTCCAGATGGCCTTTTTGAATTTAAGGTCATGCCTTTCGGGCTGTTAAACGCCCCCGCCACGTTCGAAAGGATGATGGATGGGCTCCTGAAGGGCCTACGGTGGACAATATGTTTGTGCTATCTGGACGATGTCGTTGTATTCGCAGATAATTTTTCGGACCATCTAACAAGAATAGAGGCGGTTTTGAACTGTTTCAAGAAGGTTGGACTAAGGTTAAATCCCAGCAAGTGTTCTTTTGGTGCCAGTAAAATCAAGATCCTTGTGCATCAGGTAGACCAGAATAGGATCCGCCAGACGAAGATAAGATTAAAGCAATCACTGAATTCCCAGCCCCTAATAACTTACAGTAGGTAAGAAGCTTCCTTGGTTTATCATCTTATTATAGACGCTTTATTAGGAACTATGCGGATATCGCACGCCCCCTTAACGCACTACTCTCTAAAGGGACAAAGTTCGAGTGGAACACAGCCCAAGAGGGAGCGTTTCGGAAATTAAAGATTACCTTGACGTCAAAACCAGTGTTGGGACATTTTGATGATGACGCTCCGACTGAACTACATTCGGATGCCAGTGGATATGGAATAGGCGCCGTGCTTGCGCAAAAACAAGGGAGTGATGAAAAGGTAATCGCTTATGCTTCGCGCACCCTTTTAAGGGCCGAACAACATTATTCAACAACAGAGAGAGAATGCCTGGCCATAATATGGGCGATTGGAAAATTTAGGCCTTATTTGTTCGGACGTCACTTTAGAGTTGTAACCGACCACCATTCCTTATGTTGGTTGACCAACTTGAAAGATCCTGCAGGCAGATTGGCGAGGTGGGCGCTGAGGCTACAGGAGTATGACGTCTCCATTGTCTACAAGACTGGGAGAATGCACCAAGACGCTGACGGCCTAGCGAGAAATCCTCTAAAACATACCGAGGAGAATTTTAATGATGATATTCCCACATTATTCCTTCTAAGTGACATCGGTAGAGAACAGGAAAATTATCCTTACATTGCGGAAATAATCAGAAATATATCTCAGCCTCCACTTACCAAGCAAGACGACAAGTTCAAAATTGTCAAAGGGATTCTCTATAGAAATATTCATGACCCAACTGGACAACCTTTACTATTGGTGATCCCAAGGCATCTTCGAATGGAAATCCTGAGCGACCTGCATGACGCACCTACCGCTGGACATCTGGGTTTCGCTAAAACCTACGACAGAGTCAAGAGAAGGTTCTACTGGCCAGGGCTGTACAGAAGTGTGAAGAGGTACGTGGGCCATTGTCAGGACTGCCAGCGTCGTAAGGGTGTACCTCAATTGCCCCCTGGCTATCTGAAGCCCATTCCGCCTCCGGACAGCCCCTTTCAAAAGGTCGGGATAGATTAATTGGGGCGCTTCCCCATATCTCAAGGAAAGAAGAAATGGATAGTCGTTTGTACCGACTACCTCACTAAATACGCCGTAACTCAAAGCCTAGGATCAGGTGAAGCCCAGGAAATCGCGAAATTTCTTTTAGAAGAAGTCATACTAAAACATGGAGCCCCTCGAGAAATAGTAATGGATCGAGGTCGAAATTTCCAATCAAAACTCCTTCAGGAGCTGACTAATAAATGTGGCATCAAAAAGAAGACAACAACGGCGTACCATCCCCAAACCAACGGCTTAACAAAAAGATTAAGCAGAACAATTGCCGACATGCTATCAATGTATATGGACCTTGACCAGAAGAACTGGGACGAGATGTTGCCCTTTATCACGTTTGCCTACAATACGGCCAAACAAGAATCAACTGGCTTCTCGCCATTCTTCCTGATCCATGAAAGGGTGGCCAAGACGACCCTCGACACTATCTTCCCCTACAGTAGCTCGCCCGAGGGAGAGGCATTCATTCAGAATTTGGGAACAAGAGCCGAAGAGGCAAGACAAATAGCCCGTCATCACATATTCAAGGCTCAAGAGACGAACAAAACTAACTACGACGCTCGACATACAGGAAATATCTACGAACCAGGAGACCTGATCTGGATCTTCATTTCTATTCGACGTGTTGGATTTTCTGAAAAACTCCTAAGACGATACTTCGGTCCCTTCAGGGTTACAAAGAAAATATCGGACGTGACCTACGAGGTCGAAGCAGTCAGTGAACAAGGTAGAAAACATAAGAAGCGCGACACCGTCCATATCCTCAGGATGAAGCCATACTATGACCCATCAAGACAGGAAGATTCGTCAAGTGTGAATAACTCTACGTCTGTAGAAGAGGAGGAACTGAAATAAAGCTGTGGAACAGCTTCTCATGGGAGAGGGAGTAGTGTACCAAAGCCGACTTCATGTAAATATATCCATTGTCATTTGTTTATTGTAAAAATACAAAATATGTAAATTAGGAAGAGAGATATAAAACTATATTTTTGTTTGTTGAGTTGGTTAAACTTCTCTCGCTTATTAAATTGCTTTTGATTGTCATACGACTTGCTAATTATTTCATCGCTACAATATGATACAGCAATATTGTCATCATCATTTTCTGAATAAAAAACAACTACTTTTTTCCCAGAACCTGTCAATTTATTTTTCTTGACTAAAAATCCGAAAAATATATTTTCCAGATTTTTCTCTATGTCCTGTTAAAACACGTTTTACATGTCCATTAGGTCAGCTGATATTACCTCCCATCTTCACCGCTAGAGGCGCTGCTTGCGAGCAAAAGGGCAAATTTGCCACGCAATTTGCAAAAAAAATTGTATATATACTTGTATACTTGTGTACATAGACCATAAATCTGTACATAGACAGAAAAAGCACATATATTTTAATAATATAAATGAGTTTTTAAAATTGTAAAAAAAAAAAAAAAGCATCGGCCGGGAATCGAACCCGGGGCGCCCGCGTGGCAGGCGAGCATTCTACCACTGAACCAAAATCAAACGGTGACAGAATTAAGAAAGAATTGTGCATGACGCTGATAACTGTATATATTAATACTCCATATTAATATCTGATATTGTATTGAATGTAATTTTCGAATGAATATATCAATTTAAAATTTTGAAACATATCTCTGAACCGTATGTTAAAGTTTGTCTAAATAGTGATATATAAAATGTAACTTTTTTTTGGAACTCAAACCTCAATATTTACTCCAAAAAAAAAATTGTTTTTTTTTTTATTCGTTGAGTTCTGCTTACTATTTCATCTATATAAAAATAAAATTTCTTTTTTTTCCTTCTATGATTCTAATTGTTATTCCTAAAAATTTTAATTTTTGTACTGGTGATATTATATATATATATATTTTTAATTTAACTGGGATATTCTCTTTATCATGAGAATATAAAATGCTAGTTTTTCAGAACTGATTTCCAACTTATTCTTGATACACCATAACTCGATTGTATTTAATGTTTTTTCAATTACTGTTGTATAGTTATTATTTAATTAAACATTACTCACCAGATGAAGTTATTATTACTAATTGTTTATTTCACTTTAAATTTATATTTTTACATTAACACGTTGTTTTCATTATACATCGTATTATTATTGTTTATGATGATGATATTATATATTTTTAAACACAGAATACTACATTCCCTCCTTCCTTTAGATGAAAGGAATCATGTCTTTATATCTTGATGATGGCTTGACGACTCTTCCACTCCTGGTGATCACGGGTTCCTTGGTAGTCGGCAAGGGTGGAGAAACCTCTGGTGGCAACTGGTGAAGAGTCTCAGCATCAAGTCTATCTGAAACAACTGGGTTAAATGTAGACCCTGTTCTACTTGAACTTGGTCGGTTTAAAGAAGTGTCCTTGTCTTGGTTTAAAGAATTATCATCTGGTATTTGTACATCAGAAGAGTTGAGGCGTTCAATTCTTGTCGAATCTGAACTAAGATTTTCCTGGCTCTCTTCTGGAATCAAGTCAGAAATGCCTTGATTGGTCTCTTGAGTAGGAACATGTTTCAAATGTTTAGCATTTCTATGAATTATTTTCCCATTTTTAGTGTTGACTAATTTAAAAGAATTTAGTGAAGTGTTTTCAAGAATGACATGATGTTCTGATCTGAAATTTGAATCAAGTTTTCCATTATTTAGATTTCCCACATAAACTAAATTTCCAATTTCAAAATTATGAGGACTAGCTTTCCGAATTATATCATTATATGTTTTCATTTTTTCTTTGTAGACCATATTGAATTATTTGATGTTGGATTCATCTTCTTCTGCATCATTAACAAGTGAGCTTAATTTAGTTTTGATTTCTCTTGAAAATAATAGGAATGCTGGAGTCTTTCCTGTAGATCTGTTTGGAGTAGTTCGGTAAGACATTAAAATTCTGGATAAATCTTCTTTCCAATCTTTCCCTTCTTCAGAACTTGAATTGAATTGTTTCTTTAGAAATCTATGGAATCTTTCTATCTTCCCATTACTTTTTGGGTAATAGGGTGAGGCTTTGATGTGCTTGATTCCACATTCTTTTAAAAATCTTTCCATTGATGTACTTACAAACTGGAAGCCATTATCTGTTACAACTTCATGTGGATAACCATGTCTTGCAAAAATCTCCATCAATTTTTTAATAATTGTCTTGCTGGAAATGTCTTCTATTATCATTGCTTCAGGATATGAAGAATAGTAGTCGATCACTGTTAAAACATAATGATGGCCAATTGGACCAACTATGTCAATTCCAAGTTTCATCCAAGGTTTTGATGGTAACGGAACTATTTGCAATGGTTGATCATTTATCAATGGTTGATTCCTTACACAAATTGGACAGTTTCTAATCAAATTTTCAATGTCAAAGTCCATGTTTATCCAAAAATATTTTTCTCTTAACAGTTGTTTGGTTCTTGTCATTCCTTGATGTGTTTCATGTGCAATTCTCAAGACTCTCTTTATTAGTTTTGAAGGTAGCAAAATTCTACTTCCTTTTAAGATAAGATTATCAAAATTTGAGAGTTCATCTTTAAACTTATAAAAACATTTGAATTCTTCATTCAAAGGATATGGCCAAACTCCATTTTGAACCATCTCTTTCAGTTTTTGAAACAAAGGATCTTGCTCTGTACAAACTTTTATCCCTTTCAAAGACAGTGCTTGAAGCTCTTCAGAAGTGATGGATAAGACTTTATGAACATAGTTCTCCAGCCATTTTTCATCACTTGTGTTAGAAAGAGGTTGTCTTGAAAATATATCTGCAATATTTTGCTTTCCTTGAATGAATTCAATTTCAAAGTCATATGGTTGTAATCTCCAACTCAATCTTTGAATTCTTGGAGGCAAAACGGCTCCATTTTTAGGATTCAGCATATAGATTAGAGGTTTGTGATCTGTTTTTAACACAAATTTTCTTCCCCAAATATAGGTGTTAAAATGTTCAATTGCCCATACACATCCCAATGTCTCTTTTTCTATTTGTGAATATCTTTTTTCAGTATCAGTTAAGGATCTGCTGGTATATGCAATGAGTCTTTTAATGCCATTTTGTTGTGTTTGTATTAATACTGCTCCAAGACCAATAGGGCTTGCATCTGTGATTAATTCAGTTGGTGAGTTCAAGTTGTAATATGCTAAACATGGCTCTTTTGTTAGTGACTCTTTAAGATCCTGAAATGCTTTATTTGTTTTCAAATCCCAATTCCACCTAACATTTTTTTCTAGTCAAATTATTTAGAGGTTCTGCCAATTTAGAAAAATTAGTGTTGGAAAAGCCTAGGCAAATTTTACAAGAGTAAAATTAAAAGAATACTATGCAAACTAGGCTTTGCGAAAAAGATCTATGTAAATCTTCCACAGATATAAAAACTAGGATAGCATCAGGTGTGTGTGTGTCCACAAGAAGTCGGAGCTCTACGCGTTTTGAGACGACAGCTGGAAGTGCCGCTGTCCTTGTTTGGATCCTTCAACTTTGACTGTTATTAACTGTTTGGTTTTACTTCTTTAATATATTAAGGCGATCAAGTAGTTGAGCCTAATAAATTATTTTACGAAACTTATATCTGATTATTCCAGCACTTGAGCAGGACACTTAATTGTTATAAGAAGTTGGCGGACTTTCTTAGTATTCTCGTGCCGCTACAATTAGGTATGAATTTTCTTAAAAACCCACAAGTTCCTAAGAATGACCTTAACATCTCAATATTTTTTGGTATTGGAAAATTTAAGACTGCTTCTATTTTCCTATTATCAGGTTTAATACCTTCACTACTAACAATGTGACCTAAAATATCCAATTCTTCCATTGCAAATTTGCACTTATTCCTGTTGAGCCTAATGCCTACTTTATCAAATCTTTGTAAGACTTTTCTAAGCCTTTCTTCTAGTTCTTGTCTATCTTTGGCGTAAACTACGACATCGTCCAAGTAACAAATTACACCTTTCAAATCAAGCAAAATTGAATCCATTCCTTTCTGATATGCCTCTGGAGCACTTGATAGACCAAAAGGAACTTTACAAAATCTGTAACAATCACGGTGCGTGATGAAAGTTGTAAGGGGTCTTGATTGAGGGTCTAAGTCAACCTGCCAAAACCTTTTTTTTTTTGCATCCAGCTTTGCAAATACTTTAGCACCTTTAAGGGCATGTAACATATTGTCAATTGTAGGAATTGAATGTCTTTCTCTCAATATTGCTTTATTCACTTCCCGAAGGTCTATGCATAGTCTAATTTCCTCACTATCCCTTTTTGGAACAACTATTATGTTAGAAACCCATTCAGAACCTTGATGCACTTCTTCAATGATTCCATTCTCTAGCATCTTATCAAGCTCTTGATTTACTGCTTCTACCATTGCATAAGGTATACGACGGCATCTCTGGGCAATGGGCCTATAGTTGTCTTTCAATGTCACTTTATGACTATAGCCTTTTATAGTTCCAAGTCCATGGAAAAGATGTTCATGTTCTTGAACAAGAGTTTCTATATTAGTAGACATTGATTCATTTACATGATTTACCCTTTTAATTATACCTAGTTCAAAACTAGCCTTGCCTCCCAACAAAGATTCAACTTTTTTATCAATCACATAAATTTCTTCTGAAACTGAATTTTCTTTCCAAGAAATCACAGCATTGAAATAACCATAACATGGAAGAGGTCTATCTTGACCATAGGCAAAAAAGGTTCGGGTGGTGTCATGTAATTTTGGCATAATTTTATGGCAATATAATTCAAGCATCTTATTATAGCTTATGAAAGTTCTATCACTCCCTGTATCAATTATCATATTTATTTCACTACCATCTATTTGCACTTTTTTTTTTATTTTCAGCACCTGTATAGTAGGTATATTCATCTGAACTTTCACCTACTTCAGTCTTATTTTCTTCTTGTATGGTCTTAACTTTAGTTTGATTGAAATTTTTGTGGTTTCTATTATTATTTTGATTTGGGCGGTTCCTGCAAGCTCTAAAAAGATGTCCTAATTTATTGCAATATGAACAAGTCATTTTTTTAGCACCACATTCTTGTGCTGAATGTGTATCTAATCCACAGCGATAACATTTAGGCTTTAAGGCACCTGAAAATGATGGGGTACCTTGATTAGTGAATCTACTTTTGTTGAAATTATTAGCATTATAGTGCTTTTTAGGTTTATTTTGAACTCTATTTAGTGTTTGATCATTTTGAGGTTCAAGAAGTCTAATTTCTTTTCTAGAAATTTCTAACATTCTAGCAATATCAATGGTTTTTGACAGTGTCAAATTTTCTTGTTGCAACAATTTTTCTTCAAGTTTTTTGTTGTTACATTTTTCAATTATTTGGTCTCTTATCATATCAGCTTCTAAATTCCCAAATTCACAAGATTTAGAAAGCTCTCTTAAAGAAATTAGGTAGTTGTCGATCGATTCATCATCTTTCTGGACTCTTTGTCTAAATTTAAATCTCTCAGTGACCACATTTTTATGAGGTGTGAAATATTTATCTAAAGCCATTTTAGTTTGTTCATAATTTTCCTTTACATCTGGCAAGTTGAAAAATATACGCTGTACATTTGGCCCTAAACAATGCAATAGAGTTGCTCTCTTAATTTCATCCGATTTTTTTGAAATTCCAGATGCTATTTCAAAAATGGCATAGGATTCCATCCATTGCTTATATTCCGCAAATAAATTGCTTGCATTCATATTCATGGGTAAAGGTGGCGTCAGGTTGGCTGCCATACTTGTTTTTTTTTTTTTAGGGCTACAGTTATATTTTCAAATTATCGTCGCCAATTTATGTTGTATAGTTATTATTTAATTAAACATTACTCACCAGATGAAATTATTAATACACTTTAAATTTATGTTTTTACATTAACACGTTGTTTTCATTATACATCGTATTATTATTGTTTATGATGATGATATTATATATTTTTAAACACAGAATACTACAATTACTATTTTAAGCGATGTTAGATCTTTATATCAGCAAATTACTGATATATCATCCGCATAACAGATCAACTCACAATTGGGCACCTGAAAATCAATTAGCAAATTATTCAACAAAATTGTCCATAGAAGTAGATAAAGCCGACCATCTTGAAGGCATCCCTTAGTAATTGGCATTAAAATTGTCGTAATTGAATGATAAAATCCTGGAGTTCTAATAGGATTGTAAAATTTTAATCAAAATTTCTGATGAATTTTCTAAATCTATTCTTTTGGTGATCGCTGGCCACCATGCATTGTCAAAAGCCCCGAAATATCTATTGTAACTAATTCATACAATTATTTTTGTTTATGCTCCATTATTACCTCGATTATAGTATTCAAAGCAGTGATAGTTGCCTTAGACTTGATAAATCCATGTTGTTTCGGGCTTAACAGATTGTTATGAATATAAAATTCGAATATTTTGTTTTTAAGAATTTTTTTTCAAGAATCTTTGAAAAATGTGATAATAAATATATCGGACGGTAGCTTTTAGCTTATTCATAATTGGCTTTGTTTGGTTGGCTATTATTTTGTGTGCTGCTGTTTTCAATTTTTTTGGGAAATATCCTGTTTGAATTCATTTATTAAATAAAGAGTGTAATATCAGGAGAATTAATGGTAGATAATGTTTGATCATATTATTACTAATATAACCTGGACCAGGAGATTTATTTATATTAATTTTGTCAATTTACTCTTCTATTTCTTTCTTATGGATAAGGCATGGGTTGTAATTTGTGAGTTTCGGTGTATAGCTCCTTATTGATGTATGGTGAACATTAATTGTATATTCAGGAATTAATTCATTTACAAGATCATACATTAGTTTTTCTTTTGAATCTTCTGATGTAAGCTCGATTATTGGTAGTCCCTTTTGTTGATTAGAGGAACTTAATTTTTTTAAGGTTTTGTAGCGTTTCCAACCGGATTATTGGATTCATTTTCTTCTATAAAATTTCGCTGATTATTCCTCTTTGCTCTTCTGATACTGTTTTTATATTTATTTATTACGGAATTAAATCCATTAGCACTAATTGCCTTATGATTATAAAATAAATTTATAACATAATGAAAATGCTTTTTCTTCTGTTTTAATTCTTTGTCCCACCACTTGATCACAGGATCGAAATTGAAGTTGGAAGATTTCATCTCCAGTGATTGATATGGAGCTTTCTGAATTATATCCGTTAGTTTGTCAACTGCTATGTCAATAACAGTATCTTATTCGACCTTGTTTATATCAATTTACAATTTTCTTTATTCTTGTTTAGAAATTGTTTTTGCGACCAATTTGCTTTCTTTCACTGAATTTCCATGTAGCTTTTTGTTGATTATTTGTATTATTTAAATTGAAACCAACATTAAAAAAAACCTGTCACATGGAAATATTTGTTAATTCAAAAGTGGCCAATTACTTATTTGTTTTAAATAATGTTTATTTGAAATTGTGATACCTATTATGTGAGATTTGTTTCGACAGGTAGAGGTTTTGTTATTGTTGATCAAAGTTTCCTTTTAATTAATGAAAAAATTGGTTGCATTTTGTATCCATTAGAGTTTGTTATTTTATCGCACCAAATAAGGGGACGTAATTTGAAATCTCCACAAAGGATTAAAGGAGTATCTTTGAAGGTGTCCATCAAATATTTTAAAAATATTAGATGTTCGTCATTACATTTATTGGGGGAATGTAAAAGTTTTCTATTACCATCGACTTCGGTGTATTCATAGAGATTGGAGGAAAAATTGATCTGTCAAACTATCAACTTTTATATTTTATATTTTTATTAAATATAAGTGTAGCAGTATAAAAATATTTTCGGATATGGAACAGTATACTAAGTGCGAGTCCATTTCAAACACGACCCTTCTATTCAATACATATGGCTCTTGAAAGAGAATATCTGGAAGATTATTTCTAATTGAGCTTCTGAGTTCATTAGTTGCAATTAGACATTTCCTAATATTCTGTTGTAGATATTTAAATTTTCATCTAGGTAATTTTTTGATCCTTTCATAGTGGACAATTATGCAAAACGCTTATGAAAATGGCAAATTAAAATATTTCAATTATTCTCTTTTTCCAAATCATAAAAATATTGAGTTCTATTTATGATTCTGTCTACTTGTATTTTGTGAAGAGGCAATAAGTTACATTAAATTTGTGGTTTGTTGATTTATTTCAGAAAATAGAGTGATTGGAACAGTTATGGCAACTGAGTTTGTTCGAGAAGAAGTGGGTTCCATGGACCCCACAGACATTGCAAATTTTCTAATTTGTGCAATCTTTAAGTAAATAGTTTGGATTGTATTGAAAACATTTTTGACATGGTTTTACCAGGACTTTATCCTGAATGTATCTACGTTCTAAGTCAGTGTACAAAGTATTGTTCATTTTCTTAATTATTTGATATGGCTTAGGTGAAGTCTTAAAACAAAATTTTGTGTGGCAGTATTTGAGTTCAATATAAACAATAGCTTCATTTCATCTTCCATTCCATTTAACTCTGGATTCATGTTACAGATTGTTTTTAAAAATGCTGTTGTATCAGTTATTTTATAAACATTCTTAACCACTACTGTTGGATCTCTTTTCTTAAGAATATATATTTTACTAACTGATTTTAACTCGTAAGATTTCCCTAATTTCTAAATCCTGAAGCGCATTTAATTATACTTGCGCAGGTGATTTTATCACAACTGCACTCCGGGTGTTGAATATTTTAATAATTTTAATCTTCCCGACGTCTTCCCCAATTTTCTTTATGGTTTTAGAGGTAGCCCGAATAACATCAGAAAAAGATTCGTTGTTTACTGGAGTTGCAATTGGCGTAATTCGATGTTTTTAGTTTTTTGATGTTTAACAATTACTTTTTGTTCTTTTTCTTGTTTTGTAACTTGTGCAAATGTGGGTTTGTTTATTGAAATTCCCTTTAATAATTTTTCCGCTTCACCATCTATTGCCAAGTTAACAGCTTCCGTTATTATTTCCATTTGGGAATCATTATTCATATCAGAAAGAGAATAAACTCCTTCCTTAGCTTGGTTAATCATTAACTTGAATCATGAAAATTTCTCTTATAGAACTGTAAAAAGATTATAAAAACGAAGAGAAAATTATTTATTTTTACTATACATATTCACCCTAGAATTGGAAAACAGGTCCGTATTGCCGTATCTTGATATACTGGTCATCCGTACTGCCTCTCATTACCACACCACCGTATACCACAAGGTTAACAATCCCACATTTTATACAGACTACAAATCTTCATGTCCCTTATCGCATAAAATAAATACTGTCCGTACTCTTACCAAGAGATTGTTCACCCACTGCTCCCTTCCACTGTTTAGAACCATTGAATTTTCCCTAATCATTAAGCAGTTGGCCCGGTCCCAATACCCCCCCCATTTCATACATAAGTATAAATTTGACCCTTCTTCCGTTAGACCCCCTGCAATCACCAGAAACAGTTGTATACTTCCCTTTTCCACCCAATCAGTCGCCATCTCCCGCATCCTCAGAACCCACGGAATTAACACCCACTTTACTAATAGCAATAGCATCGGCGCCATCCTCAGACACCCTATCACCAGATTACCTAGATCTACCGTTGCTCGGTCCTCTGGTGGCTCGGTCTACTCAGTCTCATGTAACGATTGCAGTGCATCTTACATAGGCGAGACTGGTAGGTCCGTGGCCATCAGGATGACCGAACACGGTAGATGCATTACCAACAGAGACAACAGGTCGCTTATCTTCAATCATATTAACACCACCGGCCACTCATTCAATCTAACTTCTCCCACCACCATATACAATAACATTTCCAATAAATATCAAAGACTGATCATAGAGGCCATATTATCCATATCAACAAACAGCATTAACCGACACATAGATTTGCCTATACAATACCAAGACATATGTAATAACCTAAATAACCATTAAACCAATGTGGCCGCTGATGGCGGGTTGAACATTCGTTGTCCGGTTTCATTGTATATTTTCATAGTATAACCATCTGCTAATTTGCCAATTGATTGTCATATGACGTTACATGATTAGCATATTTGTAAATATCATATACAATAGTTTTAGATTTGCAAAATATTTCTTATCTTATGTTATATTTTAACCGTCCTATATTCTTCTTATATGTAAATATATTTTAAAAATGGAATCTTATATAAAGCCTTTTGCCACCATGTATCTTTACCTGTAGAAGGGCGAGGCTGCCCGAAAGCTCGTAGCCCATGTATAGTAAAAATAAATAATTTTCTCTTCGTTTTTATAATCTTTTTGGTTAATCATTGTTGATAAAAAGGACATATCATTTTTGGTTAAGTTTTTTTTTATTGCTTATGAATTTATTATTGAAGTATTGAAATACCTCTTCCAATTCTAAATGTATAGATTTTAAAACTGCATTTATTTTATTTTATTAGTTAAGACAAGAAGCCATGTTTTCCAATCTATATCAAGGCGTAAACCTTGCATAAATTGTTAGTAAAATTTCAGTAGGTAAAATAATAATCTTCCCAAAGGATATAACAATAAATAAAGCACAAAAATAATATTATGTCTATTAATATGAATAAAATTCGAAATATTTTTCAATTTATATTATTTTATTATATATAAAATTCAATTTCTGTTTTCTGTTTTGCGATAAATTCAAAAACTACTGAACCAATTGGTACCAAATTTTTCATGTCGCTTTTTATAAACTTGAAAAATTTCGGCTTCATTTTGATTAGTGTTTTTGGCTATTTAATTTTTTCATTTGACGAACCTTTTTGTTATGCGGAGTAAATACGAGGCGAAGTAACAACACCAGATCAATTAAGCGACCAATGAACGTTCTCCTTTTTTTTTCCAAGTTGCTTGCGTACTTTTTTTAAATATCTTTTTTTACACAAGTATTGAGAGAGAAATTTATATTACTAATTAAGTTACGGTAAGTGCATACAATGCAATTTAAAAAAAATAGGGTTAATGTATGTAAATAATGGCTTTCGTATTTTTTATTATTTTTTGTTCTGGCCTTTCTTTTTATATTTCCTTTTTAAAAAATCGTTTAAAATGCAGTCGCAGTCATTAGCAAACACATATGTTTGTCTAATTTCCATGTGCTCTTTTATTTTTACAGAAAAATATTTACATGCCAGTATTTTGGATTAAATTTTATAAACCTTTTTTTTCTTATTCTTACTGAGAAGATGGGCATCGCAGTCAAGACCAATCGCAGTCACTCAACTCAGGCAATTTCAAGGGTTAATGCGCTGGAGCGGGTTTGGTGGAGAAACTGCCGTCAATTTAAATTATATTGATTTTGAAACAACTGAATGAATTGCAAAATATAATTAAATCAAATACCTAAACACCATTTTTGCCATCACACGCACGTTTTGCCTATGGTTTATGTGTTACTTTTGTATTGCTATTCAATGGCACTGCTACTATTTATTATTGATGTGAAGGGTAGAATCAAAAAGTTCGCGAAATTTTTAAAAATTAATTATTTATCCATAGTATAATAATTTTAACATCATATATTTCAAAATATGAGCCTTGTTTTCTACACATTTTTTTCCAGCGTGAAAAAAGCTGTTGAAATGCTAGTTCAAAGTCAATTTTTTATGAGCTTGTTTAACTCTACCATCGCATTTTCAATTACTTCTGATGACGATGAAAAGCGCCTCCCTTTTAACGTCATTTTAAGTTTTGGAAAGAAGAAGAATTCACATGGGGCGATATCAGGAGAGTATGGAGGATGCGGCAAGACAGATAAAGAGTGATTGGCTAAATAGTCTTGAACAATAATGGCTCTATGAGCAGGGTCATTATCAGGAAGCAATTTACTCTGTTTTGATTTAAAGAGTTGGTTTCATTTTATTCTTATCGCATCACGAAGGCGCACAAGTATTTCTTTGTAAGCTTGTTTATTAATAGTAACCCCCTCTTTAATAAATTCATAATAGACAAGTCTTTGATAATCGAAAAACACTACAAGCATTACTTTTCCTTTGGACTTGTCAAGACGAACTTTCTTTTTTCTAGGAGAACTTGGTGTGTGCCATTCGAGTGTTTGTTTTTTGATTTGTGGATCAAAAGGAAAGCGCCATGTTTCATCACCAGTTATTATTGTTTTAAAAATATCAGAATCATTATTTGCAGTTTCGATTGAATATTTTCAAATTGATAATCTGGTTTCTCTTTGTTGATCTGTTATACACTGTATAACAAAGAAGGAGTTGTCAGATTAGGACAAAAATTGGTGTTTGTAAATAGCATGTATAGGGGAAAAAACGATTGAAATTTCAGAACACAATTAATTGTTTTATTTCAGAGTTTGATCGTCACAAATTGAGAATGACAATATGTCGTTGGACCCCCACTGGCCTGGATGCAGGCTGCCACCCGGCGTGTCATGGACTGATAAAGATTCCGGATGGTGTGCTGCGGGATTTCTTGCCAAATTATCTCCAACTGTCGGGCTAAATAGTCAACATTCCGGGATGGTTGCAATCGCCTTCCCATCACGTCCCAGATGTGCTCTATGGGCGAGAGATCAGGCGACCTTGCAGGCCACGGAAGAGTTCGGCAAGATTGAAGACAATCCATAGTAACACGTGCCGTGTGTGGCCGGGCATTATCTTGTTGAAAAGTAAGCCCGGGGTGATGTGAGAGGAACGGCAACCGAACAGGCCGTATAATGTCATCTACGTACCGTTGTGCTGTCAGGGTGCCAGGAATGACTACCAATGAGGTCCTGCTATCAAATGAAATGGCACCCTAGACCATAACGCCCTGTTGTGGACCTGTTTGGTGTTCGACAGTAAGGCCAGGATCCACACGCTGCCCAGGACGTCTCCAGACACGTTTGCGACGGTCGTCAGGACACAGTAAGAAACGGGACTCGTCACTAAAGACTATACGCCCCCAGTCAGCGGAGTTCCAAGTTGATCGCTCCCGACACCACTATAGTCGGACTTGTTAGTGCATAGGCGTGAGGGGTAGGCATCGTAACGGTCGGCGAGTCTTAGATACCGATCTCTCAGTCGCCTGTTGATGGTCATTTTGGACACTTGTGTGCCGGTCACACGTTGGATGGTAGATAACGTGGATTCCGGTGTTGCGACATCCATTCTGACAATTGCTCTGTCCTCCCGTTCCGTTGTTGCCCTTGGTCGACCGCTGCCGTCCTGACGTTGCAATCTTCCGTTGTTGACCCACTTTTTCCAACATCGCCTAATAGCCGCATCACTTCGACACAGATGTCGCGCGTTTGGTCTATTAGACCAACCTGCCTCTTTGAATCCAATTGCACGACCAGTTTCAAACTCTGACATATGTTCGTAATGAGCACGAATCTTTCGGCGAGGCATTGATACAGTAGGAATAGGCGTACTGCTAAAATATTAAACGGAAATTCTGAAAATCAGCTCGTGCCGCGCCGAATATTGTGTCTAGAATGCTCGAGTTGGATGCGCAGTTCAGATGCGCTGTAGCTCTTGCTTTGCATAAATCGGCCACCAAATTTTAATAATTTACATGTTTGGTCGGAACCTCTTTGTATACGTATTTTCATATAAATCGGACAACTGCTTCTTGGTGCGTCGTTTTTTTTTTGTTATAGAGTATATTTCGTGGGACAAAATACCCACACATTTTTTTCATGTTTAAATGTTCACCAATAATTTTTTGGCAACTACCATACGAAATTCCAAGTATTTCGGATATATTATCAATAGTAATTTTTCCATCAGCAACAATTAAATCACGTACCTGTCCAATATTGCGATCGGTTGTTGACGTCAATGGCCGACCTGACCTTGAATCATCTGCGATGCTCTTACGGCTATCTTTAAAACGTTTATACCAGAAATAAATTTGCGTTCGTGACAATAATATTTGCCCTTTGCTCAAATGATGACATTGCAGACACTGACGCGAGCTAAATACTTACAAAAAATGAATAAACCGATCAAATTAATTGCAAAAAGTTTCTTTAATTTAAAATATAAAACGGCTAGCTTTCGAGCGTTACCTCATCATCAGGCCAAGTAATTTCGCAAATTACAACGGTATATATAGAGGTGTGGTAGGTGTTTTCACATATATACGATTGAAATTATCTCTGAGAATTTATATATAATATAATAAAAATATTTACATATAACGGAATGAATTATTAAAAACGATATGCCAGAAAATAATTCATTCCGTTATATGTAAATATTTTTATTATATTATATATAAATTCTCAGAGATAATTTCAATTGTATATATGTAAAAACACCTACCACACCTCTATATATACCGTTGTAATTTGCGAAATTACTTGGCCTGATGATGAGCTAACGCTCGAAAGCTAGCCGTTTTATATTTTATATTAAAGAAACCTTTTGGAATTAATTTGATCGGTTTATTCCTTTTTTAATCGTCATTGCAATTATTCCTCAATCCAAATCTTAAATACTTACAACAAAAATATGCCTAAACTGAAAACTACGCATGCGCATTTACTGGCGTCGCTAGATTTAAATTATAGTTTAGATTTGTTCTTTTCAGTAAAATTAATTTTACATTTTTCAAAAATTATTTTATATTTTATTTTTTAAAAGTTCGGGAAATTTTTGATCCTATCGTGTATTTATAAATTTTAAATATGGTTGAAAAATTTTGCAACCCATTTTTTTTTTAATAATGAAAATATCCATCTGGATCAGGATGCAAACTATTTAAATAGATTGATATATATTTGTTCAGTAAAACCCCTCTGCATTTAACCCCAATGGAAAGATCTTTTGGTTCACTATAGCCACGGTTTAGCCTTTTTTTTTTACTTTTCAAAATATTTAGGGCTAGCTCGTAATAGTGGTCAAAATGTTTTATTTCCCTTTATTGATAAATTTCCTCACATTAATACTGAATAATAAAATAAATTATTTGATGATAGGTTGTGTAGAAAATCTGGTAATCGTTTCACAAAACACTGATGCGAAATTCGGTATAAGAATTCGCAGTGATGATTCTTTTGTGGGCTGTTGCAAGGATTTAAATCAGATCACTAAATAGCAGAAAGGAGAGGTTAAAAGTCTCCTTCAAACTAACTTTATTCAAAACATGTTAAGAGGACAGAGGAAAACACCAAACTGGTCAGCAGACCAGGCCGTGCTCTCTTCATTTGTTGCCGGCTGGCGCCGCTGGGACTTGTTTATTTTGATGTCAACCGAGCCGTCGCTGTCCGACGTCCCGAAGTAGATCTCCATTATTCCACATACTCCTACCTGTTTTCCTCTAGGAACACAATAGGAAAACAATAATAATCGTCTTTTACTTTGGTTGAAGATCGGAGATTGTTGATGAATCCTCTAAACCACACCATCGTACGCACATTTTTTTGGAACGAAGAGAAATATTTCATGTACCAATGATCGATACTCTTAACTGTTGTCACAACAGCAATTTTCTTTCTTTCCGCACAGATTTCTTCTTCATTCAGGTCTTTATACCTGGAAAGCCAATATTCTTTGGAGAGTTTTAACCAGGAAAGGCCCTCCCACCATCTAGACTGTATCAGTTGGGAGAGGCCGCATCCTCTGTAGGGTATATCTGCAGGATTGCACTCGCTAGGAAAATATCTCCAATATCCTGGATCACTAAGTCTGCATATCTCTTTAACGCGATTCCCGACAAAGGTACCCCACTGGTCATCGCGCTTTATCCAAGCGAGGGCTGCTGTGGAATCAGACCAGAATAAATTTGTGATATCTTTCAATTCTAGAGCTTCAAAGATAATCTTGTTTAACCGTGTTCCTAGAACACAGGCTAAAGGTTCAAGTCTTGGTATCGTAGGTCTCTTGAGAGGAGTTACTCGAGATTTAGCCGCCATCATATGCACTTTAATTTTGTCAGCAACCCGTGTCCGAAGGAAGACCACAGCAGCATAAGCTTCACTACTAGCATCAACAAGTGTGTGTATCTGCCAGTCCTTCTGCGGTACCATCAATGGATTGAAATTTCTAGGAATTGCCATGCCTTTGTGCAGATAAAGGTCGTCGAACCATAGGCTTAGTTCATCCTTGTCGTGACGGTCCAATTCGTCGTCCCATGCCAACCTTAGAGTCCAAGCTTTTTGCAAAATAATTTTAGGCTTTAGTAATATTGGGCTCAGAAACTCAATAGGGTCATATATCTGAGATAAGCAGGACAGGATACCCCTTTTGGTTATCTTGGAGGGGGGGGGGGTATAGCTACGGGAATTTCACATGACAAAGAATCTTCCCTTTTATCCCAACATATACCAAGCCCTTTAGATATCTCTGCTTTTCCAAAGGGGTAAGTATCGGAGGCCACGTCCAGACTATGCTCCCAACGGCTTAGCTCCATCCGAGCATTTTCCATGATGAACGTTGCGGTCAATTTGAGATCTTGTAACTCTTCAAAATAGTTCGCGCTTGTGACTAAATTGTCCACATAAAAGGATTTTTGCAACCTCTGAGCTAACGGTTTATGTTCAGGCCGAACATTAGACAGGTGGTATTCGATTATGCCCCCAAAATGAAAGGACTACAGTTAACACCGAAAACGACACGTCTGTCTGAATACTTCTGTATTTTCTCCATTTTGGGAATACCACAGAAAACGCAGGTAATCTCTGTCACTTTCATTTACCTCAATCTGCAGAAACGCTTTCTTAACGTCTGCCACGACTCAAAACTTGCCATTTCTAAACCTTAGCATAAGGTTTGGAATCATCTCTATGAGGTTAAGTTCTTTTTCAAGACAGTCATTTAAAGATGGGGATCTATAGACCTTGCTAGAAGCATCAAAAACAGGCCTGATAGGCGTAGTCCCACTGGAGAGCTTCAACACCGGACGATGAGGCAGGTAGAAGACCTCAGCGTCGTGTTGTCCAGCTGGGACTTTCTCAATTATTCCATCAGTCAACCAGCCTAGGAAAATATAATCATAGTCTTCATAAAGATTCAAAGAGATTAATTTCTTAGTCGTCTGTTCTAATCTTTTCATAGCAATCTCCCTGTTGTCCGCGATTCTAGCTTTCTCCACAGTCCACGGGAGGGAAACAACATATCTTCCAGAAACAGAATGTTTTTAGAAAATGTCGATGCGCCAATGCGTCTCTCTGATCTCTCTGTTTAACCTCGATAGGATCCATAATGCCGAGAACATCGAGATTCCACAGATTGGTTATACCGCTCTCCGAAATTGTCATCGTTGTAACATGAAGAGCGAGTGAAACGTCACTACCTGGCTGACATTCTCCCATTAAAGTCTATACAAAACATGTCTGCGACGCAGTCAAGCCATTTGACAACACACAAGATTTCATCATGAAAATAGATCTCAACACATCGCATCCTAGAAGTATTTCAATTTCCATGTCATCTTTTCCAATATCAGGAAATAGATTTTTCGGGCTTTGAGGTCTTCCAACCATGGCCCGCGGCTCAATCTTGGTAGGTTACCACAGATATTTTGTTGGTGAAGAAGCTTCGCGACCATCTTAAAATTCTCCGATGCATGACCTAAATTGACTCTGTATTCTTGGTAGACACTTTCACTAGTATGACCTCCAAACACTACATGTTTATGTGATTCCTGGCTAATGGGAGATAGTCCGAGATCCTGGGCAGTTTTAGACAAAATATAGGATCGTTGGGAACTTGTGTCAAGGAGAGCACGCACTACTTTCGACGAAGTCGCACTTTCGACCTTAATCTTCAGAGTCTGTAGCAGAATCAGAGACGAAGCGCTAAGACCGGAGAATGAAACTCCGTTTTCTACTGTAGGAGAAGCGTCACAGTCTTCCACCTGTTCCTTGTCTTCATCCGGTGACTCTCGTCCAGGACCATTAAGAGGGCATAAAATATCAAGATGCTTCTTCTTACACCTAATACATTCAGTAATGCGTCTTCTACAATTAGAAGCGATATGACCTGGTTGAAGGCAGGAGAAACAACATTTAGCGTTTTTAATACGTTCTCTTCTTTCTTTAAAGCTCATTCTGCCCGCAGCAAGACATTATGTGTTTTTGTGATCTTTATTACGAAAGATGCAATTCTGGGCACGTCCAGCAAAGAGTTCAGAGGCCGTACGTATCTTAGCAGGATGTGATTGTCTGCTCATGTTTCTATCCTGTCTCAGAGATTTAAGTCCAAACTTTATCCAGCTAAGGCCCTGTCTTGTTCTGCTGCAGCTTCCTTTTAGAGAAACTCCATATTTAGGTCAACTCTAGTTTGAGTCGAATCATTAGCATCAATCTTGACATCATGGAGAGAGCTTTTTTTCCAAGCCTTCATGAGTTCCTCTGAGAGACAGGCCTAAATCATTGGAAATATAAATACAGACATCTCTTTGGCCTCAATCTTTAAAGATTCCAATGCTCTCAAATGAGTCACCAACTCATCATAATATGAAGTCACCTTCAACTGTTGTTTGGTAGAGCAGTCAATCATTATGCGAATAAGATCTCTGACATATATTTGTTGCAACAATTCAGGCCTTCCAAATCGTTCTGTCAAAGTTTCTATGACTTTGGGGTAATTCTCGGCAGTCAGAGCATAACTATCAACCAGGTTACTAGCTCTGGTTCCCGGCGACATAGATTGCACAAGATATTGAAACTTGTCGCTGTCTTCTAAAGTGGGATCGACATGTATCTTGTTGAACTGTGCTTACCACCCCAACCAATCTTTTATTTCTCCTGTAAACTTCTTCAATTACCACTTGGGTAGTTTTACAGTTCTATGGTGTGAGCTAGAAGAGAAGTTCACTTCACTGGTCGTGGGACTGGATGCAGTGATCTTAGGTTCAACAAGAGCGAGACATTTTTTATATATCCTCTTATATCTTTGGGTATATTACAGGGCTTCCTCATCGTCTTGCTCTAATTCCTCTTCGCTAACGTCTGAAGTTAGCATGAAGTCTTTTATCTTGCCTTGGATCACAAAAAGCTCACTGTGAGTTTCTTCAATGATATCTCTAATAATTTAAATGTCCTCTACAGGTATTGGTGGAGTACTTGACAGAAACTCTTCTGTCGTCTTCAAGATGCGAGTTAGTCGCTTTCTGAGTAAATTTCTATGCATTTTTGATATTTCTATTTTTCAAAATAAACTATAAAAAAGGTAAAACAAAAGCTACTTATCTTGAGTCTTGGCTTGTACACCGCCGTTCAATCCACTTGATCTTGCCTTGTTAGAAGCCCACCCGCGGGGACGCCACTTTGTGAAGAAATGTCTTGCAACAGCCCACAAATGAATCATCACTGCGAATTCTTCTACCGAAATTCGCATCAGTGTTTTGTGAAACGATTACCAGACATTTCTTCACAAGGTTATTCTTATCATTAGGATACATGTACTTCTATGTCTAATTTAAAAATCAAGACAACCCTAGGTAAAGTTTTATTAAATATATATTCAAAGATATATATTCTATATATATATATATATTCTATATATAACATCTTTATCGCATTATATAATACAATTTTTACTTAGAAAATGCACTAATACCTTGTTGCTTCAAAGCACTCTTCAAGCATTGCACCTTCCAAATAAAGTTAGTGTTTTTCTTCCATTTCATGTTTACACATCTTCTTCTTAAATCTAGATTTCATTTTTGTTATTCTGTCATGTAAAACATTGCTGGGATTCAGAATCACCATAGTTCATGCCATTAAAATTATCTTTGTTTCAACACGGACCCGTTTATTTGGACTTTTTTTAGCACTAACACGTACGATCGCGATCGCGGCAAAAGATGAGGTCGATTCCTTTTTGTAAAAGTTTTAATAGACTTAAAGAATAGACTTCAAAAATAGACCAATATAATTATTGCTGAATTATATTTTATGTACTTAAAGTTTTGATTGAAGGTTGTGAATACCCTTTATATAAAAACGAATTATCTTGTGCTCTTATGATCATATTTTTGAAGTATTTGTTTTATATCAAAAATATCAATAGTACCATAATAGGAGTGTACTTGAAATAATAAAAGAAAATTCAAACTATTGCAAATATATGGTAAAAATACCAATATAGAAAAGAAATTTAATGAGCATTATAATACTATTGGATTTGATGAAGATCCATATTGTTGTCCGACTTATAAAAAACAGCACACATCAGTAATATTGTGAGAATATTTCTAAGGAAAATGCTATAAAAATAATTAAAAAAGAGATATGTTGTTATTACATAGTAGTTGAAGACGATTGTTGTTTTGCTTGTGCAATTGAAAATAATATTTTAAAGAAAATACACCCATAGAATCCATATATAGTATTATTAATAATATGATAATTGCTATTATTAAAAAAATATATATTTAATTTTGGTTTGAAAATTAGGAATAAAAGAACTAGATTTAAGAAGAGTTGTTAAATATTTATGTTTGACTCAATTTTTATTACTTTTTATTTTAGTCTTTTTCTTGTGTAATTTCCATATTTTCTTCAAAATACATTTGTTTTTGATCTATTAATGTCAATAATCGATATAATGTATCACTTATGTGAGCCCCCCATTATCACCATTCTATATACTCTTAGCCTATTTAACTGTAGACCTCTAAAATGTTGGAGGGGCTTACCTTGTAGGTAGCAGGTGATTTGCGCTGACGGTCCGTGTAGGTCAGCTCAGCTCGGTCTGCTTGGGCATCGAGGCTGTCGAAAAAGCTCTAATCTTCGAATGTGCAGTCATAAAGACTTACATCTATCTCCCTCGGATGTCGCACTACAACCAGCATACTTAGGGCGTTTGCGATTTGAGTGACTGGCTCCGCGGAGGTCTCCTGAAGCGGCATTTCCTCCTCCTCAAATGTCGCCTCTTATTTGGGAATGGATAGTTTGTTCGGCTGTAATGTTGGGGTTGCCAGCTTGCTTTTCCATCTTTCGCCCCTTCTCGCTTCTCTCTCTCTCTCTTTCATTGATCTATCCTGTCGACTCTCGCTTACTCCTGTGGTAATCGAGAGGACACAGGTCTGGAAAGCTTTCCAAAAACCTTTATGACCTTGGAAGACCTTTCACTAATTTCATAGAGTACATGCAGTCATGGTCGAGGTAGAATGGAAGACTTGGTGTGGTCCACACAAATAAATAACGACGTAGTTGTATGGACAAAGGTTCCGTGAACAGAAATAGTTGTGCCAAGCAGTATATTATTAAGTAGAGAATATTGCTTGCTCGTCATTTATGGCATGGTCAGTTTGGGAGAATCGACTCACAAGAACTCACGCGGACTTGAAAGTGGCGATACATTTCCTGCTTTTTATGCAAAATTCCCGCAAGTCATGGAAATCGAGGAGCAGAATGAAGCAAATCCGGTGAAAAGTTCTCCACTTGAGACAATGCTCAAAGCGACAAGCCACAATCAACTTCTAGAAGCTACTAGCTTCTACAAGCCCTACATGGTGCGCCTACAACGTCAGCAGGACGACAAGCCAAGACCAAGTCTTCTGACTGAACTATCACAAAAACTGTAAGTTTTTAAAATCGTTAATAGCTTTCTCCACAAACTCACAACGAATTTCCCATAAATTAATGTTTATTTTCGTTTTAATCACTTCAAAATCAATTTTTACCTTTTTATATCATTTTTAAATTCGAATTTGAAAATATTTTAATCTCATTTATCAATTCTAATTTATTTTCACTCAAATTATAAATTTCAATCTATTATTTTGAATATTTATACAAAACAAACAAAAAAATGTTTCGCAAATCACATATTTTTATCAACTTGTCTTTCCTAAATTCACCTATAATGGCATTATCTAAATCTACAACTTTAAAAAATCATTATTATTTTTATAAAAAACACATCATATTTCTAGACTAATCTCTGTTTTTCTTAATATTTTATCTTACATCAAAACACCCATTTCTTAATCAAATACTTAAAATTTTCCAAAATAATTGTCAGATTCAGCATTCAATGTAAACATCCCAATTCAAAATATTCTTCTCACTATCACGACATTGCCCTTTTACAAGGATAATGTTCACGCTACTATAGTAAACGCGATTTGAAAAAATAATCAATTTTTAAATATAAATCAACATAGGTAAAACGCATTTCCTAATTTAAAAATCGAACCTCACTAACAATCTAAAAATTATAGATACATGTTCGTATAACCACCACCCATGACTAGTAAATTTGTTATTCATGGTTAAACAGGTTAGATTCAGTACCAGACAACGATTTCACGTGACACCTTTTCATTCACAATTTTTCACTTCGTATCACAGCGCCACACCACAAAACCTTTTCACTTTTCAGGCCAAAGACGCCTTCATGCCTGTGACACATCTTACCCAAAATCGTGTCCACTTTGAAAGTCACACTTTCACTCACATCTAATCCTGAAAACATTGAATAACATTTTTACTAAGTCTGAACTAACTTCAAAACACAGCAACTACGAATACCGAGAAAACTACATCTTTACAATAGACCATAAATATGCCAACCTCAACAAAAGAAGAGAGAGAAAGTCAGCTTCAAGTAAATTACAAATATAACAATACATCCCACAAAATTGACCACCCCAGAAATAGAATCCTCGACGAAAAACAGGAAGTGGATGCCCTTTATGACGTCATTCCCCCAAGTCGCTACTATATTTGGACAATGTTTAGACATGTCCTCTCTCCCCGCTAAAGGCAGATTTTCATGACCGCTATCTTCATGATCACCATTTTAAACAATTTTTTAACACTAAACATTTAGGTTTTTCTCACAAATCTCACCAACGCCTTAATCACAACACAACATACATTAAACATTCTACAGGTTAATTGATATCATCAATTAAAACAACTTGGTTAAGTCTGATCTAGACTTTGTAACGCAAAAGAGATTTCATTTTCTACATATTACCATTTTGGACAACCGAAAAGATCATTTCACATTTTCCCAGTTTCAGGGAGTCATGGAAACACCGATGTTTACCAAAGGGATATTATCTACACACCACAATTGTAACTTCTCTTCAAGAAATATACTTTTTGTTCAGTTTTCCAATACCCAATATTTATCTAATCTTTAATAACCTTTAATTAAATTTTAATTTTTGTATAAAATCTTGAATATAATTTTTGCCTTTCAATTGCATAATACATTTTTTGTCCAACCATATTTTCAAAATATATATATGTTATATTAAAGTATTATTTAAAATGTTATATTAAGATATTATTTAAAATGTTAAGATATTGATTTATTTAAAAATATATTTCATAGATAAAAATATTCTGTTAAATCGACCGCCAGAGGTCACACTTTGCATATAAAAACTCGTTGTTGTTCTTTCCCGTTGCCCGACCCAAAACATTTGTACATTATGTAAATAAGCTTTTCTTTTCTTATTCTTACGCCTTAAGCCAGGCAGTACTTTTTACCAAATTATGTTTTTATATATTCATTTAGCACAATAAAAACAATTACTGATCAAAACCAATATTTTTATTATTATTTCAAGATTATTCGACCATGACTGCACCACCATAGCATACAAATCAATATGATCCAAAACAACAGAAATCTTATCTTTTTTTTTAAATTTATATAATATATATATTTTATCCAATTTTCTTTCATTTTTCATGATATTATTTTAGTATTGCAAAACATTAAATTGTTACAAAAATCATTTTTAATTCTTAAATATTATATCTTTTATATATTACGTTTGATTTTGTCCACTTACACTTTTTTACCCGCAATCATATTTCTATCTTTTTATTCACTATATTTTATATTTGTTTAAATAGATTATTATAAGAAAAGGTTTATCATCAACTATCGGGCATCTAAAACAATCGTTTACAACAATCATATTCTCTAAACACTGCCCTATCCTTTTATCTCTATCTATTTCAGCCATTGCTTCAAACCATCGTAGAAAAAGACAGCACTGCTTGCCATTTTTTTTATTTCATAATTTCAACAAACTCTTTGAACACAGTCCCCCAGATTTAAAAATCCCAACTTCTGGTCTGAACACGCTTAAAGAGTTCATTTCAATCATCCGCAGAGCCAATCACCAACGCATGCACAAAGCGTTCACTTTTTTCAACCTTCAACTTTTTGTCAGCTCTAGCGGACCAAAATCAACCTTTGATTTCAAGTCAAGTCAGACCACCTACTGTCGCTACAACAATTCTACTCATCGCATGGCTCTATATCACCTCTTTCACAATCATATTAATGAACAAACCTTTTAACTCATTAGCCCTAAAATTGTGACAAAGCTCTATAACCCTTATACAGGATCGCAAGTGAAACATTGCCTAGGAAGACGCTCAAGTTTTTATCCTCGCTTTGCTCCTGGATCTAAGTATTGGTTTACATGTGCACTACTGACAATTGCATATTCTTTAACCCCTAACCTTTTAACGCCCGCCAATAATACCTTACAATTTTCAATTATCTTTCACATATTCATATCATTATGTATTTAATTTGAACAACAGTTTTATCTAAAAAAATATCTTTTTATATAACCAATATTATAACCTTTTAATTGAACAAGCTTTATTTTTATTATTTTCAGATATATCCAAACAAACTATTTCGTTATAGCCGTTTTTAACCCTCACAGTTTAAATTAATTAAAATAAATTTTAATCACTTACCTGTGTTAGAGAGGCTTTACCCACTTTAACCCGAGATAAACCCTTTCACTTCTGGGGCCCATTTATGGTAATTTAAACAAACAACCTCGTATTGCAAAAAACCTATAACAAGAATGTTGTATAATTGAAACACCACATCTATAAATGATTATACGCATGATTGACATGCGTCATTAAATCATCATATGTATTGTACTTTGTACAAACTGAGGATAAATAAAAAAAAACTCTGTAATAGATTAAGAGTTGAGTTGAGGCAAGATATTGTTTATGTTTGAGATAGAAGTCAAAACTTCTAAAATCGAGATAGATGGAAGTCCCAAAACAACAAGGTCTAAAGATGGAAACTGTCACGGCTACAGTGTACAATTTCGCCATCCTATCTACGCTCTTGTTACATCTGCCAAAATACAATACTTCTTCTCTCGGCAAAGATATATAATTCCTCCTTCCTAGCCAAAAATATAGTCACTTCACTATCAGCTTGAGCCCTCGTCGGTTGTCACCAAGGTCATCCTCATCCACCATGTAGCACAATAAGAACTATTCTATCTTCATCTTTCGCTCCTAGCTCAACATTTATCTGTTCACGAAACTTTCCTACTACAACTGTGTCTCTTCGTTTTTTGTGATGGACATTCCCAAGCTTTCCACTCAACCACGACTGCCTGTACTCTGTGAGAACTGTTAAAGGTCTTCCAAGGTGCAGAGAGGTACTGGAAAACTCTCCACGCCCTGACTGTTCCTCTCGGTCAACTCAGTATAGTGAGAGTCGACAGGATCGCACACGACAGTTTAAGTCAACTGGATACCTCACCACATATATATAGATGGAAAATTTGCCGAGAAGATATTGATCTAAAGAGACAAGGGTCGTCTCTTCTGTCAAAATAGACGTCAAAACTAGACGCCATCTATTGACCGTCGCTGCAAATTAGCTGCCTCTTACTGAATCTTGCAAATTAGCTGAATCTTGACAATCTGCCAAAGAGCTGTTTAGCTGGCAAAGTGGCTGGGCCAAATCTATTGCTAAAATATAGATGGAAATTTTGCCAGGGGGATATTGATCTGAAGAGACAAGGGTCGCCTAATTCCATCAAAATAGATGTCAAAATCAGACGCCATCTATTGACCGTCGCCGCAAACTAGAGGCCTTGGGTCGATGACAAAGCCACAACACCAGCTGTGGCAAACTGAAAAGCGTCCACCTAGAGACCATGATTTCGTGCGTCTAGTTTTGACGTCTATTTTTACGGGAGAGGCGACCCATGTCTCTTTAGATCAATATCCTCCCGGCAAAATTTCCATCTATATTTAAGCCATAGATTTGGCCCAGCTACTTTGCCAGCTAAACACCTCTTTGGCAGATTGTCAAGATTCCATTAGATCCCGTGTGGATCTCATGGAATAAAGTCCGCCCTAGGCTGACGAGGGCCATTAGCCCGAAACCATGGTCTGCCATCGAAAAAGCACATGTGGTTTTGGTCAAAATATGCCTTCGTTTTTTTTATATATAAATATATATATGGTAATTTAAACCAACAACCCCATATTGTATATATCTTATAACAAGATTTCCATGTTGTATAATAGAAACACTTCTGTAAATGATTATACGTATGATTGACATGTGTCATTACAACATCATATGTAATGTAATTTGTACAAACTGAGGATAAATAAATAAAACTCTGTAATAGATAAAGAGTTGAGCTAAAGAGATAGAAGTCAAAAACGTCTAAAATAGAGATAGATGGAATTCACAAAACAACAAGGTCTAGATATGGAAACTGCCACGGCGCCAGTTTAGAATTTCACCAGACGATCCACGCTCCTGTCGCATAACGCCCCCGTCTTAAGCTATAAATACAGTCACTTCACAGTCACTTGACAGTTACTTTACCATCTGCGTGAGCCCTCGTCGGTTTTACCCAGTTCCACCTCATCCACCATGTAGTCAGTAAGAACTCTTCTATCTCCATCTTTCGCTCCTAGCTCAACTTTTATCTGTTCACGTAACTTTCTTAGTGCAACTGTGTCTTCGTTTTTTGTGTGGACATTCCCAAGCTTTCCACCCTGCCTCGACCACGACTGCCTGTACTTTGTGAGAACTGTAAAAGGTCTTCTAAGGTGCAGAGAGGTACTGGAAAACTCCCCATCTTGACTGTTCCTCTCGGTCAACACAGTATAGCGAGAGTTGACAGGGACTCACACCATAGTGTAAGTCGACTGGAAACCTCATCACAGATTCAGTCGACAAGATTCTACAAGAGTCTACAGGACTTCACCACATTACAGTTAGTCGACAGGATGCCCAAAACGAAGGATGACACAACGAAGAAGGTAAGAAGCCTGTCCAGATAGAAGCGAGAAAGAGCGAAGATGGAGGAACAAACCGACCATTCCAACGAAACGACCAAGCAATCTCTCCCCCAAAAAGAGATATTTACGGAGGAACGCCGCCCCAAAGGACTTCTTCAGACCCATTAACAGATCGCCAACGCCGGAAACAAGCTGACTACCCCAACGACACAGTCGAAATTCCCGCAAGTCATGGAAATCGAGGAGCAGAATGACGCAAAACCGGTGAGAAGTTCTCCACCTTCGACCTGACATCGTCGAGACAATGTTCAAAGCAACAAGCCACAAACAACTTTACAGAAGCTACAAGCTTCTACAAGTCCTACAAGGAGCGCTTTCCACGTCAGCAGGAAAAAAACCAAGTCTTCTGACTGAACTTTCATCATACAATTGTAAGTTTTTAGAAAACCTACCTCAACTTTATCCTCAAGTTTACAACTTGATTCCCTATAAATTTTGTATTTATAATTTCACTTTAAGCATTTTGAAATCAATTTCTACCTTTTTTATATCTTTTTTTTTCAATTTTTAAAACTTTCAGACCCTCATTTATCAAATTTAATTTAATTTTAATCAAATATAAATTTCAAGTTATCACTCAATTTTACTAAAAAAAAAATTCACCCATCACGCATTTTTATCAATTTACCAATCTTACATGTCGTTCCTAAATTCACCTAAAATGGCATTATTCAAATCTAAAACATAAAAAAAAAATTTAAAAAAAATCATTATTTTAAAAAATCTCTCATTCATCATAATTTAAACTTATTATTGTTTTTATTATTAGTTATCTTTATACCAAAAGACCCATTTCTTAATCAATTACTTAAATATTTTCAAAAATAATTTTAATATTCACCATTTTAAATAAGCGCCACAATTCAAAATATTCTTGTCACTATCACGACATTGCCCTTTTAAAAGGATCATTTTAAACTACCATAATCAACGGTTTAAAAAATATATTCAAATTTTAAATATAAATTAACATAGGTGAAACGCATTTTTTTTAATTGCAAAAATCGAAAGATACAATATCTTCAAAAACACCACTAGGAAAAAAACTATCTTTCCCAAAACAAGTTTAAAATAAAAATTCCATCAACTACCACGCCAGTAGCTAAAATAAGTCACAGCCGTCCAAAACTATTACAATCGTTAAATTCCAACATAGCTACACTCTCTCGTACATTCCTTTTGCATGCATAATTAATCAACCATATATCTCTCTCAACAAACGTTACAACACTCTCACATCACTTTCTCCAATTGGCAACCATTATTAACGCGCGACTCACAACGAATTCAATTTCGAGCCACACAAGCTCCATAACGTCGCCCCACTAAACACTCGAAGAATTTCACATTGAACGTGCCATATCCACTAACAAAATAAAAATTCTCGATACATGTTCGTACATCCACCACCCATGACTCTTAGATTTTGTGCCAAAACAACGACTTCACGTGACACCTTTCCAAATCACTTCTCACTTCGTGTCACAGCGCCACACCACAAATATTTTCACTTTTCAGGCCAAAGACGCCTTCATGCCTGTGACACATGTCACCTCAAAGCGTGTCCACGTCGAAAGTCGCACTTTCACCACACATCTAAACCTGACATCACTGAATAACATTTTTATTAAGTATAAACTAAAATCGAAACACAACAACTACAAACACTGAGAAAACCATATCTTTCAATTATAACGGAAAATTTCCAACCTCAACAAAAAAAGAGAAAGTCAGTTTCAAGTAAATGACAAACATAGCAAACCATCCCACTTGTTTGACCATACCAGAAATAGAACCCCCCGACGATACCGAGAAAGATAGAAAGTGGACGCCCTTTAGGCGTCACTCCCCCAAGTCGAATCTATTTCAGTTACATCCCCCCGCTCAAGGCAGATGTAATTGACCGTTATCTTCATGATCTCCATTTTCTTTTTAAACACATGTTTCAAACCAATCATTTAGATTTCCTCGAGAATCTCACAAACTCCTTAACCACACCACACATATCAAACATTATACATGTTAAAAGAGATCACAATACATAACATATTAGTAACCAATCCAACCAATAAATTGCGCTTCTGAAATTTCTATTTATACATCCGACACAGCGCATCACAATTTATTATTGGTACAATACAATTAATTTTACATTCATATTTCACTGTGCTTTTTAAAAACCCAACGTCTAAACAATTTCTATTAATAAACCACGAGAAAAAATGTACAGCTGCCAAACAGTTGTATGTCGCAATTATGCGATCACCAACGTGACCTCATTATTTATAAAAACTTTAAAAAATCACTAATTAAAACAACTTGGTTACGTCTGATATAGACTCTTTAACGGAAAAGAGATATAATTATCTACATATCACCTTTTTGGATAAACGAGAATATTGTTCAATTTTCCACCACCCAAAATTTATTCAATCATAAATAACCTTTAATTATATTATAATTTTTGTATATAATCTTGAATATTATTTTTTTATTTTTACTTTTCAATTATATAATCAAATTTTTTAATCCAACATTATTTAAAAAAAAAAAAAAAACTTTAACCAAATTTACTTTTATTTTTCATCATATTATTTTATTATGGCAAAACATTTAATTGTTTCAATAATCATTATTATTTTCTTAATTATTATATCTTTTATATATTACATGCTTGATTGTGTCCACTTACACATTTTTTACCCGCAATCATATTTCTATATTTTTATTCATTATATTTTATATTTGTTTGAATAGCTTTATTATATTACAATGTTTATCATCAACTATCGGGCATGCAACAATCGCTTACAACAATCTTGTTCTTTAACCAATTCCCTATACTTTTTCATCACTATCTATTTCAGCCATTGCTTCAAACCATCGTAGAAAAACGGCAGTACTGCTTGACAATTTTTTTTTTAATTTCATATTTCAACAAACTCTTTGAACACAGTTCCCCAGATTTAAAAATCCCAACTTCTGGTCTGAACACGCTTCAAAAGTTCATTTCAATCATCCGCAGAGCAAAATCACCAACGCATGCACAAAGCGTTCACTTTTTTCAACTCTCAATTTTTTTCTCAGCTCTAGCGTATCACAATCAACCTTTGATATCGAGTCAAGTCAGATCACCTACTGTCGCTACAATACTACTTATCGCATGGCTCTACCACCCCTTTTAATCATATTAATACGCAACTTCAACAACTTTTAACCCAATAACCCTAAAATTGTGACAAAGCACTGTAACCCTTATATAGGATCGCAGGTGAAACATTGCCTAGGAAGACGCTCAAGTCTATATCCTCTCTTTGCACCTGGATCTGATTATTTGGTTGCATGTGTAATGCTTACAATTGAATATTCTTTAACTACTAGCCCTTTCCAACGCCCGCCAATATTCTCTAAGAATGTAAATTTTTATGTCATCATTTTATTTTAATCACCATTTTTTAAAATAAAAAAATGTAATTTTTATTTCACTTTTATATATCCAAACAAATCATATTGTTATATCCCTTTTTAACCCTCCCAGTTCAAATTAATTAAAAGAAATTTTAATTACTTACCTGTGTGAGAGAGGCTTTACCCGCTTAAACCCGGATAAACCCTTTCACTCCCGGGGCCCATCTATGGTAATTTAAACGAACAACCCCATATTGTATATAACTTATAACAAGATTTTCATGTTGTATAATAGAAACACTTCTGTAAATGATTATACGCATGATTGACATGTGTCATTACATCATCATATGAAATGTAATTTGTACAAACTGAGGATAAATAAATAAAACTCTGTAATAGATTAAGAGTTGAGCTAAAAAGATAGAAGTCAAAAACATCTAAATTCGAGATAGATGGAAGTCACAAAACAACAAGGTCTAGATATGGAAACTGCCACGGCGCCAGTTTAGAATTTCACCAGACGATCCACGCCCCTGTCGCATAAGGCCCCCGTCTTAACCTATAAATACAGTCACTTCACAGTCACTTCATAGTTACTTCACCATCTGAGTGAGCTCTTGTCGGTTGTACCCCAGTTCCACCTCATCCACCATGTAGTCAGTAAGAATTTTTCTATCTCCATCTTTCGCTCCTAGCTCAACTTTTATCAGTTCACGGAACTTTCGTAGTGCAACTGAGTCTTCGTTTTTTGTGTGGACATTCCCAAGCTTTCCACTCTGCCTCGACCACGACTGCCAGTACTTTATGAGAACTGTAAAAGGTCTTCTAAGGTGCAGAGAGGTAATGAAAAACTCCCCATCCTGAATGTTCCTCTCGGTCAACACAGTATCGCGAGAGTTGATGGACTCACGCCATAGTTTAAGTCTACTGGAAACCTCATCACTGATTTAGTCGCAAGATTCTACAAAAGTCAACAGGACTTCACCACATAACATATATATTTTATTAAATTAAAAGTCATATATTAGATCAAAATATCATTTATTTTATTTGGCTGAACGCCAACCCTTTTCAAGGTATTATAACATATTAATATGCGTCAACAAAAACCTCAGCACCACATAACATCAATAAATTTAAGTTTTTAAAATATTGTCGCGGAGATAAATAAAGCAAGGGCAAATTCGGGAATAATTAATTTATTATAAGGGGTATTTATAGGGAGAGAGAGAGAGTACAACTTACCCCAAGTTAAAGATAATCCTAATGCGCAGCCTCAGCCACCGTCCCGTTTTCCTTATTTACAGATCAGCTTCCGAGAACCCCTCACACCTGTATCCTCCGCGGGGTCCAGGGATGATTGACAGGTGTCCCATCTGGATGGAGCTTCTTGACAATATTTTTACTTATATTCAATAGAGAAAACATTGATATATATATATATATATATATTTATATTATGGACAAAATTAATTTTGTAAAATAAGGGTGTGGATATTTTGAATAATTAACATTAACGTCTATTTTATATTTACTATTATTTGTACTATGTGTGAAAAGATTTTTTTAAATATAAAATAAAATAAAATTAACAAATTATATATAAAAGAAATGTTGAATTATAAAATATGTTATTTTTATTTTATTATTATATATATAGTAAAATATCTTTTTACACCTAGTACAAATAATTGTAAATATATAATAGGCGTTATTGTTAATATTGAAAATATTCGCACTCTTATATCACAAAATTTATTTTGTCCATAATCCTTATATCTATAAAAATGAAATCCAAAATCGATGTTTGTTATCGCGTTGCGCAAAATCTACAGAATCAATCATTATGAAATTCCGCATGTAGGTAGCTGAAGATTTCGTTTAACATATAGGCTATTAAAAAAACTAAAAAGGTTAATGTGCTTTTTTTCAAAATGTAACACCAAAAAGCGTTAGTTCCAGCCTTTTATCGGAATAGCGCAGCACTGGTCGCAACGATAAATGAATTTGATTGGTTAATAATTTTACACCTAGTTTGTTCACACGATGAATGTTAGTTTGTTTACACGATGAATGTTTTTAAAAGGTAAGATTTTCCAATCGCCGTGAACTTTAAGAAGTTATTTACAATACTACTGGGAAGGTGTCTGGTTTGAATTTGATTTCTAATAAATATTCTTTGCAATTTTATTTCTACTTTCACTTGCAAGCAGAGCCTCTCGCGGTTTCTAGTGAAATTACATTTATGAATTGTAAAAAGGCTAAAATGTGTTCCAAGTATAATAATTTTATTTGAGAATTCAGTAATATAATATTCCAATGACGTTGTAAAAAAACTTGGAATTTCAATATTAATAAATATTTAAAGAAAAAATTGTAACGTTTTTGTGTTAAATGTTAAAATTTTGTATTGTTAAAATATATTTTTACATTGTTAATTTAATTTATTGTTTTATAATAATGGAGATGCAAATAACATTTTTGTTTTTGTGTATTATCGTTTGTTTATATTTAAAAAATACATTGTACGCGATGATGAAAACAAAAATGAATTTTAAGATTAATATACGAGGGCCATCCAAAATAAATAAGTTTCCCTATTTTTTAACAAATAAACCACATTATTTACAATTATGCAGTTATTTTATTTCATTATACAACTCATAAACTACCTCTCTAAATAATCACCATTTCTGTCCAAACATTTTTGGTACCGTTATAGCAATTTTTAGATACCACTGTTGTACCAAGCCGTGTCCTGTTTTCGTAGCCAGTGGTTCGCCTCCGCCTGCACTTCGTCATCATTCGCAAAGTGCTTGCCTCCAAGGTGTCACTTGAGTGCTGGATAAAGATGGAAGTCGCTTGGGGCAAGTTCCGGAGAATAAGGTGGATGTGTGAAAATTTCCCATTTGAAGTTTTCCATAGCCATAACTTTGCCTGCGGAGATTGTGACCTTCGCCTTTTTTGGTGCACTTTCCTCAGGCTTCTTCCACACCATGCTTTGTCGTTTTGTATCTGAAGTTGGAAGATGCACCCAGCTTTCATCTCCAGTGACAATACGGGAAAAAGTTTATCTCCATCTCTTTGATGCATTTCCAGGAAAGCTCGGGTTGCCTCCATCCGTTGTTGCTTGTGATTTTCCAAGAGCAAACGCGGGACCCATCTTGCGCAGACTTTGCGAAAATTCAAAACATCTGACATGATTGTTCCAATCGAAGAGCGTCTAATTTCGATTCCAGGAGGCATTCGAATCATTATTTCGTCAATGGTGACGCGGCGATCTGCTTCCACCACATTCCGAACAGCAGCAACGGCTGCATTGTCCGTAGCAGTAACCGGGCTGCCGCTTCGCTCGTCATCATGCACGTTTTGCCGTCCTTCTAAGAACCATGAACGCCATCGGCGAACCATTTGGATGCTCATACATTCTTCACCATACACTGACACTGATTTGCGATGAATATTGACCTCAGTTTAATTTTTCGCCGTGAAAAAACGAATTACAGAACGGAGTTCGCAAGTGGACACGTTCACCAGTGGTAGCTCCATGGAAACTGAAGCGCTACGGACTTGCTCGTACGAGTAGCGTGATTTTGAAGGTCACCAGCTTCCAACGCATCCTAGTGACCATTTATTCTATACTAACTAATTTTTACAACGTTTCGTTCGCAGAAAAAAAAATAGGGAAACTTATTTATTGGATGGCCCTCGTAGATAATTCATTGAAAAAAAAAGAAATATTTAACTATAAAATTCACAAACGTAACAAGATTTTATATAAAATTCAAAAAATATTTTCAAAAAAGGTTATGTGTTTCAAAAATATATTTAAACGCAAATAACAATATTTATACTTATATACATTGATAAATCTATATAAAGGTGGATTGGATGTTTTCTAGAATCGTTTTAACGAATGTTCGTTAGGCAAACTTTTACTCGGGTAAAACCGGGCGAAGCCGGGAACATATATGTCGAATCCTGTCGACTTTCTTCTTTAACTGTGGTAACTCGGTAGTCTGGTCTGTTGTATTGAGTCGTGGGGAATGATGGTGATTGCGCAGTCGTAATGGGAGTGAGTGGTAAGGCACACAGAGACAAATCACAGGGGAATCCGAGGCATCAGAGAGAGAGAACAAAGAGTCCAAGTTGCGGCCGGCGGGCCATCCACTAACGATCTACATGCTGCTGCTGTCCGCTATCTGGCATCTAATGAACTGACTGACTGTGGGACAAGCCCTTTTTATATGCTCAAGTCTTACGTCACCGAACGTCTGACGCCATGGCGTCGACAGGGCGCTTGACCTTATTTGGCTGCGGGTAAGCTCTGTTATAGAAGATGCGGGCCAATAATAAACTTCCAGAATTATGGGGCGAAAACTATATATTGACAAAATAAAAATTATTCAACAAAATACCAGAAAAAGCAAAAATTGCATAAATGAGCTTTGTGCATCTGATGAAATTAGAAATGCAGATATAGTAATGATTCAAGAACCTTATATAATCAAAGAGGAGGTAATATTTCCAGGACCTTGTAAAAAAATATCAATTGATGAACAGTCCCAATATAAATACGGCAATAATTGTAAGAAATAGCAGCTTAAAAATTCAATTAAGTACAGAATTCACTAATTCATTCGCTACAACTATAACCATACAAACAAAATGTAAGAAAATATATCTTTCCAACATTTATATACATCCGAATTCAATGAAAAGTGAGCACGAGGAATTTATGAAGAAGTTAATTAATACAAATTTACATATACCGGTGATAATTTGCGGCGATTTCAACGCCAGAGCTCCGTTATGGTATGATATCAGGAAAAATTATAATGGACATAGACTGATCCCTATCATAGATGAAATAAACTTTATTATCCATAATAATAAAACTTTCACGTGTCGTGATGCAAGTGTGATTGATCTCACACTAACAAATAAACAGGCAATTGCGGCGATCAGAAATTGAAAGACACAGCAGATATCGCAAATTTCAGATCATGTAGCTATATCTTTTGAAATATATACAAACGAACAATTTAGTTCAGAAAAATATTATTCCACTTGGAAATTTAATGAGAAAAATGCGAACTGGTTGAGTTTTAGTCAGAGAATTAACAGTACTGAACAAGTAAATATTGAAAACTTACTAGACATAGTGGATACACCAGAAATGATTGATCAAACGGTAAAAGAACTCACGAAAATACTGATTGAGGCAGCACATAATTCACTTAAAGTAAATAATAATATGACAACAAAAAATAATATTAGTAATAAGTGGTGGAATACGAATTTACAGCTTCTAAATGATCACTGTAATTATCTTAGAAACTGTTACTATAGAAACAAAAATTGCCCTAATCATATTAAACAAAATTATAAAAGCATACGAAATAAGTATTTACGGAAATAGAAAAAGCTAGGAAAGCATCATGGAGAATTTTTCTGGAGGAAAACAAATCGAACAACCCTTATGGAAACTTATATAAGGTGTACAAAAACATCAAAAGTGGATCTAAGCGGAAGAGAAATATGCAAATTTTGGAGGGTGTTATGAGGCAATAAAGGTTTTATCTCTCACTAAATGGATCTCGGTGACCTGGAGTAGTTGTAGGAACATAGAGACACAACAGTGGCGACGAGGATGGGATTCGAACCCACGCGGGCAAAGCCCTACTACTCAATAAAGAAAAACCGATGGTTATGATAACTGAAGTCAACGACTTGATTGACAAATTAAATCCAAAGAAATCTCCCGGAATAGACAACATCTCTAACAACATGATAAGGCACACTAAACAATTTATAGCTCCTATATTGGTGAAACTATTTCAAAAATGTTTAGACATACAATACTATCCTGCTGAATGGAAAAGAGCAGAGGCAATAATTATTCCGAAACCTGGAAAAACAGATTTTAATAACTATAAAAATTATAGACCTTTATGTCTTAATTCCAACATTTCTAAAATATTTGAAAAAATAATTAATAACAGAATAATAAAATATTATGAAGATTTTAATTTACTAAGTGATCGACAACATGGCTTTAGAAGATCGAAATCTACTATTACTGCACTAACTGAAATAATAAAAATTGCGTTAAAACATAAAACAAGAGAATATGCAGCAATAATTGCAGTGGATATTAGTGCAGCGTTTGATAATGCATGGTGGCCGGCCCTGATGAAAAGACTAGATGAAGATGGTGTGCAGGCTTCAATGATAAAACTTCTACAATCATCTACTTATATATTTGCCTTATTCTGTCTGTCTGTCTGTCTGAAGCTCACGGATAGAATGCGCGCCCATTGGCCGCCAGCAAATACGTGACCTCCCTGCCCGCCCCCCTCTAGACAACCCTGTTATCAGCTGTGTGTTACATCCACCTGTCTATACAGACCACCCTGTCTATAGCGGTCACCCTAGGCAACCCTGTCATCAGCTGTGTGATACATGCACCTGTCTATACAGACCACCCTGTCTATAACGACCACCCTAGACAACCCTGTTATCAGCTGTGTGATACATCCACCTGTCTATATAGACCACCCTGTCTAACCCTGTTATCATCAGTGTGAAACATCCACCTGTCTATACAGACCACCCTGTCTATAGCGACCACTATAGACAACCCTGTTATCAGCTGTGTAATACATCCACCTGTCTATACAGACCACCCTGTCTATAGCGACCACTCTAGACAACCCTGTTATCAGCTGTGTGAAACATCCAACTGTCTAAACAGACCACCCTGTCTATAGCGACCACTCTAGACAACCCTGTTATCAGCTGTGCGATACATCCACCTGTCTATACAGACCACCCTGTCTATAGCGACCACCCTAGACAACCCTGTTATCAGCTGTGTGATACATCCACCTGTCTATACAGACCACCCTGTCTATAGCGACCACCCTAGACAACCCTGTTATCAGCTGTGTGATACATCCACCTGTCTATACAGACCACCCTGGCAACCCTGTTATCAGCTGTGTGATACATCCACCTGTCTATACAGACCACCCTGTCATAGCGGTCACCCTAGGCAACCCTGTTATCAGCTGTGTGATACATCCACCTGTCTATATAGACCACCCTGTCTAACCCTGTTATCATCAGTGTGATACATCCACCTGTCTATACAGACCACCCTGTCTATAGCGACCACTATAGACAACCCTGTTATCAGCTGTGTAATACATCCACCTGTCTATACAGACCACCCTGTCTATAGCGACCACTCTAGACAACCCTGTTATCAGCTGTGTGAAACATCCACCTGTCTAAACAGACCACCCTGTCTATAGCGACCACTCTAGACAACCCTGTTATCAGCTGTGCGATACATCCACCTGTCTATACAGACCACCCTGTCTATAGCGACCACCCTAGACAACCCTGTTATCAGCTGTGTGATACATCCACCTGTCTATACAGACCACCCTGTCTATAGCGACCACCCTAGACAACCCTGTTATCAGCTGTGTGATACATCCACCTGTCTATACAGACCACCCTGGCAACCCTGTTATCAGCTGTGTGATACATCCACCTGTCTATACAGACCACCCTGTCATAGTGGTCACCCTAGGCAACCCTGTTATCAGCTGTGTGATACATCCACCTGTCTATACAGACCACCTTGTCATAGCGGTCACCCTAGGCAACCCTGTTATCAGCTGAGTGATACATCCACCTGTCTATACAGACCACCCTGTCATAGCGGACACCCTAGGCAACACTGTTATCAGCTGAGTGATACATCCACCTGTCTATACAGACCACCCTGTCATAGCGGTCACCCTAGGCAACCCTGTTATCAGCTGAGTGATACATCCACCTGTCTATACAGACCACCCTGTCTATAGCGACCACCCTAGACAACCCTGTTATCAGCTGTGTGATACATCCACCTGTCTATACAGACCACCCTGTCTATAACGACCACTCTAGACAACCCTGTTTTCAGCTGTGTGAAACATCCACCTGTCTATACAGACCACCCTGGCAACCCTGTTATCAGCTGTGTGATACATCCACCTGTCTATACAGACCACCCTGTCATAGCGGTCACCCTAGGCAACCCTGTTATCAGCTGTGCGATACATCCACCTGTCTATACAGACCACCCTGTCATAGCGGTCACCCTAGGCAACCCTGTTATCAGCTGAGTGATACATCCACCTGTCTATACAGACCACCTTGTCATAGCGGACACCCTAGGCAACACTGTTATCAGCTGAGTGATACATCCACCTGTCTATACAGACCACCCTGTCATAGCGGTCACCCTAGGCAACCCTGTTATCATCTGAGTGATACATCCACCTGTCTATACAGACCACCCTGTCATAGCAGTCACCCTAGGCAACCCTGTTATCAGCTGAGTGATACATCCACCTGTCTATACAGACCACCCTGTCATAGCGGTCACCCTAGGCAACCCTGTTATCTGCTGTGTGATACATCCACCTGTCTATACAGACCACCCTGTCATAGCGGTCACCCTAGGCAACCCTGTTATCAGCTGTGTGATTCATCCACCTGTCTATACAGACCACCCTGTCATAGCGGTCACCCTAGGCAACCCTGTTATCAGCTGTGTGATACATCCACCTGTCTACACAGACCACCCTGTCATAGCGGTCACCCTAGGCAACCCTGTTATCAGCTGAGTGATACATCCACCTGTCTATACAGACCACCCTGTCATAGCGGTCACCCTAGGCAACCCTGTAATCTGCTGTGTGATACATCCACCTGTCTATACAGACCACCCTGTCATAGCGGTCACCCTAGGCAACCCTGTTACCAGCTGTGTGATACATCCACCTGTCTATACAGACCACCCTGTCATAGCGGTCACCCTAGGCAACCCTGTTATCAGCTGAGTGATACATCCACCTGTCTATACAGACCACCCTGTCATAGCGGTCACCCTAGGCAACCCTGTTATCAGCTGAGTGTAACATCCACCTGTCTATACAGACCACCCTGTCATAGCGGTCACCCTAGGCAACCCTGTTATCTGCTGTGTGATACATCCACCTGTCTATACAGACCACCCTGTCATAGCGGTCACCCTAAGCAACCCTGTTATCAGCTGTGTGATACATCCACCTGTCTATACAGACCACCCTGTCATAGCGGTCACTCTAGGCATCCCTGTTATCAGCTGAGTGATACATCCACCTGTCTATACAGACCACCCTGTCATAGCGGTCACCCTAGACAACCCTGTAATCTGCTGTGTGATACATCCACCTGTCTATACAGACCACCCTGTCATAGCGGTCACCCTAGGCAACCCTGTTACCAGCTGTGTGATACATCCACCTGTCTATACAGACCACCCTGTCATAGCGGTCACCCTAGGCAACCCTGTTATCAGCTGAGTGATACATCCACCTGTCTATACAGACCACCCTGTCATAGCGGTCACCCTAGGCAACCCTGTTATCAGCTGTGTGATACATCCACCTGTCTATACAGACCACCCTGTCATAGCGGTCACCCTAGGCAACCCTGTTATCAGCTGAGTGATACATCCACCTTTCTATACAGACCACCCTGTCATAGCGGTCAACCTAGGCAACCCTGTTATCAGCTGTGTGATACATCCACCTGTCTATACAGACCACCCTGTCATAGCGGTCACCCTAGGCAACCCTGTTATCAGCTGAGTGATACATCCACCTGTCTATACAGACCACCCTGTCATAGCGGTCACCCTAGGCAACCCTGTTATCAGCTGTGTGATACATCCACCTGTCTATACAGACTACCCTGTCATAGCGGTCATCCTAGGCAACCCTGTTATCAGCTGAGTGATACATCCACTTGTCTATACAGACCACCCTGTCATAGCGGTCACCCTAGGCAACCCTGTTATCAGCTGAGTGATACATCCACCTGTCTATACAGACCACCCTGTCATAGCGGACACCCTAGGCAACACTGTTATCAGCTGAGTGATACATCCACCTGTCTATACAGACCACCCTGTCATAGCGGTCACCCTAGGCAACCCTGTTATCAGCTGAGTGATACATCCACCTGTCTATACAGACCACCCTGTCATAGTGGTCACCCTAGGCAACCCTGTTATCAGCTGAGTGATACATCCACCTGTCTATACAGACCACCCTGTCATAGCGGTCACCCTAGGCAACCCTGTTATCTGCTGTGTGATACATCCACCTGTCTATACAGACCACCCTGTCATAGCGGTCACCCTAGGCAACCCTGTTATCAGCTGTGTGATTCATCCACCTGTCTATACAGACCACCCTGTCATAGCGGTCACCCTAGGCAAACCTGTTATCAGCTGTGTGATACATCCACCTGTCTACACAGACCACCCTGTCATAGCGGTCACCCTAGGCAACCCTGTTATCAGCTGAGTGATACATCCACCTGTCTATACAGACCACCCTGTCATAGCGGTCACCCTAGGCAACCCTGTAATCTGCTGTGTGATACATCCACCTGTCTATACAGACCACCCTGTCATAGCGGTCACCCTAGGCAACCCTGTTACCAGCTGTGTGATACATACACCTGTCTATACAGACAACCCTGACTATAGCGACCACTCTTTATGAAAATCCACAATTCTAATTTTATATTTTCAAGACACACACAGTTTGGGGCGGGAGGTTTCACAAGGGAGACATCCACGGCGCCAATTTATATTTGTAACGAATAGTATTTTAATTAAAACATTTCTAAAATATATTCGCACTCGGGTAAAACCCGGGCGTTGCCCGGGCCATTCGTCTAGTATTTTGATAATAGAAGAATAAGATTTAGATATTCCTCAACTGAAATTAATAAGAAACTAAGTAAAGGATGTCCACAGGGAGGACCACTGTCTCCCACATTATGGAATATTCTTATTAATGAGATACTGAATAATATTCTGGATGATGATTGTGAAACAATAGGATATGCAGATGATATTACGTTAATATGTTGGAATAAAACTCCTGAACAACTAAGAAAGACAATAGATAATGTATTAAGAAAAATCAATAAGTGGTGTGAAAGTCGTAAATTAAAATTGTCAGATGAAAAAACAAAAATATTATATTTATATAAACGCAATAGCGATATAATAGTATCAGGTAGCAAGTTAATTAAGCCGGTTGAAGAACTTAAGATTCTAGGAGTGACTATTAAAAATCACCGAGTCAGAAGCAAACTGGACTTTACGCCTCACGTTAATGAAATGATCATAAAGGTAACTAGAGCTAGTGGATACCTATTTGGCCTGACAAAGAAAGCATGGGGTCTGGACTTTAGACGAAGACTGATATTGTATAAGACATTATATCGAAGTACAATTACTTATGGTTATCCAATATGGTATCCATTCATAAACAAAAAGTCTAAAGACAAACTTAATTCTCTTCAATATAGTATATTAAAACATTGTATACAGGCATACAGTATAACATCATCGGATTGTACACATATACTTGCACAAGTCCCCAAACTTACTGAATATATTGAATCTAACATGTTGAAAACCGAAATAAATTACAACCGATTTGACTCTTCAAGTAGGAATATAATTTCTAATTACATAAGGGAAAAACTGCAGAAATACTATGAGAAGACTAATACAATTTTCAAGTCCTTCTTTACTGATTCCCAAATACCCAAATATGTCAAGCCAAATTTTTACAATGTCCAATTTTTTACTGGACACGGTAACTTCAGATCATATTTGTACAAAGTCAGAAAGACGGATTCGCCTAAATGCTCATGTGGTGCAGAAGAAGAAAATCCTGTACATATTTTAACGGACTGTCGACATGTAGAGGACTTGAGAGTCAAAAATCAAATAAATATAAATTGTCTAAATCAAATAGTTATTAATAGATATATGTATATAAATTTTAATAGATTTTGTAGAATGTTTTTTAGTAATAGATAGCCTGGGCTGTAATAACTGATATATAGTTATATGCTGTAAATAGCTCTAAATTTCTGTTCCTATGTGATGTTCACTAATATTCATTATAGGGTAATTAAATCGTTAACTAACTGACAAATATGTTAATAATTTCTATTATAATAACTAATTCCATATTAATAATTACTGTAAATAAGCTCCCAAACTTGTGTATGCATGCAAATATCCAAGACGGATATCGCGTGCTTTGTAAATGATAATAAATAAATAAATCATTATGATCATTATCATCATCTAATGATAATAATAATAATTATTATTATTATATTATTATTATTAAAACAGGAAGTAGGTGAATAGCGTGGTAAGGTTCTTTATTTCGCACAACAAGCTTTCGCCATCAGCTGCCCTTCATCAGGTATAATGCATGACTAGAAAGAGTGAACCGATATTTATATGCAGTGAATTAGCATAAAAGAAAACTAACTAAGATCTATTTGAAAATTAAGAAATTTACATATGAAACTAAAGAGAAAAGTACGAAATTTGTGAAAAAATAAACTAAGAAATACTGTATAAGGTGAATTAAAGGTAAAGCACGGGAAGAAAGGATAGAAAAACAAGAAAACGTAGGTATCTAGGCATAATAAAAAGGCAAAAAAGGATATCAGTGTCTAAGATTAGAAAAAACAGTATATTGGGGGGGGATATCTATTTTTCTGTTGAAACTAGGGACAGAGCTGGACACAAGAGCCTCTCTCAAGGACTAAACGTTGATATTTGTTCTTAACATCACTATATACCGGGATCGTGTTGCGTAAATTAAAAGAATGGTTGAATTCATTGCTGTGTTGGTATATTAGGGACTTACGATCATGAGAATGAATGTTACGGTCATGTTCTAGGACTCGAGTGGCAATGGTTCGGCCAGTTTCTCTGACATAGGATTGTGGGCAGTCATTACACGGGATTCTGTAGATGGCATTGGAGAAAGATTGGGGGCTGGGTTTAATGGAACCTTTTGTGAGAGGATGGCGTAAAGATGTGCCTAGGGAAGGTGATTATTTTATAAAACGTACGGATGCCAAATTTACGTAGATAGAAACCAATGTCGGAATTCGTAATAGAAAACGGAAGAACGCAAACATCTTTATACGGGGGAGGAGTGGAACTGTCATGGTTTGGTGAATAAAAATGTCGATCAATAAAGTTGCGTGGGTAACCCGCAGATAAAAGGTGTAGGTAAACGGTCCGTTTCTCGATTCTACTAAATAAAGGAAGGGAGCAATGGGTAAAAACGCGCTTAGAAAGAGTTTTAACGGTGGTAATTTCATGGGAGACGGGGGCATGAGATAAAAAATGCAAGTAAGAAGGAGTAAAACCAGCCTTAAGAAAAACAGTTGTATAGAAACGACCCTGGAGATTAACCACTAAAACATCTAAGAACGGAATACAATTAAAACGGGAAGAATTGTGAGTAAAACATAAATCGGGATGGTAGGAGTTTAAAACAGTGAGAATAGGGGAGTGGTCGGTGCTTTGATGTAGACAAAAAATGTCGTCAACATATCTCGCCCACATTACCACTCCTAGGTGGATCTGGGAAACTAACCATCGGTCAAAATGTGACATTACAATCTCAGCTGCGATTGTAGAGAGAGGACTGCCCATGGGGGAGCCTCTTATCTGCAAGAAAAAGCGCCCATTAAACTCTAGGGTGTTCATGCCCAAGCAGATGTTGAACAGTTCGGAAACGACTTTTTAATCTTTGTTAGACAGCAGGAGAGTTGAGGAGTGAGCTTAGGCCATCAAAAATCAAGGAATGTGGAAGGCTCAGGAAAAGAGATGTGACATCAAAAGTGGACATGGTGGAGCTGTCAGACTGAGGAAAGTTTTTTAGTTTGGCCATAAAAAATCAGAGGAGTCTTGAATGGAATAAATATTGTGGGCTTTGACCAGGGGCTTAAGGAAATTTGAAAGGTGTCTAGCTAAATACGATGCGGGCGAAAGATGGTATGCAACAATGGGCCTGAGAGGAAAATCGGGCTTATGAGTCTTAGGGAGCCCATAAATATAAGGGATGCTGGAGATGTTTGAGGTGAAGAGCTTGAACTGTTCAGGGGTGATGCAACCTTTCTTGAGGAGGGATTTGAGTGATGCCTTGTAATTGTCCGAGATGGCTTTGACTCGATCAGTGGAAATTTCCTGAAATGTATCAGAATCGGAGAGAATGTTAAGCATTTTTCCCCGTATTCGTCCGCTTTCATCAAGACAACCTGTGAACCCTTGTCCGATCTAGTGATGATGATGTCACGTTGATTCTTTAGGGCCTTTAGGGTGATGAGGTCTCTCTTGATGGCACAAGGAAGGGAAAATAACCTCTTTGAATCAGCAAGGAATTTGCCAGTAATGGTGGACCGAATGTAGTGCTTATCCGTGTATTTCTACAGAATCCCGTGTAATGACTGCCCACAATCCTATGTCGGAGAAACTGGCCGAACCATTGCCACTCGAGTCCTAGAACATAACTGTAACATCCGTTCTCATGATCGTAAGTCCCTAATATACCAACACAGCAACGAATTCAACCATTCTTTTAATTTACGCAACACGATCCCGGTATATAGTGATGTTAAGAACAAATATCAACGTTTAGTCCTTGAGAGAGGCTCTTGTGTCCAGCTCTGTCCCTAGTTTCAACAGAAAAATAGATATCCCCCCCAATATACTGTTTTTTTCTAATCTTAGCCACTGATATCCTTTTTTGCCTCTTTATTCCCTTTATTATGCCTAGATACCTACGTTTTCTTGTTTTTCTATCCTTTCTTCCCGTGCTTTACCTTTAATTCACCTTATACAGATTTCTTAGTGTATTTTTCCACAAATTTCGTACTTTTCTCTTTAGTTTCATATATAAATTTCTTAATTTTTAAATAGATCTTAGTTAGTTTTCTTTTATGCTAATTCACTGCATATAAATATCGGTTCACTCTTTCTAGTCATGCATTATACCTGATGAAGGGCAGCTGATGCCCGAAAGCTTGTTGTGCGAAATAAAGACCCTTACCACGCCATTGACCTACTTCCTGTTTTTATCTATTAAGCGTGGCTATACTATGTCAGATTATTATTATTATATTATTATCCCTATATATAGTCACGACCGTCTTTCCTCATCGGCCTCAGTCACGGATGCGCGCGCATCATCATTATGATCATTATCATTATCTAATGATAATAATAATAATAATAATTATTATTATTATTATCCCTATATATAGTCACGACCGTCTTTCCTCATCGGACTCAGTCACGGATGCGCGCGCATCATCATTATGATCATTATCATTATCTAATGAAAATAATAATAATAATTATTATTATTATCAACATATATAGTCACGACTGTCTTTCCTCATCGGCCTCAGTCACGGATGCGCGCGTATCATCATTATGATCATTATCATTATCTAATGATAATAATTATTATTATTATTATCAACATATATATAGTCACGACCGTCTTTCATGGCCTCTGTCACGGATGCGCGCGCATCATCATTATGCTCAATATCATTATCTAATGATAATAATAATTATTATCAACATATATAGTCACGACCGTCTTTCCTGGCCTCTGTCACGGATGCGCGCGCATCATCATTATGATCATTATCATTATCTAATGATAATTATTATTATTGTCTTTTCTGGCCTCTGTCACGGATGCATCCTCGCTGTCCCAGCTATTGTAGTCTCCGGTCACCAGCAGTTGGCCAGGATCTCTGTAGGGCTTCATCCGGAGCACATGGACGACGTCCTTCTGGCTGCGTCTCCTCCGTCTTGAACTTTGTTCCAGAGCTTCCACTTCATAATTCACTTCCGACACCTTCCTCGTTATCTTATACGGCCCGAAGTATTTCTTTAGTAATTTCTCGGACAAGCCTGTCTTTCGAACAGGGATGAACACCCAGACGAGGTCCCCAACACGGTGCTCAACAGATCGATGCACCTGGTCGTAATGGTACTTGTTATTCTCCTGGGCTCTCAAAATGTGTATCCGAGCGAGCTGCCGTGCTTCTTCTGCCTTGGTTACCATCTGACCTCCAAAGTCATGATCCGATGTTTCGTCTTCGTAAGGCAGCAGGACATCAAGGAGGGTCTCGGCCTCGCGACCATGAACCAAAAAGAAAGGAGAAAATCTGGTACTTCCTTGTTGGGCCGTGTTGTATGCAAAGATGACATACGGCAGAACGCTGTCCCAATCTCTCTGCTCGGCGTCCACATACATGGATAGCATGTCACCCAGGGTCTTATTTAGCCTCTCTGTCAATCCGTTTGTTTGAGGGTGATAAGCCGTGGTGAAAAGGTGGCTTATCTTGCAACGGGAAGTGACTTCTTTGACCATCTGAGACATAAAGGCCCGACCTCTGTCAGTTATTATTTCGCGTGGAGCGCCATGCTTCAAAATTACTTCTTCCAGTATGAAAGTCGCGATTTCTGCAGCCGTACCAGATGGCAGGGCTTTGGCGATTGCATATTTGGTCAAATAATCTGTACATACAATTATCCATCGATTTTCTTTGTCCGAAAGGGGAAACCTCCCAAGCAGGTCCATGCCTATTTTCTGGAACGGAAATGACGGGGGTTGAATGGGAATTAGTTTTCCAGCAGGCAGTTTGTTTTCTCCCTTTCTTCGCTGGCACTCCTTGCAATGGGCGACATAACGTCGAACGCTGTTATAAAGTCCCGGCCAGAAGTATCTCTTTCTTATTCTGTCGTAGGTCCTTGCAAAACCTAGGTGGCCCGCGGTCGGAACATCGTGGAACTCCTTCAGGATATCTGGTCTCATACACTTCGGTATAACCAACAGCAAACGTCTACCCAATGGATCAAAATTACGCTTATAGAGTAGACCGTTCTTCATTTCGAATCTCTCGGCCTCTTCACCCTGGTTTAAGGCATTTGAAATTTTTGTTATATCAGGATCTAGATTCTGTTGTTCTCTTACTAATGTAAGCGACGTCAGAGCAGGCGACTCTGGCAGCGGGTATCTCGATAGGCAATCCGCGTCTTTGTGCTTGACCCCGCTTTTATAGGTGATGGTTGCGTCGAAATCTTGCAGTTTGAGGGCCCATCTTGCTAGTCTTCCAGAAGGGTCCTTCAGACCAGCCAACCAGCACAAAGAATGATGGTCCGAAACAACCTCAAAGGGCCTTCCATATAAATATGGACGAAATTTTCCAATTGCCCAAATGACTGCTAGGCATTCTCGTTCAGTGGTGGAGTAGTTCTTTTCCGCCTTGGAAAGTGTTCTGGAGGCATAAGCAATAGGATTTTCTTGATTCTTCTGGATCTGTACCAGAACAGCACCCAAGCCGTAGCTACTGGCGTCGGTAAGAAGTTTGGTGATGGCACTTTCTTCAAAATGTCCTAGTACCGGCTTCTGCATCAGAGCTTTCTTCAGGGACTCGAATGAATCTTTCTGCTCTTGTGTCCAAATAAACTTTTGATCTTTTTTCAGAAGAATTTTCGAGGAGCAGCGATTTTGGAGAAATTCTTGATAAACCTTCTGTAGTAGGAGCACAATCCTAAATAGCTTTGAATATCACAGACGGACTTGGGTACAGGGAACTTCTTCATGGCTTCGACCTTTTCGGAGTCGGGTTGTATGCCATCCTTATCTAACACATGACCCAGGATTTATATTCTTGTTGATCCAAACAGACATTTATCCGGATTGATTGTGAGCCCCGCTTGTTGAAGACAGCTCAGAACCTTAGACAGACGTTCTAAATGTTCCTCAAAGGTATCAGAGTAGACCACGATGCCGTCCAAATAGCACAAACAAATGTTCCACTTGAGGCCCATGAGCACATTATCCATCATCCTTTCGAATGTGGCAGGCGTGTTGCACAATCCAAACGGCATTACCATGAACTCGTACAACCCATCCGGAGTAACAAAGGCAGTCTTCTCGCGGTCTCGCTCGTCCACCTCCACCTGCCAGTACCCGGTCTTCAGTTCCATGGTCGAGTAATACCTGGCGGATGACAGATGATCCAGAACGTCATCAATGCGGGGCAATGGATAAACGTCTTTCTTGGTGATGTGATTTAGCCGCCGGAAGTCCACGCAGAATCTCCATGTGCCGTCTTTCTTCTTGACCAGCACCACAGGGGCTGACCAGGGACTCTCAGATGGCTGAATTACTTTTCTTTCAAGCATGGTATCTACTTCCTTCTGCATTATTTCTCGCTCTCTTTTAGATACCCAATATGGGCGCTGCTTTATAGGGGGATGGTCGCCGGTGTGAATTCTGTGCTTCACTCTGTTCTGTACCTTGTTTGCGTTTTTCATCGTGGGAAGGAAAACTCTTTTAAAAGACAACAGCAGCCCCATTAAATCTTCTTTTTTTTCTAGGGCAGATCGGGGTTGATTAGAGATAACAGGTAGTCGCTGTGGTCATCTTCTCTTCTCTCCCTTGAAAAACTTTCCGGCTTCACACTCAAGAGGCACACGTGTTCCGTCTCAATATCGCATATTCTACCCAAGTTCATTCCTTTCTGAATAATTTGAGGTTGAAGTCCGCCGTTAGTTATCCAAATTTTTCAAATTCCTTCTTCAAATTCAATCAATGAAAAAGGAAATATCACGTCTTTTCGAATGAATAGTTCTTTAGAACAGGTAACCTCCATGTTAACAATTCCTACGAGAGATCTATTGACGACGCTTATCCTCTGCGACGATCTCCCGGGGATAACGAAGTCTTGGATAGCGTACACTCCGTCATCTCTACCCTCGGCGTCTAGGTCTGGTAGGTCGTCCAGTTGTAGTTCGCCTAGACCGCAGTCGATAACCGCGTTGGTCGCCTTGAAGAAATCCCAGCCTAGAATCACATCGTGACTGCAATTTTCCAAAACGACGAATTCAAAGTTTTCCGGATGTCCATTTACTTCCAACTTCAAAGTGCAGCGTCCTTTGGATTTGACCACCTTATCGTCAGCAACTTTCAATACAACGTCGGTTTCGGCAAACATCGTCTTTTTCAGTTCTACTCTGAACAGCTCGGATATAACAGAATAGGAGGCTCTGGAATCCACCAGAGCCCGTATTGTGTCGCCTTCAATTTTAATGTCAATGTATTTGTTCGTCATTTTCACGACTGTCGACAGGAGAGGAATTATAGGTTGTGCAGCGGCCCCACCTCCATTTGAGAGCGCGGCTCTTAGTTTTCCGATTGTAAACGCCGAGGAGACTGGTTGGAACGTCTTGTAGCACTGCGACCAGGGGAACTTCCGCGTCTAGGAGAAGGGGAGGGGCTGCGATAACGTCTGGTGTTGACTCTTTGATCAGCGTCGTTTGAGTTATTGTTGCGTCCGGAGTTCTTCATTGTCCTGGCCCGATCTTGGTACATTTCGTCTCTTCTCTCATCAAGTAACCTCCTCCTGTCGCGGCAATAGCGGACAACGTGGCCGGGCCGTCCACAGTGGAAGCATACGGGCGTGCCGTCTGGGGTCCTCCACTCATTAGTGTCCCGTACTTCGACTCTTGAGCCACTTGCTTCGACCTTAGGTGCATACCAGGTGTTCTTTCTATAGTTCCGTGGTGCTGACCTCGCCGCCGATTCCATTGGGAAGGTATTTATCCCCGACATGGGAGCGAGGACTTTGTCGACTTCCTCCTTTACTATTTCCTCAAGGGAGGAGATTCTTTGTTCTTCCCGTGGCGGTGCTAGGGCCCGCAGCACTTCTTCTCTAACGATCTGTCTTATCAGAGACTGTAGATCCGTCACGTCCCCCAGGTCACCGAGCGAGGTAACATTGGGCAAGCGCTCGAATTTTGAGGCTGTCACTCATCGTCCTTGGAGCGCCACAACGCGACGACACTCTGCGATAAACTGATCCGTCGTCGCTATGTATCTCGGCAGAAGATACCGGTAGACTTCCTCTGCTACTCCCTTCATCAGATGAGATAGTCTCTCTTCTTCTGGCATCTGTGCATCTACTTCCCTGCAGAGTCGCAAAACATCTTGGATATAAAATTCAGTGGTTTCGCCCCTAGTTTGAGCTCGCACCTTTAGCTTTTGCTCGGCTTGACGCCGCAGGTTATCTTTCTTCCCAAATACGGATCATAGTTGGTCTTCAAATATCTCCAACGATGGGATATTTTCCTCATTATTTTCGTACCACCGTTGAGCGGTACCGTGTAGATAAAAGTACACGTTAGCCAGACTGGGCGAATCGTCCCAATGGTTATGTCTTGCCACTCTCTCATAACATTTCAGCCAGGCTTGGGGGTCTTCGCTGATCTCACCAGAGAACATGGAAGGGTTCCGCACCACATTCTGACAAAAGAGTGGACTCACCTGAGTGGTCGCCTCGCTTCTGTTGTTCATCGTCGCTGTGTTGTCGGGGGTAAGTCCTTGTAATCTTCTGCTTCTTCTAATAGAGCGTTCTTCGTCTTTAGGTACCCAGCTGATCTCCGCCACTTTGTAGAGTAGAATAAATTAAATAGAATTCGATGTTGATATTAAATATAGTTTATTTAAAGTAAGGTTACAAAGAAGAGAATAACGGGAGCTAGCGCAGTATGTTTACAAAAAGCAGCTAAGAACAACCTAATCCGCGCGTGCTCCTCCCGCCCCCCCCCCCCCCCCCCCCGCGCATCCTTTCCAAATGGCGATGCATTCATATTTCACAATATTATTATTATTATCACTATATATAGTCACGACCGTCTTTCCGCTTCGGCCGGCCGGCCGCCTCTGTCACGGATGCGCGCGCATCATCATTATTATCATTATCATTATCTAATGATAATAATTATTATTATATTATTATTATTATATATATATAGTCACGACCGTCTTTCCTCATCGGCCGGCCGGCCGCCTCTGTCACGGATGCGCGCGCATCTGCCAAAAAAAACCTCCCTCGAGCCGGAATTGAACCAGCGACCTAAGGATCACCACTTAATTACATCTACAGTCCACCGCTCTGCCAACTGAGCTATCGAGGGATACAAACCGATGAATAAGTTTACCTTATAAAGTCAACTAATCTTATTTCTACACAAAATGTACTCATACCTAACTAATGAATTAAGATTTTGAACAAATACTTATATCATTTCTCAAATAATAATATAGATATATTTATATTTTGAAAATAGAACAATCCAAATTTAAAATCATTAGATTAAAAAAAAGGCAAATATTGCCAAATACATCTCTTATTCAATTCAATATAATAAAATATAAAGGACTGCGGTGTAATGATTATAAAGTAATACTTAAAGCCTCCCCGCATAAGTTTCTTTTTTTGTGAAAATCAATATTAATTTCAAAGAGAAATATGTACTATTTCTAACTTTTTGGATGACGTATGAAAAGGTTGAATATATGAAGAGCAATGTTCTATATATGATTGGATGACGTATGAAAGGGTGAAAATGTGAAGAGTAATGGCGAACGGAAAAATAAAAGTGTCCAGGGGCGGGAATCGAAACCACAACCTTCTGCTTACCGGGCAGGTGCCATGTCCACTAGGCTACCCTGGACGTATTTTTCCATTCGTAACTAATACTTAAAGCAACTTTTTTAATACAATATAAAGGACTGCGGTGTATGATTATAAAGTAATACTTAAAGCCTCCCCGCATAAGTTTCTGTTTTTTGTGAAAATCAATATTAATTTCAAAGAGAAATATGTACTATTTCTAACTTTTTGGATGACGTATGAAAAGGTTGAATATATGAAGAGTAATGGTCTATATATGATTGGATGACGTATGAAAGGGTGTAAAATGTGAAGAGTAATGGCGAACGGAAAAATAAAAGTGACCTGGGGCGGGAATCGAACCCACAACCTTCTGCTTACCGGGCAGGTGCCATGTCCACTAGGCTACCCTGGACGTATTTTTCCGTTCGTAACTAATACTTAAAGTAACTTTATTAATACAATATAAAGGACTGCGGTGTATGATTATAAAGTAATACTTATATATTGTAATAACGATTAGAGTATTACTTTATAATCATACACCGCAGTCCTTTATATTGTATTAAAAAGTTACTTTATGTATTAGTTCTGAACGGAAAAATACGTCCAGGGTAGCCTAGTGGACATGACACCTGCCCGGTAAGCAGAAGATTGTGGGTTCGATTCCCGCCCCTGGACACATTTATTTTTCCGTTCGCCATTACTCTTCACATTTTCACCCTTTCATACGTCATCCAATCATATATAGACCATTACTCTTCATATATTCAACCTTTTCATACGTCATCCAAAAAGTTAGAAATAGTACATATTTCTCTTTGAAATTAATATTGATTATCACAAAAAAAGAAACTTATGCGGGGAGGCTTTAAGTATTACTTTATAATCATACACCTCAGTCCTTTATATTGTATTAAAAAAGTTACTTTAAGTATTAGTTACGAACGGAAAAATACGTCCAGGGTAGCCTAGTGGACATGGCACCTGCCCGGTAAGCAGAAGGTTGTGGGTTCGATTCCCATCCCTGGACACTTTTATTTTTCCGTTCGCCATTACTCTTCACATTTTCACCCTTTCATACGTCATCCAATCATATATAGACCATTACTCTTCATATATTCAACCTTTTCATACGTCATCCAAAAAGTTAGAAATAGTACATATTTCTCTTTGAAATTAATATTGATTTTCACAAAAAAAGAAACTTATGCGGGGAGGCTTTAAGAATTACTTTATAATCATACACCGCAGTCCTTTATATTGTATTAAAAAAGTTACTTTAAGTATTAGTTCTGAACGGAAAAATACGTCCAGGGTAGCCTAGTGGACATGGCACCTGCCCGGTAAGTAGAAGGTTGTGGGTTCGAATCTCGCCCCTGGAAAGTTTTATTTTTCCGTTCGCCATTACTCTTCACATTTTCACCCTTTGATACGTCATCCAATCATATATAGACCATTTCTCTTCCTATATTCAACCTTTTCATACGTCATCTAAAAAGTTAGAAATAGTACATATTTCTCTTTGAAATTAATATCAATTCAATATATATGCCTTTTTATTATTATTACTATATATAGTCACGAGCCTCTTTCCTAATCAGTCATCGGCCGCCTCTGTCACGGATGGCCAGCGCCCCCATTGGACGGCTACGATCACGTGCCATCGTTGGCGCGACGGTGACCCTGAGTGACGTAATGCCACCCCCCCCCCTACCGGCGGCGCGCGCCCGTTGGCTGCCGGCGAGCACGTGACCTCCCTGTGCGAGCGCATGGCGGGCGGTAGGCTATTCTATATACAGTTACGAGCGTCTTACGGAAGCCAACAGTACATAGGTAGATAAAGCACATAGGCTATAGTTATTAATTAATATATGCATTTATTCAAGGCGCCAATTTATAATTGTAACAAATAGTATTTGAATAAAAACATTCAATCGGGTAAAACACCACGGGCGTTGCCCAGGTCATTCGGCTAGTATAAATATATATGTGATGAGGTCTGGTAGCCTCTTGTACAATCCTGTCGACTATAAATGTGGTGAAGGCGTGTACCTCTTGTAGAATCCCGTGTTAACCGAGAGGAACAGTCAGGATAAGGAGTTTTCCAGTACCTCTCTGCACCTTGTAATACCTTTTACAGTTCTCACAGAGTACAGGCAGTCGTGGTCGAGGCAGAGTGAAAAGCTTAGGAATGTCCATACACAAAATAAACGAAGACACAGTTGCACCAAGAAATTTCCGTGACCAGATAAAAGTTGAGCTAGAAGCGAAAGATGGAGAGATAGAAGAGTTCTTACTGGGCTACATGGTCGATGAGGTGAACCTGGGGTAAAACCGGCGAGGTCTCACGCAGATGGTGAAATTACTGCCAAGTGCCTGTCAAGTGACTGTATTTATAGGTTAAGATGGAGGCCTTATGCGACAGGGGCGTGGATCGTCTGGTGAAACTGTACACTGGCGCCGTCCTGACAGTTTCCAATCTATCTTTAGACCTTGTTGTTTTGTGACTTCAATCTATTTCGTATTTAGACGTTTTTGAATTCTATTCTCTTTAGCTCAACTCTTAATCTATTACATAGTTTTATTTATTTTTCCTCAGTTTGTACAAAGTACATTACTTATGATGATGTAATGTCACATGAAAATAATGCGTATATATTATTCACAGATGTGTTTCAATTATACAACATGAAAATCTTGTTATAAGTTAGATACAATATGAGGTTGTTGGCTTAAATCACCATAGATGGGCCCCAGGAATGAAAGGGTTTATCAGGGTTTAAGCGGGTAAAGCCTCTCTAACACAGGTAATTAGAATTTCTTTTAATTAATTTAAACTGGGAGCGTTAAAAAGGGCTATACCAAGATGATTTGTTTGAATATATAAAAGTGAAATAAAAATGACTTTTTGTTTGATTTTTAAAAAATGATGATAAAAATAAAATGATGACATAAAAATTCACATTCTAAGATAATATTGGCGGGCGTTGGAAAGGGTTAGGGGTTAAAGAATATGCAATTGTTAGGAGTACACATGTAACCAAATAATCAGATCCAGGTGCAAAGCGATGTTATAGACTTGAGCGTCTTCCTAGGCAATGTTTCACTTGCGATCCTGTATAAGGGTTAGAGTGCTTTGTAACAATTTTAGGATTATTGGGTTAAAAGTTGTTGAAGAAAAGTTGCTTATTAATATGATTGAAAGGGGTGGTAGAGCCATGCGATAAGTAGAATTGTAGCGACAGTAGGTGGTCTAACTTGACATGAAATCAAAGGTTGATTGTGGTCCGCTAGAGCTGAAAAAAAAATTAAAGTTGAAAAAATTGAACGCTTTGTGCATGCGTTGGTGATGTGCTCTGCGGATGATTGAAATGAACTCTTGAAGCGTGTTCAGGCCAGAAGTTGAGATTTTCAAATCTGGGGAACTGTGTTCAAAGAGTTTGTTGAAATAGGAAATAAAAAAATAATTGTCAAGCAGTACTGCCGTTTTTCTACGATGGTTTGAAGCAATAACTGAAATAGATAGTGATGAAAAATATAGGAAATTGGTTAAAGAATATAATTGTTGTAAGCGGTTATTGCATGCCCGATAGTTGATGATATACAATGTCCTATTATGAAGGTATTTAAACAAATACAAAATGAATAAAAAGATAGAAATATGATTGCGGGTAAAAAAGTGTAAGTGGACAAAATCAAACATGTAATATATAAAATATATAATAATGAATTAAATATGATTTTGAAACAATTAAATGTTTTGCAATACTAAAATAATATCATGAAAAATAAAAGTAAATTTGATAAAAGTTTTTTTTTTTTTTGAAAATCATGTTGGATTAAAAATTTGATTTATATTGTAGCGTTGAAAATAATTAGCCAGTCGGTTGACCAACTCAACACAAACAAAAAGATAGTTTTTATTATTCTATTTAAAGAGAAAGAAGGAAATATCTAAATATTAAATAGTAAACAACGAGCGAAGAAAAAGGAATAAGTCTCGTGGGTACGCGGCCTTGCAAGGGTTACATCCACAGGCAGTGACGTCGGCTCCAGGGTTGCCGAACCAGCAATTTCACTATGAAGTCGGCTTTGGTACACTACTCCCTTTCCCATGAGAAGCTGTTCCACAGCTTTATCTCAGTTCCTCCTCTTCTCCAGACGTAGAGCTATCCACACTTGACGAATCTTCCTGTCTTGATGGGCCAAAGTACGGCTTCATCCTAAGGATATGGACGGTGTCACGTCCTTTTTGTCTTTTGTCACTCTTGCCGAATGCTTCCACTTCGTATGTCACATCCGATATCTTTTTAATGACCTTGTAGGGACCAAAGTACCTTTTTAGAAGTTTCTCAGACAGTCCCACTCGTCGGATAGGTGTAAAAATCCACACTAGATCTCCTGGTTGGTAGACTTTTCCTTTATGCCGAGCGTCGTTATTCAATTTGTTGGTTTCTTGAGCCTTGAAGATGTGATGTCGGGCTATTTGTCGCGCCTCTTCAGCTCTGCTCGCCACCAATTGAATAAATTCTTCCCCCTCGGACGCGCTACTGTAGGGAAAGATAGTGTCGAGGGTCATCTCCGCTTCCCTCCCATGGACCAGAAAGAATGGCGAGAAGCCAGTTGAATCTTGCCTCGTTGTATTGTAGGCAAATGTGATGAATGGTAGCATCTCATCCCAGTTTTTCTGATCGAGGTCCATGTACATTGATAACATGTCGGCAATTGTCCTGTTCAATCTTTCTGTCAGGCCGTTAGTCTGGGGATGATACGCCGTCGTTGTCTTCTTTTTGATGTGACAGTTTTTGGTTAGCTCCTGAATGAGTCTCGACTGGAAGTTTCGACCCCGATCCATCACTATTTCTCGAGGAGCCCCATGCTTCAAAATAACTTCCTCCAAAAGAAATTTTGCAATTTCTTGGGCTCGCCCCCGAACCTAGACTTTGGGTAACGGCGTATTTAGTTAGATAGTCGGTGCAAACAACTATCCACTTTCTCACGCTTCTGTACATTCCTGGCCAAAAGAACCTTCTCCTAATTATGTCGTAGGTTTTGCAAAACCCAAATGTCCAGCAGTAGGTGCGTCGTGCAAGTCCCCCAAGATCTCCATTCGAAGGTGTCTTGGGATCACTAACAGTAAAGGTAGGCCAGTCGGGTCATAATTCTTTCTATAGAGGATCCCATTGACAACCTCGAACTTGTTGTCTTTCTTGGCGGGTGACGGCTGAGATATCTCCTTGATTTAATACTGTAATGTAAGGGTCTTTCTCTTGTTCTTTACTGATGTCGCTCAAAAGGAATAATGTGGGGATGTCGTCATTGAAAACCTTTTCCGTATTTTCAATGGGATTTCTTGACAGACAGTCGGCGTACTTGTGCATTCGCCCTGTCTTGTAGACAATGGAAACGTCATACTCCTGAAGTCTCAACGCCCACCTCGCCAATCTACCTGCCGGATCTTTAAGATTGGTCAATCAGCACAGAGAATGATGGTCAGTTATAACTTTGAAGGGGCGTCCAAACAAATAGGGCCTAAATTTTCCAATTGCCCATATTATGGCGAGACATTCCCTCTCCATGGTAGAATAGTTTTTCTCGGATTTTAAAAGGGTACGCGAAGCATAGGCGATGACCTTTTCACCGTTCCCTTGCTTTTGTGCAAGCACGGCACCTTTTCCATATCCGCTGGCATCTTTTGACGTCAAGGCATTCTTCAGTTTTTGAAATGCTCTCTCTTGGTCTGTGTTCCATTGAAACTTTATTCCTTTTGATAGTAGCGAATTGAGGGGCCGCGCAATATTTGCGTAGTTCTTAATAAACCGCCTATAATAAGATGACAAGCCAAGGAAGATTCTTAGCTGCTGTAAGTTCTTAGGGATCGGGAATTGACTGACCGCCTTAATCTTATCATCATCCGGTCGGATTCCATCCTTATTCACTTGGTGTCCAAGGATATTGATGTTGCTGGCTCTAAAAGAACACTTTCCGGGATTGAGCTTCAGCCCAGCTCTCTTGAAACAATTCAGGACCACCTCTAGTCGTCTCAAATGATCTGGAAAATTATCCGCAAATATAACGACGTCGTCCAAGTAACACAAACATATCGTCCATCACAGGCCCTTCAGGAGATTATCCATCATCCTTTCGAAAGTTGCGGGCGCGTTACACAGCCCAAAAGGCATGACCTTAAACTCAAAAAGACCGTCCGGCGTAATAAAGGCAGTCTTTTCCCGATCAGCTTCATCAATGCCAATTTGCCAGTAGCCCGCTTTGAGATCAATTGTGGAGTAGATATTCGCCCCCTTCAAGCAATCAAGAGCGTCATTAACCCGCGGCAATGGATAGACGTCTTTTTCGTCATCTTATTCAAACCTCTGTAGTCCACACAAAAGCGAACAGACCCGTCTTTCCTTCTTACTAGAACGACCGGTGAGGCCCAAGGACTCTCAGAGGGCTGAACGACTCCCATTTCCATCATTCTGTCAACTTCTTCTTGAATTACTTTCAGAAGGTGAGACCCGATACGGCATCTTTTTTGATGGTTTGGCGTCGCCCGTATTTATCCTGTGCTTAGTAATTATCCTAGAAGTAGTGTTATCGATCGGACCGAACACTTCCGAAAAAAATTCAAGAAGCTCCAGAAGTTTGGTCTTGTGAAGCAGAGGGAGCTCAGGAGAAATGCAGGCCTAGATTTGTTCCATTCTCATAAGCTGCTCGGAGCTCTCGACTTTAAAAGAATTTTCTTCGCGACACTCGAAATTGGTTATCCTGACCATTGGTTATCCTATGGGTGACTTGGCACTTTTGAACTCATTATTCGAATGATTTTCCATGATTGGGCAAACTTCTTGCGGCTGGTCTCTGAATAAATGAGCTAGGCACATGCCCGAAGGGATTGTTTTCGGAGGCTTGCTAAAATTGGTCACCCATAGATACGCTTGGCCATGCCATATGGTAAGGTAGGACGATGGTACAAATAATTCTTTCTCCAAGAAAAGTTGTCTCACACCTTCAACTGCGCAATTTTTAATCCCAGTTACGCTAGGCGTCCGGGTCAATACCCTCTTGGTACACTTTGGAGGAATGATGTCGTCCGATGCTAAGTGAAGTTGTGCCGCGGATTGGTCCTCATTTAACGTCTCTGAAAACGAAATTTCAGAATGACCACAGTCAATAACTGCTTTTGAAGACTCGAGAAAATCCTATCCCAAGATGGCGTCGTGGCTGCAATTTGGAAGAACGAGAAATTCGAAGATCCGCTGAAGGCCATTTATTTCTACTCTTAGGCGACATTTTCCTAGCGGAGCAACAAAACGATTGTTTGCGACCCTTAAAGTTATGTTCGGGCTCTCAAACATTATAGCTTTCATCGACTTTCTAAAATTGCTGGAAACGACCGAATATGACGCCCCTGTGTCAATGAGAGCTTCGACATGACGGCCATTGATACTCACCCACATGTAGTTATCGTCTAGGTCGGCTCGCGTCTGTGGAGGCTTTAAACAATGTCCGACCTTACCTCCCTTACAGGCCGTGCTTCCTAGTTTTCCTGCACGTCTCTATGAGGAGATCGGCTAGGAGTCCGGTCTGGCGATCTAGAGTAGCGACGTCCTGTCATCGGTCTCCCGCGTCTAGGATAGGGAGAAGAACTTCTTGGTGAATTGCGTCGAGGAGAGTTGTTCCGATCAGATTGTTCCATATGCGGAGTCATAAAGTCGGCCATATAGATGGATCCGGGTCTTCTACGGCCATAATAAAATCGGTTTTGGGTCCTACTTGGTTCGTTTTCATCACGGTCGCGGCGTCGATCCCAACAATGCTTTGCGACATGTCCCGCTCTATTGCAATAAAAGCATATGGGAATGTTTTCTCTGGTGCGGAGTTCGTCCGTTTTCCTTCTCACCTCTTCCCCTGCATTTTGTTGTCCACTTTGGAAATTCTTGACCGCCCATCTGGAGTGGAACACTGGTGCTTTGTCAATGGGTGCTAGATTTTGTTCGACCCTCTGCCAAACTCTATCTTCTAATCCCTGCGGAGGAGGAAGATTATCTAGTTCATTCGGAGCAGATCGAAGCTCCTCCCTGATTATCTCTCTGATCATTGACTTTAAAGGGTGGTACTCATTTTCATTAATCGCCGAAACGGTGGGGATTCTCTCAAATCTAACACTGCTGATTCTATTTTTATTTAGCTTTTCAATGCGCCGGCAGTGTTGAGTGAATTTCCCGGTCGTTGTCACTTCAATTGCAAGAAGGGCCCGGTAAATATTTGCAGCACTCCTTTCATGAGGTGGCCCACCCTGTCCTCCTCCGACATGTTCGGGTTCAGTTGTCGACAGAGGTTCAACACGTCCTGGATGTAGAGTTCGACCGACTCGTCTGGCTTTTGCGCTCTTACCTTGAGGGACGATTCAGTCCTTCTGGCGTAGTCTTCTTTATCACCGAACGTTCTGGTGAATCCTTCTTTAAACGTATTCCATGTCGTGATGCTTTCCTCCACGTTGTCGAACAGGCATCTCGCTGCTCCTTCCAGAAAGAAGACTACATTGGCCAAGCACATTAATTCGTCCCATCCATTGTAGGCAGCAACGCGGCTGTAATCTTTCAACCAGAGATGGGCGAGTTCAGAACCTTTTCCAGAGAAATTCGGGGGGTTTCTTGGTTGTTGCAGATATGTGAAAGCTGCCGGCTGCACATGCGGCTTTTCTTCTTCGTTCACCATTTCGACCAAGAGTGGTGGCAAACTTTGTAAACGTCGGCTTCTTCTCAACTTGCCGTCCAGGTTAAAATACTAGAAGGGAATCTACCTGGCGTCTCCACCAGATGTAGTGTTGAAAATAATTAGCCAGTCGGTTGACCAACTCAACAAACAAAAATATAGTTTTTATTATTCTATTTAAAGAGAAAGAAGGAAATATCTAAATATTAAATAGTAAACAACGAGCGAAGAAAAAGGAATAAGTCTCGTGGCTACGCGGCCTTGCAAGGGTTACATCCACAGGCAGTGACGTCAGCTCCAGGGTTGCCGAGCCAGCAATTTCACTATGAAGTCGGCTTTGGTACAATATAATTGAAAGGTAAAAAAAAATAATTAAAATTTAAATATTTTATACAAAAATTTGAATGTAATTAAAGGATATTAATGATTGGATAAATGATAGGTAGTGCAAAATTGAACAAAAATAGTCTTTTTTGAAGAAAAGTTACAACTGTGGTGTGTAACTAGATTATATCCCATTGGTAAACATCGGTGTTTTTATGACTCTCTGAAGCTGGGAATACGTGAAATGACATTTTCATTTGTCCAAAAATGCTGATATGTAGAGAATGATTTCTCTTTTGCGTCATAAGGTCTATATATGACTTAACCAAATTGTTTTAATTGGTGATGTATATTAACATGTAAAATGTTTAATGTATGTTGTGCTGTGATTAAGGCGTTTATGAGATTTGTAAGAAAACCTAAATGGTTAGTGTGAAACATGTGTTCAAAAAATGGCGATCATGAAAATAGCGGTCAAGCTGATAGCTTTGTAGGGGACGCTGGACGGGGATATGAAACGGGAATAGATTCGGGATCCCATTACTGGGGGTCACTCCTCCTGTTTTTCACGAGAATTGCCGGGTTCTATTTCCGGGATGGTCATTCATGGAGGGCGTTATTTTTGTCATTTACTTGTAACTGATTTTTTCTTTTGTCGAGGTTGGCATATTTCTTGCCTATTTGAAAATAAAGTTTTCTCGATGTTCGTAGTTGTTGTGTTTTCGAAGTTGTTTAGACTTAGAAAAAATGTTATTCGGTGATGTCAGGTCTAGATGTGTGGTGGAAGTGCGACTTTCGACGTGGACACGCTTTAGGGTGAGATGTGTCACAGGCATGAAGGCGTCTTTGGCCTGAAAAGGGAAAAGGTTTTGTGGTGTTGCGCTGTGACACGAAGTGAGAAATTGTGAATAAAAAGGTGTCACGTAAAGTCGTTGTTTTGGCACAAAATCTAACCTGTTTCAGCCTGAATAACAAGTTTACTAGAGTCATGGGTGATGGGACGAATACATTAGATAAGTTTTTATATTTTTAGTGGATGTGGCACGTTTAGTGCGAAATTTTGTTGCGACGATATGGAGCTTGTGTGGCTCGAAATTGGATTTGTTTTTTAAGTCGCGCACTAATAATTGTTGCCAATTGGAGAAAGTGATGTGAGAGGGTGTTGTTTATTTTGTTGAGAGAGGTGTGTCGATGATTGAATATGCATGTAAAAGGAAAGGACGAGGGAGTGTATTTATATTAGAATAAAACGTTGTTTTGGGGAAGGACAGTTATTTTTTTATTTGTGATTTTGAAGATATTGTATCTTTCGATTTTTTCAATAAAAAAAAAGCGTTTCACCTATGTTAATTTATATTTAAAATTTGAACACATTTTTTAAATCGTTGAATATGGTAACTAACATGATCCTTGTTAAAAGGGCAATGGCGTGATTGACAAATAATTTGAATTGGGGCGTTTATATTGTTTATATTGGGGGCGTTTACTTAAAATGGTGAATATGACAATAGTTTTTGAAAATGTTTAAGTTTTTGATCATGAAATTGGTATATTTTGGCATGAAAATGTTATTAAGAAAAACAAAAATAAGTTTAGAATTATGATGAATGAGAGATTTAAAAAATAATATTTTTTTTTTGTGTTGTAGGTTTGGATAATGTCATTTTAGGTGAATTTAAAATAGGCATCTACGTTTAGTAGATTGGTAAAAATGCGTGATAGGCGAATTTATTTTTTTTAAGTAAAATTGAGAGTAATAACTTGAAATTTACAATCTGGTTAAAAAATAAAGTAAATTTGATAAATGAGAGTGTGAAAGTTTTAAAAATTGAATTAAAATTATATAAAAAGGTTATAATTGATTTTAAAATGCTTCAAGTGAAAATATAAATAAAATATTTATGGAGAATCAAGTTGTGAACTTGAGGATAAAGTTAAGATAGGTTTTTAAAAACTTACAATTGTGTGATGATTGTTCAGTCAGGAAACTTGGTCTCTGGTTGTTTTCCTGCTGACGTGGAAAGCGTTCCATGTAGGGCTTGTAAAAGCTTGTAGCTTCTGTAAAGTTGATGGCGGCTTGTCGCTTTGAGCATTGTCTCGATGATGTCAAGTCAAAGATGGAGATCTTCTGACCGGGTTTGCGTCATTCTGCTCCTCGATTTCCATGACTTTCGGGAATTTCGACTGTGTGGTTGGGGTGGTCAGCTTGCTCCCAGCGAGTCTGCGGAGGTCCCTTGGGGCGGTGAAGTTTCCTCCTCTTCAAATGTCGTCTCTTGTTTGGGGACAGATGGCCCGTTCGAATCGTTGGACTGTTCGGTTTGCTCTTCAATCTTTGCTCTTTCTCGCTTCTATCTGGACTATCTGGCCTTCTTCGTTTGGTATCCTTCGTTTTGTTTATCCTGTCGACTAGAAATGTGATGAGGACTGGTAGCCTCTTGTACACTCCTGTCGACTATAAATGTGGTGAAGGCGAGTACCTATTGTAGAATCCTGTGTTAACCGAGAGGAACAGTCAGGATAAGGAGTTTTCCAGTACCTCTCTGCACCTTGTAACACCTTTTACAGTTCTCACAGAGTACAGGCAGTCGTGGTCGAGGCAGAGTGGAAAGCTTAGGAATGTCCATACACAAAATAAACGAAGACACAGTTGCACCAAGAAAGTTCCATGAACAGATAAAAGTTTAGCTAGGAGCGAAAAATGGAGAGATAGAAGAGTTCTTACTGCGCTACATGGTCGATGAGGTGGACCTGGGGTACAACCGACGAGGTATCACGCAGATGGTGAACTCACTGCCAAGTGCCAGTCAAGTGACTGTATTTATAGGTTAAGACGGGGGCGTGGATCGTCTGGTGAAACTGTACACTGGGGCCGTCCTGACAGTTTCCAATCTATCTTCTCTTTATCTATCACAGAGTTTTATTTATTTATCCTCAGTTTGTACAAAGTACATTACATATGATGATGTAATGGCACATGTCAATAATGTGTATAATAATTCACATATGTGTTTAAATTATACAACATGAAATTATTGTTATAAGGTATATACAATATAGGGTTGTTGGCTTAAATTACCATATATATATTTATTTATTTAATTAAAAAGACATATAGTGGATCAAAATATCATTTATTCTACCAATCTTTCAGTTGGCTGAACGCCAACCTTTGTCAAGGTGTTATAACATTTTAAAGTGTGTCAACAACAAACTCAGCGCCACGTAACGTCAAAAGTATTGCGTTTTTTTAAATATTCTGTTATATTCAATGGGAAGAAAAAATTGATATATATATTTTATATTATGGAAAAATAAATTTTGTAAAATATAGGTGTGAATATTTTGAAATTAACAATAACGCCTATTTTTATATTTTAAAATTATTTGTACTATGTGTGTTGGAAAAGAAGCCGTCCGAAGCAGCCAATGGGAGGCCGGCGGAAGCGGCTACGGGGATGCAGCGGCAAAAATGAGAAAACAAAATAACAGAAGAACTTGAAAACAACTTTCGAACACTAGAATTTGCCCTGATCTCCGATTCTTTTAGTGTAAACATTTAAATATATAATTAATTAAATAATACTTTACTTATTTTCTTAAATTGTAATAAATATAATTTCCCTACTGTTTTCGTAGTATATTTTAAAAGTGTTATAAGCAGCGACGCCTTAATTTTGAACCTTCAACCCCGCCGACCAAGAATAGAGGTGAGTGACTACCTCTATAGAACTTAGATCGTCGTCACAACACAGAGTGGCGGTGAAAACGCAATATTTTTGGCATCCCAGCCGGGACTGTTGAAGGTAAATTCTAGAAGAAAAAAAAATCATTTTAAGCTGACCATTTTGGAACTCGCTAGCTAACCCTACTTGCCGCTTTGTTTACATGATGGCGGAAGAATTAATTCTACGTTTAAAGAAGAAGCGTGCTATTAACAGATCATATTTAACGAAAACATGCAATAAGATTGAAAGTGGACTTGACACGCTAATTAGAATTGATCTTGAAGAATTATTAGAACAATTGAATGAATCATTTAACGAACTTAAATTAGTGGATCACGAAATATAAACGCTTCTTGAAACTGACGATTTAGAGAAGGAATTACAGGGCGTAGAGGAATATCGAGAGAAATATATTACTTGGAGATTTAGGGCAAATAAAAAGATTCGTCAATCACATTTTCATGGCGAAAATATACCGATTTCGAACTCACGAATAGATGAAAATGAAATGAGACATTATGTACCTTCCTGCACGACTGTGAAACTTCCGAAATTGATGATATCGAAATTTTATGGAAACTTTAGTGAATGGCTGACGTTCTGGAATTCTTTTGATGCAGCTATACACCAGAACAACTCACTGAACCCGATCGATAAATTTAACTATCTGAAGTCACATCTCGGCGGAACTGCACTAAACACAGTCGAAGGTTTCGCTTTATCTGCGGACAATTATGAGAAAGCTATAAAATTGCTTAAAGACAGATTTGGGCGAGAAGACATTTTGATTAGCCGACATATGAACAATTTGTTGTCAATGAGAACACTCAAAACGTCAAGCGATGTAAGAACCTTCCGCGAACTTTTTGACAACCTTTCTGTTCAAATAAGAAGTCTCGAGTCACTAAACGTGTCCATTGATGTTTACGGACAACTGTTGTGCACGATAATAATAAAGCTTCTACCTGCAGTCCTTAATTTGGAATTGAACAAAGAACTTCTGGCAGGTTACGTAATTAATGACTTGATTACCTTTCTAGAAAGACAATTAACTGCACGGGAGAGGAGTTTTATAAATGAAATCGGTACCGGGAATGAATCAACTTCTAAACCTAATTTAGAAAACAAACATCCAAAGACAAGATTCTACAATGAAAAAACAATTGCGACAGCTTCAGAACTTTTGAATTAAGTTCACAAATCGAATGAATGTGTATTTTGTGGTAAAGACAACCATGGAAGCCCTAAGTGTGACTTTGCAGCTAATATGAGTTTAAACGAAAAGAGATCACTCATGAATAAAAAAGGCGTTTGTTATAAATGTCTTCGGCCTTCTCATTTAAGTAAATTTTGCAGAAATGTAGTCCGTTGTTCGATCTGCAACATGTCTTCCCACCTGGATGTCATGTGCACAAAACAAATTTTAGATCGAGGTGGAACTTCTAAGTCTCCAACGGTGCAAGATGAAACTCTCGCCAACTTATCAACCTCCCCAGACGTCTTGTTGCCTACTTTGAGAGTGACCCTCAAAGGGAACAGAACGGAGAAGACGGCACGGGCTATAATAGACACCGGATCCCAAAGATCATATATTTTACATAGCACAGCAATGGAAATGGAATACGAACAATCTAGGAGAGAGTTCTTCCGGCATTCCTTGTTTGGAGGATCGAGTACCGACGTAGTTGAACATGAGGTCTATACCATTCATTTATCTGGCATCAATAATTCCTATCGCTGTGAGTTTGAAGCACTAGGTCAACCCCTTATCTGTGGAAGCATACCTCCAGTGTGTCCAATATCATTTTTAGAAGGGAGTGAAGAACTCGACGTGTCAGATTTGATGAGAGACCGTATAGAAGTCCTTATAGGGGCGGACATCGCCGGCAGATTGCTAACTGATGATCAGAGAAGAATCTCATCTGGACTGGTGGCAATCCGTACCAAACTAGGATGGACTGTGATGGGAAAGATTCCACCAACGGAGGTGAGAGATGACACCGGCTCCCTTTGCGTGACCACACTTCTATCTTTGGATCTAGAAAACTTGTGGAAATTAGATGCAATTGGAGTCTCTGACGCGGAGGTTGAGAAGAAGACTCAGTCATTACAAGCTGAAATGGAGGAACATTTCGCCCACACCACGACGCGAGATATCGAGGGGCGCTATGAGGTAGCTCTACCCTGGGTGCAAGACAAGGAAAGGATTCCTTCGAATAGAGACCTAGCCGAAAACCAACTAAGTTCGGTAAGAAGAAAACTTGAAGAAGTTGGAGACATGAATGAGTATGGACAAATCTTTGAAGAATGGATGAAACAGGGGATAATCGAGTATGCCAGAGAGGATAAACTAGATGGTGTACACTACCTGCCACATCGACCAGTGTATAAAAGAAACAGTCAAACTTCTAAAATAAGGCCAGTATTCAATGCGTCGGCCCGGAAGAGAGGTAAACTTTCCCTGAATGACTGTCTGGATAAGGGACCCAATTTGATAGAAATTATACCAAGACTATTAAATAAATTCCGGAAATATGAAGTTGGTGTCTCTCTCGATATTGAGAAAGCATTTTTACAAATTGGAATAAAAGAATAAGACCGAGATTATTTACGATTCCTGTGGCACACAGAAGACGGAAGATTGATCACGTATCGACATAAAAAGGTTGTTTTTGGAATTACCACTAGTCCGTATCTTTTAATGGCTACCTTATCTCTCCACTTAGATAAGGCTCCTGAACATTCAAAAATCACAGCTGAACAGTTGATATCATCCTTTTATGTTGACAATTGTTTAGCCAGTTTTCAGAATGTTGAAGAAACGGAGAAATTCGTGAAAGAATCTACTGAACTGCTCTCTACAGCTTGTTTCAATCTCCGAGATTGGGTGATTAACGTTACAGACTTTTCTCTTATGAACCAACTGAATAAGGAAGTGAACATTTTAGGAATAACATGGAATACTGATAGAGACACACTGACAATTGGTTTGGAAGATTTTGAATTAATTGGACCAACCATCAAGAGAAAAGTACTTTCAATAGCGAGCAAGATATTTGATCCATTAGGAGTTGCTTGTCCTGTGACTTTAATTCCCAAGCTGATATTACAGGAAACTTGGATACAGAAGTTGACATGGGACGAAGTCCTACCTGGATGTTTAGTACAAAGATTTTGGAAGTGGTTTAGCAAACTGAAACACTTGCCTAACATAGAAATTCCTAGATGGCTTTGTTTTAAGGACTCCTATGTAGAGAAAACCATCTCCACATCTTTTGCGACGCCAGTCAGTTTGCCTATGCAACCTGTATTTTCCTCCGCATAGAGTGGACATCCAATTGATACAGGCTCGAACACGAGTAGCTCCACTGAAGAAACTCACCATCCCAAGATTGGAGCTTTTGGCTTGTCTGATTGGAGCTCGTTTGGCAGCTAACGTCATACAAGATCTGGAATTTGAGGAAATTCCAAGATTTTATTGGACCGATTCGACCAATGCGGGAAGACAACTGGGAAGACAACTGGGCAGCCTTTGTGATGAACCGTGTTAAGGAAATTCATAATCTTAGCTCCCCAGAATCTTGGCGCCACATACCAGGCCGATTAAACCCGGCAGACCTCCCATCTCGGGGATGTTCAGCAGAAACACTTAAGGAGACAAGATGGTGGGAGGGACCTACATGGTTAAAGGTATCTCAAGAAGAGTTGCCCAAAACAGCCAATTATCCCTGATTTGGAGATTGTTTATTCTGAAAGGCGCAAGACCATCCTGAACACCTTGTGTACGACAAGAGAAAATGAAAATTTATTCGGACGTTATTCCCATTTTTTGAGAATAGTACGAATCACCGCCTGGATATACAGATTCTTCAACAACGCCAAAATTGATAGAAGAAAGATAATTTCAAAAGATCTCAGTACAGAAGAAATTACTAAGTCAGAAATAATACTGATGAGACTTATCCAGAGAGAATCGTTTTCAGGGCATGAAGATAAGAAACTACAAGGCTTTAAGTTGCTAGTAGACTCTTCAGGGATTTTGAGAATAAAAACTAAAATTTGCAGAAGAGAAGATTTCGCTAATTTTAGAATGCCCATTTTATTGCCCTCAGATCACTTCTTGGTTTCTTTGCTCATCAGGTGGAACCATGAAACCCACGGGCACGCCGGTTTACAAACTCTCCTCGGTATTCTGAGAGAAAACTATTGGATACTAAGATCCAGGAAAACCGTCAAGAAGATCATCAATCAATGCATTCGCTGTAAACGATTCACCACGACACCAGCTACCGTCGAGTCAACATCATTACCAGAAGACAGAGTACGAGATGCTGCAGTTTTCGAAATAGTAGGAGTTGATCTAACTGGACATCTTATCTTAAAGAATAAGAAGAAAGCATGGATTGTCATCTTCACATGTGCAGTGTATAGGGGAGTTCATCTGGAACTTGTGACATCTTTGTCTATGGAAGCCTTCCTCCAAGCCTTCCGCCGATTTATTGCTCGAAGAGGCCGACCATTGATTGTGTATTCGGATAATGGGACTAATTTCAAAGGTATGGCTAATGCTTTAAAGAAGATAGATTTTTCGAGATTAAAATGTGATCCCACATTGAAAAACATCACCTGGAAATTCATACCGCCTGGTGCTCCTTGGTGAGGTGGATGGTGGGAGCGTTTGATTGGAATGATGAAACAATTGCTCTTTAGGATTCTCGGTCAAACCTCCTTGGGATATGAAGAACTTTCCACGGTAATGTGTGACGTCGAAAGCTTGATGAACACACGCCCACTGACCTACCTAACTGAAGAAAGTGAGGATCTCGCTCCATTGACACCTTCGTTGTTCTTACATGAGGTCAGAGAGGTTGGCGTTCCAGACCTGGACTTGATTGATAACCAGACCCTCTCCCGCAAATATCAATATATCAAACGCGTACGAGAAGATCTTAGAGAACGATTTCGTATAGAATATTTTGAATTCCTGAGACAAGAAACGAGACGCCTGAAGACTACCATACCATTCAAGGTGGGAGACATGGCGCTCATTGGACAAGAGAGTTTAAAGCGACTACACTGGCCGTTAGCCAGAATAATCCAACTCTATCCAGGAAAAGATGGACTTGTGAGGGTTGCGAAAGTGAAAACTTCATCAGGTGATAAAATACGACCTATTCAAAAGCTGTACAATTTAGAGATAACGCCCGAGATAAGATGTCGAGACCCTCTAACGGAGCGATCTCCCACACAAGAAGTTCGATTGACAACTGAAGAGGACCCTTTGACTTCACAACAAAAGCAACATCACATTGAAACCCCGAATGTTGTGTCAAGTTACGGACGGCCCATCAAGAGACCCAACCGAGAGTCGTCGAGACGCCAACTCAAAGGTGGGAGAAATGTTGGAAAAGAAGCCGTCCGAAGCAGCCAATGGGAGGCCGGCGGAAGCGGCTACGGGGATGCAGCGGCAAAAATGAGAAAACAATAACAGAAGAACTTGAAAACAACTTTCGAACACTAGAATTTGCCCTGATCTCCGATTCTTTTAGTGTAAACATTTAAATATATAATTAATTAAATAATACTTTACTTATTTTCTTAAATTGTAATAAATATAATTTTCCCTACTGTTTTCGTAGTATATTTTAAAAGTGTTATAAGCAGCGACGCCTTAATTTTGAACCTTCAACCCCGCCGACCAAGAATAGAGGTGAGTGACTACCTCTATAGAACTTAGATCGTCGTCACAACACAGAGTGGCGGTGAAAACGCAATAATGTGTAAAAAGATTTTCGTATAAAAATAAATAAAAAAATAAAAATAACAAAATATATATAAAATAAATATTTTAACTAAATTTTTACTGAAAACACAAAGCGTAAAAAATGTTTGAAAAGTTGGGGAAATAAAATATTAAAAAAAAAAATTTGTATGTAAAATTGTGAAATTCGAAATAAAATATAAGTGAAAATTGGAAGATATTTTTTAAAAAAGGATATCCCACAAATAGAACATTGAAGACATTGAACTATCAATATATATAATAACATAATACATATATATAAAATAACCGTTGTTTATTTCAAATACAATCACACGCTTATCTACTTATATATTTGCCTTATTCTGTCTGTTTGTCTGTATGTCTGAAGCTCACGGATAGAATGCGCGCCCATTGGCTGCCAGCGAACACGTGGCCTCCCTGCCCCCCTCTAGACAACCCCGTTATCAGCTGTGCGATACATACACCTGTCTATAGCGGCCACTCTAGACAACCCTGTTATCAGCAGTGTGCTACATCCACCTGTCTATACAGACCACCCTGTCACAGCGGTCACTCTAGGCAACCCTGTTATCAGCTGTGTGATACATCCACCTGTCTATACAGACCACCCTGTATATGGCGGCCATCCTAGACAACCCTGTTATCTGCTGAAAACCTGTCTATAGCGGCCACTCTAGACAACCCTGTTATTATCAGTGTGTTATATTCACCTGTCCATACAGACCACCCTGTCTATAGCGGTCACTCTAGGCAACCCTGTTAACAGCAGTGTGATACATACACCTGTCTATACAGACCACCCTGACCATAGCGACCACTCTAGACAACCCTGTTATCAGCTGCCTGTCTATACAGACCACCCTGTCTATAGCGGTCACCCTAGGCAACCCTGCTATCATCAGTGTGTTACATTCACCTGTCTATACAGACCACCCTGTCTATAGCGGTCACCTCAGGCAACCCTGTTATCAGCAGTGTGATGCATCCACCTGTCTATACAGACCACCCTGTCTATACCGACCACTCTAGACAACCCTGTTATCAGCTGTGTGATACATCCACTTGTCTATACAGACCACCCTGTCAATAGCGACCACCCAAGACAACGTTTTTAAAATATATTCGCACTCGGGTAAACCCCGGGCGTTGTCCGGGCCTTTCGTCTAGTGTTATATAAAAGTATTATTTAATTTTAAATTATAATTTCATAGATTCAAATACTCTGCTAAATCGACCACCAGAGGTCACTCTTCCCCTATAAAAACTCGTTGTTGTTTTATCCCAATGACCGATAGGATGTGTAAAGCGCCTCCAAACCAGTTCGGATTTAAGCCTTGTAGATCTACTACAGCCGCGCTCTTAAATCTAAAATATACTATAACCCGGACTTCAAAAATAGGAAATTTTGTCTTCTTCTTTCTTTTGAAGTTAAAGGCTCTTTTGACAACGTTCTCCATTCCAGTATCTTGAGAGCGTTGCACAAATGCGTTTGTCGCAGAAACATTTATCACCTGATAAACTCGTTTCTATGTAACCGTGTTGTGAGACTGTCTATGAATGATTGTACTGTGTCGAGACAAATTTCCAAAGGATGTTCCCAGGGTTCAGTTCTCGGCCCTTTACTTTGGAATATTGTCTTTGACGAACTCCTCACGCTGGACTATAGGAATAATGTTTTCCCGCAAGCATACGCGGATGATCTGGTCGTGGTGGTCTCAGGATGCCGACCTAGTCAACTTCCCGCGGCCCAACACACCATAGATATGATCGCTAGGTGGTACAGTTTGCATAAACTGGAACTCAGCATGGGGAAGTGCCAGGCTACGGTTCTCCTCAGACCACACGGGAGACTGCCTGAACTGCGCTGGAATCTGGTTATCCACGGACAGCCAATTCAATGGTGCGACTCAATTAAGGTGCTGGGAGTGAGATTTCATCAACGTCTATCTTTCAAGCAGCACGTAGTTGAAGTCTGCGCCAAGGTCCGCGGCATGTTGCCGCGTTTGACCGCAGCCGCTAATCTCTGGTTTTGGTTACCGCGCCTTGAGAACTCTGTATCTGCAAGTGGTTGTTCCGGCCATTGCCTATGCCTCGGCGGTATGGTATCCTAATCTTTCTCAACGCTCCTTAAATGTTCTACTGAGTTCTCAAAGGCCTTTCCTAGTGAGAGCTTGTAGAGATTTCAGATCAACCAGCAACGCTGTTCTTATCTCCCTCTCTAGAGTCATTCCTCTCGATCTGGAAATCTCGGCTAAAACGGAGCTATACCTTAAAAAGTATGGATTGGTTGACGCCGAAATTCCACTCGAGCCTCCTCCCTTTCCACATCCTCTCCCTTACCCCCCTATTACTCCGCTCCCAGTAATATTCCTGCTCTTTTCTTCCACGTGGCATACTATACAGATGGTTCCAAAACCAGAGATGGAGTTGGCGCCGGCGTGTACAGGTTCTCTTGTCTCGATTGTGCACCTGAAATGCGTGAATCTCATGTTCTGTCCCCTCATTGTTCTGTCTTTCAGGCGGAAGCCCTTGGATTGGTTAAGGCACTTGAAAACGCAACCACTTTACCAAATCATCTAACCTTAGGATTCTTCCTGGACAACCTCTCAGTCGTGAAGTCAGTTCTGAACTCTAAGACTGGTAATTACCTTATCGACAGAGCTCTGATACTGATTTCGTGATTGAACCGCAATGGGAACAGATGCACCATACAATGGATCAAGGGTCACAGTGGGAACGTGGGTAATGACATTGCGAACACACTCGTAAAGCGGGGTGCTGAGTCTGCTGATCCAAGCTGTTACAAACTCGCTCCTTTATAGTTTGTAAAATCAGCAATCTACGGCCGGGCGCGTGAAGCATGGGAAAGCAGATTCCTCTCTCTAGCTTCTTCTATCCACACCCGCTTTGGCCTTACTCCAATAAGACTTTTAGACAAAAGTTATGCGTACATCGTCCCTAACGAGCACATTGTGGTTGGCCTGCTATCGTAACACACGTGGACGGACAGTTTCGCCCACAGGATAGGCGTCATTGACGATCCTTCCCGCCCTTACTGCGACGCTGACAGGGAAGAAACTCTGTCTCACATCGTGCTTGAGTGCAGCAGCCTTGATATCTTAGATTCCCCCTTCTTTCCAACTGTGCAGAAGAATTTGGGTAAACTCCGCGGTCACTCAAAGACTTTATTTTCAACAGCAGCACTTGGCGAGCCTGCCTGGAGTTCCTAAAGGCCTCTGATAGACTTAAGCCACACGTCCGCGCGGAGGATTCCGATCACCTGAGTGACTCGGACTCCTCACCTCATGGTTAACACCGATCATTGGCGGCCGCTCGTAGACGTAACTCTGGCATGTGCCTCTGTTTAAGATCGGTTTCGCGACCTGCCCTGCGTATGTGATAGCCCCTGACGCTGTCTCTGTAACCCAAGAACAGAGGGCAAATGGTTTGGCGATTCGACGGCGCGGGCTGCTCGAGAAATCGACTTACTCAGCGACCCATTTGAACGCGCTATGCAATCTATGGTGTACTTTTCTGGTTGGTTGTCTTAGTACTGGTACCCTCACCAGTAATCTTATCTAAAACTTTTATATATTCACTAGACGAATGGCCCGGGCAACGCCCGGGGTTTACCCGAGTGCGAATATATTTTAAAACCGTTGTCTTGGGTGGTCGCTATTGACAGGGTGGTCTGTATAGACAGGTGGATGTATCACACAGCTGATAACAGGGTTGTCTAGAGTGGTCGCTATAGACAGGGTGGTCTGTATAGACAGGTGGATGTATCACACTGCTGATAACAGGGTTGCCTAAGGTGTCCGCTAGAGACAGGGTGGTCTGTATAGACAGGCAGCTGATAACAGGGTTGTCTAGAGTGGTCGCTATAGTCAGGATGGTCTGTATAGACAGGTGTATGTATCACACTGCTGTTAACAGGGTTGCCTAGAGTGACCGCTATAGACAGGGTGGTCTGTATAGACAGGTGAATGTAACACACTGATGATAACAGGGTTGTCTAGAGTGACCGCTATAGACAGGGTGGTCTGTATAGACAGGTGGATGTATCACACAATTGATAACAGGGTTGTCTAGAGTGGTCGCTATAGACAGGGTGGTCTGTATAGACAGGTGGATGTATCACACTGCTGATAACAGGGTTGCCTAAGGTGACCACTATAGACAGGGTGGTCTGTATAGACAGGTGAATGTAACACACTGATGATAACAGGGTTGCCTAAGGTGACCGCTATAGACAGGGTGGTCTGTATAGACAGGCAGCTGATAACAGGGTTGTCTAGAGTGGTCGCTATAGTCAGGATGGTCTGTATAGACAGGTGTATGTATCACACTGCTGTTAACAGGGTTGCCTAGAGTGACCGCTATAGACAGGGTGGTCTGTATAGACAGGTGAATGTAACACACTGATGATAACAGGGTTGTCTAGAGTGACCGCTATAGACAGGGTGGTCTGTATTGACAGGTGGATGTATCACACAGCTGATAACAGGGTTGTCTAGAGTGGCCGCTATAGACAGAGTGGTCTGTTTAGACAGGTGGATGTAGCACACTGCTGATAACAGGGTTGTCTAGAGTGGCCGCTATAGACAGGTGTATGTATCGCACAGCTGATAACAGGGTTGTCTAGAGGGGGGTAGGGAGGCCACGTGTTCGCTGGCAGCCAATGGGCGCGCATTCTATCCGTGAGCTTCAGACATACAGACATACAGACAAACAGACAGAATAAGGCAAATATATAAGTAGATGTTACAAAAAAATCTATCTTTTCCCATCAGTTGCTGAATCATTCTCGCTTTATCTAATATTCTTATTTAAACAACAGCTGTCTTTCTTTTATTTCACTGGCCTGGGGAATCTAACCTTTTTGAACAGCCTTGGTTGCGTGCAGCACCTTGGTACTTTGATATTGTGCATTGCGGCTTGTCTGCCTGCTACACCTTTTGGGTTTAAATCATATACTTTAATCATTGCGGTATGTCTGCTCTCCACGGTCACCCCTGGGCTCATCACTATTGAACCCGTCTCTGCCACCTCCTGAACTCCGTCCTCCTCTACATCCTGGCTCTCCTGGCCTCACCTGGCGATGATCCCTCGGCCACCAATCCCCAGGCCCCTCCAACTGTGCTTTGTATATATTCCGCTTTTTGCGTCCATCAGGGCTCAAAAATCATCCATTTTGGTTAGCAGCCCCGTAAAATAAAGAAATTTCTCTTTTCCAATGGCTGGCTCAAAACATTTGTACATTATGTAAATAAGCTTTTCATTTTTTTATTCGTACGCCTTAAGCCAGGCAGTACTTTTACCAAATTATGTCTTTTATACATTCCATAGCTAAATTAAAGCAACCTCTGATCTCAAAACCATTATTATTTTTATTTAAAGATTTTTAACCACGACTGCATTACCATAGCATAATCTCAACAATTCTAAAATACAACAGAAATCGCAATCATCTTTATTTTTATATAACAATAGTCGACAGGATATTTACCTGTTTAGTTTTTTAAATGACAAAAGCAAATTTTTCAAATTCAAATATGCAAATTACTACAATCAAAAATAGCCTTATTCAACGAAAGACAGTCACCTACAAGCAACCAAGAATAACCTACCTCAATCAATCATACTCTATACAATCAAAAATATTCATCTACAATCAACAATAGACATCAACAACAAACAAAGCCTATTTTCAATTACGCAAATCAAAAATAGCCCAATACCAGCAAACATAGCCTTCTCCACAAGCAGACATAGCCATCTCCACAAGTGAACATACCCATCTCCAAGCAAACATAGCCCACTACAAACAAACCATCCCATCTCTAAAAGAAAACATAGCCCACGACAATCAAACATAGCCTTCCTCACAAGCAAACATTGCCTTCTCCACAAGAAAACATAGCCTTCTCCACAATAAAACATAGCATTCTTCACAAGAAAACATAGCATTCTCCACAGACAACCATAGCTTCAACAAAACTATAGCATCTACAAACATAGCCATCACCATCTCAAGAAGTTTCAGGCAGCCTTCTCCCTTCCATCTCCAGCCATCACACCTTCCACCCAATACCAGCCATTTCCCGAGGTCTTCAGGTCCAGACCATCCTCCATTTCAAGGTACATTGTATCTGCCTTTTACTTATTTATCTCCTTTTAACTTTTTAATCTTCATCCATTATTTACAATAGTTTCAATCACTTATTTATAATTATTTCCCTTTTTGTTAAATCATTCTTAGATATCCATTTTGCCAAAATGTTTTTGTCTCTTGAATAGTACAACTTTTGATCCCTTCACACCTTATTTTGCTTTGCATAATCTGTACTTAAATATATTTCGTTCCATATTGTGTTTTTAAACCTTTGCAATTAAGTTAAACCTTTAGCACCATATCAGTTTTTAACATACCATATGTAAAACAGTCGGCCGGGAGGACAACAACAACAAATTAACATATTTCTCACATTCAATTTCTTTATTAAAAATTAGCTAAATTTTAATATGTTTTTTCATATTTTTCTATTTTTCTTTTTCAATATGTTCTAAATTCCCTAACATTTGATACTTGATATTTTCTTATTCTCATTTCATACGTTATTTTCAAAATTTGCATTTTTGCCCCCATTACTTATTTCATATGTAATTAATATCTAAAAGCGGTTCTACCAATATGTAAATTTAGCGAGACCAACATATGTAAATTTTAACTCTTATTTTTATCCACATTGATTCTTTCTCTTCAAATGACCCTTCTTTATTCCTACCATTACTTTTTAGAAATTATTTACATGTTTATAACTGTTTTTACATTTGCCATCTGTACATAAACTTTGTCTCAACTTATTTCTTTTTCACAAATGCCTTATTTTCTTATCATCAAATGTTGTTACCTATCCTTTACTAATGTAATTATTTTCATATTGCTTCCAATATTTTATTCATATTTTCATTTTATACTTTCATTATAATCATTCATTTTATTTTCCTTCCTCATTTTTAATGTTATATATGTGCCAACCTTTTCATGTCTTTTCCAATTTATTGGCTCACAACAAGCCAATATGAGCCAATTTCTCACTTTTTTAATAATCGTGCATTTTATTCTCTTTCTTCATTCTTATAATGTTTCAATTTTCTCATTTATCTTCCCTATCTATTGGTTCACAACAAGCCAATACGATGATGGAACACCAATTATTTTTTTCTTTTGACCAAATTTTCACTCTTTACCACATTTTTGTTATCATTATTCATATTTTGTACTTTCCTGTCTATTGGTTGCCATATTGAAAACCAATATGATAAGTGAATATCACCTGTCACGTTATTTTCTTTCTATCATTTTATCTTTTTTTAAACTAATTTTTTATCACTTTCCTCTCAATTAACCCATATTATTTTCTTCACAGGGGGGAAATATTATATAAAAGTTTTATTTTCTTTTAAATTATAAATTCATAGATTCAAATACTCTGCTAAATCGACCGCCAGAGGTCACTCTTTTCCAATGGCTGGCTCAAAACATTTGTACATTATGTAAATAAGCTTTTCATTATTTTATTCTTACGCCTTAAGCCAGGCAGTACTTTTACCAAATTATGTCTTTTATACATTCCTTAGCTCAATTGAAGCAACCTCTGATTAAAACCATTATTATTTTTATTTCAAGATTTTTAACCAAGACTGCATTACCATAGCATAATCTCAACAATTCTAAAATACAACAGAAATCTCATTCATCTTTATTTTTATATAACATAAATACATATATATATGTGATATGGTCCTGTCGACTTATCTGTGTTGATAAATCCTGTCGATTCTCGCTATAGCTGTGGTAACCGAGGGTCAAACCAGTAGTAACCGAGAGGGACAGCCAGGGCGTGGAGAGTTTTCCAGTACCTTTCTGCACCTTGGAGGACCTTTAACAGTTCTCATAGAGTACAGGCAGTCGTGGTCGAGGCAGAGTGGAAAGCTTGGGCATGTCCACACACACACACAAAACGAAGAAACACAGTTGTAGTAGGAAAGCCCCATGAACAGATAGGAGTCGAGCTAAGAGCAAGATGGAGTTAGAAGAGATCTTACTGTTTTACATGGCGATGAGGTGGTCCTGGGTACAACCGACAAGGGCACACGCCGATGGTGAAATGACTGTAATTTCGGCTAAAACCGAGGTTTCATATATCTTTGCCTAGGAGGGAGACATGCGAGAATTTGGACTTTGAACGGGTCCAAAGTGCGTGGGGGCGACTGCGCTATTCTGCACCCTTTGACCTTGATGGCAACGACTTGCCAAATTCCTTTTTAGAGTTGTTGTATTTCTATCTCGTTCTCTTGCTTTACTCAGCTCTTAATATATTACATAGTTTTATTTATTCATCCTCAGTTTGTACAAAGTACATTACATATGGTGATGCAATGACACATGTTAATCATGCGTATAATTATTTATAGATGTGTTTCTATATACAACATGACAACTTGTTATAAGTAGTATACAATATAGGGTTGTTGGTTTGAATTACCATAGATGGGCCCCGGGAGAGAAAGGGTTTATCCGAGTTTAAACGGGTAAAGCCTCTCTAACACAGGTAAATAATTAAAATTTCTTCTAATTAATTTATACTGTGAGGGCCAAAAAGGTCTATAACAAGATGTTTTGTTTGGATATATCTGAAAATTATAAAAAAAATAAAACTTATGTTTAATTTAAAAGTTGTGATAAAAGTTATTATTTATAGTTAATCAAAGTTATTCTTTGATAAAAAAAAATTGATGATAAAAAATAAAATGATGTTCTAAGAGATTGTTGGCGGGCGTTGGAAAGGGTTAGGGGTTAAAGAATATGCAATTGTAAGTAGTACACATGCAACCAAATACTCAGATCCAGGTGCAAAGCGAGGATACAGACATGAGCGTCTTCCTAGGCAATGTTTCACCTGTGATCCTGTATAAGGTTACAGTGCTTTGTCACAATGTAGGGTTATTGGGTAGAACAGTTGTTGAAGAAAAAGTTGTTCATTAATATGATTGGAAGGGGTGAAATAGAGTCATGTGTTAAGAAGAATTGTTGTAGCGACAGTAGGTGATCTGACTTGACTTAAAATCAAAGGTTGATTGTGGTCCGCTAGAGCTGAAAAAAATTGTGAGTTGTGAACGCTTTGTGCATGCGTTGGTGATTTTGCTCTGTGAGTGATTGAAATAAACTTTTGAAACGTGGTCAAGCCAGAAGTTCGGATTTTTAAATCTGGGGAACTGTGTTCAATGAGTTTGTTGAAATTACGAAATCAAAAAAAAAAAAATTGTCAAGCAGTACTGTCGTTTTTCTGCGTTGATGTGAGCAATGACTGTGTGAGAAGATAGTAGTGAAAAGTACACTGAAGTGGTTAGAGAAATAGATTATTGTATGCCCGATAGCTGATGATAAACATGTTCATATTATATAAGGTATAAAAAACAAATATAAAATGAATAAAATATAGAAATATCATTGTGGTTGAATAAAGTTTAAGTGGACAAAATCAAACAATCAATATATAAAAGTAATAATAATGAATAATTAAAGTGATTTTTGACAACAAATAAATATTTTGTAATACTAAAATAATATAATGAAAAATAAAAGTAAAATATATATATTTTTAAATAATGTTGGATTAGTAATTTGTGATTATATAATTGAAAGGTAAAACATAAAAATAAAATATTTTATACAAAACAGAATATAATTAAAGATTATTATAATGATTAGATGAAGGTTTGGTAGAGGAATGAAGCAAAAATATTTCTTCTAAAAAGAAGTTACAAATGTGGTGTGTAGGTTTTATAAATCGAAAATTGAGTAGCGCAATTTATTGATTGGATTGGTTACTAAAATGTTGTGTATTGTGATCTCAATTTAACATGTAAAATGCTTGATATGTAGAAAAATTAGAGATTTACACAGGATTAAAATATCAAAATGTTTAATTTAAGGTAGGTCTTGTTCAAATTCAAATATCAAATGTTTTAAAAAGTTAGGTTAAGATATCGACTGCTAATGTAGCAAAAGGTGTGGAATTAAAAGTAATGCGGGACACGCTCCAAATTTTCTGAGGCGAGTAAGGGGGAAGGGTGGCAATGGATTTATTGAAGCGGGAATGGTGTCTCGGGATATTTAGTCTATCCTCACTGGGGTCTTTGGTATGTCAACTAGCGGTATTTTTATGACTCTCTGTCTGGGAATTTGTGAAATTCTCGAGGAAATATAAATGGTTGATGTGAAACACGTGTTACGCATGGCGGTCATTCCGATAGCGGATATTTAGATGACAGCTTTGTTAGCGGGGAGAGAGGCCGTTGTATATTTTTGAAGGGGGAAATATGGGGCTTGTCTACAGCGCACGAGTGTTAAATTCTTTCTCCTCTAGTTTGAATCTGGTGGGCTCAAAGAAATCTTCATATTGTGTGAAAGAGAGTAAGTAACTATTTAATACAGATCCAAATGGGTTGGTGTAGAGTATGTAGATAGAATAGGTTTTTGAATTTAACGGGAAATCTTCTGGTCGCTACTTGAGGTTTGTTTTAAAACGATCGATATTAAATATATCTGGATATAAATGTAGGAATGGCAGGGAGGTTGTAGCCGTTATAATTCGGATTAGTCGCGTCTCGAAGATATCTGGAGTCAAATGATTGAATTCACTGAGATATACAGGGTGATCCAAAAGTCCCGCACAATTTAAAAATTAATAACTCCGCGAATATTTGCGCTAGAGCAATGCGGTAAACACCATTGTGTTCAGGATGCAATGGGAATTTTTATGGCAAATAATGAAAAATTCGAAATTGATTTTAGTTACAACTTTATTCGCTAGATGGCGCCCTACCAGAATCAGCGATTCAGCGGCCAAATTGTTTGATAAATTGAAAAATATAACTGAACGACACGTATTTTTACTTTTCGAATACCAGGAAAGAACCCTAATAATATAAAATGATAAATTAATAAAACACCATTTCGCCAAAAGTTTAAAGAAATGGTTAACGATTTTTAAATACAATCTGAGATATGTAAAATAGGTATATGCAAATCAAAACATGTAGCAAAAAAAGAAAACCTGATATTTTAGATGCGGTTTGCTGGAATCCTCTCAGCTATTTATATTTCGAAAATAATAATTTTCTATTTTTTTAAATTCAACTCTCTCTCAGCATCGATTATATTTATTTTAAATCATTTGAAAAATATTTGTCTATCTCTGATGATTTATTTTACTCTGGAATGCCGTTGTTGTTTTTGTCGTGTCCAATAAAGAGCCTCAGATTCATTTCGTTTGGCCAACAAAAATGTCCAATTTATATACACATATATTCTTCCATAATGAGACTTTAAAGAATGCAAATAATCTTCATCTATTTACATACACAACACATCTCCCCCCTTAATAATACTCCAGTCGGTCTGGGGGTTTCTTGGCTCTTCGAGGTCTAGGACTGCGGACGGGCACTTGCACAGCGGCAGCCTCCGGTTTAGGAGTGCAAGAGGGCACGTGCACAGCAACAGGCCCTGGTATAGGAGTGCAAGAGGGTACGTGCACAGAAGCAGTCTCCTCCTTGTTTCCTGATGTAATTTCTGGAACCTCCTCTTCACTTTATTTCTGACTTCCACCTACAGGCTTCTCTCCTGATATTCGAGGAAGTATCAAATTTCTTGTCTCCACTTGTTTATTTCTCACAGGTCGCAATTGATTGATAAGCCTCTTATACACGACGCCCTCGCAACTTATAAGGTAGTGACGGTAGCTCAATAATTCCAAAATGGTCCCTTTTTTACCGTTTAGGTCCAGTTGCATAGTTGCGAAAATAAACCTCGCAACCTGTAGTAAACTGCTCCTGCCTTCTTACGGCCTCATGGAATACCTCTCGCGAATTTCCCATCTTGGTATTAAATTCAAGAATCTCGATCTTAAACTTCTCTTCATTAGCAGTTCCGCCGGGGAATTCCTTTATTGATGTTTGGGGGAATGCTCTATGAGCAAATAGGAAACTTTGTAGATTCGTCTGTAAATCATCCTTCCCATTATTATTTCTCAAAAGGTTTTTAAACTCTCGTACATATCTCTCAGCTAAACCATTTGTACTAGGATTATACGGACTGGTCTTAGTGTGCCGTATACCATTCATTTTGGTAAATTGCTCGAATTCACCGGAGACAAACTGTCTTCCGTTATCTGTGACAAAAAATTAGGGCAATCCAATTCTGACGAGAATTTCTCCAATATGACTTATATTCGTTTTTCTGGTAATATCTTTGATGATAAAAATGTCTATCCACTTTGAGTATGCGTCCACGAGAACTAAAAACATTATTCCCATGAACGGACCCGCTAGATCAAGATGAAGTCGATGCCACGGTTTTTCGGGCCAAGTCCATTCCGAGATGGTAGCCGGGGGCATGCTTGCCGATTCTTGGCATACTCTACATTCTCTAGTTAACTCCTCGATGTTACTGTCTATGCCTGGCCACCAGAAAATACCGTCTGGCAATCATCTTCATTTTAACAATCCCCATGTGTATTTCATGCAAGTCATTTAAAATTAAAGATATTAATTTTTGGGGAATTACCACTCTTTCACGCCATTGAAGACAACCAAACTCCAAAGTTAATTCCTTATTGATCTTATAATGAGGAGCTAGTGGGTTTTCTCTCGGTACTCTTGTGAATTTCCACACACAGTTGCTTTCTCTAACATTCCTTAATACTATAGACAGTATTTCATCTAGGGGCGTCTCATATGCCACCTCCATAAAAGAGAACGGTACCTCATTCGACTTCCTAAGAAGAAGTACCTGGTCTTCATCAAGAGACTCCCTACACTCGATTCTAAAGGAAGACGTGACAATGCGTCAACATTGGAATTATCACTAGTTTTTCGAAATTTCAACGGTGTAATTAAATGCAGTTAATTTTAAGGACCATCTTTTAATTCTGGATGATGCACATATGGGAATTGGTTTATGAGGTGAAAATATATGAATTAAGGGTCGGTTGTCTGTGACCAATACATATTTTCGTCCCAGTAAGTATTGTCTGAATTTCTCAACGCCAAAAGTTATGCTCAACGCTTTCTTTTCTAGTTGAGAGAAACGTTTTACCGCTTCAGTTAATGTTCTAGAAGCAAAAGCTATAGAGCATTCTTCCTTTCTGTCATTTCTATGACTCAGAATTACGCCTAGTCCATTAATAATTATTAACATTTTTAAAATAACATTCGATATTTTTTCGTCCAATTCCATCTACAATTTTTATTTAAAAGTTGATAGAATAGCGCTAAAATGTTTTCTATATTCTTTATGAATCTATAATGATAAATTAAGAGTCCTATGAAAGATCATAATTGCGAAAAATTCTTTAGGTTCAGGCGCCTCTATCACTGCTTTAATTTTATTTTCTAAGAGATGCAGTCCATATTTATCCATTTTAAACCCTAAATATTCCACCGATTTCTTTTTGAATTTACATTTATATCTGTTCAACTTTAAACATTTTTCTAGCAATCATTTGAACACTAGATCCAACTTTTGTTCATGATCTTCAAAGTCTTTTCCTGCAATAAAAATATCATCTATGTAGCAGGCCACACCTGGCAAATCAGCAAATAGACCTTCCATAAACCTCTGAAATTTATTTGGTGATACCGCTACGTCATATGGTAGTCTTTTATAAGAAAACAACCTCTTTGTTGTGTTTATATCAACAACAGCTTTGGCTTCTTTCGCTAACATTACTTGTAAGTAAGCCTGTGATAGGTCTAGAGTCGAAAGTACGGTGCTTGTAGATAATTTTGAAAAGATCTCATCGATCGATGGAAAGGAATACCTATCTAATTCTATTGCTTTATTATCTGTACATCTAAAATCACCACATATCCTTACACTACCATCCTTTCTTAATGCCGGTACTATTGAAGCGGTCTAATATGCATGAACTATAGGTTATAAAATGCAAGAATTCACTAAGCGATCAATTTCATTCTCTACTTTGTTTTTTAGAGAGAAAGGTAAACTTCTGGCCTTACAAAACACAGGAGTCACATCCTTTTTTAAATTAAAATTTATTCTAACATCCTTCAGACAGCCCAAATCTTTGTTGAACAAATCTGCATACCTATCCGTCAAATTTTTATATATTTAAATATATTTCTATTATATTAATTATTTAAAATTTTAATGCTAAACAATATAGAATAATCAAGTTTCAACTGTTTAAGCCATTCTCTTCCTAATAAAATTACCTGTATTTTTTCATTTACAACTATTAATCGTAAATATTGGTTGGCTTCTTTTACAAAAACATTTCTTCGACCTATAATCTCTATTGATTTACCACAAAAGGATTTTAATCTTAAATTTGTTGGAAATAATCTTTTACCTTGCCAATAATTCTTATAAATATATTTAGGTATTAACGTAACTGGACTTCCTGTATCTATTGTAAAGCACAAAGAATTATCAAATACTGTCAAATTTATTGTGGCATCAGTTTCGCCCTGTACATAATATATAGAGTCCTCTTGTACGAATTTACATCCCCACATTCTTTTACTAGCTTTGCAGACCCTACTTAAATGACCCAGTGTTTTTGACCCCATGTCTTTCACCACATCTATAACACACTATTTTGCCTTTGCCACTTTGCCTGAAAGGCCTATACTGCGCCGTACTATTATTGTACTCACTCTTTTTATCCTTTCAATTCACAAGGGATATCTTGGCCACTAATTTATCTTGTAATTCTCTTGTATTTATTCCGCCAATTCGAACGAGATCACCACTGCAAAAACTTTATCAAGGGTGACATCGTCGTCCTCTTGTAGTAGCTTCTTTTGCAGGATTTCCGACTTGATTCCAGCCACAAAACGGTCTCGCATCATGGTTCCCAACATATCGCCGAAATTACAATTTATTGCCAAATGTTTCAATTCTCTAAGATATTCCGAAATTGATTCTCCTTCCTGTTGAAATCTCTTTAAAAATCTGCATCGCTGTGGTATCACTTTCTTATTTGGATCCAAATGCAGCTTAATTCTTTTAATGATAGTATCATAGGGTTGATATTTCATTAGACCAGGAAGAAAATGTCGTTTCCCTGCTTCAAAGTTTCAGTATCTGGTAGCGAGGTAAAAATCAGCACTTCAATCTCCTCCTTCAGATGCCAAAAATAAAGCCTCAAATTTTTGTACAAAAAGATCGAAGTGTCCTCCACTGGGCTATAGCATCTAAAAGGTACTATTAACTTTGAACTTGTCATGCTGAACTTTTCTACTCCTTTATTTTCTTTATCCAGATAGTTTAAAAGATGTAGTTGTTATACTTGCATAGGAGCCGTTTTCCTCAGCTTTTACTGGCTCTGTAGATCGCGCATCCTCGTCGCCACTTTTGTTGTGTTGTAATTAGATGTACAAGAGCTCAAACTTGACCATGGTCAACAACAAATGTCCAATTTATATATACATATATTTTTACATAATTAGGCTTTAAATAATACAAATAATATTCATCTAATTACATAAACAACAGTTAATATATAGCGAGAAGAGTAGAGGACTGAGCACAGATCCCTGAGGTACACCAGCCCATGTTCTTCGGTCCTTGGAAAATGTTCCATTGACCCGAACCTTTATCCTTCTACCCCTTAAGAAGTCTGCAATCCAGATTAAGGTTTTTCCTCTTACTCCAATGTTGTGCAGCCTTTCAAATAATTTCTACACTCGATCAAAATCTGAGGTCATATACAGGAATACGGCCGTTGTCTTCTTTGGCGGTTTTTCCTTGAAATCTATTATTGATTGACAGAAGTAGAACAGTTTATCAGTTGTACAGTGTCTGGATCTTTAGGCAGTTTGGTAGAAGGTTATTTTATTATTGTTAGTGAGCCTAGAGTGGATAATTCATTCTGTTATTTTACAAAGTATGCTATGCTCCAATGGCCCCCCGATTCTTGCAAAAGTCCAACCCCACCAGCGAGTGCAAGTAACCAAACTGGGCTCTGGCACATTTGTAAGTGCAAAGTCGAACTGCTTTCACATGTGTAGACATGTGGTGCGCTTACAGTAAAAAGCAGTCGCTAACTACCCACCATGATTATCATGTCCTGTACCACGTGTACTAGGGATAAGCAAAAAAAAAAAAACAAAAAAAAAAGTATGCTGGTAAGAGCAATTGGCCGATAGTTCTTGCATTCCTTGGCATCTTTGTTTGGTTTCAGTATTGGCACTATAATTGATATCTTCCAATTCTTTGGTAGTTTACCAGTTTGCCTAGAAATCTTCAGTATTCGTAGGAGTTGATTTTTAGCTTCGTCTCCAAAGTGTTTGATCATTTGACCAAAGATTAGAGCATCTCCAGGTGATATCTTGGATTTAACTTTCCTATTGATGAATTTAGCTCATTCAGTGTGAAGTCTCTCGAGTTAATATCTTGTTGATGGTAATTTCTTGCTTGTTTAATTAACTTGTTTATATTATTTTTTAGAGTCCTGCCTTCATTCGTATAGCTGAGTCTGGAAGTGCTTGAAAGATATTCAACAATTATTTCAGCCATCTGTTTGTTCGTTCTCGCTGTTCATATCGGTTAGAGTATTGTAGGATTAGTGCAGCTTTGGATATGTTCAAAGAGAATTTTTCCATTTTTTTGTCAATCGTTCTGTGATTTAATTCTTCGTTGCACAGTTCTTCAAGCTTTTCTGTAAATATTTTTTTCCAGTGTTCTTTTATTCTGTTGAAAATTCTCAGTTTTGAATTTTAGGGTTGTTAAAATTGGTCTGTGGTCACTGATTGCACTTTTCAGAATTTTCCATTGTGTTGTGGGTGCGATGTTATAATTTATCGCAGTGATGTCTATTGCGGATTCTGTGCCTGTGGACTTGGATAGATAGGTGTTCTTTTCGTTATTTAACGGTGTAAGGTCGAGGTCGGTTAGCATGTCCTCAACCTGCTGACCTTTGTTATCCTGGACAGGTGATCCCCAAGTTGGTCTTTCGGCGTTAAAATCACCAAGTATTATTGCGATATCCGAAGACGCTTCACTTAATGTCTCTATCAGGCCTGTATTGATGCTAGTATTATCGTGGTGATAAACATTTATGATTGGAATTGTTTTATCTGTAAGATAGATTTCTATTGCCTGAGTTTCTGTCGTGCTTTCTCTAGGCTTACTCTGATTATAGGCGATTTCCTTAAATTTGATTTCTAGAGTTTTAATCAAAACGGCAAGTCTTCCTCCGAATTTTCCCGGTCTGTCCTTTCGTAGTGTTGTATAATTTTTGATATTGAAACTCAGATTCTGATTCAATACTGTCTCCTGAGAACAGGTAATATGCACATTGTTGTCACGGAGAAGACAAGTCAGCTCTTTATTTTCCTCTGGGTACCATTTATATTGAGCTGTAGTAGATTGAATTGTGTCCTCGTAGTTGATTTCTCATCATGAGCTCGAGCTGCAGCTCCTGACGCGGCGGTTACCCCGGACGCGGTAGCATTACTGGAGATATCAGTTTTGCCCTTCATTTGAAAATGGGTGCCGTTGCAACGTTAGGCATCTTGGAAACGAACCAGAATTTGGTCAAATATTCCAAGGGTCCAGGGGGGACCGCAAAGAGGTGTGGTCGGACTTCTCCCCTTCCCCCTGGAATGCCGTCACTACAGGATAAAGCACTCTTGGTGAATTTTTAAAATTGTTATTCAGAATCTGCCACTGAAGCTTTACGAGCGTTTCGTTCCTTTAAATATATTCGAAGCGGTAAAGGACCAATGAGTTGCTACTCTCTAAAGCGATTGATTAAAAGTTTTGAGGAAACTGGATCTCTGGAAGCAAAACCTCGGAGTGGAAGACCATCGACATGCAAGTCAGTGGCTGTTACGGTTTTGCAGAATGCTGAAGCTATTGAAACGTTATCCACGTATGGAGAAGTAAGTGCTAGACAAGTTTTTCGACAAACGGGAAATTCGTATGGAACAGTTTGGAGAGAACACATTTAGAATTTTTCTATAAAAATATCCTAACAAAATTCAGTTTTCACGAGTTGAAAGTCAGCGATTTTGAGAAGCGTCAAAAATTCGCTGCGTGGGTTTTCCGGCAAATTGATATTGATGAAAACTGGCTGTCAAATTTTCTAAGAACATATGATGCTCACTTTTATCTAAAGGGAGAATTAAACATTCAAAACTGCCTCATTTTGGCAAAAGAAAACCCTAGGAATTTTACAGAAATACCACTTCATCGGCACAGAGTTACAGTTTTGTGTGAGTTCACTTCTTCTTTTATTATTGGGATATTTTTCTTTGAAAAAATCAATGAAAGAACCTTTTAAACGCTTTTGTAACTGGTGAACGTTATGTTCAACTTTTGTGAGAAAAGGTTATTCCCATATTGCAGGACAGAGGCACTAAGCGAAATAACATTCATGCAAGATGGAGGACCTCCTCATATCTCCCGCGGTGCCAAACAATTGCTGAAGGATACGTTCGGTGGAATTCGTTGATAAGTCGCCAGTTTATATACCAGTGGCCTCCAATATTACCAGACTTGACGCCTTACAATTTCGGTTATGGGGGTACATTAAGTCGCGTTTTTATCGATGCCGGCCCAGCACATTGGCCATGTTTTATAAATTTCAACTATTTAATTGTGACCATTCTGTCATCTATCGTCTAGAGACGGTGTTTGAGAATGAAGGGCGCCACATTGAGCAAGGATTGTGACCTAATACAAGAGAGAAGGCAGATACCTCATGTTTTATATTTTGCAGCTCTTTGTTTTGGTTTATGAAAATAATAAATGCTGTCCTCACATCTTGACTCTTTTTTTTTCTGTGAACAGTAATTTTTTTGTTTATCATTTGCCCTCATTTTATATTATGTCGTGCAGGCCAATTTTACCCCTTATGTTTAGTTTATCACGTTTCGCTCTTTAGAAGAAATAGCATAAGGAATAATCTTTGTATTCACCCCCCCCCCCCCCAACTTAAGAAATTTTGCGCAAAAAAATAATACAAATTGATTTTACTACCACGTTTTTCAACGCAAAAGGTCGATTTAAAAATGATTTTTTTAGGGGATACATTTTCAAAATTATGTACAGTATAATAAACAATGATAACATTTGACAAATCCATAGGATATTTGGAATAAAGTACGACAAATATATTTTGTCACTCCCCTCTATATTTCATTTTTGAATCATGACAAATATCCAGTTAAGCTAGCCAAGTGACCCGGGCAACGCCCCGGGTTTACCCGAAGGACCCGCAGGTGAGAAACTATAGAATAAAAATTTTAACAAATCAGAAAATGAAATTGCAAACAACAGAACTACACTTCTTTAAGGACATGAGAGCACATGCACTGTATCACCATACGTGTACCATTTTCAAAGACCCTGCTTAGGATTAAAACTTCTCAGAAGCATAACAATAGTACCAACCTAGAGGTTAACTGGTGTGGATCCATTCCTCTGGGAGTAAGACTATTGAGAAATTCAGTAGGGAGTTATTTTGCTTCTCCGCATTCTAACACTCCAACTGTTAACACTGTGGAAACACTGACTCATGTTTGGTAAGCAATTTCAGGGAAGAAACTATAGACATTGGATTAAATAAATTATTAATTAAATTGCATTAAATAAAAATTATTAGATTTAAATAAATATTATTAGAGTGAAAAAAAAAGAAAAAATTAACAAATTAGAAAATGAAATTTCGAAAAATACAACTATATTGCAGATAAGATAAGAGGACCTTATTAAAAAATAAATAAACAAACTGTAATTCGACACTATCGATAATTCGACACTTTCGATAATTCGACCATTTTAAAAATCAAATTTACAAGGTTGATTGTTGTTTAAATACAACTTTGATTTTGCATGCATAAACACAGGCTCTTGTAGCAAGAACCCAAATATTATTTATAGTCATAGCAGAAGCCAACTTTAGTGAAAACTGATGCCTCTTCAGAATGAATGGAAGACTGAAATCTGAAGGAGCAGAAGATATGGGTCATCTTTACATGTATGCTATCCAATGTTCGCACACTTGAAAAAGCCACATATAAAGTTGTCCGTGCGTAAACACAGGCTCTTGTAGCCAAGGTTTGGCCTTGAGCCTTATTTATAGTCATAGCAAAAGCCAACCTTAGTGAAAATTAACGCCTCTCTAGAATGAAGCGAAGGTTGGTATCCGAAGGGGCCAAATATATTTCAGACACTATACAGTGTGTTCAACTTTGGGCACTGTCAGTATATGTGCAATAAGGACATGAGAGCACATGCGCTGAAACACCATACGTGTTCCATCGCAAAGATCCTAAAGGCATTGGTGAAAGTATAAATAAATATTTTGGAAATGAAAAAAAAAATACATATATATATAAGAAAATAAATTGGAATAAAAATTTACAAACTATATTTCAGAGTGGATACATATTTGAAAGGAAAAAAAAAAAGAAAATTGCAAACAACAAAACTATATTACAGATATGACATGAAAACTAACGCCTCTCTAGAATGAAGCGAAGGTTGGTATCCGAAGGGGCCAAAGATATTTCAGACACTATACAGTGTGTTCAACTTTGGGCACTGTCAGTATATGTGCTTCAAGGACATGAGAGCACATGCGCTGAAACACCATACGCGTTCCATCGCAAAGATCCTAAAGGCTTTGGTGAAAGTATAAATGACCCATATCTTCTGCTCCTTCAGATTTCAGTCTTCCATTCATTCTGAAGAGGCATCAGTTTTCACTAAAGTTGGCTTTTTCTATGACTATAAATAATATTTGGGTTCTTGCTACAAGAGCCTGTGTTTATGCATGCAAAAGCAAAGTTGTATTTAAACAACAATCAACCTTGTAAATTTGATTTTTAAAATGGTCGAATTATCGAAAGTGTCGAATTATCGAAAGTGCCGAATTATCGAGTGTCGAATTACAGTTTGTTTATGTATTTTTTAATAAGGTCCTCTTATCTTATCTGCAATATAGTTGTATTTTTCGAAATTTTATTTTCTAATTTGTTAATTTCTTTCTTTTTTTTTTCACTCTAATAATATTTATTTAAATCTAATAATTTTTATTTAATGCAATTTAATTAATAATTTATTTAATCCAATGTCTATAGTTTCTTCCCTGAAATTGCTTACCAAACATGAGTCAGTGTTTCCACAGTGTTAACAGTTGGAGTGTTAGAATGCGTAGAAGCAAAATAACTCCCTACTGAATTTCTCAATAGTCTCACTCCCAGAGGAATGCATCCACACCAGTTAACCTCTAGGTTGGTACTATTGTTATGCTTCTGAGAAGTTTTAATCCTAAGCAGGGTCTTTGAAAATGGTACACGTATGGTGATACAGTGCATGTGCTCTCATGTCCTTAAAGTAGTGTAGTTCTGTTGATTGCAATTTCATTTTCTGATTTGTTAAAATTTTTCTTCTATAGTTTCTCACCTGCGGGTCCTTCGGGTAAACCCGGGGCGTTGCCCGGGTCACTCGGCTAGTATGTATATAAAAAAGCAAAGCCCAATTCTAAACCCAAATATTTTTTTTATGAGAAGAACATCAACATATTGCATGATTACGGCAGTCCATAGCTTCCCTGACAAAAATTCACCAAGAAAGTAAAATATTCCAAAATTTTTCTGTGTGTAAATTGCTAAATATGTAAAAAACATGTATACAAAAAAGCAAAGCCCAATTCCAAACCCAAATATTTTTTTTATGAGAAGAACATCAACATAATGCATGATTACGGCAGTCCATAGCTTCCCTGACAAAAATTCACCAAAAAAGTTAAATATTCCAAAAATATTTCTGTGTATATATTGCTAAATGTGTAAATAACATGTATATAAAAAAGCAAAGCTTAATTTTAAATTTCATTATCCTTTTCACAGGAAAAGCATCAAAATACTGCATAAGTACGGCACTTTTGCAGCCCCCCTGACAAAAATTCACTAAAAGAGGTGAGTATTCAAAAAAATATTTTGGTATATATATTGCTAAATATGTAACAAACATGTATATAAAAAAGCGAAGCTTAATTCTAAGTTCTAATATTTTTTTATAAGAAAAGCTAAAAAGCAAATAGGGAGAAGTGAAGCCATTTAGCCATTTTCAAAATCTGATTGTGAAAGAGTGAAAAAATGAGTAAATAAGAGCAAATATAAAGAAAAAGTATTGCTAAATGTGTAATAAACATGTATATAAAAAAGCAAAGCTTAATTCTAAGTTTTAATATAAAGAAGTGTAGGCGCCATCCCGACCAGAGAGCCACAGATAAACAGATTATAAACGCACAGAATATAGAATCCGAGCTCCCCAGTAGAAGGAATACCCGGAAGACGACGGTACTCTCTGTTATATTTGTTGTTCACTATTATGATTTTGTTCTAATAAACACTACTAAATTATTTCATTGGATCCTCTCTTTCTTTTTCCCAGTAAGAAACGCCTACGGAAGCCAACAGAAATTCAGAAGTGGGATAGTCCTGAAGAAAAATTGAAGATTCACTGGAATAATTTGGAAACGAGAAGGACGTGGCGCGGTGACCGATCAACGTAAGAGGAGTTGCATGGTATGTACGAAATTTAATTACCTATTCCTAAAAGTATTATTACAAGTCACCTCGGTAAAATATTATTGCAAAATCATCTCGATAAGAAAGTATTTTAAAGTAAGCATTTTAAAGTAAAGTGAAGTATTTTAAAGTAAGCATTTTAAAGTAAAGCGAAGTATTTTAAAGTGAAGTATTTTAAAGAAAGTATTTTAAAGTAAAGTGAAGTATTTTAAAGTAAGCATTTTAAAGTAAAGTGAAGTATTTTAAAGTGAAGTATTTTAAAGAAAGTATTTTAAAGTAAAGTGAAGTATTTTAAAGTAAGCATTTTAAAGTAAAGTGAAGTATTTTAAAGTGAAGTATTTTAAAGAAAGTATTTTAAAGAAAGCATTTTAAAGTAAAGTGAAGTATTTTAAAGAAAGTATTTTAAAGTAAAGTGAAGTATTTTAAAGTAAAGTACAGTATTCTAAAGAAAGTATTTTAAAGTAAAGTAAAGTATTCTAAAGAAAGTATTTTTAAAGTAAATTGAAGAAACAAATAAAAAGTATTATCGCAAAGTATCGCGGTAAAAAGAAAAAAAAAGAGTATTGTCTCAAAATTACCAAAGAAAAGTTTATTTCGTTTAAAGAAATAATTGAAACAGTACGTATCTGGTTTAGTCAGTTTTATTTTTTTATTTAAAAAAAAAACTTTGCCTTGTTTATTTTTCCTTTTGAAAAACATGACTTATTTAGCGAAAGTAAGGAAATGCGATTTGAGCAAGTTGGCGTATGAACTCGGCGAGGTAGTACCGCCAGAGAGCAGGATCGTCGACTTAAAACGCCTTATCCTGAATAGTCAATCTTACGAAGAAGAATTCGCAAAGCAACTGTTGGAGACTCTGATCGAGGAACGGGAACAAAAAGAACGAGCAGAACGGGAGCGAATGGAACAAACAGCACAAACAGAGCAAGCAGAACGTATAGAACGGGAACGAATCGAGGATCGGAAACGAATCGAGGATCGGGAACGAATCGAACGAAAAGAACAAATGGTAATGGAATTCGAGCTTGAGAAGCTGCGCATCCAGACTACACGCGGAAACAACGATACGTCTCGAAGTACCAGCAATGACGCACATTACGAGATACGTAAACTGATGCCCAAGTACGAGTCGAAGGACAATGATTTGAGTTTTTACCTAATTCTTTTCGAAAGACAGGCAAAGCGACTAGGATTGGATGAAGACCAATGGGCGTTCAGCCTCCTAGGATTGCTACCTTACGAAATGACTCAATTAATCGCTCGGGAAACAGAAGAACAAAGCGGCGATTATAGGTTCGTGAAAAGGTTGCTCCTAAAACGGTACAAGTTGAGCCCCGAACAATTCAGACAAAAATTCGAGAAGCACGAGAGATCTCAAAAGGGTTCCTGGAGAGACTTCGCTTTCGAATTGCGAGGATATTTCAACGAATGGATCGAAGGAATGAACGTGGAAAATTTCGACGCCCTAAAGGATTTGTCCGTCACTAACCAGCTAAAGAAAAAAGTTCCAAATGTGCTGCGTAATCATCTCATTGACGATTGGACCAAGTTAAACAACCCAGATGAGTTGGCGGATAAACTGGACGAGTACGAAAATGTTCGCACCGAGATGGGACCTCCGCATTGGAATGCGAAACACCTCATACCACCGTCGTTTCAGCAGAAATCTGCGAGATTCCCCAACCAAAGCGAAGTTAAAGAGACTAAACAAGGAACGAATGTTTCGGGTCAAGACGCTGCAAGGAACGAAATCAGTGAAACGTACCCTAACACCTTGAGGAGAATGGTCAACCGTGCAATCAGAAACGACAAGGGAGAACCGAAGTGCTTCAACTGCAATCAGTTTGGACACATTGCCAGAGACTGCCCAGCACCCAGGACTACGTTGACATGCCGAGGATGCGGTCAAACGGGACACAAGGAAAGGAATTTCACAAGACCCAAAGAAGGACTAAAAGTAGCCAACCTGGAAGTCGAAGGACTGGAGACTGTCCCGCCAGATGTATATTTGAAGGATGTCAAGATCGACAACAAGGAAACCGTGAAGGCAATGATAGACACCGGGAGCAGCAGTTGTCTAATGAGAGAATCGGTCGCAAGGAGGATCAGCGTCGACATCGAACCAGACTCGACTAGTCTGTACGGCATCGGTAACCAGACTGCACCAGCTGCCAGGACCGTTGGGAAGACGACAGTCGACCTGGAGATTGATGGCATCGTCGGAAGGGAAATCACTGTATTCATTGTCAACGATGATGCCCAACCCTATGACCTATTAATTGGAAGAACATGGACAGATCTGCCCTACGTATCCTTCGCCAGAATTGGTAAAAACTTGCATATTGGCTATTCATCCGAATTTCCGTTTGCTAATCTGCAAGAAGAAATCAAGTCGCGTCGCATCGAACTGAGAGCAACCGAAACTGTTCAGTTGGAGAGCGACTCCATTAACTTTACAAGTGCAATCACAGACGAGGTAAAGGACGGATATGTATTGTTCACAGGAGTAGATGACGCCTGTGTCGATTCCCTATTGGAAGTGGTCGACGGAAAGACGACCGTACCCATCATCTCAGCTGGCAAGGGCAAGTTGAGAGTAAGGAAGAACCAATGTGTAGGGCGAGTTGAACTACTGAACCTTGATGATATTGTTGTTAACCTGGACGTCGCAGAGGATTCGTTTCAGACTAAAAATGAAGAGAAGAGGGAAGGACAAGACCAAATGAAACGTAAGCGCCCCATACTGCCTGAGGACATCAACGTCAATCATTCTCTGACTTCGAAAGAGAGACAAGAAATCCTAGATGTAGTAAACGAGTATAGAGACTGTTTCGCTCTTGGCATGGAGGAATTAGGGTGCACCGATGTCACCAAGATGGACATTAAGGAGGTTGATGGAAGCAAGCCAGTCTGTCTGAGACCGTATAAGACGACTGCAAGTGAACGCGAAGCAATCAGGGAGATTGTCAGAGAGTGGAAGGACAATGGAATAGTCACGGAAACTAGATCACCCTACGCTAGTCCCGTCCTACTTGTGAGGAAGAAAACTGGAGATCATCGTCTGGTGGTAGATTATAGGAGACTCAACATTCAAACAGTTAAGGACAAGTTCCCATTACCAAGGATAGACGACCTTCTGGAAGGCCTAAGGAATGCGAAATTCTTCACCACTCTGGATCTGGCGCATGGATATCTGCAGATACCACTGACCGATAAGGCAAAATTAAAGACAGCATTCATCACCCCAGATGATACAGGTCAATTCGAAAGGATGATTTTTGGACTCGCCAACGCACCAGCAGAATTCCAAAGACTGATGCACACTGTCCTAGGTCCGCTGCTGAACAAGAAGGCATTCTGCTATCTCGACGACGTGATTATCCCGGCAAAGGATTGGCGGGAGATGATCGAAAGGTTGAGGGAAGTCCTCGAAAGAATAAGATCAGCGAAGTTGACACTGAAACCCTCTAAATGTGAGTTCGGAAGGAGGGAAGTTGAGTTCTTAGGGTATGTCATCAGTACAGGCGGACTTAAGCCAGGCCCAAGAAAGATCAAGGCGATAGAAGAATTTCCAGAACCCAAGAATGTCCACGACATACGACGCTTTCTGGGACTGACGAACTTCTTCAGACGATTTGTAAAGGACTTCGCGAGGAAAGCAGAACCGCTAAGCAGACTTACGAAGAAAGGTTCACAATTTGAATGGAAGGAAGAACAGCGAAGGTCATTTGGAGGACTACGAAAGGATCTGGTCGAATATCCGGTACTAGCTCATTACAACCCTGAACTCAAGACAGAAGTACATTGCGATGCGAGTGCTGAGGGATTAGCAGGAATGGTGCTACAGATGGACGAAGACTGCAAATGGCGCTTGGTCTACTGTGTGAGCAAGAAGACAACAGAGGCCGAGAAGATGTACCACTCAAGCAAATTGGAGCTGATGGCGATAGTGTGGACCTTGGATCGACTACGTCAGTTCCTCGTAGGAATCAAGTTTACAGTGGTTACAGATTGCCAAGCACTGGTCTACATGAACGCGAAGAAGACTACAAATCCTCAGATAGCGCGATGGTACAATCTGATTCAGGAATACGATTTCGAAATTCGACATAAACCAGGGGAGAAGATGGCCCACGTAGACGGAATGAGTAGAGCTCCAGTCGACGACCCTAGAGACACGATGGAGGAAATCGTGGAGAAAAACCTTGAAGTGTGCCTCACAATCACACTGGAAGAACAAATCTTGATGATTCAGCATTCCGACCCTGAATTGAGAGACCTGATCCAGATCTTTCGAAAGGACCCGTGTGATAGGACAGTAGGAGAACAAAATAGAATTAACGACTACAGCTACAGAAGAAAGTCCGGACGAGGAGCCAGAAGTAGAAGATACCCCCCGACGCAACCCACGACGTTCCTGCAACGCAAGGTTCAATCGAGGACGATTGAAATCCAGGAATGGCCGAATGTAGGCGCCATCCCGACCAGAGAGCCACAGATAAACAGATTATAAACGCACAGAATATAGAATCCGAGCTCCCCAGTAGAAGGAATACCCGGAAGACGACGGTACTCTCTGTTATATTTGTTGTTCACTATTATGATTTTGTTCTAATAAACACTACTAAATTATTTCATTGGATCCTCTCTTTCTTTTTCCCAGTAAGAAACGCCTACGGAAGCCAACAGAAGAAATAAGACACAAAAATGGAGCTAAATTCAAATGAAAAACTATAACAAATTAATAAAAAAAAATAAGACCTAATCCAAATGCCACCATCATCAGACAAAGGAAAAAAATGAGATTTTATTCTTTAGTTCATTTATTCTTCTGTCTGATGCTGTTGCTGAAACGTCACACACTATTAAATTATTTGGATTAGGTCTTATTAATGAGAAAAAAAAAGATGCCAAAGAGAGATGAAAAGATGCCAAAAAAGATAACCAGATACAAAAATTGTGCTAAATTCAAATGAAAAACTATAACAAACACTTATAAAAGATAATTATTATAGAATAAAAGTAATAATTCAATCTACAATTCGAAAAATTTATATATTTAAATGAAAAACTATAACAAAGTACTTACATAATCAAATGAATCAGAAATATATATTATTTCAAAACACATTTTTACGCATTTCAAAACAAATGAATTGATGATGATAAATGCAAAAAATCTACGATTGTAAAATAGATTAAATTAAAAAATAAAAATAACTGTTAACATTAGGAAAATAAAAACAGGCCTATCATACGAAGAAAAAAATAACGAAAATTTTGGTATATAGATTGTTATGTGTAGTTCAGAATCTTCGGAGGAGATAGCTCAGGACTTTACAATGGAAAACTCTGTTACGGTATTATCTATATAGATAGTCAAGCGTCGCCAATTAGTCAAGAAACTACACATTCCTTATAGCACGAAATCCTATTAGTAGTGCTATCATAATTTTTGGTACTATATTAACATTTCAAAAATCGTGTATTGATATCTGTAGTTATTTTCAAACATTTAATATATTTCACAAAACTCCATCTAAAATATAAATATTTTTTGCCACATGTTTTAATTTGCATATACCTATTTTACATATCTCAGATTGTATTTAAAAATCGTCAACCAATTCTTCTAACTTTTGGCGAAATGGTGTTTTATTAATTTATCATTTGATATTATTAGGGTTATTTCTTGGTATCCAAAAAGGAAAAATACATGTCGTTCAGTTATATTTTTCAATTTATCAAACAATTTAGCCGCTGAATATCTGATTCTGGTAGAGCGCCATCTCTAGCGAATAAAGTTGTAACTAAAATCAATTTCGAATTTTTCATTATTTGCCATAAATAATCCCATTGCATCCTGAACACAATGGTGTTTACCGCATTGCTCTAGCGCAAATATTCGCGGAGTTATTAATTTTTAAAGTTGTGCGGGACTTTTGGATCACCCTGTACATCTGGAGACATTCGCTGTGGGTTTTGAACAAATCGGGTTTGTGGAGGTGTGATGTACAGAACATTCTCTGTATAATAATTTTATTTATTGACATGTATAGTGTCACTGTCTCTGTTGAGGGTTGATTGGGGCGATCTATTCGAACAATATTGGGTGAGATTATTTCAATTATTGTATATGGTCCAGTAAAATATAGTGCTACTTTACCTGTGTCGGGATGTCTATAATTTTTAACCAAAACAAGATCATTCACTTTGAAATGTGGTGTTCTGTGCTTCTTATCAAATGTTTCTTTAATTTTTTATGCTTATTTTGGGTACGAGAGCTTGCTATCACTCTAGCTTCAAATATTTCGGGGTATGGGTTAAAATGAGTTCTTAGATCTGGGGGGGGGGGGGGAGAACATTGAACATTAAGAAGTTGGGTGGAAAACTTGTGACAGAATGGGGTGTGTTATTATATGTTTGAGTGATGCGCTTAACTAGTTGAGTCCAGGAAGCTTTCGGATTTTCTAGATAAGCTATTCTGAGCTTGCCTGTAATGGTGGCATTTAAGTGTTCTATCAAACCGTTTGCTTGTGGGTTATTGCTGGTGGTGAGTAGGGGTTATATACCATGTGTTATTAGAAATTTACGGAATTTTTCTGAGGTAAAAGCGGGCGCTTTGTCAGATAACAGACGTTTTGGAAATCCTTGTTGTAGTACAGTTTTGAGGGTTTGAATGTACGTTAGGGTACTGGTTTACTGGTTAAACTCCCTTTGAGAAAAATTGTTGTGATGCGCAGTGTGACACGAGTGAGTGAATTGAATGGAAAGGTGTCACGTGAAGTCGTTGATTTTGGTACAGCATCTAACTTGTTTCACCATGAACAACAAATTTACTAGTCATGGGTGGTGGTCGTACAAAACAAATCGAGATATTTTGGCTGTTAGTGGATGTGGCACGTTTAGTGGCGACGATATGGAGCTTGTGTGGCTCGAGATTGATTTGTCGCTAAGTCGCGCGCTAATAGATGGTGGCCAATTGGAGAAAGTGATGGGGGAGTGTGTTGAAGTTTGTTGAGAGAGATGTGTGGATGATTAATAATTATGCATGTAAAAGGAAAGGACGAGGGAGTGGAACTATGTTGGATTTTTAACTTGCTTTTTGGGAAGGACAGTTACTTTTATAGTTGTGATTTTGAAGATATTGTATCTTTCGATTTTTGCAATTTAAAAAAATGCGTTTCGTCTATGTTTATTAAAATTTGAATATATTTTTTAAATCGTTGATTATGGTAGTGCGAAAATTATCCTTTTAAAAGGGCAATGGCGTGATAGTGACTTATAATTTGAATGTGACGTTTACATTAAATAGTGAACATAACAATATTTTTGCAAAGTTTTGAGCATTTGATTAAGAAATTGGTGTTTTGGTATAAATATAAGAAATCAAGAATAAGACACAAATAAGTTTAGAATTATGATTTGAGTAATTAAAAATAATAATTTATTTTCTTATGTAAAATTGAAAGTAATGAATTAAAATTTATAAATTGCTTAAAATAAAGTAAAAATTGATAAATGAGGGTGTGAAAGATTTAAAATTTGAATTGAAATGATAAAAAAATAGTAAAAATTGATTTGAAATGATTACAGTGAAAATTAACATTAAATTTAGGAAGAATCAAGTTTTGTGAGCATGAGAAGAAAGTAAGGAAGGGTTTTAAAAACTTACAGTTTTGAGGATTGTTCAGTCAGGAGACTTGGTCTTTAGTTGCCATCCTGCTGATGTGGAAGACGCTCCAAGTATGGCTTGTAGAAGCTTGTAGCTTCTATTTGGCGACGGCGGCATGTTGCCTGGAAGGTGGTTGCGTTGTAAGGCCGAAGGTGGGAAACTTCTCACCGGCTTAATTTGCGGGATTTTCGGCTGTGTCGTTGGAGGATAATTGCTTGGTCGTTTCGTTGGACTGGCGGGTTGGTTCCTCCAACTTTGCTCTTCCTCGCTTCTATCTGGACAGACTTCCTACCTTCTTCGTTGTGGTCTTACTTCGTTGTGGTCATCCTATCGACTTGGTTGTGATAAGGTCCTGTCGACTTATCTGTGATGAGGTATCCTGTCGACTCTCGCTATAGCTGTGGTAACCGAGGGTCAAACCAGTAGTAACCGAGAGGGACAGTCAGGGCGTGGAGAGTTTTCCAGTACTTCTCTGCACCTTGGAGGACCTTTAACAGTTCTCAAAGAGTACAGGCAGTCGTGGTCGAGGCAGAGTGGAAAGCTTGGGAATGTCCACACTCAAAAACCGAAGAGACACAGTTGTAGTAGGAAAGTTCCATGAACAGATAGGAGTCGAGCTAAGAGCAAGATGGAGTTAGCAGAGATCTTACTGTTTTACATGGCGATGAGGTGGTCCTGGGAACAACCGACAAGGGCACACGCCGATGGTGAAATAACTGTAATTTCGGCTAAAACCGAGGTTTTATATATCTTTGCCGAGGAGGGAGACATGCGAGAATTTGGACTTTGAACGGGTCCAAAGGGCGTGGGAGCGTCTGCGCTATTCTGCACCCTTTGACCTTGATGGCAACGACTTGCCAAATTCCTTTTTATGGTTGTTGTATTTCTATCTCGTTCTCTTGCTTAGCTCAGCTTTTAATCTATTACATAGTTTCATTTATTCATCCTCAGTTTGTACAAAGTACATTACATATGGTGATGCAATGACATATGTCAATCATGCGTATAATTATTTATAGATGTGTTTCTATATACAACATGACAATCTTGTTATAAGTAGTATACAATATAGGGTTGTTGGTTTAAATTACCATATATATATTTGTCGGCTATGCGCCTCTTAATATGTAACTAATCTCGCTGAAATTCGAACAGGACAGAGAGCTAAATCTGGAAGAATTTTTGTCGCACTTTAACCAAAGAAAATTATAATTAACCAGGTACTGAGCAACAATATTTTTTTAGTCAAAAATTATTATGACAATATTGCTGTATCATGCTTAATTGACATAAACAAAATTATTTAGGGGAATATTCACTAAAGCAGACCACGGGCGAAGCCGGATAATGATTTTTAGTAGGCAGAAATCTACCAGCGAAACATTCACTCGAGCAGAAGACACACGAAGCCAGGTCATCGCTATATATAAAATATTGTTTCTCGGCCTTTGGGCTAAGTTCATGTAGTATATGTCTAGATATTTTTATTTATATATATATTTTTAAAAATCTATTCAGTAGAGAGAGTGAATATGTTTGCTCGAAAAATATATTTTATATATTATATAAAAATATAATTTAACGAATATTATTATCATAATATTCTGTGTGTTCCGCAATATTATTATCAATAATATTCGTCAGGCAAACTTTTTCTCGGATAAAACCCGGGCGAAGCCGGGTACACATCCGCTAGTATAAATATATATATCAATTTTTTTCTCCCCATTGAATATAAGTAAGAATATTTTCAAAAAATTAATTCTATTGACTTTATATGGTGCTGAGTTTTTTGCTGACACACATTAATATGCTTAATACCTTGAAAAAGGTTGGCGTTCAGCCAACTGAAATATTGGTTAAATAAATGATATTTTGATCCAATATATATGTCTTTTTAATTATAAATTAATTTATGAATCCCTCTATTTAAAAAAAGTATATATATATGTAAAAACTTAAATCTCTTCCGGTGTACAACTTATGAAAAACGTATCATTAAATGGAAGATAGGAATCTTTTATTTGTAAACGTTACGAGCTTTCGGGCAAACGCCCTTCTACAGGTTTGACAGAAATTAAGGCGAGAGACCGACCTATATACAAGGGATGATTTACATAATAAACAATTTTTATAACTTAGCAGTAAGAATTTTTAATTTTTAATAGGTAACTATTGTATTGATATGGTAATAAGATGTTGTATACTAGATTTTTAACTATGTAAAAAGGAATAGATTAACTTGAAACAAAAATATCATAAATTTCAGGAATTTTCTATTTTTCTATTTATGCTTTTAAGTTTGGTGGATACTATGGATTCTAACATTAATCTTTGGTGTAGGTTGGGTATGTTACGGTAATGGATAGTGGGGTGGTTGGTATTAAAAGAGTGGCCAGTGGATGCAACATGCTGATAGATGAGGGAACGTGGGTCGTTGTTATTAATGTTGCGGGTGTGTTCTGACATTCTAATGGCGACGGTTCTACCTGTCTCACCCACATAAGTGGCGGAACAATGTTCGCATGAGACAGAGTAGACCGCCCCAGAAGAATCCAGAGGACTGAGTTGGGTACCAGTTTTTGTAATGGGGTGTCGGAGAAGTGAGTGGATACTGGGGGTATTAATGAAAAAGGTGCGAATGCCAAATGGCCTGATGAGACGGGAGATACTAACTGTTAAGGGAGAATAGGGCAACATGCAGGTAGTCCTGAAGACTGGGGGAGGATTGGAGGGAGCGGGAGAATAGGTATGTTTATTAATGAATGTTAGTGGATAGGAGGCGGCGGTGAGATGGGAGATGATACGGGCTTTTTCTGTGGTTTTAAAGATGGGTAGAGAGCAGTGTGTGTGAAGGCGCCTGGTGAGTGTTTTAACGATGTTAATTTTGTGTACTATGGGGCAGAAGGAGTTGAAATGGGTGTAGGTGGGGGTACTGCTATTCTTGTAGTATACTGTGGTGTGGAATGATGCCGGGGTACGTATGATTAAGATGTCTAGGAAGGGAATGATGTGTCCCTGTTCTTTTTCCATGGTGAACGAGAGGTTAGGGTTGTAGCTGTTGAGGGTGGACAGGATGGTTTCTTCAAGGTCGGTTTAACATATGCAAAGGATATCATCGACATATCTTCGCCAGAACAGAATGTCATCACAATGGAGGTTGCAGACCCATTTATCTATTCTGGTCATAACCAGCTCAGCAGCTATGGAGGAGAGGGGGCTTCCCATAGGCGATCCCCTTATCTGTTTGAAATGGATATGGTCAAAGGTAAAGGTGCTCATGTTTAAGCATATCTGTGAGAGGGATGTGATAGAGTTGGTCTTGACGGGATCTGTGTTAATGGAAACCAAAAATTGGTTGAGGCTGTCAATTATCAGGTGATGGGGGAGACTGAGGTATAGGGATGAAACGTCAAATGAACACATGGTGAAGTTTTGGGGGGGGGGGTGTAGGCCGGTTATTTCTTGAATGAGTGGGGGGTGCTGGAAACTGTGAGATTACTTCTATTGTTGTTTAAAAGAGGTGAGAGATAATTCGAGAGGTACTTAGCTAGGGGATAGGCGGGAGAGAGGTGATACGCAATGATAGGGCGAAGAGGGACAGAAGGTTTGTGGACCTTGGGAAGGCCGTAGATGTAGGTACCATTGGGGAGATTAGTGGTAAAGGATTTGTGTTCCTCCGTTGAGATGAGACTGGATCTTTTCATTCGGTTGAAAGAGGACTTGAAGGTTTTTAGTGCTGTTGTGCTCTCTTGTGCGGAAATTTGAGAAAAAGTGGCTGTGTCCTGCAATATTTCCAAGATTTTGGCGTGGTACGAAGATCGGTCTAGGATTACGGTGTCAGTGCCCTTATCTGATCTGCTGATGACAATTGAACGTTGTTTCATTAGTCTGCGGAGGGCCTTGGATTCAGTTTGGGAATTTGGGGGTGGGGGGTGAGGTCTCTGGAGTACCCGGGATACATGGTTTCTGATGGCGCATCTGTCTTGATGGTTATGATTCTTAACGGAGGCCTCTATTCCTCTGATGATCCTGGGTATATCGGGTTTGGCGGGAAGTCGATATTTGAGGCCTTTAGAGAGGAGACTGTTTTCAGCAGGGGTGAGGGTTACGCTAGACAGATTGATGATGTTGTTTGAAGCCTCGGGGTTGGCATACTTGTGATCGAGTGGGAAGGAGTATTTTTGGGACCAGAACGCTAGCTTTTTATCGTGTCTAAGCTGTATACTTCGGTCTTGTACCTTGTACCCCAGTATCCACTCACTTCTCCGACACCCCATTACAAAAACTGGTACCCAACTCAGTCCTCTGGATTCTTCTGGGGCGGTCTACTCTGTCTCATGCGAACATTGTTCCGCCACTTATGTGGGTGAGACATGTAGAACCGTCGCCATTAGAATGTCAGAACACACCCGCAGCATTAATAAGAACGACCCACGTTCCCTCATCTATCAGCATGTTGCATCCACTGGCCACTCTTTTAATACCAACCACCCCACTATCCATTACCGTAACATACCCAACCTACACCAAAGATTAATGTTAGAATCCATAGTATCCACCAAACTTAAAAGCATAAATAGAAAATAGAAATTCCTGAAATTTATTATATTTTTGTTTCAAGTTAATCTATTCCTTTTTTACATAGTTAAAAATCTAGTATACAACATCTTATTACCATATCAATACAATAGTTACTATTTAAAATTTAAAATTTCTTACTGCTAAGTTATAAAAATTGTTTATTATGTAAATCATCCCTTGTATATAGGTCGGTCTCTCGCCTTAATTTCTGTCAAACCTGTAGAAGGGCGTTTGCCCGAAAGCTCGTAACGTTTACAAATAAAAGATACCTATCTTCCATTTAATGATACGTTTTTCATATTTATATGTGTGTGTGAAAAAAATAGTATTAAAATATATATATATATATATGTAACACGCCAATATGCAGCTGATAATGTTTTGCGTAAAGAAAGAGAGAACAATCAACCGTCTGACTAAATTTATTTCAATCACGCGCCTTTTATATAGTTACAAATATTTATATAATTCCTAACAGCGTAAAAATTTACATCTACTAATAATTTATAAACAGAATGTGACAAACCCCCCTACTAAAATATATATATATACAGGGTGATCCAAAAGTCCCGCACAACTTTAAAAATTAATAACTCCGCTAATATTTGCGCTAGAGAAATGCGGTAAACACCATTGTGTTCAGAATGCAATGGGATTTTTATGGCAAATAATTAAAAATTCGAAATTGATTTTAGTTACAACTTTATTTGCTAGATGGCTCTCTACCAGAATCAGAGATTCAGCGGCCAAATTGTTTGATAAATTGAAAAATATAACTGAACGACACGTATTTTTCCTTTTTGAATATCAGGAAAGAACCCTAATAATATCAAATGATAAATTAATAAAACACCATTTCGCCAAAAGTTAGAAGAATTGGTTGACGATTTTTAAATACAATCTGAGATATGTAAAATAGGTATATGCAAATTAAAACATGTAGCAAAAAATATTTATATTTTAGATGGAGTTTTGTGAAATAAATTGAATGTTTGAAAATAACTACTTATATCAATACACGATTTTTGAAATGTTAATATAGTACCAAAAATTATGATGGCAGTACTAATAGGATTTCGTGCTATAAGAAATGTATAGTTTCTTGACTAATTGTCGACACTTGACTATTTAACTGGATATTTGTCATTATCCAAAAATGAAATATAGAGGGGAGTGACAAAATATATTTGTCGTACTTTATTCCAAATATCCTATGGGTTTGTCAAATGTCATCAATGTTTATTATACTGTACATAATTTTGAAAATGTATCCCCTCAAAAAAAAATAATTTTTAAATCGACCTTTTGCGTTGAAAAACGTGGTAGTAAAATCATTTTGTATTATTTTTTGCGCAAAATATCTAAAGTTGGGGGGCGGGGGATACAGAGATTATTCCTTTTGCTATTTCTTCTAATGAGCGAAAAGCGATAAATTAAACATAAGAAGTAAAATTGTGTATACCAGTGTTATTCGAGAAGTTATAACACTTTGGCCTGCACGACATAATATAAAATGTGGGCAAATGACAAACAAAAAATTACTGTTTACAGAAAAAAAAAATAGTCAAGATGTGAGGACAGCATTTATTATTCCCATAACCCAAAACAAAGAGCTGCAAAATATAACACATGAGGTAACTGCCTTCTCTCTTGTATTAGGTCACAATCCTTGCTCAATGTGGCGCCTTTCAATCTCAAACACCGCCTGCAGACGATAGATGACAGAATGGTCACAATTAAATAGTTGAAATTTATAAAACGTGCCAACTGATAGAAGCCTTCAACATGGCCAATGTGGTAGGCCGGCATCGATAAAAACGCGACTCAATGTACCCCCATAACCGAAATTGTAAGGCGTCAATGGCGATTATGTACAGTATAATAAACATTGATAACATTTGACAAACCCATAGGATATTTGGAATAAAGTACGACAAATATATTTTGTCACTCCCGTCTATATTTCATTTTTGGTTCATGACAGGTATCCTTCAGCAATTGTTTGGCACCGCGGGAGATATGAGGAGGTCCTCCATCTTGCATGAATGTTATTTCGCTTAGTGCTTGTCTGTCCTGCAATATGTGAATAACCTTTTCTCTCAAAAGTTGAACATAACGTTCACCAGTTACAAAAACGGTTTTAAAAGTTCTTCCATTGATTTTTTCAAAGAAAAATGGTCCAATAATAAAAGAAGAAGTGAACCCACACAAAACTGTGACTATGTGCTGATGAAGTGGTATTTCTGTTAAAATCCTAGGGTTTTCTGTTTCCAAAATGAGGCAGTTTTGATTGTTTTGGCATTTTTATCTGTTCTTAGAACATTTGACAGCCAGTTTTCATCAATATCAATTTGCCGGAAAATCCATGCAGCGAATTCTTGACGCTTCTCAAAATCGCTAACTTTCAACTCGTGGAAACTTTGAATTTTGTTTGGATATTTTTATAGAAAATTTCTAAATGTGTGTTCTCTCCAAACTGTTCCATACGAAATCCCCGTTTGTCGAGAAACTTGTCTAGCACTTACTTATCCATACGTGGATAACGTTTCAATAGCTTCAGCATTCTGCAAAACCGTAATAGCCACTGACTTGCATGTCGATGGTCTTCCACTCCGAGGTTTTGCTTCCACAGATCCAGTTTCCTCAAAACTTTTAATTAATCGCTTTAGAGAGTAGCAACTCATTGGTCCTTTACCGCTTCGAATATCTTTAAAGGAACGAAACGCTCGTAAAGCTTCAGTGGCAGATTCTGAATCACAATTTAAAAAATTCACCAAGAGTGCTTTATCCTGTAGTGACGGCATTCCAAGGGGAAGGGGAGAAGTTCGACCACACCTCCTTGCGGTCCCCCCTGGACCCTTGGAATATTTGACCAAATTCTGGTTCATTTCCAAGATGACTAACGTTGCAACGGCACCTATTTTCAAATAAATAGCAAAACTGATATCTCCAGTAATGCTACCGCGTTCGGGGTAACCGCCTCGTCAGGAGCTGCAGCTCGAGCTCATGATGAGAAATCTACTACGAGAACACAATTCAATCTACTACAACTCAATATAAATGGTACCCAGAGGAGAAGAAAGAGCTGACTCGTCTTCTCTGTGACAACAATGTACATATCAATTGTCCTCAGGAGACAAAATTGAATCAAAATCTGAGATTCAATATCGAAGATTATACAACACTACGAATGGACAGACCGGGAAAATTCGGAGGAGGACTTGCCGTTTTGATTAAAACTCTAGAAATCAAATTTAAGGAAATCGCCTATAATCAGAGTAAGCCTAGAGAAAGCACGACCGAAGCTCAGGAAATAGAAATCTATCTCACAGATAAAACAATTCCAATCATAAAGGTTTATCACCACGATAATACTAGCACCAATACAGGCCTGATAGAGACATTAAGTGAAGCGTCTTCGGATATCGCAATATCGCAATCATACTTGGTGATTTTAACGCCGAAAGACCAACTAGGGGATCACCTGTCCAGGATAACAAAGGTCAGCAGGTTGAGGACATGCTAACCGACCTCGACCTTACGCCGTTAAATAACGAAAAGAACACCTATCTATCCAAGTCCACAGGCACAGAATCCGCAATAGACATCACAGCGATAAATTACAACATCGCACCCACAACACAATGGAAAATTCTGAAAAGTGCAATCAGTGACCACAGACCAATTTTAACAACCCTAAAATTCAAAATTTAGAATTTCCAAAAGAATAAAAGAACACTGGAAAAAGATTTACAGAAAAGCTTGAAGAACTGTGCAACGAAGAATTAAATCACAGAACGATTGACAAAAAAATTGGAAAAATTCTCTTTGAACATATCCAAAGCTGCAAAAGTATCGATACCTAGAGGTAGACGTAAAGACCTGTGAATACTTTACTGGAAGGACCAAAATATCGAGGCAATGATTGCAGAGATAGACAATAAAAATGAACTTCTTAAAACAAATAAAACAGAAGAAATCATAAAGGAACTCATTGAAATTAGTCACAAAATAGAATAAGAAATTTGGATATTCAAACAAGAAAAATGGGCAGAATTCTGCGAAAAAAATGGATCCAAAAAAGGCGAGCCATCACTGGAATATAATTAGTGTTATAAAACAATCAAAACCAACACTAATCCTCCAATACTCTAACCGATATGAACAGCGAGAACGAACAAACAGATGGCTGACATAATTGCTGAATATCTTTCAAGCACTTCCAGACTCAGCTATACGAATGAAGGCAGGACTCTAAAAAATAATATAAACAAATTAGTTAAACAAGCAAGAAATTACCATCAACAATATATTTACTCGAGAGACCTCAAACTGATTGAGCTAAATTCATCAATTGGAAAGTTAAATCCAAGATGTCTCCTGGAGATGCTCTAATCTTTGGTCGAATGATTAAACACTTTGGAGACGAAGCTAAAAATCAACTCCTACGAATACTGAACCTTTCATGGCAAACTGGTAAACTACCAAATAATTGGAAGATATCAATTATAGTGCCAATACTGAAACCAAACAAAGATGCTAAGGAATGCAAGAACTATCGACCAATTGCTCTTACCAGCATACTTTGTAAAATAGCAGAATGCATTATCCACTCTAAGCTCATAGTCTGGCTCACTAACAATAATAAAATAAACTTATACCAAACTGCCTAAAGATCCAGACACTGTACAACTGATAAACTGTTCTACTTTTGTCAATCAATAATAGATTTTTAGGAAAAACCGCCAAAGTAGACAACGGCCTTATTCCTGGATATGACCTCAGCTTTTGATCGCGTGTAGAAATTATTTGAAAGGCTGCACAACATCGGAGTAAGAGGAAAAACCTTAATATGGATTGCAGACTTCTTAAGGGGAAGAAGGATAAAGGTTCGGGTCAATGGAACATTTTCCAAGGACCGAAGAATATGGGCTGGTGTACCTCAGGGATCTGTGCTCAGTCCTCTACTCTTCTCGCTATATATTAACCGTTTTTATGTTAATAAATGAATATTATTTGTATTATTTAAAGCCTCATTATGTAAAAATATATGTATACATAAATTGGACATTTGTTGTTGGCCATGGTCAAGTTTGAGCTCTTGTACGTCTAATTACGACACAACAATAGTGGCGACGAGAATGCGTGATCTACAGAGCCATTAAAAAGCTGAGGAAAACGGCGTCTATTCAAGTATAACAACTACATCTTTTAAACAAATCTGACTCTCGGATTATGGAGAGGAAAAATAGGAAAATGGGTTAAGATTACATCTTTTAAACTATCTGGATCAAGAAAACAAAGGAGTAGAAAAGATCAGCATGACAAGTTCAAAGTTAATAGTACCTTTTAGATGCTATAACCCAGTGGAGGACACTTCGATCTTTTTGTACAAAAATTTGAGGCTTCTTTTTGGCATCTGAAAGAGGAGATTAAAGTGCTGATTTTTACCTCGCTACCAGATTCTGAAACTTTGAAGCAGGGAAACGACATTTTCTTCCTGGTCTAATGAAAGATCAACCCTATGATACTATCATTCAAAGAATTAAGCTGCATTTGGATCCAAATAAGAAAGTGATACCACAGCGATGCAGATTTTTAAAGAGAATTCAACAGGAAGGAGAATCAATTTCGGAATATCTTAGAGAATTGAAACATTTGGGAATAAATTGTAATTTCGTCGATATGTCGGGAACCATGATGCGAGACCGTTTTGTGGCTGGAATCAAGTCGGAAATCCTGAAAAAGAAGCTACTACAAGAGGACGACGATGTCACCCTGGATAAATTTTTTGTAGTGGCGATCTCGTTCGAATTGGCGGAGATAGATACAAGAGAATTGCAAGATAAATTAGCGGCCAAGATATCCCCTGTGAATTGAAAGGATAAAAAGGGTGAGTACAATAATAGTACGGCGCAGTATAGGCCTTTCAGGCAAAGTGGCAAAGGCAAAATAGTGTGTTAAAGATGTGGTGAAAGACATTCACACGTGGCATCTGTTTTACCTCATAGAACAAAGACTTGTTTTAAAATGTAATAAACTAGGTCATTTAAGTAGGGTCTGCAAAGCTAGTAAAAGAATGTGGGGATGTAAATTTTTACAAGAGGGCTCTATATATTCTGTACAGGGCGAAACTGATGCCACAATAAATTTAACAGTAGATGATTATTCTTTGTGCTTTACAATAGATACAGCAAGTCCAGTTACGTTAATACCTAAAGATATTTATAAGAATTATTGGCAAGGTAAAAGATTATTTCCAACAAATTTAAGATTAAAATCATTTTGTGGTAAATCAATAGAGATTATAGATCGAAGAAATGTTTTTGTAAAAGAAGCCAACCAATATTTACGATTAATAGTTGTGAATGAAAATATTCAGGTAATTTTATTAGGAAGAGAATGGCTTAAACAGTTGAAACTTGATTATTCTATATTGTTTAGCATTGAAATTTTAAATAAGAATATAATAGAAATATATTTAAATATATAAAATTTGATGGATAGGTATGCAGATTTGTTTAACAAAGATTTGGGCTGTCTAAAGGACGTTAGAATAAATTTTAATTTGAAAAAGGATGTGACTCCTGTGTTTTGTAAGGCCAGAAGTAGAGAATGAAATTGATCGTTTAGTGAATTCTTGCATTTTATAACCTATAGTTCATGCATATAGGACCGTTCCAATAGTACCGGCCTCAAAAAAGGATGGTAGTGTAAGGAATTGTGGTGATTTTAGATGTACAGCTAATAAAGCAATATAATTAGATAGGTTTTTCCTTCCATCGATCGATGAGATATTTCCAAAATTATCTACAAGCACCGTACTTTAGACTCTAGACCTATCACAGGTTTACTTACAAATAATGTTAGCGGAAAAAGCCGAAGCTGTTGTTGATATAAACACAACAAAGAGGTTGTTTTCTTATAAAAGACTACCATATGACGTAGCGGTAGCACCAAATAAATAATAGAGGATTATGGAAGACCTATTTTCTGATTTGCCAGGTGTGGCCTGCTACATAGATGATATTTTGGTTGCAGGAAAAGACTTTGAAGATCATGAACAAAAGTTGGATATAGTGTTTAGATGATTGATAGAAAAAGGTTTAAAGTTAAAAACAGATATAAATGTAAATTTAAAAAGAAATCGGTGGAATATTTAGGGTTTAAAATGGATAAATATGGATTGCATCCCTTAGAAAATAAAATTAAAGTAGTGATAGAGGCGCCTGAACCTAAAGAATGTTTCGCAATTGAGATCTTTCATAGGACTCTTAATTTATCATTATAGATTCATAAAGAATATAGAAAACATTTTAGATCTATTCTATCAACTTTTGAATAAAAATTGTAGATGGAATTGGACGAAAAAATATCGAATGTTATTTAAAAAATGTAAATCATTATTAATGGATTATGGACTAGGCGTAATTCTGAGTCATAGAAATGATAGAAAGGAAGAATGCCTTATAGCTTTTATTTCTAGAACATTAACTGAAGCGGAAAAACGTTTCTCTCAACTAGAAAAGAAAGCGTTGAGCATAACTTTTGGCGTTGAGAAATTCAGACAATACTTACTGGGACGAAAATTTGTATTGGTCACAGACAACCGACCCTTAATTCATATATTTTCACCTCATAAACCAATTCCCATATGTGCATCATCCAGAATTAAAAGATGGTCCTAAAAATTAGATGCATTTAATTACACTGTGGAATTTCGAAAAACTAGTGATAATTCCAATGTTGACGCATTGTCACGTCTTCCTTTAGAATCGAGTGTCAGGGAGTCTCTTGATGAAGACCAGGTACTTCTTCTTAGGAAGTCGAATGAGGTACCGTTCTCTTTTATGGAGGTGGCATATGAGACGCCCCTAGATGAAATACTGTCTATAGTATTAAGGAATGTTAGAGAAGGCAACTGTGTGGAAATCCACAAGGGTACCGAGAGAAAACCCACTAGCTCCTCATTATAAGATCAATGAGGAATTAAGTTTGGAGTTTGGTTGTCTTCAATGGCGTGAAAGAGTGGTAATTTCCAAAAAATTAAGATCTTTAATTTTAAATGACTTGCATGAAATACACATGGGGATTGTTAAAATGAAGATGATTGCCAGACGGTATTTTCTAGTGCCAGGTATAGAAAGTAACATCGAGGAGTTAACTAGAGAATGTAGAGAATGCCAAGAATCGGCAAGGATGCCCCCGGCTACCATCTCGCAATGGACTTGGCCCGAAAAACCGTGGCATCGACTTCATCTTGATCTTGCGGGTCCCATCATGGGAAGAATGTTTTTGGTTCTCGTGGACGCATACTCAAAGTGGATAGAAATTTTTATCATCAAAGATATTACCAGAAAAACGATTATAAGTAATCTTAGAGGAATTCTCGCCGGAATTGGATTGCCTTAATTTTTTGTTACAGATAACGGAATACAGTTTGTCTCCGGTGAATTCGAGCTATTTACCAAAATGAATGGTATACGGCACACTAAAACCAGTCCGTATAATCCTAGTACAAATGGTTTAGATGAGAGATATGTAAGAGAGTTTGAAAACATTTTGAGAAAGAAAAATGGGAAGGATGATTTAGAGACAAATCTACAAAGTTTCCTATTTGCTCATAGAGCATTCCCCCAAACTGTAATAAAGAAATTCCCCGGCGGAACTGCTAATGAAGAGAAGTTTAAGATCAAGATTCTCGAATTCAATACCAAGATGGGAAATCTGCGAGAGGTATTTCTTGAGGCCGTAAGAAGGCAGGAGAAGTTTACTACAGGTTGCGAGGTTTATTTCCGCAACTATGCAACTGGACCTAAACGGTAATAAGGTACCATTTTGGAATTATTGAGCTACCGTCACTACCTTATAAGTTGCGAGGGCGTCGTGTATAAGAGGCATATAAATCAATTGCGACCTGTGAGAAAGAAACAAGTGGAGACAAGAAATTTGATACTTCCTCGAACATCAGTAGAGAAGCCTGTACGTGGAAGTCAGAAATAAAGTGAAGAGGAGGTTCCAGAGGTTACATCAGGAAACAAGGAGGAGACTACTTCTGTGCACGTACCCTCTTGCCCTCCTATACCAGGGCCTGTTGCTGTGCACGTGCCCTCTTGCACTCCTAAACCGGAGGCTGCCGCTGTGCAAGTGCCCGTCCGCAGTCCTAGACCTCAGAGAGCCAGGAAACCCCTAGACCGACTGGAGTATTATTAAGGGGGAGATGTGTTGTGCATGTAAATAGATGAAGATTATTTGCATTCTATAAAGTCTCATTATGTAAGAATATATGTGTATATAAATTGGACATTTTTTGTTGACCAAACGAAAAGAATCTGAGGCTCTTTATTGGACACGACAAAAACAACAACGGCATTCCAGAGTAAAATATATCATCAGAGATAGATAAATATTTTTCAAATTAATTAAAATAAATATAATCGATACTGAGAGAGAGTTGAATTTAAAAAAAAATAGAAAATTATTATTTTCGAAATATAAATAGCTGAGAGGATTCCAGCAAACCGCATCAAAAATATAAATATTTTTTGCTACATGTTTTAATTTGCATATACCTATTTTACATATCTCAGATTGTATTTAAAAATCGTTAACCATTTCTTCTAACTTTTGGCGAAATAGTGTTTTATTAATTTATCATTTGATATTATTAGGGTTCTTTCCTTCTATTCAAAAAGTAAAAATACGTGTCGTTCAGTTATATTTTTCAATTTATCAAACAATTTGGCCGCTGAATCGCTGATTCTGGTAGGGCGCCATCTAGCGAATAAAGTTGTAACTAAAATCAATTTCGAATTTTTCATTATTTGCCATAAAAAATCCCATTGCATCCTGAACACAATGGTGTTTACCGCATTGCTCTAGCGCAAATATTCGCGGAGTTATTAATTTTTAAAGTTGTGCGGGACTTTTGGATCACCCTGTATTTCAGATTTATTTACACAAATGGAGGTTGAGAGGGGTTGGAAGGTTAGAAAAAAAAACGTTCTGCAAAAAGCAAAAAAAATAAAATTGAAAATGAATAATAAAAGTAATTCTCACTATGGCAGTAGAGCAGTCGGACCTGATAGTTGGGGTATCCAGGCGCGTACCTAATCCACTGTATCGCATAGTGACCATTTTACTAGAGGTCCTTGCGGTGACCGGCCTGTTCGTTTTTTTTCCAGGTGTGTCACTTAGAACATATGCAACAGGGCTGTACTGTCCATCATTAGCAGAGTCCTTCAATGTTTGTAGAGAGGATTCAAGCTTTACCATTGAAGTAGAAAACCACATGGACGTAAAGAAAAAACAATTTGCGATATTGCCCCCTTAGAGAGTGGAAACTCCTTTCTAACGTTTGGTTATGGTCGGATTAAAGACATCCATTCAAATCCTCCACATCTTGGAAGGGAAATGGATAATTTCCCATGCCTTCATTCGAGGTTGAAATAGGGTCCCATAGTTTTAATTTAGATACATTAACTATTGTGCTGGGCTTATTTTCAGGCTGGCATGGTTTATTTATTTCGACTTTGTGAGGTGATGGGGTAGAAAGAACGGTGTATGGATCTGGATAATAAACTGGTGACAGTTTGCCATGGCCTACCTGATGAGGGATTCGATACAAAACTTTATCTCCAATTTTTAAATTCGGGAATCTATGATAACTATTGTATCTTTTAACTAACCTTTTATGTAATTCCTCGGTTTTTTCATTGGCAATGGTCCGGGCTTTTTCTACTGGCTGATACGGATTCGTAAGATCAGAGATGTAGGAAGGGAGGGTTCCGTACAGCAAGTATATCGGAGGGAATGTAGTCGTAGAGTGGGGTGTGTTTCGATATTCTTCCAGCGTCTTTTGTAACTATTTAGGCCAAGGGGCCCTAGGGTTACCTTGATATTGTATTTTTAACATTCCAATCAACGTTGCATTAGCCCGTTCTAATAGTCCATTACACTCTGGATGGGACGGAGAGGTCATTACGTGCTTTATACCCTTCTCCTGAAGAAATTTATTGAATCTCTTCGAGACAAACGAGGGATGTCTATCCGTGACTAAGATTCTAGGTTTTCCTATATTTAATAATTGGTTGATGATATTTATGTAGGTCGCGATGGATGTGCCTTTGGAAGCATAACCCCAGATATATCGTGAATGATGGTCGATAACGGTATGGATACAATTTTTAGCACTATCATAACCTCCTAGGCCCAAAACCGTATCTAAAATCACGACATCGAAGGGTTTTGTCGCCCTAGGCAATGATCCCATCAGTCCATAGGAGGGCTGGGTGCTACTCTTTATTGTTTGACACTCCTTGCAGTTCTTAACATAATTCTTTATCTTCCCTATCATCCCCTTAAAATAGTATTGAACGGAAAGTGCTCTGATCATAGCACTGATGCCTGGGTGTCCCAAAGATTAATGGGCTTTCTGAATCAGGTTATATTGGAGCTCCAGGGGAACAACTATCCTATCTTGTTATTAAGTCTCATATAAGTAATACCATCCAACATAGAGTATAATTTTGAAGGTGGTATCGATAAATCACCCTGGTTTTGTTTCAAGGCTTGAGCTGACAAAAAAATAAGAGTATGGGAGTCTGGAGAGCATATCGGCTTCGTGATTTTCACAACCCTTGTTATAATTAAAATCCAAATCATACTCGGAAAACTTCAAAGACCATCGGAACAGTCTCCCATTGGTGTGTTTGAAGCTATTCAGCTATATCAGCGCCTTATGATCCGTGTGAACTATGACGTGACTGCCGGATATGTAAGGGTGGTAGCGCTTACAAATCTCGACCACCGCGAGCAGTTCTAGTTCTGTTATTGTATATTTAGACTCGGCACCTCGCAAAGCCCTACTGAAATAGGTGAACGGCTTTTGCGTGCCATCAGGATATTCCTGTTTAAGCACCGCTCCTATTCCCGAGATACTGGCATCACAATAAGTTATCCTTTTCATAAATAGTAGACATTTATCTCTCCTTAACTGTATGCCTTCTTTTTTTTTTTAAATCTCGAATATTTGTCCGAGGTGTTTTAAATGGGATTCCTCGTTTTCTGAAATTACTAAAATATCATCAAAATAAGATGTAACATTATCAAGTTTATATTTCTGCAGAATGGCAGAGATCTTTCTATTAAATATTGCAGGGGCGGTTTTTAATCCAAACGGCAATCTACACCATACATAAGAGCCCTCAGAAGTTGAGAAACATGTCACTTCCCGATCTTTTGGATGAAGAGGGATTGTCCAGTAAGCGCTCAAGATATCTAGGCATGAAAATACTCTGGCGCCCTGTACCTTCTGAACTATATCCTCCATTAATGGAATAGGGAACGAATCCGAAATTATTTTCCTGTTTAGGAGTCTATAGTCGATACAAAGCCTAGCCCTTCCCTCGCCCTTCTTGGGTGCGAGCGTCACAGGTGCGCTGTATGGGGAAGACGCAGGTTTGATTAAGCCATACTTTAACAATTGCTCAATTTGTTGTTTTATTAAATCCCGATCTCTCAAGCTATGACGATACGGTCTAACACAGACAGGCTTTTTGTCACTCAGTCTCAGTCTTGGAGGCTGGATGTTCAATGGTTTTATATTAAATTTGTTTTCCCCAAAGATCTCTGAAAAATTATCTAATAATATTTTTACCATAGTGAAAAGTACTATATTATCATGTAAATAACAATCATTCGTGTCAGGCAGTGGCAGAGGTTTTGCATCTGGTTGATATTCTGGCTTAGATTTTAATACATAAGGAACTGCTTCACTGTCTGGCACGAAACAAACAAAATTACAAACATCATCTTCAAGCAAGTTTGCAAAATTTCTATAGAATAAAGAAAATCTAATCCTAAGACATTTTCTATTTACCTTTAAACAATTTACATGATGATTGCAATATTTGGTTCTACTAATTTTAGCATAATAGTTTTGAATTTTATAAAATCTCTGAATGGCTTCTATTCTCTGTCTGCAAAACTGTAATTAAACTGGCCTAATTTTCTATTATTCTGTTTAATGTAACTATTATTAAAATATATTTTCACCCCTTAAATAGGGTACGTATTTGGCAGATAAAATACCAAAATTAAGACTTCCACTTTGAACTATATGGAACAGAAGATTGAGCGACTTAGCTCCTATGATAGTATTTAACTCAATCTCGCCAACAATGTCTATATTAAATTTTAAAGATTTAAGTTTGGGTTCCTTAATTAATGTCATAAATTCAGCCGGCAATAGATGCCTGGGAAGGATATTTATTTCTGATCCGGAGTCTAAAATAAAAAGTAACTTAAAGTCCACCCCGTCCACATGATCCCTCAACAATACGTGAAGACTGGGGAGGCGTCCATCGCTTCGTTCGGGCCTCCTGATAGAGGCTGGTGACTCACCCTCGTGATCCTGAACGGCGGCAAGGCTCGCGGATTGGCTCCTCGTTGGCAGAAGGTGGATCCAGGGTCGATCGTTCCTTCCCTCTCTCCAGTTCCGCGGCCTATAGCCCTGTCCTCCATGCCAGGAAGTAGACTGTCGTCGTCGGGTTCGAGGTCTGGGTGGCTACTACTCCTAGAATGTCGTCGTCGGGCAGGATAACCTAACTCCATTCTTGAGGCTGCACTTGTGGTTCGGCAGTGAGATATCTCTAAGGCCTCGGCAATCTCAAGCCAGCGTTCCAAACTTGCCGGTGAGGCAGCAATTAATAAGTTATCACACTCAGAATCAATGCCTGAAGTTAATCCCTCCAAGATCAGTTCCTGTGAGAGTCCCAATTAGGTAGCGATCTTCATCTTTGCAAAGTAATATTCCTTTAGAGATTGTTCTCGTCCTTTTCTTAATTGCCAGAATTTTCGATGTAACCCATGTTCAGGCTCGTGAAAAAAACGATTCATTCTAGAATGAAGTTCTTCTAATGAGGATATATCCTTGCAAATAAAGCATACATTTCCAGAGCTTTACCTTTAAATAACATTGGCATCATGGACAGGGATTCTTTTGATGAGAGACCTTGCTGTTGTGCCTGATGGCTAAATAAAATTGACCAGTTAGCGTAGCTAAGTCCATCATCAGGATCATATATCGGGATCAATTCAAAAGGGAGATTCAGATTTCTTCTTTCTTCTAATGAGTCTTCCTTCGATGAGGTGTTTGCTCTCTTTCTTCCCAACGCTGGTCAGATCCTGTCGACTTCTGTAACACGCCAATATGCAGCTGATATTGTTTTGCGTAAAGAAAGAGAGAACAATCAACCGTCTGACTAAATTTATTTCAATCACGCGCCTTTTATATATTTACAAATATTTACATAATTCCTAACAGCGTAAAAATTTACATCTACTAATAATTTATAAGCAGAATGTGACATATATACATCTGAATAGACAGGGGTTGCCTCTCCGTCAAAATATACGTCTAAAACCAGACTCCATCTATTAACAGTCGCCGCAATTAGGGGCCTTGGGTCGGTGACAAAGCCACAACACCAGCTTAGATGGCGTCTGGTTTTAGAAATCTATTTTGACGGGTGAGGCGACCCTTGTCTCTTTAGATCGATTGCCTCCCGGCAAAATTTCCGTCTAAATATATATATATATATATATGTAATAAAATGTAAATTTATATATGGTAATTTAAACCAACAACCCTATATTGTATAATACTTATAACAAGATTGTCATGTTGTATATAGAAACACATCTATAAATAATTATACGCATGATTGACATTAGTCATTGCATCACCATATGTAATGTACTTTGTACAAACTGAGGATGAATAAATAAAACTATATAATAGATTAAGAGCTGAGCTAAGAAAGAGATCGAGATAGATATCCAACAACCCTAAAGAGGAATTTGGCAAGTCGTTGCCATCAAGGTCAAAGGGTGCAGAATAGCGCAGACGCCTCCACGCCCTTTGGACCCGTTCAAAGTCCAAATTCTCGCATGTCTCCCTCCTCGGCAAAGGTATATAAAACCTCGGTTTTAGCCGAAATTACAGCCACTTCACCATCGGCGTGTGCCCTCGTCGGTTGTACCCAGGACCACCTCATCAACCATGTAAAACATTAAGAACTCTTCTATCTCCATCTTGCTCTTAGCTCGACTCCTATCTGTTCACGGAACTTTCCTACTAAAATTGTGTCTCTTCGTTTTGTGTGTGTGTGGACATTCCCAAGCTTTCCACTCTGCCTCGACCACGACTGCCTGTACTCTGTGAGAACTGTTAAAGGTTATCCAAGGTGCAGAGAGGTACTGGAAAACTCTCCACGCCCTGACTGTCCCTCTCGGTTACTACTGGTTTGACCCTCGGTTACCACAGCTATTGCGAGAGTCGACAGGATACCTCATCACAGATAAGTCGACAGAATCTTATCACAGATAAGTCGACAGGATGACCACAACGAAGAAGGTAGGAAGTCTGTCCAGATAGAAGCGAGGAAGAGCAAAATTGAGGAACCAACCCGCCATTCCAACGAAACGACCGAGCGATCTCTCCCCCAACAAGAGACTATATTTCAGGAGCAAGCTGTCAACCTCCCAACGACACAGCCGAAATTCCCTCAAACTAAGCTGGTGAGAAGTTTCCCATCTTCGGCCTTACAACGCAACCACCTTCCAGGCGACATGCTGCCGTCGCCAAACAGAAGACACAAGCTTCTACAAGCCCTACATGGGACGTCTTCCGTGTCATCAGGACGACAACTAAAGACCAAGTCTCCTGACTGAACAATCCTCAAAACTGTAAGTTTTAAAAAATCCACCTAACTTTCTCCTCAAAATCGCAACTTAATTCTCCATAAATTTAATGTTTATTCTCACTGTATTCATTTTAAATCAATTTTCACCATTTTTATATCATTTCAATTCAAATTTTAAATATTTTACACCCTCATTTATCAATCTTTACTTAATTTTAAGCAACTTATAAATTTTAATTCATTACTTTCAATTTTACATAAGAAAAAAAATATTTATTTTTTAATAACTCGAATAATAATTCTGAACTTATTTGTGTGTTTTTTAATATCTTATTTTCATACCAAAACACCAATTCCTTAATCAAATACTCAAAACTTTGCAAAAATCATTGTTATGTTCACTATTTTATGTAAACGCCCCATTCAAATTATAAGTCACTATCACGCCATTGCCCTTTTACAAGGATAATTTTCGCACTACCTTAATCAACGATATATTCTAATTTTAATAAACATAGGTGAAACGCAATTTTTTAAATTGCAAAATTCGAAAGATACCCTATCTTCAAAATCACAACTAGAAAAGTAACTGTGCTTCCCCAAAACAAGTTAAAATCCAACATAGCATGTAAAAATGCATACTTATTAATCATCCACACATCTCTCTCAACAAACTTCAACACACTCCCCCATCACTTTCCCCAAATGGCCACCATCTATTAGCGCGCGACTTAGCAACAAATCAATCTCGAGCCACACAAGCTCCATATCGTCGCCACTAAACGTGCCACATCCGCTAACAGCCAAATTATATCGATGTGTTTTGTACAACCACCGCCCATGACTAGTAAATTTGTTATTCATGCTGAAACAAGTTAGATGCTATACCAAAAACAACGACTTCACGTGACACCTTTCCATTCAATTTACTTCACTTGTGTCACACAGCGCAACACAACAATTTTTCTCACTTTTCAGGCCAAAGACGCCTTCATACCTGTGACACATCTCACCTCAAAGCGTGTCCACGTCAAAAGTCGCACTTTCACCACACATCTAATCTGAAATCACTGAATAACCTTTTTACTAAGTCCGCAACAACGTCGAAACACAACACTTACGAGCACCTTTAAATAAACTACTTAAAAAAGATGTGAAATGGAATTGGAAAACAGAATGTCAGCTAGCTTTCACCACTCTCAAAGAGAGTTTAACCAGTAAACCAGTACCCTAACGTACATTCAAACCCTCAAAACTGTACTACAACAAGGATTTCCTAAACGTCTGTTATCTGACAGAGCGCCCGCTTTTACCTGAGAAAAATTCCGTAAATTTCTAATAACACATGGTATACAACCCCTACTTACCACAAGCGAACGGCTTAATAGAACGCTTAAATGCCACCATTACAGGCAAGCTCAGACTAGTTTATCCAGAAAATCCAAAAGTTTCTTGGTCTCAACTAATTAAGCGCATCACTCAAACGTATAATAACCCACCCCATTCTGTCACAAGTTTTCCACCCACCTACTTAATCTTCAATGTTGTCCCCCCAGATCTAAGAACTCATCTGAACCCATACCCCGAAATAACTTGAGCTAGAGAGATAGAACGCTCTCATACTCAAAATAAGCATAAAAAATATAAAGAAACATTTGATAACAGCACAGAACACCACATTTCGAAGTGAATGATCTTTTTTGGTAAAAAATTATAGACATCCCGACACAGGTAAATTAGCAACATATTTTACTGGACCATATACAATTGGTGAAATAATCTCACCCAATGTCGTTCGAATAGATCGCCCCAATCAACCTCAATAGAAGTGGTGACACTATACATGTCAATAAATTAAAATATTATACAGAGAATGTTCTGTACATCACACCTCCACAAACCCGATTTGTTCAAAACCTACAGAAAATGTCTCCAGATGTATATCTCAGTGAATTCAATCATTTGACTCCAGATATCTTCGAGACGCAACTATTTCCGAATTATACCGCCTACAACCTCCCAGCCATTCCTACATTTTAATCCAGATTTATTTAATATCGATCGTTTTAAAACAAACCTCAAGTAGCGACCAGAAAATTTCGCGTTAAATTCACAAACCTATTCTATCTACATACTCTACACCAATCCATTTGTATCTGTATTACTTACTTACTTACTCTATTTCACACAATATAAAGATATCTTTGAAACCTCCAGATCCAGACTAGAGAGAGCAGGTGCGCCGCAGACAAGCCCCATATCCCTCCCTTAAAAAAAACAATACACATCAGTCCCATCGCCCCCCGTTTCATGTATATACAACGTCCTCTCTCCCCGCTCACAAAGCTGTCATCTAAATATCCGCTATCGGAATGACCGCCATGTGTAACACGTGTTTCACATCAACCATTTATACTTCCTCGAGAATTTCACAAATTCCCAGACAGAGAGTCATAAAAATACCGATGTTTACCAAAGGGATATGAACTAGTTACACACCACATTTGTAACTTCTTTTTAGAAGAAATACTAAACCTTCATCTACTCAGTGTAATACTCTTTAACTATATTCTATTTTTTGCATGAAATATTTTAAATTTTATTTTTCACCTTCCAATTATATGTTCACAAATTTTTAATCGGACATTATTTTGAAAAAAAAAAACTACTTTTATTTTTCATAATATTATTTTAGTATTACAAAACATTTATTTGTTGTCAAGAATCACTTTAATTTTTCATGATTATTACTTTTATATATTGGTTATTTGATTTAGTTCACTTAAACTTTATTCAACCACAATGATATTTCTATATTTTTATTCATTTTATATTTGTTTTTTTACCTTTATATAATATGATCATGTTTATCATCAACTATCGGGCATACAACAATCGTTTACAAAATCTATTTCTTAACCACTTCAAGTGAACTTTCCACTACTATCTTTCTCAGCCATTGTTCACATCAACGTAGATAAACGACAGTACTGCTTGACAATTTTTTTTTATTTCGTAATTTCAACAAACTCTTTGAACACAGTTCCCCAGATTTAAAAATCCCAACTTCTGGCTTGAACACGTTTCAAAAGTTTATTTCAATCATCCGCAAATCACAATCACCAACGCATGCACAAAGCGTTCACAAATCTCAATTTTTTAGCTCTAGCGAACCACAATCAACCTTTGATTTTAAGTCAAGTAGATCACCTACTGTCGATACCACAATTCTACTTAACGCCTGGCTCTATTTCACCCCTTTCGCAATCATATTATTGAACAACTTTTTCTTCAACAACTTTCAAACCCAATAACCCTACAATTGTGACAAAGCACTGTAACCTTATACAGGATCACAGGTGAAACATTGTCTAGGAAGACGCTCAAGTCTATATCCTCGCTTTGCACCTGGATCTAAGTATTTGATTGCCTGTGTAATACTTACAATTTCTTATTGCAATCTCTTAGAACATAATTTTATTTTTATCATCATTATTTTTTTATCAAACAAAGGTTTTATCTAAATTTATTTTTTATAATGAATATCATAACTTTTAAATTAAACATAAGTTTTATTTTTTTTATAATTTGCAGATATATCCAAACAAAACATATTGTTATAGCCCTTTTTAACCCTCACAGTTTAAATTAATTAAAAGAAAATTTAATTACTTGCCTGTGTTAGAGAGTCTTTACCCGTTTAAACCCAGATAAACCCTTTCACTCCCAGGGCCCATCTATGGTAATTTAAACCAACAACCCTATATTGTATAATACTTATAACAAGGTTGTCATGTTGTATATAGAAACACATCTATAAATAATTATATGCATGATTGACATGTGTCATTGCATCACCATATGTAATGTACTTTGTACAAACTGAGGATGAATAAATAAAACTATGTAATAGATTAAGAGCTGAGCTAGGAAAGAGATCGAGATAGAAATCCAACAACCCTAAAGAGGAATTTGGCAAGTCGTTGCCATCAAGGTCAAAGGGTGCAGAATAGCGCAGACGCCCCCACGCCCTTTGGACCCGTTCAAAGTCCAAATTCTCGCATGTCTCCCTCCTCGGCAAAGGTATATAAAACCTCGGTTTTAGCCGAAATTACAGTCACTTCACCATCGGCGTGTGCCCTCGTCGGTTGTACCCAGGACCACCTCATCAAAATACACCGCCAATAAAGAAGAATAATCCTAACGATTAGAAAATATTCCATATATTCAGCAGCTCTCTAGAAGTATAAGCAACATACCATATATTCCAATAAGAAGATTCAACCCCAACTTCTTCCGAAGTCGTTAATTCCAGTTTTTCCCAAGGTCAGCAGCAGCAACTCATCTCCAGAAAGAAACCCACAAATCAATAAACCTGCAAAATATGTTCCACAAACCAGTTACCCAACCAAATGCATTTTCATAAGGACTTCCCACTTAAGAAAATTACTCCTCCAAAGCCAATCAACCCAGGTAGAACATTATTACTATTCTCTGTACTTATAAACCATATATATTTATCTTGTGTATTAGACACCGAATCATCTATTTTCATATTCCTTTTAAAATATTTAAACTATATTTACTATAATATATTAGACAAATCCCCAAAATAAATAATAGGGGTCAGGTAGAAGGATTTAGTTACCCATTATATAAAATATTGGTTACGCTTTGGTTACGAAATATTAAAATATATAAAGAAATGTTTTTTTTGTGATAGTCCATTAGTATATTTTATTTTAGGTTCACCAACAATATATAAATTTAGGTTACAAATAGATTTTTTTTAAAAACCTTCTTTTTCAAAAAATGATAAATTATTCTATTATTTTAATCCAAAAACTGATAACCATAGGTCATATGCTACTACCCTATGTATTCCAGACCCAGAATATGTTAAAAATTCATCTCTTTTAAATATCAACCCAGTGTATAATTTCAATCCTTTTAATATACCTCCTACAAATGTAAAACTTATAGATATACTTCACACACAAATCCCATTATTGATTCTAACACATATCATAGTATGCAAAAACCATGCCTTATAACAAATTATAACTCATATTTAGATTTTAGTAAAGTAGATATTAATCTAAATTTCTCTAATCAAACAATATCAGATATTTTGCATAAATATAATAATGTTTTCTCTCTAAATAAGTTTGATATGAGATGCATAAAAACTAATCCAATTTGCATATCTCTTTTAGATAATATCCCCATAGCACAAAAGCCATGTAGGACATCGTTTTACAATAATGCTGAAATACAAAAACAAATAACTGAATTATTGAAATATGATTCCAATAGACACTCATCTAGCCTCTATTGTTTTTCTGCATTATTAGCGAATAAAAAATGTAATGCCCTAAATCACCCCACAAGACTCTATATAGATTTTAGAAAACTTGATCAAAAACAATTCCAGAACATACCCTAATTCCACTTATAGAACAAATTATAGATAGGTTATCACAGTCAAAAATATATACTATTCTAGATGTTAAAAATGCATACTGGCATATACCAATAGATGAAAAATATAAATATAAAACATCATTTGTAACACAATTAGGATGTTATGAATGGATTAGATTACCATATCGTTTTAAAAAATGCACCTTTACAATTTGAAAGGATTATGAAGTCAGATTTCACTAAACATAACAGTATGGCTTAAATTATGTTGACGACATCATTATACATTCTAAAACTTATTAAGAATACATCAAACATTTAGATGGCATATTAAATATATTTGAACAGGAGAATTGAAAACTCAATCTCAATAAATGTAATTCTTTACAAATTTTAGGATACACTATTAAGTCAGGAAAATATACAACAAATAACACAAATATTGAAGCAGTTTTTAAATTAAATAGACCATATAATATTGAGATTTTACAAAGATTTTTAGACACCATTAATATTTATAATGAATTTATTCCCCATATATATATAATTATATTATATAATATTATTATTATATTATATAATTAATATTGAATATTAATTCAACACCTGATCTTTTTATCTTTTATTTTTTTCTTTCGTTTTTTTAATATATATATTTTCCATCTGGTCTAACCTTTTTGGTTTTCAATTGGTCTAACCCTTAAGGTATTCATCCTTCCTAAATTAATATATTATCTTATATCGTGTCCTCCACTTTTACACTAGATTGTCTTTAAAATAAGCTTATATATATAAAAAACTTCTATAACATCTTCTATGAAATTTTCAAATATATTATTTATTCTATAAAATCTTAGAAACTGACCAAAATATATACCTTTACAGCAATTTAATGATATATTAGAATTTATATCACAGTATTTTATAATGTTGAAATTATAATTACTTTTTTTTATTATAAATTCTGAAAGCATTATTTGTAAGGTCTATATTTAGGTCTAAAAAGTTAACTTTTTTGTTTCTATTAATTTTTTCATTGTTCTTAAGTTTCAAGTATTTAAGATATATTTCAGGTATTATGTTTTTAAACTCTGGGTTATTAAATATAATAATGTCATCTACATAACGGAACATTTGCCAATTAACATTATTTTGTAGAAAGTATTCTCTTTCGTACCAGAAGAGTATTAGATTAGCTAATAAAGGACTTGATGAAGTTCCCATAGGAACGCCTTCTGATTGAATATATATTTTATTTTTAAATTCTATATAGTTAAAATTTAAAAATGTTTCTAGTAGAGTTTTTGCTGTTTTAAGATCTAATTTAATTGTTTTATATCTGTTATGAATAATTTTAATGTAGAAAGTTTTGTCATTAATGAATTCATTAAATAAATTGGTTATTTTGTTATTTAGATCTCTTAAATTTATTTTAGAATATAGGTCCTCAAAATCAAATGTGTGTACTGTTTCAATGTTTGTCCAATTGTTCATTAAATAGTTAATGATTTTTTTATTTGAGTCGATAAATTTATAGTTATATTTATCAGTTAATTTATTTATAATAAATTGTAGTGTTGAAGCTAATTGTATATCAATGTTTTTTATAACTGAATTTATACCAGATGTGATAGTTCTGAAAGAAATAGGTTTTTGTGTAGTTTAGCAATTATATAGAACTTTGGTATGTTTGGATTTTTGTAGTAATTATACATTTTTAGTGAATTTTCAACGTTTTGATGTCTTTTTTGATTTTTGTGGCTGTAGTTCTCGCAAAAGTGTATTTATGATTATTATCAATTTCCTTTTTTAGTATATCGTGGTATAGATTTTTACAAATTATAGATAAGTTATTGGAACATTTATCTATAGGAGTGATAATAAAGTCCTTCTGTAATTTAATTATATTTTCTTTAAAAGAAGGAATATCTGAATTAGGTTTTGTGTATTTAAGTGTATTATTATAATAATTTATAATTTCCTTTTTAATATTATGTTTCCATTCCAGAAAAGTAAATTCTGGAATACTGTATTTTATACTAGTTTTATTTATGAAAATATCTATATCTTTTAATATAGATTTAATTGTATTATTATAATTGTGTTTAATTTGAGGTATATATTTATACCCTTTATTTAAAATATCCTGATATTCTGGATTTAAAAAAGAAAAATTGCTAATTAATATATGACCTGAAAACTTATATCTATCAATATAGTTGTTGCAATTACATTTAATTTTTTTTAAATTTGCCAAATTATTAATAAATTGGTTATAATTGCAAACTAAACTACCTATATTTTTGTTGTATCTCCAGATTGTTTTAAAATTTAAATTTTTATAGGGAAAAGATTATTGATGTTTTGGTTATTAAAAATATCATTAAATTTAATATGATTAAATAAATTGTTATTAAATTTAATGATAATATTAATGTTATTAGTAGATTGTTTAATTTTTCTGTATTTAAAGATGTCGTGTGTGATATCTATTAATCTGTTAGTCAGATTATGAATTTTAATATATTCTATAAGTTTGATAAATTTATTATTATTTAGTTTAAATAATGTTTTAATAAATTTATCGATGAAGTTGTTAGTATACATTTGTTTTGGGTCCAGTAATTCTTCAAATACAATGTAACCTAATTTATTGGTAGTTTTACCTCTAGTTTTATTAGGTTTAGTTTTAAGTTCATTTTTTTTTGTATTTGCAGCTGATTTCATAAGTTGAAATTTCTTCTGTTTGTGGTTTGTATGTGTAGTTTAATTCGTCATTAAGTCCATAAGGGAATAATGTGTTGTGTTTATAAATGTAGTTGTTTTCTAATAATAGTCGTTGTTTTTTGTTTTGACATATGTCTAGTATCTCTATCTTGAAGTTGTTAAAAGTATGTAATTGATTGTGTTCTTACATGTATATATTACCAATTGATATTTTAGCGTGGTTTCTATGTAGGTTTATTCGTATATTTAATGGATTACATGTTTGTCCTATATATGATAGTTGACAAATTTGGCATGTTAATTTATAAATAGTATTAACTAATTTACAACTAGTCGTTTGAAATGTGTCATGGTTCTTAAGAGAGGGACAAGTTTGACAATTCTTCCTTAGGCAATTTTTAGCGAGTTTTAATTAACATAAAAGAGGTGCTAACCCTAATATGTTTGTAGTTTTTTTTTAGTTTTTTAGTTTGTTATTCTTATGATTTTTTTTTTAAATATATTTTCTTAATTGTTTTTGTGGTGATTAAATTTGTAATAAAATGAATATTTAATCTATAAAAATATAGATATTACTGTTTGTTATCTGTTATATTTTTAAGAATAACTAATAAAAAACATCTTTAAACTAACTAAACACTGAAAAAAACAAAAGTTCTGAAGTTATTATTTCTAAAATTACTTTTATAATTTACTTTTTCATAATCAAATAATAAAAGATAATTAAAATCTGTATGGAGTTTTATTTATATTAGAATTTCTAATATAATTTAATTTGTATATTATATTGTAGTGATGAAATAATAAGCAAGTCGTTTGGCAATCAAAAGCAATTTTAATAAGCGAGAGAAGTTTAACTAATTCTACAAACAAAAAGATAGTTTTTTATATCTATGACCCTAATTTACATATTTTGTATTTTTACAATAAACAAATGACAATGGATATATTTACATGAAGTCGGCTTATGCTACACTACTCCCTCTCCCATGAGAAGCTGTTCTACAGCTTTATCTCAGTTCCTCCTCTTCTCCAGACGTAGAGTTATCTACACTCGACGAATCTTCCTGTCTTGATGGGTCATAGTACGGCTTCATCCTGAGGATATGGACGGTGTCGCGCTTCTTTTGTCTTCTACCTTGTTCACAGACTGCTTCGACCTCGTAGGTCACGTCCGATATTTTCTTCGTAACCCGGAAGGGACCGAAGTATCGTCTTAGGAGTTTTTCAGAAAACCCAACACGTCGAATAGGAATGAAGATCCAGACCAGGTCTCCTGGTTCGTAGATATTTCCTGTATGTCGAGCGTCGTAGTTAGTTTTGTTCGTCTCTTGAGCCTTGAAGATGTGATGACGGGCTATTTGTCTTGCCTCTTCGGCTCTGGTTCCCAAATTCTGAATGAATTCCTCTCCCTCGGGCGAGCTACTGTAGGGGAAGATAGTGTCGAGGGTCGTCTCGGCCTCCCTTCCATGAATCAGGAAGAATGGCGTGAAGCCAGTCGATTCTTGTTTGGCCGTATTGTAGGCAAACGTGATAAAGGGCAACATCTCGTCCCAGTTCTTCTGGTCAAGGTCCATATACATTGATAGCATGTCGGCGATTGTTCTGTTTAATCTTTCTGTTAAGCCGTTGGTTTGGGGATGGTACGCCGTTGTTGTCTTCTTTTTGATGCCACATTTATTAGTCAGCTCCTGAAGTAGTTTTGATTGGAAATTTCGACCTCGATCCATTACTATTTCTCGAGGGGCTCCATGTTTAAGTATGACCTCTTCTAAAATAAATTTCGCGATTTCCTGGGCTTCACCTGATCCTAGACTTTGGGTTACGGCGGATTTAGTGAGGTAGTCGGTACAAACGACTATCCATTTTTTCTTTCCTTGAGATATGGGGAAGCGTCCCAATAAATCTATTCCGACCTTTTGAAAGGGACCTCCCGGAGGCGGAATGGGCTTCAAATAGCCAGGGGGCAATTGAGGTACACCTTTACGACGCTGGCAGTCCTGACAATGGCCCACGTACCTCTTCACGCTTCTGTACAGCCCTGGCCAGTAGAACCTTCTCTTGACTCTGTCGTAGGTTTTAGCGAAACCCAGATGTCCAGCGGTAGGTGCGTCATGCAGGTCGCTCAGGATTTCCATTCGAAGGTGCCTTGGGACCACCAATAGTAAAGGTTGTCCAGTCGGGTCATAATTTTTTCTATAGAGAATCCCTTTGACAATTTTGAACTTGTTGTCTTGCTTGGTAAGTGAAGGCTGAGATTTATTTCTGATTATTTCCGCAATGTAAGGATCATTTTCCTGTTCTCTACCGATGTCGCTTAAAAGGAATAATGTGGGAATATCATCATTAAAATTCTCCTCGGTATGTTTTAGGGGATTTCTCGATAGGTCGTCAGCGTCTTGGTGCATTCTCCCAGTCTTGTAGACAATAGAGACGTCATACTCCTGTAGCCTCAGCGCCCACCTCGCCAATCTGCCTGCAGGATCTTTCAAGTTGGTCAACCAACATAAGGAATGGTGGTCGGTTACAACTCTAAAGTGACGTCCGAACAAATAAGGCCTAAATTTTCCAATCGCCCATATTATGGCCAGACATTCTCTCTCTGTTGTTGAATAATTTTTTTCGGCCCTTAAAAGGGTGCGCGAAGCATAAGCGATTACCTTTTCATCACTTCCTTGTTTTTGTGCAAGCACGGCGCCTATTCCATATCCACTGGCATCCGTATGTAGTTCAGTTGGAGCGTCATCATCAAAATGTCCCAACACTGGTTTTGACGTCAAGGCAATCTTTAATTTCCGAAACGCTTCCTCTTGGGCTGTGTTCCACTCGAACTTTGTCCCCTTAGAGAGTAGTGCGTTAAGGGGGCGTGCGATATCTGCATAGTTCCTAATGAAGCGTCTATAATAAGATGATAAGCCGAGGAAGCTTCTTACCTGCTGCAAGTTATTAGGAGCTGGGAATTCGGTGATTGCTTTAATCTTCTCTTCGTCTGGCCGGATCCCATTCTGGTCTACCTGATGCCCAAGGATCTTGATTTTACTGGCACAAAAAGAGCACTTGCTGGGATTTAGCCTTAGTCCGACCTTCTTGAAACAGTTCAAAACCGCCTCTATTCGTGTTAGATGGTCCGAAAAATTATCTGCGAATACAACGACATCGTCCAGATAACACAAACATATTGTCCACCGTAGGCCCTTCAGGAGACCATCCATCATCCTTTCGAACGTGGCGGGGGCATTGTAAAGCCCGAAAGGCATGACCTTAAATTCAAAAAGGCCATCTGGAGTGATGAAGGCAGTTTTTTTCACGATCGGCTTCATCGACCCTTATCTGCCAATATCCTGACTTAAGATCCATAGTGGAGTATATCTTCGCCCCTTTTAAACAATCAAGAGCGTCGTCAACTCGTGGCAAAGGATAAACGTCCTTTTTGGTCACTTTATTTAAACCTCGATAATCCACACAAAAGCGTACCGATCCGTCTCTTTTTCTTACCAAAACGACCGGTGAGGCCCAAGGACTTTCCGAGGGTTGGACGACTCCAATATCCATCATTCTGTCAACTTCTTCCTGAATAATTTTCCTTTCAGAAGGTGAAACCCGATATGGCCTCCTTTTTAATGGTCTGGCGTCGCCTGTAGTTATCTTATGCTTAGTTATTAGTTCAGATGGGCTTTTGGTGATCGGATTGAATAATTCCGAAAATCTTTCAAGAAGTTCCAAAAGTTCGATCTTGTGACTCTGAGGAAGCTCGGGGGATATACATGATGATATATTTTCCCTTCCCACAGGGCGCTCAGCATTATCGATATTAGTAAGATTTTCTATTGAATCTTCAAACTTACTCATCTTGTAGGTTAACTCAACACCTTCAGACACATAGTTTTCGTTAGCTTCCACGATTGGACAAACTTCTTGCGGCTGGATATCAATAAACTGAGCTAGGCAAATTCCAGAAGGGATTCGTATTTGATTTTTGCTAAAATTAGTCACCCAAATATTTGCCTGGCCATGCCATATGGTGACGTAAGAGAAGGGAATAAAAAGCTCTTTTTCCAAAAGAAGTTTCCTCGAACCCTCAAAAACACAATTCTTAATTCCTGCCACGTTGGGTGTCCGGGCAACTACCCTCTTGATGGATTTTGGGGGAATAATGTCGTCCGATGCTAAGTAAAGCCGTGTCACGGATGAGTCCTCATTCGGCATTTCTGAAAACGAAATTTCAGATTGAGCACAGTCAATAATGGCACTTGAAGATTCGAGGAAATCCCAGCCCAAGATGACATCGTGGCTGCAACTTGGAAGGACGAGAAACTCGGCAGTCCGCTGAAAGTCATTTATTCCTACTCTCAGGAGACATTTTCCAAGTGGGGAAACAAAACGATTGTTTGCGACTTTTAAAGTTATATTGGTGTTCTTAGTCATCACAACCTTTATCGACTCTCTGAAGTTAGCCGAGATAACAGAGTATGACGCCCCTGTGTCAATTAGCGCCTCAACATGACGTCCATTAATTTTAAAAAAAATATAATTTTCGTCTAAGTCAGCTCGCGTCTGTGGAGGTTTTAAACAACGTCCGACCTTACCTCCCTTACAGGTCGTGTTTCCTAGTTTCCCTGTACCTTTCTGTGGGGAGAACGGCTGGGGATACGGACTGGCGATCTAGATTGGTATCGTCCTGTTGTCGATCTCCCACGTCTTGGGTAGGGAGAGGAGCTTCTAGGTAAATTACGGCGGGGAGAATTGCTTCGTTCAAAATCATCCAGTTGCGACGTTATAAAGTCTGACATATAGATAGGTCCAGGTCTTCGACGACTATAATAACTGTCCTGGATTATACTTGGTTATCTTTCTTGGTGGCTACGGCGTCTTTCCCAACAATGTTTCGCGACGTGTCCTGGCCGATTGCAATAGAAGCAGATCGGGATGTTATCCTCCGTTCGGAACTGGTCTGTTTTCCTCCTCTTTGTCGCTTCACCCATATCTTGTTTGTCACGGCGAAAATTCTGGAAAGCCTTCCTGGAATGGATCACAGGTGCTTTTCCAATCGGCGACAAGGTTTGTTCTGCTCGCTGAAAAAACCTTTTCTTCTAAAGATTTTGAAGAAATGGAATTCGCTTGTTCATTTGGAATTAATCGGAGCTCTTCCTTGACAATCTCCCTGATCAGCTCCTTCAAAGTGTAACCCGCCTCTTCATCTTTAATTGTGGCAACGGAGGGAATCCTCTCAAACCTCACACTACTGATTCTCTTTTTATTGAGTTTCTCAATCCGACGGCAGTGGTTGGTGAAGTCCACAGTTGTAGCTACCTCAATAGTGAGGAGGATCCGGTAAATTTCGTCAGCAACTCCCTTCATGAGGTAGCCTACCCTGTCTTCTTCAGACATGTTTGGGTTTAGCTGGCGGCATAGGTTCAGCACATCCTGGATATAGAATTCGATGGACTCGTCAGGCTTTTGTGCTCTTACTTTTAGCGCTGACTCAATTTTTCTGGAGTAATCCTCTTTGTCACCAAACATTTCTGAAAATTTTTCTTTAAAAATAGCCCAAGATGTAAGGTCATCCTCAGTGTTATCGAACCAACATTTAGCTGCCCCTTCCAAAAAGAAGACAACGTTGGCCAAACACATTGTTTCGTCCCAACCATTATAAAGAGCAACACGGTTGAAATCTTTTAACCACAGGTGGGCAAATTCAGTGGCCTTACCTGAAAAATTAGGAGGGCTTCTTGGGTGTTGAAGACATGCGAAAGTGGTAACTTGCACACGTGGCTTTTCTTCTACTTCACTCATACCGATGTCGAGCGGCGGCAAGCTTTGCAAACGTCGGCTTCTTCTTAAAACGCCGTCCAGATTTAATTATCTTGTCGGAATCGTTCCCGGCTTCTCCACCAAATGTAGTGATGAAATAATAAGCAAGTCGTTTGGCAATCAAAAGCAATTTCAATAAGCGAGAGAAGTTTAAATAACTCTACAAACAAAAAGATAGTTTTTTTCATATCTATGACCCTAATTTACATATTTTGTATTTTTACAATAAACAAATGACAATGGATATATTTACATGAAGTCGGCTTATGCTACAATATTATATATAAGAATATATCATAGAGCAAGCTCATATGAATTAATATAGTGTAAAAACTATATAATAAAAATATAATAGTGATTCTATATTTAAAATTTAAAGAGTAAACTGATAAGAGTGATAATTTATATCAGGTAGATTTGATTAGATTAGCAAGCTAAATCTAAATTGATTATTAAAATAAATAGTTTTGTATTTATATTTATCTTTATTTCTTTGTGTGATTATTTAAATTCAAATTATAAAATTTGTAAATTGTTATTAATTAATAGAGAGAGAGAAAAAAATACTTTGCTTCTTATACATCATCCATATATAATTATAATTAATTACAATAAAATTTAACAACGTAACGTCTTTTGCAGTCGGCTTTTACACGTCATTTAGACATACTCTAATTTGTATATAGAATAATAGAAGTGAGAATATATTTAATAGTATAATTTTTAGTATAGTTAGAGAGAGAAAAGAGAGAAAGACAGAACCATGCACTTTTATTCAAACTAATAATAAGAGAAAAAAAAATTGTAAAGAAGGTAGATAAGATTGTTAGTATATATATATATTTTTTTATATAATTTTATATTTTATCCTTTTTTTATATGATTTAAAAAAAAATATTTTATAATATAAATATATCTAGTTGTATTTAGTAATAAATCTATAATATGAATTAACTTTTGTTATAAGTTTGGTTATTATGTTTTGAAACCCTAATGGTAGACCAGACATATACAAACAAATTTTAAATGAATTGATTAATGGAAAGAGAGATCTGCTTGACAGGAGATTTTCAAATAGAAATCAAGCGACATTTCACTCGTGTTCTATTATGTCATAGAACTCTCTTCAACCAGATTTTATGTGTTAATATTGAGTTGCTTCAGTAAAACCTTTATATGAACAGGTCCAACAAATACAAGTGTTAAGGAACTTCCAACTGTAAACCTTCTATATAATTCCTAAACTACACAAAAACCAATTTCTTTCAGAACTATCACATCTGGTATAAATTCAGTTATAAAAAACCTTGATATACAATTAGCTTCAACACTACAATTTATTATAAATAAATTAACTGCTAAATATAACTATACATTTATCGACTCAAATAAAAAAATCATTAACTATTTAATGAACAATTGGACAAACATTGAAACAGTACACACATTTGATTTTGAGGACCTATATTCTAAAATAAATTTAAGAGATCTAAATAACAAAATAACCAATTTATTTAATGAATTTATTAATGACAAAACTTTCTACATTAAAATTATTCATAACAGATATAAAACAATTAAATTAGATCTTAAAACAGCAAAAACTATACTAGAAACATTTTTAAATTTTAACTATATAGAATTTAAAAATAAAATATATATTCAATCAGAAGGCGTTCCTATGGGAACTTCATCAAGTCCTTTATTAGCTAATCTAATACTCTTCTGGTACGAAAGAGAATACTTTCTACAAAATAATGTTAATTGGCAAATGTTCCGTTATGTAGATGACATTATTATATTTAATAACCCAGAGTTTAAAAACATAATACCTGAAATATATCCTAAATACTTGAAACTTAAGAACAATGAAAAAATTAATAGAAACAAAAAAGTTAACTTTTTAGACCTAAATATAGACCTTACAAATAATGCTATTAGAATTTATAAAAAAAAGTAATTATAATTTCAACATTATAAAATACTGTGATATAAATTCTAATATATCATTGAATTGCTGTAAAGGTATATATTTTGGTCAGTTTCTAAGATTTTATAGAATAAATAATATATTAGAAAATTTCATAGAAGATCTTAAAAATTTAAACATGGAATTTATTAAAAACAAATTTAGTATTAGACAAGTAAAATATTTTAACAGTATATCAATTATAAAATATTAAAAAAAAAAAATGGAAGTATCCATTTATTGAATCAACTTTCTATAATTTCCCTCAATAATAACTAATACAAATTCATAATCTTTAACAGTTGATTAAACTTAAATTATATAACTAATTTGAAGATTTTCCACAAGATTTTTAAAGTGATATTGTATGGAATTAATTTTGTTTAATCTCCAATTTCTGGGGAGGAAAATGGAAATTAAATAAAAATGAATTTTCAAAAATAATAGCTTTATTAATCATCTAATAATTTGCCTTTTTAAAGGAATATTGAAAGATAAATAATGGTTAAATCAGTTATATTAACATAACTAACTGTAAAGATTATAAAGTTTGGCTTTCTTCCCTTAACCATTTTCTTTTTTCTTTAGCTGTCTTATTGTTCTAAAAAATTTCTGAATAAGCACTCTAATTTTGAAGGAACGACATGTGTTCCCCCCCCCCCCCCCCCGCAACAGATGTCAGCCAAAAATAGTTGTTTACAGAGGAGGACGTCGCGGACGAGGTAGGTTTACAGTTGGAAGTTCCTTAACACTTGTATTTGTTGGACCTGTTCATATAAATGTTTCACTGAAGTAACTTAATATTAACACATAAAATCTGGTTGAAGAGAGTTCTATGACATAATAGAACAGGAGTGAAATGTCGCTTGATTTCTATTTGAAAATCTCCGGTCAAGCAGATCTCTCTTTCCATTAATCAATTCATTTAAAATTTGTTTGTATATGTCTGGTCTACCATTAGAGTTTCAAAACATAATAACCAAACTTATAACAAAAGTTAATTCATATTATAGATTTATTACTAAATACAACTAGATATATTTATATTATAAAATAGTTTTTTTTAATCTTATAAAAAAAGGATAAAATATAAAATTATATAAAAAAATATATATATATACTAACAATCTTATCTACCTTCTTTGCAATTTTTTTTTCTCCTATTATTAGTTTGAATAAAAGTGCATGGTTCTGTCTTTCTCTCTTTTCTCTCTCTATAACTACTAAAAATTATACTATTAAATATATTCTCACTTCTATTATTCTATATACAAATTAGAGTATGTCTAAATGACGTGTAAAAGCCGACTGCAAAAGACGTTACGTTGTTAAATTTTATTGTTAATAATTATAAATATATATGGATGATGTATAAGAAGCAAAGGATTTTTTTCTCTCTCTCTATTAATTAATAACAATTTACAAATTTTATAATTTGAATTTAAATAATCACAAAGATATAAAGATAAATTTAAACACAAAACTATTTATTTTAATAATTAATTTAGATTTAGCTTGCTAATCTAATCAAATCTACTTGATATAAATTATCATTCTTATCAGTTTACTCTTTAAATTTTAAATATAGAATCACTATTATATTTTTATTATATAGTTTTTACACTATATATATATATTATGCACAAATTAGGGCACCTTTAAATGAACCTTCAATAAAAAAGCTCCTTGGTTATGGAGTGCATAGCATGAACAAGCATTCCAAACACTTGAAAATGCACTTATTTCACAACCTGTACTTTATATACATGACCCATCGAAACCATGTCAATTATTCACAAATGCATCAAGTCTAGGAGTAGCAGGAGGCTTATCTTTCAAATAAACTCCATCCATATGAACATAAACCTACTGCCTTAGAAATTTAAACATTAGCTATCATCATTTCAGTACAAATATTTCACACATATCTACATAACAAACATTATACATTGCACAAAATCACCTACCTTTAAATGGATCAAAATTTTAAAACCCACATGGTAGTATATTTAGGTGGTCCTTAATTTTATATCAATATATCTTTGACATAAACATATTAAAGTATTAAATAATATAGAAGCAAACATGTGCTATCAAGAGCACATCAAGTGCTATCCCCCGCCCTACGTACAGGGCGAAACACTACTGCCACAAAAATTTAACAGTAGATGATTATTCTTTGTGCTTTACAATAGATACAGGAAGTCCAGTTACGTTAATACCTAAATATATTTATAAGAATTATTGGCAAGGTAAAACATTATTTCCAACCAATTTAAGAATAAAATCCTTTTGTGGTAAATCAATAGAGATTATAGGTCAAATAAATGTTTTTGTAAAAGAAGCCAACCAATATTTACGATTAATAAGTGTAATTGAAAAAATCCAGGTAATTTTATTAGGAAGGGAATGGCTTAAACAGTTAAAACTTGATTATTCTAGATTGTTTAGCATTAAAATTTTAAATAATGAATCTAATAGAAATAGTTTGATGGATCGGTAGGCAGATTTGTTTAACAAAGATTTGGGCTGTCTAAAAGATGTTAGAATAAATTTTAATTTAAAAAAGGATGTGACTCCTGTGTTTTGTAAGGCCAGAAGTTTACCTTTCTCTTTAAAAAACAAAGTATAGAATGCCATTTTTCGTTTAGTAAATTCTGGCATTTTAGAACCGATAGTTCATGCGAATTGGGCCGCTCCAATAGTACCGGTATTAAAAATGGATGGTAGTGTAAGGATATGTGGTGATTTTAGATGTACAGCTAATAAAGCAATAGAATTAGATAGGTATCCCTTTCCATCGATCGATGAAATCTATTCAAAATTATCTAAAAGCACCGTACTTTCGACTCTAGACCTATCACAGGTTTACTCACAAGTGATGTTAGCAGAAGAAGCCAAAGCTGTTGTCAATATAAACACAACAAAGGGGTTGTTTTCTTATAAAAGACTACCATATAGTGTAGCGGTAGCATCAAATAAATTTCAGAGGATTTTTGAAGGTCTATTTGCTGATTTGCCAGGTGTGGTGATATTTTGGTTGCAGGAAAAGACTTTGAATATCATGAACAAAAGTTGGGTCTAGTGTTTAGAGGATTGCTAGAAAAAGGTTTGAAGTTAAACAGAGATAAATGTAAATTTAAAATAGATTCGGTGGAATATTTAGGGTTTAAAATTGATAAATATGGACTGCATCCCTTAGAAAATAAAATTAAAGCAATGATAGAGGCGCCTGAACCTAAAATATGTTTCGCAATTGAGATCTTTCATAGGACTCTTAATTTTTTATTCTAGATTCATAAAGAATATAGCAAACATGTTAGCGTCATTCTAACAACTTTTGTATAAAAATTGTAGATGGAATTGGACGAAAGAACATCGAATGTTATTTTTAAAATGTAAATCATTATTAATTGACAAGTCTGTTTTGTCACACATTACGATGCAAACAAAGAATTGGTTCTGGCTTGTGACGCATCGATCTATGAACTAGGCGTAATTCCGAGTCATAGAAATGATAGAAAGGAAGAATGCCATATAGCCTTTGCTTCTAGAACATTAACTGAAGCGGAAAAACGGTACTTTAAACTAGAAAACGAAGCGTTGAGCATAACTTATGGCGTTGAGAAATTCAGACAATACTTACTGGGACGAAAATGTGTATTGGTCACAGACAACCGACCCTTAATTCATATATTTTCACCTCAGAAACCAATTCCCATATGTGCAGCATCCAGAATTAAAAAATGGTCCTTAAGATTAGCTGCATTTAATTATACTGTGGAATTTCGAAAAACAGTGATAATTCCAATGTTAACGCATTGAACGTTTTCCTTTAGAATCGAGTGTCAGGGAGTCTCTTGATGAAGACCAGGTACTTCTTCTCAGGAAGTAGAATGAGGTTTCGTTCTCTTTCAGGGAAATGGCATATGAGACGTCCCGAGATAAAATACTATCTATAGTATTAAGGAATTTTAGAGAAGGCAACTGTGTGGAAATTCACAAGGGTACTGAGGGAAAACCCACTAGCTCCTTATTATAAGATCAATAAGGAATTAAGTTTGGAGTTTGGTTGTCTTCAATGGCGTGAAAGAGTGGTAATTCCCAAAAAAATAAGATTTCAAATTTTAAATGACTTGGATTAAATGCACATGGGGATTGTTAAAATGAAGCTGATTGCCAGACGGTATTTTCTGGTGGTCAGGCATAGACAGTAACATCGAAGAGTTAACTAGAGAATGTAGAGTATGCCAAGAATCGGCAAGCATGCCCCCCGCTACTGTCTCGGATTGGACTTGGCCCGAAAATCCTCAAAGATATTACCAGCAAAACGATTATAAGTCATCTTGGAGAAATTTTCGCCAGATTTGTATTGCCCGAAATTTTGGTTACAGATAACGGAAGACAGTTTGTCTCCGGTGAATTCGAGCAATTTACCAAAGTGAATGGTATACAACACACTAAGACCAAACCGTATAATCCTAGTACAAATGGTTTTGCTGAGAGATATGTAAGAGAGTTTAAAAACTTTCTGAGAAAGAATTATGGGAAAGATTATTTAGAGACGTATCTTCAAAGATTCCTATTTGTTCATAGAGCATTCCCCCAAACGGTAATAAAGGAATTCCCCCACGGAACTGCTAATGAAGAGAAGTTTGAGATCAATATTCTCGAATTTAATACCAAGATAGGAAATCCGCGAGAGGTATTTCATGAGGCCGTAAGAAGGCAGAAGCAGTTTACTACAGGTTGCGAGGTTTATTTCCGCAACTATGCAACTGGACCTAAATGGAAAAAAGGTACCATTTTGAAATTATTGAGCTGTCATCACTACCTTATAAGTTGCGAGGGCCTCGTGTATAAGAGGCATATCAATTAATTGCGACCTGTGAGAAAGAAACAAGTGGAGACAAGAAATTTGATACTTCCTCGAACATCAGGAGAGAAGTCTGTAGGTGGAAGTCAGAAAGAAAGTGAAGAGTAGGTTCCAGAGGTTACATCAGGAAACAAGGAGGAGACTGCTGCTGTGCACGTGCCCTCTTGCACTCCTATACCGGGGACTGCTGCTGTGCAAGTGCCCTCCTGCAGTTATAAACCGGACACTGCCGCTGTGCAAGTGCCCGTCCGCAGTCCTAGACCTCAGAGAGCTAGGAAACCCCTAGACCGACTGAAATATTATTAAGAGGGGAGATGTGTTGTGTATGTAAATAGATGAATATTATTTGCATTCTTTAAAGTCTCATTATGTAAAAATATATGTGTATATAAATTGTACATTTGTTGTTGGCCAAACGAAAAGAATAAGAGCTAAATAAAGGGTCATGGTCAAGTTTGAGTTGTTGTACGACACAACCTTAACGACATCCATCCTTACCTCACTGAAGACACAAAATTTGCCTGTTTTGCAGATTATATAGCCATATGGCACACAAGTAGAAGTATAAAATATCAGAAAAAATACTGAACACATCAATGAGAACACTGGAGAAGTGGGCAATGAAACTGTTAGGATTTTATAAGTTGTTTTTTCCTAGATTAGTTTATTTATATTTTGACCAGATGACTGGACGATTTTACATGTATATAAATTGGTTTTTAATGATGTAAATTGGTTAGTCATGACAGGAAATTAAAAGTGTTGATTTTCTTAGAGGTGTTAGTGTTTACTCTGCTCGATTGTAGAATAGGGAAGAATTGGATTCCTAACAGGTTATGGGCCCAGCACGCTTCCACTGCGCCGTAGAGAGAAATTAGAAGTTTAGGCTAAAGAAGTGTAGCTGAAGCTGAAGTCTAAAGAAGTGAAGCTAAAGTTTGAAAAGGTAGAGTTTAAAGAAGTGAAGATAGGGTTTGAATAAGTAGTGTTTGAAGAAGTGAAGGTGACGTTTTAATAAGAAGAAGTAGAAAGTTTAAAGAAGAAGAAGAAGAAAATATTTAAGTTATTTTTTGTCAGATTTGCATAACTGGAAATATTGATGGCTGACGAGTTCAGAATACCTAAACTAGATGGAAATAATTATTATTCCTGGGCTATAAGAACTAAATCTATTTTGATCCAGAAGGATATATGGGATGCGATTGAACCTGGCTTTCCTTGTGAAACTTCAGAAAAACAGAAGCGGAAAGATAGTTTGGCATTATCTTTCATATTACTAGCAGTTGAGGATTCATTCCTAGATGATATCGGTGATTGCAAGCGAGCGATTGATGCTTGGCAGATACTGGAGGATATCCACACAAATAATGGCTTGCTGCACATATTACAGTTACTGAGAGAATTTTTCAATATTGTCAAAAGAAATGACGAAGACATGATGGAATATTTCGCGAGAATAATGGAATGTCATAGAAAATTAGCAAAGTGCCACCATGGATTTGGGGATGGCGAATTAGCTTTGATTATGCTATTGGGATTACCAAAGAGTTACGAGCCGCTGATTCTCAGTTTAGAACAGCAAGAAGAGAAGCTATCTACTAGTGTGGTAAAATCCAAGTTACTTTTAGAATAAAAAGACAGAAACAGCGTCAAATTCCTCAAGAAGATCCTAATTGCGCTTTTGCGGTAAGAAGAAAAGAGGATACATGCAAATCACCATGTCAAGAGCGAAAAAAATTTGAATATGATCAACCAAGAATTTATCATAATACGTGGACGGAAGGGAAAATTATAACTACCCGAGGCAGATAAGGTGTTTCAGTTGTGGCAAATTAGGGCACATAGCTAGGAATTGCAGATTTGCCAGCTCCTCAAGGAGAATTAGCGAAGGTATGCTGAAACAAGGTACGCTAAACCTGACTCATAAGGTCCTATTTGCGAACGGCTTTGAAGACAATAATTCGCGGAATATCTGGTTTCTGGACAGTGGAGCTACTGAACATATGACGTCGAACAGACTGAAATTGACGAACACAAAAAGTATTTCAATTTCAGTAGAAATGGCTAACAATGAGAAAATAAAAGTATCAGAGATGGGTGATGTAACAATCAAACTCGGTCACGAATATGGAGGTGAAACCTTGTTCTTGGAAAACGTTTTATACGTTCCTGAGTTAGACGGAAATATTTTGTCTGTTGGAAGGATTGAGGAAAGAGGAAACAAGGTATTATTCCAGAATGGCAAGGCCTCTGTTTTTGGAAGTGATGGCGGGTTAATTTTGAAATCTAATAGAAGAGGAAGAATCTATACAGTGGAAGAACTAAAGAAGGAAGATGAAGGGGAATACCAAAATGAAGCTGCGATCCCAAGAGGATATTCAGGGACTGATGGGGGAACAATATCGGTAGAGAAAGATCTGAATAACTTAGAACGAAGAGAGGATGGAGAGCAGGCCTATGAAGACGAAGCACTGAGGAGAGAAGACAAAGGCCAGAATGAAACTATAATCCCAAGAAGATCTTCAAGAATTGCGGCTAGGCAGAAGGAGTATTGTAGATCAGCCTTCCACCGTGGGATAGTTGAACATAAGAGCCATCAAGATGAAATGCCGTCATCATACGAGGAGGCGCTTAATATGCCCAAAGCACAAAATCGGCTGAGGTCTATAGTATTGCGATTTCACCGCCACTCTGTGTTGTGACGACGATCTAAATTCTATAGAGGTAGTCACTCACCTCTATTCTTGGTCGGCGGGGTTGAAGGTTCAAAAATTAAGGCGTCGCTGTTTATAACACTTTTAAAATATACGACGAAAACAGGAGGGAAAATTATATTTATTACAATTTAAGAAAATAAGTAAAGTATTATTTAATTAATTATATATTTAAATATTTACACTAAAAGAATCGGAGATCAGGGCAAATTCTAGCGTTCGAAAGTTGTTTTCAAGTTCTTCTGTTATTGTTTTCTCATTTTTGCCGCTGCATCCCCGTAGCCGCTTCCGCCGGCCTCCCATTGGCTGCTTCGGACGTCTTCTTTTCCAACAATATAATGTGAAATGGCATCACTTCGGGAACACAGAGTATGGGATGTTGACTTGCCAAATGGTGTTAAACGAAGACCTAACCAGGATCTTGACCACTCTAGGCCTCCGATGAGGGTATGAAAACAACTTTAAAATGGGGGGCATTGTTAGGATTTTATAAGTTGTTTTTTCCTAGATTAGTTTATTTATATTTTGACCAGATGACTGGACGATTTAACATGTATATAAATTGGTTTTTAATGATGTAAATTGGTTAGTCATAACAGGAAATTAAAAGTGTTGATTTTCTTAGAGGTGTTAGTGTTTACTCTGCTCGATTGTAGAATAGGGAAGAATTGGATTCCTAACAGAAACTCAAAATGGCCATAAACCCAATAAAAACAAACCTATGCGTCTTCTCCACTGACAGGAAGAAAAGCATAAATATAACCCCAAAATAAGCATAAACAATCAAATAATTGATAAATTGAATCTCCAAAATACCTAGGTGTGAAACTTGATGAGGAATTGCGATTTACAGAACACATAATTAGCACCTCAAATAGACCTACCAGAAACCTAAACATTCTGAGAAGGCTATGTGGAACAAATTGGGAAGCAAAACCCAGAATTCTCAGAACAACCTATATCACCTTAATAAGGCCGATAATGGAATATGCAACACTCGTCTGGGCTCCCTCAAGCTTATCACTAAAAGGAAGAGTAGACAGTGTTCAAGCAAAAGCGGCCAAAATAATCACTGGTGCTGTTTCATCCACCAACAAAGAGAAAATTCAGAGAGAATGTGGTCTAGACCTACTCGAAAGCAGAAGACAATTAAAAAACAATAAAATTCACCAATAGCTTAAAAAGTAGAGAAATCGAACACATATTCCATAGAACCTATTTAAACTAGACACAAAAAGAAAGACTCAAAAGATCTTCAAAACTTCAGTACGACAACAATATTAGAAAGGGCATAAATATGAAACATAATGAATATCAAATTCAATAAGAACAAATATTTCCTACCCCATTGCAATCAAATGTTATCATTAATCTTAACCTGAATGAACCCTGCAATAAAAAAGAGAACAAAAACATACTTAAAAAGAAAGGACTTGACACAATTGGTTTATGCAATCAGAGAAATTATTCAACAGCATATACAGATGGATCATCAGACCTTACCCTGAGTAATGCAGGGGCCTGAATTAACATAATACTGCAAAATAGAAAACACATCAAAATCAAAGAAAGAGAAGGAAAGATATCGTCAAACTTCACTTGTGAACTGACAGCTATCTGGAAAGCTCTTGATTTATGCCTTAACCAACCATCCCTGCATCAAGCAGAAGGAATTTTAATATACAGCGACTCCATATCCGCTCTAGAAGCAATTCAGAAGGGCAATACTATAATCACACAGAAAATACACTCGTTACTTACCCAACTGGAATCATTGGAGAATAACTGCATTCAATGGATTCCTGCCCGTGTTGGGATCGGGGGTAATGAAAGGGCAGTTTAATTGGAAAAGGAAGCCAAAGGGTTTTCCAAAGGAAAGAACAAATATCATTATTTGGCGTTAAAGCTTTTGTAAAATACAAGTTAAATAAACAAAAAATAAGAAAGATCAAAATGTGAAATAAACTCGGAGAGAAAAATGACTAAACTATAACAAGATTTAGAACAAAACATTATAAAGGAATGACAATACATCCAGATGGCACAAGAACCTATAGGACATGCAACAACTGTCCTGGTGTGGAACTAACACCTACCCACATATTCTCATGCCCGCAGCCTTGCAGAAAATTGACATAGACCCAGAGCAGCAGCTTTATACATCCAAGATAGAGGACATTGCTGCTGCTGTTGTGATAGAGATGCATGGAGACATCTGAGGCTCTTTATTGGACACGACAAAAACAACAACGACATTCCAGAGTAAAATAAATCATCAGAGATAGATACATATTTTACAAATGAATTGAAATAAATATAATCGATACTGAGAGAGAGTTGAATTTTAAAAAATTAGAAATTTATTATCTTCGAAATTTAAATAGCTGTGAGGATTCCAGCAAACCGCATCTAAAATATATATTATTTTTTTTGCTACATGTTTTAATTTGCATATACCTATTTTACATATCTCAGATTGTATTTAAAAATCGTCAACCAATTCTTCGAACTTTTGGCGAAATGGTGTTTTATCAATTTATCATTTGATATTATCAGGATTCTTTCCTGGTATTCAAAAAGGAAAAATACGTGTCGATCAGTTATATTTTTCAATTTATTAAACAATTTGGCCGCTGAATCTCTGATTTGGTAGAGCGCCATCTAGCGAATAAAATTGTAACTAAAATCAATTCCAAAAAATTCCCATTGCATCCTGAACACAATGGTGGTTACCGCATTGCTCTAGCGCAAATAATCGCGGAGTTATCAACTTTTAAAGTTGTGCGGGACTTTTGGATCACCCTGTATATAATGTTTAATTAATAATTATTAGAATCAGTTTCATTAATAACTCTAAGCAAAGTCAACATATTTAGGAGCATTTTAAACAACTAAAAATATTGAATATAGTTTTTATTATAAGAAAGAAGGGCTTTAAAATGGAAATAGCGATATTTGACATCAATTTTAAATCAAATGAATTATCAATAAACAATTTCGTATCTTCTTTTCTTTTCCTCTTTGTTTCCTCTGATTTTATCTTGATCAACTCAATATATGAATTTGTCAGAGTTATTTTAAAATTTTCCATTGCATTGATTATTGTTGTTTGCGACACTTCTAGATTTTAAATATCTTTCAATTCATCTCTTAATTTTTTTAAAGTTATACTAGAATTATTTTGTAAAGGGTTTTCACTTTCAAAATAGACTATTTTAATTTATATTTAGACATTTTTCATTTTAATTTAGACACTTATATTTTAATTTAGACATTTTCAATTTTAATTTAGATATTTTTCATTTCAATTTAGACATTTTTACATTTTAATTTTAATTTAGACACTTGGACTTTTCTATAAATTATTTTTTTCAAAAAAATTATGTGCTTCAAAAATATATTTAAACGCATATAACAAAATTTATATACGTTCATAAATCTAAATATAGGTGAAATGGATGTTTTCTAAAATCGTTTTAACAAATGTTCGTTAGGCAAACTTTTACTCGAGTAAAAACCGAGCGAAGCGGAGTACATTTGCTAAATACAGTTATTTACAAATGTTCGATTGTGGCAAGATACTATTCGTTCAACTTCAAATTACCGATTGGACCAATTAATATTGATTTTATTCAACTTATCGAGTGTTTTTCAAGGGACCTGGAAAAATTTCAAATTATCGAGAGTATAGACAAGTATAGATTCAGTAGGGATTGGATGTTTGCTAGAATCGTTTTTACAAATTTTCGTCAAGCAAATCTTTACTCGGGTAAAAACCGGGCGAAGCCGGGAACATATATATGTGATAATCTGTATAAAGGAATATGTAACCCCATCACAATCTATGTACAATGTATCGTCAAAAGGTTTAATAAAAGTTAGGCCTCTCGAGAAGGGAAAGAACAATTAACAGGATTGCATCATCCAGGAAGTAAAGGTCACTGCCCTGGACCCATAAAACTGAAGTTCAAAGGCCTTTTTCCTCCTGGAGGATTGCGATCATGGCGACAATGGAGGTACTGAGCCAATCACATTTAAGCATGACAAATCAACAACCAATCACATTTAGGCATGACAAATCAACAACCAATCACCTTTAAGCATGAAAAATTGATACCGAATCATCAGAGAGCACGTGGACGGATATCCACCAATGAGAAGTCGAGAGAGTTGATGTCGATGATCTCGGACAAGAAGTAAAAGAGAAGGTAGGTGACCGTGCTACGAGCTAGGTGTGCTCAACATAGGCTCCAACCAAGGTAGTGTGCGCTCCATCATGTGAAAGGCCAAATACCTCCAATCATCCTTCCCTCTCTCAAAAGGTCTTATTTCTACCCCATCCAGGTGTGCTCGTTGTACCCCTGTGGAAAACCTTTTTATCTTTCGACCAAGACTGCGCCATCAATCATCAATCCAATCATATCCATACAACCACACAATTCGACAGGATTCTACAGTTAGTCCACAGCAATCCCACAGTAAGTCGACAGGATTCGACATTGAGTCACAGGATTCGACAGAGAGTCAACAGGATTCGACATTGAGTTGATATTTAATTCTAATATATATATATATGTGTCATAATATATGCTCTTCCAGGATTAATAAAACAAATCTACAGTCGACTAGAGAGAGAGAGAGAGAGAACGCAGCTAAGGCCGGTCACTTGATATAGCAGTCACATTCCAAGGGGGCGACCGCAGGGCCTTTTCTTGGAACCTCAGTTCTATGTTTACAAAGTCGGGGGGGTGGTGGACACACAAGACGTGCATTTCCGCGGTGGCAGCCCGCTAGCGCTCCCTCTCTCCCTCGGTTTGCTGGGTTCCATCTTCCAAACGTGTTGTTTCCTTATTTCTCACTCACCACATTATTATCACTATAGTGCCACATATATATATATATATATATATATATATATATATATATATATATAGTGGAATTAAATATAATTTATATGAAAGATAGTTGTAAATTAATGATGATTAAAAACAAATTATAAAATATTATTATTTAGGTATCAAAAGGTTTTATTTTTTATGTAACAATATAGGGTTATAGCAAGTTCACACTTTTTCCTCGGCCGTTACGCGTCATTTAAGCAGAACATAGAAAAAAAGAAGAATTAAAGATATTAGGGTAGGAAAAAGAGCAAAGACAGAACCATGTAATATTTTTATCAAACAATAAAAAATTATTAAGAGAGAAAATTTAAAATATATTTTTTTGAGTAATATTTTTTTATATGTATTTTTTGTGTGGAAAACACTTTTAATAATATAAAAATTTTATTGAAAGATGGAGTCAAATATTTCGTGTTGTTTTAATGGAAACCATAATGGTTCGACCAGGATGGAAAGAGATTGGTACCGGGCCGGGACTTGTCAAAGATAAACCCGGCGGGAGTTTCGTCCCTGCTGCCTTAATCGCCTACCAATCTCTTCGACCAATGAATAATCGGATTAAATTAAAAGAAAGAGTGAAAAAAGTTTTAAAATTTATAAAATTTTTATTTTGTTGTGGGTGGTTGGAATTATGACACTGTGTGTATGTTAGTTTTTATATGTGTGTGTTGTATGTGTATTTGTTTGTGTGTGTGTGTGTTTATGTGCATTTTCCAAAGATTAAGTGTGTTTATATATTCTTGTGTGTGTGTGACCTTTCCTCATTGCAATCAGAAATAAGGGTTTTCTTGAAATGAGCAATTATGTGTGAATATTTCATGTGTACTCTTAATAATTAATATATATGTCCAATGACAATTTTCAAGCCGTTCGTATTATAATCAACAAATTTTAATAAGGTGTATATCTATATATTCTGAGATCAAAGAACTTGCGCATAAAATTAAATCCAAAACACAAAAACCTCTCGCAATCAGTATCTTTTATACTGATTGCGAGAAGTTTTTTGTCTTTTGGATTTAATATCTATATATATATAAATGAATGTATGTGTGTGTGTGTGTCCTTTATGCCTGACCAAACCACTCATTGGAACGCCATGAAACTTTGGGAAGTTATTTAGTATAGTACTGGGAAGGTTTCTGAAAAATAATTTCATGAATATCTTGAATATCCTTAAAGTTATTTGCAGATTTGTATATTTAACTCGCAAGCAGCGTCACCATTGCGACGGAGATAGGCTTAGTAGGGAAGTCTGCTTCACGCCTGATGACTTTGGGTCTTTCAAGGCTAATATATTAAGTAAAACTAATTCAAATATTATTTTTTTATAATGGCTATCTCCTTGAGGTTACAGATTTAAAAGTTTATTTTCTAATTTTAGATTGTATAAGAAACATATTTTATTTCAAGTATTGTACTTTATTTTAAAATGTTTAAATAATTGTGCAAGACGATATATACGATATATAAAAATCAAAAGAAATAATGAGTATCGTTTAAATATAAAATTCGAAAAAATATAAATGCGATACTAAAAATTACATAACTTATATAGAAGCTTTTGCATAGTTTCGTCCTGTAAGCATACCAACTTAATAAAAGTTTCCTGTTTTCCCTTTGAATTTGCTTGATACGAACCTCTATTCATTTTTGAATTAGTAGAAATCAGACGATAACCATAGGTCATAGCCATTCAAAAGTTGGTTTAGGTCGTCAATCCTTTGCGAACAAATGGAAATATCCACGCTGGCGCTCTCTCCGCAGATTTTTAAAATGATATCCCGTGTCGTTTTTTTTTTATTTGAGAGCCACCCCTCGCTTGAAGCAAATCCTTTAATCCCAAGAGACTGCGCGAAAGACTTGAACATGAAACCGCCGACGGAACCTTAGGCAAGATACTATTCCCTTAACTTCCAATTACCGAGGGAACCAATTAATATTGATTTTTATCAACTTATCGAGTATTTTCAAAGGGACCGGGAAAAAATGTTCACTTTATCGATAGATTCGTTAGACAAACCTTTACTCGGGTAAAACCCGGGCGAAGCCGGGTACATCCGCTTGTTTATAATAAAACCTACCAATATGTTTCTTTTTTAAAAATTAAATTATGAGTACATTTGAAAACCCATGCAAATAGCAAGTCTATTATAATATTACTACTGGCTGATCGAACAAAACCAGTAATAACAATGTTATCCAAATTTAATCTTTCATCAATTACCTTCAGATATATTAATTAATAACTATAACATTGGACTGATCGATTAAAGAATTATATTTCTTTCTTCTAATAGTCATGTATTTTAGGGCCAAATAATTTAAACTAAAGAAAACCTAGAAATTTCAATTTTTTTCGTTAGTGAAAGAGAGAATAAAAAAAGGGGGGGGGGATATTTTAAACTGAAGAACTGAACAAAGAAATGAAAAATTTGGGGATTATAGACCTGATTTATAAGGTAGTAGGAATAAATCAAATTAAAATATTTGTGTGTGACTCTTTGGCGTTAGTGTCGATAGACTAAGGCCAAAGATCGAAATACTATAATTGGTTGGTAAAAGATGGTAATTAAATTGTCATAGAAAATTCATATCAAAATACTTATTTCCAGGGTTAAGTATGAAATGAATTAAAACTAAAATTGAGATTGGGAGAAAGAATAAAGAAAATTTAAAAATGTTTGTTGTTGTTGTTGTTGTGGTAGGAGATATGTGGGAGATAGAGTGTGTGTATGCCTTTATGCGCATGTGTGTTTATTGTCCATTACAGTATTTGTGACTAAAGAAAAGTATCAATTGGATTATAGACCTGAATTATAAGGTAGTAGGGATTAATTAAATTAAAATATTTGTGTGTGACTCTTTGGCTTTAGTGTCGATAGACTAAGGCCAAAGATCGAAATACTATAATTGGTTGGTAAAAGATGGTAATTAAATTGTCATAGAAAATTCATATCAAAATACTTATTTCCAGGGTTAAATATGAAATGAATTAAAACTAAAAGTGAGATTGGGAGAAAGAAAAGAGAAACTTTAAAAAATGTTTGTTGTTGTTGTTGTGGGAGGAGACATGTGGGAAATAGAGTGTGTGTATGTCCTTGTACGCATGTGTGTTTATTGTCCATTACAGTATTTGTGACTAAAGAAAAGTATCAATTGGATTATAGACCTGAATTATAAGGTAGTAGGGATTAATTAAATTAAAATATTTGTGTGTGACTCTTTGGCTTTAGTGTCGATAGACTAAGGCCAAAGATCGAAATACTATAATTGGTTGGTAAAAGATGGTAATTAAATTGTCATAGAAAATTCATATCAAAATACTTATTTCCAGGGTTAAATATGAAATGAATTAAAACTAAAAGTGAGATTGGGAGAAAGAAAAGAGAAACTTTAAAAAATGTTTGTTGTTGTTGTTGTGGGAGGAGACATGTGGGAAATAGAGTGTGTGTATGTCCTTGTACGCATGTGTGTTTATTGTCCATTACAGTATTTGTGACTAAAGAAAAGTATCAATTGGATTATAGACCTGAATTATAAGGTAGTAGGGATTAATTAAATTAAAATATTTGTGTGTGACTCTTTGGCTTTAGTGTCGATAGACTAAGGCCAAAGATCGAAATACTATAATTGGTTGGTAAAAGATGGTAATTAAATTGTCATAGAAAATTCATATCAAAATACTTATTTCCAGGGTTAAATATGAAATGAATTAAAACTAAAAGTGAGATTTGGAGAAAGAAAAAAGAAACTTTAAAAAATGTTTGTTGTTGTTGTTGTGGGAGGAGACATGTGGGAAATAGAGTGTGTGTATGTCCTTGTACGCATGTGTGTTTATTGTCCATTACAGTATTTGTGACTAAAAAAAAGTATCAATTGGATTATAGACCTGAATTATAAGGTAGTATGAATAAATCCAATTAAAATATTTGTGTGCGACTCTTTAGCTTTAGTGACGATAGACTAAAACGAAAGATCGAAATATTTTAATTGGTTGATAAAAGATGGTACTTAAATTGAATTAGAAAATTCAAATCAACATACTTATCTCTAGGGTTAAGTATAAAATGAATTAAAACTAAAAGTGAGATTAGGAGAATGAATAAATAAAAATTAAAAATGTTTGTTGTTGTTGTTATGGGAGGAGGCATGTGGAACATAGAAGGTGAGTGACAAGGATCATATGGTAATAAGGTTAAATTTAATTAAATAAATTATTTTTGTGACTCTTCAGTAAACATGGTTGTCTGAACGAATAGATGAGTGACCTATGTACTTTAGTGTTCTGATAAATGATGATGATGCCAATTCATAATTTTACATCTCTATATGTATTTAATTTTATTTTTATCAACTAATTGAGATATTGAATTAATTAGTTAGAGAAGGTAATAACATTAAACAACCATCGTTCCTCTTAGTGTTGAATTATTCAAATTATGGAAATTCGAGAAATTAAAAAAAAAAAATCTCAGTAACGTAAGTCGATTTTTTTTAATTGCAATACTGATTAAAGAAAAGGTATTATTTATATTATAGATTAGCTCTATAATGCATTATGAATAAATCTAAACAAATTAAATGTGTGTGATATTTTGACAATAGTACTGATAGTGACAAACAGAGGTAGGACTTCAGTCGGTTTAATGTCGAAGTTATGTCCAATTTCATAATTATTTTATTAATCTATTCATTTTTTTATTTTAGTAAGTAAAAATAACAATAAACAATAAATTTCACTAATTATAATACTGAATTAAGAAAGGTGTTAGTAGTATTCTATTCAAGGTGGTAAATTCAAATTTATTCAAATTAATTGTATAGTGTTACAGTACTTTGTGCAGATAGACATTATAGATAAAATATCTATGTTTTAGTTTTGTGATCATTGAAAGTGACAATGTTATTTCATATACATTAAAATTGAGGTCAATTTTATTTTTTTAGTTGTTTGATGATTGTATTGTTATTATATATCAGAAAAAAATATTTCAAACAATTACCATGGATTTAGTACTACCACTTATTAAATTAATTTATTGATGAATGAAAGTAATATTCGTATAACTAACACGACTTAAATTTAATCAATAATTTAATGTTAACTCATGTTTAATAATTAAATGAAAATTGATTCAAAGCTGATATTGATTTTATATAAAGACATTGACTGTAAACCTTTAATGAGAAGATATTTCAATTAGAGTATATCTATAGTTAGAAGGTATTTGTAGTATTTTAAATAATTACAACTCTCTTTAAAGCAACAAAAGAATTATTTATTGCATTTAGCAAGACAAGAAGAAAACAAAAACAAACACGGAATGCCAAAACCAAACTTCTAGGTTAGTCCCTATTCCAATTCTAGCTTTCACACAGAGTATTCAAAAATAAAATACGACAATCCCTCCCCTGTGTGGAAGCTTCTATCAAACAAGTCCGAGAGAGTTTATACAGTTTTTAAGTTTCTCCTCGGGAAGACTCTTTGTTAATAGGTCCGCTTCCATTTCGTCACTCCTAACAAATTCAAGGTCGATTGTTCCTTCTTCCACAGCATCTTTTATAAAATACAATTTCGGTTCATATGTTTTGTCCGGGAAGTTATTTTTTCAGATTTAATCCACTTGATAGCAGATTGACTATCTGTTTTAAGCGTTGTAGGAAAGTTCGCATCCTTACATAGTTCTTCTAAAAGTCTTTTAATCCATTTTACTTCGCAGATCCCTTCGCATATCGAAATCAGTTCGGCTTCGCATGTAGACAGAGCCACCAAACTTTGTTTCTTGCTTCTCCAACTGATCAGGTTGTTTCCCAGTTTAACTGTGTATCCAGAATAAGACTTTGCGTCACTTCTTGAACACCAGCTTGCATCTGTGCTGACAAGAATGCTATTTTCTGATAGCTTGTATCTTAACATTTCATCTCTGGTGCCCTTCAGGTATCTATATATTCTCTTAACTCCTGTTAAATGTACTTCTCTTGCATCATTGCAAAATCGGGATAAATTGCTCACATTAAAAGAAATATCTGGACGAGTTCCGGTTGCCAAATACATCAGGGATCCGATCATCTCTTGATACAATGTCCTGTCTACTGGTTTGAAGTCTTGACATTCATCAAAACTTGGGTCTCTATCTCCCGGAGTTTGTACAATGTTACATTCTTCGAGTGCAAATTTCTTCAATATTTTATCGATATAATGGGCTTGTGATAGATCAAAACCGTATTCTGTTTTCTTTATCTCTATACCAATGAAAGGTTCATTCTCCCCTTTTTCTTTTAAAGAAACAAATCTTCCTATCTCTGATGCTAGTTTTTCATTAAAGGTTTAATCCGTTCCGGCTATTATTAGATCATCCACGTATAAACCCAATATTCCTTATTCCTTTCCTTTTCTAAAAGTGTACACACATGGATCATATTGCGATCTTTCCATTCCCAGTTGTATCAGTATCTCGTTGATATTTTTATTCCAACAATGTCCCTATTGTGGAAGTCCATATATACTTTTCAACAATTTGCAAACTTTGTCTTCTTCACCTTTTTCGACAAATCCTTCCGGCTGTTTCATAAAAATAGTTTCTTTCAATTCTCCGTAAAGGTAAGCGGACTTCACATCATACGATGTTATAACCAAATTCAACTGAGCTGCTAGGGCTACAATTGCACAAAGACTTTCTTTTCTGATCACTGGTAAAAGAGATTCCTCATATTCTACGCCATATTTTTTATTACAACCAATAGCAACTAATCTAGCTTTTCTTCTATAAACACCCTCACCAGGCGTACTCTTTATGCTAAAGATCCATTTGCAGTTTATGATCTTCATATTCTTTTCTCTTTGAACGAGGGTCCATACCTTATGCTTGTTAATAGAGTAAAGTTCTTCTTTCATTGCTTCGAGCCATTCATATTTATTCTCGCAGTTAAACGCCTCCTCATAATTTTCGGGAATACGTTCTTATGGTTCTAATATAAAATTCACGTCATTTCTTTCTTTAATTATTTGCGAACGTCGAACGCCTTGTTCAAGCAATTTCATTTCTTCTTCTCTCAGTTTTGCTGTGTGTTTTTGCTCTAAAACCTTTTGTGTATCTTCCTTTTTGCGACCTGACCTTACAATTCTTTCCTCGTTAGGTTCGTCTAGCGTGGGAATCGTTTCTTCATTTAGTTCTGAGGTTTCTGGACGCGTCCGAAGGTCGATTTCAATATCATTTTCCTCTTCCTTTTTATATGCAAAATGGTCGTAATTTGTGTCTTCTTGAAGATTTTTTGCATAATCAATTCCTTTCTCATTTTCGACAAATTTTACTGATCTTACTTCTATTTTCTTAGTGATTATGTCATACACTCGATAAGCCTTTCTTTTCAGAGAATAGCCTACAAAAATACCTTTTCGACTTTTAGGCATAAATTTACTTCTATGTTGTTGTGTAATGGGCCAAAACGCCAAACAACCGAATATTCTGAAATGTCGAATGGAGGGTTTTCTTCCTTTCCATTTCTCCATTGGTGTATCAAGCTTGATTGACCTATGTGGAGTACAGTTTTTGACATATGATGCAGTAGCGACTCCCTCTGCCCAGAAAGCCATGGGTAATCCTGAATCAAACAATAATGTCCTTGCTGTTTCAATTAGGGTTCGGATTTACTCTCTCCGCAACTCCGTTACTTTGTGGCGAGTAGGTGGTGGAGAGTTGGTGGTGTATTCCATTTTTAATTGAGAAATTCTTAAATCTGTGATTAGTGAACTCTGTGCCTTTATCAGTTCGCACATCCTTTATTTTCAGGTTTAGGTCATTTTCCACACTTGCCCTAAATTCTTCAAACTTCCCCAAAGTTTCATCTTTGTTTTTCAGAAAGTAGATAAAGGTTCTTCGGCTGAAGTCATCAACCAGAACAAAAAAGGATTTTTATCCACCTAGAGATTGGTATGGTATTGGACTACACAAATCCATATGCACCAATTCAAGGGGTTTGGTTGTACAGTTGGTGGTAACGGGATGGTAAGGTTGTCGAGTCAATTTTCCCATTATACAAGCTTCACATTCTGGCAAGTTCTTAAATTTAACATTAAACCCCAATACCACATTCCGTTGAATTATCTCTTTCATGTACGCTTCGTTCAAATGATTCAGTCTTCTATGCCACAAGCTGATATTGTCATTTGAGAAATCATCTTTTGTGGTCATGACATTCTCCGTCTTTTCCGAGTATTCTTCTCTGGACCTTGTTTCCATTACATACATCCTATCCTGGATTTGAGCCTCTGCAATTAAATCATCCTGTTCATTCGAAATCTTTGCTCCATCTCTATTGAAAATTACAGTATTTCCTTTGTTAGTTAATTCGTATATTGATAAAAGATTAGAGCTTAAGTTAGGTACATGCAGAACTCCTTTAATTTGAACATTCTCAATTCCGTTTTCGGTAAAAGTAGAAACCTTGATATCACCTTTAGCTGTAGCATGTGTAACTTTACCTTCTTCTGTCAAATTTATCTCACTTTCATAAGGCATTACATTTTCCATCCAGTCCAAGTGTGGAGATAAGTGCGTAGTACACCCTGAGTCAAGACACCAGGTTTGTATATGACTATAATTATTTGAGGAGTTTTCAAAACCTTGATCTGTGCTGGTATTGAAAGTTTGTTCCGCAGGCTTGCTTGAAACGGTATTCGCATTATTTCTGAAATTTTGTTTGTTATAGTTTGTATTTGAATTTGTATTTCTTCTCCCATGTTGTTCTTGAGTTCGCTTATTTTTGAACCAGCAATCTTTAGCTAAATGCCCTTTTTTTTGGCAAACAAAACACTCCTTTTGTCGATTCTGTTGATAGTGATTTATTCTGTCTTTACTTCTGTAAGCCTGTTCATTTTCATCAGAATGACTCCCATTCATTTTATAATTCATTCGATCCTCTTCCTCTCTAAGTAACTGCCGAATTTCATCAAGAGTTAATTCTCTTCTAGTTCTCAGTACAACAGCGATCTTTTCCAATCTTGGATGGATACCTCGCACAACATGAAACGCTAGTTCTCTTTGGGATATTTGGTGTCCGAGTGAAGAACTTTGAGAGGCAATATTTTTGGCTCTAGCCATATATTCGTTTATGGATTCATTATTTTTCATCTTGATATTCTTAAGTTCAAGTCCAATATAAATGATCTTATCTTCTAGGTTGCCCGTGTAGATTTTCTTTAATTCATACCATACTTTTTTTGCTTTAGTTTCATCTAGAAACATTCCTGCTTGTTCATCTGATAGAGTTGTAACTATAATTCCAGAGGCTTCATCATTCTTTTCACTCCATATTTGCCAAGCGACTTCATCTTTTATATCAGGCTTGGGATCCGAAATTACGCATTTAAATAATTTCTTTCCACGTAAAAGTGCTCCGACATTTAAAGCCCAAATCGGATAATTAGTTCCTGTTAAAGGTTCAATTTTTGTCCTTGGCGAAAAATTGCAATCCATTTTAGCCTTGTTTTTCAACTTTTTAAAATTAAACAATATAGTTTAAAGGTAGTTTATAATTCAAAAATGTTTTTTTTTTCAATCCTTATATTTAAAACTTTCTTTTATCAATATAATTCAAATTATATTGAAAAATATTTCGAAATTTACATACCTTGATGCAGAAGAGATCATTGTTTACCGATTAGAATAAACGTATCAAACTTCTGATAAAATATTTTCGCTTTTTCTCAAGTTTTAAATTGAACCGCGCTCTGCTACCATAAATTGTAGTATTTTAAATAATTACAACTCTCTTTAAAGCAACAAAAGAATTATTTATTGCATTTAGCAAGACAAGAAGAAAACAAAAACAAACACGGAATGCCAAAACCAAACTTTTAGGTTAGTCCCTATTCCAAATCTAGCTTTCACACAGAGTATTCGAAAATAAAATACGACAGTATTCATAGAAATAAGCGACAGTTTTCAAGGGCAATAATTTCCATTTTCAAACTTATCATGGTTGTAAATTTTTTCCTCTCATTTCTAAGCCCCTCTTCATATAAATATAAAACTTTTCAAAATTAAATGAATTATAAGTTTGATTTGAAATATAATATTGACATACCTTTTAAATATTGATATGTTATCTTCTATATATAACGCTGCATTCTTCAAAATTTATTTATATTTTTGGCTGTAAGTAGTAAGTATAAATCCTTGGTCAAATTTTATAAACTAAGTTATTTTCAATAAATGAATTAATAAAAATATAAATGTAATAAATTTTAAATTGTCAAAAATATTTGAGAATCTTATTTATATTATTATTCTTCATATTATCTAAATAAAAATTATAACGATAAAAATGAAAAGTCTAGGATTGAAAATATATGTTTATATTTATTATTACGAAGGTATTTTCTGATTGATTGTATATTAAATTGTCGTATTAATTTTTTTGCTGTATCCATTGTTTAAAAAATCTTTGTTTAAATTATTAATGGTATTTATAAAGTTGTTTTTAGTGTTAATAAGTTCTAAGAAATTGTCCATAATATATGCCTCTGGTGCAATTTTTTTATATATTATATGTTGATAGATTATATTTGATTATATTAAATTTAAAGTCTTTTTTTAATTATAGATATTAATAGTTTTGGTAGTAAGATCTTTTTTGAAGATCTAAAAAGTGAACCTTTTTGTTATATTTGGTAGTTTCGTTACTTCTAAATTAAAATATTTAGGGTAGATAGAGTTAATAGATGATTGAAAGTTGTTATTATTGAATATTATTATATCATCTACGTATCTAAATATGAACCATTTTACCTTATGTTGGTTGAAAGATTCCCTTTCATAATAAAATAGTAGTAGATTGGCTAGTAAAGGACTTGAAGAGGTGCCCATATGTACTCCTTCTTTCTGTACGTAAATCGTGTTTTTAACATTGATATAGTTTAGTTTTAAAAAGATGTCTAGTAGTTTTTTTCTGCTTTTGATAGGTTTATAGGTATAGTTTTATAAAACCTATGTATTAAGGTATGTTATAAGTTTAATCATTGATGAACTCCAAAAGCAGTTGTGTAATTTGGTGATGCGACCAAGGCTCCAATACATTCCTGGTGGTGATATGGTATCCTTGAGCAAGATGAGGTCACCTTCTTTAATGTTGGGTGAGGATTTTTGTCATTTTAGGCGTTGTTGCAAATTGTTGAGGTATTCTCGATTCCAACGTTTCCAAAATACATCTTTAATTTTTTTATTTAGGCACCAGCGGTCGAGGTAGTTTATCGGAACATCATCATCAAAGATTCTGGAAGGGCAGTTAAGGGTCTCCCGATTAAGAAGTGTCCTGATATAAGAGGATTAAAATCGTCTGAATCTGAACTTAGAGGACAAATAGGTCGTGAATTTAAACAAGCTTCTATTTGAGTTGTCAGAGTACTCAGCTCTTCAAATGTGAGTATCTGAGACTTTAAGCATTTGAGAAGATGAAATTTGAAGGATTTTATTCCAGCCTCCCAGAGACCTCCGAAATTTGGGGCGGAAGGAGGTATAAAATGCCAGTTGATTCGTTCATTAGATACGAATTTTGGAATTGTTGAAGCTTTCAATATATCAAACTGCTCTTGGAGAATGTTGTTAGCTCCCCTAAAGTTGGTCCCGTTATCACTAAATATATCAGAAGGTTTTCCTCGACGAGAAATAAACCGCCTGAGAGCTGCGAGGAAAGCCGCTGAAGATAGGTCTGATACAATTTCTATATGAAATGATTTTGTGCAGAAACATACAAATAAAGCAACATATGATTTCAATTTTACTTTAGATCTTTTGATGTTTGGTTTCATCAAAAACGGTCCTGCAAAGTCGATTCCAGTTTTAGTGAACGGATTTGATTTCACAATTCGGTGCATAGGCAGATCTCCCATGATTTGCTTGGTAACTTGGCGTTTAGCCCTGAAACACACCATGCATTGGTGGATTAGCTTCTCGACCAAACTTCTGCCTGCAGGAATCCAATATCGTAATCATAGTGCTGACATGGTCAGTTGAAGACCAGAATGTAAATGATCCAGATGACACTGTCGCGCTATTAATTCCGTGATAAAATGATCTCTTGGCAATATTATTGGATGCTTTTCATCATATTGCATATTTGAATGATGTAATCTTCCTCCAACCCGTAATAGTCCAGATTCATCAATGAAAGGATTCAAAGATAAAAGCCCCGAGTTAGTTGGTAAAGATTTCTTTCGCTTGCAACAGGTAATTTCTGATTGAAATTCAGAACTTTGGATGAAACGAATGATATTGTGAATTGAACTTGTTAATTCGCTTGAAGATAGATGTCCTTTCTTTCTTTCATTGTAAGAACATTGGACATTGAATACAAATCTATAAATCCATGCTGTAATTCTTACAAGTTCGTTGATATTTGAGTATTTGAAAATGAAGTCTGGGAAAAGAAGATTAGTGGAATGAAAAACAGAGAATGTTTTTCGTCTTTCACCTGAAATTTCTTTCGGAAAATCATATTGAGTTTGAATTGGATCTTCAAAGTTCACATCCGAGAGCCAAGTTGGTCCTCGCCACCAAAGAGAGTGATCCACCAGCTCCGAAGGAGTTATACCTCTGGAAGCGCAGTCTGCAGGATTAATTTTCGAAATGACATAATGCCAGGAAGAATGTAAAGTCAATCTTTGAATTTCAGCAATCCTATTTCCGACAAATGGTTTCCAATGTCTAGATTCAGATTTAATCCAGCTGAGAACAATTTTGGAATCAGTCCATAAAAATACTCTATCAATTTTTAAGCATAAAGAATTGCGAATAGTATCATATAAAGTTGCGAGAAGAAGAGCAGCGCACAGCTCCAGCCGTAGTATGGAAATCATTTTCAGAGGAGCTACCCTCGTCTTGGAAGCAATCAGAGAAACTTTCACTTGGCCGGATTTGAAATGAGATCTTATATAAAATACTGCCGCATATGCAACTTCAGAAGAGTCACAAAAACCATGAAGTTCAACAGAAGGTAAAGCTCCCCTGCACGAGAAGTATCTAGGAATTTGATTTTTATTTAATACGGATAATTCCTTCTCGATTTTCTTCCATTGAGAGCACAAAGTATCAGGCAAGGGATCATCCCAATTCAACTTCTGTTTCCAAAGTGATTGAAGCAAAATTTTAAGACGAATAATAACTGGTGACAGCCAGCCTATAGGATCAAAGATTCTGGAGATGTGGGTCAACAAATGTATTTTAGAATTCGTTTGTTCTGGAATGTCATTAACAAGAATCTGAAAAATGTCCAAGGAAGGATTCCAACAAATACCAAGTATTTTGACACATGAATCACTCTCAAAATCCCAAAGATTATGCCTATCTTCAACCTGTTCTGATAATCCAGAAAGGACCTCTGGGACGTTTGATCTCCATTTCCTAAGAGAAAATCCGGCTGAAGAAAGAATATTATTGAATTCACGAATTTGACATGTAGCTTCTTCAATTGTGTCTGCACCAGAAAGCAGTCATCAACATAAAAATCGGTTTGTACTATTTTTGAGGCCACTGGGAAAGTTGACACCTTGTCCCTTGCAAGTTGATGTAGGGTACGCATGGCGAGATATGGCGCACAAGACAATCCATATGTCACAGTCAGTAGTCTATAATCCAATAAAGGTTCTGATGGGTTTTTTCTCCATAAAATTCTCTGGAAATCACAATCCCTAGAATCGATTCTTACTTGGCGATACATTTTCTCTATATCTCCTGAAAAAGCTATTGGGCGTGTTCGAAATCTTATCAGAATGTTGAAGATATCCTGTTGTAGTTTTGGTCCTACATGAAGAAAGTCATTTAGAGATTTGCCATTGCTAGTTTTGCAAGATGCATCAAAAACAACTCTCAATTTAGTGGTTGTGCTTTGCTCCTTAAAAACACAATGATGAGGTATATAATAACATTGTCCTGAAGGTGTATCCAGCTCATCACTGGGAATAAGCTCCATATGATTGATTAAAAGATATTCATCCATGAAATCACAATATTGTTTTTGGATACTTGGAGATTTTTGTAATTTTCTTTCAAGTGATAGAAATCGTTTCAGAGCATTGAACCTAGATTCGCCAAGAGTTGGCAATGTTCTAAATGGCAGCCCAACAGAGTATCTTCCATCTTCCAGAATTTTATGGCTATTAATATATATTTCTTCACACGAAATTTCTTCTCTGGTTAAAGATTTGGCAGAGAATACTGACTCCAGCTCCCAGAATTTTTTGAGAAAATCATCTTGTTCCTCCGACGAGGAACATATTTATATCTTGATTGGAATTTTCACCTGACAGTAATATTTTACCTGTAAGTAACCATCTCAATTTGGATCCGCACGCAGTGGGTCCAGATAAATTTTGGAATCTAACCTTCCCGTTAAATAAGCATGGAGCAAGCTCTGCTCCTATCACTAAATCAATCTGGCTAGATTTGTCAAAATTGGGGTCATCCAACAGAAGATTTTTCAAATAAGGCCAATTATCCTTTTCTATAAAGAAATTGGGCAATTCTGATGTGATCTTATCAATGACTATAGGATTGGCGTTGAATATTAGGTTTGAGAGAAATGTGGGCTAAATTGGAGAGAGACCTCACCCATTGATTGTTCTACAAGTTTGTTTCCCAAACCAAAAACTGTAGTTTTACATTCAGCAAGAGGAAGATTTAATTTCTTTCGACAGCTATTTGTTATAAGACACCTTTGAGAGCCTGTATCTATGAGGGCTCTACATGTTTGAACAACCCCGTTTTCCGATTTGACCTTTATTAAAGCCGTAGAGAGTAATATCCGATCATGACTTTTGTTGTCTGAAAAACATGAGACACTGGCATGGGTCAATGGAGATATGTCCGCAACAGGACTTAACATTTCCGGTTTGAACTGATGCAAAAGAGTATGATGTCTCTTATTACATGATTTGAAATTTTGCGTGAAGACGCATGACGATACTCTATGGTTAGATCTTAGACAGTTGTAACATAGACGATTATCTTTTACAAATGTCTATCTTTCAGGTAACATCATACCATTAAACTTAGGACATTTTAACAAAAAATGTTCACCTTTACATAAGACGCATGACTTGACTCTGCTATCTATACTAGAGCCAGAGGCAAATGTTGCTGAATGAGAATGAGTGGATTTATTCATTTTGTAGAATTGTTTTGAATTTTCTTTATTCTGAAAACTCCCGAGACTTCCAGCAAATCTTTCCAGGAAAGAAATCATCTTTTCATACGATGGATATTCTTTCTCAAGCAAACTCATCTCCCATTCCTTTCTTATTGAACGATCAAGTTTTGATTGAATTATATTAATTAAAATCATATCCAATAAAGTATTACGTTCCAATCCGGGGATAGAGAGATTCTGAATGCTTTCGTTACAAGTGTCCAGGAGATCAAGTAAATCTTTAGTCGATTCTTGTTTTACATTTTTTAGATCATACAAATTTTGAATTTGTTTAAAGCCAATTCACTTTTTTTTGTCGAATCTATTGACCAAGGTTTGCCAGGCAATAGGATAATTTTCATCAGAAATATTGAACGCCCTAATATGTCTAGCGGAATTTCCTTTTAGTGCAGAATTTAAATATTGAAGTTTTTGATAATTTCCCAGTGTTGGATTTTGATCAATAGATCTAATAAAAATTTCCTTAAAACTCAGCCAATCTGAAATATCACCACTAAAGGTGGGCAATTGAAATTTAGGAAGTTCTAAATTGGTGTCACCAGAAAATGTATTTTTATTTAAATTTCCCAGCGATCTATTTATTTTTATCAAAAAAGAATTAATTTTAGACTTTGCCTCGAGAGATACCTTAAATTTTTCTTCAGCATTAATGCCGTTATATTTTACTAATTTCACATATTGATTATCAAACCTAGCTTTTAAATTTAACAAGTCTTCTTTATTTGGCATAAGTGCGTATTTATCATTGCCTTCTAAATTATATTCTACATCTGCTTTTATCAATTCTAAACTTTTAATCAGAGATTCAAAAATTAAGATTTCTGTTTCCATATTTTAAAGATTAGTATTCAAAACCTTACCTTTCTTTATTTCTATGGCTTCTAAGAACTTTCTATTTCTTCTACTTCTTTCCCGGGTTTCGGCACCAAAAAATGTTAGCACGTTTTCTTTGATGTTTCTTCTAGAAAGAACGAGCTGACTATATTCGATTTATTTCACACAACAAAAGAGAATTACACTACGATTTAATGCGATTTAGTTGTATTTAACACAAAAGAAAACAGAAGAAGAAAAAAAACAACAAAAAGAATGATGATAATTAACAATAAAATTCTATGAATATGAATTATAATTAATTAATAAAATACAATAATAATAATAAAAAATAAAACTAACATATAGATTACTATAATAATGATAATAAAAAAACATAACACTATCCTTTTGTTCTGGACTTGTTCTGACCTGATCCAGAAAATACTAGGTTCTTGAACCCAGTTTTATGAGTTCCTGGATAATAAAACCTGCTAATGATTGCTTCCTCTTTGATGACCTTTCTCTAAATCTTTCTCCCAGATTTCTAAGCCTTGTTTTTATTAAAATCTTTTAAAACATTCATTGCATGCATATTGTGGTGGGATTACATCCAGTTATGTACAAATTATGACAGATGCGCCCCCTACATGTGAAGAATTCAAGAAGGGGTAAACCTGAGTGAGTTCTGTAAAGGGAAAAAAAAATTTTGTGGGAAAATTAGTTGTGGTTATAGAGAGGCTATATACAAGCATTGGTAGTGATATAAGAGATAAAAGAGAATGGTGTTGAGGATATATAGATAGCGTATAATTAATAGAAGTCAAAAAATTTTTAATAGTAAGACATCAAAATGAATGCTATGGTACATAGTGGGAAAAAAAGAAAAGACAAGGCCTAAACGATATTCTACTCGAGATGGGGATCAAACTCGAGGGAATTCTACTAGGTCTTTTTGCGAAATCAAAAAATTAAAAATTGGAAAACATCAAAGTGAATGCTTTGTCGCATGGTGAAAAAGAAGAAAAATGCCTAACCATATTCTACTCGAGATTGAGAATGAAATCGAGGGAGTTCTATTAGGGCTTTTGAGAAATAAAAAATAAAATAAGTTGGAAGAAATCAAAGTGAATGCTTTGTCGCATGGTGAGAAAAAAAAAAAGAAAAATGCCTAACCATATTCTACTCGAGATTGGGAATGAAATCGAGGGAGTGCTATTAGGGCTTTTGAGAAATCAAAATTGAGATAAAAAGTTGGAAGAAATCAAAGTGAATGCTTGATGCATGGTAAAAAAAAAAGAAAAGAAAAAGGCTTTTTGTAAATCAAAATAAAATATAATATCTAATTTTAAAAGAAAACCAGTGAGTTTTCGTTGATAAAAATTTGTTTATTTATTGAATTATGAACAAAATAAAAGAAGTGGTTATATAAATGGTAAATAATTGATTAAAATAAATGATAAGTATTTGAATTAGGGAAAAATGGTAAATTTGATTAAGTATTTTGATTTTAAAATAAGAAAATAATGTATATAAAAAAATGTATAGCGAGGTTCGCAAACTCGCTTCGTAAATCAATTACATGCCAAAATCTATATCACGCTCGCAATCAACTCTTTATATACCTCGTAGATTTTTTGCCTTTCCCGTGCGACACATGTGTAGAAACATGATCTTTCCCAATTGTGCTTTATATTATGTATACAGTAGACATGGGAATCTAATTAACCTTACCTGTGTATTTTGTCTTTGTGTTGTTTTTCGAGATCTCAAGGTCTGTTTTGTTTGGATATGTGCCTAGTGTAGGTAAATGTAACGTTTTTTGGAAGTCTTGGAAGAATATAAATAAGAATAGAAATGTAAAAACTCATTGGGATGTGTCGGTAACGTATTAAGACTTTTGTGAGAAAAATGTAATTAAATTGTGTTTTGTGTATAAGAGTCGATATGTAGACTCGAACTGGAATCCCAGATTGGTGACGTTAAAATTTGTAGACGGGGAAACGTGGTGACCTCAATTTATTTTCGGCCAAGAGGGGCCCGCGGGGTGGGGAATATGACCCATGTCCGGATGTGTGGGGGAGAGTATCTGAAACCGTCTTCCTCCCCTCGTGTTATTGATTTAGATTGTGTTGTAGCTGCCGGCGTCTTTGTCGTGCGACTCAACGGTCTTCATTTCCGGCTGCTAATTCTCTTGCCCGGTGCCCTAATTGTCCTCCTAATTGAATTTGCACGCCGTTTTTATGAGTTGGTTCGAGGCCCTTTAAGTTTTTCCAAGTTTTCTCCGAGAATCTCCCACAGAATATCTAGGGGTAATATAATTGCTTGGTAATATAATTGATTGTTATTTGCATATTTATCGTCGGGCGGACGTGTTTTTGCAGCGCTCCGCGAATTCCGGTAAATATTACTTCAAATTTGTTTTTAGAGTTGTTTTTGAAATTTAAAATCTTTTATACCTTACTTTTTCATATTATTATTCATATAACAACCAACTCTTAAGTATACTTAAACATTTTATATACAGCTGATTTGCATATCAGCAGACGGCGCGGCGCGACCGCTTGCCGCTTGTTAGAACAATATGGTCGATAAAATTGAAAAACGTACTGAGGAATGTAGGATTCAGCATAAGATCATCTCGGAACAAATTGCCGACACATTAAAATCAAAGTACTCATCTACAAATAAAAGCATAAATCAAAATGATCTTACAATTGTACAGGGCTTGCTAAAGCAATTAAATATATTGATGGATACAATGGGAGATATCGCTGTAATCAATGGCTCTATTTGTGATAGACTTGGAAATCTGGACGAATCAATAAAGAAAATATCTCCTTCAAGTCAATTTTATAATAGGTCATATGCTCAAGCTACGAGAGTTACTAGTGAAGACGATAAAATAGTTATGCAAAATCAAAACGTAACGGATAAAACAATAATATTTAAATCCAAGTTAAATGTTTCCCCGGCTGAAGTATTAGGCGAAGTAAATAATGGTATTAAAAAGATGAGAAATGATAGATCTAAAGTCAAAATAAATAAAATAATAAAATCAAAATCTGGCGTAATACTTAAAGTTGATTCAGGTGAAGATTTGAATACATTGATTGAAGAGTTTAAAAAGATTGATGAGGTAAATCAAAAAGCATTAATTTATGCACCAAAACCACTAGATCCTACAATTGTTCTTAAGTCAATTACTAAATCTACAGATATTAAGGAATTGCCTTCGATTTTATGCAATATGAACCCAGAGCTAGAAGGTCGAGAGAAGAAGATAAAGGTTCTGTTCGCTATGAGATCAAATACTGATGTACAGGATGTTGTTCTCCGCATTTCCCCGGCAACATACCAAATTATGAAGAAATTACAACGTATATATACAGACATACAGGTTACATATATGAAGGATAAGGTGCTTGTACGTCAATGTCAAAACTGTTTTAGTTATGGTCATAGTAAAAATTCATGTAACATCATAAAATGTAAAAATTGCGGAGACAATGACCAACATGTTAATTGTCAATCCTTGCCCAAGTGCATAAATTGCTCTACGCATCCTAAATATAGGAATAGCAATAATCATCGTTCTAATGACAAATTATGTCCTGTGTTCCTTCAACAAATGAAATATGAGATACAAAGAACATGTTATGCAGATTTAGATCATGATATTGTTACTTTGGATTAGAATAGATTTATTCTTGTTTTTTGGTCAATGTTCAAATTAAAAATTCTACAACAAAACACGCGGAAAAGCAATTTGGTTAATAATGAAATAAGGGAATTTATTTCTAAAGAAAAATATGATATGATTATAGTTCAAGAACCATATAGTATAAATAATGAAGTAATCTTTAATATGCGTTCAAAAATATATTATGCAAATATACCGGGAGTTCCAATATATACCGCAACAATCGTTACAAACCCTTTCTTATCATGTAAATTAATTAAAGAGTTTTCAAATTCATTTGCAACCACTATATCAGTACAAACTACTAAACGGCAAATTATTCTTTCAAATATTTATATACACCCTAATAAAATAGATACCTGTCATGTTCAATTCCTTGATAAATTAATTAAAAATTTTAACACAAATCCATTGATTTTAGCTGGAGATTTTAACGCTCGAAGTCAGATGTGGTTTGATAATATTATTAATCAAAACGGTAGAAGACTTCAACCTATAATTGATTTTCACAATATGCTCATACATAACAATCGAAACAAAACATGTCGAGGATTAAGTATAATAGACCTTACTATTACTAATAGTCATGCTCATGTACTTGTTAATGGATGGAAAACGTTAAATCTTTCGCAAATCACAGACCATCACGCAATCTCATTCGGCATTAGTCTGGAAACAGAAAGTTTATTACATGAAAATAATTCTACATGGTATTTTCAAGAAAAAAGAGCCAATTGGCAAAAATATGAGCAGGCAATCAATGTGTCTAGGATAAATGAGGCAATGATGAAATTAGGTAAAATAGTAAATATAAACGATATAAACTGTGTAGTTTCTCACATAACTGACATATTAATTGAAGCTGCATATGCATCTCTACGATTAAAACCAAAATATTTAAATAATAATCCATTTAATTGGTGGACGGATGAACTGGAACTTTTTAAAAATCATTTTAAATATGTTCGAAATCTATATTATCGGGGTAAACGGTCTAATAGACAGCTAGTTGATGAAAAAATGTATAAGGAAATACGAAATAAGTATATGAATATTATTGAAAAAACAAGAAATGTAAGCTGGAGGGTATTCCTGGAGGAAGTTGAAAATACATCTCCTTTTGGTAATACTTACAAAACTTTTAAACAAAAAATTTCTCCTAGGTCTTTTGATTTACCAATTCTAGATGTATCTCAAGATGTGCTCGAATCAGAAATGAAAAATCTTTTATCTTCTCTATTTCCGAATGACTGTCAATCTTCTGACACAAACTATCATAAATTAATCAGAGACAAGAGTTATACTTTTTCTAATGATAAAATCATTTATTTTGATAATATTCAAATCTGTTCAATAATTAAAAAACTTAAAAATGGCAAGGCTCCAGGAATAGATCATATAAGCAATCAGATGATCAAAACGGCAGTTCATCATATATCTCCTGTGTTAACAAAATTGTTCAATGCTTGTATGGGACTTAATTATTATCCGGAGGCCTGGAGAAAGTCAGCAGTAATGATTATAAAAAAACCTAATAAAGAAAATTATAAAGATCCGAAAGCCTACCGCCCTATAAGCCTGTCTTCTAATTTAGGTAAAATTTTTGAAAGTCTAATTCATATTGAACTTTTAAATCATATTAATAGTAATAATGTTATGCATCCTGCTCAACATGGATTTACACAAGAAAAATCAACAATCTCTGCTTTACAAGAAATAACTAAATTAAGTCTTTTGAAAAGAGAAACAGAAAATACGGCAATAGTAACAGTGGACATCAGCGGAGCTTTCGACAACGCATGGCATCCGGCAATTCTCCAACAATTGGACAAGGCAAATTTTCCAGCGGTACTTATAAAAATAATTAATTCTTACTTTGAAGACCGGAGTGTAGAGTTTAAATATACTAATGTAAAGTGTATAAAAAAGATAAATAAGGGATGTCCCCAGGGTGGTATTATTTCTCCTATTCTTTGGAATATATTACTTAATGATTTCAACTTATCTTTTAACGAAAGTTTTGCTAGAGTGATTGCTTTCGCGGACGATGTGACATTTGTGGTATGGAGTTCAAACATCTATGATCTTCAGTATAATATTACCAAATGTTTAATAAAAATCAAAGCATGGTGTGAAAAGGTAAAACTTTCACTAAGTCCAAACAAAACAGGTATACTCTATCTACATAACTATGAAAAATTGCCCATTAATTTTGATGGAAAAATAATTCAACCATCAGAAACTGTTAAAATTTTGGGAGTTATTTTTAAAAATCATAGACAAAGGAATAAGATTAATTTTGGAACACATGTTGACAATATAATTATGAAAGCTACGAAACTTAAGAATATATTATTCTCATTATGTGCACGTACTTGGGGCATTGATACTCGACGTAGATTGATCTTATATAAAGCTATGATACGCTCTACAATTAGCTATGCATCAAATATTTGGTTTCCTTTTATCACTGCAGCAAAAAGATCCAAGTTGAATTCTATACAATATCAAATTCTTATTAGATGCATTCATGCTTATAGGACTTCATCTTCTTACATCACACATATACTAGCGAAAACCCCTTTACTGTCCGATTATCTTGAATTATTACAAACAAAGTATAATATGACAAATTCTCTCACAGATCGAACACTCAAAAAACCCCTTCAAAAAGAATTAAACAAACTATATCTGGATCTAAAATTTAAGTTTTATCTTTCTCAATCTAATGAACTGTTCAAGAAATTCTTTCCAATTGCTGTCCCAAATTTCATTTCCTCTGATAAATTCACTACATTATTCTTAACTGGCAAAGGACCCTTCTTAAGTTTCCTATTCAAACTGAATGCTATCAATGATCCAACATGTGAATGCCGCTTAGATGTTGAATCACCAGAGCATCTTCTTTTATCTTGCCCTCTGACTAATCAAATTGTATGTAGATACTTTGAAACATTACCAAATTCTCTTTGTGTATATACTCTATCTTATGAGAACTTTGTTAAGTTTAGAACTATTTGTACAATAATTTACAAAACAATACTAATCCATCGTGTAAATAATTAATCATATATATATAAATAATACTAGCACAGCACAATAGTCCTTTGGACTTCGTGCTTTTGTAACAATAAATATAAATAAAAATAAATAAAAAATAAATAAAAATATAAATAAAAATAAAAATAAATAAAAATTGGCCCATAGGGAAGATGGCTTCATGGACGGAATTTCCTAAATGGGAGATGGCTTCATAGATGGAACTTCCTATATGGAAGATGGATTTTAAGACGGAAGTTCCTATATGGAAGATGGATTTTAAGACGGATTTTCCTATATGGAAGATGGATTTTAAGACGGATTTTCCTATATGGAAGATGGATTTTAAGACGGATTTTCCTATATGGAAGATGGATTTTAAGACGGATTTTCCTATATGGAAGACTGCTTCCTGCAGTTGGAACAATCGTCTGGTTGGCAGGGTATATGTTAGTCTGTGAATTATAATTGTATAGGGAGCGAGTTTGTATGGTATAATAAGAAGACATATAACAGAGATTAGGTAAAAAATGGGATATTGGCACATCTTCTTCCATGTTTTTACCATGAAATGTGGCTCTGGGGTATCTGGTTGGACTTCTATTGATTGTGGTGGGTTTGGAACAGGGTGTTTTTGTGGTTTGCCTATGTCGCATTTCTTGTTACCGTGGGGGAATTGCGTAAATCGTTTTTTGGAAAAAAATGGTAGGATCTAAATGCTTGAAAGGCTCGCTGTTTGGTGGTTTGAATTTCAACGGCTCTGCTTGAAACAATTCGGGTGTGAGGTGTTCAAACGGGAACGTGTAATTGTGTTTGTGTCGTACATGGTGTATTTTTATGGCGGGTGGTGATATATACTGGATGTTTTCTGTGTATAGTTTAAGTTTGTTGACGTGGATCGTATCAGTATCTCTTTAGAGAGGTTGGTTGAGTCTATCGATATGGACCACATTTGGTCATATGATCTCTAATATGGTGCATGGTCCTGTGAAATATGGGGCGAGTTTTCCTGTGTTGGGGTGATGATATAATTTAACTAATACCAGGTCACCTATTTCGAAGTGTGGTTGTTTGTGTCGTTGGTCATAAGTGTTTTTATCTTGTATGTGTTTGTTTTGGGTTCTTGTGTGTACGATCTTCCTAACTCTGTCGATGTCTGGATAAGGTGTGGTGTGGTCAAAGAGTTCTGGGGGTAGGACGCCAAACATCAGGTAGATGGGCGGAAAACCGGTGATAGAGTGTGGGGTACTGTTATATATAGTTGTAACTCGTTTGACCAACTTGGTCCATGCGATCTTAGGATTCTCCAAATGTAATAGCCTAAGTTTTCCTGTGAGGGTGGCGCTTAGGGGTTCACATAGACCGTTGGCTTGTGGATTATTGCTAGTTGTGAGTAACGGGTGGATACTCCTGTTAAGCAGGAAGCTCTTAAATTCTGGCGAAGTGAATGCAGGGGCTCTATCCGTAAGAAGGCGTTTCGGAGAGCCATCCTGTAATACTCGCTTGAGTACCTGTTGATAGGTGGTAATGCTGGTGGATTTGGATGGGAACGTCCATGTGTAGCGCGAAAAATGGTCGACTACAACATGGAGGTATATTTTGGTGTTGTCATATTTGGCAAATCCTGCTATGGTGTCGAGGGATAGTAGGTCAAAGGGTCCTTTGGCTTCCGGCGGCTGACCTAACTCCCCGTAAGTGGGTCCCAATGGACGTTTTGTTAACTGGCAGGTTGGGCAGGTTTTAACCTTTTGTGTAATGTCTTTTGACATGCCCTGCCAGTAATACTGAGCGGAGATGAGTCTTGTCATTTGTGATATACCTGGGTGGTTGTATTGTGTGTGTACTGTTTGTAGTAGTTGGTGGATGAGTGTTTTTGGAATTATAATTTTAGTTACACCTTTTCGGGAAACAGTATGCAGTCCATTGTGATCAATGGTCAGGCTAGAATCTCCCGATGGAGAAGGCTGATGGTTATTTATAAGGGAGGCGTCTAAGAACCCACAGAATGGGTTACGGGATAAGAGATCCGCCTCATATTGCTGTTTTCCTTTTATGTAGCGGACCTCATACTCGTAACTCGACAGCCTTAAACTCCACCTGACGGGTTTTTGATTATTTTCAGCCACTGCAATGCGTGATGGTCAGAAAATATAGTAAATTTTCTGCCCATCAAATAGATGCGAAACTTCTCCACACTCTCAACGATTGCTAAGCACTCAAGTTCAGAAATGGAATAGTTTCGTTCGTGTGAACGCAGAGTGCGGCTGAAATACTGGACTGGATATATTTTCCCATCAGGGTGAACCTGTTTGAGGATGCCTGCTATACCGAGGGTGGAGGCGTCACAATACACCTGGCATGGCAGCCCCTCTTTGTAAAGGTGTAAGATGGGGTGTTGTGTGAGGCTCTCTTTCAGGCTAATGAACGCCTTTTGGAAATTTTTATCCCAGATCCACATGACATCCTTTTTGAGAAGGTTGTTAAGTGGTGTCCGCAAGCGGGCGTACTCCGGGATGAATTTGTTATAGACGTTCACAGCGCCTAGAAAGGATTGTAGTGTTTTGCGGTTGCGTGGTTGTTGGATGGCGTGGATGATGTCTGTGTTGCGTGTGAGTGGTGTGGTAGTACCAGCTGTGATGGTGTAGCCTAGGAAATTGATAGACTGTTTACAAAATTCGCATTTTGCGTAGTTAAGTTGTAACTTCTCTACCTCGCAAAAGGCGAAAAATTGTCGCAGGTGGTTTTGATGTTCCTCCAGTGTGTTGGAAAAAATGATGAAGTCATCAAAATAATGTGCCACACAGTCAAGTCCGTGTCTCTGTAGGACCCGACTCATGGCTCTTTCGTAGATCTGAGGGAAAAGAATGATGATAATTAACAATAAAATTCTATGAATATGAATTATAATTAATTAATAAAATACAATAATAATAATAAAAAATAAAACTAACATATAGATTACTATAATAATGATAATAAAAAAACATAACACTATTCTTTTGTTCTGGACTTGTTCTGACCTGATCCAGAAAATACTAGGTTCTTGAACCCAGTTTTATGAGTTCCTGGATAATAAAACCTGCTAATGATTGCTTCCTCTTTGATGGCCTTTCTCTAAATCTTTCTCCCAGATTTCTAAGCCTTGTTTTTATTAAAATCTTTTAAAATATACATTGCATACATATTGTGGTGGGATTACATCCAGTTATGTACAAATTATGACATATATGTATGTCTTTAGTTATGTCTGTTAATCTGTTTGATAAGTTGTTAATTTTAATGTAATTTAATAGGTTTAGGAATTTTTGATTGTTTAGTTTAAATAATGTTTTTATAAATCTTTGTGTGAAGTTACTAGTATATTCTTGTTTGATATCTAAAAACTCATCAAACTGTACAAAACCTATTTGGTTAATGGTTTTAGCTCTGTGTTGTGTGTTTATCTTATGTTTTTTTTTGTATATGCAGCTAAATTTATAAATATATTTTTCATATTTTGAAAAGCCTCATAAGAAATTTATCTTTAATTGGTTTTAATAGATGATAAAATAAGGAGAAAAAGTTTCTTTAATGAACGGATCCGTTCATTAAAGAAACTTTTTTCTCCTTATTTTATCATCTATTATAACCAATTGTCACGAATCCGTTCATTAAAGATTTTTTTTTCTCCTTATTTTATCATCTATTATATATTTTTCATGTTGAGGTGTTACGTAAGTGTGGTTAAGTTCATCATTTAATCCATAAGGGTAAAGTGTGTTGTGTTCTAATTTGTTTTTGTTTTCTAGTAGTAATCTTTGTTTTTTGTTCTGACATATATCTAGTATTTCAATGTTGTAATTGTTGAATGTGTGTGTGTTGCTGTGGTGTTTCATATAGGTGCTGCCTATTGAATTTTTTGAATGGTTTCTATGTAAGTTTATTCTGATGTTAAATAGATTGCATGTTTGACTTATATAACTTAAATAACATATGTTACATGTAAATTTATAAATTTTGTTTTCCACTTTACAACCAGGTGTTTGAAGGTTATCATGGTTCTTGAATTAGGGGCAAGTTAGACATTTCTTATTCGTACATTTGTTAGCGTTTTAATACGCAAAAAGAGGGGTGCTAACCCAATTAATGGTTTGGTTTTTATTCTTAATATTTAAAATAAAGTAAAAACCTATGAAGTTTATCATTCCTACAACATCGAGTTCCATCAACTCTATTATTTTTTACTTTTTGAACCCTAAATGTATGAGTTTGAAATTTACGTATAATAGAAAAATTATAAATATTTTAGTATATATATATATATAGTATATTTTAAACTGTATAATAATGACACTTTTAGTATATGTCATATATATTCCAATTAGTTAAAGCCTATACCTTAAAAGATCCTGCCCTTCTTTTGGAATGTACACCGTTTCTGTTTGCTACCATCCCCATATTTTGTATATATGCTATATCTTTATTGATAATACCTGTAAAGCCCTATTTGTATGTAAAACTTAAAAGGTTGACGTCAAAATAAATATCCAAAGAGTGTTCGATCAGCTGGTGGCAGGGACAGAGGGGAGGACAAAGGCAACGCACAGCCCATGTGGGGTCCCGAGGGACATTCTTATAGACGACCCCCCTGTAAACAGGACAGGTTTTGGCAGGGGGTCAGCAGCAGATGTTCTAGTGTGTGGCCGTCGGCAGTCCGCTTCAGCCTGTCTCTCTCACACACTCTCTCTCTCCATCTCTCGGTGATAAGCATCCAAGTTTGTGTCATGGCCTCTGTCCCGTGGGCTGTCCCCGATCACCCTCGGTGTTAACATCCAGCCCTGCCTTTGCTTCTTGTTGTCCGCGTGTGGGAAGAGCACCAACACTCGCCTCACGATCACGACTGCCAGTTCATCCATTCGTCGGCACATTTGCAAAAATATTACAGAAAGTCGACAGGATAACTGAGGGCAGCGACATGCAGAGGATGACAGAGGCACCGGTGGTAAACGGCGCATTCGTGTGGATGCTCCTCCTACTTGCCCTCCACCTTGACGATTCAGTGGACCATCTCAAAGACGCCATGCGAGAACTAGCAGTACCTCGCACCGAGGAGGTCATCATCGCCCCCATCGACATCTCCTGCGCCACGAGCACCTTCTTCCATTGGCTCGAACAAGCATACAAGATTAATCGAGAATCCTGGCATTGCCCCGCCAACCAGCACCGACGATGTCCCATGGCAAACACCGCAAAAAGTGATCACCAATCCTCTTCACAACCCACGCCACAAGACCCATCCAAGACATTCATCTGGTAAAAGAATTTTCTTTACAGAACTTTCTTAATGTAACACTATTTCCGTTTTTTTTTTTCGCACTGAATTAACTACGCATTCGATATCCTATTTATGCCAATAACATTATTATTATAATTTCAAAAATTCATTATTTCACCTGCCCCATTACTATTTCAATTAATCAATTATATTATTCTCTATTATTATTTTGTGTGCCATTCATTAGCAATGCCGTCAGCCATCAACAGTTAATTTTTCTTTTTCTTTTAATTCGATTCGTATTCTTCATCATCTCTAGGCTTATTACACATATATTTTAACTTCAACCATCTTTCTCATCATTTTAAAACCTTCAATATATTGACAACGATAATAATATTTTTAATAGTTCAAGAAATTTCTTAATTTATATATTTTATCTATTTCATTTTTCTAATTTTATCGTTGACGTCCCCTAACCTCCCCTGCCCATACCTTCTCATGCATTGCCACTAGGGCTTCCTATTCGCCAAATATTTATTTTTTTTCATTGATTAATCCAACTGAGAAATCCCTCCTCGATATTTCATTCCCATTAGTGAGTTCAGGATACCCAGTTAGATTTTTTTTATCACCCGGCTCATCATTACCAATCATCTTTTTTTTTATTACCATTCAAGTCGGGTGAAATCATCATTGACAACAGAACAACCCTTGCAGCTACCTTCCCTTTCTTCATTCCCCAATCTCATATATTCCACTCAAGAGATTCTTGCTCGCCAGAATTTTTTTTTTATTAACTGGTTCATTATTTTTTTTATCATTTTATTTATTTTTTCATCATACAAACCGGATACCATTATTTTTGGCAGCAGTACATCTCTTGCGTTTACCTTTCCCTTTCAACATTCTTCAACCTACATACCCTGTTAGTCTGAACTAATAATGCAGACGGAACATCTTGAACGTTCTGTTAATGAGAAGAGTACCTCACTAACACAAGTTCGAACTGCATTGCAGAACTCATTAAGCTATTTCTTTGCAGAAACATACTCAGACATCCCATATACCCTCATCAACCCTCTGCGTCAACTTATCTTCTTAGTTCAACTTAATAGTTTTATGCTTTTCTTTTATTTATTTTTTCATTCAATTGGTTCAATTTTTTTTTCTCTAAGTAAATTACTTTTACGGCATTTCTAATTTTATCTTGCATATTTTCTCAATTCTATCATTTATTCTTATGTATTTTTCTTTCATCATATTATATATCTTATTGAGACGTCATCTATTTTGTCTTATTTTATTGTCTTATATTAATAATAATTTTAACTAATTTGTGCTCAAATTATTTCTTTTGAATTTATAATAAGTTTGTTAGGTCACCATTCATGTTATTTCATTTTCCCCAAACAAACCTCTATTACCGGGGGCACATTCTATCATATATTTCAAACTGTATGAAACTTTTAGTATATGTCACATATCTTCCAATTAGTTAGAGCCGATACCTTAAAGAGATCCTGCCCATTTTTTGGAATGTACACCGTTTCTGTTTTCTGTCACCCCCATATTTGGTATATATGCTATATCTTTATTAATAATACATGTAAACCCCTATTTGTATGTAACACTTAAAATGTTGACGCCAAAATAAAATTCCAAAGAGCGGTCAGCTGGGGACAGCTGGAGAGAGAGGAGGAAAATGCCAAAGCCCATGTGGGACCCCAGGGACTCTTTATAGACGACCCCTGAGAAAAGGACAGATTTTGGCAGGGGATCAGCAGATGTTCTAGAGTGTGTCAATCGAGAGGCCGTTTTTGTCTCTCTCAGTCTATCTCTCCATTTCTCGGTGAGAGGCATCCAAGTTTGTGTCATGGCCTCTACCTCTGTCCCGGGGCTGTCCACACCCAGCCCTGCCTCTGCTTCTTGTCGTCCGCGTGTGGGAAGAACATCAACACTCGCCTCACGTACACGACTGCCAGCTTATCCATACGTCGACATTTGCAACAATATTACATATATATATATAGATGGAAAATTTTTTTTTATAAATATATATATGTTAAAACTAGTTTAGATATATTGGCCTGCAGACTGATCACGTGGCAGGTACGGCCAATTGTGCTTGTAGGGGATCACGTGCAGCGGGCAGCCAATGGAGTAGAGGGATGATAGGGCATGCGCGAGAAGGTTATAAAGGACGGCGAGAAAGAAAAAAACGCATCAGTTTTTAAGGGATAGATCAGCAAAAGGAAGAGGAGTCCGTGCCCTTAGTTTTGGCCGGCAGATAAAGAAGAAGTCCAGGCCCACCTCTACAGGCAGCTGAACATCGGGAAGAAGTCCAGACCCACCTCTACAGGAAGCTGAACATCGGGAAGAAGTCCAGGCCCACCTCTACAGGAAGCCGATAATTAGGAGGCTGAGCATCAGGAAGCAGTACCAAAGGAAGCCAATCCATAGGAAGCTGACCCCGGGAAAAGGAAAGATCAGGCAATTAGGGAGTATCACCGTCGGTATAAGGTTAGTATCAGTGGCAGCCGAGAGAATCTGCATAGTAGTTAAGTTGAATCATTTGCATATCTAATCATTTCATATTCTAAAAATATCATCGTATGAAAATCAGAAATAAATGTTAATTGTTAATCTAAAAGCCTACGCCTTCTTGCTGATTTCCTCCAGATTAACACCTGCCTATCGCTACCTCTAATTTTTTTTTCTTTTTAAACTTTATCGTTTATTTTTACATTTGTTGTTAGTTATAACATTTTGTGATGAGCCGGACGCGATAGGTTTGGGGTTAAGATGGAGGATGTTAGCAGAAGGTGTAGAAAGGCGATAAGAGGCGTTTTTACCAAAGTGGTAAATGATATAAATGCAGAGTCAAAGGATCCTTCCATTGAAAAAAATAGGATATATGCAAAAAATGATAGGTTGGAATCTCTCCATTTGGAGCTGGTGGCATTAAATGAACAATGCCAGGGAATTTTATTGGCCCAAGAGGCTATTACCGATGATGAGATAAATAAAGAATTTGAGGATTGTGAGAGATATATACAAGAAAGATTTGATATAAAGCAAAGAATTTGCATGATCCGTAGTCAGGATAAAGACGAGGCTGTTTCAACTGGCAGCAGGAAGGCTAACTCACATGTAAAGCTCCCCGAACTAGAGTTAAAAACTTACGATGGTTCTTTGGAGAACTGGTTGCCTTGGTGGGCACAATTTGCCAAGGTACATGACAATGAAGATTTGTCTAGTAGTGACAAATTCTTGTACTTAAGGCAGGCAGTTTTGCATAATTCGGAGGCATATAGAGTTATAGCCAGTTACCCTGTTAGAGGAGCTAACTATAATTTGGCTGTTCAAGCCTTACAAGAGCGTTTTGGAGATCCAAATATACTAACGGAGCTTTATGTTAGGCAGCTATTAAATTTAGTCATAACAAATGTCAGGAGAGAAAATAAAAATTTGGGCAATTTATATGATGATTTATCAAGTCATTTAAGATCTTTGGAAACTCTTGGCATAGATCCTCAGTTGTCTGGTATCTTTTTATATCCTCTAGTGGAGTCATCCTTACCAACGGAGATTTTAAGGATATGGCAGAGACATCCTTAATCGGGCTATGGGCAAGAGAGAATTAAATTGGAAGACCCATTAGATAGGAATAGGGAGATCCCTGAGAGATTAAAAGCCTTAATGGATTTCTTGAAGGCAGAGGTAAAGAGTGCGCAAAGATTGAAAGTTATAGAAAAAGGCTTCAAACTAGAAGAGCCTCAAGGAAAGTCGCACTACATAGGAAAGGAAAGGAAATGGAATGGCCCTATACCTGCGACAGTATCTGGTTTGTTCAGTAGCCATAGAACAGTAAAATGTTGCTTTTGTGAGAGAACAAATCATGATAGCTGGCAATGTCGCAATATTGATCGTCTCTCGTCTGAAGACAGAGAAGAAGGATCAGGAATGCACGTTTGTGCTTCAGATGTTTGAATAATGGGCACTTTAGGCAACAGTGCAGAGCCCAACTTAGGTGTAAGAATTGTGGAAAGGGCCACTTGGACATTTTTTGTCGGGAGAGTTCATCAAAAGAAACAGGAGATCCTATAAAGGAAAAATCAACTGAACCAGCAGTACTTTTTCGAGCCAAGCATGTACTGGCCAAATTATGATGATGACCACAGTGGCTCTGTTGAGAGTTTCGAAAGCTACTAGTTGTGTAAAGCTACTTTTTGACACAGGAAGCCAATATTCTTACGTCAATAAAGCTTTGATAAAATATTTAGGACTGGAGAAAAAGGGAGAAATGGCTATAGCCAAAAGCCTGTTTGGAGGTACCAGGTTTGAAGAGGTAAAACATGGGAAATACATCCTGGATCTTGAAAGCTTGAATAACAAAAATCATGTTCAAGTTGAAGCTTTGGACCAACCTGAGATCTGCGAAAATGTACCGCCCTTACCAAAAGGAGATTGGTTAACAAAGTTGAGAGATAAAGGTGTGAGCATTGCACCAGAGAACTTTAAATCGGGGGATATAGACATTCTAATAGGCGCTGACCATCTGGGTAAACTGCTGACAGGGAGAGTTCAACAGGTTGGAGCAGACCTAACTGCGGTGGAAACAAGGTTGGGATAGACTTTGATGGGCAAGTCACCAAAATTTGATAAAAATGGGCATATAGAGCAAGCTCTGAACTTGTTCATCGTCCAAAATGATTTAAAGGGATTGTGGGATCTGGAGGTATTTATTGGGCATAAGAGATCCAATAGAAACTTGCTCCAAGGAGACCAGATATCAAGAACTAAAAGAAAGTGTTATTAAACATATACAGCGCCAGAGTGATCAAAGATACTTCGTAGGATTACCTTGGAAAATGGAGGTGTCGATCCCAAATAATTTTAATTTAGCCAAAAGGAGGTTAGAGATTGGCACCAAGAAAATGATTCAACAAAATAAGTTTCAGGAGTATGATCATGTGTTTAAAGATTGGTTAAAGGAAGGTCTCATAGAAAAGGTTAAAGAAAATCCACCTAAATTAAAGGATTACTATTTGCCCCATCGCCCTGTATACAAGAGCGAATCTAGAACGACGCCTATCCGGCCCGTGTTCGACGCTTCCTGTCAGGGACATAATGGACTCGCCTTGAATCAGTGTTTGGAAAAGGGACCTAATCTACTGGAGAGAATCCCTGAAATAATGCTTAGATTTCGAGAAAATAAGTTTGGACTTTTGGCAGACATAAGGAAGGCTTTCCAGATGATAGTGGTCAGGGAGTCTGATCGAGACTACCTCCGATTCCTTTGGTGGAGAGGGGAAAATAGTGGAGAACTGATGGCTTTTAAGCATGAAAGACTGGTGTTTGGTTTAAATTGTAGTCCTTTTTTACTGAATGCCGTAATGGAATACCATCTGCAAGAGATAAAAGGTTCTCAGGTAAAAATAGCAAAAATGTTGGCCCAGTCCCTCTACATGGACAATTGTATTGCCTCGATGGAAACAAAGCAATAAGTACAGGAGTTCCAAAGGTCTGCAATCGAGATTATGGAAAAGGCGAGAATGAACTTGAGAGAGTGGGAGTTTTCATTTGATGATAACTCGAGTGAGCAGCCTTAACGAAGGTTTTGGGTGTAGTTTGGAATAAAGGAGAAGATAGATTGAGTTGTGAAATACCCAAGAACCTGAGCCTACCTTCACGGTTAACGAAACGAGTGGTGCTGTCAGTAGTTCAGCAGATATTCGATCCACTTGGATTTTGTGCTCCGGTGCTGGTGGGACCAAAATTATTACTGCAACGTTCTTGGGGGTTGAAAATAGGATGGGACGCACCATTACCCGAAAGTATGGCTCAGGAATTTCAGGCTTGGTATGACCAAATAGGATTAATTGAATTAATCAAAATTTTCAGATTTTTGAACTAAAGTGCCCAAATATTCCTTTAAAAACCTTTGCTTCAACTCTATCTTTAGTTGTCCTAATTTTCTATATTTTTCATGCAACATTTCCGGTTTTAAATTTTCAACTTCTTGGTAGTTAGGTTCGGGACCATTTCGTAGAAACTAGTTTGGTGTTAAGGGCTTTAAATCATTGCCATCCTCAGAGACATAGGTGAGAGGTCGATTATTTATGAGATGTTCTATTTCACATAAAATAGTCTCCAATTGCGCATAATTTAGCTTCCGATGACCCAACATCTTAAGAAGCATCTCCTTCACTTTTCGCACCATTCGCTCTCAAAATCCTCCCCACCAAGGAGCAGCAGGAGGAATAAAAATCCATTGGATTCTTTCATTGGATGATTGTCTCTCAATTTTGGACCAGTTTAAATTCCTGAATATTCTATTAAGTTTTGAAAAATTAGTGCCATTGTCACTATATATTTTCTCAGGACGTCCTCTTCGACAAATAAACCTATACAGAGCCATCATGAAAGCTCCTGCCTCCAAATTCTCAACCAATTCCAGATGTATGGCGCGATAGACAGCGCAGGTAAAGGCGGCTACCCATATTTTTCTGCCATCTTTTAAATAAAGAGGTCCCATTAAATCAACCCCTGTGCTTTGGAAAGGTTTTCCAAGTCCTATTCTGCTCTCTGGCAAAGCCGCCATCGGTCTTTGCAGCGATTTTTCCTTATATATTTTACAAACAATGCACTTATTTATGATGGTCTTTATAGTTTTCCTTCCTCTTATTACCCAATATTTTCCTCTCATTATGGACAAGATGAGTTGCACCCCTGCATTCCCATTCTTTCTGTGCATCTTCCATATTAGTTGTTCAACAAAGGGGTGATCTCCTGGTATAATGGCTGGAGTTTTAAATTCCTCTGGGACTTGTCCATTCAACGGTTTACTCTCAATACACCACAGACCCTCAGAGTTATTAAAGATCTTTAAACTCTGGATAGAACTTGACTTTTCAATAGAGGTCTTCTCTTGAATGATCTTAACAAGCTTCATTTCCGCCAGGTCTAGTTCCGAAACTTTTAATGGGCCGGTCTCAGTAAACTGTTTTTTGAGTTTCCCTATAAATCTTAAAACATAGGACATTATTCTTATGTTTAGGGAATAATCTGATCTTCTTGTCAACAACCAATCGTTTCGATCTACCTTTACATTAATGTTCGCACTCACAATTTCCTCTTCGGAACATATATCCTCCTGATCTATCGTGGGCTCTGATCTAGGCCATGATTCTTTAGGTTGTTTTAACCATTCGGAGCCCTCCCACCATCTACTTCGCACAAACTGAGGTGGAGAACACCCTCGAGACAGAAGATCATCCGGGTTCTAATACCCTGGTACGAACCTCCAGTTGTTCACATTGGTCGTCGATTGAATTTCCTTAACTCGGTTTCTCACGAAAACCCGCCATTCAATTCCTCTTTTGATCCAGCTCAAGGCCGTAGAAGAATCAAACCAAAGAATTGTCTCACATCTTCTTTTCAAGGCAGCGCTTATAGAGTTGGCTAATCTGGCTCCCAGCACCATAGCCATCAATTCCAGTCGAGGGATGGTAATTCTTTTTATTGGTGCTATCCTCGCTTTACTCCATATTAAAGTTACAATAATTCCCCCATCTACTTCACTCCTCAGATAAGCCACCGCTCCGTAAGCCACTCGACTGGCATCACAAAAAACATGAATTTCAGTGGGAAAAGCATGATCATTCCACATATATCTGGGGATTTTGATTAATTCAATTTATCCTATTTGGTCATACCAAGCCTGAAATTCCTGAGCCATACTTTCGGGTAATGGTGCGTCCCATCCTATTTTCAACCCCCAAGAACGTTGCAGTAATAATTTTGGTCCCACCAGCACCGGAGCACAAATTCCAAGTGGATCGAATATCTGCTGAACTACTGACAGCACCACTCGTTTCGTTAACCGTGAAGGTAGGCTCAAGTTCTTGGGTATTTCACAACTCAATCTATCCTCTCATTTATTCCAAACTACACCCAAAACCTTCGTAAAAGGCTGCTCACTCGAGTTATCATCAAATGAAAACTCCTACTCTCTCAAGTTCATTCTCGCCTTTTCCATAATCTCGATTGCAGACCTTTGGAACTCCTGTACTTCTTGATTTGTTTCCATCGAGGCAATACAATTGTCCATGTAGAGGGACTTAGCCAACATTTTTGCTATTTTTACCTGAGAACCTTTTATCTCTTGCAGATGGTATTTCATTACGGCATTCAGTAAAAAAGGACTACAATTTAAACCAAACACCAGTCTTTCATGCCTAAAAGCCATCAGTTCTCCACTATTTTCCCCTCTCCACCAAAGGAATCGGAGGTAGGCTCGATCAGACTCCCTGACCACTATCATCTGGAAAGCCTTCCTTATGTCTGCCAAAAGTCCAAACTTAATTTCTCGAAATCTAAGCATTATTTCAGGGATTCTCTCCAGTAGATTAGGTCCCTTTTCCAAACACTGATTCAAGGAGAGTCCATTATGTCCCTGACAGGAAGCGTCGAACACGGGCCGGATAGGCGTCGTTCTAGATTCGCTCTTGTATACAGGGCGATGGGGCAAATAGTAACCCTTTAATTTAGGTGGATTTTCTTTAACCTTTTCTATGAGACCTTCCTTTAACCAATCTTTAAACACATGATCATACTCCTGAAACTTATTTTGTTGAATCATTTTCTTGGTGCCAATCTCTAACCTCCTTTTGGCTAAATTAAAATTATTTGGGATCGACACCTCCATTTTCCAAGGTAATCCTACGACGTATCTTTGATCACTCTGGCGCTGTATATGTTTAATAACACTTTCTTTTAGTTCTTGATATCTGGTCTCCTTGGAGCAAGTTTCTATTGGATCTCTTATGCCCAATAAATACCTCCAGATCCCACAATCCCTTTAAATCATTTTGGACGATGAACAAGTTCAGAGCTTGCTCTATATGCCCATTTTTATCAAATTTTGGTGACTTGCCCATCAAAGTCTATCCCAACCTTGTTTCCACCGCAATTAGGTCTGCTCCAACCTGTTGAACTCTCCCTGTCAGCAGTTTACCCAGATGGTCAGCGCCTATTAGAATGTCTATATCCCCCGATTTGAAGTTCTCTGGTGCAATGCTCACACCTTTATCTCTCAACGTTGTTAACCAATCTCCTTTTGGTAAGGGCGGTACATTTTCGCAGATCTTAGGTTGGTCCAAAGCTTCAACTTGAACATGATTTTTGTTATTCAAGCTCTCAAGATCCAGGATGTATTTCCCATGTTTTACCTCTTCAACCCTGGTACCTCCAAACAGGCTTTTGGCTATAGCCATTTCTCCCTTTTTCTCCAGTCCTAAATATTTTATCAAAGCTTTATTGACGTAAGAATATTGGCTTCCTGTGTCAAAAAGTAGCTTTACACAACTAGTAGCTTTCGAAACTCTCAACAGAGTCACTGTGGTCATCATCATAATTTGGCCAGTACATTCTTGGCTCGAAAAAGTAGCTGCTGGTTCAGTTGATTTTTCCTTTATAGGATCTCCTGTTTCTTTTGATGAACTCTCCCGACAAAAAATGTCCAAGTGGCCCTTTCCACAATTCTTAACCTAAGTTGGGCTCTGCACTGTTGCCTAAAGTGCCCATTATTCAAACATCTGAAGCACAAACGTGCATTCCTGATCCTTCTGTCTCTGTCTTCAGGCGAGAGACGATCAATATTGCGACATTGCCAGCTATCATGATTTGTTCTCTCACAAAAGCAACATTTTACTGTTCTATGGCTACTGAACAAGCCAGATACTGTCGCAGGTATAGGGCCATTCCATTTCCTTTCCTTTCCTATGTAGTGCGACTTTCCTTGAGGCTCTTCTAGTTTGAAGCCTTTTTCTATAACTTTCAATCTTTGCGCACTCTTTACCTCTGCCTTCAAGAAATCCATTAAGGCTTTTAATCTCTCAGGGATCTCCCTATTCCTATCTAATGGGTCTTCCATTTTAATTCTCTCTTGCCCATAGCCCGATTAAGGATGTCTCTGCCATATCCTTAAAATCTCCGTTGGTAAGGATGACTCCACTAGAGGATATAAAAAGATACCAGACAACTGAGGATCTATGCCAAGAGTTTCCAAAGATCTTAAATGACTTGATAAATCATCACATAAATTGCCCAAATTTTATTTTCTCTCCTGACATTTGTTATGACTAAATTTAATAGCTGCCTAACATAAAGCTCCGTTATTATATTTGGATCTCCAAAACGCTCTGGTAAGGCTTGAACAGCCAAATTATAGTTATCTCCTGTAACAGGGTAACTGGCTATAACTCTATATGTCTCCGAATTATGCAAAACTGCCTGCCTTAAGTACAATAATTTGTCACTACTAGACAAATCCTCATTATCATGTACCTTGGCAAATTTTGCCCACCAAGGCAACCAGTTCTCCAAAGAACCATCGTAAGTTTTTAACTCTAGTTCGGGGAGCTTTACATGTGAGTTAGCCTTCCTGCTGCCAGTTGAAACAGCCTCGTCTTTATCCTGACTAGGGATTATGCAAATTATTTGCTTTACATCAAATCTTTCTTGTATATATCTCTCACAATTCTCAAATTCCTTATTTATCTCATCATCGGTAATAGCCTCTTGGGCCAATAAAATTCCCTGGCATTGTTCATTTAATGCCACCAGCTCCAAATGGAGAGATTCCAACCTATCATATTTTGCATATATCCTATTTTTTTCAATGGAAGGATCCTTTGACTCTGCATTTATATCATTTACCACTTTGGTAAAAACGCCTCTTATCGCCTTTCTACGCCTTCTGCTAACATCCTCCATCTTAACCCCAAAACTATCGCGTCCGGCTCACCACAAAATGTTATAACTAACAACAAATGTAAAAAATAAACGATAAAGTTTAAAAAGAAAAAAAAATAGAGGTAGCGATAGGCAGGTGTTAATCTGGAGGAAATCAGCAAGAAGGCGTAGGCTTTTAGCTTAACAATTAACATTTATTCCTGATTTTCACACGATGATATTTTTACAATATGAAATTATTAGATATGCAAATGATTCAACTTAACTACTATGCAGATTCTTTCGGCTGCCACTGATACTAACCATATACCGACGGTGATACTCCCTAATTTCCTGATCTTTCCTTTTCCCGGGGGTCAGCTTCCTATGGATTGGCTTCCTTTGGTACTGCCTCCTGATGCTCAGCCTCCTAATTATCGGCTTCCTGTAGAGGTGGGCCTGGACTTCTTCCCGATGTTCAGCTGCCTGTAGAGGTGGGCCTGGACTTCTTCCCGATGTTCAGCTGCCTGTAGAGGTGGGCCTGGACTTCTTCCCGATGTTCAGCTGCCTGTAGAGGTGGGCCTGGACTTCCTTCCGATGTTCAGCTGCCTGTAGAGGTGGGCCTGGACTTCTTCTTTATCTGCCGGCCAAAACTAAGGGCACGGACTCCTCTTCCTTTTGCTTATCTATCCCTTAAAAACTGATGCGTTTTTTTTCTCTCTCGCCGTCCTTTATAACCTTCTCGCGCATGCTCTATCATCCCTCTACTCCATTGGCTGCCCGCTGCACGTGATCCCCTACAAGCACAATTGGCCGTACCTGCCATGTGATCAGTCTGCAGGCCAATATATCTAAACTAGGTTTAACACCTGGTATTCGAATAGTTCCGCATAGCCTCCGGGGTGGCTGTCAACTTCAAGAAGAGCTGCGGGCTCTGGTGCGGTTCCTGAAATCACCGGACGGATTCTCCTTTGAGAATCTCCTAGACGTCCGAGTCGCTGACCGTCCTGGGCTGCACCATCACCACCAGGAACACCGTCGCCTCCTAGGCCTTACACCTGATGGGGCTGCTGAAGCGAGCCATCTGGAGGTGGTCGCCCTTCACCCACAGCCTGTCGCTTGTGGGTCGTGCTCGCGCGGCCAACAGCCTGGTCTTGGGTTCCATCCTGCACCATCTCCATGGCTACCTTCCACCTTAAACCACCATCGGCCGGCTGCAGGCGCGGTTGGCGCGCTTCGTTTGGGGTACGAGCCGAGTCTCATTGCTTCTCGGACGCATCCTGGCTCATTCAGTCTCCGAGAGTGGTGTTGGCCTGCTTTATATTGCGGTCCAGCTTTGGCTCGCCTGCCTGAAGGGGGTTCAGGCCTCTCTTGTGGCGCCGCCATCGGCTACTCTTGGCTGTTCCGCAGCCGGGCGTGGCTAACACCGCAGGCTCCTGACGTCTGGCTCTCGCCTAGGAGGAGGAGACTGCTGAGCCTGTGGAAGGACGCCTCAAGTGTCCTTGAGCTGGACCACAGTGTTCTGCATCCCGCCATCCTGAGGTCCCGGCGCCTTCGAGGTGACTACACATTTCTGCGACCGCCAGGCCTGCTGGCTCCCGAGCGCTGGCTACAGGCGACTGTCGGATACTTCTCCGATGGCGCCCCTGCCCTAGCGCCTTCAACGCGGGCCGCACTCCTGGACGCGCAGCACCTGGAGTCCTTCTGCCAGCGACTCCTGCGGGAAAACGCCAGCTCCAACAATCATGCGGAGTTCGAGGCGGAGACCATCGTCCTGCTAGGATCGGCGACCCCCATTACCCATCTTACCAGCCAGAGGTCCCGCCGGGCATTGGACTCGGCACGGCTCCAAGCGCATCTTACTGCAGAGCTGGCTGCCCGGTGGACCCCCACTGTGGATGTGCCCCGCTCCATACCCTGGGCCGACCTGCGTCGGAACTGCTTCTCGGGACACGACGCAGATGTCACCCTACGGTTGGCACTCCACGCCCTACCCCATCCTGGCCATCCTGCCTCGAGGTGTGCCGCTTGTGGGTCCAGCGACGGGTTGCTGACCCACAGATATTGGAGTTGCCGAGCCGTGCGACACCTGCTCCGAGAGGTGTTCGCCTCCTGTGAAGTGCCCCTGGATCTGCAGGCCTGGGTTTTCGGCGTCGGCCTTCATCCCGAGGCAGTGAAAATAACAAGCGTGGCGAAGACTACTATCTACAAGTACCATCTTGGTCTTGAGTGGATAACGCCAGCCATCACCTCGACCTGCCCACTCTGTGGGAGAGACCTCCCGCAGTCCCCGGTATGTATATTTATCAATTTTATATTTTATACTTATAAATCTATTTATTCTTTTATTTGATCTTATTTATTCGTATATATTTATTAAATTATTTTCTATTTAACTTTGTATAATCTTATATGAACGATTAATATATCAGTTCCAATCTCAATCTCTCTCTCTCTTTCTATGTACATGTATCAAGCGATATAGTATAGAAATGTGTATAAAACAAAGTGGTTGGTGTAGAAAAGTTAAATCATTTATATAGATCTGGGAACAATCTATGTATCACTTCTGCAAAGTTCGGATAGTCATTGATAAGATGGAGAGGGCAGTTTGTTTAGTTTGTTCGCAAGAACAATTTGGGGTTTCCGGTAGACCTCTTTTATGAAGGTAGTGCTAGAAATATCCGTGTGATGTAACAAATTGAGTAATTATTAAATTTGGATGGAACTGTATAGGAATGCCGTTTTGAAAAATAGTGCGAATTGCGTAGTTAGCATTATAAAGGGACTAACATAAATTAAATTATTGATAAAATGGATAATAAAATAAAATCAAAATAATATTTATTAATATAAATATTTTTGTTCTGTATTTTTAATCATTGATTTATATACTCTGTTTTTATCATCATCCACGTTCTAATCAAAAGATGTTTCGAGAATAAATTGTTATTGTTATTGTGTGTAAATAAATGTCATTTATTTAAACTATATTAATTTTGAAACAACTAAATGGATTGCAAAATATAATTAAATCAAATACCTGAACACTTTTTGCCATTACACACTTTTTTTTCCTGTAGTTTATGTGTTTCTTCTGTATTGCTATTCTATGGCACTTCTACTATTTATTATTGATGTACTTTCAGTATGAAGGATACTTCACTCGGGGGATTTCTCGGGCGAAGCCGGTTCATTCTTCTAGTTTAACTATAAAGACAACAATTTTGGCGATGAGGATGTCGATTTTTAATTAAATATGTAAGTAAATTTCAAATACAAAATATTTATAATTTTAAATAGGAAATATTTTTATAATGGCGAGTTTTGACAAGCTTGAAAATATCGATTTGTCTAAGCCTGAAGGGTGGATTGCATAAATGGATTTTTTTTCTTGGCAAATAACATTGAAAAAATTGAACAAAAGAAGGCAATATTATTTACTTAAATAGTTCCAGAAACTTTCTCTTTGGAAAGATCTTTGGCCGCACCTACACCTTTAAATGATATTGATTATGGTGAATTGATCAAGCTATTAACTGGCCATTTCTTCCCTAAACCAAACATAATTGTGCAAAGATATCATTTCAATAAAAGAAATAAAGGCACAGAATCTGTTTCCGCTTATGTGATGTGGCCGAACTAAGATAATTAAGCGAAAACTGTGAATTTATTTATTTATATGATCGCCTAAGATATAGACTGGTGTGTGGCCTGAGAAATAAATCTCTGGTTAAAAGACTATTGTCTGAAAAGATTTAACCTTTGAAAAAGCTGTGAATTTGACAGTGTGCGATGAATCGACTAGTACAGATGCAAGTATTCTACAGAAAAAATGTCAGAATTAAATGTGATTAGTAAATTGAATAAATTTGAATCGCTTAAGTTTAAGCCAAATAAAATCGAATCGAATCTAATAAATTTAGAAAAGTGTCAACAAATTAGTTTGCATTCGTTGCAAGGTCAACCAATTGCCAAAAGTATGTAAATTTCGAAATGAAAAATGTTTCAAGTGTGGTAAAATAAGTCATTTTCAAAAGGCTTGTTTAACAAAATTTATTGCATTTTTTCCTGTAGAATACTTGCATCTGTATTAGTCAATTCATCACACAGTGTTAAATTCTCAGCTTTTTCAAAGGTTAAATCTTTTACAGACCATATTCTTTTAAACAGAGATTCATTTCTCAGGCCACACGCCAGCCTATCTCTTAAGCAAATCCCTCCCCAGTAGATACTGATAAAATTTGTATACAGTAAATATTACTGTCAATTCTTCTCATCAATCGCAGCATATCTTCTTTCAGTTTTATTCAAGGTTCGGGAGGCGAATACAACCGGTCTTTCAACTCTATGATCTACTTGGGACAATATGCCTCCAATGTCATACTCAGAAGCCTCACAGCTGACCAGAATAGGCAGATTATCATTAAAATGAGCTAGAACAGACTCCGAACTGATTAAACTTTTAGCTTCTTTAAAGGCTCTTTTATGCTATCTTTTCCATTCCAAGGATTATTGCTGTCTAAAGGTCTATGAAGAGGTTCAAATACTGTGGCTTTATTTCTTAAAAACCTCTCATAATAATTTAAAAGTCCTAAAAAAGAATCAATTATTTTTTTATTAGATGGTGGTCTGGCATCTTTAATTGCTCTCAAATTTTCTTCGGACGGATGAATTCCTTTATTGTCAATTTTCATTTCTAAAAATTCAATTTATGGAACATAAAATTTACATTTGTTTCTTTTAAGACGAAGTCCTGCTTCCTTGAAACGTAAAATAACTTTTTAAGTTTTTTTCTTAAGGTCATCACAATTTATTCTTGATATAAGGATATCGTCCAAATAAACTGCTACTCCATCAATCCCAATTAGAAGAGTGTCCATAAATCTTTGGTGGAATTCAATTCAAAAGGAAGACGCTTAACTCTATACAATCCTCTAGGCGTATTAATGGTAAGTATTTCAGAAGATTTATTTTGTTGATCCACCTTTAATTGTTGATAGGCTTGGGCCATATCTAATTTAGTAAATACCTTACCACCTCTTAACCTGTTCAAAAGTTTTGGAATTGTGGGCAGTGGATATTTATCAGGGTTGGTATACAGTTAACTGTTGTTTTGTAATCATGACAAACCCTTTTTGTTCCATCATTTTTTAGAAAGGTAACAATCGGAGATGCCCATTTAGAAAATTGTATAGGTTCAATAATACCTTGCTCTTCCAGGGATTTCAGCCTTTTATCCACTAGCTCTCTTAAAGCAAAAGGTATTGCCCTGGCCTTTACAAATTTTGGCACAGCATTTTCCGGAATCCCTGGATTTGGCCTTACAGACCTTGGTCAAGATTACACATCGACCATGCTAGTCCTTATCAAGGAAAGTTATTTTTAGTAGCAGTAGATGCTTTTTCAGAATGGACAGAATCAAAAATCGTGCCTTCGATCTCTGCTGAAACTACCATTAGAGTATTAAGAGAAATGTTTGCAACTCATGGTTTGCCGGATGTGATTGTTTCGGATAACGGGACTTCTTTTACTTCCGATCAATTTCAGACATTCTTAAAAAGAAACAGTATAAGGCACATTCTCTGTGCTCCATATTACGCTGCCTCTAATGGCCAAGTAGAGAGAGCCATACAAACTTTGAAAACTCTTCTAAGAAAAAATGACAAAGGTGATTGGTCAACCAGGTTGGCTAGATCTCTCTTGACAATGAGAATAATTGTAAACAATACAACTCATAAATATCCAGCTCCGCTTCTGATGAAAATAAATTTGAAATGTGTTCTGAATAAATTTCACCCAGAAATTGTCTCTGAGGATAGAAGTAAACAAGAAGAAAGATTCATGAGAACTGGAGACCCCATAGAGCGGTGGAGAAGGGACAGGAGATTGTAGCTAGGAATTTCCATGGTCCTAAGTGGCTACCTGGAGTTGTCTATGAAAAAACAGACCCTGTCTCAGTTTAAGTGGAAACTGATGATGGAAGAATTATTAAACGACATTTGGATCAGGTCAGGAGTGGAGAAAATGAACCCATTCCTTATACACCGTCAACTCCACAAGTGCCACTTGAGAGCAAAGTTGAAGAAACCCAGACTGCTCCAGTAATAGATTCTCGACAGTGACTCCGAAACCTGTCTTGAGGAGGTCCTCAACAATAAGGTATCCTACAAAGCTTTTTGACATTTAATGGGTGTTTAACTTAATGGGGAGGAGTTGTTGTGTATTGTTAATCATTGATTTTATATACTCCGTTTTTATCATCATCCACGTTCTAATCAAAATATGTTCAAAGAATAAATTGTTTTTTTTTTCATCGAGTGTAAAACTAATGTAATTAATTTAAATATAAAGAAACATTTCGCCAAAAATAATAATTACCAATTCAACGATAGATAATAATTGAAGTTATAATTGTAATTTACACTCATCGTCCACGTTCCGTGAATATTATATCATGTTGTCGAGCTTTAAACAATGAAATTCGTATCACTGGACGGTGTAACCAGCATAAAATAATTAAAACTATAGCAACTCAATGATTGCTGTGAAGAAGGGAAATTTATTTATAATTGATATAAAAATTACAGGAAAAGTATTACTTCAAAAGAGAGAGATTGTTAATCATTGATTTTATATACTCCGTTTTTATCATCATCCACGTTCTAATCAAAATATGTTCCAAGAATAAATTGTTTTTTTTTTTTCATCGAGTGTAAAACAAATGTAATTAATTTAAATATAAAGAAACATTTCGCTAAAAATAATAATTACCAATTTAACGATAGATAATAATTGAAGTTATAATTGTAATTTACACTCATCGTCCACGTTCCGTGAATATTATATCATGTTGTCGAGCTTTAAACAATGAAATTCGTATCACTGGACGGTGTAACCAGCATAAAATAATTAAAACTATAGCAACTCAATGATTGCTGTGAAGAAGGGAAATTTATTAAATAATTGATATAAAAATAACAGGAAAAGTATTACTTCAAAAGAGAGAGATAGAGTTTTGGGAGCTCAAGACGCGAGCAGGCGTCGACAACAAGTAGAGAACAAAGAGAAGTGGGGGGGCGTGGGAGGGCGGAAGTTGCATCATGGGCGTGACCGCCGTCGCTCGCGCCGCGGGGGGGGAGGGGGGCGTCTTCTTACACGGCTTTCTTACATTTTGAAGGCCTCCTTATCATATTTCCAAATAAAATGAGATTTAAACATACACACAAAAAGACAGTGGATCTGCAACATACTCCCACCAATAATTATGGAGTAATTATTCTTCAGGATTCACTATGATCAATATCTGTCAGGTGGCTTGACAACTCTTCCTGATCTTGTGATAACAGGTGAATTTTTCCCTCGGATGCTCCGTTGCGATATACTTGGTGTGTCAAGATTTATCTTCTCTTTCTCTAGATCACGGCTTTTTCCGAAATCTTCTTTATAATGGTTTTCGCTTGATTCAAGAAAGAACAATCGTTGAACAGGACGCAAAAAATTTCCACGCTTAGTTTTTATCATAGCGACTCTAACGATGCCATCTTTTCCCGGGTAGGTCTTCTCAATAACTCCGATTGGCCATTCTGTTCGCTTTTTGTTATCGACCTCCATGAGTACAACATCGCCTTCTTTAATTGACTTTGTCTTGTTTCTAGTATTTTGTCGCAGAAACCCTAAGTACTCTTTTCTAAATCTTTGTCGAATTGTCTCGCGTAACTTTTGTACTTTTGCATGACTTTCTTTGAGGAACTTAGAGTTGACAACGTCCGCTTCAGGTACAAATAAGCATGATGCGTTGTCACACATGAATTTGGCGGGTGTTATAGGTACCAAGCCAGATTCTTCACTGATCGCGGTCAAAGGTCTCGAATTCATTGCTGACTCCACTTCACATATCACAGTCTGTAGTTCTTCATATGAGACTGTTTTGTGTCTCCCAATACTTTTCGGATCAGTTGCTTCATGAGACCCACAAGGCGTTCCCACCATCCTCCCCAAAATGCTGCTGTTGGGGGGTTGAAATTCCACTTAATACGTTGTACGGTGGCATAACGTAGGACATCATTCCAATTAACTTTCTTGAATAAGTTATTGCATCCGACAAAATTGAGACCGTTGTCAGAGTACACAATGCTCGGTCTACCACGTCTTGCGACAAATCTTCGAAAAGTGTCAAGAAATCCTTCAATAGACACTGTTTTTGTGAGCTCCAAATGTACAGCTCTGTACACAGCACAGGTGTACAACACTACCCATATTTTCTTTCCACCGGTCTCAGTCAAAGGTCCAGCTAGATCCACACCGATCACTCCAAATGCTGGTGTCGATCCGATCCTGGTTGCTGGAATTGGAATGCTCTCAGTCTGGACTCTCTTGGAATTTTAACGACGACATGTAGCACATGCAGAGATGATACTTCTTATGGTTCTCTTGCCTTTTAGAATCCAAAAACGGCGTCTCACCAGTTGTTGAGTTGTTTGAATCCAAGCATGGGACATCATCTCGTGCTCTTTTCGAATCAAAAGCTTGACTACTTGGTTTTCACCCGGAAGAACTATTGGGCATCTTGTATCATAGTCGTCTTCTCCAAAATACAGTTGACTCTTGATTCGATATAGTCCATATTCATCTGTAAAAGCATTGAGATTGTTTATTCGCTTGTCATCTCTCCCTAAACTTATTAGTTGGATATGCTGTAATACTACCTTTTCAGCTTCTTCAAATTCTTCTACAGATTTTTCTTTTGACATCTTATCATGTTGTCCGGATCGCGATTCATCTGAGATAGTCTTCCTTTTAAAACGCAGTAAATAAGCAACAATCCGTACTATACGATGAAAATCTCCATACCTCTCAAGTTTGTCCATGAAATTATCTTTCGTGCTGTTGACGACGATGTTCACTGTCTTCTTCAATTCCTTATTGATTTCTCTTCATCAAAAATCGGATCAAATTGATTCCAGCTTGCTTCTTCTCCCCAGAGAAAAGAGGGTCCCTCCCACCATTTATGCTCTATCAATTTCTTTACACTGCTCCCACGTGATGGAAGGTCAGCTGGATTGTTTGCCCCTGACACATGATGCCAATTCTCTTTCTTTGAAATAGAACAGATTTCGTTGACTCTGTTTCTGACAAATGTTGCCCACGGTTTCTCAATTTGAATCCAACGAAGTGCAGTTGAGGAGTCCGTCCAAAACCAAATATTTGGCTCTGGTACTGCAATCGATTCCGATATAATCTTCATGACTTGCTTAGTCAATCTGGATCCGATGAGGCATGACATTAATTCTAATCTCGGAATAGTCAGTTTCTCTTTGGGTGCTACTCTTGCCTTTGATGCAACGAGTTGTACATTTACTTCTTCATTTTTCACTGTTCTTAAGTAAATGCAGGTTGCATAGGCATCTTGACTCGCATCACAAAACACATGCAGTGATGGCTGTTCAAACCCATCTCTCATCACCCACCTTGGAATCCTGACAGACAACAATTCGGGAATTTGACTCTGCCATTCCACAAACTTCTTCACAATGTCATCTGGGACCGGCTGATCCCATTTCAACTCAGACTTCCAACATTGTTGTAGGATGATCTTCGGCACTATGGTGAATGGAGAAAACAAACCGAGAGGGTCAAACACCGCATGGGCCTCCGATAGCATAATCCTCTTTGTCAATTTATGAATCTGATTTTCTATTTCGGCATCATTCTCTTGATCCAATGACTTGTAGGTTGGAGTCATCATTAGCTTATCTGAAATTGTCAAAGTGTCATCAGCTGTGTCCCATTTCATACCTAGCACAGAAATATTCTCACTGTTAACTATGCCGGGGCCACCCATCTGCCACTCTCTTAGATTGAATCCTGCTGGGCTGAGCAGGTCAATAGACTGCTGTTGAAAGACTTGTGCCTCTTCTAACGAAGTAACACTATTGACGCAGTTGTCCATGTACATACATTTTAGCAATGGGATTACTTCTCTTTCATATTGCTCCAAATGTAACTTCAATGTAGCTGCTAGGAGGAAAGGACTCGATGTAACTCCGAACACCACTCTCTTGTGTTGATAAATCCGAAGATTCTCTTGCTTGCCGTCCTCCCACCATAGAAATCTCAAAAATTGTCTGTCTTCTTTTGCCACTGATATTTGAAGGAAGGCCTTTTCTATGTCTGCTACTACGCCGATTTTATTGAGTCGAAATCTCAGCATGATATCAGGAATGAGCTCCAATAAGTTGGGTCCCTTCGCCAAACAATCATTCAGAGACCATCCACCCTTTGTCTTACAGGAAGCATCAAAAACCGGTCGTACTGGTGTCGTGCTGCTACCAGATTTCACTACTGCTCGATGTGGTAGAAAGTATTCTAATGTATCATCTTGATCTGACTGGATTCTTTCAATGATCCCATTTTCCTCCCATTCTTCAAATATCTTGTTGTAATGGTTATAAAAGCCTCTTTTCTTTAGATCCTCTGTCATCTTCCGAAGTCTTTTCTCAGCATGGCTTTTATTTTCTTTCAGCTTCTGGGCTGGTTCTATCCATGGAAGGTGCACCTCGTATCTACCAGATTTCAATCGCTTTGTTTCAGTCCGAAACTTATCCATAATAGCCTGATCTGTCTCTTTCTTTGACTCTGCTTGCCCGTCATCCATGACTCCAATATTTTCCAGAGACCATAAATCGGAAACCTTTATTTATTGTGTCATTAAAGATGTGATCAGCATACTGTTATGAACCTGGTTAGGATTTTTATCTGGGAATTTTCCTTCCATTTTGCCTTGAACTACCCAACCTAGCAATGTTTCTCGAGCAATAAGATCATCCGATAATCTTATCATATTGGCTGTTGCTATTTTTGGGTTAATGTCTGCACCGAGGAGAAGCTCTACCTCATCACTTTCAGCTTTAAATGCTGAGAGCTGTATCTTCTTTGACGCAAGTTCGCGGGCCCATGAACCAAATATAGGCTTTCTTATACATCTGGCTATTTGATTAGTGGCCGATGCCGGACATGAAATGCATCTATCTTTCTCAATACTTGATAGAGTCAGGCAGTAGATCCGATGTCGATCAGTATATCTGATCCCACCAAATATTTCATGATCAAGCTCTTCTTCTCCCATGATAGGAACACCCAAATCCTTTACAATGTGTTCCAAAATGTACGATTGGGATGATCCACTATCAATTACTGCCCGTACCACTTTGCTACCTTTAGGACCCCAAACTTTCACTAATAATGTTTCAAGGCATGCTTTGGTGCTTACACAGTTGGACATCTCGTTCACTGTAGCTACATCACTCGAACCTGGAGTTGGCGTTGAATTATGTGGTCGTTGTGGACTCTTTCTTTCAGTTTCAGCATGATGTACACCTCTACACATGATGGCATAATGCCCATCCCTCTTGCAGAAATCACAGCGCACTTTCTTTTTACATTGCCTGCTTCTGTGGCCTGGAAGTAGACATTTGAAACATCTTTTGTAGCTCTTGATTTTCTCATTTTTCTGGTCCATGCCCATTTTCATTCCTTTTCGACAGTCTTGACTTGGATGACCATTGTCGCAGAAAATGCATTTAAATTTATCACGCAGTGTTGGTGAGATGCATTGAAACTTCTTTTCTTCGTCTCTATCTTCCCTGGTGTAGGCTGAGCTAAGGCATCGGAATGCTTATTGTAGGCCATTTCTCTATCCTTAGTCTGGTTGACCTCACGACGAAGAAATTTCATCAAGCTTTCTAGGTCTTCCGGTTCACTGCTGCGCTGCCATGAGATGAGGACATCCTCCGGTAGACATGATTCAACTACTGGATACAATATATCGGCACACTTGTCCGTAGTTACACCAAGCATACTTAAATGCCTAATTTGAGAGTTCAACTTTGTCACAAGATCTTTAAAGTTGACCTTTCTCTCTTGTGCACTTCGGATGACCAACCACAATAGATCTCGAACAAAGACCTTTATTAGCATGTTATCTCGCCCAAATCTTTCTTTAAGATCTTTGATTACCGAAGCATAATTCTTTCCTGAGACGGGATAACTTAAAATAAGTTGCTGAGCTTCGGAATTTTCCAACATGCAGTCTACAAGATATTGGTACTTATCTGAGTCTGAGAGATTCTCGTCGTTGTGGATGTCTTCAAACCTTGACCAGAAGGTGATCCATTCACGTACATCACCTCCAAACTCTGGGAGTTTTCTCTTGGGAAGCAGAACTCTTCTCCAGCTTGTACTGTTGCTCGTTTCCGAAGATGTTTCATCAGGCTGGGGCGACACACCTTTCTTCGGATTCAGTACCTTTTCTAACTCTTCTCTCATCCTTTTGATAAGTCTGTCGTACCTCAGACGTTCATCATATTCTTTGTCCTGTTCATCTTCAATCACTTCTTCATCCAACATAGCCTCGGTTACTTTCTCATCCCATTCATGAAGATCTCGACATAAATCTTCAAGCTGTAGTGCTGAGACCCTCAAGTCTGTCTTGTCCAGTTCTTCTACAGGCTTCTTCGGGGCTGTTTCAACACTGTTGATGAGCTTTGTGATTTGGCCACGAACAGGCCTTCTTCCTTTCTTGAGGCGATTCATTTTGAGTTACAAAATATGCTGTTGCACCGTCCTGTCGCGGACGCCGAAAAATGTCGAGCTTTGAACAATGAAATTCGTATCACTGGACGGTATAACCAGCATAAAATAATTAAAACTATAGCAACTCAATGATTGCTGTGAATAAGGGAAATTTATTTATAATTGATATAAAAATTACAGGAAAAGTATTACTTCAAAAGAGAGAGATAGAGTTTTGGGAGCTCAAGACGCGAGCAGGCGTCGACAACAAGTAGAGAACAAAGAGAAGTGGGAGGCGTGGGAGGGCGGAAGTTGCATCATGGGCGTGACCGCCGCCGCTCGCGCCGCGGGGGGGGAGGGGGGCGTCTTCTTACACGGCTTTCTTACATTTTGAAGGCCTCCTTATCAATATGTCCAAATAAAATGAGATTTAAACATACACACAAAAAGACAGTGGATCTGCAACACATGTTTTATTTGTGTATGTTTGTGGATAATCCAGATTACAAAAAAGCATTAGACGTCGCAACATTTCTTAATTACTTGTTTCTGCTTCAATTTACTTGATTAAAAAATAGATTTAGGGTAAGGCCTTGTTCAGCTGACTAAAACATATAAACAAGGTAATGGAGGGAGATTATATAGCATTTTGAAGTTAAATTCATGTAAATATCGGACCAAATAATTTTTAAGAATTTACATAATTGAATGAATTTGTAGTATTACCTATGAAAAGGTTAATGAACTTAGTGAATAGAGAAATAGAATGACTGTTGTTTTATATGTATATTTATATACTAGCCGAGTGACACGGGCAACAACTCGGGTTTACCCGAAAGACCTGTGAAGACACTTCAAGAGTATAAATGGTGATTCAAAATTACAATGGGTATATTCTGATTTCTTAGAAGCAGTATTTCAAGTAAGGTGGATTTAAAATACTTTTAAGCAAAATATATATGTCACAATATCGTTGCGGAATTTCTTGTAGTTGGATGAGAATGGTGAAGATTGTTGGAAACGCAGTCGTTTGAGTGGAAAGTTGAGCATACAGTGGGGAATAAACAGGACACGTGATGGTGTTTTGAAAATAAAAGGTAACGGGTTGGAGGAAAGAAAGGCTTTTGAGAAGATAGAGCGGATTTTCTATTAATTATCTGATCACATGGCGATGATTGGACTTAGCTATGGGATGAACGGGGAGGTCTCGAGAGCAGATGTTACCTCGGTGGGAGCGAGTGAACCACTGACAATCCTTGCTTCTCGATTTAACACGAAGACCTATCTCCTTTCCCATTGCAGGAAAGCTGAGACGTGGCCTTTTTCTATTGGTTGACCTTTTGGAAGCTGCTCCCTCATTGGTCCTTGCTCATTTCTTTGTCTTTTGGACTTGTTCTGACACGAACAGGAAATACTGTGTCGTTGAACTCAACTTTTATTATTTCCGCGATCATAAAATCGGCTGTAATTTTGCTAATGGTGCTGCTGACTTCTAAGCCTATTTTCTAGGCCTCGTTTCTCTAAGGCGTTCTAACCTCCAGTTACCTTATTCTTTATTAAGTCTTTGAAACATACATTGCATACATATTGGGTCGGGGTTGCATACAGCTATTTACAAATTATGACAGATGCGCCCCCTACATGTGAAGAATTTATGAAGGGGTTTTAGTCTGAATAAGTTCTTTACATCAAAGAAAATAATTTTGGCGAAAATTAATTGATTATAGGGAGGTTATATACAATATTGATAAGGATATAAAAGATAAAAATGTAGTGTTAATGCTATAGTTGGTTGTTAGTTAATAGAAATCAAAATAAAATAAAAGAGATGTTGAGCGAAATCAAAGTTGAATGCTTGGTTGAAAAAGTGAAAAAAAAATGCTTTGGTAAAAGAAAAATGCCTAATTACTTTTTGCTCGAATTTTGGGAAAGAAATCGAGGAAATTTCATAAGGTGTTTTGAAATCAAAATAAAATAAAAGAGATGTTGAGCGAAATCAAAGTTGAATGCTTGGTTGAAAAAGTGAAAAAAAAATGCTTTGGTAAAAGAAAAATGCCTAATTACTTTTTGCTCGAGTTCGGGAAAGGAAAACGAGGAAATTTCATGAGGTATCAAAAATAAAAATAAAAGAAATGTTGAGCGAAATCAAAGTTGAATGCTTGGTTGAGAAATAAAAAAAAATGAAAAAGGTTTCAAAAATAAAGGATGACTTAATGTCTTAAGTTTAACCGAAAACCAATGAGTTTTCGTTGATAAATGAAGCTACGATAATATAACTAAGTGGTACATAAAATAGTAATTAATGGTTAAAAGTGATAATAAATTGAATAATTTGCTAAATTGGTTAAATATTTTAATTTTAATTTGAGAAAAAATAGTGAAAATGGTTAATATATAAATAATAAGGTGTATTGGTTTGAACCCTTTTTTTTGTATCTACATGCCCTGGTCTAGATGTCTTAATTGCTTAATTATGCCCTATAAATTTTTTGTCTCTCTGTAGCGACACTTAGGCGGAAACGTGATCCTAATCCTCAAGTGCGCATTTATGCTATGTGTACAGGAGACATGGAAATCTATATAACCCTTATGTGTATGTTTGTCTGGTGTTATTGTTTTTTGAGATCTCAAAAGCCGAGTGTTGTTTTTTAATTTGTCTCAAGCCTTACTGCGTTCTAGGGGTTTTTATGCGATCCCCCAGGGCACTTAAGATGTGCTCGCCCAATATCCACTTTATATATTGGGTATCGGTACCTATAATATTACCTTGAATACAGGATTCGAGGAGAATCTCGATCCTTCTAAAAGGTCGTTTAATTGGGGAGAAAACGTAAGTTCGAAAACTGAATCCTAGCGAGTAAAGTGGTAATGTGTATGAACCTTGTTCGTAGTTGACTCTGAGATCTACGTGTAGGTGGAATATATAACGTTTTTGGAAGTGTGTAAAGTAATTGATTAATTATAATAGGGATGGGAACTCATTTAGAATGTTTGTGTGTGTACCTTGTTTAATTTTCTTGTGATAAGGCGATTGGACTACATGTTGCAAAAGTCGGTATGTAGTTCGAATTGGGACCCAAGCTGAACGACATATAGAGAAATCTGTGGATGGGGAAACTCGATGACCTATTTTTATGTGTCGGCCAAGAGCGAGATCCGAGGTAATTTGATCCGGAAATGGGGGAGCTCCCTTTGTTTGCATACGGCTGGCTGCTCGACTTTTATTACCTCGCGGGCCTACGTTTCCTGTCTCCTAATTGATTTTGTGTGCGACTTGCATCTTTTATTGTCTCTCTACTTATTTTATTGGCGTGGGGATTTTTTTCTTTCTTTCGGCACTGTTTGTTACCTTTCAGTTACTTCTATTTCTTCTGAATTTATTTAGATTTTCTGCAAAAATGCTTCCAAAAATTGTAAGAAGTTTTACAAATGCTTGTCCAAAATGAAAAACTGCTTCTTGCAGTTCGAAAACTCTAGGGGAGTGCATGGTATAGATAAACAAATAACTAAGAAATAAAACTGGGATATATTTGTAGGGTAGGACTAGCAAACAAAGGATGAAAATCAGATGAAAGATAGGGTATCGATACATGTTCTTCCATATTGTTATAAATGGGGACTCTGAAATATTTGTTCGTACCTTATTCATTGTTGGCCGTTCAATTTCGCACTGCTTGTTGTCGATGGGGATTGGCGTGTATCTTTTTTGGGACAGAATGATAGGATTGGAATGATGGTCAGGTTCGCAGTTCTTAATGTCGGGGAAGAGTGGTGCAAATCGCCTTGTTGCAAAAATGGCAGGGTTTAAATGTCTGAAAGGCTCGCTGTTGGTGGGTTTGAACCTTAATGGATCTGCCGGGAATAATTCGGGTGTTAAATGCTTAAAAGGGAACGTGTAATCGTGTTTGTGCTTTATATGACATATTTTAACGGCGGGCGGTGATATATAACGGACTGTTTCTGTATACAGCTTAAGCTTGTTGACGTGGATCGTGTCAGTGTCTCTTTGAAGAGGTTGATTTGGTCGATCTATACGGACCACATTCGGTGAAATAATTTCTAATACTGTGTGGGGTCCTGTGAAATATGGCGCGAGTTTCCCTGTATTGGGGTGGTGATATAATTTAACTAACACTAGATCACCTACTTCGAAATGTGGTTGTTTGTGTCGTTGATCATAAATGTTTTTGTCTTGTAGATGCTTGTTTTGTGTGCGTGTGTGTGCAATTTTTCTAGCTTTGTCGATATCTGGGTAAGGTGTGCTGTGGTTAGAGATTTCTGGGGGTAGTGTGCCAAACATTAAGTAGACGGGTGGAAAACCTGTGGTAGAGTGTGGGGTTTTGTTATATATAATTGTAACTCTTTTGACCAACTTGGTCCATGCGATCTTAGGATTTTCTAGATGTAATAGCCTAAGTTTTCCCGTGAGGGTGGCGTTCAGGCGTTCACATAGACCGTTGGCTTGTGGGTTGTTGCTGGTTGTGAGTAGTGGATGGATGTTTCTATTAAGTAGGAAACTACGAAATTTTGGCGAAGTGAAGGCAGGGGCTCTATCCGTAAGAAGGCGTTTTGGAGGGCCATCCTGTAATACTCGCTTAAGTACCTGTTGGTAGGTGGTGATGCTGGTGGATTTAGATGGAAAAGTCCACGCGTAGCGCGAAAAATGATCGACTACCACATGGAGGTATTTTTGGTGTTGCCATATTTGGCAAATCTTGCTATTGTGTCTAGGGATAATAGGTCAAAGGGTTCTTTGGCTTCCGGAGGTTGACTTAATTCCCCGTAAGTGGGTCCCAATGGCCGTTTTGTTAACTGGCAGGTGGGGCAGGTCTTAACCTTTTGTTTAATATCTTTTGACATACCTTTCCAGTAATATTGCGTGGAGATGAGTCGCGACATTTGTGAAATACCGGGGTGATTGTATTGTGTGTGTACTGTTTGTAAGAGTTGTTGTATAAGTGGTTTTGGAATTATAATCTTGGTTACACCTTTTCGGGAAACTGTATGTATTCCATTACGATCAATGGTCAGGTTAGACTCTCTCGATGGAGGAGGTTGGTGTGTCTTGATAAGGGACGCGTCCAAAAGTCCACAGAACGGGTTACGGGATAAGAGATCTGCTTCATACTGTAATTTTCCCTTTATGTAGCGGACCTCATATTCGTAACTCGATAGTCGTAAACTCCATCGAAACAATCTGCCGGACGGGTTTTTGATGGTCTTCAGCCACTGCAATGCGTGATGGTCAGAAAATATAGTATATTTTCTGCCCATAAGATAGATGCGAAACTTCTCCACACTCTCAACGATTGCTAAGCACTCAAGTTCAGAGATGGAGTAGTTTTCCTCGTGTGGGCGCAGTGTTCGGCTGAAATACTGAACTGGATATACGTTCCCGTCAGGGTGAACTTGTTTGAGAATGCCTGCTATACCGAGGGTGGATGGATCGCAATACACTTGGCATGACAGACCTTCTTTGTAAAGATGTAAAATGGGGTGTTGTGTGAGGTTCCCTTTCAGGTCAATGAACGCCTTTTGACAAGTTTCATCCCAGATCCACACGACATCCTTTTTGAGAAGGTTGTTGAGCGGTTCTCGCAAGCGAGCGTATTCCGGAATGAATTTGTTATAGACGTTCACAGCGCCTAAAAAGGATTGTAGCGTTTTTCGGTTGTGTGGCTGTTTAATGGCGTGAATAATGTCGGTGTTGCGTGTGAGCGGTTTAGTGGTACCAGCTGTTATGGTGTAGCCTAGAAAATCTATGGACTGCTTAAAAAATTCGCATTTCGCGAAGTTAAGTTGTAGCTTCTCTGCTTCGCAAAAGGCGAAAAATTGTCGCAGGTGGTTTTGATGTTCCTCCAATGTGTTGGAGTAAATGATGAAATCATCAAAGTAATGTGCCACGCAGTCAAGTCCGTGTCTCTGTAGGACCTGACTTATGGCTCGTTCGTAGACCTGAGGGCTGGTTTTTAATCCGAAAGGTAATCGAGTGGGTTGGTATAATCCTTCTAGGGTGGCAAATGCTAACAGTGGTCGAGAATCGGGGTGTATTGGGACTTGCCAATACGCAGAGGATATGTCGGCCGTGGAGAAATATTTGGCCTGTGCGAGGCGGTCGAGAATATCCTCGATTCTCGGGAGGGGATGGACATCAGAGCTAATTAGCTCGTTCACCTTTCTATAATCGATACAAAACCGTTTGGTCTTGTCGCGCTTAGTGACGAGGGTGACAGGGCTCGAGAAAGGTGAAAAAGATTGCTCTATAATGCCATTCTCTAGCATTTGTTGGACTTGATTACGGATTTCTTGTTGGTCACATATCGGAACACGATATGGACGTATGGTAATTAATTTTTCGGAATTCGTGGGTATTTTTACTGGTGGAATCCGTAAGCATGGTACGTTAAATTTGTTCTGTGTGAATATGTGAGTGTATCTTTGTAGAAGTGTTGTGAACTGCGGTGTAAAGCGAGTGTTAGGTGTTGTGTTGTAGTATGCATGTGGGAAAAGGTTTTGTTGTGTATCAATGGGAGTGTCGAGTTCGTTGTGTGGTTTTGTCATGTGATAGTTGTGTGACGACGTGTGATCACCTATGTGTTTGGTATGCGAGTTGTCCTGCTGTATTGACATGTTTTGGGCAGGTTTTTTTACAAGTTAAAGTCGTTGTGGCTTTGTTATTTGATGGCATATAAAAAAGGCAATTGGCCTTAGTGAAAAAAGGGCATGTAGGTAAGGGGGTGTTTTTCAATGAATGCACGCAATGGTGGTCATAGGCGGGAGGTTGGGATGCAGGGTAAATTCTGTGTGACATCGCCTGACATTGCCAGTAGGTGCATACATTTGGTACATTGTTAAAATGGTAGGATGGGGTAGACAATGGGGCGCCCAGCTGGAATATAGTGCATTTATTAAAGTCTATTGCTAATTTGAATTTGTGGAGGCTATTAATGCTAAGAATTCCAAATGGTAACGGTGCATTCACTACATGGAAATTCTCTCTTCGGGATATTTGTCCTATTGTCAGCGGGATAGACAGTTTACCCATGGTTTTTGCAAAACCGTTTAGGGTTTGGAGATCCAGTGAATGTCCCTTAAGGGTTAAATTAGTTAGGTGGGTTTTTAACATATGGTAAAGATTATATGGCACTATATTCAGGCTGGCGCCTGTATCAATTAAAAAGGGGCATGGTATATTAGGGGCTAGGAAAAGTTTGACAGTCAGTTGGGTTAGGGATCCTACCTCAGTCTCGAAAAGTCTGCTCTGCTGGGGTGTCTCTGGCTTGACTTGGTTGCTGGGGACTCGGGACTGTTTGCACTGTCCGAACGCCTTGGTATCTGTTTGGTGGGACTGATTGCACTGTCCGTTCTTTTTCGTGGGTCGCCGGGACTGGTCGATGCCGGCATTCGCTGTGCCAGTGCCTCGCGCCGCAGAACTTACAGTTGGACGGCGGAAGAGGTGCATTCCATGCACCTGGGCGTCGGGGTGTGCTGTGGTACGGACCTGACATTGTGGGCGGTTGGTCCTCTCGAGGTCGCGTTGTCGGTACACTGGGACCGTGGATCCGCTGCACCAGTCGGAACCACTCTCCTAGGTTCTCGGGAGGCACTACGCGGACCAGGCGCTGGTCGGAGAATGGCAACCCCTCTGTCAGCGTCTCGAGGATCACCTCCTGCGGGAGTCCTAGTTGCAGTCCCATGGCGGTTTTCTCCCGGTAGTAGGTTTCTAGGTTGGCTTGTCCAGTGAGTTTCATGGCGAAATATTTCGCAAAGGACGCTTCGCTTGACTCAGGATAGAGATCTAGGAGGATCTGTCTCACCTGGAAATAGCTCCGGTCGGCCAGCCGAAGTTTCCTGAAGAGCTCCAGGGGTTGTCGCGCCAGGTAGTTTGGTAGGCGGAGTAATTTTTCTTGTTCTCCCATGGAGGCGTCTTCCATTTTTCGGTCGAACGTTTGGAAAAACTGTGTCGCGTTGTATGTTCCATCGAAGATTGGTAGGTCCGCGCCCGGGGTGTCGTATCTGCCTCGGACTACCGCTGCTGCAATCTGACTGATGGCTGCCACCAGGGGTTCCGTCTCTCGGCCGGTCATTTCCTGTCCGTTTCCCTCTCTTACTTCTTGCCTTTCTCCCGTTGGTTGCGTCAGGTTGTCCGTTTTTACGCCTATTTGATCCTGGCCAGTCTCCATAATATCCTGTCGACTTAACCCTTCTGTCACAATATCGTTGCGGAATTTCTTGTAGTTGGATGAGAATGGTGAAGATTTTTGGAAACGCAGTCGTTTGAGTGGAAAGTTGAGCATACAGTGGGGAATAAACAGGACACGTGATGGTGTTTTGAAAATAAAAGGTAACGGGTTGGAGGAAAGAAAGGCTTTTGAGAAGATAGAGCGGATTTTCTATTAATTATCTGATCACATGGCGATGATTGGACTTAGCTATGGGATAAACGGGGAGGTCTCGAGAGCAGATGTTACCTCGGTGGGAGCGAGTGAACCACTGACAATCCTTGCTTCTCGATTTAACACGAAGACCTATCTCCTTTCCCATTGGAGGAAAGCTGAGACGTGGCCTTTTTCTATTGGTTGACCTTTTGGAAGCTGCTCCCTCATTGGTCCTTGCTCATTTCTTTGTCTTTTGGACTTGTTCTGACGCGACCAGGAAATACTGTGTCGTTGAACTCAACTTTTATTATTTCCGCGATCATAAAATCGGCTGTAATTTTGCTAATGGTGCTGCTGACTTCTAAGCCTATTTTCTAGGCCTCGTTTCTCTAAGGCGTTCTAACCTCCAGTTACCTTATTCTTTATTAAGTCTTTGAAACATACATTGAATACATATTGGGTCGGGGTTGCATACAGCTATTTACAAATTATGACATATACATTCGAGTAGATACGAACACGGATAAATCCCAGGCACCCAGAGTATATCCTCAAGGTAAATTTTTACAGTGAAGAAATTATTATAAGAAAAAAGGTAATTAACAATTGAATTAGAAACACTGAATATCTGCAATTAGAAATTATTAAAAGTCTATGAAACAAACGCACTAAAAACAAAGATATTCTGTGATAATGAATATACAAGGGTGGATCAATAAAAAGCAATAAAAGTTTAATAGAAAAAAAAGAAGGAAACAAATGTATATAGATAAACATATTTAAATTGAACTCTGTTGTTATATTTTTTTAAATTTAAAGAAACCATCTGCTAACATTTATTTTTCTGATAAAAATTGCGGTCAAAACAAACAGTTGTACCAAGTAAGAAATGCGAGAAATAATAAGTTTTATTTATCAGGGATGAGTTAACCATTTGAAATTTACTCTAGAATGAAGGCTGTGTTTACCCTTATAAATGTTTATCTCAAAATCGAATTTTCAAATGGGTTAGAATATTCAAAAGCGGCATAGAAAGTTTGGATGAAGAACCGCGACTTCGCGCCCCGGTCAAGGTAAGTGATGATCCACACATGGGCCATTGACGAGATGTATAACATAACGATCTAATGTTACATTAGCATTAGAGTTATTCTTCCGAACTTAACCTTAGTTATGGTAGTGTACAAAAATCATTACAAAACATTTAAAGTACAGAATATTTTGCACAAGATGGGTGCCTCGGCTGATCACAAAGGAAATAAAGGAAAAACGTCTAACGCTTGTAAAGAGCTTCGGGACGTTATGAAATTGAGGGTGAAGGTTTTATTGATAGAAGAGTGACTAGAGATGAATCATAGATACAACATCACATTCCTAACTAAAAGAGCAAGTACAGAATGGTATCACAATGGGTGCCCAACCCACAAAGGGTTCACCAACACTCTTGACTATTGTTTGGGACTGTAAAGGATACATCTTAGAAGATTATCCTCCTAAAGGCCGAAATAGTTAATAACATAGTTTATTCTGAGCTCCTTGAAAAATTTAAGCCAAAATTTCGTTCCAAAAGGCGTGGTTTCTGAGCGAAGGTGTTTGTCTACAGCATGATAATGCTTGGCCCCACGTGGCAAATCTATCCATTTCAACAATCAATAATATATATAGAGCTGGGATTGAGCAAAATCCAGGGGCAAAGGGAACTAAACAAACTACGTTAGAAACACGTTTAGATAAAGAAACTGAATTCCGGGAAGCGTTAACTGCACTGTCAAAAAATTTGACAAATGGGGTGAAAAGTTGGAAACACAATTGTCGCAAATTCGGGAAGAGGTCACGAAAACAAGCCAAAGATTACAGAACCTAGAAGAATCAATGCAGGGTACCACAAAAAAGTTATGCAAAATACTAAAGAAATAGCAGTACTGGAAAATCGTCTTGAATATATGGAGTCAAAAATCAGATAGGATAATTCAGTGTTTCATGCAATTCCAAAAGGAGGAGATGACTGTATGGCAGTAATAAGAAATGTCGTCGAAGAAAAGATGCAAATTAGCGCACAAATCAACATAACAAAATGCTACAATTTGTCAAGGCGGCCTAACGCTTCAATAATGGTTGAAATGCCCAACTATAATGATAGAATTACTGTATTCAAATCTGCATCTAAGACGCAACACATCAAGATATCTATTTCTTACGATTATAGTGTGAAGACAAGAGATCAGAGACGTGTTTTAAACACTAAAATAAAATAGCTTTTTGAGAGGTGAATAATGGCTAAGTTGAGAGATAATAAACTCATCCTCAACGGAGTTACGTATCGGATTTCTGAGGGGAAAATCATTGATGCAAATGGGGGTACATTGTAGCAACCAGAAAACGATAGAACTCATGTAATTAAACAAACAGAATCGAAGGATAAACCAACTAACAACAAAAAAGTGAATCTAAAGCGCGTACACAACAAAATATTAAAATCTTGAATTATAATATTAATGGATATAATAGAATGCTAACGACGTTTAAACATATTACCTTAAAAATACGAAATATTTGTATTAACGGAAACACGGTTCACTAAGGAAATTGATCTTATGATAGAAGTGTTGGGCTATTAGTTGAAGCTGGACTAGATGATATAATAATGGAAGGAAGTAGTCAATTATCCCACTACATCTGCCGATTGAAATGGATAGATTAGAAGCACGCGGAGGCGACGCGAACAACAGGCCTGCCTATGGTTACAGCTAATTGACCAAATGGGATGGCCTTCTAGCTCTACTACTGGACTGAAATGAATCAGACTGACCGCGACAAAGGGTGCAGGTAACCTGGGAAGAGGTAGCGCCATCGCAAAGTCCCTCGCGACAACATCCAGGGAATCACCAAGCCCGCCACTCGCCGTCCCGCACGCAGGGTCGGTGCGAAGCGCATCCCTGGTCCCATCCACGAGAAGACGCGCGGCGCTCCCAAGGCGCCCCTGGAGAATGTGATCTGTGCTAATGCTGCAAGAACACAGGTGAGTATCCCTGGGTCAGAGGGAAAGAGAGGAAGAGGATTCAAGTTAAGAAAAGAGAGCAATTGTGATAAACAGAGAAGAGGGAGCAAAAGAGAAAAAAAGTAATAATAATAATAATAATATAAAAATAATAATAATAAAATAAAAATAGTAGTATAATTGAATAAATAAAAATAAGAGATAAGTGAATTAGAATAAATAGGATGATAAGAAAAATAAAAAAAGAAGAAAAAAAATTGTAATAATAATAATAAATTTAAAAAAAAAGGAAAATAAAATAATTAAAAGAAAGAGAAAATATTTAGAAGAGCACAGGGTAAAAATAATAGGGATAAAAAAAAGCAAACACAGCGCCTGGGGATGTTGGTGTAGAAGAAACAAAAAAAAAGGACCTTATCAAAGGAATCAGAAAATTTTTCTTTTGAGGAGAAAGTAATTTCAGGGTATAAATTTTGAAAGTAATAAATCGCATCTTATGCCAACCAATGAAAATGAGCGGCCGTCAAACCACAAAACCCCCGGTTGTGACGTCCAGCGATTAATCGACCAATCAGCGTGCGGCGTCCAATTTCGCCCGCGGCCCTCTAACCCTTGGGTGATTAGAGACGGCGCTTGGTGAAATCCCGTCCGCAAGCCAACTGGCAAATTAAAAGTTTGACATCGCATACATAGTTCGTGATACACGCATATGCAAGTAACAACGCTGATGTAAGGTTTAGGTGGAATTAGAGTCGGAAACCTCCTCTGATTCCACCTCTCGGATCCGCGGCCTTAGCCTGTCGCAAGCCAGGAGAAAATCGATACAGGCTCGCCAGGTCAAACAATTGTAGGTGAAGTCGCGGAGCGCCCTCGGCGTGTAACCGAGTTCCCTCCCCGCTATAAATAGTAGACGAGTTCTGAGTGAGTCCAGACTGTCACACTCGAGCATGATATGCTCCAGAGTTTCTTCCTCTCCAGAGTCACAGAAAGGGCAGATTGGATCATCAATAAATCTAAGTCTGTGAGCAAAGCTGTCTGTCCACGTGTGTCCAGTCAGTAGGCCAATCACGGCGTGGACACTAAGGATGATGTACGCATGCTTTTTGTCCAAGAGACTCTTTGGAGAAAGACCAAAGCGGGTGAAGATTGTGCGCTTGGCGGAGATGAACCTGTCCTGCCAAGCTGCCCACGCCCGCTTGTAGATTGTCGATTTAAGTTTCGACAGCGGTGCGAGGCGATAGCAGCTCAGGAGATCAGATTCCGCCCCGCGTTTCGCGAGCACATCAGCAACCTCATTACCAAAAATCCCGCTGTGGCCTTTGATCCATTGTATGGTACATCTTTTCCCATTGCGGTTCAGTTGCGAAATCAGCCACAAAGCCCTGTTGACAAGGAGGTTGCCTGTTCTGGAGTTTAGAACGGATTTCACAACTGAGAGGTTATCCAGTAGAACTTCAATAGTATAAACGATAAGGAAGAGTATTATACAATCTATGGAGAAAGTTTTCAAGTAATTTTATTTTACTTCAATAGTATAATTATCGGGAAGCTTTGAGGCGTCCTCAAGTGCTTTAATCAAGCCAAGTGCCTCCGCTTGGAAGACAGAACAGTACGGGGACAGGACAAAACTCTCACGCAATTCATTCATGGAGCCATTCGCACACACTATATATAGGCCTGTGCCAACTCCAGTTTTCGTCTTGGAACTATCTGTGTAGTAGGTGACGTCAGCCGAAAGATCAGGAATATTAATGGGAGCGGAGTAATAGGGAGGATAGGGAAGTGGGTGAGAGCAGGGAGGAGGCTCGACTGGAAATTCAGCGTTAACAAAACTGTGCTTTTCAAAGTACAATTCCGCCTTTGCGTCGACATCCAGATCGAGAGGGAGAACGCGAGAAAGAGAGATGAGAGAGCTGTTGTCAGTTGTTTTAAACGCGCGGCATGTCCTGATGAGGAACGGGCGCTGCGCGCTTAAGAGAGTTTTTAACGAGCGTTGTTTAAGATTGGAAAACCACACCGGATAAGCGTGAGAAATGGCTGGAACCACAACCTGTAGATAGAGCATCCTCAGGACACGGAAACCAAAGCCAAAATTGGAGTTGGCAGCTGCTGTCAAACGCGGGAGAAAACCGCGGACTCTGGTGCAAACCTCTACCACATGCTGGTGGAAGGTGAGACGCTGATCAAACCTTACTCCCAGCACTTTGATTGAGTCGCTCCATTGAATGGGTTGACCATTAATGGTCAGATCGCAGCTAGGCTTTAGTTGTCTGCCAGAAGGTCTTAGAAGGAGCATGGCCTGACACTTCTTCACGCTAAGTTCCAGTTTATGCAGGCCACACCACCTCGTGATCTCATTAATGGCAAGTTGCGCCGCTCCAAGTGTCAAATTATATTGACAAATATTTGCAATCTTATCATATCTTATCTCAGGTTTTAGTGGAAAGAATTTGTGTTTTCGTTTGATTGTGAACAAATCTCTCCCGCCTTCTCATTGGACGAATGTGGCCATGTTTGTATATAAATGGGGCTATGGTATGAGTCGACGCCAGTGTGGTGGATGATCTTGTGGGGACACTTAAAGTGTTCTCTGCGTGCTATATCCCTGTCTGGCAATCTCGGCGCATACCTGTGTAACCCCGGTCCGATCCCTACCTAAGCAGCAATAAAGCTAAGTACTGTTTTTTATTTTATTTAACAAATTGTGGTTTATTATTTACTTTTTTTTGTGTTGTACTTTTGAGTCCACGATTTTTCTGTGTTTAAGTTACTCTTACTGTAGGCCCTAATATTGTATTTGTGTGTTAACCCGTACAAAGTAACTTTTGTCACAAGTTGATTTGCAACTTGGCCCGCCACCACCATAACAAGATCGTCGGCGTGGGCCTGCGGGTGAACACATTTTCTAAAGTTGAGCGTGAGAAGCTCGTCAAAGACAAGGTTCCAAGAAACGGCCCAAGGACTGAGCCCTGCGGGCAGCCCTTGGAGACCTGCCTCGTGACCGTGCAACCATTCATTGACAGTCTGACAACGATTATTGAGGAAGGAACTAATTAGAATAAACAGGTTCTTTGGACAATCATTCATACACAGAGCTCGCAATATGCTGGAGTGTAGCACATTGTCAAAAGCGCCTTTCACATCAAAGGAAAGAAGAATAGAGAATTTTCTATGCTGAAGCGACCGGGAGAGATTATTTTATAAATTTAGAAGTGCGGCGACAGTAGATTTGCAGGGCCTGAAACCGAACTGGTTTGGTTGGGCTTTACACATCCTCTCAGCTCGCCACGAGAGCCTGGCCAGGATAAGACGCTCTAGAATTTTACCTAAGCCTGGCAGCATCGTGATGGGCCGATGAGACGCGAGAAAGTCCTCACCACCTTTTTTGGGAATTAGTATTACATCACCCAGTTTCCAAGGGGTTGGAAAATGTCCAGTTTCAAAGCACCTATTAAAAATCTTTAAAAAGAACTTCGGAATTTTTTAAATTAATTTAACAATGACAAGAGGTGGCATACCATCACTGCCAGGAGCAGAAGTTAAGCGAACCTTATCCGCAGCCAGTAGCAGCTCTGCTTCTGAGAACGGTGGGTCGTTATCAGAGGTGGAATGCGCGGCTTTAGGCAAGTTAACATGCTCTACAGTTGTATCGGGCGGGACGCGGCCGAAGTAGTGCTTTAAAACGTGTTCTAGAGTGTCCCGCGGACTCTCAGTGAGATCATCGCCAACCAGGAGAGAGGAAAGAGGCTTCCTCTTGGTGGAACCTTTTATAAATTTGTAAACGCCGCCCCAGGGGCTAACCTCGCAAAGTGAACAGATTCTTTTCTATTCAGCAAGCTTCGCGTGTCTGATAGAGGTGCGAAATCTATTATATAATTTCTTATAAAATATCTTTAACACGCTTCTAACAGGCCCACGAGCTTTTCTCCACGCCCATTCAGCTTTTTGAGTAGCATTTAGGAGCGGATTTAGTTCAGGTTTCCACCAAATGGGTTTCTTAAAAAAAAAAAATGGTGAAAGGTTTAGAGGGAATGGTTTGGAGACACGAGTGAAACACCTCGTATTTTAGTCAATTAATAACTTCATCAATTTGAGTTGTGTCACTCGCGTCCAGTAAGGAGGAAATTCTAAAAAAAAAAATATTAAAGTTAGAAAAAAAAAAAATTCCCAGTCGGCGCGACCAAAGCTGAAGTGTACTTCGCTAAAGTTGTTTATGTGTATATCGTTATGGCTGTTAGAAGAGAGGGGTTCAAAATTAACGTTAAACACGAGGCTTTTATGGTCAGATAAAGCCTGGTTGATTGCATTCCAATCGGCGATCCTGTCCGCGAGGCCAGCAGAACAACACGTGACGTCGATGGAGGAGGACCTCTCGCCCTCCTCCCACGTGATCGTGCTGTGTTTGTTGACAACATGGAGCAGGTTAGCGCCAAGGAAGTTATCGACATTTTCTCTTTTGGAGCATTTGTATTTAAGCAACCGCGCTTTATTTGACCATCTATAGGATTCAATATTAAAGTCGCCGCAAAAAATCACCTCGTGGAAATTAATTGTTTTTAAAGAGTTGTCTATCCTATCAAGAAGAGCGTCGGAACAACATGATGGTGAAAGATAAACAGTACACAGAAGGATTGACAAGTCATTCACTTCACACAGGACAAATACAGCATTCACACAAGACAAGTGAGACAAGTGTATGAATTTTAAATTCGGATTTGCTATTATTACAGCCGCTCCCAATTTATTTTCGATTATTGGACCGTGACAAACCCTGTCAAGAGGCACAGATAGTGATGGTAAATTGTTTTTGGAAACTGGGAGTTCTTGCAACAATGGCACATCCGATTTTTCCTCGCGACATTCATTCAATAAGGAGTACAAACAATATGGAGAGCGTCTTACATTGGCTTGAACACACTTTAGAACGTTCATCGCACCAACAATTTATTGAAGTTATCCTGTGCCTCCCGCATGTGTTTACACGCCATGGAGTTGGCACTGTGTTTGTCACCACACCTGTGACATTTCAACACAGTTTTGTTTTCACAGGTTTCGGAAAGATGTGCACCAGCTCAGTGGCTACATTTAGCCGCCCTAGTGCACTTCTTTCCGTTGGTGTGGGTTCTGTGACTTAAACTGCCACAGACACCACATGGAAAGACTCGCTTTGCTCTAGCGAGTCTCAGCGAGAGGAAGTCAATCGTGATCCTACCACGCTCGAGCAAGGCAGTCTTCACTTCCTTATTTACTTCTACTATCGCGGTGGAGGGGGCACCCTCTTTCCTAATTAGTTTCACCATCCTGATGTCTTCTCTTTTGCTTGATAATTTCCGGATTTCAACAAACTTTGAGTGGTAATCGACAACCAAGATGGAACTGGTTCCACTCACCTCCATGAAATCTACAGCAATTTTTTCCCATGGAAATTCAGGGATTTCATGAGCTATTCTTGACTCCTCAGGATTCTTTCTTGAATATTCCTGACATGTTCTGCACTTTTCTACTTGTGTTATCATGCCTGGCCAGTAAAATGCTGATCTTGCTTTTTCTTTGGAAGCTGCTATGCCCTGGTGTGATGAATGAACAACCTGCAGGATTTCTTTTCGAAGAGTCGATGGCACCATGATGCAATTTCCTTTGTAAACAATTCCGTCACTCACAGGAATTTCATCTTGAAATTGCCAGTAGGGTTTTGCTTCATCACAGACCATAGTTTTATATTTCGGCCATCCATTCTTCGCATACTCTATTAGTTGTATCAAGGTGTGGTCCCCATGAGTTTCCTTTTGTAGTCTCTTTATTTTTTCATCTGTGGTAACCAGCAACATGTGCACTGATTCAGTTTGACCTTCTAAATAGCTTGTGTCCACCTCATCTTTTAATGGATCTCTAGACAGATGGTCAGCTATAAACATGTTTTTCCCTGGTGTAAACTTCAAAGATATTTGAAATCTCATGAGACGTAAGACCATTCTTTGCAGTCTTGGGGAAAGCTTTTCTAAAGGTTTCTTAACAATACTCAGGAGAGGTTTGTGGTCAGTTTCCACAATAACATCATTTCCCCAAATATAGTACTGGAAGCGTTCACATCCAAAGACTATAGCCAAAAGTTCTTTCTCTATCTGTGCGTATTTTCTTTGAGTTGCATTCAGGCTGAAGGACGCATACTCAATTGCTTGTCCCCCTTGCATGAGCACTGTACCAATACCATATTGGCTTGCATCAGATGAAATGGTGATTGGCTTGGTTGGGTCAAAAAATGTCAATATTGGAGAATTCGAAACCATATTCTTGAGTTTTTCAAAACAATCATTTTCTTCGCCTCCAAATTTTTTATTCACTCTTGTTGCTTATCAATTTCCTTAGAGGTGCAGTCTTGTCAGACAGATTAGGAATAAATTTGCCAAGGTACGTTACCATACCTAAGAATCTTTGGACTTCAGTCTTGTTCTCAGGTCTTTTCAACTTTTGTATTGCCTCTGCTCTTGAAGCTTGAATGGCTATTCCATCTCGACTGATTATATGGCCTAAGAAATTTACTTTGTCGACAGCTATCTGCTGCTTCTTAGCATTGAGCTTGACATTATTTTCTTCCAACCTTCGAAGAACTGTTTCAAGGTTTCGGTTGTGCTCTTCCATTGTGTTTCCATAGATCAAGATGTCATCCATATAGCAAGCAGTTCCCTGGAGACCTGAAAGGATATTGTTTATGCATCGCTGGAATACCTCCGATGCACTGTTCAATCCATAGGGAAGTCGCTTGAACCGGAATCTTCCAAAGGGAGTCGCAATGGTGCACAGGTTGGTGCTTTCTTTGTCTAATGGGACTTGCCAGAAAGCTGATGATGCATCAAATACAGAGAAAACTGTAGCACCTTTCAGTTCAGAAAATATTGTTTCAGCTGTTGGCAGAATATAGCGCTCTCTCTGAACATATTTGTTCAGTTCCCTGGGGTCCATGCAAATTCTGACATCTCCAGAAGGTTTTTGTACCACTACAATAGGGTGTGTCCATTCGCTTGGTTCTTCAACTTTTTCAATAATGTCAAGTTTTTCCATCCGTTCCAATTCTGCTTTAACTTTTTCTCTAATGGAAAAAGGAATTTTTCTGCTTGGAGCAATAACTGGAGTTGTATTTTCATTTAGTCTAATCTTGTGTTCAATTGGCAGTCTTCCTATGCCTTCAAATATATTTTTGTGCCTGTTCAAAATTTCCTTTGCTGAATTGTTCTGCTCTGTTTGGACAGCATCACATTTCTTAATTAGTGAAAGCTTTTCAATAGCTTCTTTTCCTAAAATTGGTTGATAGTATCCATCAGCAATGAAAAATTCTAGACTTTCCGTCTTATTTTTAGTTTTGCAATTTAGTGTGGCAATTCCTTTTATCTTGATTTCATGTCCTGTATATGATATTAGCTTTCGGTTAGTCTGAAATATTTCCAAACCTTTCATTTGTCTGGTGAATGTGTATGGCAAAACATTTACTTCTGCTCCAGAGTCCAACTTGAAACATATTTCCTTTCCATTCACTATGATGGATTTTTTCCATTCCAAAGTATGGACTACTTTTGCTTCATGTATTGACCATACAGTTTCTTCTGTTTCATCATTCAGACTTCTGATAGCTGAACTTTTACAGAAAGCTGCAAAATGATTCATCTTTTTGCATTTGGAGCATCTTTTACCCCATGCAGGACAATTTTTTGCTCTGTGAGACTTTCCACACCTTTGGCATTTGAATTCTTTTTCAGATTCTTGATTTTGTTTTGGACTGTGTTTCTTTTCATATTTTCTTATTTGACAAATGTTCTGGTTGTTCTGCATGATCTTGATCTGTTGCTTGCTTATTTCATCTGTTTTGCACATTTCAATGGCTTTTAGAAGAGTTAAATTGGGCTCTCTTAAGAGGCGTTCCTGCAAAGCCTTGTCTTGTATTCCATACACAATGCGATCCCTAATTAAACTATCCTTTTGTGATTCAAATTCACATGATGTGGATAATCCTTTTAGTTCTGTTATAAAACTATCGATGGATTCACCATCCTTCTGGGTCGCTGAAAAAAATTTGAATCTTTCAAAAATGACGTTCTTTTTAGGCTCGCAAAAATCATCAAATTTGTTTATTACAAGATCGAAATTTTCTGCTTCATCTTCTTTTAAATGAAATGTGTTGAAAACTTCCAAGGCTTCTTCGCCAATAAAATTTAATAAAATGGCAACTTTCAGTTTATCAGGCTTTGTGGCTTTTTCTGTTGCTTCAAGATAAAGCATTAATCGCTGTTTGAACCTTCGCCAATTTTCCGCTACATTTCCGTGCAGGGCGAGTTCGCTAGGCCTAACAAAGTCCATGTTTTCTTTTTTTCACTAATATTTGTCAATAATATATTTATTTGAAAAAGTACTCACTTTTCCGCTGCCACCATGTTGTTTATGTTGTTCTTGTGTCTATTTGATCACGCAGAATGCAACTGAACTAAGTATTTATTTATTAACATCTATTTATTATAACATGGTTATATATCTAAGAGTGTTTGCCAGTCGAGTCGGCAGTGTTGCCGGATCAATCATAACACTATCCTCAATATTTCTTTAGTGGTCTGGGCGAAAGAAATGTACTCAGACTCCATGGTAGATAATGACACGCAATTTTGCTTTTTAGATCTCCATGACACTAAACAACCGTTAATAGTAACAGCTGACCCGCTGGTTGATCGTCTATCATCTATGTCATTAGCCCAATCTGAGTCGCTAAATGCTAGTATATCATCAGACCCTCTTTTATAGATGAGTGAAACATTCTTAGTAGCTTGAAGATATCTTAGTATATGTTTAGCAGCTTGTCAGTGTCGTTCGCCTGGGTAACTACAGAATTGTGCTAATTTGGTTACGGCAAACGTCATATCAGGCCTCGATGAGTTTGCAAGATATAGCAGAGACCCTATAAGTTCTCTGTAAGGGACGTGTTTCATCTCATCCTTTTCCTTGTCAGTTGTTGGACAGTCTTTCTTTGTAATCGGGATGGAGTTATCTAATGGAGTAGAAACGCCCCTACATTCCATCATATTAAATCGTTCGAGGATCGGCATGGTGTATTTTCCTTGTGAGAGGATTATTGTGTTTTCATCTGGATAACTTATTTCTACACCTAAGAAATATTTGATGGGTCCCAAGTTTTTATCTTAAATTTTTCTCTAATCTTTTCCTCAATATTTGTCAGAATGTCCTCGCTTTCCGCGAACAAAGATAGATCGTCGACATATACGGCGATGACCGCCTTATCTTCAAAAGTGTATAAGCATTTACAAGCGGCTAAACGACGAAATCCAATATCTTCAAGAGTTTTATCCAGTGTGCAGTACCATTCGAGGCCGGACTGACGTAAACCATATATTGGACGGTTTAGCTAAAGAACTTTGCCCTCACATTTCTCGTCGTTAGATCCATCTGGTGGGCTCATGTAGATCTCTTCATTCAGTTCGCTGTACAGATATGCATTGTCGACGTCGAGCTTTCAACTGTACCAATTTTTATTTATCGTCAATGCAAAGATCATTCTGATGACCGAAAAATTTATTACTGGCGAAAATGTCTCAAAAAAGTCATCGTTTCGTTTTTGAGAAAAACCTCTCGCAACTAATCGTGCTTTAAATCTTTTAACGTCCCCTTTTGAGTTAGTCTTTATTTTAAATACCCATCTACTGCTAATTGGGCGCTTGCCAAGTGGTAGGTCGGACAACGTCCACGTATTTCTATCCTCAAGACTTCTCAATTCATCCTTCATGGCCCTTCTCCAGTACGGTGCCTCTTTGCTGTTTATGGCTTGTTCGAAAGTTGTGGGTTCGATGATATCTAGGAAATGCAGTTCTACCTTTGGCTTTCCAGCACGCCCATAAGGGTTTCGTACAATTCTTTTAGGCCTAGTTTTAAGAATGTCGTCGTTGTTTACCCCCACCTAATCCTGATCACTCGTATCATCATTACGTTCTTTTCGCTTCAGGTTTTAGATATATATCTCCTTCAAGCTGGTTATCGGGTTCTATTCAAATATGGTTGTATCTTTCAGGTTCATCCTCAACCTTAATCCACTTCAGTCCTAACTTGGATTCGTCAAATTTGACATGCTTCGTCTGGATTACGTGTTGAGTTTCCGGACACCAAAGACGATAGCCTTTAGTCTGGGAAGAATAACCAACAAAGAATGCACCTATTTGCTCGATTGTCCAGTTTCTTTCGCCTTTCTGTGGGGATATGGCTATATGCTAAGCACCCGAAAGCTTTTAAGTGGCGAACACTCGGTTTTCTTGATGACCAAAGTTCATCGGGTACTTTATATCCTAGGGCTAGTGTGTGTCTATTTCATCTCACCCTTCCCTAAATGCCGTGTTGGAATTTATAGGTATTAAAGGAGAAGGAGGAGAAGGAGTGACCCAGGGAGACTCACCATTTTGGAGAGTTGGGGCAGAAGAAGAAGCGGAGGTATCCGCCACGTTCATGGTAAAGAATATCCAAGAGTAATCCAAGTGTAGGTGTGCACAGGTCGATGCCAGGGACCTGAATGATGGATGATGGATGCGCGAACAACAGACAAGTGTTAAGCTCCTTTTATTTAGACTAATGGGGGAGGGAGGGTGGACTGCCCGCTGGGCAGCTCGGTGATTGGCTGGCCGGAACGTAGTGGTGACGTAGGTCCTCCCCGGCGGAAGTAGGCTGATCCAACGTCTTCAAGAAGGTTACCAGATAATTCAAACACAAGCATCCAAGATAGAATTTAGGGGAAGGGGCTCCGGAGGAATACTTATGGGCATAACAAATGACATATATCAAAATACAATAAAATAGATTGCAACCCTTTCTGGATATCTAAAATGTCGAAAGATTGTTGAATGAAACTAATATAAATTTTGCCTAATTACTGTATATTTACCTCCGAGCTCTACTCATGAGCAAAATATGAATAAACTATTGGACCACATAAATTATCAGTTAAACGAAGGTAACGACGGTTTATCAACTGGAGATTTAAACATAAGAACAGGTAATATGGAAAACTTGCAGAATCCCAAACAATTATACACACCGCTAAAAACTATAGACAATCCAAACACGCCATATATCTCTCTCTCTCTCTCTACCCCCAATTTATCTAATAGACTCATTTATTTTATTGCGTATGATATTGTTTTTTACAGCACAATACAACAATGTTTGCAAGTTTCTCTAGAGTGGAATGTCGAGGTGACGAATCCACTCCAGGGCCTCCTCTGTGCACCGGTGGATATCCCCAAGTGTTCCCTGGAAGAATCTTCGAGGACAGTCCCTTAGGATATGGTGCATAATAGACTCATCACATTTATAGAAGATAACTCAATAACGATAGCAAACGGAAGCAAGGTCTAATGGAGAACATTACAGATTTATGGATCCTATTCGGATCATCTACCAGTGATACTAGAAATGAATACAGGAAATTATATACCAGATCAACAAAAGTAAGAGAAAACTCTATCATAAAATTTATATGGACTGAAGAAAAGGACGTATTGCTGAGCAATAAATTGAGTAAGCTAGACAATATTAATGTTTCTTATATAGAGATAATGACTGAGTCCTTAACCACCTCAAATCTACCAGGCAATGGAAGCAGCAAACATACTCAAAGTTGTATATATACGAAACAAAACTTTCAAACCTTGGTACGACAATGAATCTTATCAATAAAAAAATATAACCAACTTATGTTTGAAAAGATACAAAAATCAAATACAGATCAATATCGAAAATAATACATCGAAACACGTCATAGTTGGAAAGAAAGAGGAATAAATTTAATAAGGATAGGCAAGAAAAGATTAAAAACGCCACCGATCCTAGGACCTTCTGGAGTGCCATTGCAACTCTTAGAAAAAAAGTTTCAATATCAGGAGATACTAAGATTGAAGACTGGTATACATTTTACAAGAAATTATTAAATATATAGAGGCAATAGAGATATCAAATATAATCTAAATTTGTGTTTAAGCGGGACAGACCCAATACTAGATATAAAATAACTATAGATGAGATAAAAGCTGGAATTAAGCAACTAGCGAATGGAAAGCAGTCGGCGCGGATAACATACCAAATGAATTAATAAAGAGACTACCAAAGCCCATTCTTATGACACTAAGAAATATATCTGATAAAATAATAGGCTCAGAGAAATACCCAGAAATATGGACGTAAAGCATAATACACCCTATATACAAAAATTGGGAACGCAATAACCCAACAAACTATAGAGGAATTGCACTGTGCAGTAATATCTCAAAATTATTCAATATTATTTTTTAAAAACAGGCTTACTAAATAGACGGATAAAACACAAATTATCCCTGAAAATCAAGCCGGATTCCGTAAAATACGCTCCTGCATGGATCATATGTTTAAACTTAACTCATCGATCCAATTAGCGCTAAATAAAAAAAACGGGGCAAATTTTATGCTTTTTTTCGTTGACTTGACCAAAGCATTTGATACGATCTCTCACTCTCTACAATGGAAAAAATTACTGAAAATTGTTAATCCCAACATTTTCAACAATATTAAAAAGCTATTATGAAGAAGCAAAGGTTTCAATTAGATGGCAAGGTCAATAATAAAATTATTTAAAAATTAACTCTCATGTTATTTTACTATACACCGCCGATTTAGCATATCTCTAAAATGCGTCTTTACTCCCGGGATTTTATCTACCAGAGTACGGATACCTCCACTGCCTCATGTATAGGGATGATATAGTAATTACACAGGTCTACAAAAATAACTTTTTTTTTTTGCCGGAGTAAACCTAAATTTGATTCTAATGTAACTTTTCATGCTGAATACAAAAATGAAATCAGAAGTTTCCATCACCCATAGTTCTTGCAGGATAACCATTTTTCCTATAAATTGGTATATACAGTAATAATTATGAAGAAAATGTTACGTAAGCATTTTTTAAGTGAGCATCATTACAATAGCTAGCGCTTTATCTTTGACAAGAAGAGTTGATATGTGGAGCCAAAATCTTTATTTTATTTGTTATCAATTAAATTTTGCTCTTTAAGAATCATAAATATTAATTCAAAAAGCAAATCATTGAATTTTTAATTAAATCGAATGCTATTTGCTGAATAACAGCTTTAATATATATATATATATATATATATATATATATTTAAATTGAACCTAACACACGATTTGTTTAATAGATTTGCTTCAGAAGTGACACAGATAAATTTGAAGTCATTAGTTTATTCTTCTCTATCGATTTGCTTTCATAAATCGTGTGCACTAGACTGTGTCAATATGCCGAGGCGTTGCATTAATATTCCTGATATTTTCTGTTACATTTGTGGGGAATTAACTTTCAAAGTTCAAAGGCGAAACTTTACACCGCTCATCAAAAAGTGCTAATAACTTTATTTTGGCTGTAAAGTCGGTGACCAAGTTAAGACTAGGGCTCCTCATCATTGTTGTGAAATTTGTGTTTGACGTCTTACAGGGTGGATTAAAGGTGAACGTCATATGCCTTTTGCGGTTCCAATGATATGGAGGGAACCTAAAGACCATTCTTCAGACTGTTATTTTTGTTTGACAAAGACTACAGGTATTACATCCAAATCAAGACATACAGTTGAATATCCAGATTTGCCTTCTGCTATGAGACCGGTTCCTCATAGTGATATTTTACTTGTGCCACAGCCTCCTGAAAATGTAATATTTAGTGACGATGATTCAGATAGACGAGAGCAATAGTCGGATGACACAAATTTTGAAGCAGGTGCTTCATCTGAACCTCATTTGTTAACCCAAGGAGATTTGAACGATCTCGTACGTGATTTAGATTTATCCAAAAAACAGAGGGAACCTTTAGGCTCTAGGTTAAAAGACTGGAATCTGCGGCACAAAGGCACAAAAATATCCTTTTTTCGCAAGCCCCAAGATGAATTTCAAGACTTCTTTTCACAACAGAATGATTAGTCTAATGGAAGCGCTTGGACATGACCACGATAAAGAAGAGAGGCGTTTATTCGTTGATTCTTCAGAAATTAGTTTGAAAGCTGTTCTCCTTCACAACGGAAATAATTTCCCAACAGTGCCAAAAGCACATGCATTCAACATGGAAGAGACTTACGAAAACATGAAACTGCTTTTGTAAAAACAGAATATGAAAGATACGGTTGGAAAATATGCAGCGATTTGAAAGTCATTGCTCTCTTGCGTGGATTACAGCTTGGATATACAAATTTTGTTGCTTTCTGTGTTAGTGGGATAGCAGAGATAGGGAAATGCATTACATTGAAAAAAAGCTGGCCAAACCGTGAAATTTTTACTCCAGTATTTAAAATATTGTAATCCTACCCTGATCGATTCAGAAAATATTTACTTACCACCATTACATATTAAACTGGGATTAATGAAGAACTTTGGCAAGGCAATGGATCGAAATGCCAGTGGATTTGCCTAACTAAAACAAAAATGTTCTAGCATAAGTGATGCAAAATTAAAGAAGGCATTTTTGTTGGACCTCAGATTCGAGAATTACTGCAGGATGGAAATTTTCGAAATAGTTTGAATGAATTTGAAGCAGCAGCATGGAATTCCTCTAGAAACTGTTGCAATAACTTCTTAGGAAGTGTCAATGTTGAAAATTACAGAGACATAGTTAATGATCTGTTGCTTTCCTACAAGGCACTGGGATGTAACATGTCTCTCAAGATCCATTTCCTGCATTCACATCTGGATTTATTTCCAGACAATCTTGGTGCAGTTAGCGATGAGCATGATGAGAGGTTTCATCAAGATATATCAAGCATGGAGAAGCGGTACCAAGATATATGGAGTCCCGGTATGCTTGCTGACTACTGCTGGATACTCAAGAGGGATGTACCACAAGAAAAGTATAGAAGAAAATCCACTGTCACTACTTTTCAATAAAATAAATATATTTCGTTCATATAGGCCTATATATTAAAAACATTTCCAAATTTCAAGTAGGTGTAAATCAAAAATCTTGCGTGATAGAAATAACTAATGGTATATTTGAAATCAGCCTAAAGAGTTAAATTTAAATAAGATGCTGTTTCTTTTGGGACAAAAAAAATAATTTTTGATAAATCAGTGTAATGTAATAAGGTTTATGCAAAAATGCTCACATAATATTTTTGCATTTTTTGCTGTAATTATCCAATACCAAAAAAAGGCTGTCACGCAAAACCCATGGGTGATGGAAATTTTCTAATTAGATTTCTGAGTTCATCATGAAAAGTTACACTAGAAACACCATCAGGTTCATTTGGGCAAATATGTTGTTGACCAGTGTTATTGATTGTTGAAATGGATAGATTTGCCACGTGGGGCCAAGCATTATCAGGCTGTAGACAAACACCTTTGCTCAGAAACCACGCTTTTTGGAACGAAATTTTGGCTTATATTTTTCAAGGAACTCAAAATAAACTATGTTATTAACCATTTTGGCTTTTAGGAAAATAATCTTCTAAGATGTATCATTTACTGTCCCAAAAAATAGTCAAGAGAGTTGGTGAACCCTTTATGGGTTGGGCACCCATTGTGATACCATTCTGTACTTGCTCTTTTAGTTAGGAATGTGATGGTGTATCCATGATTCATCTCTAGTCACTATTCTATCAAGAAAACCTTCACCCTCAATTTCATAACGTCCCGAAGCTCTTTACAAGCGTTAAACGTTTTTCCTTTATTTCCTTTGTGATCAGCCGAGGCACCCATCTTGTGCAAAATATTCTGTACTTTAAATGCTTTGTAATGATTTTTGTACACTATCATAACTAAGGTTAAGTTCGGCAGAATAACTCTAATGCTAATGTACCATTAGATCGTTATGTTATACATCTCGTCAATGGCCCATGTGTTGCATCATCACTTACCTTGACCGGGGCGCGAGATCGCGGTGCGTCATCCAAATTTTCTATGCCGCTTTTGAATTTTCTTACCTATTTGAAAATTCGATTTTGAGATAAACATTTATAAGGGTAAACACAGCCTTCATTCTAGAGTAAATTTCAAATGGTTAACTCATCCCTGATAAATAAAACTTATTATTTCTCGCATTTCTTACTTGGTACAACTGTTTGTTTTGACCGCAATTTTTATTAGAAAAATAAATGTTGGCAGATGGTTTCTTTAGATTTAAAAATATATAACAACAGAATTCAATTTAAATATGTTTAGCTATATATATTTTTTTCCTTCTTTTTTTTCTATTAAACTTTTATTGCTTTTTATTGATCAACCCTTGTATATTTATTATCACAGAATATCTTTGTTTTTAGTGCGTTTGTTTCATAGACTTTTAATTAATCCGTGTTCGTATCTACTCGAATGTATGTATTTTGCTTAGAAAGTATTTTAAATCCACCTTACTTGAAATGCTGCTTCTAAGAAATCAGAATATACCCATTGTAATTTTGAATCACCATTTATACTCTTGAAGTGTATTCACAGGTCTTTCGCGTAAACCCGAGGTGTTGCCTGGGTCACTCGGCTAGTATATAAATATACATATAAAACAACAGTCATTCTATTTCTCTATTCATTAAGTTCATTAACCTTTTCATAGGTAATACTTCAAATTGATTCATTTATGTACATTTTAAAAATTCTTAGGTCCAATATTTACATGAATTTAACTTCAAAATGCTATATAATCTCCCTCCATTACCTTGTTTATAGGTTTTAGTTAGCTTAAGAAGGCCTTACCCTAAACCTACTTTTAATCAAGTATATTGAACCAGACACAAGTAATTAAGAAAAGTTGCGACGTCTAATGCTTTTTTTTTTTGTAATCTGGATTATCCACACACATACACAAATAAAACATGATATAATATTCAAGGAACGTGGACTATGAGTGTAAATTACAATTATAACTTCAATTACTATCTATCGTTAAATTTAAAATTATTATTTTTGGCGAAATGTTTCTTTATATTTGAATTAATGACATTTGTTTTACACTCTATACAAAAAAAAAACAATTTATTCTCGGAACATACGGATGATGATAAAAACGGAGTATATAAAATCAATGATTAACAATACACAAAAACTCCTCCCCATTAAGTTAAACACCCATTAAATGTCAAAAAGCTTTGTAGGATCCCTTATTTTTGAGGACCTCCTCAAGACAGGTTTCGGAGTCACTGTCGAGAATCTATTACTGGAGCAGCCTGGGTTTCTTCAACTTTGCTCTCGGGTGGCACTTGTGGAGTTGACAATGTAGAAGGAATGGATTCATTTTCTCCACAGCCCCTCACCTGATCCAAATGTAGTTTAATAATTCTTCCATCATCAGTTTCCACTTCAACTGAAACAGGGTCTGTTTTTTCATAGACAACTACAGGTAGCCACTAAGGACCATGGAAATTTTTCTTTTTCCCAATGAAAATGATGTATGGTGAGTCCTTACAGGACGGAAATGTCCTAATAAAGCTGTTGTTGTTGTTGTAGTAGTTGAATGTGGAGTTATTCGGTAGGAGTTGAGAAATTTATCAATGCTTCTTCTATTGATAATTTATTCTTTAGAGATATCCTTAATGCTCTTTTGAATGTACCTTTAAAATTCTCAACTGCTCCGTTTGTAGCTGGGTGCTTTGAAGAGCCTAATGTATGTTTTATAGCCAATACTTTAACGGAAGAAGCAAATTCTTTCGATGTGAATTGGGTTCCATTATCACTGATTATTCTGTTTGGAATTCCGAATCTTGCAAAGATTTCTCTCAACTTCCTAATCGTCGCCAGTTTACTATCCTGTGGCCCGAGTTATTATTCTTGTTTAATAATGATACATTATAGTTTATTATATTTATTGTCACAAGCTACACAAACAAAACAAAGGCAATGTATATTTTTCTAATGCGATGATGATGACCTATATGACGTCATCACAGAAGCCAAACAATCTCTCTAAAATTATCAAACTTGAAGTGTTGGAAATTTGGAGCTGTAGAGGCGTCTGCAGGCGTGTTACAATATATTTATAATTCAAGAATTAATTACCAAATCACATTAAATTTAGCTAGTAAATTTATTATCGTTTTTATACTAAAACAAGCGCGTTCTTCGTCTATAACAAAAATATTGTTGATTGATGATTATATTTTTTAGAATTAAGCTGTTGTTTTTTTATTTTGGTATTTACAATTATTATTTAAAATAATAAGAAATAAAATTATCAAAATTCGAAACTATTTTAAAGGCGTAAGATTCTTTTTGAAATTAAACAATTTCTACTGCCCTTACTGCAAAATAAAAATTAAAGGGAGGGCCTGGCTCATCAGTGGTGAACCCTCCCAGCAGTTTCGCCAGTTTAATCTACCATACCGCTGTTATATTGCATTTTTAGAACTTCCTTTTATACTGATACTGTTGGCAGACTCTTGAAATGGGTATTTTAGAAGAACTATGGACATAAGCTTTGTGAGGACAGTAGAATTACATACATTTATAAATATATAATATGCTTCGAGCAATCGCTCTTCCGCAAATATCAAATTGTTTTTGTTTTTTTTGCAGTAAGGGCAGTGGAAATTGTTTAATTTCAAAAAGAACCTTACGCCTTTAAAATAGTTTCGAATTTTGATAACAGATGGCGCGCTAGTGCATCATATTATAAATGTTCTAATAAAAGAAACAATTTGATATTTGCGAAAGAGCGATTGCTCGAAGCATATTATAAATTTATAAATGTATGTAATTCTACTGTCCTCAAAGCTTATGTCCAGAGTTCTTCTAAAATACCCATTCCAAGAGTCTGCCAACAGTATCACTATAAAAGGAAGTTCCAAAAATGCAATATAACAGCGGTATGGTAGAATAAACTGGCGAAACCGCTGGGAGGGTTCACCACTGATGAGCCAGGTCCTCCCTTTAATTTTTCCCTTGCAGTAAGGGCAGTAGAAATTGTTTAATTTCAAAAAGAATCTTACGCCTTTAAAATAGTTTCGAATTTTGATAACAGATGGCACGCTAGTGCATCATAAAATAAAATTATATGAAATAAAATAATATGATTTAAATTTATAAAAAATAAAATGATATGATTCCCGACAGAGTGACCTATTAGACTGCACATCGGTAGCTATGGCTAATTTAATACATTTGAAAATGTATTCATAGAATTCGGCAACAATGGCAATAATAGAATGGAATTAATGTATTCAAGCCTCGAAAACGAAAACTATATATAATATAAATTCGACAAGATAAATTCTTATATATATCTTATATATTTATATATACTTGTGTAAATATTTTTTAAAAAGACATATCCTGACCAGGCTCAGGTGAGTTTTTTTAGATGGTAGAGAGCCATCTAGTGGAATATATATATATTCTTATATATATGAAAAAACAATTACAAATTTAAAAAGGGTCAGGTGCTGATATTGAAAACAAAAGAGGCATATCCTGACCAGGATCACATGAGCATTTATAGAAGACAGAGCGCCATCTAGAAATGCTCATGTGAGCCTGATCAGGATATGCCTCTTTTGTTTTTAATATATATATGTGATATCTTGGGACCTCTGGGACCAGTGTTACCTGATGCTAGACGAACCTCGATGTCAACCCTAACGTGCAGTCGTGGTGGAAGGCGCCACAGCTTGGCCAAAGGTGAAATAAGCAAAACGAGATTCCACTTAGAAGCGTCTAAACGTCAAGAAGGAATGGGACGAGGAGATTTCTGGCAGAAGGGTTTACCTTTATCGGAGCGTCTGGCAGACTGGTGCTGAAACAAAGGTTGACTAAGGACTGATTAACTGAGGAACGGGGCCTCCTTTTATTGCTTAGCTGGGTTCGAGGGTTCGGGGGGGGGGGGTAGTTATATTATCCAGGAGGGCCACGACCTCGTAAAAGTTGGACTGGGTTTGCTAGGCCTTCCTTTCTATTCTCACCTAAGCCTGATTAGTTTTAACCTTAAATTTCTCCTGTTAATCTCCATTCCTTCTATCTGTACAGTTGCTATACTTTATTAGATTCTTACGCGGTACAGATTGATGTTAGTTGAGGCTTTCTATTTGCTGTAAATAAGATGTTATATACAGTCACGTGGTGGAACATGTGGTAGTAGATATCTGGACTATTTACAACAATTCCATGGTCTTAAATCATCACAGATGGCCCTGGATGTGAGAGGGTTCATATGGAGGGATTTAGGAGAGCGGAATAGGAAGACTGTTATTAAGGAAGTAATTTTTTAAAAATTAATTAAAGTGAGTTGGTATATAACATGGGGTTGATTTCTGCATATTCATAAGAGATAATAAAGTATAAACAAATAATACTAAACATAAAAGTAAAAACTAAATTAGGAATAAAAGATTTAATAGAGAACATATAATGATGATAGGTAAAAATACAAATGATTGGATGGGTAAATCATGATCTCTTCGTGATGGACGTTAGAAAGGGTTGAGGGGTTATTTGTGATTAGGTTGAGGCAATGTCACCTTGACTCAAGTCCCAAACCATTTAATGTGCACGGCGCGGAAAACCTAGGCCATGTTTCACATGTAAATTTAAGGACCTAATAACGTTACAGTACCACAATCGAATAGGAAGATAAGGGTGATTGTTATGGATTTGATGAATTAGTCGTTAAGACGTACGCATCCAGGATAAATGAGGGCGAAGATAAGTGACCAGAAATCAAAGTTTCAATTGGAGTCGTCAGGGGCTTAGCGAGAAAAAGAGTAAAATAAAAAAGATGTGCCAGCGTTTGGCATGATAGTGCCCTGGAATATATATTAAAAAAATACAATTTGCACGTGTCCAAGCCAGAAGTAGGAATAGGTAAATCTGGGGGACGGTGTGTCAATATTGTTAATTACGAAATCAAAGTAGGTCAAATCTAGCCTGCAAAGGAGTTAAAGGTTCCTGCGTAAAAGGAATGTTAGTATTTATTAAGAAGTAACCTTTAAAGTGGTTGATTAAGAGGTTATTAAAGATTGCCCTCTTTTTAGATCATGCTTTTTAGTTTGATTATAAAAGAATATATCATTGAGATATGAAATTGCGAAATTAAGTCTTTGCATATAGCGTTAAATGATTTGAAAAATCGAAAATAGGATTGCGAAGTTAAATGTGCAAAGTAATCTTTAAAAATAGTAAAAATAGTGATGACATAATACAAAGATTACACACTATAGCAGTATATAAGGGGTAATAGAAGGTAAAAATATTAAATGGAAATTAATAATGAGCAATAATATACTCGATAGCATTGAACATGGTAGCGGAAGATGAAACAATGTAAATAACATCTAATTTATAAAGTGAGAGAAAATATAAAATGACAAATGCAAATTAGTGATATAAACATGAAACATAAGCTTGAGATTTTTTTAGATGAAAGATAAAATACAAAGTTGATTAAAAAATAGAGTAATAAAGCAAAAGTAAATAAACTTTAGTAGAAAAAAAATAAGGGGGTCGGTGGAAGGCTGGTTAAACCGTTTGGTGTTCGACCACTAGGACCCGGGTTCGATTCCCGCATTGGACACTTTTTTCTGTTTAGAAAAAAAATGCTCCAATGGCCCCCGATTCTTGCAAATGTCCAACCCCACCAGCGAGTGCAAGTAACCAAACGGGGCTCTGGCATTTGTAAGTGCAAAGTCGAACTGCTTTTCACATGTGTAGACATGTGGTGCGCTTACAGTAAAAGCAGTCGCTAACTACCCACCATGATTATCATGGCCTGTACCACGTGTACTAGGGATAAGCAAAAAAAAAAGAAAAAAATAAAATAAAATGACAATAATCTGAACTGATTGGTTGACGTAAAAAAAAACAATTGTAAGAGCTAGATAAATATTATATAAAAGATATTAACAATAAAAATAAAAATGTTCATCGAGAAATAAAGTAAAATTATATAGAAGTGATATATGCGGAAAAGAATGGAAAGTAGTAGGCCAAATGTATGTTCCTGTTTTTTAGGATGGGTAGAGAGAGCTTTAAATTGTCCTCGAATGATATCTTTGGTCTTGTTGGCCTAAGTTGTTCTTACTTATCGAATTTGTTTTATGTTTGACTCGACTCGTGGATCACATTGTTTCCAACTGTGAAACTCACTGAGACCTAATCTTGTCGATTTTTTGTTCCCTGCGCCACGTTTAGGTGAAAACGTGATTCTTCCTAAAGCGGCATTTATATTGTGTGTACAGGAAACACGGCGATCTGTTCTAACCGATCAAGGTTTTTTTTTTTGTTTTTTTTTGTTTAACATATGTGGGTGTGTGTGATTTTTGTAGGTAAAATGTTGTCCTTGGATCTAAGTGTCAATGTTAAGTGGACAAGTTAAATGAGGGCGAGAGAATCTAGACCTGGTGACTTGGTTTTGGTTTATAAATGAAAGAATAGATATTTTAATTCATTAGGGATTAGAACGGTATATAGTAAAAGGCACGCACTAATATTTTATTTAATAGCTGGCGAAAGTTCATTAGAGAACACGGGGTGGCGACGGGCCGTAACAAGAAGATGTCGGCTGTTTGTTTGTCCATCTCCCCTCGAATTTATTATTAGCGAGTTCCGGGGGGTGGCTATCGGGGTCAGAGGCTCCTTGAGGGGACAGCTTGCTTAATTAATTTGGTCCAAGATGTCTTCGGGTTTTCGAGATATAGTAATCTTAGCTTTCCAGTGATTGTGGCGTTCAATCGTTCTATCAAGCCGTTTTAGCTTGCGGAATGTTACTGGTGGTAAGTAGAGGTTGTATACCGCGAGATAGCAGAAATATGCGGAATTTTTCGGAGGTGAATGCGGGCACTATATCCGAAAGTAGGCGTTTTGGAGACCCTTGTTGTAGTACCTTTTTTAGGGTTTGGATGTACGTTAAGGTACTGGTAGATTTCGATGGGAATGCCCAAGCGTATCTGGTCAAGTGATCCACTATAACATGGAGATACGTCTTGGAGTGTCCGTATTTCGAGAATCCGGATATTGTATCTATTGATATTAAATCGAATGGTCGTTGTGTTTCGAGGTTGTTGCGGACTTAGTAAAAATGTTATTCAATGATATCAGGTTAGAAGTGAGTGAAAGTGCGACTTTCGACGTGGACACGCTTTTAGGTGAGAAGTGTCACAGGCGTGAAGGCGTATTTGGCCTGAATAGTGAAAGAGTTTTGTGGTGTGGCTCTGTGACACGAAGCGAAAAAAAAATGAAAATGAAAAGGTGTCACGTGAAGTCTTTGTTTTGTATAAAATCTAACCTGTTTCACCATAAATAACAAATTTACTAAAGTCATGGGTGCTGGTTGTACGAACATATATCGATAATATTTATATTTTTAATGGATATGGCATGTTTAATGTGAAATTTTTTAGTGTTTAGTGGGGCGACGTTATGGAGCTTGTGTGGCTCGAAATTGGATTTGGGTGTTAAGCCGCGCGCTAAAATTGTTGCCGATTGGTAATAGTGATTTGAGAGGGTGTTGTTTATTTTGTTGAGAGAGATTTGTCGATTACTAATATGCATGTAAAAGGAAGGTACGAGGGAGTGTAGCTATGTTGGAATTTAACGATTGGAAGAGTTTTGGAAGGCTGTGACTTAGGTTACTTCTGTCCAAAGCTATGAAATAAAAGGACACAGGGGCGTTGAAAATAGGATTAGTAACATCACAATGAGACCAAATAAGAGTGTTGAAGTTCACCACGTGTGAGCAACTCGTTCCAGGAGGGGAAAACTTAGTAAATGTGACAGTTGTATTAACCTGTCCATGGGACACGTGTTGCTTGCACGAGGTGAATTGGTACAAGGTAGTTGGTAGGGGTATATTATCTTGATACAGGAGTAGCTGAGAACAGTTTATAATTGGTAGAAATCTTTTTATGGAGTTAAAGGATAGTTTATGGAATTTTAGGTTCAGCGTTATATTACCTATTTTAAGTTTAAAAAGATATAACCTATGGTGAAAATATTGTTAGATATGGCGTTAATAGTTAAGTTAAATGGATGGACAGGTATTATTTTTTTTACAAACTGGTTTCTACTATTTTAAAAGTACTCTGCCTAATTATAGCGATAGATGCTCTTGTATCAAGTAGTAGAGGTAGGTTTACATTATTGGACAGTTCAGCTCGAACGAGCAATTGTTTAAAAAAGTTATGTATGGAGGCACCTACTGTTGTGCTGTCTTGTATGTCGGGACAGGCTTTGGTCTTGTGCCGTGTTTGGAGGATCATTTGGGACAGTCAGAGTTCATTTTTTGCGCTGGGCTCGTGGTTTAGAGATGGTCGGGGGAGCAGGTAACATACACTCGCGTGTTGGTAACTCGGAGGGGTGCTTGCAGGAGGTTTTGTGGCTTTCTCGGTCTTGTAGAGTATTGTAGTTGGGCCAGATCCGCTTGGGCGTCGTAGTTGTCGAAGAAGCTCTGCGCCTCGTACGAACCATTGTAGCGCGTTAGCTCCACATCTCGCGATAGTTCGGTCACGGCAGAAAGCTGATGTAGCGTCCTGGTCAAACTCCTCGCTTCCCTGTTCCATCTTTCTGTACAGACAGTGGTCTACTTGCTTACTTGTACCTTGGCGTCCACAATCCTGTCGACTCTTCGGACGGGGGAGTCTGTGATATCTTGGGGCCTCTGGGACCAGTGTTACCTGATGCTAGACGAACCTCGATGTCAACTCTACCGTGCAGTCGTGGTGGAAGGCGACACAGCTGGGCCAAAGGTGAAATAAGCAAACAGAGATTCCATTTAGAAGCGTCTTAACGTCAAGAAGGAATGGGATGAGGAGATTTCTGGCAGGAAAGGGTTTACCTTTATCGAAGCGTCTGGCAGACTGGTGCTGAAACAAAGGTTGGCTGAGGACTGACTAACTGAGAATCGGGGCCTTCTATTATAGCTTAGCTGGGTTCGAACAGGTCACTGCCCTTTTCTGACGTAAACGGAGGGGGGGGGGAAGTTATATTATCCAGGAGGGCCACGACCTCGTAAAAGTTGGACTGGGTTTGCTAGGCCTTCTTTTCTATTCTCAGCTAAGCCTGATTAGTTCTAACCTTAAATTTCTCCTGTTAATCTCCATTCCTTCTATCTGTACAGTTGCAATACTTTATTAGATTCTTACCCAGTACAGATTGATGTTAGTTGAGGCTTTCTATTTGCAGTAAATAAGAAGTTATATACAGTCACGTGATGGAACATGTGGTAGTAGATATCTGGACTATTTACAACAATTCCATGGTCTTAAATAATCACATATATATATACATATATATATATATGTTATATAATTTTTAAAAATTTATAGAAATGTCATAAATATAAATCTTTGTAAATATTAATTTATTTTAATCATCTTCTAAAATAACTCTGTTATTTTTTGGCCACCAGATGGCGCCACTTTAAATATATAAATGAATTGTTTTTGTTTTTTAGAGTAGGTTAGGTTAAGTTAGATATAATTTTTATAAATATGTAAATTGTAATTTAGGATTAATTGCTAAATTCTATATTTACTCTAAATTTAATGTATTATTTTGCTCAAGAGTTCACAAAATAAACTTCTTGAGATTAATTTTCTTTTTTTTTAAATTATATTCTTAACGACTGCACTTTTAACTTCAAAAAATCATTTTAAATTTACATAGTTTGTATCAGTTAGCCGACAGGATTTACCTAGTAATAATTGATTTTCAAAAATGCCTCCGAAAATAGAAAAGCCAACTGAGCAACAATCTTCTACAAATAATTTTGATTTACTAAAATATGATGGACAAAGTTTTGATATAACTTCATGGTTAAAGTTCTTTAACAAAAAATGCCGACAAAACCATTTTGATGAAGACTATAAGTTAAAGAATATTTCAAATTATCTTGATGGAGAAGCTTTTAATTTTTATATAGAGCAATTACAAGATATAGATAATTGGGGGGAACTAGAACAAAAAGTACTTTCATATTTTACAGTTAAAGATTCTAATCTATTTAGTAAATTCTTAAATTTAAAATATAATGATAAAGATGATCTTGATATTTATTTTAAAGAAAAATCTTCATTAGCAAAAAAAACTTAATTTAGATATACCCCTATTATTAGAAGCTCTTACAGATGGGATGCCAAATTACCTAAAGAAATATTTAATTGCAGCAAGAGTTAAGGAAACCTCAGATTGGATTAAAATAACCACTCAATTAAAATACTCTACCAATCAAGAAAAACAGGAACCACAATGTAAATATAACTCAGATAATCAGCAACCATCCACAAGTAATGATAATAGGCAGAATTTTCAAACTAGATCACATTACCCAGCAAGGTCAAGGTTTAACCCCAACTCTCCTCCAAGTCTACAATCCCAGCCACCTCCAAGGTCATCTCCAAGATCAACCACAGCTCATCACCAGGAAGCATCCAGTAGAACAATCAATTTACCACCCTACCGCTGCAAGATCTGCTCTTCCCATCAACTGCCCAATCAATACCATTTCCACAGAGATTGTCCACTCAACAAACATCAAAAAGAACTGCCAACTAATACCCATTCAGAACCTCTAAACCCAGGTAGAACTTTATTATTATTTTCTGTAGTCATAAACTATGTATCACTGCCTTGTGTACTTGATACTGCATCATCTATCTCCATCATGCCCTTAAAATATTTAAATCACATTCATTACAAAATATTAGATAATTCCCCAAATGAAAGAATAGGTCAGGTAGAAGGATTTAGCTACCCATTATGCAAAATATTGGTTAGACTTACTTTAGGAAAAATCACTAAATATCAATAATTCTTTGTTTGCAATAGTTCAATAGAATACCTTATCCTAGGCTTGCCAACTTTCTATAAATTTAGTTTACAAATTGATTTTTCAAAAAGCCTACTTTTTCAAAATTATAAATTTTTATACTCTTTTAATCCTAGAACTGATAACCATAATTCCTTTGTTACCACCCTATGTATTCCCGACCCATATTATATTAAAAATTCATCTCTTTTAAATATTGACCCATTAAGTTATTTTAATTCTTTTAATATACCAATTGCAAATGTTGAACTTAGTAATCATATTTTAAACCCCATTATTGGTTATAATTCAAATTGTAGAATACAAAAGCCATACACTATTACCAATTATAATTCATACTTAGATTTTAGTAAAATAGATATAAATCCAACATTTTCAACTCAAACCATTGTTGATATTTTGCATAAATACCGGAATGTTTTCTCTAAGCATAAATTTGATATAGGTTACATAAAAACTAAGCCAATTTGCATATCTCTTTTAGATAATATTCCCATAGCACAAAAGCCATATAGGACATCTATTTTCAATAATACAGAAATTAAAAAGCAAATATTTGAATTATTAAAATATGACATTATTAGACCTTCATCTAGCCCCTATAGTTCTCCAGCATTATTAGTGACTAAAAAATCTGATGCCCCAAATCACCCCACAAGACTCTGTATAGATTATAGAAAACTTAATCAAAAAACAATCCCAGAGCATACACCAATTCCACTTATAGAACAAATTATAGATAGGTTATCTCAGTCATAAATATATAGTATTCTTGATGTTAGTAATGCATACTGGCATATACCCATAGATGAGAAAGATAAGTATAAAACATCATTTGTAACACAATCAGGATGTTATGAATGGAATAGACTTCCATATGGTTTAAGGAATACACCTTCACAGTTTGAGAGAATTATAAAATCAATTTTTGCAAAACATAATATACAATATGCCTTAAATTATTTTGATGATATTGTTATATGTTCTAAAACTTATGAAGAACACATTAGGCATTTGGATGAAATATTGGATATTTTTGAACAGGAAAATATAAAACTCAATCTTAATAAATGCAAATTTTTACAAAAATAAATATATTTCTTAGGATATACTATTAATTCAGGAAAATATACACCAAATAACATAAATATTGAAGCAATTATGAAATTAAATAGGTCATATAATATAAAGAGTTTACAAAGATTTCTAGGCACCATTAATATTTATAATAAATTTATCCCCCACTATGCACAAATTAGAGCACCCTTAAATGACCTTTTAATAAAAAATGCTCATTGGTTATGGAGTGATAAACAAGAAAAAGCATTCCAAACACTAAAAAATGCACTTGTTTCACAACCTGTACTCCATATTTATGATCCATCAAAACCATGCCATTTGTTCACAGATGCATCAAATCTAGGAATATCAGGTGTCCTTAAACAACCTGATGAACAAGACATTTTACACCCCATAGGTTATTTTTCTAGAAAGTTACACCCATATGAACAGAATTACACTGCCTCAGAAATTGAAACATTAGCAATAATAAATTCAGTACAAAGATTTCACACATACATACACAACATTCATTTCACCTTACACACAGATCACTTACCTTTAAAATGGCTTAAAAATGTAAAAAAAAACCCACAGGGAAGACTATTTAGATGGTCATTACTTCTCTCACAGTATGACTTTGATATAAAACACATAAAAGGTTTACACAACATAGGAGCAGATATGTTATCTAGATCACCAGTTTCACACTATTTAACAATACATGAAATAAAAGTACACCAATTTACAGAGCATATTAATAGCAATAAAATTAAAATTCAAAATGGCATTTACATAGTTAGAAAAAAAGGATTTAATAGGGCATATGTACCACAATCACTTAGGCAAAAATTATTACATAAAGTACATACAAATCATGGACACATTGGTACAACACAAATGACAAAAATACTATTTCCTTATTATTATTGGCCATATATGACAAAAGACATTGCTAATTTTACAAAACACTGTGAAACATGTCAATTTAATAAATCAAGAGACAATAGGATTATTTATGGACCTTTACAACAAATGCAAATAACCACACACCCAAACCACATTTTTTCTCTTGATACAATGGGAGGATTACACAATTATGGGACAACAAAACACAGCATTCATATGATAGTAGACCATCATAGTAGATTCTTATGGACTTTTCCAACTAAAACTGTATCAACTGATTCTTATATTACCTGTTTAAAAAACTTATTCCAAATTAAAAAACCTGAAATATTAATAACTGACAGAAATGCAGCTTTTCTTAGCAATAAATTTAAACATTTTTTAGAAAAAAATAATGTTAAGCATCTACTCACCAGTGCACATCATCCAGAAACAAATGCAAAAATAGAAAGGTTAAATTCCACTATCATTAATAGATTAAGATGTGAATACAATAGTAGTTTAAAAATTCCTTGGACAAAATACATTCCTAAAATTACTGAAAGCTATAATGCAACAATACATACCATTACAGGCTTTACTCCTAAATCCTTATACTATGAAATACATCCACAGTATATAGAACATACCACTGAAAAACATACACCAATAGAAAATACAAGAAAATTATCAATTGAAAGAACTATAAAATCACATGAACATAGTAAGCAGCTCCATGACATTAAACATCCAGAACCCATTTTTAAAGTAGGAGATCAAGTATTGGTAAAAACTTTTATTTATCCAAACACAGGTAAATTAACCCAAAGATATATAGGTCCATTTAAAATTTTAAAACAACCTTCCCCAGTAACATATGAAATAGATAAGCCTAATATACCTCAAAATAAAAAAACTGAAATTATACATTCTAATAAACTTAAATTATTTTATCCTGAAACAGACTTTTACTTCAAAATAACACTAACATAGAAAATAACTTAATTTTAACCCAAAATTCTAACCAAAAATTGATAGATATTGATGACAGCCCATGTTTTTTGCAGGAAGAACATATTTTAGATATGGAAGATAAAGAACTAATTTCAAAACCAGCACTTTACCCTACAAAATATATTTGATTTTTATCTAAATACTCTATTATTTTCATAATGTAAGTTTTACTATTTTTAGAACAATTAATTTCAATGCATTGTGTATAAATAGGCTATTTTCTTTTGCTTAACAATCTTTTGAAATCTAATTCATATTTTAAATACCTTTTCTTTTTGTCTTCCTTTAAATTTTTGTATCTAATTTTCATTATTATTTCATACATAATTATTATATACATCATATTTTAAAAATATTATTTGTTTATAAACAAACTAATTAAACAGAAGATTTTGGACATTGACTTTTATTGTTTAATATTATATTATATTTTGTAATTTAATTTCATTTTAATTTGACACCTTATATAAGTCTTTTCACAAGGGGGAAATGTTATATAATTTTTAAAAATTTATAGAAATGTCATAAATATGATTCTTTGTAAATATTATTTTATTTTAATCATCTTTCTAAAATAACTCTGTTATTCTTTGGCCACCAGATGGCGCCACTTTAAATATATAAATGAATTGTTTTTGTTTTTTAGAGTAGGTTAGGTTAAGTTAGATATAATTTTTATAAATATGTAAATTGTAATATAGGATTAATTGCTAAATTCTATATTTACTCTAAATTTAATGTATTCCTTTGCTCAAGAGTTCACAAAATAAACTTCTTGAGATTAATTTTCTTTTTTTAAAATTATATTCTTAACGACTGCACTTTTAACTTTAAAAAATCATTTTAAATTTACATAGTTTGTAACATATATATATATAGTATATTTTATACTGTAAAAAAATGACACTTTTAGTATATGTCCCATATCTTCTAATTAGTTATAGCCGATACCTTAAAAGATTCTACCCTTCTTTTAAAATGTACACCGTTTCTATTTACTACCACTCCCATATTTTGTATATATGCTATATCTTTATTAATAATACCTGTAAACCCCCTATTCGTATGTAAAACTAAATATGTTTACCTCAAAATGAAGATCCAAAGAGCTGTCAGCTGGGGACAGCTGGGGAGAGAGGAGAAAACTGCCAAAGCCCATGTGGGGCCCCCAGGGACCCTATATAAACGACTTCTGAAAACAGGACAGATTTTGGCAGGGGGTCAGCCGCAGATGGTTCAAGGGTCTGGCCCTCGACAGACGGCTTCTGTCTCTCACACAGGTAGGCTCTCTCTCCATGTGTCGGTGATAAGCATCCAAGTTTGTGTCATGGCCTCTACCTCTGTCCCGTGGGCTGTCCCCGATCCCTCTATTTTCTAACATCTAGCCCTGCCTCTGCTTCTTGTTGTCCGCGTGTGGGAAGATCACCAACACTCGCTTCACGCACACGACTGCCAGATTATCCATACATCGACATTTGCAACAATATTACATATATATTGTTACATCATGATTAATGGCGTATTTCTTATATTATTTTTAATATATTTGAAATTTAAATTATATATTTATTTATTTTTATATAAAATATTCTATGATATTTATTTAAAACAGATTATTTAGATTATCATCATTTGTATTTAGGTACACGTGTGACTTCACTGCTCTCTTTGATGTGAGAAAATAAATAAATTATTCTGGAGGCTACTTAAAGTAGACTTATCTCATTATTCCCTTATATAAATTTGTAGGATAGTTGAAACACGCTCTGGTAAGATGCAAGACCCAGCACAGGAGAGAATCAAGGCTGAAGAGTCTGCCAAGCCGCAACCTGGCGCAACAATTGGTGGAGATGCTAGTTCCGACCCAGTTGTCCTGAATCCCAACATCGACATCCCCAAGTATGATGGAACGGAAGACCCTCGCCCATGGATTGAATCTCTTGAAGAAATTGGCTTCCTGTACCATTTGGCAGACTACATTATCTCTCGTTATGCTGCCATGAATATGATTGGTAGCGCCAAAACCTGGCTGAACCTACACAAGATAAGTTTCACCAGCTGGGAAAATTTCAAGAGCCGCCTAATTGAGGATTTTGCCTCAGACGCCAACAAAGAAGAAATGAAGATGAGACTAAACAGGATGCAACAGTGGAATGAACCTGCAATCAGGTTCGCAGAGGATATCCTTGTACTGTGCAACAAGGTCGACCCCCAAATGGAAGAAGAGACTAAAATAAACTGGGTTATTGGAGGGTTAAAGAAAGAATACTCTTTTGCCCTTCACCTAAACCCTCCTAAAAATACCAATGAACTTCTAGAAATTTGTAAAAAGCTGGATTTGTTCGAAAAGAATTACCGAAAACGTGCAGAAAAATCAAGAGCTCTATAAATTGGACCACGCTCTCCTCGTCCCCATCATCAAGAGCAATGGAAGAATGCTACGTCGTTCAGAAGACCATATCAGAACACCTCCAAGCCCCAGGCCCCCGCTCCGAGGTACTACCAGAACACCTCCAAGCCCCAGGCCCCCACTCCGAGGTACTACCAGAACAAGCCTCTGCCCCTAGACGATCTTACACTCCCAATCCTGAGCCAAAACCGGTCTACCCAAGTAAAACATACAATAAGAATTCAAATTCAAATAGGAATAGGACAGAAGACGGGAGACCAATATGTTTCAAGTGTAACAAGCCAGGACACGTAGCGCGGTATTGCAGAGTCAAGTTTGTGAGGATCGTAGAAGAGGACCCCTCAGTTTCCCAAGACAAGAGTCAAGAAAATCTTCAAATGGACGAAAGAAAAGATTATACACGGCCTCGCCTCTATGCGGATGTTTGTAATGACACACAAACGAATATTCCTACACGGAATAGATATTCCGTGTTGGAAGATTTAAACTAAGTGTCGCGCCTGATTCCTTCAATCAAAGCAAGTCGACCATAAATGGAATTAGAAAGTTGGACCCTAAGTACAAAATTAATATCAATGTGGACAAGATAGGGTTATGCGAAGCTTTGATTGATACAGGCGCCGGTCTTTCAGTGGTCGACCTAAGGACAGCACTTTTTGCTGGCCGTGAAATAAATAGTCTCACTAAAACATGTTCAGGACCCGATGGGAAAAAATTAGATATGGTAGGTAGCATTATTTTAGATTTAAAAATTGATGACACTGAATTATCCCACGAATTTGTAGTAATGGACGCGCATCTACGAACTCTTATTCTTGGACGAGATTTCCTTAAAAAAATGAATGCTAAAATTGATTGTAAACGAGAAACGATAAAATATAAATTGATGAGTAATCATGACGTAAGCAATTATGACCTAAAAAAAATAAAGAGCACTACAGATACCGTCATACCTAAACTATCTATTAAATTGATTAGAGCCTCAATAGAAGCAGAGGATGGGGAATATGTCATCGAAGAGAACAACAAAATGACTCAAACAAATGGTCTTCGATTGGCAAGAAGTTTGCTTACTGTCACGGATAAGAAAACTCATATCTGGATAACGAACCCTTATCCTCGACCTTTAAAAATCATGAAAGACCAAACATTTGCTTATGGAAGTCTTCCTGCAGAGGTAAATTTTATAGAGAATATAGAGAAGCAGAATGAAAATGACGAAATACAATTTCAAATAAACAAAAATTTATCATTTAAAAAACAAGAGAGGTTAAAACAAATTTTGGCCAAATATACTGATTTGTTCTCATCGAGGTTAGGCAGGACCAATTTGGCAAAACATCAGATTCATACAGAAGACGCAAAACCGATAAAGCACAAGCCTTACAGGGTAAGTGCTAAGGAACGAACCATCATAAAGGATCAAATAGACGAGATGCTTGAAGAAGAAATAATTAGACCATCTTCAAGTCCCTGGTCCTTTCCCGTTATATTGGTCAAAAAACGAGATGGCAAATACAGATTTTGTGTGGATTACAGGAAATTAAATGAAGTAACAGTGAAGGATGTTTATCCAATCCCAAGAATTGATAATGTAATGGATTCTCTCCAAGGATCCAAGTACTTCTCAGCAATAGATCTCAAATCGGGATATTGGCAAGTCGAAATTGAAGAGAGAGACAAAGAGAAGACGGCTTTCACTACGGCACATGGGTTATACGAATTCAACGTGATGCCTTTTGGACTTTGTAACGCGCCTGCTACCTTTGAGAGAAATATGGAGAATATGCTTGGAAACCTGAGATGGCAAATTTGTTTGTGTTATCTGGATGATGTTATCATATATATCCCGGATTTTCCAACGCACCTCAAAAGACTCGAAGCTGTTTTTAGATGTTTTCGTGAATCTAATTTAAGATTAAACGACAAAAAATGCCGATTTGTTTTTGAAGAATTGGAGATTCTCGGCTATATAACGAGCAAACATGGTATAAAACCCGTGGAACATAACATCAAAGCTATCAGAAATTTTCCTCGGCCCACAAAGGTCAAAGAAGTACAATCATTTTTAGGAATAGGCTCATATTATAGAAAATTTATCAAAGATTTCTCAAAAATTGCTGACCCTTTGACCAACCTTATTAAAAAAAGTGTATCCTTTACCTGGACAGAAAGGCAAGAGGAAGCGTTTCAAACCCTAAAAACAGCACTATTAAGTCCACCAATCTTAGGGCACTTCAATCCAAATGCGCCTACTTATATTCATACTGATGCGTCCAACATCGGCATAGGTGCAACTCTTGTCCAAGACATCGGTGGTGAAGAGAAGGTGATCTCATATTTGAGTCGTACCCTGAGTAAAGCAGAGCAAAATTATTCAACCACCGAAAAAGAATGACTGGCCGTTGTCTGGTCAATGTCAAAATTACGACCCTACCTTTATGGAAGACACTTTAAAATAGTAACAGACCATCACACCTTATGCTGGCTCAAAAACCTGAAGGATCCAACAGGTCGATTGGCAAGATGGGCATTAAAAATTCAAGAATATGACTTCGATATAATACATAAATCAGGAAAGAAGCATCTGGACGCCGATGGCTTATCTAGGGGACCCTTACCAGAAACTGATTGGGATGAGGATTTTGAAAGGCTATTTTTAAATCAAATAACAGACGAAGAGGATAAATTTATCGAAAGTGTTAAGAAAAACCTTAATGGAAGCAGGCGATCAATTGCGCAAAACTTTAAAGAAGAAGATGGAGGCCTCTTTAAGAAAAACCCGAACCCTGAAGGCAGGGCGTGGTTGCTTGTGGTTCCAGAGAAGAAAAAGAGAGAAATTATGAAAGAATATCACAATCATATGTCGAATGGCCATCTGGGCGTCGCCAGAACCATCTACCGAATAAAGAGTAAATACTTTTGGCCATCCATGCTAATTCGTTAAGACGTGTCACCTTTGCCAAAGTAGAAAAGGCTCAAACCAATTACCTTCTGGACTACTACAGCCCATCCCCCCAGCCAACTTTCCTTTCGAAAGCATTGGAATTGACTTTGTTGGTCCACTGCCATCTACGAAAAACAGGAAAAAATGGATAATCGTGCTGACGGACTACTACACTAGATATGCAGAAACAAGAGCAGTCTCGGAAGCAACAGTGAAAGAAGTTTCTAAATTTCTAGTAGAGGATATTTTTATCCGGCACGGAGCCCCACAATATCTTATTAGTGACAGAGGCTCTCAATTTACCAGTAATTTAATGAAAGAGGTGATGAAAACGTGCAAGATTAAACATTGCTTCACAACGAGCTATCATCCCCAGACTAATGGATTGACAGAGCGGTTAAATAGAACATTGATCAATATGCTCAGTATGTATGTGAACACTGATCAGAAGAATTGGGACGAAATACTCCCATTCATCACTCACGCTTACAATATTACAATTCAGGAAACCACAGGATATTCTCCCTTTTTCCTGATGTTTGGAAGAGAACCCACGTCTCTTTTGGACGACAGGAATATCTCGGTGGACATTGACAAGGATGATTATGATGAATACATAAAACATCACTTAGACAAAATAAACAGAACAAGAAAATTAGTTATTAACAACACAATAAAGACTCAAGAAAGAATGAAAAAGAACTATGACAAGAAACACATGGAAAGAAGCTACGAACCAGGAGAATTAGTAGCAGTTTGGACACCAATTAGGAAAATAGGAAAGTGTGAGAAACTACTGAGAAAATATTTTGGCCCATATAGAATATTAAAGAAGCTGTCCAACGTAAATTACTTAATTAAACCAAAAGATAATCCTGGCCAAGACCCATTGATTGTCCATGTCTCAAGAATCAAGCCCTATTTTGAAAGAATTGATGAGGTCAATCACGAGGACGTGACGACCTCTGGAGAGGGGGAAGTGTTACATCATGATTAATGGCGTATTTCTTATATTAGTTTTAATATATTTGAAATTTAAATTATATATTTATTTATTTTTATATAAAATATTCTATGATATTTATTTAAAACAGATTATTTAGATTATCATCATTTGTATTTAGGTACACGTGTGACTTCACTGCTCTCTTTGATGTGAGAAAATAAATAAATTATTCTGGAGGCTACTTAAAGTAGACTTATCTCATTATTCCCTTATATAAATTTTTAGGATGGTTGAAACACGCTCTGGTAAGATGCAAGACCCAGCACAGGAGAGAATCAAGGCTGAAGAGTCTGCCAAGCCGCAACCTGGCGCAACAATATATAGAAGCAATGGTCGCCTCTCCCGTCAAAATAAACGTCAGAATCTGACGCCATCTATTGACCGTCGCCGCAACTAGCAGCATCGGGTCGGTGACAAAGCCACAACTCCAACTTTGGCAAACTGTTAAGCGTCCACCTATAGACCATGTTTTCGGGCTAATGGCCCTCGTCAGTCTAGGGCGGACTTTATTTCATGAGATCCGCACGGGATCTAATGGAATTCTCACAAACTACCAAAGAGGTGAATGGATGGAAATAGATGGAAATTTTGCCAAGAGGAAATTGACCTAAAGAGACAAGGGTCGCCTCTCCCGTCAAAATAGACGTCTAAACCCAGACGCCATATATATTTTAGCATAGATATGGCCCAGCCAATTTGCCAGCTAAACACCTCTTTGGCAGATTGTCAAGATTCCATTAGATCCCGTGTGGATCTCATGGAATGAAGTCCGCCCTAGACTGACGAGGGCCATTAGCCCGAAACCATGGTCTCTAGGTGGACGCTTTTCAGTTTGCCAAAGCTGGTGTTGTGGCTTTGTCACCGACCCGAGGCCGCTTGTTGCGGCGACGGTCAATAGATGGGGTTAGACGTCTATTTTGACGGGAGAGGCGACCCTTGTCTCTTTAGATCAATTTCCTCCCGGAAAAATTTTCATCTGTATTTATATATACATGGAATCCTGTCGTTGTGAAATCCTGTCCACTTAATCTATGGTGTGAGATCCTGTCGACTTTCGATATACTGTGGTATCCTGAGGGTCTTACGCTGCGGTGTGAGATCCGAGGGGTCTCTCGCTTTACTGTGGTAACCGAGAGGGACAGTCAGGGCGTGGAGAGTTTTACAGTACCTCTCTGCACCTTAGAATACCTTTAATAGTTCTCACAGAGTACAGGCAGTCGTGGTCGTGGCAGAGTGGAAAGCTTGGGAATGTCCATACACAAAAAACAAAGAGACACAGTTGTACTAGGGAAGTTCCCTGAACAGATAAATGTCGAGCTATGAGTAAAAGATAGAGATAGAAGAATTCTTACTGTTCTACATGGTCGATGAGGTGGACCTTGGACACAACTGACGAGGGTTACCGCTGAAAGTGAAGTGACTATTTATTTCTGGCCCTGTTGGAGGCTTATATATTTCTGCCGAGAGGAAGCATTGGGTGTCAGCGGATGCTAGAAGGGCGTGGATCGGAAAAGATCATTGTACACTGGCAGCGCCTTGACTGGCAACGCCTTTTTGTTTTTAATATATAAATATGTGATAAGGTATACTGTCGACTTAAGCTTTGATGTGAGATCCTTTCGACTTCGCTATACTGTGTTGACCGAGAGGAACAGTCAGGATGGGGAGTTTTCCAGTACCTCTCTGCACCTTGGAAGACCTTTAACAATTCTCACAGAGTACAGACAGTCGTGGTCGAGGCAGAGTGGAAAGTTTGGGAATGTCCACACAAAAATATGAAGAGACACAGTTGTATTGGGAAAGTTCCGTGAACAGATAGGAGTCGAGCTAGGAGCGAAAGATGGAGATAGAAGAGTTCTTACTGGTCTCCATGGTGGATGAGATGGACCTTGGTGACAACCGACGAAGGCTCACGCTGATGGTGAAGTGACTATATTTTCGGCTAGGGCGGAGGTCTTATATATATTTGCCGAAAGAGGAAGTATTGCATTTCAGCAGATGCAACGAGAACTTAGATCGGATGGCGAAATTGTACACCGGCGCCGTGGAAGTTTCCATCTTTAGACCTTGTTGTGGGACATCCATCTATCTCGATTTTAGACGTTTTGACTTCTATCTCAATCTCTTGTTTCAGCTCAACTCTTAATCTATTACATAGTTTTATTTATTTATCCTCAGTTTGTACAAAGTACAATACATATGATGATGTAATGACACATGTCAATCATGCGTATAATCATTTACAGATGTGTTTCTATTATACAACATGAAAATCTTGTTATAGGTATTATACAATATGGGGTTGTTGTTTTAAATTACCATAGATGGGCCCCGGGAGTGAAAGGGTTTATTCGGATTTAAACAGCTAAAGCCTCTCTAACACAGGTAAATAATTAAAATTTCTTTTGATTAATTTGATCTGTAAGGGTTGAAAAGGGCTATACCACGAATGATTTGTTTGTATATATCAGAAAATAATAAAAATGAAGTTTGTTCAATTAAAAAGTTATAATATTGGTTATATAAAATATAATTTTTCAGATAAAACTTTTGTTTTAATTAAATACATAATGATATGATTATGTGAAAGAGAATTAAAAATTATAAGATATTATTGGCTGGCGTTGGAAAGGGTTAGGGGTTAAATAATATCCAATTGTAAGGAGTGCATTGTAAACCAAATACTTAGATCCAGGTGCAAAGCGAGGATATAGTCTTGAGCGTCTTCCTAGGCAATGTTTCACTTGCGATCCTATATAAAGGTTGCAGTGCTTTGTAACAATTGTAGTGTTTATGGGGTTAAAAGTTGTTGAAAGAAAAGTTTTTTTATTAATATGATTGAAAGAGGTGATATAGAGCCATGTGATAAGTAGAATTCTTGTAGCGACATTAGGTGTTCTGACTTGACTTGAAATCAAAGGTTGATTGTGGTATGCTAGAGCTGGAAAAAAAGTTGAGTTGAAAAAGTGAACGCTTTGTGCATGCGTTGGTGATTGTACTCTGCGGATGATTGAAATAACCACTTGAAGCGTGTTCAGACCAGAAGTTGGGATTTTTGAATCTGAAAACTGTGTTCAGAGAGTTTGTTGAAATTACGAAATAAAAAAAAAATAATAAAAATACCTAGCATTGCTGTCGTTTTTTTACGATGGTTTGAAGCAATGGCTGAAATAGATAGTGATGAAAAGTATAGGGGAGTGGTTAGAGAAAATGATTGTTGTAAACGATTGTTGTAGATGCCCGATAGTTGATGATAAACATTGTCATATAATAAGCTATTTAATCAAATAAAAAATATAGTGAATAAAAAGATAGAAATATGATTGCGGGTAAAAAAAAGTACAAGTGGACAAAATCAGGCATGTATTATACGGTATAAATTATATAATATTTAAAATTAAAAATTATTTTTGAAACAATTAAATGTTTTGCACTACTAAAATAATATCATGAAAAATAAAAGTGAATTTGATTAAAGTTTTTTTTTTTGAAAATAATATTGGATTAAAATTTTGATTATATAATTGAAAAATAAAAAAATAATTATTCAAGATTTTAAACAAAAATTAGAATATAATTATAATGACTAGATGAAGGTTTGGTAGTGGAATTAGACAAAAAGTATTTCTTTTAGAGAGAAGTTATCAATGTAGTGGTTAAGGAGTTTGTGAGATTTGTGAGAAAACCTAAATGGTTAGTGTGAAACACGTATTACAAAATGGCGATCATGAAGATAGCGGTCAAGATGATAGCTTTGTGAGGGGAGTGGACGTTAGATGAAGAATATGTAACTGAAATAGATTCGGGGATCCTATTACTGGGGATTCACTCGTGCGGGGTGTGTTATTTTTGTAATTAACTTGAAACTGACTTTTTCTCTTTTATTTTGTTGAGATTGGCATTTTCTGTTTTAATAGAAAGATATGGTTTTCTCGGTGTTCGTAAGTTGTTGTGTTTCGAAGTTGTTTGAACTTAGTAAAAATGTTATTCACGTTGATTAGGTCAGATGTGTGAAAGGTGTGACTTTCGACGTGGACACGCTTTGGGGTGAGATGTGTCACAGGCATGAAGGCGTCTTTGGCCTGAAAAATATTTGTTGTGTTGCCTTGTGATACTTGTGAAGTGAATTGAGTGGTTTCACGTGAAGTCGTTGTTCGTTACAAAATCTAACCTGTTTCAACATGAGTAACAAATTTACTAGTCATGGGTGGTGGTTGTACGAACATGTATCGATAATCTTTAGATTGTTATTGGATGTGGCAAGTTTAGTGGCGACGATATAGAGCTTGTGTGGCTCGAGATTGATTTGTTGCTAAGTCGCGCGCTTGAAAATTTGTCAAATAGAGAAAGTAATGTGTGAGGGTGTTGTTGAGTTTGTTGAGAGAGATGTGTTGATGATTATTAATTATGAATGTAAAAGAAAGGGAGGAGGGAGTGTAACTATGTTAGAATAAAACGTTGTTAATAAGTTTGGCGGGTGGTGACCTAATTTAGCTACTGGCGTGGTAGTTGATGGGATTTTTATTTTTAACTTGTTTTGGGAAAGATAGTTGTTTTTCCTAGTTGTGATTTTGAAGATGTTGTCTCTCAGGAAAAAATCACAAAATATTTCTGAAATTAAAAAATACGTTTCACCTATTGTTATTTTTCTTGAAGATGTATCCCTCTAGCTATAAAAATTATAAGAACTTATAAAAAAAAGTTTATTTTCATTCTTTAAAAATATTTACATAGAAGCAATTTGACAAAACAAATTTAATCTCAAAATTAAACAATGCTGATTTACATATCTCTCGACAGAATGCATCTACTCTAGTCTCTAGTCTCAAAACCCAATAAATAAATATATACACAATTCAATTATATTTTATACGTCTGCGTAACTCTAAGTCCATTTACATCAACTCCCCTTTTTTAAGATGGCAATACTTATTGAGGTACATATCTATCCGGTGGTCTCCTTTCTCGTAGTGGATATCTCCGGGAAGGTGTAGATTCAGCCAGTGGTCCAGGTGTAGATTCTGCTACTATTGTAGCAGGAGTCAGGGGACTTGACGTCTGAGGCCTTGGTTATCTTATTCCTTCTTCTGATGACGAAACATCCTTTCTCTCCATACTTCTCCACATATAGTTAAAGTGTACTTTCTCTTCAATTCCATCAGCTGTTGCTTCCTACTATTCTCTTTACAATCCCAAACATCCATTTCGGCTTTCCTCTTTCCATCCATCTGTATCTTACCCTATCATTTATTTTGTAGCTATTGTTGTGTTTTTTATTTTCAATCTCCTTACTCTTACAGACACTTCCGCTAGTCCGTTGCTCTCTGGATGGTAGGCGGGGCTAAACATCGCATGTATGCCGTTTCTTTCGAAACATGTCTTCATTTCATAACTTCTAAACGGGGGCCCATTATCCATTACCGCCACCTCCGGGATACCATATCTCGCTAAACATTCTCTCAAAAAGTCTATGCAGAATCCCGCCAATGTATTTGGAACCATTTGACATTCTATCCAATTAGAATGCGCATCCACTAATATTAAAAAGGTTTTTCCCGCAAAATAGAAATAGTCAAGAAGAACCCTCTTCCAAACTTTGTTTGGTGGAGTCCACTCAGTAAATTCCTGGTTTGACAGCTTTGATGTGTTTTCCATACAAATGCTACAGCTTTTGGACAAATTTTCTATTTGCTCATCCATTCCTGGCCAATAGACAGAACTTCTGGCCAGAGTCTTCATTTTATTTATTCCAATATGATTTTCATGAATGATATTCAAAACATATTATCTTAAGGAATCGGGGATTATTATTCTATTTCCGAAAAATAGGCAATTTCTTACTATTGTTATCTTTTTTTTAATTCTAAGATAAGGTTTTATATCTACATCTGAGTGAATATCATACTTATCATACTTGATTAATTTATATAGTTTTCTAAGAGTTGGATCTGCTTGGGTTTTGTCTGATACCAAGACGTAATCTAATATTGAATTTTTTATTAATAATATTTCCCCATTTCCTCTTCCTTCTCCTCTTTTTCAGGATTTGGAAATCTTGAAAAAAATCTGCAAGAGGTATTTCAGTTCCCTTAGTATATTTAATTTTAAAATTAAAATTTGATATTGAGAGTGACCATCTATGTAACCTATTTGCCACTAAGGCTGGTAAATTATTTTTATCGCCAAAATGGCTAGTAATGGTTTGTGATCTGTATTAATAGTAAATTCTCTTCCGTAAAGAAATTGTTTTAGCCTGTTTATGGTAAAGAATATTGATAAACCTTCTTTTTCTATCTGGGAATATTTCTTTTCTGTGTCATTTAGTGTTCTCGAAACAAAAGTAATTGGTTTCTCAATGCCGTTAAAAATATGGGAAATATATCCTCCTATACCATAGTTTGATGCATCAAAAGTAACATAAAGAGGTAAATCTTGCGAATAATGCGTCAAACAAGTTTTTGTATTAATCAAATTTTACATTTTTCGAAAGCCTGATCATGTTCTTTTTTTTCTAATTCCAATTATAACTTCTTTTCAATAAAGAGAATAAAGGATTTGCATGTATGGATAATTTTTTAACGAATTTACTGTAAAATGACAACATGCCCAAGAAAGATTTCAATTCTGAAATGTTATTCGGTCTAGGACATTTTTTATACTGTCCAATTCATCCTCAAGGAGATATATTCCATTTTTATTTATTTTATGTCCCAAAAATTGATTTCATCAACAAAAAACAGAGATTTTTCTTTATTAATTGAAAAATTAAAATTAGATAATTTATTCATGACTGTCTCAATATCTGAATTATGCTCATTTTAATCAAACGATTCTATAAGAATATCGTCTAAATATATTATTACATTTTTAAGACCGGAAAAAATATGTCCATAGTTCTTTGGAAAATAGTCACTCCTGACTTGATACCGAAGGGCAGCCTTTTATATTTAAGAAGGCCTTTATAGGTAGAAATAACTGTCAATTTTTTAGATTCCGCGTCTAGAAGTATCTGATGGTATGCGCTTGAAAGATATATTTTACTAAAAATACTTTTACCAAAAAAAAAAAAAGAATGTAAAACATTATCGATGTTCACTATCGGATATTTAACATCTTCGATAAATGGATTTAAGGTTCTCTTAAAGTCTGCACAAATTCTAATTTTGCCGTTTTTCTTAGGGACGCATACTAGCGGTGAAGCTATTGCTATCCACTACATTTTCAATAATATTATATCCAATAAAAATAATAGTTCTTCAAATAAATTCCTAATAGCAAAGGGAGCAGGTCTAAATTTATAAAATTTTGGCGAAAAATTATTTTTTACATTAATGTGTACGGAAATATATTTTATTGGCAAGACTATATCTTCGAAAAGTTTATAATATTTATTAAATATTAAATTAGTATCAAAATTATTACTTTGATGGACATTAATTTGTACCATATCAAAAAATACTATCCAGGGATTCCTATGAGAAATTTATTATTTTTAATATCTGTTACTATTAAGTTTAAATGTCCTATTTTATTTTTAAATCTGACTTCTACTTTACATTCTCCAATAGAGGAAATGCCCTTTCCTTGATAATCAGATAAATAACATTTAGACGAAAACAATTTAATATGTTCAAAATATTTTAAAAATAGATCTTTTGACATAGTTGTTAAAGCCGCACCAGTGTCAATTTCTGCTGAGAATTTTATGTCGAAGACATACAAAATACTATCAAATTTATTAGTCATGTAGTATTCTGTGTTTAATGATAGAATATATCATCATGATAGAGCGCGTGAGGCGAAAAACATTGGATTCGAATATAAAGAAAAATTGTAAAATAAAATAAATGTAACCTTTTAAATTTATATAATTGTAATAAAATAATTTCATCTGGTGAGTAATGTTTAATTAATAGATTAAATAATAACTATACAACATAAATTGGCGACGAGAATTTGAAAATATAACTGTAGCCCTATAAAAAAGTATGGCAGCCAACCTGACGCCACCTTTACCCATGAATTTGAATGCTAGCAATTTATTTGCGGAATATAAGCAATGGATGGAATCCTATGCCAATTTTGAAATAGCATCTGGAATTTCAAAAAAATCGGATGAAATTAAGAGAGAAACTCTATTGCATTGTTTAGGGCTAAATGTACAATGTATACTTTTCAACTTGTCAGATGAAAAGGAAAATTATGAACAAACTAAAATGGCTTTATATAAATATTTCACACCTCATAAAAATGTGGTCACTGAGAGATTTAAATTTAGATAAAGAGTCCAGAAAGATGATGAATCGATCGACAACTACCTAATTTCTTTAAGAGAGCTTTCTAAATCTTGTGAATTTGGGAATTTAGAAGCTGATATGATAAGAAACCAAATAATTGAAAAATGTAACAACAAACAACTTAAAGAAAAATTGTTGCAACAAGAAAATTTGACACTGCCAAAAACCATTGATATTGCTAGAATTTTAGAAATTTCTAGAAAAGAAATTAGACTCCTTGAACCTCAAAATGATGAAACACTAAATAGAGTTCAAATTAAACCTAAAAAGCTCTATAACGAATATAATTTCAACAAAGGTAGATTCACTAATCAAGGTACCTCATTATTTTCAGGTGCCTCCAAGCCTAAATGCTATCGCTGTGGATTAGATACATGTCATGATTTGTATATACAAATTCCAATGCAATGTATCGTCCAAAAAGTTTTAATAAAAGTTAGGCCTCCCGAAAAAGAGAGAGAACAGCAATTACCAGGATTGCATCATCCAGGAACCATAAAACTAAGTTCAAAGACCTTCTTCTTCCTGGAGGATGGTAATCATGAAAAGACAATGGAGGTACCAACATCCAATCAAAGTTCAGCATGAACAGCTAACAGCCAACCAAAAGTAACCACGTAGACGATCTCAACCAATGAGAGGCATAGAGAGTTAACGAGGAAGATCTCGGACTCAAAATTAGTCAGTAGGAAGGCGACCCGACTAGGAGCAAGACATGCCCAATCCCTTCTCTCACCAAGGTAACATTTTCTCTGATAATGTGATAGGAAAGTACCCCATTTAGTCTCAAAACTTTCTCTCCCTTATTCGCGAAGTCTTGATTCAATCCCATCCTGGTTTTCCTCTCGTTATTTCCCCTGTGAAACCCTACCATTCAACTACGACTGCGCCATCAACCACCACAAGTCACCAATCCTACAGTAAGTCAACAGGATCTTACATAGGAACAACAATCAACAATCAAAAAGGGTCATATTATTATATACACATTCAGCACAAGAATGTGGTGCTAAAAATGACTTGTTCATATTGCAAAAAAATTAGGACATCTTTTTAGAGCTTGCAGGAACCGCCCAAATCAAAATAATAATAGAAACCACAAAAGTTTCAATCAAACTAAAGTTAAGACCATACAAGAAGAAAATAAGACTGAAATAGGTGGAAGTTCAAATGAATATACCTACTATACAGGTGCTGAAAATAAAGAAAAAGTGCAAATAGATGGTAGTGAAATAAATATGATAATTGATACAGGGAGTGATAGAACTTTCATAAGCTGTAATAAGATGCTTTAATTATATGGCCATAAAATTATGCCAAGATTACATGACACCACCCGAACCTTTTTTGCATATGGTCAAGATAGACCTCTTCCATGTTATGGTTATTTTAATGCTGTGATTTCTTGGAAAGAAAATTCAATTTCAGAAGAAATTTATGTGATTGATAAAAAAGTTGAATCTTTGTTGGGAGGCAAGGCTAGTTTTGAACTAAGTATAATTAAAAGGGTAAATCATGTAAATGAATCAATATCTACTAATATAGAAAATCTTGTTAAAGAACATGATCATCTTTTCCATGGACTTGGAACTATAAAAGGCTATAGTCATAAAGTGACCTTGAAAGACAATTTTAGGCCCATTGCTCAGAGATGCCGTCGCATACCTTATGCAATGGTAGAGGCATTAAATCAAGAGCTTGATAAGATGCTAGAGAATAGAATCATTGAAGAAGTGCATCAAGGTTCTGAATGGGTTTCGAACATAATAGTTGTTCCAAAAAGGGATAGTGAGGAAATTAGACTATGCATAGACCTTCGGGAAGTGAATAGAGTAATATTGAGAGAAAGACATCCAATTCCTACAATTGACAATGTTACATGTCCTTAAAGGTGCTAAAGTATTTGCAAAGCTGGATGAAAAAAAAGGGTTTTGGCAGGTTGACTTAGACCCTCAATCAAGACCCCTTACAACTTTCATCACGCACACCGTGGTTGTTATAGATTTTGTAAAGTTCCTTTTGGTCTATCAATTGCTACATAGGCATACCAGAAAGGAATGGATTCAATTTTACTTGATTTGAAAGGTGTAATTTGTTACTTGGAGGATGTCGTAGTTTACGCCAAAGATAGACAAGAACTAGAAAAAAGGCTTAGAAAAGTCTTACAAAGATTTGATAAAGTAGGCATTAGGCTCAACAGGAGAAAGTGCAAATTTGCCATGGAAGAATTGGATATTTTAGGTAACATTGTTAGTAGTGAAGGTATTAACCTGATAATAGGAAAATAGAAGCAGTCTTAAATTTTCCAATACCAAAATATATTGAGATGTTAAGGTCATTCTTAGGAACTTGTGGGTTTTTAAGAAAATTCATACCTGATTTTTCTAAATTGGCAGAACCTCTAAATAATTTGATTAGAAAAAATCTTAGGTGGAATTGGGATTTGAAAACAAATAAAGCATTTCAAGATCTTAAAGAGTCACTAACAAAAGAGCCATGCTTTGCATATTACAACTTGAACTTACCAACTGAAATAATCACATATGCAAGCCCTATTGGTCTTGGAGCAGTATTAATACAAACACAACAAATTGGCATTAAAAGACTCATCGCATATGCCCGCAGATCCTTAACTGATACTGAAAAAAGATATTCACAAATAGAAAAAAAGACATTGGGATGTGTATGGGCAATTGAACATTTTAACACCTATATTTGGGGAAGGAAATTTGTGTTAAAAACAGATCACAAACCTCTAATCTATATGCTGAATCCTAAAAATGGAGCTGTTTTGCCTCCAAGAATTCAAAGATTGTGAGTTGGAGATTACAACCATATGACTTTGAAATTGAATTCATTCAAGGAAAGCAAAATATTGCCGATATTTTTTCAAGACAACCTCTTTCTAACACAAGTGATGAAAAATGGCTGGAGGACTATGTTCATATCCATCACTTCTAAAGAGCTTCAAGCACTATCTTTGAAAGAGATAAAAGTTTGTAAAGAGCAAGATCCTTTGTTTCAAAAACTAAAAGAGATGGTTCAAAAGGGAGTTTGGCTATATCCATTGAATGAAAAATTCAAATGTTTTTATAAGTTTAAAGATGAACTTTCAATTTTTGATAATCTCATCTTAAAAGGAAGTAGAATTTTGCTACCTTCGAAACTAATAAAGAGAGTTTTGAAAATTGCCCATGAAACACATCAAGGAATGACAAGAACCAAACAACTGTTAAGAGAAAAATAATTTTAGATAAACATGGACTTTGACATTAAAAATTTGATAAAAAAAACTGTCCAATTTGTGTAAGGAATCAACCATTGATAAATGATCAACCATTGCAAATAGTTCCCTTTCCATCAAAACCTTGGATGAAACTTGAAATTGACATAGTTGGTCCAATTGGCCATCATTATGTTTTAACAGTGATCGACTACTATTCTTCATATCCTGAAGCAATGATAATAGAAGACATTTCCAGCAAGACAATTATTAAAAAATTGATGGAGATTTTTGCAAGACATGGTTATCCACATGAAGTAATACCAGATGATGGCTTACAGTTTGTAAGTACATCAATGGAAAGATGTTTAAAAGAATGTGGAATCAAGCACATCAAAGCGTCACCCTATTACCCAAAAAGTAATGGGAAGATAGAAATATTCCATAGATTTCTAAAGAAACAATTTAATTCAAGTTCTGAAGAAGGGAAAGATTGGAAAGAAGATTTATCCAGAATTTTAATGTCTTACTAGAAAACTTGATTCAAATTACAGATCAGAACATCATGTCATTCTTGAAAACACTTCAATAAATTCTTTTAAATTAGTCAACACTAAAAATGGGAAAATAATTCATAGAAATGCTGAACATTTGAAACATGTTCCTACTCAAGAGACCAATCAAGACATTTCTGACTTGAATCCCGAAGAAAGCCAGGAAAATCTTAGTTCAGATTCAACAAGAATTGAAAACCCTAACTCTTCTGATGTACAAATTCCAGATGATAATTCTTCAAACCAAGACATGGACACTTCTTTAAACCGACCAAGTTCAAGTAAAACAGGGTCTACATTTAACCCAGTTGTTTCAGATAGACTCGATGTCGAGACTCTTCACCAGTTGCCACCAGAGGTTTCTCCACCCTTGCCGGGTACCAAGGAACCCGTGATCACCAGGAGTGTAAGAGTCGTCAAGCCATCATCAAGTTATAAAAACATGATTCCTTTCATCTAAAGGAAGGAGGGAATGCAGTATTCTGTGTTTAAAGATAGAATATAGCACAATGATAGAGGGCGTGAGGCAAAAAACTTTGGATATGAATATAAAGAAAAATTTTGAAATGAAATAAATGTAACCATTGCAATTTTTATGATTGTATTAAAATAATTTCATCTGGTAAGTAATGTTCAATTAATAAATTGAATAATAACTATACAACAAGTCATATATTCTATATTATTGATCGACTCACCATTCTTTCTTGAAAATGATTCTCCGTGGGCAGACGCTTCACTAGATGTACCTCTCTTTCTTGGTTGAAAATATCTATTCCAAGACTTTGAATGACATACAGTCGATATATGTCCCAATTGTTTACAAGAATAGTAGAAAGAATTAAAACAAAACATTTTTTCGAATGATGAATCATCTTTCCACAATATTGTTCTTAGAATGTAATTTGTTTATTTCTTTAGTTTCAGCATTAGACTTCATTTTCAGCACATTTCAATCTACCGTTTCTATTGTGGTAGCCATATTTACTGCCATATTAAAAGTGATCTCAAGTTCTTGCAGTAATCTTTTCAAAATAACTTGACTAGAAACTCCTGAAACGAACTTATCCCTTAGTTGTTCTTCAAAATTTAAACCAAAGTTACACCTATTAGCCTTTTTTTTATTTAAGGACATATTGTTCTATTTTTTCGCCATGTTCCTGAACCAACTGGCTGAATGCATATCTTTCAAAAATGATATTTGGCTTCGCTGTAAAATGAACAATTAAAATACTCACAATTTCTTCGAATTCTAATGCACAAACTCTCTAGGTGCGATCAATTCTTTTAGAATACTATAAGTATTCGCTCCAACAGACATAATAAAAAAGGGAACAATCTTCTTACCTTCGATTTCATTCACAAAGATGTACTGTTTGAATCGTTAAATATAATTTTCAAAAGGTTCTTTTTTCATTATATATAATTCGAACGAAATCCTCGTCGTCATTGTTATTTTTCTTGAGATGTATCGCTCTAGCTATAAAAATTACACTGGTCAACAACATTTTTGCCCAAGAGAACCCGATGGTGTTTCTAGTGTACCTTTTCATGCTGAACTCAAATATATAATCAGAAATTTTCCATCACTCATGGTTTTTGCGTGACAGCCTTTTTTTGGTATTGGGATAAATAAAGCAAAAAATATTATGTAAGAATTTTTGCATAAACCTTATTATATTACACTGGTTTATCAAAAATTATTTTTTTTTGTCCCAAAAGAAACAGCATCTTATCTGAATTTACCTCTTTGTGCTGAATCCAAATATACCATTAGTTTTTTTCTATCATGCAATATTTTTGAGATACACCTACTTGAAATTTGGAAATGTTTTTAATATATAAAATATACAGTTATCAGCGTCATAATCAATTCTTTCTTAATCAAATTCGTTTGCTTTGTGAATGGAATAAATACCCAAATATGGCCATTTCTCATAACCATCGGTGGTTCAGTGGTAGAATGCTCGCCTGCCACGCGATATATTATACAAGAATTACATCCACGGCGCCAATTTATAATTGTAACGAATAGTATTTGAATAAAAGCATTTAATCGGGTAAAACCCGGGCGTTGCCCGGGTCATTCGACTAGTAGACCTATATGAACGAAATATATGTATTTTATTGAAAAGTAGTGACAGTGGATTTTCTTCTATACTTTGCTTGTGGTACATCCCTCTTGAATGTCCAGCAGTAGTCAGCAGGCATACCGGGACTCCATTCACCTTGGTAACGCTTCTCCATGATTGATATATCTTGATGAAACCTCTCATCATACTCATCCATAACTGCACCAAGATTGTCTTGAAATAAATCCAGATGTGAATGCAGGAAATGGATCTTGAGAGACATGTTACATCCCAGTGCCTTGTAGGAAGGCAACAGATCATTAACTATGTATCGGTAATTTTCAACATTGACACCTTCTAAGAAGTTATTGCAACAGTTTCTAAAAGATTTCCATGCTGCTGCTCCAACTTCATTCAAACTATTTTGAAAATTTCCATCCTGCAGCAATTCTCGAATATGAGGCCGAACGAAAATGCCTTCTTTAATTTTCGCATCACTTATGCTAGAACATTTTTGTTTTAGGTAGGCCAATCCACTGGCATTTCGATCCATTGCCTTGACAAAGTTCTTCATTAATCCCAATTTAATATGTAATGGTGGTAAGTATTTTTTTATGAATCGATCAGGGGAGGATTTACAATATTTTTATGTCCTGGAGTAAAGATTTCACTGTTTGGCCAGCTTTTTTTAATGTAATGCCTTTCCCTATCTCTGCTATCCTACTCACACAGAAAACAACAAATAATATTTTAACTAAGCTATAATCCACGCAAGAGAGCAATGACTATCAAATCGCTGCATATTTTCAAACCGTATATTTCATATTCTATCTTTTTCAAAAGCAGTTTCATGTTTTCGTAAGTCTCTTTCATGTTGGATGCATGTACTATTGGCACTGATGGGAACTTATTTCCGTTGTGAAGGAGAACAGCTTTCAAACTAATTTTGGAAGAATCAACGAATAAACGCCACTCTTCTGTATCATAATAATCATGACCAAGCGCTTCCATTAGACTAAAAACATCATTGCAATATAGTAAATCATTTTCTTGTGAGAAGAATTCTTGAAATTCATCTTGACGATTACGAAAAAAGCATACTTTTGTGCCTTTATGCAGCAGATTCCAGCCTTTTAACTTAGAGCCTAAAGTTTACTCTGTTTTTTGGATAAATCTAAATCATGTACGAGGTCGTTCAAATCTCCTTGGGTTAACAAATGAAGTTCAGATGAAGCACCAGCATCAAAATTTGTGTCACCCGCCTGTTGCTCTCGTCTATCTGAATCATCGCCACTAAATAACACATTTTCAGGAGGCTGTGGCACAGGTAAAATATCAATATGAGGAACCGGCTCATAGCAGAAGGCAAATATGGATATTCAACTGTATGTCTGGATGTAATACCTGTAGTCTTTTTCAAACAAAAATAACAGTCTGAAGAATGGTCTTTAGGTTCCCTCCATATCATTGGAACAACAAAAGGCATATGATGTTCACCTTTAATCCACCCTGTAAGACGTCGAGCACAAATTTCACAACAATGATGAGGAGCCCAAGTCTTATCTTGGTCACAGATTTTACAGCCAAAATAAAGTTGATAGCACTTTTTGATGAGCGGTGTAAAGTTTCCCCTTTGAACTTTGAAAGTTAATGCCCCACAAATGTAACAGAAAATATCAGAAATAATGATGCAATGCCTCGGTATATCGACACAGTCTAGTGCACGCGATTTATAAAATCAAATCAAAAGAGAAGAATAAACTGATCACTTCAAATTTACCTGTCACTTCTGATGCAAATCTATTAAACAAATCCTTAGGTTCAATTTAAATATATATTTTAAAACTGTTATTCAGCAAATAGATTCCAGAGTTTGTCGTTATTTTTTAGTTGACAGCAAAACAGATTGCATTATAAAATAAACATATTTATTCAAAAATTCAATAATTTGTTATTTAAATTAAAATTTATGATTCTTAAAGAGCAAAATTTAATTAATAACAAATAAAATAAAGCTTTTGATTCCACATATCAACTCTTCTTGTCAAAGATAAAGCGCTAGCTAATGTAATGATGTTTACTTAAAAAATGCTTACGTAACATTTTCTTCATTATTACTTTATATACCAATTTATAGAAAAAACGGTTATTCTGAAAGAACTGTGGGTGATGGAAAACTTCATTTTTGATTTCATTTTTGAATTCAGCATGAAAAGTTACATTATAATCAACATCAGGTTTTCTCCGGCAAAAAAAAAAAGTTTATTTTGTAGACCTGTGTTATCAGAACTTATAAAAAAAAAGTTCATTTTCCTTCTTTAAAAATATTTACATAGAAGCAATTTAACAAAACACATTTAATCTCAAAATTAAACAATGCTTATTTACATATCTCTCGACAGAATGTATCTACTCTAGTCTCTAGTTAAAACCCAATAAATAAATATATACACAATTTAATTATTTTTATATGTCTGTGTAACTCTAAGTCCTTTTACATCACCTATGTTGATTTATATTTAAAATTTTGATTTTTTTAATCGTTAATTATGGTTGCTAAAATGATTCTTGTAAAAGGGCAACGTCGTGAGAGTGACAAATAATTTGGATTTGGGCGTTTACATAAAATGGTGAATATGACGATGATTTTTACAAAATTTTAAGAATTTGATCAGGAAATGGGTGTTTTGGTATAAAGATAAAATATTAATAAAAACAGAAATAAGTTTAGAATTATGATATAATGAGAGTTTTTTTCAAAGTAATATTAATAATGCATTTTTTTCAAGTTGTAGATTTGTAGAATGCCATTTTAGGTGAATTTAAGAAAGGCATGTAAGATTAGTAAATTGGTAGAAATGCGTGATGGGCAAATTTTTCTTTGAGTAAAATTGAGAGTAATAACTTGAAATTTATAATCTGATTAAAAATTAAAGTACATTTGATAAATGAGAGTGTGAAAGTTTTAAAAATTGAATAAAAAATGATATAAAAAAGGTAGATTGATTTAAAATGCTTAAAGTGAAAATATAAATAAAATATTTATGGAGAATCAAGTTGTGAACTTGAGGATAAAGTTAAGATAGGTTTTTAAAACTTACAATTGTGTGATGATTGTTCAGTCAGGAAACTTGGTCTCTGATTGTTTTCCTGCTGACGTGGAAATCGCTCCATGTAGGGCTTGTAGAAAAGTTCTTACTGGTCTACATGGTGGATGAGATGGATCTTGGTGACAACCGACGAGGGCTCCCGCTGATGGTGAAGTGACTCTATTTTTGGCTAGGCCGGAAGTCTTATATATATTTTCCGAGAGAGGAAGTATTGAATTTCAGCAGATGCAACAAGAGCGTGGATCGGAAGCGAAATTGTACACTGGCGCCGTGGCAGTTTCCATCTTTAGACATTGTTGTTTTGGGACTGCTACATCTCGATCTCTGCTTTAGCTCAACTCTTAATCTATTACAGAGTTTTATTTATTTATCCTTAGTTTGTACAAAGTACATTACTTAAGATGATGAAATGACACATGTCAATAATGTGTATAATTATTTACAGATTTTCTTTCTATTATACAACAGGAAAATCTTGTTATAAGTATTATACAATATGGGGTTGTTGGTTTAAATAAACATATATATATATGATATCTTTGGACCTCTCGGCCCAGTTTTATCTGATACTATATGAGCTTCGATGTCACCGCTGCCGTGCAGTCGTGGGGAAAGCAACACAGCTTGACCAAAGGTGAAATAAGCAAACAGAAATTCCACAGAAGAAGAGGCTGTGATCAAGAAGGAATGGAAAGAGGAGAATTCAGGCAGGAAAGGATTACCTGGCAATCGATGGGACGTGGACCAAAGCTCTCGCTGACTGAAGAAAGCGTACTAACTACCTAGGTTTGGAAGCCTCCTTTTTTAGCTTCCACGGGTCCAGGCAGGTCACTGCGCTTTCTGATGTAACAAGGGGGGAAATTTACATCAGCCAAGAGTGCCATGACTTCGTAACACTTGGACTGGATTTCTGAAGCCTCGTTTCCTAGTTTGTACTAGGCCTGATTAATTTCACACTTAAGTTTCTCCTGTAATTCTCCATTCCTTCTATCTGTACAGTTGCTATACTTTATTAGTCTTAAGCGGTAGAGATTTATGTTATTTGATGTTTCATAGTTGCAGTGAATACAATGTTATCATTCACGTGGTGACACATGTGGTATTACATTTTCGGATATATTACAATAATGCCATGGTCTTAAATCATCATATATATATATATATACATATAGATGACTGCGGCGTATAATTATAAAGCTATACAACCAGTTTAACCGCATAAGTTTCTTTTTATTTATGAAAAATCATTTTTAATTTCAAAGAGAAATAATTTAATATTTCTAACTTTGGATGACGTATGAAAAGGTTGAATATATGAAGAATGATGGTCTATATATGAATGGATGACGTATGGAGGGTGAAAAATATGAAGAGTAATGGCGAACAGAAAAATAAAAGTGTCCAGGAGCGGGAATCGAACCCACAACCTTCTGCTTACCGGGCAGGTGCCATGTCCACTTTCCGTTTCCGTTCGCCATTACTCTTCATATTTTTCACCCTCCATACGTCATCCATTCATATATAGACCATCACTCTTCATATATTCAACCTTTTCATACGTCATCCAAAAGTTAGAAATATTAAATTATTTCTCTTTGAAATTAAAAATGATTTTTCATAAATAAAAAGAAACTTATGCGGTTAAACTGGTTGTATAGCTTTATAATTATACGCCGCAGTCATCTATAAGTATTATTAGTCAGTTTAAATATTAGTTACGAACGGAAAAATACGTCCAGGATAGCCTAGTGGACATGGCACCTGCCCGGTAAGCAGAAGGTTGTGGGTTCGATTCCCGCTCCTGGACACTTTTATTTTTCTGGTCGCCATTACTCTTCATATTTTTCACCCTCCATACGTCATCCATTCATATATAGACCATCACTCTTCATATATTCAACCTTTTCATACGTCATCCAAAAGTTAGAAATATTAAATTATTTCTCTTTGAAATTAAAAATGATTTTTCATAAATAAAAAGAAACTTATGCTGTTAAACTGGTTGTATAGCTTTATATATATACATATTAAATACCCATTTCTTGGTTTCTCGAGAAGCCTCTGGTCTAAAATCATTTTTGGTCGCAGTGGTACAGCCTACTCCACGCTGACGAGTGCCTACAGCGCGAAACGTGTTCGTGAATGGCTTTTCTTGATTTATCAAGAAATTGGGTTTGCCAAATATCAGGGAACGGAATAGATCAATGTTTAGTTGATTTCTGTTCCACCAGATGGCGCTCTGCCTTCAGTAAAGCACATGTGCTCCTGGTCAGGATATGCTTTCTTTATTTTTAATATCAACACCTGACCCACTTATTCTTTTTTCTATTGTTTTTTCTAAAAATATTTTTATTTATATAAAAAAACTAGACGTATGGCCCGGCTTCGCCCGAGAATTCCCCCGATGGCTATTTCTTTTTTTCATTTGAAAAACTTTTTTTTACGCGGAGTAATCCGGAATGGAATGAATACCCAAATTTGGCCATTTTTTTATAAAAATCATGGTTCAGTGGTAGAATGCTCGCCTGCCACGCGGGCGGCCCGGGTTCGATTCCCGGCCGATGCATTTTTTTTTTACAATTTTTAAAACTCATTTATCTCTATCTCTATATCTCTATCTCTCTATATATAAAAGTCAATTTCTGTCTGTCTGTTTCGCGATAAACTCAAAAACGACTGAACCAATTGCTACTAAATTTTGCATGTCGCTTTTTATAAACCTGAGGAAAATTTCCGGCTGCATTTTGATTAGTATTTTTGGCTATTTCTTTTTTTCATTTGAAGAACTTTTTTTTACGCGGAATAATCCGGAATGGAATGAATACCTAAATATGGCCATTTTTTGAAGCATCGGTGGTTCAGTGGTAGAATGCTCGCCTGCCACGCGGGCGGCCCGGGTTCGATTCCCGGCCGATGCATTTATTTTTTAACAATTTTTAAAACTCATTTATATTATATACTAGGCGAATGACCCGGCTTCGCCCGAGAAATCCCTTGGGTGCAATTACCTTCATACTAAAAGTATATCAATAATAAATATTAGAAGTGCCATAGAATAGCAATAGAGAAGTAACACATAAACTACAGGAAAAAAGTGTGTGTGATGGCAAAAATTGTATTATATTAGTGTTTAGGTATTTGATTTAATTAATATAGTTGATATAATAATATAAATTTATATTATCCATCTATATTAATAAAAAGCAAATTTCATAAGTGTTGTTCACTGAAAACTTTCGTTACAATGCATCAATTTCGACCAAATTTTCAACATTTATGTAAAACGAGATGGAGCAGGTTTTGCTTAACATCAAAATATTTTTCCTAACTTTAACAAGCGTAACTTCGCTGTTATAGATTAAATACAAAAAAAATCAACAGAATTAATTTTATTTATATATAAATACAAAAAAAATTCAGCAATTCATTCAACTCAATCTAAAAAAATATTCAAAACAAGCAATTTTAAGATAACACCATATGTAAAACAGTCGGCCAAGAAAATTCATTCCATTCCGGATTACTCCGTGTAAAAAAAAAGTTCTTCAAATGAAAAAAAGAAAAAGCCAAAAATACTAATCAAAATGTAGCCGAAAATTTTCCACAGGTTTATAAAAAGCGACATGCAAAATTAGGTACCAATTGGTTCTGTAGTTTTTGAGTTTATCGCGAAACAGACAGACAGACATTGACTTTTATATATATAGAGAGATATAATAAAATATATTTTAAAATGTTTTTTCTATTGCTTTTTCATATATTCATATTAATATATATAGTCACGACCGTCTGTCGTGGCCTCTGTCACGGATAATATACAGTCATCATCGTCATGCGTTCTTAATTCTGTCACCGTTTGCTTTTGGTTCAGTGGTAGAATGCTCGCCTGCCACGCGGGCGCCCCGGGTTCGATTCCCGGCCGATGCATTTTTTTTTTTTTTACAATTTTTAAAACTCATATATATTAATATATATAGTCACGACCGTCTATCCTCATCGGCCGGCCGCCTCTGTCACGGATGCGCGCGCACAGGGAGGTCACGTGCTCGCCGGCAGCCAATAAAAATAAATAAAAAAACTCCCTCGAGCCGGATTTGAACCAGCGACCTAAGGATCACCGTTTAAACATCTACAGTCCTCCGCTCTGCCAACTGAGCTATCGAGGGATACAAACTGTATGAATAAGTTTACCTTATAAAGTCAACTAATCCTATTTCAACACAAAATGTATTAATATATATAGTCACGACCGTCTTTCCTCATCGGCCGGCCGCCTCTGTCACGGATGCGCGCGCACAGGGAGGTCACGTGCTCGCCGGCTCCCTCAAGCCGGATTTGAACCAGCGACCTAAGGATCACCGTTGTAACATCTACAGTGGGGTAAAACACGGGCGTTGCCCGGGTCATTCGGCTAGTATATATATATTTGAAAAAATAAGAGAAAAAATAAAAGATAAAAAGGTAATAAGATATCAAATTTGCACATTTTCATTAAATACTTCATCAAATTGCTAGTGAATTGTGAACCCCTGTCGCTAATAAGAAACTTTAGGGTCTCATGACGCATAAAATATGTTCGATTAAAAATGTAGAGACACTTTCTTTACTGTTGCTTCCGGTCCTGCCTTTGTTTCCGCATACTTGGTATAATAATCCTTCGGCACAATTATCCATTTCTTTCTTATTTTCGTTGATGGCAAAGGGCCAACAAATTAAATTCCGATTTTTTCAAAAGCTGAGGAAATAGGTTGTAAAAGTCCAGAAGGCAATTGAATTGAACCTTTCCGACTTTTTTAAAGATGGAACGTCTTTACAAATTCTGAAACATCTTTCAACATGGAAGGCCAATAGTATCTATTCTTTAATCGTTATGTGGTTCTGGCGACGCCCAGATTACTATTCATCATATGGTTGTGATATTCACTCATAATTTCTCTCCTCTTATTTGGCACAACCAGCAACCATGCTCTGCCTTCAGGGTTTGGTTTTTTTTATAGAGACACCCATCCTTCTCTTTAAAATATGTTTAATTGATCGTTTGCTTCCTTTAAGGCTTTTCAGAACATTTTCTATGAAGTCGTTCTCTTCGTTTATTATCTGATTCAAATATAGACCTTCACAATCTTTTTCCCATTCGTTTTTTGATAAGGGCCCTCTAGATAAACCATCGACGTCCAGATTATTTTTTTTCCCGATTTTAGTATAATTTCGAAATTACATTCCTGGATCTTCAGTTTTTATCGTGCTAATCGATCAGTCGGATCTTTCTTATTTTTGAGCCAGCATAGTGCGAGATGATCAGTTATAATTTAGAAGTGCCTTCCATATAGGTAGGGTCGTAATTTGGACATCGACCACACAACGGTTAGACATTATTTTTCAGTAGTGAATAATATTTTACTGGTTTGCTCAGTGTTCGACTCAAATATGAGATCACCTTTTCTTTACCGTCGAACTTTTGGACTAATGTTGCATCCAGGACGATGTTAGACGCGTCAGTAAGAATATAAGTAGTTGCATTAGGATCAAAGTGTTCTAAGATTGGTGGTTTTAACAATGCTACTTTCAGGGTTGGAATGATTTTTTCTTGATTTTCTGTCCAGGTAAAAAGTACATTATTTTTTATATAGGACTGGTTAATGGATCAGCAATTTTCGAACACTGATAGATTTTCTATAATATAAGCACATTCCTGAAAATGATTGATATTATTTTCTTTTTGGTCCGAAGAAAATCTCTCATAACCTTGATATTATGCGCAGCGGGTATTGAACCATGTTAGCTGGTTATATGGTCAAGGATCTCCATTTTTTTGAAGAAAATTTAAATTTTTGCTGTTCAATTTCAAAATAGCCTCACAAAAACACATTAAAACAATTTCTATTCTTTTGAGATGTGTTGAAAAATCTGAGCTATATATGATTACGTCATCCAGATAACAGAGGCAAATTTGCCATCTAAGACTGCCAAGCATGTTTTCCATGTTCCTTTCAAAAATAGCAGGGGCGTTGCATTGTCGGAAGGACATTACGTTGAACTCATATAGGCCATAGGCTGTAGTGAAGGCTGTCTTTTCTTCACCTTTCTCTTTAACTCTACTTTCCAATATCCTGATTTAAGGCCTATTGCTGAAAGGTATTTGGATCCCTGAAGTTTAACCATCACTTAATCATTTCTGGGAATTGGGTAAACATCCTTCACTTTATATCATTCAAATTTCTGTATTCCACTCAGAATCTGTACTAACCATCACGCTTCTTGACCAAATTATGGGCAAGGACTCAAAGATTGTCTAATTATGCCGTTTATGAGCATTCCATCAATTTGATTTTTAATGAGATCTCGCTCTTTAGCGCTGACCCTGTATGGCTTGTGTTTCTGTTTCGAACCTTCTCTATCAATCCGGTGTTTAGCTAAGTGGGATATTCCTAATCCCGACGAGAACAATTCCGCGTACTTTCCCAAAACTTATTTCAATTGCTCCTTTTCCTTATATGATAAATTTTAATTTATCTGAAATTTATTTGAGGTTATTTATTCTGGCTGGTTTCCGAAGCACAATGTTTGATTTTTCAATATTTTTAGTGCACGCGAGGATAAGGGTTTGTTATCCAGATATATGTTTCCTTATTCACAAGCTCTAGTTTGACGGTCTCTTTGGAACTTTTAATTTTTTTCTGTTGATATTTGTTTTCATTGAGATTTTTTGTAAATTTTGTTTAATTATTTCATGCTGACAATTAATTTTTACGTTCATTTTCTTAAGAGAATCTCGTCCAAGTATAAATATTCGCAAATGTGTTCCCATTACCACAAATTGATGTTTAATTGTTTTATCATAAATTTTTATATTTAAAACGATATTTTCTACGATATCCTTTTGTCATTGGTTTCGTAGCACATTTATCACGTATATAGCACGTATCATTATTTATTATCTCAACGCCTGTATTGAAAGCTGTCCTAAGGTCAACCACTGAAAGATCGGCGCCTGTGTGTATCAATCAAAGCTTCGAAAAATCCTATTCTATTCACATTAATGTTCATTTTATATTTAGGGTCCAACTTTTTAATATAATTTATGGTCTACCTGCTCTGACAGACTCAGGCGCGATGCGGTGTTTAAATCTTTTAACACGGAATTTCTATTTCGGGTAAGAATAGTACTCGAGTGCGTGCTATTACTTACGTAAACGTAGAGCAAAGGTCTCAATTTTCAGTTCACCTATCCATTCTAATTTCTTTTTCGAACTTGTCTAGTGTAACTATGGGGTCCTCTTCCACAATTCTTACAAACCTGACTCTGTAATAACGCGCTACGTGTCCTGGCTTCTTACATTTGAAATAAAGGTGGCCCATGAGTTGCGAGCCCTTTCATTTTTTAAATAAAAAATTGAAAGGCAAACTAGAATGAAAAACTAAAACTTTTTTATTTTAGGTGATAAATCATTGTTTTTTCAAATATATTTAAATATAATAGTAATTCAAAATGTCCTCCATTTTCTTCCAAACACAATTTAAGTCTTTTAGGGGCCCTTTGACAAACACGAGCTCATAAATCAGCATCAAGAAGATTATATTCTTCTTCTTGCGCAATTTTAATTAAATTTAAAGTCTTGGGTTTTCGATGATAAACTTTATATTTCAAATAACTGACAGAATAAAAAAAGCTGCCGGAGTAAGATCAGGTGACCGCTCAGGCAAATTAATTGGTCCACGGCGCCTCATCCATTTGTTAGGAACTTTTTATTGAGAATCTTTCTAACAATGTTTGAGTAATGGGCAGGTGCACCATCCTGCATGAAGTGAAGATTTTTCCAAACAATTTTGGCTGCATAAATTCCACCAACATCTTCAAATAATTCTCACCATTTTACATTTAATCGAAAATGTGATGTCCGATTATTCCTTCCGAACAAATTCCACCCCAAACCGTTAAGACAGGGGAATTAACTTCCTTTTAAATTATTATCTTCATATTTTATGAAGCACAAAAAACACAATTATATCTATTGACATAGACATTCAATTTACAAATAGCCCCATTAGTCCACATTACTCGAATAGACATATTTTTAAAATCATTTTCGATCATTTCAAACATTTTCCCACAAAATTCCATCCTTCTATCCAAATCATATTCAGGAGGTGCATGAATTAATTAAGGAATATAGGGCTTATAACCAAGACCTTTTAGCATTATTTTGAGGGAGGTTCAGGGTATTTTTAGCCCTTGAGAAAACACCCTTGTTGATTTTGAGTACTGGCTTCTAAAGATGCTTTAACTAGGTTTATTTTAGTTTCATAGGTAGCAGAGTGTGTTTTTTCCTGATCTAGGGAGATCTGCCACACTACCGGTAGTTTAAACATTTTTGATTATTCTTGTTACGGTTGATTTAGAAGGTGAAGAAGACTCAGAATGCTTCGACCATTGACATCTGAGTTGTGAAACTACCATGTTGTTGGAAGAGTTTGATTAATTGAATTCTTTCTTTAATATCGAGGGATGACATTTTTTGAATTAAATTTGAATGGAACCTGAACACACACATATGTTGATTAGACAAATATTATGAAAAATTAATTATTCAAAATGGTTTTTAAAATGGTATCGGGACTTACGGGCTACCCTTTATATTGGTCTTCCATCTTCTGTCCTATACTTGTTTGATTCTTGACTCTCATTGTACGTTTTTCTCTAGTAGTTCAGGTTTGGTTCAGTATTTTGGGAGTGTAAAGTTGTCTAGTGGCAGTCATCTGGGACAGAGGCTTGTTCTGGAAGTACCTCTAAGCGGGGGCCTGGGGCTTGGAATAGTACTGGTCGCGTCTTGTTAGAGCCGGATAAGACCTTTGTTGCAATTGATGATTGGCTCGAAGATAGTTTGGGTAATTTCATATAATTTTGGATTTTTGCACACGTTCACGATAAACCTTTTCAAATGAGTCCATCTTCTCGCACACGACGAGTAGTTCATTGGTAGTTTTAGGATATTTAAATGAAGAGCAAAAGAATACTCTTTTTTTAAAATCCCTCACAATCACCCTATTTATTATTTTCTCTTCTTCGATTAGAAGGTAAGCCTTATTGCACAAAACAAGGATATACTCTGCAAAACTTATTGCAGACTCATGCCATTTCTGCATCCTGTTGAGCCTCATTTTCAATTACTTTGTTGGCATCTGAGGCATATTCCTGAATTAGCCAGCTCTTTAAATTGCTCCAGCTGGTAAAGCTAGTCTTATGTAAGGTCAGCCAGGTTTTTGAGCTGCCAGTCATGCTCATAGCCGCATAACGCGTAATGATGTAGCCTGCCCAGTGATAGAGGAAACTGATTTATTCTAGAGATTCAATCCAAGAGCGAGGGTCTTCTGTCCCATCGTACTTGGGGCTTCGATGTCAGGATTCAAGACAACAGGGTCGGCACTTGCATCTTCTCCAATTGTTGCACCAGGTCACCGTTTAACAGAATCTCCAGCCTTGATTCTTTCTTCAGATAAATATTGCCTCTTTCCAGAACGTTTTTCAACCAACCTACAAGGTAAGTAAGTTATAATAAAATAATTCTACTTTAAGTGGTCTCCAGAATAATTCATTCATTTCTCACTCTCTTGAGGTAACCCAGATTACTGGAGCGTACTAAAGTCGCCAACTATCCGGGCTGGTCTCCTGACTTCACGTCTAATAGTGGCAGCAGAAATCCAGTTTATCAGTTGTCGCCAGACTGGTTTGTACTTGGGAATGGTCTGCAGGTCTTAAGGGGTAAATATGTTTGGAGAGTGGCTGTTTGTAACCTTTGAAGGTGGTAGGCGGGACATCTGATGAGAAGGAGGTCGGCAGTTTGGTCTTCCATGTGGCAGGGTGAGCAGGAAGGATCGTCTTTAGATATTTTTTCAGCATCGGCTTTGACAGAGCCGTGACCTGTGAGGATTGTAGCGGCGTCCATAAAATTTTGTTTTGGGTAGGATCGCAATGAGAGTGTTTGGAGATGCAGTTATTCGCCTGAGGTTTCTTGTGGAATGTACTGAGGTATAAAGTTCATTTCAGAGTTGAAGTTAGTACTGCTTGGTACGAGCTCTAACAAACATTTTGGATAGAGTGGAATAGGATAGAATGAGGTTTGAATGAGCTGCTTCCTTGGCATATTGATCCGCTTGCTTATTGCCTTCTATGCCGTTGTGGCCTCTAACCCAGCAGGGCTGTATATTTGAATAATTTAGAATTCGAACTATCTATGCTATGAGTAAAGTTTTTGGGAGATCTGGGTTACAAATGGCGTGGAGAGATGCAAGGCAATCAGAGGCAATTGCTTTTGGTTGTCTTTGCATGAGCTGGAAAGCTCTGGTTGCGTATAGGATGTCGAGTAATTCTGCTTGGAAGGAGGTGCAATTAGCATAGAGCTTTAGTTGTATTGTGCTGTAGGGAGTTGGCAGATAACTGCGGCGCTTACACCGTTGGGGGACCGCGATCCATCAGTGTATATTGTGATTGCATTTTCAGGAGGCGACTTTGAAAACTGAAGTAGCCTTTTGTGGGATGGATAATGGACTGCACACGTCCCTGGCCGTGTCTCGAAAGAGCCATCTTTTAATGCTTCCTTGTAGGCCAGATGTGCTTTGATTGAAATGTCCAAAGGAGAACCGCCAGTGAGTGAAATAGCTGGAATTTTAGGGGTACAGGGGCCACTTCTAATTATATTTTTGCGTATTTGTAGTGCGGACTACGTAATTTTCGGGTGCCGTATGTGTCGAGCACTCTCTTGCCCCAAACACCGGAGCCGTAGAGAAGAGGAGGAAAAATCAACATCTTGGGTATTTTCCGGCCCGAGCTGTATCTTCTCAGCAGGGTGTTGCTGATGGTAAGGCCCTCCTCGACCAGGTGCTCCGCTTTTTCACACTTAAAAGTCCAACCATTATTTGGCCATACATTTTCATGAGCTCATAAACCGAGCCATTTCTTAACAGCGCTTCCAGAGCCTTGATATAGTCCAGGTGGCTGAAGTCCGCGCAGTGCTCGATGATGCAGCACTGTTCAAAGGTGGAAGCCTCCGTTAGAGCTTTTCTCTGGGCCTGTTGTCTACTGGATCGGTTTTTTGTCGCTTCGCTTTGCTCCTTAGACATTTGAGGCATATTCCTTTGTGCACCTTTCTCGGGTTTTGGAAACTTTGCAGGTTTTCGTTTGTTTAGAAGATCACCATCCTTCCTTTTAAATTCTCTTGGTTCTATAAATCCATCTAGATTGTTTTCTTTTCCCGAGGCCTCAAGTTGTTCAGCCTAATTTGAATTATTCATGCTTTTTTATGTAATGAAAATTTCATAATCGCGCTTTTCCTTGTTGCCTGGTAATTTATCCATTACCTTTGTATTTTCCAAATTCACCGATGAATCGGCTATTGTTACTTCCCTCCAGGAACATCATCAGTCGATAGCTCTTGATCTTAATCGATTGCCTAGCTCGACATTCTTCAACTACATCCCAAAAAAAAAAACACGGAGCTCGCGCGCTACATGGTCGCACGCCGAGAGAGAGAGAGAACACTTTTATTGACATCTTGTCAATTAGGTTTTACATATAAATGAAGAAAAATGGGAATATATACAATGAATTATGAGTGAGGGAGTATCCACCATTTTGAAAGAGTCCTCCTCCAGACCAGGATGGGGTGTTCTTGCGCCCCCCGCAACTCCAGAGTCAGGGAGTGCCTATATAAAAGCGCCTTTGCAGACGCGAGGATGGCCAGGGCGTCGTCCTCCAGGCCATGCCCGAAGATCCAAGCCTGCAAGTCAGGGGGCCGCTGGATCATGGTGAAGGCCTCCACGATGACTGGCCTGATCCGCCTACAGGACCAGTAGCGGTGGGCCAGTGACAGGTCTCCGAACCCACAGGCGATGTAGGACTCCCGGGCTGAGGCCGGATGTGTTGGATGGGGAAGAGCGTGCAGTGCCAGCCGCACAGCAACATCGGCATTGTGGCCCGAGTAAGCACCTCGCCGGAGAGAAGACCAGCTGATGGAGATGTGGATGCTAACGTGAGGAAGCCACCGGCCCAGAAGCTAGGTGATGGGAAGTGCAGCCAGGCGTGGACGCTCCAGCATGCGTCGGGCAGTGCGGGTGGTTAGGCGCTGGAGGTAGGTGGCCGTCCCGCGCAGCACAATGACATTCTTGATGTTGTCAACACGGTGGGTGTGGTCCGGTTCTGCTCTACAAGCTGGTTGCAGAAAGTGGTAAGTGCCGCGACGTCAGCTAGGGTGGCGCGTGTGGTGCGCAGAGGGAGGGATGAAGAGCTGGTGATGTCACCAACGCGCAACCCCGCCCACCGTGATGCGACCAAGAGATCTGGAGGCCGAAGTCCTGCAGTCCCCGATGACATGGAGCTCCTGGAGCTGATGTGGCGGCAGCACTCGATGTTTCAGCTCCAATATCCCAGAGACGGCCTCCCAGAGCCGGAGGAGCCTGCGGCGCCGAGGTGGAAGCCAAGTCCCAGATGTCGGAGGAGACAGCCACGTTCCACTCACAGCGAGCCAAGAGTAGGCGTTGAGACTTCCGCGCAGCGCGGCTTGCACGCCCTTAAAGCACGCCAGACGAAACTGTGTCCAGGAGTCCGAGGCCGCCCACAGAGACTGGCCTTGCAAGGACGCCGCCCGGCAGCCAGGCAGTACGCTGAGGTCCCCATACAAAGCGCACCAGTCGGGTTTACAGTTTGGCGATGGTGGAGTCTGTGGGCAGGTAGCCGTGTAGATGGTGCACCACGGCGGATAACACCAGCGAGTTGGCGGCTCTGGCTCGACCGACTAGGGAGAGGCCACGGGTGAATGGGACCCACCTCGTTATAGCACCCTCGAGCAGTGCGAGGAGATGTTGTTCTTGGGCGGAGGATGACATTGCAGATGTTACATTGCCAGGCGCGCCAGGCGCCGCACCATAGGCCTCTGCTCTTCGCGAAGTTGACGTCTATTCCGGAGGCGCGCCGGAAGTCCTCGAAGATTTTTCTCACCACGTCGAAGAGCTCGTCGCGCCTGATGAGCAGCACGATATCGTCGGCGTAGGCGAGAACTTTCCGGGGCCAAGCGCTCGCTCGAGGCGCACCAAGAGAGGGCCAGTGGCGAGGCTGAACAAAGTTCAGCAGATGGAAGGGCCTTGTGTGGAGGCCTCCGGCTCGTACCGCCGCATCCGCCCCGGCATACAGGAGGAGGAACCACTCGATGAAGGCTGGTGGCAGCCGCAAAGAGACCATCAGGGAGACTAAAAAGCTTTGGTCCAGGGTGTCGAAGGCCGACTCTAGGTCCGTCGAGATTACAGCCAGCTCCGACCCATTCCTCGAAGCCATGTGGATCTCGTCGGCGATTCTCGCCACGTTCCAACTGGGAGACCTCCCCGGGACTGCGTATGTCTGGCACCGAGGCACCAAGACGGGAGATGGGGCCGCAGACGCTGGAGGAGGATGTTGCCCAGGACGCGGTAGTCTGCCGTGGGGAGCGAAATCGGCCTGTAGGCGCTGAGCCCAGGGCGGATCAGTGGATCATTCTCTTCCAGGGTGAGGGGGGTGGTCATCCCCCGGATGAAATCAGAGGCGGCGATGGGGTCGCTGGATTCACGGGCAAAGCGGCGCTGGTAGATGGAGTATGCTCGTCTTCGCAGCTCCCCGCCCTCGATCATGCTGCCATCCTCATCCCGGATGTTCGTGCTGGCGGGCCTTCGGACGCGAAGCGAACGCACAATCGTCGGGGAGCGATGGATAATCGGCGGCTGACGATGCTGCCTCCAGCCTGGCCTGCAGAAATCGCCCTGCGCGCGAGATGTGGTCGTCGTCGGCGACGGTTAAGACATGGAGTGATCTCACCTCCGCCAGGAGTTCGGCCTTGATCTTCGACTATCTTATCCACAGAGCTTCGCAGCGACCCCCGGGGCGAAAAGGCAGGCGAGGCCCGAACCTCTTAGGGCTGAGGAGGGCTCGATGATGGCGCTGAACCCCAGACACAGATGTTGTATGGAGTCCAGCGACGATACGTTGGTCTCCTGGATGAAAGCGACGTCTACGCTATGTTGACGCAGGAAGTGGCAGAGTTCTATGCTCCCCTCGCGCGCGACGAGCCCGCGGGCGTTGATGGATGCCAGACGGAAGCTCATTGGGCGCTCCTCGTCAGGGCACGAACGGCCATGAGACGCTTGTAGATGGCGGAGTGGGAGTTGGGCAGGGCTTCCACTAGCATCTCGGCGACCCTAGTGAGCGCGGTCTTCTGCTCATCCCTATCTTCTTCTGTAGTTTCTTTAGACCGGGGACGGTGGCCAGCGCTTCCAAGATCTCGCTTCTTTCTAGACCTTCGAGCTCAGGCTGGTCCAATATGTCGCTGGGAACTCTCTCGAGGAGATCGTTGAGCTGCTTCCGCGTCTTAAAGGGGGTCCCTGAGGGAGACGACACTTGTGTCTTCTCCTTTTTCATCTCGTGTGGTGATGTAGAGGCCTTTGGGTTCTCCAGGGCCATGTTAGGCATGTTCTGCGAAGATTTTTTGGACTTCTTAACGCCACTGGATAGCCTTGGTGGAGGAGGGGATGGGTCCACAGCGGCGGTAGTTTGGGTCTGTGCAGCAGGTGGGGGAGCTGCAGGTGGGGCTGATGATGCAGCTGGAGTTGGTGCTGCAGTCGATGGTGGACCTGCGGCTTTCGTTGGTGAGAGAGCCGGCATGGTATTCGAGGAGGGGGTACTGCCTTCTTCCGGCGTTCTTTGGGCCAGGAGGGGAGACCCCTGGTAGAAGTAGGCTAGCCTCTTGCACGCTAGTCTTCCGGGGGCAGTTGGAGCGTTTGTGGCCTTGTTTATGGCATAGGAAGCACCTGGTGTCGTAAGTCACGTAAACGTGGCTGGTCACCCCCTTGGATTTGATTTCGTGACTGGCTGGGATGTGAGAGAGCTTCACGCCGTCTCGAAGGGTGATGAAGGCCTCGCGACGTGCGTCGGTCCAGTATGCATCGCCCAGCTCGAGCATTTTCTGGAAGATGGAGGTTATTTGTCCGTATGGTCGCAGGGCTGCCACGAGGTCCCCGTTTTCGATGAAGAACGGGACGTTGCAGAACACGATCCGCTCCGCCCGTTTCTTCAGTGGTGTTGCTCGCAGGATAGCGTCCTCTATCTCCAGCCCGTCCTCTACGAGCTTGTCGGCTTGCTGGACATTGGAGAGGCCGACCAGGATTTGCCCCTCCATCTTCGTCAGCTGGTAGGCGGTGCCCTTGCCCAGCTTGGCTTCCAGCGCCCGGAAGTACTGCTCCTGGGTGAAGTCTGGGCAGAACTCCAGGTAGACGCACTGGTCCGCCTGCCCTGCTGCCGACCTGGCTCGGAAGGTCGCCTGCTTCTGCCTAGTGGTCTGGCATTCGTGCACCCTGCTGGGTCTTGGCGTAGCTCGTGGCCTGCTGATGTTGGGAGGGATCCTCGGTGCCTGGACACATCCCTTTTTGGTCCCCGAGTTGGCATGGTCAGGGTCATGAGGCCTTTTATTTGAGCCTCCCACTGTGGTGAAGATTCCACCTTCGCCATCGGGAAGCTGGTCGTCCAATTCCGGGCAATCAGCCCAACTGCGGCGAGAATTTGCATGTCCGCCGTCCGCCGCCGGCTCAGAATTAGCATCTTTGTGGCTTTCAGCCATTTTTATTTTTTTTTTGCCGATATCTCGGCGGAGACTTGAGGATTTTCTGTGAGGTTCGTATGAGCTTGCAGCCCATTCTCTTGGCTTTCAGCCAATACCCCAAAGGGGTTAGTAGTCTCCATGGCCTCCATCTCAGCCTCAAAAAACGCGGAGCTCGCGCGCCGCGTGGCCGCACGGCCGAGAGAGAGAGAAAGTCGTATATACACTCAATAGAAAAAATAATTAACGCACCAAGAAAGAGTTTTCAACTTATATTAAAAAACACACGCAAAGACGTTTCGACAAAACATGCAAATTATTGAAATTTTGTGGCCGATTTGGGTAAGCGCTGCACGAGATGATTTTCAAAATTTTTGTTTCATTTTTTTATTTTGCATTTGTATTAATGCCTTGTCGAAAGATTCGTGTTCATTACGAACATAAATCGGAGTTTGGAAGAGGTCGTGCCATTGGAATGGAAGAGCTGGTTGGTCAAATCGATTAAGTACGCGACATCTGTGTCGAAGTGATACGGCTATTAGGCGATGTTGGCAAGAGTGGGTCAACAACGGAAGAAAACAACGTCAGACAGGCAGCGGTCGACCAAGAGACACAACAGAACGGGAGGGCAGAACGATGGTCAGAACGGCTGTCGCAGCACCGGATTTGACGTCTTCCATCATCCAGCGTGTAACCGGCACACAAGTGTTTAAAATGACCATCCAAAGGCAACTGAGAGAGCGGATTCTAAAAGCTCGCCGACCGTTACGATGCCTACCTATCACATCCGTATACCGAAAAGTCCGACTAAAGTGATGTTGGGAGCGATCAACTTGGAATTGCGCTGACTTGTGTCTGACCACCGTCGTAAACGTGTCTGAAGACGTCCTGGGCAGTGTGTGAATCCTGGGCTTAATTTCAAACACCACCCAGATTCACAACAGAGCGTTTTGGTCTCAAGTGCTAATTAATTTGATAGCAGGACCCCATTGGCAGTCATTACCGGTACCCTGACAGTACAACGGTTCGTAGATGATATTCTACGACCGTCTTTTTTTTTTTGTCGTTCCTCTCACATAACCGCAGGCTTACTTTTCATCAAGATGATGCCCAGCCACACACACGGCACGTGTTACTATGGCACGTGATACAATCTTGCCGCACCCTTCCGTGGCCAACAAGGTCGTCTTATCTCTCACCCATAGAGCACATCTGAGACGCGATGGGAAGGCGATTATAACCATCCCGGAATGTTGACTATCCAGTCCGACATTTGGAGACAATTTGGTAAGAAATCCCGCTTCACATCTTCCGGAATCTTATCAATCCATGACGCGCCGGGTGGCAGCCTTCATTCAGGTCAGTGGGGTTCCAACGACATATTGACTTTCTTGATTCGTGAAGATCAAACTCTGGAATAAAAAAAAAATGTTTGACTATGTTAATAGTTTTACCTTTGTACATGTTATACAACATACACACCAATTTTTGCTCCAATCTGACAACCATTTTTTGGAGCGTCGATATTTTTGTTATATAGTGTACTAGCCGAATGACCCGGGCAACGCCCGGGTTTTACCCGATTAAATGTTTTTATTCAAATACTATTCGTTACAATTATAAATTGGCGTCGTGGATGTCACTCTTGTGAAACGTCCCGCTCCAAACTTTGTGTCTGAGAAGCGATATTTTTATAGAAAGATTATTTGGCTTTTGTTTTCTGTTCGAATGAATGTTTTTCTGTTAGAATTTTGTTCCTGCGTACAAAATAATGAACTGGTTTCACCCGTGGTCTCTGCTTTTTGGAATTTTTCCCGATATAATTTTGTATCTGATAATCAAACATGATACAGCAATATCGTCATCATCATTTTTTGACTAAAAATATATAGTTTTAATAATTGATTTATATATATTTTTAAATAGCCTATCGTCTTCCCCGTATTTTTTTTACCTATGGATGGAAATATTGGTTTGAATTAGTGAACTACTGCGAATTTGTATACCGGACATACAAACCAACAAACAAACAAACAGACAAACATACAAACATTCATTTTATATATAGAGAGATATAGGTAGAATCACCCAATACAATGGTAGATCTATAAAAAGCGGCATGGTATATTAAACTGGCGAAACCACTGGAAGGGTTTTTCACTAATGAGCGAGGTCTTTCCAATTTGTTTCAACACTGTAATGACAGTAGGAAATTTGTTTTTATTAATATAAGTGAAATTGGTGTGCAATAGTGTCAATTTTTAAATATTTATTTTTCTCCTAAAGGTATAATGTCCTGTATGGATAGTGCTTCGGGCCACCTAGTGAATCGATCGACGCAGGTGAATATGTACCTGCAGATTTCTGTCACGTGTGGAACTTATCTCCCATCACCAACCTTATGACCCTAAATCCCTCGCCGAAGCGCAAGCAGTAGACCAGGAGCTACAAGCTCCTTTTACATCAGTAAAACGGCAGCTCACTACAACTGGAAAAATACAAATCTCTTAAACGAACATTTCCCTGTACTGTGACGTTTCCACAGCAAAACCCAGACCATTCGTACCTGCATCCTGTCGCCGCATAATATTTTCTGCATACCACAACCTGTCTCGTCCCGGAGTACGAGGTACTACAAGAATGGTCACCAATTTTTGTGGGAGAGTTGCGTCTTGCATTATGGGGCTGTTGAAAGTTTCGTGGATGAAATAATAATTAAAAAAAATAGAGAAGTGTGATTAAAATAACTTTTGAATCACGTCCGGCTCACCAATTTTTGCGTGCGTGTTGGTGTGGCTTTTGGAAAGGCCGCTGATAAAATTATAATTATTTTTTATAATTTAAATTAATTTATTTAAAGCCAGAGATATATAAAGAGAAAAGAAGTAACGGCCGAAGTAACGGCCGTTGGATGCAAGCCTTATTGTTTACGACGCGAATGGCCAGAGTGTCCTATTGCTCGCGCATACGTGGTCAGGTTGCCGCTCGCGGTTGCCGAGGCCGTCACACTACTGCCCGTAAGTTTAGTGAAGCTTTGTCCCAGTTCGCGCTCGCTGAAGCAAAGTGTGGTCGCCACAAGTCTGATAATTTTAATTCTTTCTTTAATATTGAGGGATGACATTATCTGAATGGAACTTGGATGGAACCTGAAGACATACATATGTTAATTAGACAAATAATATAAATAAGTTATGAGTTAAAAATTTTGAAATGGTATCGGGACTTGCGGGCCACCCTGTTTAATACTTGCTATGTTTGCAATATTTCTCTACGAGAGATTTTAAAAACATCATTAAATTTTGGTTTCGTGCTTAACGCGAAGTATTTGATTAGCCACTTTCAAAATTATTTGCCTGCTAAGGCGCTTTTATATAACATGGCTAAAATAAACCTGAATAATGCCCAGGCAATGTTGGGTATTATTTCAATAATCTATATATATTAAAAAAATCAATGTATGTCTTTCTGTCTGTACTCGATAGATCAAAAACCATACATCCAATCGCCGTGAAACTTTGGGAAGTTGTTTACTATACTACCGGAAGTTTTCTGGTTTGAGTTTGATTTGAAATAAATTTTCCTTTCAATTTTATTTGTAATTTTTCTAATTTCATTCGCTATCAGCCGCCTCTAGTGGCTTCTTGTGAAATTACATTTAAAAATTGTAAAAATCCTAAAATATGTTCTAAGTATAATACATTTAATAGTAATTATTTTGAGGATTTAGTAATATAATTTTCGAATGATGTTGTAAAAAAACTTGGCTTTTTATATTATTATAAATTATGAAAATTTTAAAATTTAATATTTTTTTCAAAAATTAAACGTGTTTAAAAATATATTTAAACGTATATAACAATATTTATATATGTATATAAGTCTATATATCTATATATATAAATATATATTAAAAATAAAAAAGGCATATCCTGACCAGGAGCAGCTTTTTTATTTTTAATATCAACACCTGACCTTTTTATCATTTATTTTTTCCATGAATATATATATAAATGAATGTGTGTCTGTCTGTAATGGATAGATTCAAAAATCACACATCCATTCGCCGTGAAAATTTGGGAAATTATTAGGTGTTAGGTATTGGGTTGAATTTTTTTTTTATCAGAGTTGGGGTTCTAGCACAACTAAGATAAAGTAATATCATTAATTTCATGATGATATTTAATAATTACCTATTTATTGTTTTTTGAATTTCGTTTGCAATATTGTTTAATATCAAAAGTGAAAAACATGTTTATTCTAGCATAAACGATGTATATATGTTTTATATATTATTGTAAAATGGATGACAAGGCCAAGATTTCAGAGTAATGTTGGGGGAAGATGAGGCGAAGAATGGCCATGTGTTGTCAGGGGGAGGGGGGGGGGGGAGCAGGCGCCAAAAACAGCATTCCTGTGTGGGGGAGGACATAGTCTGGTGACATCTGCGGTTAGGATCCTTCTGACAGGGAATTTGAAGGCAAGTCCTACTTATTGTATTCCTTCTGTTAAGTGAGACATATAATAAAGCGCTAACTTTAACTGCATCCCTTCGAACTCACATGTGTATCTTGGTGGCATCATGAGTAGAAAAAGAACACAAACAACGTCTGGGTAGGGCGTAACAATATTTTATATTCGAATGATATATATGTAGGGATAATTTTATTGTTAATTTTTATTTTATGTATTGTATACATTTAATAATTAATAAATTATGTTTGAGGTATCAAAACTGCCTTTTTGTTCAAACACGTGTGAACGGATACAGCTAGGTGGAGCAGAATATCAATCGTTTTAACAAATGTTCGTTAGGCAAACTTTTACTCGGGTAAAAACCGGGCGAAGCCGGGTACATTTGCTAGTATAGTATATGATTAAGCCCTAAAATGCCTTGTGTGTCGTTGGATAAAAGGATCGATAATTTAATTTGAAATGTGTGTAGGCATGTATAATAGGTAGGGAATCCTATCTTTTATAATTAATAAAAAAATTACATTTTTAAAAACTTCTATTTAAATGCATGTGATGATTTAAGACCATGGAATTGTTGTAAATAGTCTAGATATCTACTACCACATGTTCCACCCCTTGACTGCATATAACTTCTTATGTACTGCACATAGAAAGCCTCAACTAACATCAAGCTGTACCGCGTAAGAATCTAATAAAGTATCGCAACTGTACAGATAGAAGGAATGGAGACTAACAGGAGAAAATTAAGGTTAAAACTAATCAGGCTTAGGTGAGAGTTGAAGTAAGACCTAGGAAGTAGATCTAGAAGAGAACATAATTATTAATAAAGTCACAGTTAACCTTCTGACCCCGGAAACCCTGCGAGCTAAGTTTAAGTCAATACTTCCTGACAAAGCCGGTCGTATCTGGTGACCGCAGAAGTTATAAAAGTTGAGAGACGCCCAAATTTCCGGGGCAGGACCGGAGGTATTTGATAACCGCGGAAGTTATAAGAGTCGAACTAACACCCAATACTTCCTGACAAGATCGGGCGTGTCTTCCGACAAAGGCCTCAGTAAGGACCAATTAGAAAGAATCACCTAAATAGGTCAACCAATAGAAAAAGGCCATGTGACACCTTTCGACCAATGGGAAAGAAGACAGGTCGTGGTGTTAAATCGAGAAGCAAGAATAGTTAGTCTACGCTTGGCTCTCAACAAGGTAACACTTGCTCTAAAGATCTCCCTCTCTCCTCATCCCATTCCTTCTTGACGTCAGACGCTTCTTAGTGGAATCTCTGTTTGTTTATTTCACCTTTGGCCCAGCTGTGTCGCCTTCCACCACGACTGCACGGTAGAGTTGACATCGAGGTTCGTCTAGCATCAGGTAACACTGGTCCCAGAGGTCCCAAGATATCACAGACTCCTCCGTCCGAAGAGTCGACAGGATAGTGGACGCCAAGGTACAAGTAAGCAAGTAGACCACTGTCTGTACAGAAAGATGGAACAGGGAAGAGAGGAGAATCCAAAGGAACCAATGGAGTCCGATCCCGACTCCGAAAGTGGCGAAAACACCACTTTTCCAAAGAAAGAAACCACCCTCGGTAGGACGCAGGAAGTTCCCCCCAGCCACGAGGACGCAACGCCCCCGCCGCCGGTGTCAGATGTCCTGGGGAGTTTAGCCAGGACGATATATCAACTCTCCTCGGCGACAGGACTTTCGCGAGATGTGGAGCTATCGCGTTACGATGGTTCGTACGAGGCGCAGAGCTTCTTCGACAACTACGACGCCCAAGCTGATCTGACCCAACTACACTACACCGAAAGACTGAGAAGGCTTCCCAACCTCCTACAAGGTAAGGCCCTGCATTACTTCCGCAGCCTAAAATTAGACAAATTATATTACGTTGACGCAAGGCAGGCCCTGATAGACCTCTTTCCTGAAACCACAAACGCGTCATTTGCCCGATTCTTGGCCATTAAGTTGACAGATCGCTCCTCGTTAGAGGAATATTATCAAAAAAAGACGGTGTGTGGCCTACAACTGAACCTTCCCCACAAAATCCTTTTAGAATCCCTGACTGATGGGTTACCCGTCGCTGATCAGCGCATTGTCGCTGCCGTGCAACCGAACACCCTCCAAGCGTGGTATAGTGTAGTGTCGCGCGTAAGAGGAACCCACAGTGCGTCGCAAATGTGCCAACAGACGACCAGAACAACGCCCAACCCTTCCTTCGCACCGTCACCGAGGTACAGTGCTCCGCGACCATGGTCAACGCGACCCAACTACTCTGCCAATCCACCCCCTTCATCCTGCAGGTATTGTGGCGCCATGCACTGGCACGCCCAGTGTCCCAAACGGCCTGCACATAGCCGTCCAAGACCTGTGTACCGAGCCACAACTTATCCGCAGCACGACAGAACTGTGTTGTCCTCTCCCGCACCCTTCCGAGTTAACAACACGCGAGCGCATGTTACCCGCTCCCCTGATCCTCTCTACACCACGAGCCCAGCGCAAGCAGTGAACCCTAGCTATCCCATGGGTACTTCGACCACGGCACCAAAACAGGCCTGTTCCGACGCCCAAGACAGCACAACAGTAGGTTCCTCCTCACATAACTTTCGTTGAACAATTGCTCGTTCGAGCTGAACTGCCCAATAATGTAAACCTACCTCTGCTACTTGATACAGGAGCATCTATCGATATAATTAGTCAGAATACTTTTAAAATAATAGAAACCAATTTGCAAAAGAAAATACCTGTTCACCCATTTAACTTAACTATTAATGCCATAGCTAACAATATTTTCACCATAGGTTATATCTTTTTAAACGTAAAAATAGGTAACATAACGCAGAACCTAAAATTCCATATTATAGATACCCCCTTGCCTTTTGGCATATTATCCCTTAACTCCATAAAAATATGTCTACTAATTATAAACTGTCCTCAGCTACTCCTGTATCAAGATAATGTACCTCTACCAACTACCTTATACAAATTCACCTCGTGCAAGCAACACGTGTCCCATGGACAGGTTAATACAACTGTCCCATTCACTAAATCTTCCCCTCCTGGAACGGGTTGCTCACACGTGGTGAACTCCAACACTCTTATTTGGCCTCAATGTAATGTTCCTGATCCTATTTTCAACGCCTCTATGTCCTCCTCTTGCATATCTTTGGACACAAGTAACCTAGGTCACTGTCCCTATAATTTACACAAGGTACTGCATCAATTTACACCCGTTTTCGCCGCCAATAAATACGACGTCCCTAGGCTTAAAATACCTCCCGTAAAAATCAATACTACTTCGGACAAGGTAATTGCCTTACGTCCTTATCGCGTACCCCTAAATGACCAACTTGAAATACAAACACAAATCGAACACATGCTTGAACACGGTATAATTACAACCTCAGTATCTCCCTATGCCAGTCCTATTACGCTTGTCACCAAGCGTGACAAATCAAAACGCTTTTGTGTTGACTATCGTAGGATTAATGAAATCATTGCACCAGACGTCCATCCTCTCCCATTGATAGAGAATATACTCGACAAACTCTCACGCGCCAAATATTTCTCCTCAGCCGACATATCTTCTGCCTACTGGCAGGTCGAAATAGATCCCAGTTCCCGTCACCTTTTAGCTTTCGTGACATTAGACGGGCAATACGAATTTTGTAGGCTTCCTTTTGGGATGCGCAACTCACCACAGATTTTTGAACGTGCAATAAACCAAATATTCCAAAAATATAAGTTAAACTTCATAGCCCACTATTTCGATGATTTTATTATCTTTTCGGATACCTTAGAAGAGCATATTCAACACGTAGAAAAATTCCTGGAGATCTGCCAACAGGAAAATATTAAACTCAACTATAAAAAATGTGAATTTTCGAAGACATCAATAGAATTTCTAGGAAACACTATTAAGAACGGAACTTACACACCGCAGACCCGTAACCTCGATATTATTAACGCTATCAAACCTCCCTTCAACCAAAAAACGTTACAGTCCTTTTCAGGAGCCGTCAACGTGTATAACAAGTTTATACCAGATTATGCCCGTCTCAGAACCCCACTCAACAATTTACTTAAAAAGGACACTAAATGGCAATGGGACGACAAATGTCAACAGGCATTCACGGCTCTCAAGGAGAGCTTAACACGTAAGCCCGTATTACATCTGTATCAGGATGGCTTACCCTGCCGCTTGTACTGTGACGCCTCCACCCAGAGAATCGCAGGAATTCTCAAACAAGTACATCCGGATGGAAAAGTTCATCCCACACAGTATTACAGTAGAGCACTACGCCCTCACGAACGCAACTATACCATTTCAGAGTTAGAATGCTTAGCGATCGTAGAAAGCATCGAAAAAGTCCGCATCTATCTATCCGGTACCAAATTCACTGTCTACTCCGACCACCAAGCCCTACAATGGCTTAAAACTATTAAAAACCCGTCAGGACGACTTTTTAGGTGGAGTTTAAGACTATCCACTTACGACTATGAAATACAGTACCTCAAGGGAACCCAGCAACACGAGGCCGATTTGCTTTCTCGCAATCCATTTTGTGGATTTATCAGTGCCCGTACTATTAAGAAACACCAACCGAATATCACAGATACCAGTGTCGCTGTAGACGTCAACGGTCTACACACCATACGACGTAAAGGTGTAAATCGAATAATAATACCCGAAGCTCTTCAACACTCGCTTATGAACCAGGTTCACAGCGAATACAACCATCCCGGTATCTCCCAAATGGCTCGCCTAATCTCTACTCAGTATTACTGGAAAGGTATGGCCAAATCCATACAAAAATTTGTAAATTCCTGTCATACCTGCCAAATCATCAAAAGACCAAAGGTAAGCCTTATGGCACCTTAGGACAAATTCCCCCACCACAACAGCCGTTCGATTTAATATCAATAGATACAATAGCCGGATTTTCGAAATACGGACACTCCAAGATGTATCTCCATGTTATAGTGGATCACTTGACCAGATACGCTTGGGCATTCCCATCGAAATCTACAAGTACCTTAACGTACATCCAAACCCTAAAAAAGGTACTACAACAAGGGTCTCCAAAACGTCTATTTTCGGATAGAGCGCCCGCATTCACCTCCGAAAAATTCCGCAAATTTCTGCTATCTCGCGGTATACAACCACTGCTTACCACCAGTAACAATCCGCAAGCTAACGGATTGATAGAACGATTGAACGCCACCATCACTGGAAAACTAAGGTTACTTTATCTCGAAAACCCGAAGACATCTTGGACCAAACTAATTAAACAAGTTGTCCAAATCTATAACCAATCCCCGCACACCGTCACAGGTTTCCCACTGAACTTCTTGATGTTTAATAGCATCCCACCTGAACTAAAAAATCATTACAACCCGTTCCCCGACGTACAGAAGGCTAGGCAACTTGCCTCCAGCAGAACACAGCTTAAGCATGAAAGGGACAAACAAAGATATGATAAAGGTCATCAAGCCCCGCATTTCGAGATTGGTGACCTAGTCCTCGTAAAAAATTATAAACATCCCGATACGGGAAAATTGGCACCATACTTCACAGGTCCGTTTACAATTATAGAAATAATATCCCCAAACGTAGTCCGAATTAACAGACCCAATCGACCCCTAAATAAAGAAGATGATACAGTTCATGTGAACAAACTTAAATACTATACAGAAGATATCTTATTCCTCGCGCCCCAGCCTCTAATTCCAACACCTCGCGTAACACCTGATGTCCACTTGATAGAATTCGGCCATTTATGTCCCACAATATTTGACGCGCAGAAATCCCGTCTTATACCCCCGACTTGCTCAGCGCCTTTTCTGCACCTTAATGCAGAGATCTTCCAATAAGTTGAAAGAAAGCAAGCAGCCTCGCAAAAGGCCCCCCTGACCTAAATCCGGAATCACATTAAAAATAGGTTCGCTCCCCCTCGCCCCCCCGAGCAAACAAACAGCCGACATCTTGTTACCGCCCGTCGCCACCCCGATGTCACTCTAATGGATTTTCGCTACCTATTAAATTAAACATTAGTGCGTACATTTACTAACAAATCTGTTCACTAACATTCTCTCGCCCTCGATTAACTTGTCCACTTAACATCGACACTTAGAACCAAGGACAACATTTTACCTAAAAATCACACACACCCACACATGTTTAAAAAAAAAAAAAAAAAACAACAACAACAACAACCCTTTATCGGTTAGAATAGATCGCCGTGTTTCTCCTGCACACACAGAATAAATGCCGCTTTAGGAAGAATCACGTTTTCACCTAAACGTGGCGCAGGGAAAAAAAATCGACAACATTAGGACTCAGTTAGTTTCACAGTTAGAAACAATGTGACCCACGAGTCACGTCAAACATAAAACAAATTCGATAATAAGTTTTGTTTTTAACGTCAACCAATCAGTTTAGATTATTGTCATTTTATTTTATTTTTCTTTACCAAAACTTATTTACTTTTGCTTTATGACTCTATTCTATAATCAACTTTATATTTTATTTTTCATATCTAATAATCTCAAGTTTATATTTCATGTTTATATCACTAATTTGCCTTTTGTCATTTTATATTTTTTCTCACTTTATAAATTAGTTGTTATTTACATTGTTTCATCTTCCGCTACCATGTCAATGCTATCGAGTATATTATTGCTCATTATTAATTTTCATTTAATATTTTCACTTTCTATTACCCCTTATATACTGCTGTAGTGTGTTAATCTTTGTATCATATCATCACTATTTTTACTTTTTTTAAAGATTACTTTGCATTTAACTACGCAATTCTATTTTCGATTTTTCAAATCCTTTAACGCTATATGCAAAGCCTTAATTTCGCAATTTCATATCTCAATGATATATTCTTTTATAATCAAACTAAAAATCAAGATCTAAAAACAGGACAATCTTCAATAACCTCTTAAACAACCACTTTAAAGGTTACTTCTTAATAAATACTAACCCTTTTCCGCAGGAACTTTTAACTCCTTCGCAGGCTAGACTTGACCTACTTTGATTTCGTAATTAACAATTTTGACACACCGTCCCCCAGATTTACCTTATCCCAACTTCTGGCTTGGATACGTGCAAATTGTATTTTTTTTTATTATTCCAGGGCACTCTCATGCCACACGCTGGCACATTTTTTTTTATTTTACTCTTTTTCTCGCTAAGCCCCTGACGACTCTAATTAAAACTTTGATTTCTGGTCACTGATCTACGCCCTCATTTATCCTGCATGCGTACGTCTTAACGACTAATTACTAAAACCCATAACAATCACCCTTATCTTACTATTCGATTGTGGTACTGTAACTTTATTCGGTCCTTAAATTTACATGTGAAACATGGCCTAGGTTCTCCGCGCCGTGCACATTAAAGGGTTTGGGACTTGAGTCAAAGTGACATTGCCGCAACCAAGTAATAACTAACCCCTCAACCCTTTCTAACGCCCATCACGAAGAGATCATGATTTACCCATCCAATCATTTATAGTTTTACCTATAATCATTATATGTTCTCTATTAAATATTTTATTCATATTTTTATTTTTACTTGTATGTTTAATATTAGTTGTTTATGCTTTATTATCTCTTATGGATATACAGAACTCAACCCCATGTTATATACCAACTCACTTTAATTAATTTTTAAAAAAATTACTTCCTTAATAACAGTCTTCCTATTCCGCTCTCTTAAATCCCTCCATATGAACCCTCTCACATCCGGGGCCATCTGTGATGATTTAAGACCATGGAATTGTTGTAAATAGTCTAGATATCTACTACCACATGTTCCACCCCTTGACTGTATATAACTTCTTATGTACTGCACATAGAAAGCCTCAAATAACATCAAGCTGTACCGCGTAAGAATCTAATAAAGTATCGCAACTGTACAGATAGAAGGAATGGAGACTAACAGGAGAAAATTAAGGTTAAAACTAATCAGGCTTAGGTGAGAGTTGAAGTAAGACCTAGGAAGTAGATCTAGAAGAGAACATAATTATTAATAAAGTCACAGTTAACCTTCTGACCCCAGAAACCCTGCGAGCTAAGTTTAAGTCAATACTTCCTGACAAAGCCGGTCGTATCTGGTGACCGCAGAAGTTATAAAAGTTGAGAGACGCCCAAATTTCCGGGGCAGGACCGGAGGTATTTGATAACCGCGGAAGTTATAAGAGTCGAACTAACACCCAATACTTCCTGACAAGATCGGGCGTGTCTTCCGACAAAGGCCTCAGTAAGGACCAATTAGAAAGAATCACCTAAATAGGTCAACCAATAGAAAAAGGCCATGGGACACCTTTCGACCAATGGGAAAGAAGACAGGTCGTGGTGTTAAATCGAGAAGCAAGAATAGTTAGTCTACGCTTGGCTCTCAACAAGGTAACACTTGCTCTAAAGATCTCCCTCTCTCCTCATCCCATTCCTTCTTGACGTCAGATGCTTCTTAGTGGAATCTCTGTTTGTTTATTTCACCTTTGGCCCAGCTGTGTCGCCTTCCACCACGACTGCACGGTAGAGTTGACATCGAGGTTCGTCTAGCATCAGGTAACACTGGTCCCAGAGGTCCCAAGATATCACATGCACTAAAATAAAAAAAAAATCTGTGTGTCATTGAAAAATTAGATGTATCTGAGCGAAAATAAAAGTGGCGGGGAACGATCATAATGAATTTCTACCTCGTATGTAGCAACTGATTAGCGATTTTAAAAGTGTTTGCTATATACTACTCTGATCAAAAGGTTTCGACACTTTGCTCATAAAATCCTGAAAACTCAATATATTTTCTCCCGGTTTGTGGCAAAGCAAGCGTCACCCTTAGCTTGGAGGCCTGCCAATTTTCAAAAATCACGCGCCACAACAGCGCGAGCAGCGGCTGTTAGAAGTGAAGCCATTTTGCCCGTGCTTCGATTTCGTTAGTCACCGAAATGGAGGATCAACGAATTTGCATCAAGTTCTGTGTGAAAATCGGATTCAAGGATGCCGAAATTTTTTGGATGTTGCAAACAGTCTGCGGGGATGCCGTCATGAGCCGAAGACGAGTTTTCGAGTGGTACAAGCGCTTCAAGGAGGGTCGGGAAGAGACCGCCGACAACGAGCTTTCCGGGAGACCGTCCACATCAACCACACCTGAAAAAGTGGACAAGGTGCTGGAACTGGTGCGTGAAGCCCGACGAATAACTGTCAGGGAGGAGCCGAAGAAGCAGGGATATCATTCGGGTCGACTCAATCGACAATGAAGGACATTTTGGAAGTGAGAAGACTAAACGCCGTTCTCGTTCCCAAAGATTTGACTTCTGATCAATAGAACGCCCGGAAAGAAACGACCAGTCTCAATCTCGAAGCGACAACCGACGACCCCGAATTGCTGAAGAGGGTCATTACTGGAGACGAAACATGAATTTACGGCTTTGATTCGGAAACTACCCAACAGGCATCGGAGTGGCACTTCAAAAATAAGCCGAGACCAAAGAAAGCGAGGAAGGCTCCCAGCAAAGTCAAGGTCATGTTGACGGTGTTCTTCGACTACCAGGGCATCGTTCATCATGAATTTCAACAACAAGGCTCTACAATAACTGCTGACTCCTACCTGGGATTTTGAGGCGATTGTGGAAAGCGATCAGGCAGAAACGGCCGGAGCTGTGGAGGAGCAAGTCGTGGATCCTCCACCACGATAATGCGCCGGCACACTAAGCCCTCAAAATCTCGAAGTTCCTGCAGGACCACTCAACCTCTGTGTTCCCCCAACCCCCCTACAGTCCCGAATTGGCCCCTGCGACTTCTTCCTCTTTGGAAAGCTCGAAAAAAGTTAAAGGGTCGGATATTTCAGAGCATAGAAGAGATCAAAGTGGAATCGAAGAAGGCCATGAAGGCGATCCCGAAAACAGACTACCAGAGGTGTTTTTCCGACTGGAAAAAAGGTGGCTGAAGTGCATCGCGGCCAACGGGGACTACTTTGAAGGGGACAAGTTGAATTTGGTAGAATAATAAAGTTTTTTTTTTTTAACTTATCAGCAAAGTGTCGAAACTTTTTGATCAGAGAGTAGTATTTACCACTTTTCTAAATATGATCGACCCAGGCCGCTTTTATTTTCACTCATATACATCTAATTTCTCAATGACACATAATATAAAATATTTTATTGTTTCCTTTTCAGGGCATTCAAAAGCTTTTTTAAAAATATATTTATATTTATTAATTATTTAGTTAGTTGTTAGTCATGAATTTACAAAGTTTAGAATTAAAAGTTCACTGTGGTCTAGGCCATAAATAGACGGAAGCCTGCTCGCGGCGGATTGGTCAATTCCTTGTAAGAGGCGTAGCAATAGGACTTAATATAGAAATATAGAAATTTGTTCATTCCTGGCCACTCCGACCACCCAGAGTCTGAAATTTGTACACTTGCATTGCTCATTAGACCTGATGAGTGTTAAAAGTTTCATACTTCTATGTGATCTGGAGGCATATAAAAAATTAATTAAAATTTTTGAAAGTTAATTTGTGTGAAGATTTGCCCGTTCCTGGACATTCTGATAACCGCAAAGTCTGGAAATTTGTCAACTTTCATTGTCATTAGGTTCTAATAAGTATAAAAATTTTGATATTTCAACGTGCTCTAGAAGTATACTAAAAATACATTACAAGAATTGTGGACAGAAAGACATGGAGGCATGATAAATAAAAGTTTTTAATAAAATATATCTGGTGGCAGTTTAACAATTTCCCCCAAGTTAAATTCCATTTGATAATCAAATTAAATTAAAGGAAATAAGAGGGAATGCATACGTTAGCCAAATGGTTGATGAGATCGGAATAATTCAAATTGAATGAATTGAATGACTTTGTTTTGTAATTTCACTGAATACCCATTCATCAAAGAGGGAATCGACAACTACTAAGAGATTTAAGGCAGGCATGTCATCCAATTACTTGACATAATGCATAACTTTGATGCATGCCTTGGCAACCGTCAGGGGAAACAAAACTTGAAAATCTTCTTTCAATCCGCCACGTTTCCGGCAGTAAGATAAGGGCGAGAGTTCGTGGGTCAGTTCTTGAATAGGAGGGGGCTTAGGGTTGGCCTTGTGGAACAGGGAGATGCAAGCAGGGCAGAACTTGGAAGGCTTGTAGTATTCCTTCAGCATCTGTTCGTTGTCTGTCTTTCTCTTTTTTCCACCTCCCTGAGTGGTAGCTGACTCGAACGAACCCGAAGGTGCAGCTCTAGCTCTTATTTCTGAATTTTCTTCTCTCTCCTGCACAGCTTCTGTGCTTCTTTCGCTTCTACATGAACATGCTTCTTTAAATTCTTCTTCGCTTTGGGCTATGATTTTATCAGCATAAATATCTTCTTTATTTGTCACTTCTTTGATAGCATTATCAAGCTGGGGGCGTATTAGGCGTTTTTTATTTATTGAACCCTTTTTACCAAAAAAAGAGTTGTTATCCCTTTTTCTAATTTTGACGATTTCCAAATCTTTTGGTACAGGAGGCAGATAGACGTCGTTAATCCCCGTCGAAGTCCTCTCTTCAATAGATGTCGTAAAAACTTTAGCTTTTTCTGTTTGGGTAGCAGCGCTATTGTGTGGATTAACTAGATCTTCAAATCTGTAAATTTGTCTTTGGAATGTCCTGTCATCTCTTAACTGTGGAGGCACAACTGATGGAAAGCTTTTGTCTCTTACGTAAAATTCATCCTTATGGGGTGGGGGTAGGGCATTGACATCGGTCGATTTGAACTTTTTACAATTGAACAGTTCCATTTTAGTTGGCACTGGAGAAACGTATTCAAGTCTAGTAAAGGATCGTCTAGGTATGTCCTCAAGACGACTACATTCTCTTTCGCAAATCTCGGGCGTTAGAGATTTTTCAATGGGTGCAGGTAATGATTTCCAATAAATTTTTGGAGTCTGATTTGACCGAGATTTTTCTCCATCGAGAATAGATTTGCTACTTTGATAAGCTTCTTCTTGAGAGACTGCGTATTTGTCCTTGACTAATTCTGGGTACCCACGGATTTTAAATGGATAAGTTGGCGGCTTATGGGCTTCGCTTCTGTGCAATTCTTTCTGAGGAAACATTACACTTGGCCTCTTATCTTTCGATGAGTAACGGTCTGATGGGGAAAATAATTCGTCCCGCTTAATGCGATCATCCCCTCTCACGAAGCTACCTTCTTGTGGAGAAATTTCGGAACTAGCTAAATGTGGCTTTTCTTTTGGTCTAGAATTCATATCTCTTACTTTAAAAAATTGCTTATAAATTGGAGATTCATGAATGCTACCCCGGCTGGAAGACCGTTCAAAGTAACTTCGTGGCTCAGTAGATCGAATATTGCTGCGGCGGGGAGGTTTCTCTTTCTGCGAATAAGTTGGCTTGGCTTTGTGCGCGTAATGCAGGTGGTCATACGAGAAACCCTTTTCCATAGGTCTCTTGGAGTAGTTATTAGGAGCATAATGTATTTGTCTACGGCTACTTCTCTCTGGAAATGGCGATAGGTATGGGCTTCTCGATGGTTCGTGATCTATTGGCGGCTTCTCATCGGTGTACCGCATGATTGACGGTGGCATGGGGGCGTAGCTTTTGACGATGGGCTTGCGCGGTGAGTAAGCCCCGCTGGCAGGCAGATCTGGCGGGCGATAGCGGGACCTTTTCATCCGCGGGATGTAGCGCTCGGTCGAATCTGATAAAGGGCTCTTACCTTGGTATACACGCTCTATGAAAAAAGTTGGCATTGCATCAATCGAATTTCGTCCAAATCCGCCAATTTCGTCATGAAATGGAAAATAGGTATCTAAAGGGGCCTGAAGTTCTTTTCTTCTAAGGTCTTTCTCATTTAATGAATACCTTGGTACTTCTCTTTGTGAAAAGGGAACATAACCCACCAGACCATCAGAAGCCAGGTTATAAGCATCCATATTATAGGACACCCTCCTCATATCTGGTCTCAGTGCTCCGGGGGCGTACTGGGGGAGGAACTGGTTTTCTTGGGGCATTCTCCGTTGGAAGAAGGGAAGATAACGATCTATAATTGGAGGAATATAATAGGTGCCGAATTGTTTTTCTTTTTCTTGCGATATATTTTTTTTATCACACATTGGGCATTTTGCTTCTTTGCTTTTCTTCTCGACTGAATCTGCAGATTTTATTTTCGTTACTGAACTTTTAGATGTGGATTTTCTTTTTTTTCTTTTAGGAGGTTGGGGAGAACTTGAGCCTGATGTTTCATTTGGTTTTTCCTCTTCGCTTTTTTTAGCCTGCGTTAGCTCAAGCGATTTCTTAAGCCGAACCTTTTCGAAAGACTTTGGTTTTTTTACCATTTTTTTCTCTTTTTTCTTGGAACTTTCAACTTTGGGCCCATTCTTTTCTTTTTCTTTTTGCCATTCAAGAAATTCGAATATAAATTGGGCAACTCGTTTTTTATCTTTGTTTACACTGTCTTTAATTGCTGAGGTGCTTTCTTTGCCTTTAACCGATACTGAGGACGACTCACTTGTGGCGAAACATTCAAGACTGCTTTTGTTTCGCTTCTTTTTTAATTTGTGTCTATGGGAGGATTTTGGAGCATGTTTATATTTAACCTTCTTATTTACTCTCATCTCTGTTAAGGTGGATGATGAGGATGTAACTATAAAAAATGAATTAAAGGATTTAACTGACCTAGATTTGCGAGGTTTACATTTTGCGTGAAAACTTTCATCGCGTGGTAAAGTATCTTCTGATTTTGATTTTTTCTTGCGTGAAAAAAAACTTCGACATTTACTTTTGTGTTTGGATAGGTTATCAAGGGATTTCGATATTTGCGCTGATATTTGAGAACCGAGGGACCGACATTTGCGTAGTGAAATCAAAGAAGGCATTTCTCCTGATTCAGATTCTAATGGCCTAACTTCCCAAACTCTTCGTTTTCCGGGATGCGATTTATTTTTATTCCGAATACGTGTTTTCGAAACTTGTTTATCTATTTCAAATTGTTTAGGATAAGACTTTTCAAATCTTTGTTCCTCATGTTCTCTAATATAATGACGACCCGGTCTACGAGATTGAAAATGTCTTTCGTTGGATGACATTATTTCTATTGATCTTGTCAGTGGCTCAAATTTCTTTCTGTGGCATGGATAATCCTTAGCCCTTCTTAAAGGTCTTATGAATCTCGTCGACGAATCTTGATCCGTTCCATGGTTCCAATGGTCAAATGTTGGGCGGGTAGGCCTATTCATTTCTCTTTGAAAATACATGTTATAATGAAACGGCGGTTCTTCTACGTCAACGGGAGGTCTGGGGCGGCAAGCTCTGGCATTCTCCGCTTCAAAAGTTTTTTTTCCACCGTGAGATTTTCCATGGGTCATACAAGAGTGAGGAAGGGCTTGAAGGGCTTCTAATATTTCTTTTTCTCCCGGTTTTGGAATTTTTTTAATTCCCTTGGCAATACCTTTGTTTATAATATGATGTTTTTGACAGAGATTCTCTGTTTCGAATGTGTTCTTTTTAACATCGGGCTTTGCATTTTTAGTTATATTGCGTAATCTACTTTTTCTGACACAGGTGTGATCCTTAAAACATGGAAAAGTGGGAATACCAGGAGCCTGTGTGTTTAAACTAGAAGTCAGTTTCAAAGAGGATTTGGAAAATGCTTCTTTGGGGGGTTGTCTTATGCATGGACCTTCACATGATTCACAAAATGGAAGTTCTGGTAAGTGAGTCCTCATACATATGCGCATTGTGTCTGCAGGAACATGCTTTTCTACTTTTTTAATATCTCGTTTAACAGTATCAGCTTTTGACGGATAGGTTACATGTTGCCTTGCACAGGGTTTTAATGCGCAACGATCGTTATTTAGTGGAACCTTAGGTTCAGGGGTTGGGTGAGGACCCTGCCACTCATCCTCTTTTTTCTCAACCAGGTCAATGCCCCATTTATGGTGAATCGCACCCTCCTTGTTTGACTCCCTCGGAAATAACATTTGACGGATATCGTCTGGTCTCGCCTCTCTCCCAACAGCACTTTCAGAACAAACTTGTGCCCATCCCATTTCACTTTCAAATTCTTCTTCTTCTCGTAACCTCTTGTTTCTTTTAAATTCTTCAGTTCTATTAGGTGGTAAGGTATCTGGTTCGTATTTTTTTACAATAGTTTCAAACATAGATTTTTTTTGAAAAAGTTTTAGAAAGCTCTTTTGGGGCTTTTTCTCTAATTTAACGCCACCTTCTTGAAATTCAGATCTGAACTTGAATTTATCGCGAGTGGGCATGCAGCATTGTTTTTTCCCTTTAAGCGCCTTACCGCAGGTTGTGCAGACGGCTGCTGGACATTTTTTGAATGCATGCGGCGTCATCTTTACATGAGGGTCATACCCTACAGGATAGGGATCTTTTACCTTTTTAATAATTTGCTTAAACGGAGGCAGGAATGTTAATTTATGGGGGCATGATTGATCTTCTTCCTCTGTGTTTTGGTTGGCCGACTTGCAGACTTTAGGGGAAGTGCAAAGGCTTTGACCTCGTTTTACAGAAGGCGGTGCTTTCTTTTTGCTAAAAGGAAAGGCCCCTAATTGACCAACCTCTCTCAATTTGATTTTTGAATCACTCAAATGTTCCGATATGACACATTGCGAGAAGATGGAATTTGGATCCTCCTGACTGCCTTGCTGATGGTTATTGTCTTGAAAACTGGAGGAATCGTCACTCCAGCTTTCTGATTTGTTCTCTAGCATAGTAGTAACATCGCAGGATGGGGACGATTCCGTTTGGGACGTCATTATGGAAATCTAAACAGATTTTTTCTTCTTTCTTTCCTTCAAATTTTGAATGTGCCTTTGGTAATATGCTTTAAAATAGCTTTCAAAATTTTGAAATTATCATGCTGTTATATAAAGTTTTGAATTTTTTATTTATATTCAATGATCGTTTTTAGATTTCATGTTTGGGATGTTTTGTTGCTCTGGGGTAAACCATCTGGGCACGTGGCGTAGGCACGTTTCATTTACTTCGTGAGTTGGTGATATATACGTCTATGAGGGAGGGAAGGCATATATCAGCAAAAGAAAATGAATATCAGCAAAGAAAAAGACACCTCTCCCGTCAAAATGTACGCAAAAACTATTCCCATATCTCTACTATATTTGCATACTAGATTATTCGGGTTGGTGACAAAACTACAGCACCGGTTTTGGCAAATTCAGAACGCCCACCTGTAGACCATGGGTTTGGGCTATTCCTTCTCATTCCAGGCCTGACTTTGATTTCACAATATTTTCATCTTTGATTCACATGAAATCTTCAGAATTTTCCAAAGAGATGTTTAGTGGGTAGAAAGAAATAGAAGAAATAGGGATGTAAATTTTGCCGTTGTGGTATGTCACGGACCTTCTCTCTTGCAGAGACGGACAAGAGATGGCGCATCATTTTCAGTTTAATTTAAGCGGAGAGGTGAGCAAACTTTCTTTTCATAGATGAATATCCTCTCATCAAAATGTTCATCAAGAAAGTGGTTAATCTTATAAAGCTAGGGAGTTCAGAATGTTTAAAAGAATGTTCGACAGCAATACTGTTCTAAATGGAAAGCACTCAAGACTACTGAGAAACATTTCTGGAGGACATAGGTTCAATTACTGAGTGATGGTTGGACCAGGTGGTTTTAGGGCATACAATCGATTTTGTTTGAAATAAGGTCCGTGTTTGAGATAAACTTTACGACACAACTAAATTCCAATATACAGCAAATATGATGCATTGAGGCGCCATCTGTTATGAGAAATTTTAACTAATTTTGATGTGTATATATATATATGATTTTTTTAAAATTTAATATCATTGCCGTTAAAGGATAGTATAAAATTTATTTATTTTTAAAATAACCATACGCGTCAAAAATAGTTTAAATTTCTCAAAAAAGATGGCGCGTTAATGCACTATATGAATATTGTGTTTTTATATATTAAGCATATTTATAAGTATATACTTGCAATTTGCGGAAGAGAAATGCTCGAGAAGCATTCATAAAATTTCACATTATATGTTTATCTACAGTCCTCAAAACTTAGGTCCATGGTTCATTTAAAATACCCTTTCCAAGAGAGTCTAGCATCAGTATCAATATAAAAGGAAAACAGAAAAATACGAAATTACAGTGGTATGGTGAATTAAACTAGCAAAACCGCTGAAAGGGTTCCCCACTGATAAGCCAGGCCCTCCTATAATTTGATCATTGCCGTTAGGGCAGTAAAAATTGATTTAATTTAAAAGAATCATACACGTCACAAAATAGTTTTAAAAATTATGATATATATATGTCGTAAACCCGGGGAAGCCAACAAGCCAGTTGGAAGCAGTCGGGGTTGAGTGGCAAGGCGTGCAGAGTGGGAAGTCCGCACGGGAGAGTAAGGACAAAGTTTGGGATCAAAAGACGCTCTCCTAGTACGTCTCACGTGGCACCAGGACCAGGGGAAAGTTGAGGATTAACTGAGGAAAGCTCGGCGTCCTGCATGAAGCCGTGGAGGCAGGGAGGAACCAAAACGAGGGCAACGAGGGCCGCCGTGAGATGACCACGGACCTAGACTCAGCGGGCCTGTTCGAAAATATCCACTGTAACCTAACTAACTCTCAACATCCGGACCAACGCCCTTTTTGTCCCTCTTTGGATCCCCCGGGTGTCCGGTGGCAAGCTGGTGTCACTTTGAGACAACTAGAAAAGACGTCATACTTTATTACTTACATATCACATTGTTTAAATTACGATATATATATAACGTTTGGTTTATTTTTGCTCCACTAGATGGCGCTCTGCCATCTAAAAAGCACATGTGCTCGTGGTCAGGAGATGCCTTCTTTATATATATATATATATGTGTGTGTGTGATATCTTGCAACCTCTGGGACCAGTGTTACCTGATGCTAGACGAACCTCGATATCACCTCTACCGTGCAGTCGTGATGGAAGGCGACACAGTTGGGCCAAAGGTGAAATAAACAAACAGAGATTCCACTAAGAAGCGTCTGAACGTCAAGAAGGATTGGGACGAGGAGGTTTCTGGCAGGAAAGAATTTACCTCTATAGGAGCGGCTTTCGGACTGGGGACTGAAACAAAAGACTCTAACAAACTGAGGCTTGGGGCCTCCTTTTATAGCCTCCCTGGGTCCAAGCAGGTCACTGCCCTTTTATGAGGTAAACAGGGGGAAAGGTTACATCATCCAGGAGGGCCACGACCTCGTAAAAATTAGACTAGGCTCGATAGGCCTACTTTCTCATTCTCAATTAGGCCTGATTAGTTTTAGCCTTGATTTTTTACTGTTATTCTCCATTCCTTCTATCTGTACAGTTGCTATACTTTATTAGAGTCTTACTCGGTACAGATTGATGTTATTTGATACTTTCTATTCGCAGTAAATAACAAGATATATACAGTCATGTGGTAAAATATGTGGTAGTAGATATCTGGGCTATTTACAACAATTCCATGGTCTTAAATTATCACATATATATATATATATATATATGATAACCTGTATATAGGAATATGTAACCCCACCACAATCTGTATATAATGCATCGTCAAAAGTTTCAATAAAAGTTAGGCTTCGCGAGAAGGTAAAGAACAATTAACAGGATTGCATCATCTAGGAAGTAAAGGTCACTGCCCTGGACCCATAAAACTTAAGTTTAAAGGCCTTCTTCTTCCTGGAGGATTGCAATCATGGCGACAATGGAGGTACTGAGCCAAACACATTCAAACATGACAAATCAACAACCAATCACCTTTAAGCATGACAAATTGATAGCGAATCATCAGAGAGCACGTGGAAAGATCTCCACCAATGAGAAGTCGAGAGAGTTGATGTCTATGATCTCGTACAAGAAGTAAGAAAGGAAGGTAGGTGACCGTGCTACGAGCTAGGTGTGCTCAACTTAGGCTCCAACCAAGGTAGTGTACGCTCCATCATGTGAAAGGTAAATACCTCCAGTCTCATCCTTCCCTCTCGCAAAAGGTCTTATTTTCTATCCCATCCAGGTGTGCTCGTTCTTCCCCTGTGAAACCCCTTCACCCGCCCAAGACTGCGGCATCAATCACCAATTCAATCATATGCACCCAACCACACAATTCGACAGGATTCTACAGTGAGTACACAGCAATCCCACAGTAAGTCAACACCCCAATTCGACAGTAATTCGACAGGATTCGACTAAGAGTCGACAGGATTCGACATATATATATTGAAAATAAAAAAGGCATATCCTGATCAGGAGCACATGTGCTTTTCAGAAGGCAGAGCGCCATCTGGTGGAACATAAAGCAACTAAACATTGATTTAGCCGGTTCCCTGATATTTGGCCAACCCAATTTCTTGATAAATCAAGAAAAGCCATCCACGAACGCGTTTTGCGCTGTTGGCGCTCGTCAGCGTGGAATAGGCTGTACCACTTCGACCAAAAGTATTTCTGGTCCCAGAGGCTTCTTGAGAAACCAAGAGCAAAAGCACGCTGACGAGCGCCAACAGCGCGCAGCGTTCGTGGATGGCTTTTCTTGATTTATCAAGAAATTGGGTTGGCCAAATATCAGGGAACAGGCTAAATCAATGTTTAGTTGATTTCTGTTCCACCAGATGGCGCTCTGCCTTCTGAAAAGCACATGTGCTCCTGGTCAGGATATGCCTTTTTCATTTTTAATATTAACACCTGACCCACTTATTTTTTATATTTTTATATATTTTTTTTCATATACAGGGTGTACCAGGTAAATTGGGAATTTCAACAATGGTATTTTAACTGAAATTTTTTGCAAGTAAAAATTAAAATATCCGAATGAAATTTGACACAGTAGTAGATAAAAGGGTATAGTTTTTATTTATTCAATGAAGTTTCCATTATTAGCTACAACAGTCTCGAGGCGAGTGCGGAATGAAGCACAGGCCTTGGCGACGATGACCTTGTCCATTTGGGTCATCACCGTGTGAACTGCTTTCTTGACAGACTGGATGGTGGTATGAGGAGCTTTGTTGACATCTCTCTCAACAACGCCCCATACATAGTAGTCGAGGGGATTGCAATCTGGAGAGTTAGGGGGCCAAATATCAGGACCCCAGTGACTAGGGACGTTAAGTGTCAGCCACGATTGTGTCTTTTTTGCCTTATGGGCTGGAGCTGAGTCCTGTTGGAAGACATACTTCCTTCCTGCGGCCACCATGTCCATCCAAGGCTTCACAACGGTCTCCAGAACATTGATGTAGGTGTCAGCGTTCATCCTAAGGCCCTTCTCAAAGAAATGGGGAGGCATGACATCACCTTCACTGCTGATAACGCCAAGGACCATTACGGAGGCAGGAAATTTCGTGTGCATCACGATAGGTATCTCTGAGGGGTCTTTACAGATCCAGCGATCATTCCTGGGATTTACCTTTTGGTCCACGTCAAAGTTCTTTTCGTCAGAGAAGAACCTTAGCATGCCAAAAGAGTCGTGTTTCAGGTTGTTGAGGAGGGCAGCAGCCTTTCCTTTTCTGTTATTCTTCATATTCTCAGTCAGCAACTGACCTTTCCGAAGGGCATAAGACTTGAGACCAAGGTCCTCATGGATAGTTCTGACAATTGTCATAGAGCCAACGTCCATTTCCTTGGCTATGGCCCTCATGCTCTTCCCAGGGTTTCCATCAATCTTCTCCTTGACATTTTTGACAAATTCTTCGCCTCTTACCCTGTCCGATCGACGCGAGTGCTTTTTCCTTGTAGCTATCCCCACTTTGTTACTGTCGGCCTCATCAAACTGCTTCTTGACACGATAAATAGTGGTTTTGGGCAACTTAAGAAAATCCACTATCTCTTTGGGGCTCCTTCCGGCGCGCAGAGCAACGATGATGGCAGCTCGATTTTCAAATTCTCGGTTACTCTTCATCACTACACTGCGCACACATGTACTGTTGCATTTTACATGAATATGGCTACGTAATGAAAAAAAAAACAAATTTTTAATCTCAAGTAGTTTTTGTTTTATGGACTGTCAAAGTTAGTCCCAATTTACCCGGTACACCCTGTATATATATACCTGTGTGTATGTTAGTCTAAAATATTTGTATGTGTATGTTAAAAACAAAAAAGGAATATCCTGACCAGGTTCACATGAGCATTTCTAAATTGCAGAGGGCCATCTAGTGGAATAAAAACTTAACGTTTATTTAACTTGTTCCGTGATATTTGGCCAATTCAATTTCTTGATAAATAAGAAAAGTCAACCACGAGCGCGTTTCGGGCTGTTGGTCCACTTCAGCGTGTACACTGTACCTCTATGACCAAAATTTGGTCCCAGAGGCTTCCTGAGAAATTAAGTAATTGATATTTAAGGCCAAATTTGCGTAAATATGCTTTTCATGTGAAAAATAATGAAAAAATAAAAATTATAAAAAAGGTCAGGTTTTGATATTAAAAATGAAATGGCATATCCTGACCAGGCCCACATAAGCATTTATTGATGGCAGAGCGCCATTTAGTGAAACAGTGAACTTAAATACCTATTTTCTGATTTCTCAGGAAGCCTCTGGGACCAAATTTTGATCGTAGAGTTACAGTCTGCACCACGTTGACTGGGCCAACAGCCGAAACACGTTCGTGGTTACTTTTCTTTTTCACGCGGTTACGCGTCATAGGCTGGGTATAAAAACGAATAAGCGAAGAGATAGGTTTGTAGAAAACAACGGACAGAACCATGATAATAATTTTCCGAATATTAAAATTAAGCTAAGTGAAGTTTTTTTTCTCTCTCTTGACAAAAGTCATACATTTTTTTTACTTTTCATAATTTTTAAGCTTTTTAAAAAACATAGTGTAAAACATATAGTGTAAAAATGTAGGACAGAATACATGATAATATTTTAATTGATTGAACTCAAAATATTTTTACTATTTAAAGTTTGAATAGAGAGTGCAGCAAGAAAAAAACATTATAATAGAGAAAGCCCAGCGAAGAGTGGGCATTGATCGAATAAGGTAACATATTAATGTCACTATTCCCTAGGTCTATGTAACTATTACCTTTTCCTAAGTACATAGAAGGTTTATTATTATTATTCTAATTAAGTGGATAAATGAAACACATAAAGGTTAGACCAAATGTACAAGCCTCTTTTTATTTAGTTTAACCCTTATGATTTTCATTCATCCCCTTAATTATATTGATAATAATAAACCTTTTACATACTTAGGAAAAGGGAATAGTTACATAGACCTAGGAAATAGTGGCATTAATATGTTACCTTATTCGATCACTGCCCAGTCTTCGCTAGGCTTTCTTATTAGAATGTTTTTGTTTTTCTGCACTCTCTATTCAAACTTTGAATAGTAAATATTTTCAAAAAATCCCTTCCAAGTGAGAGACTATAGGCATTGGTACAAGGTTCAAATAAATATAGTAAAAGTTAAAAAAAGAAAAAAAAAAAGAAAACAAATCAGAAAATAAAATTACAAACAACACAATTATAATTCAGATGAAACGACATATAAAAGAAATAAATTCCTTAAAATCTGCGTTTCTAGTTTTATATATGCAGTATAACCTTTTTAATTCGACAACGTTTTGATGTCCCGACCTACGGCCAATCATATTGTAACGAAATTGGTTTTATGTAAATCAAATGTTTTCAAATGTAAAGCAAACGTCTCTTTTAGTAAATATGTAAATACTTTTATGTTTAATGTTATATAAGGAAGGTATGTAAATTCTGTAACGGATTTTTCATTTTCTTGTTTCTAGTTTTGTTGTGAGGGAAACATCACTCACAAAGTGTATCAATTGATTAATAAAATTCTAATTTGAAACTGTGACAATATAACAAACTGTATAATAAAATTACTTGAAAACTTTCTCTATAGATTGTATAAACGATAAGGAAGAGTAAGGAGAAAAGATTTTTATTCAATTAAACTTGTAACAAGCTTTCGGGCAGTCACGCCCTTCAACAGGTAATAAAAAGAACAATTGACTATTAAAATGGGAAACAAACTGAGCTTTAAACAAAAATGATACAACTGCAGCCTGGCCGCGAGAAAACGTGAATTCGGGAAAGTAATGTGAGGTGGGGGGGGGGTTTATCCGGTTTTTAAGTTAATACATATATCATGATATTGGTTAGGTGAATCTATATGTCGATTAATACTGTCATTAGAAATGGATAAAATGGCCTCTATGATTAATCTCTGGTGTTTACTGGGAATGCTATTGTACAAGGTGTTGGGAGAATCTAAATTGAAAGAATGGCCAGTATTATGGGTGGTTGTATATGAAGGATCTGCCGTCTTTATTATTGATGCACCTACCATGTTCGATCATCCTGATGGCCACGGACCTACCTGTCTCACCTATGTAGGTTGCACTACAATCGTTACATGAGACTGAATAGACCGATCCACCAGAAGATCGAACACTGGTAGGTCTCTGTATGCGTGTAATGGGATGTCTAAGAATGGTGGCCAGACTTCTATTATTTTTAAAATAAGTATTAATACCGTGGGATTTAAGCATGCGGGATATGGTGGCGGATTGTGATGAAAAAGGCAAAATACAGGTATTTCTATGGGCTGTAAGGGGTTTCAACTTAGCAGAGTTGTATTGGTATTTGTGTATGAAATGGAGAGGGTATTGTGAGAGGGCAAGCTGTTTTTTAATGTTGGTTTTGCACTTATTACAGCAGACGTCAAGCGCCAAGATAGCCGTTGCAGAACTCACTATCATTCGAAACTATCCCATTGGACCACAAAATATGGCTTCCCTGCGGAATTCCTACCATGCAGACCCCATGCTCCCACCTTCCTTAACTTGACTACATATGTGCCATCTCCGAACCAAATGGAAATACTATCCTTAGGGCTTAAATACAGACCCCCATCTAGAGCAGACATACCTATGATTATCGCGGGAGTAGAGCCCGCCATCAGCTCGCTTCCCCACACCGCCCAATACACCATACGGCATTCTATATCCCAAGTTCTCCGAAAACCAACCCCCCATTCGAACCTATCTATTGGTAAATACCGCTCCCTTCGATCTCTTAGACAGAACTCACAAATCATAGTCACCCGATCAGACAAGGGATCCCAAACTGTCATATTGGACAAGGATGATTATACCTCCAAGATGATGGACTTACTTAGCGACCAAACCACATTCATACCGATCACCCAACTCGATATTTCCTCCTCCACCAGAACATTCCGCTTGAAGATATTACGCCTAAAAAAGTCAGGCTCCATCACATCTGAACAGTACCAAACTTTCACATCCGATATGTCTAGTACCCCCTACATCTATGGCTTACCCAAAACCCACAAACCTACCATTCCGCTTCGCCCCATCATAGCCTACCACCTCTCCCCGGCATACAAACTTTCTAAATATCTATCAGCTTTCCTTACACCTCTGGTTAAGACCCGCCCACAATCCTCTTCCATAACAGACATTCCTGCCTTTATACAGTTCGTCCAATCTCTTACCCCGTTTCAGAACTCCACATTGGTATCATATGATGTCAATTCTATGTATTTAACCCTACCCCACCAGCTAATCGTTACACAGCTAACTAGATTCCTACAAGACATCCAATTAGACTCTAAAACTGTTTCTTCTATAGTCGCACTTTCCTCCATATGCTTGGACATCACAGAATTTACTTTCAATAACCAATTTTTCAAACAGATTAGGGGCTCACCAATGGGTAGCCCGTTATCATCACCCTTAGCTGAAATAGTCATGTCTACCCTTGACGACTGGATCCAACGCCAATACACACCGGGCATTCACATATAGAGGAGGTATATTGATGATATCCTTTGTATATGTGATTCTGATTGTGAGGATGGCATTTTATCTGTTCTTAACTCCTTTCACCCTGACATTTCTTTCAGTTATGAATCAGAAGTTAATGGTGTTTTACCTTTTCTCGACATACTCATTATTCGTACCCCATCACACTACCACACAACAGTATATCATAAAATCAATAACCCAACTTTCTATACCAATTTCAATTCTTCCTGTCCCTTATCCCAAAAAATTAATACAGTCAGAACACTTACCAAAAGATTGGTCACGCATTGCTCCCTGCCCATATTTAGGTCAATATAATTCTCCAACATTAAAAAACAGCTTGCCCTCTCACAATACCCTCTCCATTTCATACACAAATACCAATACAACTCTGCTAAGTTGAAACCCCTTACAGCCCATAGAAATACCTGTATTTTGCCTTTTTCATCACAATCCGCCACCATATCCCGCATGCTTAAATCCCACGGTATTAATACGTATTTTAAAAATAATAGAAGTCTGGCCACCATTCTTAGACATCCCATTACCCGCATACAGAGACCTACCAGTGTTCGATCTTCTGGTGGCTCGGTCTATTCAGTCTCATGTAACGATTGTAGTGCAACCTACATAGGTGAGACAGGTAGGTCCGTGGCCATCAGGATGATCGAACATGGTAGGTGCATCAATAATAAAGACGGCAGATCCTTCATATACAACCACACCCATAATACTGGCCATTCTTTAAATTTATATTCTCCCACCACCTTGTACAATAACATTCCCAGTAAACACCAGAGATTAATCATAGAGGCCATTTTATCCATTTCTAATGACAGTATTAATCGACATATAGATTTACCTAACCAATATCATGATATATGTATTAACTTAAAAACCGGATAAACCCCCCCCACCTCACATTACTTTCCCGAATTCACGTTTTCTCGCGGCCAGGATGCAGTTATATCATTTTTAGTTTAAAACTCAGTTTGTTTCCTATTTTAATAGTCAATTGTTCTTTTTATTACCTGTTGAAGGGCGTGACTGCCCGAAAGCTTGTTACAAGTTTAATTGAATAAAAATCTTTTCTCCTTACTCTTCCTTATCGTTTATAACAAACTGTAATTCGACATTATTGATTATTCGACCATTTTGAAATTCAAATTTCGACAGTTAATTGTTGTTTAAATACAACTTCATCGCTAAAAAAAATATTACAGAGACGAGAGGCGGCTGTTGAAAATATACAAAATTGATGTATAGAGAAGTGGGAAATATAAGTTAATAAAGAGAAGACCAAAAATTAAAATAATTGATAAAAGAATGAATATTTGAAGTGAACAAATATTTTGATAATACAAATCAAAAAATAAAATTGCAAACAATACAATTTTATCGTAGATACGACGACATATTAAAGGAATGAATTCATTTGAAATACCTCATTAAAAACTACATTTATAGTTTTATATATATGTGGGTTCAACTTTACACGTTTGCTATCCAAAGTTCTCACCTGTTAAAATTTCACATAGAACTGTCTAAGCGTAAACAAAGGCTCTCACAGGCTAAAAAGAACAACTCTAGCAAAGTTTATTGTCATAGCAAAAGTCAACCTTAGTTGAAACTGACCCCTCATCAGAATGAAGGGAAGGTTGGTATCTGAAGAAGCAAAATATATTTTGGCACCAATACAGTATGTACAACTTTGGTCTCTGCCAGTAATTGTGCTTCAAGGACATGAGAGCACATGCACTGGATCACAATGAGTGTGCCATTGCATAGACTATGCTTAGGATTCAAATTTCTCATAAGCATAAAAATAGCACCGACCTTAAGTTTTTAACCAGTGTGGAGGCATTCCTCTGGTAGTAAGGCTATTGAGAAATTAAGTAGGGTAGTCATTTTGCTCCTCCACATCGACTCTGTCAACACTAACTCTCCTGTTTGGTAAGCATTTCAATACTTTTTACGGACTTTATATTGACAAATACAGCATCAGCCTATTTACGAAATAAAATACAAAAGGCATTACTAAAGATGCCGCAAAGAGGATAAATGCAAGGAAGATACTGCAAAAAAGAATACCAAATTATATACTGAAAAATACAACTTTTCTAAATGTGAAAAAAATTCTAAATGAAAAACTCTAACTCTAAACTATAATTACAATTATAACAATTACTGATATATTTACAACACTCAACCACTATTTATTTTATCTAAAAAAAATAATACAAATGAATAATTGCAACAAAACTATGTTAGCAATTAAAATGAAATTTAAAATATAAGTAATTAACATCTGAATCAGAAATTCCAAATATATTTTAGAAATTAATTAAGAGCAATAATACAAAAGAACGTGTTTTAAAATAAACAATTTGATTATGGTAAATAACATTTGAAGTAACATTTGAAACCAAAATAATCTACAATTGTAAAACCAAATAAATTAAAAATAAATATATATGTTAATATTTGAAAAAAAAAGAATAAAACCTACTTATGAAGCAAAAAAATACCGAAACGATTTGGTATATACACTGGTGTCCAAAAAAAAAGAAACGTAACCAATATTGAAATTTCTCAAAAGCTAATTTATTAACAAATTTAGAATTGAGTATACAAATAGTTTAAACTATGGAGAATTTGACTAGCTATATGAAAAAAATATATATTTGAAATTATGAAATATGCAAATTATTACCAACATACCCAAAACTAAGGTTCCAGATCTTAAAGAAATAAGATACCAATAGGGAGTATGATCACCTCTAACAGCTATCAAGGTCTCACAGCGAGCCCTCATACTGTTTACCAGGCTTTGGAGGAGGTCCAGGGGTAGTAAACCCCACTCCTCCAATAGAGCAGTTCTTAGCTCAACGAGGGTTCTGGGAGAGGGGTGACGAGCTCCAATACGCCTCCCTAGAGCATCCCACACATGCTCTATTGGATTCAGGTCCGGAGATCTGGCTGGCCAATCCATCCTTCGGATATTCTCACTCTGGAGATATTCATTGACTAACCTAGCCCTATGCGGACGAGCATTATCGTCCATTAAAATTAAATTGTGACCAATTTGATCTCTATAAGGTCTTAGATAGGGCTCAAGGATCTCGTCCCTGTACCTTTGGGCAGTTAAAGTGCCCCCAGAAAAAATGTGGAGGGGTGTGCGTCTGCCAGAACTGATGCCAGCCCAGACTAAGAGACTGCCCCTTCTAAAACTGTCTATTTCCCTGATGTTACTGGGATGATAGCGGGTTCCAGGCTCCCTCCAGATGAAAACTCGTCGAGAATCTGTGTTTAAACTAAATCTTGACTCGTCACTGAAGAGAACATTGGCCCACTGATCATGAGTCCAGGTGTGATGTTCCAAGCACCAATTCAAGCGGGCTCTCCTGTGAGCAGGGGTTAAAGGGATACAGACCATTGGTCGTCTTGCATAAAGAGCACCTTCGTGAAACCTTCGGTAAACAGTTTGTCTTAAAATTCTCGTTCCAGTAGCACTTGAGAGTTCATTAGAGAGTTGAATAGCTGTCATCTCCCTATGGCGCTTGGCAGTTACGACCAGATAACGGTCTTCAGAGGTAGCTGTTTTTCTTTTTCTACCAGAACCTTCTTTTCTTTTGATGGTTCCTGTCTCAATGAACTGTTTCCATATTTTGCTGACCACAGATTTATTCACATTTAGCCATTTTGCTACTTCAACTTGTGATTGCCCTGCCTCCATTCTTCCAACAGCTCTCCATTTTGAATCATCTACCAAAAATTTTCGTAAACTCATAATTAACTAAGGATTAAATAAAATTATAATTGGACAATCCTTAGATGGGGTAAACGACACGCCAAATAGCACACTTATAAAGACAAGCAAAAATTTGCATATTTTCAATTTTACCGAATCGAATGGTTGCGAGAAATAAATTCTACGACTTAAAATACCTAATTAAATTACTTTTTTTTTGCTTTTAGCGTTATATATTTTAAAACATATCATTAAATAACAAAAGTTTCTTATTTTTTGGACACCAGTGTATTATATATCGCTATGTATATTTTTTTAGGTATCTTTCGAGGTGATATCTTCAAACTTTACAACTGAAAACTCTGTTATTGCGTACTATCTATTACCAATAAATGTGATTAGCTTTTACCTGTTTTCTTTTCATTTTCAGATTCCGTAGTAAATCCATTTATAAGACCATATGTTTTAATAAAGGCTTTTGGGTGTAAATATAAATATTCAGCTGAAAATTATGTAAAGAAACCATCTTTTAAAATATATTTGCGGAATAATAATTTGATATTTTATTTTTTAATTATTAAATTATCTAATTATAATTTATTTAATTTTTTAGAAAGAGATCAAAAATAGATGAAAAATAGGTTATTCATCATATATGTAGAATATCTTAGTTATCCTTTGTGCTATTTTTCTGTCTGTAAATAATCTTAGGTATTTGGCGTTCTACGCTCCTGGAACCTGGGTTATAAATATATATCTCTGTAAATATTTAATTAATAATTGTTCAATAATTGTCACCTAGCCGTACTGACGCAATTGATAAATCCTTTCATATCCTTAAATAATTAACGACTATTTTCTACGCTGCAACTGGTGGAGTCTGGACCGATATCCATTAAGAAATAGAAGAAAAATTGATTCTGTTGAACCAGAAGAAACCACAATTAGTGTGAAGACCAAATCAGTGACCCAGGTAGAAAGCATTTTTGACTAGCATCTGTCTAGGAATCTCTCCATGTTCTCTGGAAAGGGTGGTGAAGCTCCCCAGAGTTGGCTTAAAAAGTGAAAGCAGTGAATTCTATATTCAAGATGTCCTGGGCCTCTGTAAAAGGTAAATCCCCAAATAACGAGAATAAAAATTGTCCACCTCATGAAGGGGGTAGCGGAAGAGCTGTAATCAGGCGATTCTCCCAAGGGATATGCAAAACACTAAACAATTCATAATTGAAAGCGGACGTATTGAAACATTTCACCAACGGCGAGTGACTCCCAAATAGATACGAGAACCTGATAAATGTAGCCTTCCTCACAATGAGCATGGGCTCGAGAAGAGCCAAAAATTGCTACCATTGAGGAAATGGTTAAAAAATGAGATCTCGGAAGAAACTTGGCGCCAATCTCGCACACACACACACACTTGTTCACGCTTGTTCGGCGGTACATATACAAAAATTGGAACGATACAGAGAAGATTAGCATGGCCCCTGCGCAAGGATGACACGCAAAATCGTGAAGCGTTCCACACACACACACACACACACTCGAGCGTGCGGCCACGCTTTTGCGAGCTCCGCCGTTTTCGCCTTTTGAGTGCGTGTAAAAGGCGCTTAGTCTGGCAAGTGAGGTATTGGCGGAAAGCCTAGGATGTGCTGAAGAAGCGCCTGAAAGGCCCAGCATCCTGCTACCAACAGGCGAGGAATTATCGCCAAAAGAAATAAATATGAAAACTACTAATGAAATTTCTTCTGAAATTCAAAAATATGCAAATTCGCCGGCCATGCAAATCTGGCCGCCGCGCGTGGTGACGTCACGGCGCCGCCGACTGCTGCCTCGACCAGCGACACATCACCCAACCCGACCTCGCTCAACTGGGCCGACAGCGAGATGGCGGAGGTCGACGCCAACGACGGCTACACCGTTGTCAAGAGCAAGAAAAGGCGCCGCACTTCATCGCCGGAGCACGCCGCAAAGCAGCCTGGCAGGCCTGCTGAGAAGCCCAGCTCCCAGCAGCAGAAGCGGCCATCTGGGTCGAGGTCAATGCCGCCCCAGGAAATCAAGGCGACACGCGCCAACATCGCCGCAGCCAGGGCGAGGCAGGCCACCACCAACCACGAGAACTACATCTTCGTGGAGCTGTGCCCTGACATCCCGGACTATTCCCACCTCAAGGCAATTGGCATGCTGGTCGGAGGGCCAGGGAGAATAAGCCAATTCAACAGGATGAACGGCCACTACGTCGTGGGCCTCGCGACCAAGGACCATGCGAGCCGTCTGGTGGAGGTAGGCCTTGACATCGAGGGAACTCACCTGAAGGTCTTCCCCTTCCGAAAAAGGGCAGAACGCATCGTCATCGCAAATCTGCCCGGCTTCGTCGAGGACAGCGCCATCGTGGAGGCCCTGCGCAACTTCGGCACCGTGACCTCCATCGCCCCCATCATGATCAAGATGTGGGAGTATACCTTCAACGACGGCCGCCGGGAGGCGTTCATCCTGCTCCGCGAGGGCGTGCGGCTGGAGTCGCTGCCCACCAGAATGACCATCAAGTCCAAAGGAGACACCCTGTCTGCCTTCCTCTCCTTTGGCATCAAGTGCTCGAAATGCGGGAAACAGGGCCACCGCAGAGCCAACTGCCAAGCGCTCGCCAGGCAAGGGAACGGCAGCCCCAGGCAAGCAGCGTCTCCCACCGACGCAAGGCCTCCCCCCCTCCTCCTCCTCTTCCTTCTCAGCAGCCAAGGAAGCCGGCACCTGCGCCCGCAACACCGGCGTCCCCTTTCCAACCGGCGAAGACAACAACCGAGGCTCCGGCGATCCCCTCGGCGCCCCATCCTGCCGAACCGATGGATCTCGCCCAGCCCGCCCCTGCCGCCTTCCCTGCTCCCCTGGCAACCCCGCGGCCCCTCGAGCTTGGCATCCCTTCGCTCGACCACAAGATGGCGGTGGAGAAGATGACCTCACCTCCCTCCACGCCTGCCCGGGGAGAATCCCCACTCAAACAGCTGCTGAAGCACATCGAGGAGACCCCCACCCTTTCCATCGACTGGGACAAGCTTCCCGGCCTTAACTGCAAGGACGCACAGCAGCTCCTCACCTCTGAAACGACCATGAAGAGGCTAGCGCCCACGCTGACAGAGGCACAGGTCGCCACCCTCGACGAGTTGCACGAAACCTTCAAGGCCTCGTGCCCAGACTCCAACTCCACCATCCGCAAGACCCTCCAGAAAACCAGGAAGGTCCTGCGTGGCCTACAGCGCCAACGAACCACCGCGTCGCCACCATCAACGCGCGAGGGCTCGCCACTCGGGGGAGGAGCCTTGCCCTTTGTCATCTCCTCAGGCAACATCACGTGGACATCGCGTTTGTCCAGGAAACAAACGCATATCATCTGGGCAGCGGCCAAGACCTCTGCCTCGGCTACAGCGCTGTTGTATTGGCCCATCCCGTAGCCATCTCGGGATCTGGACTCGCCTGCGTCTTCGGACCAGGCGTAGCCGTGCTGCAACAGCGCATCCTGTGGCCGGGCCACATCGCCTTGGCAGCCATAGATGTCCACGGCGAGGAGATGACGGCCATCGCCGTTCATCTGGCGCATGAACCCCGGGAGAGAAACCGGCAACTGGAGCTCCTGGCGGCGACAGCGGCACAGGAGGAGGCCTGCTGGATCATCGGCGATTTTAATATCAGGGATCGGGGCCCCTCATCATCGTTATCGTCGGATGCCCTCGCCGCTCTTCTGAACCTGGCCGCGCTGGTCGACGTGGCCACCCAGTTCGATGCCGCCCACCTGCCCACCAGAGTCGCCATGCACGGCGACCAAGTCGAATCCAGCCGCCTGGACCGGATCCTCGTCCCTGCTGGAGTCCTGCATCGCGTGTCCATCTACGCGACCAGCCAATACCACCTCTCGGACCACCGCCTCGTGCTGCTCCAGGTGGACCCGCCCACCACCGCCGTCTCCTCCCCCACCCAGCCTCGCTTGGCCGCGATGCTCCGGTCGGGCCTTGCTCTCGAACATCTGGCTGGCTACATCCGGGAGTTGGAGGAAGACACAGCGCACGTTGACGACGACGGGACCTTCTGGGATAGGTGGACCTCCATCAAGGCGGGGCTGCTGGCGGAGGCCAGATCCCTGCACGACCCACGCCACGCTGCCAGCGACAGCTACATCTACAGGGCGAGACGTTACATAGCGGCGCAGCTCGAGGCCTCCTTCATCCGGGCCGACTACACATCGCTGCCGGACCTGGCACGCGCCATCCGCCTCCGATGCCCGGTCAGCGTCATCAGGGACGACGAAGATAACGTCATCGAGGGCCCCGAGCTTCGGCGGAGGGCGTTCGCGAACTTCCGGCCCCGCTTCGCCCGTCCCATCACCGATCCAGCTGCGGGAGCTGCCTTTATCGCCAGCAGCGCGCCCACTACCACCCGCGAGCTGAGTGAGGAGGATCCGCTCCACCGGCCGGACATCAGCCCCAGCGAGATCGCCAACGCCATCGAGCACCTCCCTCGCGGAAAGGCCCCCGGCTGGGACGGCTTGCCGTGCGAACTCCTCGTCGCCTTCAACGAGGACTTCTTCGCGGAAGCTCTGGCCCGGGTGTTCGCGGCTTCACGGCTCCGCGGTGCCCTGCCTCCGTCGACGCGGCGCATCTTCATCTGCCTCGTGCCCAAGACCCGCGGAGGTCGCGGCCTTGATGGCTACAGGCCTGTCGCGCTGCCCTCGGCCGACTACAGGGTCCTGGCCGCCATCCTTCACCGGCGCCTCAAGCCCCACCTGCGGACCCTGGTGCCGGAATGCCAGACCTACGCCGTCCCCGGGAGGTCCCCGTCATGGAACATCGCCATGGTGACGGACGCCATCAAGGAGGCCACCGCCCTGGGCTCGCCGCTGGCCGTCATGGGCGTCGACCTAGAGTCCGCCTTTGACTCATTGGACCGCGGCTTCCTGGAGTCCCTGCTAACATCCCTCCGCCTCCCGCCGGCCTTCATGGCCTGGATTAACATCCTCTACGCCGGGGCGGACGCCACCATCCGGGCCGGAGGCTTTCATACAACAGCCTTCCCCCTTCTCAACGGCCTCAGGCAGGGTTGCGCCGTAAGCGTCGCACTCTTCAGCATCGCCACGGGGTCGCTGCTAAGTCGCCTGGAGTTGACTCTCGGCGTGGGCAATGTCATCGCCTACGCCGACGACATCGTCCTCCTATTCCATCGCGACGGAGACTTCGAGCGGGTGGCGACCGTCTTCGAAAACTATAGGCAGGCCTCCGGAGTTGGCGTGAACCTCCGGAAGAGCGCTGGCCTCTGGTGCGGCGCCTGGCGCAACCGCGGCGACTCCCCTCTCGGCGCCTCCTGGTCGACCACCTCCATCAGGATCCTCGGGCTCGACATCGCCCCCAGGAGCACCGTCGCCCACCGGAAGCAGCATCTCCTGGCCCTCCTGGAGACTGCGTGCCGCAGATGGACGCCCTTCACCCGCGGCCTCTCCCTCGTCGGACGAGCAAGAGCGGCGAACACGCTGGTGGGGTCCACGATCCAGCACCACCTGCATGGATACCTCCCATCACCCCCGACCATCGCCAAGCTGCAGGCCCGACTGGCGAGGTTCGTCTGGGGGCCAGACCACACGGCGTGGCTTCCCGCCAACGTCATGGGGAGGCCAGTTGCCATCGGAGGCCTCGGCCTTTTTGACCTCGCGACCCAGCTCCAGCTCGCCTTCCTCAAGGGGGTACAGGTCGCGCTCCGCGGGGGCAGAAATGCCTTCAGCTGGCTGGTCAGCGGCAACAGCGGGGAAGCCTGGATCCACCCTCCACCGGACGGCACCCGTCTCCAGCCCCGCCGTCTCCGGCTGCTGAAGCTATGGGAGGAGGCCTCCAACATCCTGGGCCTCAACCACCGGGCGGTCCCCACGGCTCAGCTGCTGGACCTCCCCATCATCGGCGGCTGCCGGTTCCTCCGCCCTCCCGACCTCCTGGCCCCCGCCCGCTGGAGCGGAGCCCAGGTCCGGGACCTCATCAAGGAGGAACACCTCATCGCCCGCCCTACGCACTCGGCCCTGGCTGACGCCGCGGCCCTGGGCGCCCTCTGTCGGAGGCTGACCTCCGAGAACGCCGTGGGCTTCGGGGCGGAGTCTGCACCCTCATCTAGCTCTTTAGCTGCGGCCGTGGTGCTGCGAGGGACGGCTACGCCGTTCCTCAACGGCCTCTCGACCCGCTCGGCCCGACGGGCCCTGGATCGCCCGCACCTCGCCGCCACGCCCATCTCCAGATTCCTGGCGAGATGGACGCCCACCATCAATCCACCATCCAGGATCGACTGGGCCTCACTGCGGCGCTGCGCCTACTCGGGCCACGAGGCCGACGCGGCCCTCAAGTTGGCCCTCCACGCCTTGCCCCATCCGGCCCATCCTGCCTCGGTCGGCCCCTCCTGTCCTGCCTGCGGGTCCATCGACCGCTCCCTCAGCCACCGTTACTGGTGCTGTCCCTCCATCAGGCCTCTCATCAGAGAGGCCTTCAACATCATAGGGCGGCCCCCTGACCTGCAGGCTTGGATCTTCGGCGGGTCCGGCCTTGAGGTCGACGCCCTTTCCATCTTGGCGTCGGCAAAGTTGCGAATTTATCGCTACTTTGTACAGGTTGCGTCGGAGAAGCAGTGGAAGACCCGCTCATCGCCTGGTCCAGGACCCTCCAGCGCCGAGGTTTTCTTCCTCCATCTCCCATCACCATCTTGTAAAATATGTTTCATATATGTATATATTTTCTCTTCTCTTCTCATCTTATTTCTTTTTCTCTCCCTATGATTGAAAATATGTAATATTGTCTAAGATGACAATAAATATGTTTTTAATTGTCAAATTGTCACACACACACACACACAAAACCTACGAGAAGCCCCCTCGAAAAGAAACGTCCGGACATTTACTGAATCAAAAATATGAGTTCATAGTTCTCCCCCCCTTTGAATTCACTATCCGAACCAAGGAGATAGACGTGACACAAATGAATGGCGGTCATATGATGGGAAACCAATTTGTTTCGACTGCGGACGCCCAGGCCACGTCGTCCGGTACTGACGTGATAAAAGAAGAGAAAATGAGAAGAAAGAAAATACATATTCTCTCAAAGGAAATGTAGGTATAAAGTATTTTATAACTCTCAGCCCAAATTACAGGAGCACAATAATGATTCTCCAAAGGAGCATCTCAGCCGCTATCAAAGCCCTTCCCCTTACCCTGGTAGAAGCAGACAACTATCATCGCCTGCTGCGAGAATCAGCCTGTCGCCTCGCCGTTCCCGTCAGGAAAACTAGGATTTACATCCTATTTTTGAGGTAAGGCTTCAACATTAGGAATATTTCCCTTGTCGAATACAATATATTCAAAAGGAAATACATAGACGTTAAAATAGAAAGGAAAATGACGTATGCACACGTCGACTAAAGAGTTTCATATTCCATCATATCCGAGAGGTTCAGACTTAAACTAAGAAAAATAATGTTTGCTGAATCTGGTGTCATCATGAGTCTCCAACGGAATAATTATTACTTTTAATTTGTTGTTCTGGAGAACCGTGGTCATGCTGTAATTATCGGATGGGACCATTTAAAGGGCGATAATTGACTCACCAAATGATACATAAAAGAAATACCTTTTTGAGGATGCGCTCAAGGATAGTTCACCTCTCTACTCGGAACCTGAAAAGAACCGAGCTCGCCTCCATCCAGCTATTAGAAATTGCAATGATACACTTTTGGTATCAGAATACCAAAATTTCTATTAATGGAGAGAAAATTTATAGAAACAGAGAAAAACTATGGGTAGCGAATAGATACTCTTGTCCACAGGAGAGGTACATGGTTGATAATGTCATCGGGATAGCTAGTTACGTGTACTTGAGTGCTGATGTCAATCAAGTGCAAAAAGACGTGAGGCGTTTTGAAAATATGAAAATTCGAGAACATTTTTATTCATATGACTCACTTGACGATTGCCAAAAATATTTGAAAAAATAATTAGGTAATTCTATATATTTTTCCGAATTTAAGAAAAGAAACGCGTTAAAGGAGGTCAAAGATAAACACCGAGAATTAACACAGGAGATAACCTACCCACGGAGCAGCACCCTTACCTTGTAGCATCAACAGAGCCCCAAGTCATTTAAGATGGAGTTACTTAGCATAAATTAACCATCGAAATACAATGGGCTTCATCTGTAGTCTTGATCAGAAAAAAATAATTAAAAAATAAAATATATTTTTAAAAAGACCTTTATTTAAATGCACTAAAAAGGGAAAAATTAAATATTCTATCTTCTGTGTCATTGAGCAATTAGATGTATGTGAGTGAAAACAAAAGTGGCGGGGGACATTCATTACGAATTTCGAACTTAATGTGATTTAATATGTAGCAACTGATTGACGATTTTATAAGTGTTTGCTATATTTTAGCTTCTCTCTAAATGATCGTCGCCGCCGCTTTCATTTGCACTCAGATACGTCTAATCCTCAATGACAGAATATAAAATATTTTATTTTTCTTCTTTTTAGTGCATTTAAATAAAAGCTTCATTCAAAATGTATTATAATTTTTTAATTATTGAGTTAATTTTTATTCATGAATTTACAAAACTAGGAATCAAAAGTTCACTGTAGATTAGGCCTTAAATAGACGGAAGCCTGCTCGCGGCGGATTGGTCAATTCCTTGTAAGAGGCGTAACTTTAGACTAAAAAAGAAATATAGAAATTTGTTCATTCCTGGCCACTCCGTCCACCCAGAAGTCTGAGAATTTGTGCACTTGCTTTTTTCATTGGACTGAGTGAGTGCTGAAAGTTTCATATTTATATGTGATCTGGAAGAATATAAAAAAATTAATTTAAATTTTTGATAATTAATTTGAAAGTTTGTCCGTTCCTGACCATTCTGACAACCGCGAAGTCTTAAAATTTGTCAACTTGCATTGTCATCAGGTACTGCTATGTTTCCAAAATTTGAGTGAGATTTCTACGTGCTATAGAAGTATACTAAAAATCGATTACAAGATTTGTGGACAGACAGACCGACACACAGACACAGACATGGAGGCAAGTTATATAAAAGTTTTTTACAAGTCCGAAAGCTTGATAATAAAAAGTTGAACAAGAAACTTAGCTCTGAAGCTTTATTTATTTTATAATAAAATATTTTAATGATAAAAAGGATGGCAGCCAGAAGTTCTGCATCAATAACCGTCGCCTGAATGAAATAACAAAAAAGGATAACTACTTACTTTCATGAATTGACGGCAATTTAGACTACTGCCTTCGGGAAGCTAGAAAATTTTATTCCATGGAGCTCCAATCAGGTTACTGGTAGATTGACGTAGAAGAATCGTACCCGAACCGGCACACTGTGAACAGCGGTTGAAAAGATGGCTGACGCGAATCGGCACACTGTAAATAGCGGCTGCAAGATATGGTACCAGCGAACCGGCACTTTTTAAATAGCGGTTGCAAGAAAAGGTACCAGAGAACCGGCACAATGTAAATAGCAGTTGAAGATATGGCAACCGCGGACGGCACACTGTAAATAGCGGTTACAAGATATGGTACCCGTAGACCGGCACACTGTAAATAGCGGTTGAAAGAGATGGCACCCGAGGATAGGCTCACTGCAAATGGCGGTTACAAAAGATGTCACCCGCAGACCCATGGTAAATAGCGGTTGCAAGAGTGGTACCATGGACCGACACTTTGTAAATAGCGGTTGCAAGAGATGACACCCGCGGACCGGCACATTGTAAATAGCGGTTTCAAGATATGGTTACGCGGACCTGCACATTGTAAATAGCGGTTGCACGAGATGGTATCTGGGGAACGCCACATTAAAATATCGGTTGCAAGAGATCTCACCGCGGACCCGACCAATCTAAATGAGGTTGGAAGAGATGGCACCCGCGGACCGGCACATTTTAATTAGCGGTTGCAAGAGATGGTACTCGTGGACTGGCCCACCCAGAAAAGAGGTAGGGTCCGATTGAGAGGTTGCTAGAGATGCATTTCAAATTAACTCAGAAATTTCTGCCCTTCAACACAGGTGCCAAGCACGCTTAACCTAGATCGCTATTGAATGGCAATCAGTGGTAGTTAGTGATGATAGTTGTTTACGTGTGTGATACACCATGCCTTGATATGGAGGAACCAGGAAATTGATACAATCCCACCTTCGCCGACCAACTGCAAAGATTCAAATTTGAGGATCTGTAACTTGGGATAGCCGCGGACCTCTCTTATTATATAATGTAGAGAATTGACGGATTAGCTCTCTATCTATGGGTATAAATTTATACTGTGACGTGTTTGAGGTTAATGGCGCATATTTCCAAAAGGTATGGCTTGTCTTGGACGTCCTACGTCATACTATCTCACATTAAACATGTGGGAGAACAGTGGAACGACCAATTTCATAAATATTTCTGACGTCGTTAAAGAAGGTATAACTGTTTTCATTGGTCAACATCAAAGTTCTATTTGTTCCTGACCTTGTTGCTGCATGCATCGCAACAAACACTATGGTCAAACAATAACAACCCTGTACTCCAGTGTATCTATCACGTAAATAATTTATCACGCTTCCTCAAACCCTCGATTCCTTATATATGTAGGGTTTATTAATTCCAATTGCCACACCTAGATGGCGCTGTGTTAAACTTTGTGTGTTATAAAAATTACATTTTGTAAATGTAAATATTCAATTATTCTCTAATAAATTATTTTATATTTTATTGTAAACAATATGTTATATTTCTTTTTTGCTAGAATACCATTTGACTAAAATTTGTATGCCTAAATACATCTAGAGACTTTTTGAAATAAAACAAGTTTAGTGGCTAACCGAGTCTGTGGTGATTAAATGATCCTACAGTGGTGAGCCGGAACGCTTCTGTTCAGTCCCGACTGTCCCCCCAACAGTGGTAAGGCTGACGGATACTGCCAGAGGTAAGAAGACCCACTTTGATAGTGGTTTCTTAGTTCGTTGAGGTGGCTAAATAGGTCTCCTTTGGTCAATCCTGACTGTCCCCCACCAGTGGTAAGGCTGAGGGATACTGCCAAGGAAAAGGGTACGCAAACCTTAAGTTTGTCGATATCATAATATTTCATAGTACCTCAGATAGTGCCACAGACCGGTTAAAGTTGCCACAGTCCAGGTTGAAAATTAATTTTGCATATTTTTTTTTTAAGTAGCATTTGTAATTTTAATCACGCTTGCATTTCTGATCTAATTCGCATTTTTGATCTTTGAAAAAGTAGCCTTTGTAATAGTTAAAAATGCAAGTAAACAGGAATCGAAGACAAATAAGGGACGATCAAAATACCGCCATTCTGGTCAGACAAACCAGAGATTTGGTTTTATCAAGTGGTAGCTTAGTTTGCCATTTCGGGAACCACCCAAGAGTCCACAAAATTTAACTATTTAGTATCCCAACTAGAGCCGCAAATTGTAGAGAGTTTATGGGATATAATCCAAGATTCCCAGAACAATAACAAATACACAACTGCCAAAAATCGTCTCGTATCAATTTTTGAAGAGAGCGAAGAAAAAATCTTAAGGAAGCTACTAACTGGACTGGAATTAGGCGAACTAAAGCCTACCCAATTACTGAGGAAGATGTGAACCCTCAAAACCGATAAAGACATCTCGGAAAAATTTCTCCAAACATTATGGATGGACAAATTACCTGAAATCATAAAAAATATATACTGGTAGTGAGCGAAGAAGGCCTGGACAAGCTTGCAGAGATGGCTGACAAGATTCAGGAAATGAACCTTCGACTACAAGTTTATGAAAGTAAGAACGAAGACCCAAAATTTGAGGAAATGACTGCTACAATTGCGTCACTGAAAGAGGAAATAGCAACTTTGAAGCTAAAGAATCGTACTAGGCAGAACAGGCGTTATAATTCGCCTCGTCCAAGACAGCGATCACGATCTCTCTCAAGAAAGTACAACCCAAGTGGCAAATACTGCTATTTCCATTACAGGTTTAGAAATAAGTGCCGCCCAGATAAATGCACTTCGCCTTGTCAATGGAAGAAGCCATCGGGAAAACTCCAGCGGGTAGGGGAAGCGGCGACAGATCCTACTGCCCAATGGACAAACGCTTGTCGCAAATCCAGATTATTCGTCACGGACGCAAAAACGAGAATGTGATTTTCAATAGACAGCGGGGCAGTTGTTTCCCTTATCCCATTCCAAGGCAACGGTACGCCTACAGAGTACATCCAATTGTATGCTGCTATTGGAAGCCTCATTCCAACTTATGGATTTCAGATATTGGAGGTCGACTTGGGACTACGAAGAAATTTCAAATGGCGCTTCATCACAGCGAGAGTGTCAAAAGGTATTCTGGGAGCTGATTTTCTCAAAGGGAACAATTTATTAATTACAACGACAGTGATAATCTTCTCGGTATTATTTATGCGATAAAACGAAATAAAAGAAGAAAAGTTTATTTAATAGACAATTATAACAGTGCAAGCTTTCGAGCAAAAAACCCTTCTACAGGCGTGGTAAACGTGACACTATAATCACATTATAGTGTCACGTTTACCACGCCTGTAGAAGGGTTTTTTGCTCGAAAGCTTGCACTGTTATAATTGTCTATTAAATAAACTTTTCTTCTTTTATTTCGTTTTATCGCATGAATTTATTAATTGATTTGAAAAACAGGCAACTTATTGATGGTTGCACTAACAACAAAATTAGAGGTGCAGTAATCTCAATGAGTTGTGGCATCAGCACCCTAGACAAGAATTATAAATTTTATAATATTCTTTCTTCGTTCCCGAATATAACCATTCCAAATTTGCTGAGGCCCAAAGTCCAGCACAATGTTAGGCACTTTATAACAACAAAAGGTCCTCCAGTTTTTGCAAGAGCAAGACCATTGAACAGCATGCTCTTGAAGATCGCTAAAAAGGAATTCCATTACATGCTGGACAACCACATAATTCGACCATCTAGATCGCCGTGGGCAAGCCCCCTACACATGGTAAGGAAAAAGGAAGGCTCATGGAGACCCTTCGGTGATTATAGAAAACTCACCAGTGTGACCATTCCAGATAAGTATCCGAACCCCAAACTCGAAGACTTCAGCCACATATTGAAGAAGACCCGTTACTACTCAAAAATAGACCTCTTCGAGGCTTATTACCAAATCCCAATCAATGAGGAAGATCGAGAGAAAACAGCTGTTATCACACCGTTTGGACTGTTCGAGTTCGAAGTGATGAGTTTTGGATTATGTGGTGCACCTGCAACATTCCAGAGGTTCATCAACGAAGTTTTATGGGGACTGGATTTTGTTTTCACATATTTGAACGACATCCTTGTAGCTTCGAAATCCGAAGAAGAACACGATAGTCATTTGAGAGCAGTTTTTTCAAGACTGGATCAATATGGACTACGCATTAACCAAGCGAAGACCGTCATAGACGTCAATAACATCGAATTCCTAGGATATTGGATCACTCCAGAAGGAATAATACCAACAGAATCGAAAGTTCAAGCCATAGTGGATTACAAAAAACCTGAAACAGTGCAAGATCTAAGTAGACTTTTAGAGATCTTAATTTTTATCGTCGTTTCTTGAAGAATGCAGCTGAAGATCAAGCTATCTTGAACGATTTCTTAAGGGCTCTAAGAAAAATGATAAGCGCCCTATCCCCTGGACGGAAGAAGCTGAACAGAAATTTATAAAGTGCAAAACAGAATTATCAAAAGCAGCACTATTGACATTCCCTGACCCTGAATGTCCTTTGGCTCTATTTACCGACGCTTCCGACAGAGCAATGGGTGCAGTCCTATAACATTTCATAGATGGAGCTTGGAAGCCCATAGCGTTCTTTTCAAAGAAATTGAGCGAAAGCCAGACCAAATATAGCACTTATGATCGCGAATTGATAGCTATTTTTTCGTCAATCAAGCATTTTAAATTTTTCTTGGAGGGTCGAGATTTTACCATTTTTACTGATCAGAAACCAATGATCTACGCCTTCCAACAAAGCCTCGAAAAAGCTTCTCCCCGTCAAGTTAGACAGTTGCAATACATCTCCCGATTTACGACTTCGATTCAGCACGTCAGCGGCAAGGACAACATGGTGGCCAATACGTTGTCAAAAATATCTGAAATCATCTCAATTGATTACGACATCATTGCTGAGAAACAACAAGACGATACTGAATTATCGAATCTTTGGTCACAAAACAAGTCGCTGATTTTTTAAGAGCATCGCTTGCCTTCAGGAAAAACCCTTTGGTGAGATATCTCCACTTCCAGAATAAGGCCATATATTCCAGAAGAATTCAGGATGAACGTCTTTACATCAATTCATGGACTGTCTCATCCAGGAATTAAGACTACAGTCAGAGAAGTGACCTGCGTTATATATGGCTTAATATCAACAAATACATTAGGAAATGGACTAAGGGGTGCATAAACTGCCAGAAGAGTAAAATAACTCGTCATACCAAAACTGAGTATGGTGAATTCGGGAAACCTGATGAGCGGTTTGAAACCGTCCACATCGACTTAATTGGACCTCTACCACCATCGGAAGGAAAACCCAAATTGCCTGACCTTTATCGACCGTTTCACCAATTGGGTGGAAGTTCTTCCATTGGAAGACATACAAGGTATGTCCCATAAGTTCCCGGACTGGGTCCATAAAAAAAAAGGTAAGATTTTTTTAAAATTTTTTTATTAAATCTTTTCGAAGTAATCCCCCCTTGCTTCAACGCACCAGCGCCATCGTTTCTCCCAATTGTCGAAACAGTTTTTATAGGCCTCTTTTGGAATGCTCTTCAATGCCAGCAGCGATTTTTCTATTATGTCTTCCCTGGTGTCAAAATGTCTTCCTTTTAGAACTGCTTCGAGTTTGGGGAACAGGAAAAAGTCATTTGGTGCGATGTCTGGGGAATAGGGTGGTTGAGGTAGGATTTCTGTCCCGTTTTTCGCCAAAAAACTCGTCACCAAGTGCGCTGTGTGAGGGCGGGCATTGTCATGGTGTAGGATCCAGTCACCCTTAGTCCATTTTTCTGGCCTTTTTTTTCGAATCGCTTCCCTTAGATGGCGAAGAATGCTCAAATACATTTCCTTAATAATTGTTTGGCCTGCAGGAAGATACTCGTGATGAACAATGCCCTTGTTATCCAAAAAAGCGACCAGCAACACCTTGTTTCTGGATTTCAATATCCTGGATTTTTTTGGTCTAGGCTCACCCTGACCTCTAACTCGGCAGATTGACGCTTGGTTTCAGGGTCATAGCCATAGACCCATGTCTCGTCGCCTGTGATTATCTTGTCTTTCCATTCCGGATCCGTTCTTGTCATTTCCAGCATGTCCTCACAGGTTGCAAGCCGACACAGTTTTTGCTCATTAGTGAGGAATCTTGGGATGAATTTTGCAGGAGTCTTTTTGAGCCTCAAATCTTCGGTTACGATCCTTCCAATCGTTGTTTTAGAGATGCCTGTGTTTGCTCTAGCTCCAGCAAAGTGGTTCGAGGATTTTCTTTTATCAAATCGGTGATTTTTTGCACATTTTCATCAGTCCTTTGAAATGTTGGGCGTCCTTGACGAGGATCATCTTCAATGGAAATTCTGCCAGCTTTAAATCTAGAATGCCATTCAAAAACAGTTGTTCTCTTTGGGGCGTTATTGGGGAATGCTTTATTAAGCATTTCAAAAGTGTCGGTTGCTGTTATTTGAAGTTTCACACAAAATTCTATGCAAATCCTCTGCTTCAATTTTTGTTCCATCGTAAAATCGCCGCAGCGCAAGGTGTAACCTTTAAATAAATTAGAATAACTTCGGCGCGCGCGCACGTACCGCCTTGATATTGGTACCACCGTGTTGCCAGATATTTTTCTATAATAAACTGTCAAATTTATTTACATTTTTCATTTATTTATTTTTTTATGGACCCAGCCCGGGAACTTATGGGACATACCTTGTAAAAGCCGAAACCATAATCAAATCCTTCTACAAGGAATTGATAAGCAGATATTGAACCCCATGCCATCTAATAACTGATAGAGGCATGCAATTCATGTCTCAAACACTTAAGGAATTTGCCAAAATGTGCGGAATCCAGTTGAAGCATACGACCTCATACCACCCCCAGAGCAATGGCATAATTGAAAGGTTCCATCGAACTTTGAAAACCGCAATAAATTCTCTCAACCACATCAGGTGGACCGAGAGGCTGCCTTCAGTACTCTTAGGATTAAGATCCTCAATCTATGGTTCTTCTGATTTTTCCATAGCACAAATGAAATTTGGCAAGACCATAAGACTTCCAGGAGAATTTTTCCGGGACTCTCAACAAACTAGATAGAGATAATCTTATCAAAAACTTGCAAAAAGACATGTCTTCCCTCCAACCCCTGAAATCAAGGATCAACCGGAATCCTAATGTTTTCATTCATAAGGACCTGCAAAGTTGCTCCCACGTATTTATTAGAAAGGACAGAGTTAAAAAACCTCTCGAACCGGCTTATGAAGGCCCATTTAAGGTTTTGAAGAGGACTGTAAAATATATCACAGTAATGGTTAAAGGAAAAGAAGACAATGTTTCCCTCGAACGTTTGAAACCAGCTTATCTACTGAAGGAGTCATACCCTGAAGATGATGACCGGCGCCAGCAACCAGGTACCAGCAGGACCTGCAACCATCCAAGGCCCGAACCCAGAAAGTCCATTTTGAGGAACCCCAAAGGACTCGTAGTGGTAGAGTGATTCATCCTTCCCAAATATTTTTAACATAACGTGACCTCGGTCACTGGAGGGGGAGTGAATGTAGGGTTAAATAATTCCAATTGCCACAACTAGATGGCGCTGTGTTAAACTTTGTTTGTTATAAAAGTTCCATTTTGTGAATGTAAAAATTTAATTATTCTTTATCAAATTATTTTATATTTCATTGTAAACAATATGTTATATTTCTTTTTTGCTAGAATATCATTTGACTAAAATGTGTATGCCTAAATAAGTCGAGAGAATTTTTGAAATAAAAAAAGGTTTAGTGGCTAACCGAGTCTGTGGTGATTAAATGATCCTACACATATATGAATATTTATATTCAAATTATTATTTGTTCCTGAAGTATATACCGAAAACCTTTTTACTGATATTTTAATTGCTCGATTTTATGAATATCCAGGAGATTTTCTGTCCAAATCTCTAGAACGATGAAATACTTCGTGTAAGTCGTATCTAAAAATACATTTTGCAGATATAGAGATTCTATATACTATTTGATGAGTAAACAGAGCTCATCATATTAAATGAATATTTTTATACACCTCATATCATTATAGCCGATTGCATTTAAAGAAAGCCATATTATAGTTGCCAGAATAACAATAATGAGAAAAGATATACCAGCACAATTCAGAAGATAGCACACCTAAAACCTAGGATTGTGTACAACAACGCGCTAACCTTGTAAATGTGTGAAAACACTAAATGAGACGAACCAGTACATATTCTTCATTATAAATATCATGACTTGGGTTGCTCTTCTTGAGCGGCATCCAATAAGGCTACTTTTTAAATGAAATTTTAGTATAGTTAATCTCAGGCGGGATGGCCTTGGCGGGGTTACGTAAGTCCTGCAGCCGAAGGAGAAAGTGCAAGCAGGAAGGAAGCGGTCGACCCCCTGACCCGCTTGTGTCCAGTCCTCGCCATGTTCTCGGTGGTCGTGGCGTGCAGTCTGCTCGCAGCGCTCTCCCTGGCCCAGACCCCGGCCGACCCCTGTGAGTACCCCGTTTACTGATCTTCCATTATTGGTGGAATAGTCGTCTTATTTCCAATCATTGAGTTGGGAGGGCGATAAACACAAAAAATCAGCAAATGCCATTTTCCAATATTGTTCCAATTTTAAGATATAATTTGTTAATTCACTGCGGTTGAAGATATTCTCTTATTTAGATGGAATTTTCTTTATATTTTAAAACCTAAGTTGAAATTAAAAAGGTATATTTTAACAGAACAAGTAGAAAATTTTAAAAGAGATTTCCCGACAAAGTGGATGCACCTGGTCTCTCCTGAAAATTGCCTCTCATTGGAGAAAGGCTGGGTTATATCTTGTCAAGTCACTTTTGAATTGGCAGAGGTTTATGGTTATCATATAGGTGTATGTAAATTATTTTAAAAAGCCTGGTTTTGCGTAAATTTCTTTTATCGCTTCACAAATAAAACTGAGTTTTCGGAGAACATCTTTGATCTTTATTTATAGTGACCCAGAATTATACTCAAAAGGAAGCTATATGGCCTTAGCTATAGAAACGAAGCGTCGTAAAAACCTGTCTATTTACATATATTCGCAATTATTATTTATTTATACTGTCGCGAGAGTAAAATCCGTATTGGCTGACAGGGTGATCCTCTGGGGAACCCCAAACCTATCGCCCGCACCTACAGGTGCTACTATGTTCACATTTCTCCTAAAAAAGACAGCGTATTTATTAGCGCAACGGATACACCTTTCGATAGCGATTTTGAAAAACATGTGTTTTGTCCTGCATCATCTATGGGTTTAAATTTGATTATGAAAATTAGCACTAAAAAATATTTACAAAAAAAATGTTTCAATAAAACCAACTTTTTGAAAACTTTCTATACGGATGTGTGTGAAAGACAATTTTTTTTAATCTTTAGATTTATCGAATATTAATTTGGTATTAATCTTTGCTTGCCTTGTGAAAAATTCAAATGCTTTAAAGAGCTTGTATAAAATATATACGTTACTTGGAGATTCCTCGTAATTTTGAAACTTTGCTCTTACCGCCTACAGATTAATTTCAGCACCATCGTTAGCTGGTAGCAGACACAGCAATTAGGCTTAGATCCTGTAACTTTCCCTCATGACCTAGGTGAGGGATCCTCGGCGCACAGATTTTCAATACAGATTTATTTAGAATAATGCGATACTTTTTTGCTGGAATAACTCGTTTCTTTTTTTAAAGAAACGCGAGAAGTAAGTTGCACCAATGAATCCCTTGATCTTTTTCTTCGGTCTCGATAGATTTTATACGTTTGGAAATCATAAATATAAGTATTATCTTTGGATCATATTTTGATTATATTTTAACTCGGCTCCTTTTGGCAATTTATTGTATCACTTTTTCTTTTATTGAAGAGCTTTCGTGCCCGTGAGCTAGAGATTTGTAAATTAAATTTTAAAAAGAAAGCATCTCTGGAAGCCCATTCAACTTAATGATATAGGGGAATATTTTTTTAAAATTATATCACTGTTAACTTTAGCTCTCTCTCTGTTTTATAATTTTACGGATTGTATTAATGAATCTGATATAATTCTCATCGCGTTTGGACAGTTTCCTTTTAACATTTAATTTCCTAAAAACACATGTGATGCGTATATACGTACAAGTCATGCGTTAGCATTTCTTTCGCGAGATTTTAGCTTAATATTTAATATTACAAAAGGTCACCATTATAAACTATAAATATAAAAAGTTTTGGAAAATACTGTTCAATACTATACCAAATAACATCCATAATTCTCAATCGGAACTCCACGATTATTTCCAATTGACCAAATTTAATATAATTTATTTTTATTGAGACGATTTTAGTCATTTCTCACTATTTTACGGAAATTCATCGATCTCGTTTTAAATTAAAATATTGATGAAAGGATTCAAATAGCATAATTTTTTCTCTGGCGTTTTTATCTACAGCAGATTAAAATATAACTTGGAACTTATTTTTGATTAAACGTTTTAATTTATATATATATATATATTATAATTTAATTCGTATATAATTTTTATAAGGATTTCATGGCACGTATTAAAAATTTACCAACAGATTTAGATATTTTATAAGTGAAAATACACTTTTTTAGTATGTTGTAAAAAAATAAAGATTCTATCTCATTCCACGTTATATTCTTGTCGAATTAACCTCTCAGGTAAAATATCAAAGTTCCCTAAATAGAATGTCAAATTTCCCAAATTTTTTGGCAACCTCATACTCCAACTTACCTCATAATCTAACTTACGTGATTTCTTTTTGTACTTTTTATATTTCAGTGTCTACCGCTGTCTTCAGTTTATCGCTTTATGGAATACGTTTTGGACGTGATTCATGCCAAATCCGTGTTTGGGTATTTTTTTACCATCGATTGAAGTTGTGGTTTGTTATATGTGACCGTTATCAACATACTGAGAAAAAAAAAGAGAATGCCGCTTCTTTGAGTATGTTGGATATTAGAGCGCCATCTATCAATATGAATATCTACAAAACGTTGGTTTAGGTTTATTTAAGGATATTAGCTAGCGCATTTTCTTGATAAATCAAGAATTGGATATTTAAGGTCAAATTTTCGTAAATACGCTAAAACTGTGAAAAATATCTCTTCGGCAAACGCGAATTTGATCTGAATAATTTCGTCAATTCCTCCTATCCCATCAAATCAGTGTATTTGTGACCCAAATTGAATATATATATTTTTAATTTATAAAACATTTTATTTTGAAATATTAATTCTTTAATTATAAGTTTAAGAGTTCTCACTAATTTATATAAGCACAACCTAATAATGCGAATATATATGTTTTGTAATTTCATTTTTTTTCAGTGGTTATGGAAAGTTGAAAGTATTGAGAATTTCGCATATTTTACACACAATTTTTTTTATCTCAATCTTCCATGGAGTTCTAATAAACTGATCTAGAGCTTCTAACAATGCCTACCATTATAGAACCTAATACAATAGGGTAGGTATTTATGTATCAAAGGAGGCCATCATTTATCTACTATACTCATAGCCTCCAATTGTCGTGAAACTAATTAAATATTCTATCTTTAGTCGACCCCCTAAACACATTGATAAGTACTCGCCCCAAATACCTATTCTATCCCTATTTAAGGCCTTTACTAGAAAATAACTGTCGAATTTTAATTAGTATAGATACAATATCATAGAAGATTTTATCCGAGTATTTATATGATTAATAATATATGGCTTAATACTTAAATTACGGTGCAGAATATTTGGTATTCGGTACTTTGTGTACTCCTGGTAAAGCTTCTGGATGTCTTACATATCAGCTTTAACAGAGTCATTCGTATTTTCCTGGCAGCTGCGTTAAACCTATTGCGGAAATCTGAGATACTTGTGGCAGTTTGATCTGTTTTAGGTAGTATTCCTTTGACTACTTTCCAATAATACTCGATTGGACGGCACTGTGGCACGTTCGGTGGATTCAACTCCTTTGAAACATCATCATCTAGGAACTTCAATGTATCATGTGCTTAGTGGGCTGGTGCAAGGTAGGGGACATCATGATATATGATAAGCGGCAGAGAAAGAGAGGCATCTTCTTCAGACATTCCTTGATATGTTTCCTTGTTAAATGCCCCTTTGGTAACGTAAAACTGTCTCTTAATACCGAAATCACAAATTGCTTACCAAATGAGATATTTATGGTCATATTTTCCAACTTCAATCGTAGTTTTTGATTCAGGGATGATGTCTCCATCAACTGAAAAGTAGTACTGTGGTCCTGGAAGCGTTGAGAAGTCAATCTTTCGGTAAGTTTCATCGTCGATGATAAAATATCTTTAAGTCTTTTGCGATCAATGCGGTTTGACGTTGTGAGCTTTCAAGCCATTTGAAAATCATATTTTGAAGATTTACCTTTTGATTCATTATTATAAATGATTGATAACTCCAAAACAAAATTTTATTTTAACAAACTTTAAGTTAAGAATCATGTTCTCGAACGGCGACCACGAGGCTTGTGCAATTTACACGTGATATTCACAACACTGAGTTAAATTTGGCAGCTAGTTTTCTTATACAGTCCTTATTTCTGATCGCCTGAGAAAGGGAGAAGTCCCAAAAAAGAGGCGGATGATTTTTAAAACTAAAGGCTAGACGCTTAATTTAGGTCAGATGCCTGAGAGTGAAACACTTCCAGACGAAAACTTTCTTTGACCTCTTGACCGAAAAACAATGTTTTGAACGTGTCTGGAAAATTGGTTCCTGTAATATTTTAGATATCTATTAGTTTTAAGTATTAAATATATTGTGAGATGGATACTTCTATTATTTTTTAATTGAAAGCTATCCGAGAGTGCTCTCGAAGTTGCGTTCGCACTTTTTAAAAATATATCTTGTAATAAATGATATCGTACTAAGCTGTATCCACAACGAACCCACATTTTTTCAAATGACCTTGTACGCAAACATCAAGGGCTGAAAAACGACGTGACAGAACCCATCAGAAGCGGGGATACAGCTTAGTTTGCGAAATGGCAGAGCTAACTGAATTCAAAATTGAAGAAAGTAGAAAATTGTTCGAAAATATTTCTATTCATATTAATCAGAAAATAGATTCTATCAGAGAATATATACGGAGAATATGAACGGAAACCTGGCTTCACTGGAATCCCGATTGAGAAGGCTCAAGAATAGTAAAGCCACACCTATGTCTTTTATAATAACGGCCAATTATCCTCAGTTAGAAACTACTGAATACTTTGCTAGAATCAAGCCTTCTACCTACGAAGGAAAGTCTTCGTAGAACTGTCCAAAGATCCATGTTCGAAGTTGTGGCTTTGGGCAATTGCTGTAACTCCAGTGAGAAGGCAATAAACCTGGCCGCATCGCTCCGAGGTTCAGCCACGGATGTTCTCCAGTCCCTGCCACTAAAACAAAGATTGGACTATGAATGTTTAGTCCGTAAACTGACTTTGCGCTTCGGAGATGTCAATTTACAGCATTACCATGAAGTGAAACTGAAGAACAACCCCGCCAGAAGCGTGACGAGGCACTGCAGGAGTTGGTAGCAGATGTCGAAAGGCTAGTGAGGTTAGCCTTCCCTGAATTACCCCACCACGTTCAATATCTGATGGCACATAAATTTAGTGGATGCCATCGTAGATCCTAAGTGTCAACAGTCAGTACGTATGTCTTACGCCAAGACGTTGCAGGAGGCGTTGATTCATGCACTTAAATTAAGGAAGCCCGTGATGCGACACGGGTCTATCAGAAAATAGTGCGTCTCATGAAGACCGACGAATCTCAGAAAGACGGGTAAATCAAAGGAGTCATTTCTCGGTTACAGAAAACATTACAAGAAATGAAAACAAGTAAGATTTTTTCATAATCATCTCCAAGGACAAATGGCCAGCGCACCTAAAAGTTCAATGAAAAAACGATCTGCTGGAACTGTGGTAAACCAGGGTACATTAGGGCCAATTGCAGAGTACAGCGGACGCTTTCGGGAAGGGGCAATACCATTCCCAAAATATTCGAGAAACAAATTAAGCTGGCCTTACAGGGCCGAAGCTAGATAAGCGATGTGTCAATGTGTCAGGGAAATTTTCAGAGTCTCGAATCTCCAGGGAGACTCCAATGAGCTGGCCACAGAATGACTTGTCAACGGGGTGCCTTGTCGAATGGTAATTGATTCCGGCGCCAACATCACCTTGCTCCGTGTCGATTTAGCGCAGAGAATAGGATCAATCTCAAAACGAATTCCCGTGTCGAACGATCTTGTGTTGCAAACAGCCACTGGAGAACAAACTAAAGTCTATGATACACAATTTCTGAAGTTCCAGATAGGAAACAACTTGTTCAGGCACCCTGGTACATCAAATACAACTGCCACATCAGCTTGGACGTGCTTCGCAAATTTGGATTCAGCATCGACTTCCAATAAAATGTACTGAAGGTTTCGGGAGCTGAGATTCTCCTAGTGGGTTCGATGAGTTCGGCGCCTAATCAAGTCCTGAAGCTAATACTCAAATATGACTTTAAAATTCCTCCTAGGAGTGATTGCATTTTTGAAGGACGTCTAACTGCTTAACTCGGGGTACCGCAGCTTCTGAATTTTGAAGAAAATACCAGGAATATGGTCAAAAAAGACTCCTGTTAGCTTGTACTCTGTGTGTATCTGACTAAAGTAGCATCCCAATTAGAGTAATCAATCTTCTCGACTCCGAAAAAGCCCTCGTAAAAGGGACTGAAATCTGAGCCTGTTACAAATGTGGTCCATTGCACAACTGTCGAAAACTTGGATGAAAGCCCTTGTTCCCGTTTGATTTCAGGCCATCTGCAGGAGCTATTAGAAGGAACGCGAGGGGAGCTGAACTGGATACAACGAAAGAACCTTACACGTATTCTTTTCCAATATGAAGACTTATTCGCTATGAGCCCCAATGATGTTGGGCGGACGAACGTGACAGCATAAGATTGATACATGAGGCTCTTCTTCTGTCAAACAGCTCCCAAGAAGATCGCCCATGACAAGAAGAAACAAGGTTTACAAATTAATTGAAGAAATGGCCGTACAAGATGTAGTCAAGCCCTCATTTAGTCCTTGAGCATCTCCCGTCGTGCATGAAAATAAAAAGGATGGCTTTTCACGTTTCTGTGTGGATTACCGACGTCTAAATGATCTGAACAAAATATATTCCTACCCTGTGCCCCGAATTGATGCTACGCTCGACACCCTATACGGATCGCAGTGGTTCTCCGCTTTGTATCTCAAAAGCGGCTACTGCAAGTCAGAATTCCCTCAGATGACAAAGAAAAACAGCTTTTACTGCAGGAAACGGGCTTTGGCAGTTCAAGGTGATGTCATTTGGATTCTGAAATGTCTCTGCCACCTTTGAGCGTCTGATCGAGATGGTGATTCTAGGAATTCCTTTGGAGACGTGCCTAGTATATCTTTATGACATTATTGTGGTAAGAAAAAACTTTGAAGAGCATTTAATCAATATTGAAATAGTTCTACAGAACATTCTAGGCGCAAGATTGAAGTTGAATCCGAGCAAATGCCAATTAATTTAAGAGAAAGTTCATTACTCACTCCTTAGAGAAAACAGCGACCCACTGATTAGCTTATCTCAGCCCTTATCCTGGAAGGGAGTCTGCTGGTATTTCCTAGCAGAATTGAATATTGTTCTTTAGGGTCCAGATAGGGCTTCATCAGGATGACATGTACAACATCCTTTATTTTATTATTCAATATTAGAACTTTGAGTAGGACAATTCCAGAGTAGCATGGTCTACTGGGCCGTAAGAAAATCGAGGTATTAACAAAAACAAAATTAAATAAATAAAAAATCCTTTTAAAAATTTAATTTTTTATCCTAATTTCTCTATTTCGACTTAGAGCGCTATGTCCCCCTAGGGACACTTGCACTTTAAAGATAAACAAAATTTTGAAAGAAAATAAATAAAGATATTTTAAATATGTACAGAATTAGTATGCAAGTTAGTTTGATGAAAAGATAATATATATATATATATATCAACAGAATTGATATATGCACAAAGGGTTGGTATGCAAATTTAGGTAAATGAAATCAAATTGTAGAGTATTGTATGTATTTTTTCGAGAAAACCAATTTACAGATTAAAAGCGTTTTAAGGAATATTTTAGAATGAAAATATGTTAGATATTAGAGAATTATTCAATTAAAACAAAACTAAAAAGTTAACTTGTAAATAAAAGCGTTCCAATGGAATTTAGTAGTTTTTTTTTATAAAATCTCATTTTCAATCATATAGGATATTAATCTATTTAAGATTAAGCTTTAAATTGTATTTGATACATCATTTCCCTCGTATATTTGTGAATATTGTTTCCTTTGGATAATTCTCTCTATTTGTGATTTGTAAATCGGGCATACATCTGGATTTGATTTATGGTTTGTAGAAATATTTTTAAAATCAGGGTGCTTAGAGCAATTTTGACAATTTGGTACTTCAGTGAAGTTGTGGCTACTCTGTACACCGCATATTTTACATATTTTAATGTTTTGGCAGTCTTTTGTTTTGTGGTTCGGATAAAATTAAAAACAATTTTGGCATTGTCTTACAAATATTCTGTCTTGTATAGAACATCGCTCAAAATAGGTGTATATCTCATTACCCATTTTTCTTAGAATTTGGTAAACTTTAGGAGTTACTTTTGATACTATATTGTGATATGGAGAGTTAGATCTCATTGTAAATAGAACCTTTATTTCATTTTCCAAATTTTCTAGATCAGAATTCATTCTGCATATGGTTTGAACGAAGTTTGCCGTATCTGTAATTTTGGATACGTTTTTGACTACTATAGTTGTATCTCTTATGTCGGAATGTAAATTTTACTAATCAATTTCAAATTTTCTGATTTTTTAATTCATCCAGTAGTATTTTATTATCAGTTCGGTTTGGAACCTTTATAATTACAGACTTTTTAGCGTTTATAATTCTATTTGTTTTCTTTATGTTTTTACCATTTTCTCTGACATTTTTAATATTATTAGATTTTTTTTAAGTGAATCAGAATTAGGTACACCATCATTTGAAGCCACAATTAAAGTAGATTCATCTTTGAATGACTGCTGTTTTTTTATTAGTTCTTCCTGTCGCACAACTTGAGTATAAGAAGGTGTCTGTCTCGGATTTTCTTTAAAAACTTTAGTTTATTATCTATAGCCTTTTCTATTGTTTCGATCCTAATGAAAGTGTCAAGAAAAATACGTTTTACGTCTACAATAGGTCATCTGATATTACTCCAATCTTCACCGCTATAGGCGCTGCTTGCGAGCGAAAGGGCAAATTTGCAAATAACTCAAAGAATATTTGTGATAGAGACCTGAAATTTTCACTATAGGTTTTTCCAGATTCTACTCTATATACTGTTAAATATATATATATCTATAGAAGCAATGGGCGCTTCTCCCGTCAAAATAAAAGTCAGAATCTGACGCCATCTATTGACCGTCACCGCAACTAGCGGCCTCGGGTCGGTGACAAAGCCACAACAGACTGACTGACTAGACTGACCAGGGCCATTAGCCCAAAACCATGGTCTCTAGGTGGACGCTTATTAGTTTGCCAAAGTTGGTGTTGTGGATTTCTCACCGACCCGAGGCCGAGAGTTGCGGCGACGGTCAATAGATGGCGTCAGATTCTGACGTTTATTTTGACGGGAGAATCGCCCATTGCTTCTATGGATTGATTTCCTCCCGGCAAGTTTTCCATCTATATATATCTGTAGTGATTCTTTTGTCCGGCTCACCAGTTTATGTGGTGGTTAAGCAATTACACTCACATAAATAATTTCTTGCAAAATCAAGCCTTTTATTAGAATCACTATGGCTACACTGCTATGGCTATTTTGTTCAGGCAACCAACAAAGAAATGAAAGGCAAAATAACAAATACTAATAATTCAATCAAATAGGAAAATATATTTAAATTAGACAATAAAATTTTGCATATTTGCAACAAACAAATATGATTTTTTTTAAACAATTAAAATTTACATAACACAGAAATACCGAAGAATAATTTACATGTTCCCTACATCACTCCCCTTCCAGTGACGGAAGTCACGTCCAATAGACTCATTGTACCTGGAAGGAGGTTTTATCCGTCTTCCGCTGCGGGTCTCTTTTGGCAAATCGACCCGCACCTTAGGCTTAGCAGGTTGCGGTGTACTGGAAGGCCCGATGGGATCTTCTCTGCTGGCAGGTTTGATGGGATCTTCTCTGCTGGCAGGTTGATCTAGTGTTCCCAAGATGTAAACGGGCTTTAACCGATCAATCGATATCTTCACTTCCCTGTTCTTAATTCTTAGTGTAAAAAAATCATTTTGTCTCCTCTCTAATTGTAAATACGCTGCTGTATCACCTCATAAGCATAAATAAATAAGTGTAAAAAATTTATCAGATTTTTCAAGAACTGGATAAGGTCCTTCGTAATATGGTTCTAAAAGCTTTCTAATTCTATTTATTCTCAATAAAACTTGATCAGATTTAAATAAATCTTTATGGATAAAAATATCATTGGTTATATTGTGATTCGATGTTATTGGTCTAACCATTTGCATATACTCTATGAGGTTCGATATAAATAAACTGGAATCAACTCGACTTACAGGTTTCTCAAAAAATTATCCAGGTAATTTAATGGTTTTTCCATAAACCATCTGTGAAATTGAAAAACCCGTATCCTCTCGAATAGCAGCGCGTAACGCTAGAAGTATTGTCGGCAGAGAATCGGTCCATTTCACTGAATTATGAGCTTTAATAGCATTTTAAGTGTCCGATTAAAACGTTCAATTTTACCATTACTCTGAGGATGGTAAGGAGTAGTATGTAGCAGTTTTGTACCGCATATAGCTGCAAGATCTTTGAATACTTGAGATGTAAATTGTCTTCCCTGATCTGAAACTATAGTGTAGGGAGTTCCGAATCTTGACACCCAGTTATTATAAAAGGCAAGGGCTACACTCTCAGATGTTATGTTCTCCAAGGGTATCACTTCCATCCAGGACGTATATCTGTCAATGCAAGTGAGACAATAATATTTTCCATTTGATGGAGGTAGTGGCCCAATTAAATCAATATGAATCACACTGAATCTTTCGTCGGGCTCTCGAAATGTACCAATTTGGGATTTTGTGTGCCTTGTTACCTTTGTTTTTTGACAATTAATGCAGGCCTGTGACCATTTTCGAACGTCTTTTTTTATTTCTTTCCAGATAGATTTTGATTTAAGTTGATTAATTGTAGCCTTTATACCCGAATGATTTAGATCGTGAAATTGATTAAAGATTTGGGGATTCGAAATTTTTCGGGAATAAACGGTCTTATATTTTCTGTTGACACATCACACCAAAGCATTTTGCCAGATTGTAATGGATATTGTTTAAATTTTAGCGATGTATTTTCTTTGCGTAGATTAAGTAATTCATCACTATTATTTTGTTCCTCTGCAATTTTATCATAATCAATACTTGTAACTGCTTCTATTCTAGACAACGTATCAGCAACAATGTTTTCTTTACCACTAATATGCCGGATGTCTGTGGAAAATTGGGAAATATATTGAAGCTGTCTCTGTTGTCTTGGCGAAGCTTTTTCATTATTTTGTTTGAAAGCATATACTAATGGCTTATGATCAGTGAATATATATAATTCTCTTCCTTCCAACATATATTTAAATTTTTTAATACTCAAATAAATTCCAAGTAATTCTCTATCCTAAGTACTGTATACCTTTTGAGCATTATTTAACTTCTTCGAAAAGAATGCTATTGGTTTCCAACAACTATTTTCAAATTGCTGCAACACTGAACCAATGGCATTATTAGATGCGTCTGTACAGAGCGATAATGGAAGTGCAGGGTTGGGGTAGGACAATAATGCAGCACTTGCTAAGTCTTGTTTACTTCTTTCAAATTGCAACTTGGCTTCTTCTGACCAATCGATTTTTCTTTTATCATTCTTTTTTGATTCTTTCAGATAATCATGAAGAAGAGCCTGCGTAGAAGCTGCGTTCTCAAGATATCTACGATAAAAATTTACCATACCTAGGAAGGTACGCAATTCCCGTTTCGTCGTTGGCAGTTTATAATCTAGAATTGTTTGAACCTTTGATGGAAGCGGTTGAGACCCTCCATTTGTTATCCAGTGCCCTAGAAATTCCAATTGGTCAACTCCTAATATAGATTTAGCGATGTTTATGCGCAATCCATAGTTTTGTAGTCTCTCGAGAACCAATTTTAAATGGGTTTCATGTTCTTCATAAGTTTCTGAAGCCACTAATATATCGTCCAAATAGGGAAATGTAAAATCCAAGCCACGAAGTACTTCATGAATAAAACGCTGAAACGTAGCTGGTGCATTCCTAAGTCCAAAGCTCATGACGTTTTTTTGTCACTTACGAATAAACGGCTATTGCGACGTATGTTCTGTCCAGCAGCAGAGTGCGTCGCAGCACTTACTGCTGGTTGGAGTTTTCCGAATTGACCCCATTCACATGGCTTTATACATTTTCCAGGTAGGCATTTTTTTCCATACCTATAATGGAAATAGCAAAATTTTCCTCTTGGATTATATTCGCCCTTAGATCGGGAACGGGAGCGCGCATTGTAGCGATAATCACGTAAACTTCGGTCACGAGATATACCTTGATGCTCAATTTTGATACTTTCTATTTTCTGTTCCAGAGATTCTATTTTTTTAAATAACATTTTTGTTTCATTCTCCGGCTTAGCTGCCTCGTAGATCTCCGTCTTGGGGTTTAATTCGGCTATTCTATCAGCCATTACTGTCAATTTGTCGAGCTCTTCCTAGCTAATTATTAAAATTTGCTGAATTGCCTGTGGTAGTTTTTCGAGCCATAGCGTCTTTATAAATTTATCGGATGAGTCCTCTGTTGCCAATGATCTCAATTTCTGCAACAGCTGGCTAGGCTTTAGATCACCTAGTTCGATTCCCGATAACAGTTTTCGAATTCTTTTTGATTCACCATCTTTGAATATTCTAAGAAGTCTCTCTTTTGCCTCTGAATATTTATTTATTTCTTTAGAGGTAATAATTATATCCTAGAGGTTTTCGACATATTTTGGGTCCAATTGAGCGATTAAATAATTGAACCTCGTATTTTCGGAATTTATATTGTTTATCAAGAACTGAGCCTCTATTTGATGGAACCATATATCAGGTCTTTCAATCCAGAAAGGTGGAAGTTTAATATTTACCTTATAGGTCTCAACTATTTCAGTTTCATCACTTTTCATTTTATCAGTTCGTCGTGCTTGTTCTTCTGTTCGGCTCACCAGTTTATGTAGTGATTCTTTTGTCCGGCTCACCAGTTTATGTGGTGGTTAAGCAATTACACTCACATAAATAATTTTTTGCAAAATCAAGCCTTTTATTAGAATCATTATGGCTACACCGCTATGGCTATTTTGTTCAGGCAACCAACAAAGAAATGAGAGGCAGAATAACAAATACTAATAATTCAATCAAATAGGAATATATATATAAATTAGACAATAAAATTTGCATATTTGCAACAAACAAATATGATTTTTTTTAAAACAATTAAAATTTACATAACACAGAAATACCAAAGAATAATTTACATGTCCCCTACATATCTATATTATAAAACTATTTTAGAGGCGTAATATTCTTTTTAAAATAAAACAATTTCTACTGTCCTTACTGCGATGGAAGGACAGTAGAAATTGTTTTATTTTAAAAATAATATTACGCCTCTAAAATAGTTTTATAATTTGATAACAGATGGCGCGCTAGTGTATCGTAACATATCTATATACTGACTAAAAATATATATATAAGGGTAAGGGTCCTCTAGATAGACCATCCGCATCCAGATGTTTTTTTACGGATTTGTGTATTATTTCGAAATCATATTCCTGAATCTTCAGTGCCCATCGTGCTAATCGACCGGTCGGATCTTTCAGATTCTTAAACCAGCATAGTGCGTGATGATCAGTTACGATATTGAAGTGCCTTCCATATAGGTAGGGTCGTAACTTGGACATTGACCACACAACAGCTATACATTCTTTATCAGTAGTCGAATATTTTGTTCAGGTTTGCTCAATGTTCGAATCAAATATGAGATCACCTTTTATTTATCGCCGAACTTTTGGACTAATGTTGCACCCAGGCCTATGATAGACGCGTCAGTATGAATTTAAGTAGTTGCATTCGGATCAAAGTGCCCTAAGATTGGGGGATTTATCAATGCTACTTTAAGGGTTTGAAATGCTTTTTCTTGATTTTTTTTCCAGGGAAAAGGTACATTCTTTTTTATAAGACTGGTTATGGGGTCAGCAATTTTCGAAAAACCTTGATAAATTTTCTATAATATGAGCACATTCCTAAAAATGAATGAACCTCTTTTATCTTCTTGGGTCGAGGAAAATCTCTAATAGCCTTGATATTATGCTCCGCCGTTTTTATACCATGTTGGCTGGTTATATGGCTAAGAATATCCAGTTCTTCGAAAGCAAATTGGCATTTTTTGTTGTTCAATTTTAAATTAACCTCGCGAAAACATCTTAAAACAGCTTCTATTCTTTTGAGATTGTTGAAAAATCCGAGCTATATATGATTACGTCATCCAGATAACAGAGGCAAATTTTCCATCTAAGATTACCAAGCATATTTTCCATGTTCCTCTCAAACGTAGAAGAGGCATTGCGTAGTCCTAAGAAAATTACGTTGAACTCATATAGGCCATGTGCTGTAGAGAAGGCTGTTTTTTCCTTATCTTTCTACTCAACCTCTACTTGCCAATATCCTGATATAAGGTCTATTTATGAAAGGTATTTGGATCCTTGAAGTGTATCCAATACTTAATCAATTCTGGGAATTGGGTGAACATCCTTTACTGTTACATCATTCAATTTTCTGTAGTCAACACAGAATCTGTACTTACCATCTCTCTTCTTGACCAATATTACGGGGAAGGATCATGGACTCGAGGATGGTCTAATTATGCCGTCTTTGAACAATTCAACAATTTAATCTTTTATGATTTCTCGTTCTTTAGCGCTCTCCCTATACGGCTTGGGTTTGATCGGTTTCGCACCTTCTGTATCAATCCGATGTTTCGCTAAGTTGGATCTTCCTAATCCCGACGAAAACAAATCCGCGTACTTTTCCAAAACTTATTTCAATTGCTCCTTTTCCTTATATGATAAATTTTCGTTTACTGAAATTGAGGTTCTTCTGTATACTTTTGTTCACTTTCTTCCATAAGATTCACTTGGCTGGCTGGCTTCCAAAACACAATGTTTGTTTTTTTAATATTTTAATGGTCGAGGATAAGGCTTTGTTATCCATATATTTATGTTTCCTCAATCGCAACATTTATTAAGCTTCTTGCTAGTCGAATTCCATTTGATTGAAGAATTTTATGGTTCTCGATGATGTATTCGCCATCCTTCTTCTAAAAATGACTTGATCAATTTAATAGAAAGTTCTGGTATAATGGCATCCTTTGCACTTTTTATTTTCTTCTGTAAATATTTTATTACGCCACGATTTCCTGTCAAATCATATTTGATTATTTTACGCTGACAATCAATTTTTGCGTTCATTTTCTTAAGAAAATCTCGTCCAAGTTTAAATATTCGCAAAGGTGTTCTCATTATCACAAATTGATGTGTAATTGTTTTGTCATCAAATTTTATATTTAAAACAATATTTCCTACGAGATCTAATTCTTTGCCATCGGGTCCGGTGCACATTTTATCAGGATCTATTATTTCAATATTTTTTTTAAGAGCTGTACTAAGGTTGACCACTGAAAGATCGGCGCCTGTATCAATCAAAGCTTCGCAGATACCGATTCTATCCACGTTAATTATCATTTTATATTTAGGGTCTAACTTTTTAATTCCATTTATGGTCGACTCGCTTCGATTGACGGATTCAGGCGCGATGCTTAGTTTAAATCTTTCAACGCGGCATATCTATTCCGTGTAAGAATACTCGAGTGTGTGCTATTAGTTACGTCAGCGTAGAGAAGAGGTCTCGACTTCTCAGTTCCCTTATCCATTCGAATTTCTTCTTCCACCTTGTCTTGTGCAACTATGGGGTCCTCTTTCACAATTCTTACAAAACTGACTCTGCAATACCGCGCTACATGTCCTGGCTTATTACACTTGAAACATATTGGTCTCCCGTCTTCTGTCCAATTTTTGTTTGAGTCTGGACTCTTATTGTATGTTTTCCTTGGGTAGACCGGTTTTGACTCAGGATTGGGAGAGTAAGGTCGTCTAGGGTCAGAGACCTGGGGCAGAGGCGTTTAGGCATCAGGCTATTACCTCGGAGCGGGGGCCTGGGGCTTGGAGGTGTTTTGGTATGGTCTTCTGATTGGAGCGTTCTTCCATTGCTCTTGTTGAAGGGGACGAGGAGATCGTGGTCCATTATATAGAGCTTTTGATTTTTTGCACGTTCTTGATACTTCTTTTCAAAATATCCATTTTCTTGCACACAACAAGAAGTACATTGGTCGTCTTAAGAAGGTTTAGGTAGAGCGTGAATTCGTATTCTTTTTTCAGTCCTTCAATGACATGTTCGATTTCCGTTTCTTCTTCCATTGGGGGGTCAACTTTATTGCACAACACTAGAATGTCTTCCGCGTACCTGATTGCTGGTTCTTTCCAGTGTTGCATTCTATTAAGCTTCATTCTTAATTCTTCTTTATTCGCGTCCTAAGAAAATTCCTGAATGAGGCGGATTTCAATATTTTCCCAACCTGTGAAACTAGCTTTGTGCAAATTCAACCAGGTTTTAGCGCTTCCCGTCATGTTCATGGCGGCATAATGGGAAATTTGGTAGTCTGCCCAATGGTAGAAGAAACCAATCTCTTCGAGGGATTCTATCCATAGGCGAGGGTCTTCTGTCCCGTCATACTTCGGAATTTCAATATTGGGGTACAAAGCAACTAGTTCGAAACCAGCATCTCTACCAATTGTTACACCAAGTTGCAGCTTTGCAGGGTCGACGACCTTGGTTTCTTCCTTCTTTGTGTTATACACGTTTCCCGAGCCGGTTTCCATATTGTGTTAATTTATTCGTCGTCTTCCTCGTAGGTCGTGATCCGCAGTCTTCCTTCCCGTCCTCCCTCGCTCCAATAAGCAATCAAGATATATATATATATAATAAAATATTACAAAAGGAATGAAACTATAAAAAGGAATGATAATCTGAATAATCTGTTTTAAATAAATATTAAATATCATAGAATATTTTGAATAAATGTAGGGCGCATTAGAATCGATGCAACAATATTAGTATGTTCAAACTGTAATATTTCATTGGTCTTGTAGAACGAGAGTGATACACGCGTTTTCGCGTGTTTTAGTGAGAAACCCAAACATCCTCGATAAAGAGAGGCGAGTTGCCCTTCGAAATATCGGAATATTAAAAAATATATATAAATCCAATATATGAATATTTCCTGAATATATATATATATTATAAATAATAAAAGTTTTTTTTTCTGCTGATTTTTTATCATTTTGAGGATTATGGCAATGCAGTCGTGATTAAAATCTTGAAAGAATAATAATAAATATGGTTTTGATCTGAGGTTGCTTTAATTGAGCTAAGGAATATATATATATATATATATATAAAAGACATCATTTGGTAAAAGTACTGCCTGGCTTAAGGCGTAGGAATAAAAAATGTAAAGCTTATTTACATAATGTACAAAAGTTTTGAGCCGGACAACAGGGAACAACAACAATGAGTTTTTATAGGGGAAGTGTGACCTCTGGCGATCGATTTAACGAAGTGTTGTTTAATATATATATATATATATATTATATAATCTAAAAACTCAAATATTTCTATATTTAAAATATATATATATTTTATTTTATTCATTGATAGTTCTACTCTTTTGGTTATCATCGTTTTTAGAATAGCTTTCAGTTTTGTTGTAAATATACGTAGTTAACATATCTATCCTTTTGAATAACTAATATAAGATTAACTTTATAAATTCTATATATTGTGAAAATAACTAATGTTTAATATTTCCTCAAGTAATTGAAAATGAAAGTTGCTTGATGATAAATAATTATATTTATTTTATCACGACTGCACCTACAACCCTTTATCTTATCTTATCAACCCTTTATCTAACAATAAACAAATAATTCATAACATATATATATATATTAGTCAGTATATAGATATATATATTTAACAGTGTATAGAGTAGAATCTTGAAAACCTATATATATATATATATATATGAAATGTAAATAATAAAGTTTATCAAATAAAAATTTAAATCTTAAATATAATTTAAATTAAGTTGATATTATAGAGTAAGTTAACGTGGATTTATATATTGATAGAACTATATTTAAAACTTTTAATAATAGTAATATTTTATATATATATATATAAAAAGGAAATTCTATTAGATTAGCAAGCTAAATCTAAATTAATTATATAAGATAAAAGTTAATAATTTTTTTTGTATTTAAGTTAGATGATTAGAAAGTTGTTTATATGTATTATATTTATATCTTATTTAGGAGAGAAAAATGTAATAAAAGCAATTATAGTGAAGCGATGCAGCAGAGAAATAGAAGAGAAGACGTGGGGAAGCCAAGAGAGAAGGTATGCCGGGGCTCCCCCAGGGAAGTGTGGATTGACAAATTGCAGGAGGGGGTGGCAGACGGGCAGTCCAGCTGGTGCCGCGGTGGGAGGAAGTCGGCCGGCCTGCCGGGAGATTGGTGTGTGCCGACCAGACATGGCAGTCTGGGGGAAGAAGTCTGTCTGGTGACAACGGGACCTGCAGCAAGGAGAACGGCGGTGGGGACAACAGACGCAGCAGGTGGGCACCGAACGTGTGGCCGTATGGACTGACCGGGAAGACGGTAGTGGAGAAGGATCCCTCTAGTGGCGGGCATTGAAGGCAAGTCAATCTTCTACTGTATAGTTACTTATCTACTCTTTAAGCTCCTATAATAAATATACCGCACTAAGCTGTATCCTAAAGAATCCACATTGTTCTCTTAGAAACCTTGAACGCAGACATCGACGGCTGAGAAGCGTCGTAACATTTGGTGTCAGAAGTGGGGTACAGCTTAGTTAATTTTAATTGAAGATTTTATTTTGCGCTAATTTAAAAAGAAAAATGGAAAAACTAACCGACCTCGAAATTGAAAAATTCACAAAATTGCTCAGACTAATAAGCCAGAAAGTAGATGAGCTCGGAGAAAACTTGGATACTCGATTGAGCCGACTGGAGCATATTCGGAATGTCAAACGTTCTGCCACACCCATGTCTTGCGAAGTTAAGTTCAATGTACTACCGCCAGAAAATCCTGATGGCTTTTCAAAACCAATCACAGCAACCAATAGCCCACGTATTCAATGTCTGAGGGGACAAAAGACGATCCCAGGTGATGAAGATCCCGACAAGACCATCACAACAAAGATCATCACGTCAGGAGACGTTGTAAGTGAACTGCCAGAATCTACGCTAGAAGATTCTCCCGTGATCCATAAGTCCGAAGAGTGTCGACAGCAGGAAATGATCCAGACTGGTTGTGTAGCGGAGGAGGGTGAGCTGATCGCCTCCGACAACGGCTGTGGCACGAGTGTTTTGTATAAAATCAAGCGGACAGAAGGAGAATGCCCTCAAGGTGATATACAGAGCGAAAATTCAACCCCTGGGATTCTTTCTGAAATACTCCATGAGAACAGCAACGATCTTGGCGAGCTGCAGTGCGACAGCGTGGCTGACTTCAGCGACAGTGTCAGACTGTCAGGGACTACAGCGGCGATCCAACTGGCCGGGACGGAGCTGGATGCTCCGTGGAAGTGCGACAAGGCTAGATGGTCGAAGCACCCTGAAGTTGGAGCCGGCAACCCGACTGAACGGGATAGAGCATTGGACGCTCTGTGGAAGTCCGACGACAATGTCTGTGACGCGGAAGTCGCGCGCAATGTGTCAGCGCCGTCGTCTGCAATGCAAGCTGAAGAGATGTGCCAAGAATGTGTACCATTCATCTTCGTTCCTTCGCCCGACAAGGTGCAGATCAAGCAGCCACCGCCTAGGAAAAGTTCTACCGACCTTGAGACTGCCACGGGATCCGACACCTCCAGAAGGTTTAAGAAATCCACAGCCCTGTGCGTGGTCGGCACTAAGGAGCCCAGGTTTGAAGGGTTAGGAAAAAGGGAGCCTCTAGGGCAAGAGAATGTGAAACCTAAAGAAGAAAAGGGAGGCCACGATATGGACAGCGTGGATCAGGTGGACGAATTCACTGTAAAGATCGGAGATCTACAGCCCCGTCGTGGAAGGAAGCGGCGAAAGCGCAATACAAACGATCACAACCCTTTGTACATTGCGGCTACAGAGTGTTCACAAGGAGAATTCAAAATATCAGATGGAAGCATCGTAGGCAGTGAAATATGGCCGCCATCTTGTGGAGAACCACCGCCCTGTGCTAGACAGCGAGACCAATCAATGGCGTTGGCACTGGTTGAGAGTGGAAAGAAAGCCCGAGTTGAGATGTGGTTCTGCAAACAAGGGTTGGTGTTAACCCTGCCGTTACGCTTCCGGGAGGCTGACGACCCTCATGTGGCCAGAGACGTCAGGGAGATCAAAGGGCCGCCGATCAGCGCCTCTGGTGAAATCAGCCTTTTCGAGACGAAAAGGATTGAGAAGGGGGCAGTGAAGCGATGCAGCAGAGAAATAGAAGAGAAGACGTGGGGAAGCCAAGAGAGAAGGTATGCCGGGGCTCCTCCAGGGAAGTGTGGATTGACAAATTGCAGGAGGGGGTGGCAGACGGGCAGTCCAGCTGGTGCCGCGGTGGAAGGAAGTCAGCCGGCCTGCCGGGAGATTGGTGTGTGCCGACCAGACATGGGAGACTGGGGGAAGAAGTCTGTCTGGAGACAACGGGACCTGCAGCAAGGAGAACGGCGGTGGTGACAACAGACGCAGCAGGTGGGCACCGAACGTGTGGCCGTATGGACTGACCGGGAAGACGGTAGCGGAGAAGGATCCCTCTAGTAGCGGGCATTGAAGGCAAGTCAATCTAATACTGTATAGTTACTTATCTACTCTTTAAGCTCCTATAATAAATATACCGCACTAAGCTGTATCCTAAAGAATCCACATTGTTCTCTTAGAAACCTTGAACGCAGACATCGACGGCTGAGAAGCGTCGTAACAATATGTTAGAATAATATGTTTTTATTTTTAATAGAAAAAAAAATTGTAAAATAAAAATAAAATTTAACAAGAAAAGGCTTTTACCCGTCATGTAGACATACTCTAAAAATAAATAGGAATAAAGAAGAGATTTATAATGATTATATATTTATTTTTTAGTAAAAGAGAGGAAAGAGATATAGGAAAGAACCATACACGTTTATTTCAAACAGGTAGAGAATTGAAAGGGTGTTAGTATTTTTTAGTTAATTAATATTTTTTGTATTTTTTTATATATATATATATTTTTTCTATATAATTTTAGATTTTTTTATTTTATTTTTTTTTAAGAGTAAGAATAATATGATATAATGTTTTTGCCTAGTTAAGGATAGATAAACAAATTTTAAATCTTTGCCTATTAGAAATTATTTATTGGAACCCTAATGGTAGACCAGGACATTACACAAAAAGGAGATTGGAAAATCTATTGGAAAGAGAAATCTGGGGTATCAGGGCTCTTCAGATGAAAATACCACAACCCATTTCACCCTTACTTCATTATGGATTGATTTCTCTTCGACCATTAAACTGTATAATTAAATTAATATAAGATAATATAGAAATAGGTTGTTTACTTACTTATTCAAAGTGGCGTCTGTTGCTCCCTAGAGACAGTGCACATATGTGGACAAGTAACATCTGTCTGTTTGGGGGGGGGGGGGGGTCCGCACACTTTGTTCTAAAAGTAACCTTCCCTCTTCTAGGAAATCTTATTTTTAAAGCAAGAAAAGCTGTCAGAAAAGAATCGATAGAAATTTTAAAGATTGTGAAAATATGTATTAAAATGTTCTTTCCATTGATATAAGTTACATTTTTTATTAAAATTATAAATTAATTGAATAATAAAACATTTATTATGGTTCAAATTCATTTATATTTGTTTTCCAGTTCCCTCCCACAGTAACTGGAGATCAAATTGAATGAATTTAATGCTTTATAATCGTTATCATATAATTAATTTATTTAAAGTCATAGGAAATATATTCAGTTATTCTATCATTTGTTTTAGTATAAGAGTAGAATATAAGTTGTTGGTTAGATTAATTGGAGAAGTTTGAAGTTTCAAATTTATAATTATATTTATTATTGCTTAGGTATTTGTGTATTGACAGCCTATTGTAAATCTTTACTGTTCTGTATTTAAAAACATTGTTTAAATACTCTTTATTAAAATTTTTAATGTCTTTAATAAATTTAAAATACAATATAACGCGGCTGATGATTGTAAAACGAAAATTGCAATTATACCGCGAATGTTTCTTCCAAACAAAAATCGAAATTTATCCCAAAGAGAAATAACGACCATTTCTAACTTTAAGGATGAAGTATGAAAGGGTGAAAATATGAAGAGTAATGGCGAAATGTTGTTAATTCTATAAAATCTTAAAAAATGACCAAAATATATGCCTTTGCAGCAATTTGATGATATGTTGGAATTGACATTACAGAATTTAGTAATTTTAAAATTATAACAATTTATTTTATCATATGTTCCAACTGATTTGTTTGCAAGGTTTATATTTTGGTCTAAAAAGTTAACTTTTTTGTTATTAGTTATCTTTTCATTATTTTTAAGTTTCAAATATTTAGGGTATATTTTGTAAATTACATTATTGAATTGTGGGTTATTCAAGATAATAATGTCATCTACATATCGGAATATATGCCAATTTACATCATTTTGTAGAAAGAATTCTCTTTCATACCAAAAAAGTAATAAGTTGGCTAGTAGAGGACTGGATGAAGTTCCCATTGGAACACCTTTAGATTAAATATATATTTTGTTTTTAAAATTAATATAATTGAAGTTTAAGAAGGTTTCAAGTAATGTTTTTGCTGTATTTTTATCTAATTTAAATGTTTTGTATTTGTTGTGAATAATTTGAATATGGAATGTTTTATCATTAATGAATTCATTTATTAAGCTGTGTATTTTATTATTAAGGTCTTCTAAACGTATGTTAGAGTAAAGATCTTCAAAATCAAATGTATGAACTGTATTGATCATTTGTAGGTTATTCGTTAGGAAGTTAATGATTTTTTTATTAGAATCTATGAATTTATAATCATGTTTGTTAGTTATTTTATTTATTATGAATTGAAGTGTTGAAGCTAGTCTTAAATCTATGTTTTTTATGACTGAGTTTATTCCTGATGTGATTGTTCTAAATGAGATTTAGTTTTATGTAATTTAGGTATAATATAAAATTTCGGTATGTTTGTGTTTTTGTTGTAATTAATATTTTTAGTGAGTTTTCTACATATTCAATATCTTTTTTTATTTTAATTTCAGTTGTTCTTATAAAAGTGTATTTACTATTGTTATTAATTTCATTTTTTAGAAGGTCATGATATAAGGTTTTACATATAATAGATAAATTATTTGAACATTTATCTATTGGACATATGATAAAATCTTTTTGTAAGTTTTCAAAAGTGTCTTTTAAGGAATTAATTTCCGATTCATTAGGTTTTGTGTATTTTAGTGAGTTGTTATAATAGTTTTTTATTTCTTTACTTAATTTATATTTCCATTCTAGGAAAGTAAATTCAGGAATTCTGTGTTTTATACTAGTTTTATTAATGAATATATCGATGTCTTTTAATATAGATTTAATTGTATTATTGAAATTGTGTTTGATCTGAGGTATATATTTATATCCTCTATTTAGAATGTTTTGGAGTTTTGGTCCCAAAAAAGAATAATCGCTAGTTAAAATATGTCCAGTAAATTTATATTTATCTAGAACATTGTGGCAATTACATTTAGATTTTTTAAAATTTGTTAGATTATTAATAAACGGGTTATAATTGCATAATATACTGCCTATATTCTTGTTATATTTCCAGGTAGTTTTAAAATTTAAACCTTTTATAGGAAATAAACTGTTAATAGATTGGTCATTAAATATATCATTAAATTTGAAATGATCAAATAATTTGTTATTGAATTTAATAATAATATTAATTTGTTTATTTTTTTGTTTAAAATTTTTCTGTATTTGAAGATGTCGTTTATGATATCTATTAATCTATTAGAAGGATTGTGAATTTCAATGTGTTCTACAAGTTTTATTAGTTTGCTATTATTTAATTTGAATAATGTTTTAATAAAATTTTCAATGAAATTTTTTGTGTACATTTTGTTTGTGTCTAATAAGTTATTAAAGTTAATGAAGCCTAATTTGTTGGTAGTTTTACCTCTGGTTTTGACTGAATTATTATTAGAGTTATGTTTTTTGTATTTATTACTAATTTCATAGATTGATATTTCAGATGGTTGTGGTGTGTATGTGTGGTTAAGTTCGTCGTTAAGTCCATAAGGGTATAAAGTGTTGTGTTGATAAATGTAATTGTTTTCTAATAATAATCGTTGTTTTTTGTCTTGACAAATGTCAAGTATTTCTATCATGTAATTGTTAAAGGTATGTATTTTATATATTGTGTTGTTTCATGTATGTGTTACCAATTTATTTTTTGGAGTGGTTTCTATGTAAATTTATTCTTATGTTTAAAGGATTGCAAGTTTGTCCTATATATGAAAGTTGACAAGTTAATTTATAAATAGTGTTTTCTATCTTACAACTAGGTGTTTGAAATGTGTCATGGTTCTTGAAAGTTGGGCAAGTTTGACATTTCTTATTTAGACAATTTTCAGCGAGTTTAGAGAACATAGAAGGGGTGCTAACCCAAAAATGTTTGTAGTTTTTTTTAAGTCTTTTAGTTTGTTATTCTTTGAAACGTTTTTTTTAATTATTATTAAAAAATATTTGTTATAGATGTTAGTTGAAATAATTAATAATTTGTTTAATAATATAAATATAGATTGTTGTATGTATGTCTGTAGTAATTGTAAGAATAACTAATAAATTATTTGTAAACAAACTTTCTTTTGTTTATTTTGAAAAAATGTGGTTATTGATTTTTATTGTTTCATGTTTAATTATTTCAATATATTTATTGATTTCGTTTAATTAATTATTTTTAATTACCAATTTTATTTTAAATTTTAATTTTTAAAAATCTTTTTCAAAGGGGGGAAATATTATATAATCTAAAAACTCAAATATTTCTATATTTTAAAATATATATTTTATTTTATTCATTGATGATTTTACTTTTGTTATCATCGTTTTTAGAAAGACTTTCAGTTTTGTTGTATAGTTTAGTTGTAAATATGCGTATTTAACATATTTATCCTTTTAAATCAATAATATAGAATTAACTTTATAAATTCTATATAATGTGAAACTAACTAATGTGTAATATTTCCTCAAGTAATTGAATATAAAAGCTACTTGACGGTAAATAATTATCTTTTTTTATCAGGACTGCACCTCAACCCTTTATCTTATCGATCCTTTGTCTTATCAAGCCTTTATCTAACAACAACAACAAAAAATATTCATAACATATATATATATATATCTAATTAAAAAGGCATATATTGGATCAAAATATAATTTATTTTACCAATATTTCAGCTGGCTGTACGCCAACCTTTATCAAGGTGTTATTACATTTTAAAGTGTGTCAACAACAAACTAGGCGCCATATAACGTCAACAGCATTGAGTTTTTAAAATATTTTGTTATATTCAATAATATTCAAATAAAATTTTAAAAAATTTAAATGTAAAATTGTGAAATTCGAAATAAAATATAAGTGAAATGGGAAAATATTTTTAAAAATGATAGCACACAAATAAAACATTGAAGACATTGAACTATCAATAAATATAATAATATAATACATATATATGTAATATGTGTGAAGTATTATTGTATTACACTATAGAATTTTATCGACTCACTGTAACGTTGAAGTTATCACTGTAACGTTTGGACGATTACCTTTTGAGATGGGTTGAATTGATTGTTATTTGTGGTGGGCGCAGTCGTATTTGCCGAGTTGGTAAGGTATTCATATAGGGGAAAAAAACGAGGACACAGAATTGAATTGAAATAGGCCAGTGATCTAGGGAGAAAGGGGTTGAAGCTATTTTGCGGATTTGACTATTAACTATGGCTGTTCACATTATTGAGGATTGGACTTATCTGATGGTAGAGAAGATGGGTGTTGGCTCCAAACTGGTCTCAACGGCGGCGAGCTCCTGACTGTTCTCAATGGTGCCACGTTCCTGACTAACTAAACTCAGTTCGCGATTTTAAACGAAAACCTCTCTGGGTTCTCATTGGTTGTTGGTTGACTCGTGTAAGCTTTCTATTGGTTCCTAGCTAATCCTCCTGGACTCTGATAGGATCTCTGCTAATTCTTTGTTCTTAGCTTGTTCTGACCTGATCCCGGAAAGATTTAGGTTCTTGAACCCAGTTTTATGAGTTCCTAGAAAATAAAACCTGCTTATGACTGCTTCCTCTTTGATGGCCTTTCTCTCTGAACCTTTCTCCCAGATTTCTAAGCCTTGTTTTTATTAAAATCTTTAGCTTATACATTGCATACATATTGTGGTGGGATTACATCCAGTTATGTACGAATTATGACATATATAAAATAAGCGTGTGATTGTATTTTGTTGTATAGTTATTATTTAATTTATTAATTAAACATTACTCACCAGATGAAATTATTTTATTACAATTATATATATTTAAAAGGTTACAATTATTTTATTTTACAATTTTCTTTATATTCGAATCCAATGTTTTTCGCTTCACGCGCTCTATGATGATGATGATATATTGTCTATATTTAAACACAGAATACTACATTCCCTCCTTCCTTTAGATGAAAGGAATCATGTTTTATATCTTGATGATGGCTTGACGACTCTTCCACTCCTGGTGATCACGGGTTCCTTGGGGGTCGGCAAGGGTGGAGAAACCTCTGGTGGCAACTGGTGAAGAGCCTCGGCTTCAAGTCTATCTGAAACAACTGGGTTAAATGTAGACCCTGTTCTACTTGAACTTGATCCGTTTAAAGAAGTGTCCTTGTCTTGGTTTGAGCTATTATCATCTTTATTTGTACATCAGAAGAGTTGAGGGGTTCAATTCTTGTTGAATCTGAACTAAGATTTTCCTGGCTTTCTTCCGGAATCAAGTCAGAAATGCCTTGATTGGTCTCTTGAGTAGGAACATGTTTTTCAAATGTTTAGCATTTCTATGAATTATTTTCCCATTTTTAGTGTTGACTAATTTAAAAGAATTTATTGAAGTGTTTTCAAGAATGACATGATGTTCTGATCTGAAATTTGAATAAAGTTTTCCATTATTTGGATTTGCCACATTAACTAAATTTCCAATTTCAAAATTATGAGGACTAGCTTTCCGAATTATATCATTTTTTTTTCATTTTTTCTTTGTAGACCATATTGAATTCTTTATTGTTGGATTCATCTTCTTCTGCATCATTAACAAATGAGCTCAATTTAGTTTTGATTTCTCTTGAAAATAATAGGAATGCTGAAGTCTTTCCTGTAGATCTGTTTGGAGTAGTTCGGTAAGACATTAAAATTCTGGATAAATCTTCTTTCCAATCTTTCCCTTCTTCAGAACTTGAATTGAATTGTTTCTTTAGAAATCTATGGAATCTTTCTATCTTCCTATTACTTTTTGGGTAATAGGGTGAGGTTTTGATGTGCCTGATTCCACATTCTTTTAAAAATCTTTCCATTGATGTACTTACAAACTGTAAGCCATTATCTGTTACAACTTCATGTGGATAACTATGTCTTGCAAAAATCTCCATCATTTTTTTGATAATTGTATTGCTGGAAATGTCTTCTATTATCATTGCTTCAGGATATGAAGAATAGTGTTCGATCACTGTTAAAACATAATGATGGCCAATTGGACCATCTATGTCAATTCCAAGTTTCATCCAAGGTTTTGATGGTAAGGGAACTATTTGCAATGGTTGATCATTTATCAATGGTTGATTCCTTACACAAATTGGACAGTTTTTCTATCAAATTTTCAATGTCAAAGTCCATGTTTATCCAAAAATATTTTTCTCTTAACAGTTGTTTGGTTCTTGTCATTCCTTGATGTGTTTCATGTGCAATTCTCAAGACTCTCTTTATTAGTTTTGAAGGTAGCAAAATTCTACTTCCTTTTAAGATAAGATTATCAAAAATTGAGAGTTCATCTTTAAACTTATAAAAACATTTGAATTTTTCATTCAATGGATATGGCCAAACTCCCTTTTGAACCATCTCTTTCAGTTTTTGAAACAAAGGATCTTGCTCTGTACAAACTTTTATCTCTTTCAAAGACAGTGCTTGAAGCTCTTCAGAAGTGATGGATAAGACTTTATAAACATAGTCCTCCAGCCATTTTTCATTGTTGTTTGTATTGAAAATATATCTGCAATATTTTGCTTTCCTTGAATGAATTCAATTTCAAAGTCATATGGTTGTAATCTCCAACTCAATCTTTGAATTCTTGGAGGCAAAACAGCTCCATTTTTAGGATTCAGCATATAGATTAGAGGTTTGTGATCTGTTTTTACCCCCAATTTTCTTCCCCAAATATAGGTGTTAAAATGTTCAATTGGCCATACACATCCCAATGTCTCTTTTTCTATTTGTGAATATCTTTTTTCAGTATCAGTTAAGGATCTGCTGGCATATGCAAGGGGTCTTTTAATGCCATTTTGTTGTGTTTGTATTAATACTGCGCAGGACCAATAGGGCTTTCATCTGTGATTAATTCAGTTGGTGAGTTCAAGTTGTAATATGCCAAGCATGGCTCTTTTCTTAGAGACTCTTTAAGATCCTGAAATGCTTTATTTGTTTTCAAATCCCAATTCCACCTAACATTTTTTCTAGTCAAATTATTTAGAGATTCGGCCAATTTAGAAAAATTAGGTATGAATTTTCTTGAAAACTCACAAGTTCCTAAGAATGACCTTAACATCTCAATATTTTTTTGGTATTGGAAAATTTAAGACTGCTTCTATTTTCTTATTATCAGGTTTAATACCTTCACTACTAACAATGTGACCTAAAATATCCAATTCTTCCATGGGAAATTTGAACTTATTCCTGTTGAGCCTAATGTCTACTTTATCAAATCTGTGTAAGACTTTTCTAAGCCTTTTTTCTAGTTCTTGTCTTTCTTTGGCGTAAACTACGACATCGTCCAAGTAACAAATTACACCTTTCAAATCAAGCAAAATTGAATCCATTCCTTTCTGATATGCCTCTGGAGCACTTGATAGACCAAAAGGAACTTCACAAAATCTGTAACAACCACGGTGTGTGTGTGCGTGATGAAAGTTGTAAGGGGTCTTGATTGAGGGTCTAAGTCAACCTGCCAAAACCCTTTTTTTGCATCCAGCTTTGCAAATACTTTACAACCTTTAAGGGCATGTAACATATTATCAATTGTAGGAATTGGATGTCTTTCTCTTAATATTGCTTTATTCACTTCCCGAAGGTCTATGCATAGCCTAATTTCCTCACTATCCCTTTTTGAAACAACTATTATGTTAGAAACCCATTCAGAACCTTGATGCACTTCTTCAATGATTCCATTTTCTAGCATCTTATCAAGCTCTTGATTTACTGCTTCTACCATTGCATAAGGTATACGACGGCATCTCTGGGCAATGGGCCTATAGTTGTATTTCAATGTCACTTTATGACTATAGCCTTTTATAGTTCCAAGTCTATGGAAAAGATGTTCATGTTCTTGAACAAGAGTTTCTATATTAGAAGACATTGATTCATTTACATGATTTACCCTTTTAATTATACCTAGTTCAAAACTAGCCTTGCCTCCCAACAAAGATTCAACTTTCTTATCAATCACATAAATTTCTTCTGAAATTGAATTTTCTTCGTTGTTCCAAGAAATCACAGCATTGAAATAACCATAACATCTCGTCGAGAATCAGTGTTTAACCTAAATATTGACTCGTCACTGAAGAGAACATTGGCCCACTGATCATGAGTCCAGGCGTGATGTTCCAAGCACCAATTCAAGCGGGCTCTCTTGTGAGCAGAGGTTGAAGGGATACAGACCATTGGTCGTCTTGCATAAAGAGCACCTTCGTCAAGCCTTCGTTAAACAGTTTGTCTTGAAATTCTCGTTCCAGTAGCACTTGAGAGTTCATTAGAGAGTTGAATAGCTGTCATCTCCCTATGGCGCTTGGCAGTTACGATCAGATAACGGTCTTCAGAGGTAGCTGTTTTTCTTTTTCTCAGAACCTTCTTTTCTTTTGATGGTTCCTGTCTCAATGAACTGTTTCCATATTCTACTGACCACAGATTTATTCACATTTAGCCATTTTGCTACTTCAACTTGTGATTGCCCTGCCTCCATTCTTCCAACAGCTCTCCATTTTAAATCATATGCTAAAATTTTTAGAAAACTCATAATTAACTAAGGATTAAATGAAATTATATTTGGACAATTCTTAGATGGGTAAAAGACGCGCCAAATAGCACACTTATAGAGACAAGCAAAAATTTGCATAGTTTCAATTTTACCGAATCGAATGGTTGCGAGAAATAAATTCTACGACTTAAAATACCTAATTAAATTATTTTTTAGCTTTTAGCGTTGTATATTTTGAAACATATTGTTTCACCAGGTTGCGGCTTGGCAGACTCTTCAGCCATGATTCTCTCCTGTGATGGGTCTTGCATCTTACCATAGCGTGTTTCAACCATCCTACAAATTCATATAAGGGAATAATGAGATAACTCTACTTTAAGTAGCTTCCAGAATAATTTATTTATTTCTCACATCCAAGAGAGCTGTGAAGTCACACGTGTACCTAAATACAAATGATGATTCCATAATACATATATTCTGTTTATAATACATATATTCTGTTTAATAAAAGAAATAAAATATAATTTTGAATTTAAAATATATGAAAAATAATATTACTAATTAAATCCAGAGGTCGTCACGTCCTCGTTAGTTACCTCATCAATTCTCTCAAAATAGGGTTTGAGTCTTGAGACATGGACAATCAATGGGTCTTGGCCAGGATTATCTTTCGGCTCAATTAAGTAATTTACGTTAGAAAGCTTCTTTAATATTCGATATGGGCCAAAATATTTTCTCAATAGTTTTTCACATTTTCCGATTTTCCTGACTGGTGTCCAAACTGCCACTAAATGTCCTGGTTCATAGATTTTCTCATTGTGTCTTTTATCATAGTTTCTTTTCATTCTTTCCTGAGTCTTCTCTGTGTTTTTAATGACTACCTGTCTCGTCCTTGCTATTTTATCTAAGTAGTTTTCTATATATTCGTCGTAATCGTCCATGTTACTGTCCGTTGGGATATTCTCGTCGTCTAAGAGGGACATGGGTTCCCTTCCAAACAACAGGAAAAATGGAGAGTAGTCTGTGGTTTCTTGAATCGTGGTATTATACGCGTGGGTGATAAAAGGGAGGATTTCGTCCCAGTTCTTTTGGTCTGTGTTCACATACATGCTGATCATATTGATTAAAGTTCTATTTAGCCGTTCCGTTAGTCCGTTAATCTGGGGGTGGTAGCTCGTTGTGAAGCAGTGTTTAACTTTGCACATTTTCATTACCTTCTTCATCAAATTGCTAGTGAATTGTGAACCTCTATCGCTAATAAGAAATATTGGGGCCCCGTGACGTAAAAAAATATGTTCGATTAAATATGTAGAGACTTCTTTCACGGTTGCTTCTGATACTGCCTTTGTTTCAGCATACTTGGTATAATAATCAGTCAACACAATTATCCACTTCCTTCTTTTCGTTGATGGCAAGGGGCAACAAAGTCAATTCCGATTCTTTCAAAAGGGTAGTTAGCTGGGGGAATAGGTTTTAAAAGTCCAGAAGGCAAGTGATTGGAAACTTTCCGTCTTTGGCAAAGATGGCACACGTCTTTACAAATTCTGAAACATCTTTCAACATGGAAGGCCAATTGTATTTATTCTTCAATCGGTAAGTGGTTCTGGCGACGCCCAGATCGCCATTCAGCATATGGTTGTGGTATTCACTCATGACTTCCTTCCTTCTCTTCTTTGGCACTACCACAACCATGCCCTACCTTCAGGATTTGGATTTTTCTTGTAGAGACACCCATTTTCTTCTTTGAAGTTCTGTGTAATTGAACGCTTGTTTCCACTAAGGTTCTCCTTAATATTCTCAATAAAATCATCCTTTTCGTCTATTATTTGATTCAGAAATAGTCTTTCATAATCTTCGTCCCATTCGTTTTCCGGTAAGGGTCCTAGAGATAGACCATCAGCGTCCAGATGTTTTTTACCCGATTTGTGTATAATTTCGAAATTATATTCCTGAATCTTCAGTGCCCATCGTGCAAATCGGCCGGTCGGATCTTTAAGATTCTTAAGCCAGCATAGTGCGTGATGATCAGATACGATTTTGAAGTGCCTTCCATATAGGTAGGGTCGAAACTTGGACATTGACCACACAACAGCTAGACATTCTTTTTCGGTAGTCGAATAATTTTGCTCAGGTTTGCTCAGTGTTCGACTTAAATATGAGATAACTTTTTCTTTATCGCCGAACTTTTGGACTAATGTTGCACCCAGGCCGATGTTAGATGCGTCAGCATGAATGTAAGTAATTGCATTCGGATCAAAGTGCCCTAAGATTGGGGGATTTATCAATGCTACTTTAAGGGTTTGAAATGCTTTTTCTTGATTTTCTGTCCAGGTAAAAGGTACATTCTTTTTTATAAGACTGGTTAATGGATCGGCAATTTTTGAAAAACCTTTTATAAATTTTCTATAATATGAGCACATTCCTAAAAATGATTGAACTTTTTTATCTTTTTGGGCCGAGGAAAATATCTAATAGCCTTGATATTATGCTTCGCTGGTTTTATACCATGTTGATTAGCTATATGGCCAAGAATATCCAGTTCTTTGAAGAAAGCAAATTGGCATTTTTTGTTGTTCAATTTTAAATTAGCCTCGCGAAAACATTTTAAAACAGCTTTTATTCTTTTGAGATGTGTTGAAAAATCCGAGCTATAAATGATTACGTCATCTAGATAACATAAGGAAATTTGCCATCTAAGATTTAAAGTATATTTTCCATGTTCCTCTCAAATGTAGCAGGGGCATTGCATAGACCAAAGGGCATTGCGTTGAACTCATATGGGCCATGTGCTGTAGTGAAGGCTGTCATTTCTTTATCTTTCTCCTCAACCTCTACTTGCCAATATCCTGATTTAAGGTCAATTGCTGAAAAGTATTTGGATCCTTGAAGTGTATCCAATACTTCATCAATCCTGGGAATTGGGTAAACATCCTTCACTGTTACATCATTCAATTTTCTGTAGTCAACGCAAAATCTGTACTTACCATCTCGCTTCTTGACCAAGATTACAGGGAAGGACCATGGACTCGAGGATGGTCTAATTATGCCGTCTCTGAGCATTTCATCAATTTGTTCTTTTATGATTTCTCGCTCTTTCGCGCTCACCCTATACGGCTTATGTTTGATCGGTTTCGCGCCTTCTGTATCGATCCGATGTTTCGCTAAGTTGGATCTTCCTAATCCCTAAGAAAACAAATCCTCGTACTTTTCCAAAACTTGTTTCAAATGCTCCTTTATCTTATATGACAAATTTTCGTTTATCTGAAATTGGGGTTCTTCATGCTCTTTTTGTTCACTTTCTTCCATAAGATTCACTTCGGCTGGCTGGCTTCCAAAGCACAATGTTTGGCTTTTTAATATTTTTAATGGTCGAGGGTAAGGGTTTGTTATCCAGATATATGTTTCCTTATTCACAACATTTATTAAGCTTCTCGCTAGTCGAAGTCCATTTGTTTGAAACATTTTATGGTTCTCCTCGATGTATTCGGCATCCTCTGCTTCTACAAATGCATTAATCAATTTGATAGAAAGTTCTGGTATAATGGCATCCTTTGCACTTTTTATTTTCTTCTGTTGATATTTGATTACGTCACGATTTTCTGTCAAGTCATATTTGATTATTTCATGCTGACAATCAATTTTTGCGTTCATTTTCTTAAGAAAATCTCGTCCAAGTATAAATATTCGCAAATGTGTTCTCATTATCACAAATTGATGTGTAATTGTTTTGTCATCAAATTTTATATTTAAAATAATATTTCCTACGATATCTAATTCTTTACCATCGGGTCCGGAGCGCATTTTATCAGGATTTATTATTTCAAGACCTGTGTTAAGAGCTGTACTAAGGTCGACCACTGAAAGATCGGCGCCTGTATCAATCAAAGCTTCGCAGATACCGATTCTATCCACGTTAATGTTCATTTTATATTTGGGGTCCACCTTTTTAATTCCATTTATGGTCGACTTGCTTTGATTGACGGACTCAGGCGCGATGCTTAGTTTAAATCTTCTAATGCGGCATATCTATTCCTTGTAGGGATAATCGAGTACGTGCTATTACTTACGTCAGCGTAGAGCAGAGGTCTCGACTTCTCAGTTCCATTATCCATTCGGATTTCTTCTTCAACCTTGTCTTGTGTAACTATGAGGTTCTCTTCCACAATTCTTACAAACCTGACTCTGCAATACCGCGCTACGTGTCCTGGCTTGTTACACTTGAAACATATTGGTCTCCCGTCTTCTGTCCTATTCCTATTTGAATTTGGATTCTTATTGTATGTTTTACTTGGGTAGACCGGTTTTGGCTCAGGATAGGGAGTGTAAGATCGTCTAGGGGCAGATACCTGGGGCAGAGGCTTGTTCTGGTAGTACCTCGGAGTGGGGGCCTGGGGCTTGGAGGTGTTCTGGTAGTACCTCGGAGCGGGGGCCTGGGGCTTGGAGGTGTTCTGGTATGGTCTTCTGAACGACGGAGCGCTCTTCCATTGCTCTTGATGATGAGGACGAGGAGAGCGTGGTCCATTATATAGAGCTTTTGATTTTTCTATACGTTCTTAGTAATTCTTTTCGAACAAATCCAGCTTTTTACAAATTTCTTGAAGTTCATTGGTATTTTTAGGAGGGTTTAGGTGAAGGGCAAAAGAGTATTCTTTCTTTAACCCTCCAATAACCCAGTTTATTTTAGTCTCTTCTTCCATTAGGGGGTCGACCTTGTTGCACAGTACAAGGATATTCTCTGCGAACCTGATTGCAGGTTCATTCCACTGTTTCATCCTGTTTAGTCTCATCTTCATTTCTTCTTTGTTGGCGTCTCAGGCAAAATCCTCAATTCGGCGGCTCTTGAAATTTTCCCAGCTGGTGAAACTTATCTTGTGTAGGTTCAGCCAGGTTTTGGCGCTACCAATCATATTCATGGCAGTATAACGAGAGATAATGTAGTCTGCCCAATGGTACAGGAAGCCAATTTCTTCAAGAGATTCAATCCATGGGCGAGGGTCTTCCGTTCCATCATACTTGGGGATGTCGATGTTGGGATTCAGGACAACTGGGTCGGAACTAGCATCTCTACCAATTGTTGCACAAGGTTGGGGCTTGGCAGACTCTTCAGCCATGATTCTCTCCTGTGCTGGGTCTTGCATCTTACCAGAGCGTGTTTCAACCATCCTACAAATTTATATAAGGTAATAATGAGATAACTCTACTTTAAGTAGCCTCCAGAATAATTTATTTATTTCTCACATCCAAGAGAACAGTGAAGTCACACGTGTACCTAAATACAAATGATGATTCCATAATACATATATTATGTTTATAATACATATATTCTGTTTAATAAAATAAAATAAAAATATAATATAATTTTGAATTTGAAATATATGAAAAATAATATTACTAATTGAAATAAAATAGGTTCATCAGCCATGATGCAACAATATCATTAAAAAACAAAAATTTTCTTATTTTTTGGACACCAGTGTATATATATATATATAAGATAAAAGTTGATAATTATTTTTGTGTTTAAGTTAGATGAGATTAAAAAGTTGTTTATATGTATTATTTTTATATCTTATTTAGGAGAGAAAAATGTAATAAAAGTAATTATATGTTAGAATAATATGTTTTTATTTTAGATAGAAAAAAAAAATTTTTTGAAAAATAAAAAGAAAATTTAACAAGAAAAGAAGATTTAACAACGTAACGTCTTTTAGCATCGGCTTTTACCCGTCATTTAGACATACTCTTAAAATAAATAGGAATAAAGAAGAGATTTATAATGATTATATATTTATTTTTTTAGTAAAAGAGAGGAAAGAGATAAAGAGAGAACCGTACACTTTTATTTCAAACACGTAGAGAATTGAAAGGGTGTTAGTATTTTTTTCAGTTAATTAATAGTTTTTGTAATTTTTTTATATAATTTTTTTTTTCCTAAATAATTTTATATTTTTTTTTTCTAAGAGTAAGAATAATATGATATAATGTTTTTGCCTAGTTAAGGATAGATAAACATATTTTGATTCTTTGCCTATTAGAAATTATTTTTGGAACCCTAATGGTAGACCAGGACATTACACAAAAGGAGATTGGAAAATCTATTGGAGAGAGAAATCTGTGGTACCAGGGCTCTTCAGATGAAAATACCACAACCCATTTAACCCTTACTTCATTATGGATTGATTTCTCTTCGACCATTAAACTGTATAATTAAATTAATATTAGATAACATAGAAGGAGGTTGTTTACTTACTTATTCAAAGTGGCGTCTGCCGCTCCCTAGAGACAGCGCACATTCTTATTTTAAAAATTGTTTGAAGTTAGAAAAGCTGTCAGAAAAGAATCATTAGAAATTTTAAAGATTGTGATAATATGTATTAAAATTTTGTTTCCATTGATATAAGTTACATTTTTATTAAAATTATAAATTAATTGAATAATAAAACATTTATTATGCTTCAAATTCATTTATATTTGTTTTCCAGTTCCCTCCCACAGTAACTGGAGATCAAATTGAATGAATTTAATGCTTTATAATCGTTATCATATAATTAATATATTTAAAGTCATAGGAAATATATTCAGTAATTCTATCATTTGCTTTAGTGTAAGAGTAGAATATAAGTTGTTGGTTAGATTAATTGGAGAAGTTTGAAGTTTCAAATTTATAATTATATTTATTATTGCTTAGGTATTTGTGTATTGACAGCCTATTGTAAAACTTTACTGTTTTGTATTTAAAACCATTGTGTAAATACTCTTTATTAAGATTTTTAATGTCTTTAATAAAGTTTGTTTTAATGTTGTTGATTCTATAAAATCTTAAAAATTGACCAAAATATATGCCTTTGCAGCAATTTGATGATATGTTGGAATTGACATTACAGAATTTAATAATTTTAAAATTATAACAATTTCTTTTGTCATATGTTCCAATTGACTTGTTTGCAAGGTTTATATTTAAGTCTAAAAAGTTAACCTCCTTGTTATTAGTTATCTTTTCATTATTTTTAAGTTTCAAATATTTAGGGTATATTTTGTAAATGACATTATTGAATTGTGGGTTATTCAAGATAATGATGTCATCTACATAGCGGAACATATGCCAATTTACATCATTCTGTAGGAAGAACTCTCTTTCATACCAAAAAAGTAATAAGTTAGCTAGTAGAGGACTGGATGAAGTTCCCATTGGAACACCTTTAGATTGAATGTATATTTTGTTTTTAAAATTAATATAATTAAAGTTTAAGAAGGTTTCAAATAATGTTTTTGCTGTTTTGTTATCTAATTTAAATGTTTTGTATTTGTTGTGAATAATTTGAATATGGAATGTTTTATCATTAATGAATTCATTTATTAAGCTGTGTATTTTATTATTAAGGTCTTCTAAACGTATGTTAGAGTAAAGATCTTCAAAATCAAATGTATGAACTGTATTCATCTTTTGTAAGTTATTTGTTAGGAAGTTAATGATTTTTTTATTAGAATCTATGAATTTATAATTATGTTTGTTAGTTATTTTACTTATTATGAATTGAAGTGTTGAAGCTAGTCTTAAATCTATGTTTTTTATGACTGAGTTTATTCCTGATGTGATTGTTCTAAATGAGATTGGTGTTTTATGTAATTTAGGAATAATATAAAATTTCGGTATGTTTGTGTTTTTGTTGTAATTAATGATTTTTAGTGTGTTTTCTAAATTTTTAATATCTTTTTTGATTTTAATTTCAGTTGTTTTTATGAAAGTGTATTTACTGTTGTTATTAATTTCATTTTTTAGAAGGTCATGATATAAGTTTTTACATATAATAGATAAATTATTTGAACATTTATCTATTGGACATATGATAAAATCTTTTTGTAAGTTTTCAAAATTGTCTTTTAAGGAATTAATTTCCGATTCATTAGGGTGTGTGTATTTTAGTGTGTTGTTATAATAGTTTTTTATTTCTTTACTTAATTTATATTTCCATTCTAGGAAAGTAAATTCAGGAATTCTGTGTTTTATACTAGTTTTATTAATGAATATATCGATGTCTTTTAATATAGATTTAATTGTATTATTGAAATTGTGTTTGATCTGAGGTATATATTTATATCCTCTATTTAAAATGTTTTGGAGTTTTGGTTCCAAAAAAAGAATAATCGCTAGTTAAAATATGTCCTGTGAATTTATATTTATCTAGAACATTGTGGCAATTACATTTAGATTTTTTAAAATTTGTTAGATTATTAATAAACGGGTTATAATTGCATAATATACTGCCTATATTCTTGTTATATTTCCAGGTAGTTTTAAAATTTAAACCTTTTATAGGAAATAAACTGTTAATAGATTGGTCATTAAATATATCATTAAATTTGAAATGATCAAATAATTTGTTATTGAATTTAATAATAATATTAATTTGGTTATTCTTTTGTTTAATTTTTCTGTATTTGAAGATGTCGTTTGTGATATCTGTTAATCTATTAGAAAGATTGTGAATTTTAATGTGTTCTACAAGTTTTATAAGTTTGCTATTATTTAATTTGAATAATGTTTTAATAAAATTTTCAATGAATTTTTTTGTGTACATTTTGTTTGTGTCTAATAAGTTATTAAAGTTTATGTAGCCTAATTTGTTGGTAGTTTTACCTCTGGTTTTTACTGAGTTATTATTAGAGTTATGTTTTTTGTATTTATTACTATTTTCATAGATTGATATTTCAGATGGTTGTGGTGTGTATGTGTGGTTAAGTTCGTCATTAAGTCCATAAGGGTATAAGGTGTTGTGTTGATAAATGTAATTGTTTTCTAATAATAATCATTGTTTTTTGTCTTGACAAATGTCAAGTATTTCTATCATGTAATTGTTAAAGGTATGTATTTTATATATATTGTGTTGTTTCATGTATGTGTTACAAATTGATTTTTTGGAGTGGTTTCTATGTAAATTTATTCTTATGTTTAAAGGATTGCAAGTTTGTCCTATATATGAAAGTTGACAAGTTTGGCAAGTTAATTTATAAATAGTGTTTTCTATCGTACAACTAGGTGTTTGAAATGTGTCATGGTTCTTGAAAGTTGGGCAAGTTTGACATTTCTTATTTAGACAATTTTTAGCGAGTTTAGAGAACATAGAAGGGGTGCTAACCCAAAAATGTTTGTAGTTTTTTTTTAAGTTTTTTAGTTTGTTATTCTTTAAAACGTTTTTTTTTTTTATTAAACATTATTTGCTATAGATGTTAGTTTAAATAATTAATAATTTGTTTGATAATAAATATAGATTGTTGTATGTATATCTGTAGTAATTGTAAGAATAACTAATAAAAAACATCTTTAAACTGACTAAAACACTGAGAAAAAAAAATTCTGTGAGTATTATGTGATTATAATTACTTTTATATTTTAATCTTTCCTTTAAGATATAAATTATATCTTTTGGATATGTAAATAACAGAGTTTGTCTATTAAAAATTGAAATCATAAATATAACTTAAAATAAGTTATTATCATAGAGCAAGCTCGTATGAATTTATATGATATGTAAATAATGAAGTTTATCAAATAAAATTTTAAATCTTAAATATAATTTAAATTAAGTTGATATTATAGAGTGAGTTAAGATGGATTTATATATTGATATAACTATATTTTAAACTTTTAATAATAGTAATATTTATATATAAAAAGGAAATTCTATTAGATTAGCAAGCTAAATCTAAATTAATTATATAAGATAAAAGTTGATAATTATTTTTGTGTTTAAGTTAGATGAGATTGAAAAGTTGTTTATATGTATTATTTTTATATCTTATTTAGGAGAGAAAAATGTAATAAAAGTAATTATATGTTAGAATAATATGTTTTTATTTTAGATAGAAAAAAAAAAAATTTGAAAAATAAAAAGAAAATTTAACAAGAAAAGAAGATTTAACAACGTAACGTCTTTTAGCATCGGCTTTTACCCGTCATTTAGACATACTCTTAAAATAAATAGGAATAAAGAAGAGATTTATAATGATTATATATTTATTTTTTAGTAAAAGAGAGGAAAGAGATAAAGAAATAACCATACACTTTTATTTCAAACAGGTAGAGAATTGAAAGGGTGTTAGTATTTTTTTAGTTAATTAATAGTTTTTGTAATTTTTTTATATAATTTTTTTTTTTCCTAAATAATTTTAGATTTTTTTTTCTAAGAGTAAGAATAATATGATATAATGTTTTTGCCTAGTTAAGGATAGATAAACATATTTTAAATCTTTGCCTATTAGAAATTATTTTTGGAACCCTAATGGTAGACCAGGACATTACACAAAAGGAGATTGGAAAATCTATTGGAGAGAGAAATCTGTGGTACCAGGGCTCTTCAGATGAAAATACCACAACCCATTTCACCCTTACTTCATTATGGATTGATTTCTCTTCGACCATTAAACTGTATAATTAAATTAATATTAGATAACATAGAAGGAGGTTGTTTACTTACTTATTCAAAGTGGCGTCTGCCGCTCCCTAGAGACAGCGCACATGTGTGGATGTAACATCTGTCTGCCAGGGACCCACCGACATTGTTCTAAAAGTAACCTTCCCTCTTCTTGGAAATCTTATTTTTAAAATTGTTTGAAGTTAGAAAAGCTGTCAGAAAAGAATCATTAGAAATTTTAAAGATTGTGAAAATATGTATTAAAATTTTGTTTCCATTGATATAAGTTACATTTTTATTAAAATTATAATTTAATTGAATAATAAAACATTTATTATGCTTCAAATTCATTTATATTTGTTTTCCAGTTCCCTCCCACAGTAACTGTAGATCAAATTGAATGAATTTAATGCTTTATAATCGTTATCATATAATTAATATATTTAAAGTCATAGGAAATATATTCAGTAATTCTATCATTTGTTTTAGTGTAAGAGTAGAATATAAGTTGTTGGTTAGATTAATTGGAGAAGTTTGAAGTTTCAAATTTATAATTATATTTATTATTGCTTAGGTATTTGTGTATTGACAGCCTATTGTAAAACTTTACTGTTTTGTATTTAAAACCATTGTTTAAATACTCTTTATTAAGATTTTTAATGTCTTTAATAAAGTTTGTTTTAATGTTGTTGATTCTATAAAATCTTAAAAATTGACCAAAATATATGCCTTTGCAGCAATTTGATGATATGTTGGAATTGACATTACAGAATTTAATAATTTTAAAATTATAACAATTTCTTTTGTCATATGTTCCAATTGACTTGTTTGCAAGGTGTTTATTTAAGTCTAAAAAGTTAACCTCCTTGTTATTATTTATCTTTTCATTATTTTTTAGTTTCAAATATTTAGGGTATATTTTGTAAATGACATTATTGAATTGTGGGTATTTCAAGATAATGATGTCATCTACAATTCAATAATGTAATTTACAAAATATACCCTAAATATTTGAAACCTAAACATTACGAAAAGATAACTAATAACAAGGAGGTTAACTTTTTAGACTTAAATATAAACCTTACAAAACAAGTCAATTGGAACATATGACAAAAGAAATTGTTATAATTTAAAAATTATTAAATTCTGTAATGTCAATTCCAACATATCATCAAATTGCTGCAAAGGCATATATTTTGGTCAATTTTTAAGATTTTATAGAATCAACAACATTAAAACAAACTTTATTAAAGACATTAAAAATCTTAATAAAGAGTATTTAAACAATGGTTTTAAATACAAAACAGTAAAGTTTTACAATAGGCTGTCAATACACAAATACCTAAGCAATAATAAATATAATTATAGATTTGAAACTTCAAACTTCTCCAATTAATCTAACCAACAACTTATATTCTACTCTTACACTAAAACAAATGATAGAATTACTGAATATATTTCCTATGACTTTAAATATATTAATTATATGATAACGATTATAAAGCATTAAATTCATTCAATTTGATCTCCAGTTACTGTGGGAGGGAACTGGAAAACAAATATAAATGAATTTGAAAGCATAATAAATGTTTTATTATTCAATTAATTTATAATTTTAATAAAAATGTAACTTATATCAATGGAAACAAAATTTTAATACATATTTTCACAATCTTTAAAATTTCTAATGATTCTTTTCTGACAGCTTTTCTAACTTCAAACAATTTTAAAAATAAGATTTCCAAGAAGAGGGAAGGTTACTTTTAGAACAATGTCGGTGGGTCACTGGCAGACAGATGTTACATCCACACATGTGCGCTGTCTCTAGGGAGCGGCAGACGCCACTTTGAATAAGTAAGTAAACAACCTCCTTCTAGGTTATCTAATATTAATTTAATTATACAGTTTAATGGTCGAAGAGAAATCAATCCATAATGAAGTAAGGGTGAAATGGGTTGTGGTATTTTCATCTGAAGAGCCCTGGTACCACAGATTTCTCTCTCCAATAGATTTTCCAATCTCTTTTTGTGTAATGTCCTGGTCTACTATTAAGGTTCCAAAAATAATTTCTAATAGGCAAAGATTTAAAATATGTTTATCTATCCTTAACTAGGCAAAAACATTATATCGTATTATTCTTACTCTTAGAAAAAAAAAATCTAAAATTATTTAGGAAAAAAAAAATTATATAAAAAAATTACAAAAACTATTAATTAACTAAAAAAAATACTAACACCCTTTCAATTCTCTACCTGTTTGAAATAAAAGTGTATGGTTCTTTCTTTATCTCTTTCCTCTCTTTTACTAAAAAATAAATATATAATCATTATAAATCTCTTCTTTATTCCTATTTATTTTAAGAGTATGTCTAAATGACGGGTAAAAGCCGATGCTAAAAGACGTTACGTTGTTAAATCTACTTTTCTTGTTAAATTTTCTTTTTATTTTTCAAAAAATATTTTTTTTTCTATCTAAAATAAAAACATATTATTCAAACATATAATTACTTTTATTACATTTTTCTCTCCTAAATATGATATAAAAATAATACATATAAACAACTTTTTAATCTCATCTAACTTAAACACAAAAATAATTATCAACTTTTATCTTATATAATTAATTTAGATTTAGCTTGCTAATCTAATAGAATTTCCTTTTTATATATAAATATTACTATTATTAAAAGTTTTAAATATAGTTATATCAATATATAAATCCATCTTAACTCACTCTATAATATCAACTTAATTTAAATTATATTTAAGATTTAAAATTTTATTTGATAAACTTTATGATTTACATATCATATAAATTCATACGAGCTTGCTCTATGATAATAACTTATTTTAAGTTATATTTAAGATTTCAATTTTTAATAGACAAACTCTGTTATTTACATATCTAAAAGGTATAATTTATATCTTAAAGGAAAGATTAAAATATAAAAGTAATTATAATCACATAATACTCACAGAATTTTTTTTTTCTCAGTGTTTTAGTCAGTTTAAAGATGTTTTTATTAGTTATTCTTACAATTACTACAGATATATATACAACAATCTATATTTATTATCAAACAAATTATTAATTATTTAAACTAACATCTATAGCAAATAATTTTTAATAAAAAAAAAAAAAAAAAAAACGTTTTAAAGAATAACAAACTAAAAAACTTAAAAAAAAACTACAAACATTTTTGGGTTAGCACCCCTTCTATGTTCTCTAAACTCGCTAAAAATTGTCTAAATAAGAAATGTCAAACTTGCCCAACTTTCAAGAACCATGACACATTTCAAACACCTAGTTGTAAGATAGAAAACACTATTTATAAATTAACTTGCCAAACTTGTTAACTTTCATATATAGGACAAACTTGTAATCCTTTAAACATAAGAATAAATTTACATAGAAACCACTCCAAAAAATCAATTGGTAACACATACATGAAACAACACAATATATAAAATACATACCTTTAACAATTACATGATAGAAATACTTGACATTTGTCAAGACAAAAAACAACGATTATTATTAGAAAACAATTACATTTATCAACACAACCCTTTATACCCTTATGGACTTAACGACGAACTTAACCACACATACACACCACAACCATCTGAAATATCAATCTATGAAATTAGTAATAAATACAAAAAGCATAACTCTAATAATTACTCAGTCAAAACCAGAGGTACAACTACCAACAAATTAGGCTACATAAACTTTAATAACTTATTAGACACAAACAAAATATACACAAAAAATTTCATTGAAAATTTTATCAAAACATTATTCAAATTAAATAATAGCAAACTTATAAAACTTGTAGAACACATTAAAATTCACAATCTTTCTAATAGATTAACAGATATCACAAACGACATCTTCAAATACAGAAAAATTAAACTAAAGAATAACCATATTTATATTATTATTAAATTCAATAACAAATTATTTGATCATTTCAAATTTAATGATATATTTAATGACCAATCTATTAACAGTTTATTTCCTATAAAAGGTTTAAATTTTAAAACTACCTGGAAATATAACAAGAATATAGGCAGTATATTATGCAATTATAACCCGTTTATTAATAACAACAAACAAATTTTAAAAAATCTAAATGTAATTGCCACAATGTTCTAGATAAATATAAATTCACAGGACATATTTTAACTAGCGATTATTCTTTTTTGGAACCAAAACTCCAAAACATTTTAAATAGAGGATATAAATATATACCTCAGATCAAACACAATTAAATCTATATTAAAAGACATCGATATATTCATTAATAAAACTAGTATAAAACACAGAATTCCTGAATTTACTTTCCTAGAATGGAAATATAAATTAAGTAAAGAAATAAAAAACTATTATAACAACACAATAAAATACACACACCCTAATGAATCGGAAATTAATTCCTTAAAAGACAATTTTGAAAACTTACAAAAAGATTTTATCATATGTCCAATAGATAAATGTTCAAATAATTTATCTATTATATGTAAAAACTTATATCATGACCTTCTAAAAAAATGAAATTAATAACAACAGTAAATACACTTTCATAAAAACAACTGAAATTAAAATCAAAAAAGATATTAAAAATGTTGAAAACACACTAAAAATCATTAATTACAACAAAAACACAAACATACCGAAATTTTATATTATTCCTAAATTACATAAAACACCAATCTCATTTAGAACAATCACATCAGGAATAAACTCAGTCATAAAAAACATAGATTTAAGACTAGCTTCAACACTTCAATTCATAATAAATAAAATAACTAACAAACATAATTATAAATTCATAGATTCTAATAAAAAAATCATTAACTTCCTAACAAATAACTTACAAAAGATGAATACAGTTCATACATTTGATTTTGAAGATCTTTACTCTAACATACGTTTAGAAGACCTTAATAATAAAATACACAGCTTAATAAATGAATTCATTAATGATAAAACATTCCATATTCAAATTATTCACAACAAATACAAAACATTTAAATTAGATAACAAAACAGCAAAAACATTACTTGAAACCTTCTTAAACTTTAATTATATTATTTTTAAAAACAAAATATACATTCAATCTAAAGGTGTTCCAATGGGAACTTCATCCAGTCCTCTACTAGCTAACTTATTACTTTTTTTGGTATGAAAGAGAGTTCTTCCTACAGAATGATGTAAATTGGCATATGTTCCGCTATGTAAATGACATCATTATCTTGAATATCCCACAATTCAATAATGTCATTTACAAAATATACCCTAAATATTTGAAACTTAAAAATAATGAAAAGATAACTAATAACAAGGAGGTTAACTTTTTAGACTTAAATATAAACCTTGCAAACAAGTCAATTGGAACATATGACAAAAGAAATTGTTATAATTTTAAAATTATTAAATTCTGTAATGTCAATTCCAACATATCATCAAATTGCTGCAAAGGCATATATTTTGGTCAATTTTTAAGATTTTATAGAATCAACAACATTAAAACAAACTTTATTAAAGACATTAAAAATCTTAATAAAGAGTATTTAAACAATGGTTTTAAATACAAAACAGTAAAGTTTTACAATAGGCTGTCAATACACAAATACCTAAGCAATAATAAATATAATTATAAATTTGAAACTTCAAACTTCTCCAATTAATCTAACCAACAACTTATATTCTACTCTTACACTAAAACAAATGATAGAATTACTGAATATATTTCCTATGACTTTAAATATATTAATTATATGATAACGATTATAAAGCATTAAATTCATTCAATTTGATCTCCAGTTACTGTGGGAGGGAACTGGAAAACAAATATAAATGAATTTGAAGCATATTAAATGTTTTATTATTCAATTAATTTATAATTTTAATAAAAATGTAACTTATATCAATGGAAACAAAATTTTAATACATATTTTCACAATCTTTAAAATTTCTAATGATTCTTTTCTGACAGCTTTTCTAACTTCAAACAATTTTAAAAATAAGATTTCCAAGAAGAGGGAAGGTTACTTTTAGAACAATGTCGGTGGGTCTCTGGCAGACAGATGTTACATCCACACATGTGCGCTGTCTCTAGGGAGCGGCAGACGCCACTTTGAATAAGTAAGTAAACAACCTCCTTCTATGTTATCTAATATTAATTTAATTATACAGTTTAATGGTCGAAGAGAAATCAATCCATAATGAAGTAAGGGTGAAATGGGTTGTGGTATTTTCATCTGAAGAGCCCTGGTACCACAGATTTCTCTCTCCAATAGATTTTCCAATCTCCTTTTGTGTAATGTCCTGGTCTACCATTAGGGTTCCAAAAATAATTTCTAATAGGCAAAGATTTAAAATATGTTTATCTATCCTTAACTAGGCAAAAACATTATATCATATTATTCTTACTCTTAGAAAAAAAAAATCTAAAATTATTTAGGAAAAAAAAAATTATATAAAAAAATTACAAAAACTATTAATTAACTAAAAAAAATACTAACACCCTTTCAATTCTCTACCTGTTTGAAATGAAAGTGTATGGTTCTTTCTTTATCTCTTTCCTCTCTTTTACTAAAAAATAAATATATAATCATTATAAATCTCTTCTTTATTCCTATTTATTTTAAGAGTATGTCTAAATGACGGGTAAAAGCCGATGCTAAAAGACGTTACGTTGTTAAATATTCTTTTCTTGTTAAATTTTATTTTTATTTTTCAAATTTTTTTTTCTATCTAAAATAAAAACATATTATTCTAACATATAGTTACTTTTAATACATTTTTCTCTCCTAAATAAGATATAAAAATAATACATATAAACAACTTTTTAATCTCATCTAACTTAAACACAAAAATAATTATCAACTTTTATCTTATATAATTAATTTAGATTTAGCTTGCTAATCTAATAGAATTTCCTTTTTATATATAAATATTACTATTATTAAAAGTTTTAAATATAGTTATATCAATATATAAATCCATCTTAACTCACTCTATAATATCAACTTAATTTAAATTATATTTAAGATTTAAAATTTTATTTGATAAACTTTATTATTTACATAATATATATATATATATATCAACATATATAGTCACGACCGTCTTTCCTCAATTCCTCATGTCACGGATGCGCGCGCATCATCATTATGATCATTATCATTATCTAATGATAATAATAATAATTATTATTATTATATTATTATTATTATTAATCAACATATATAGTCACGACAGTCTTTCCTCAATTCCTCATGTCACGGATGCGCGCGCATCATCATCATGATCAATATCATTATCTAATGATAATAATAATAATAATTATTATTATATTATTATTATTATTTTATTATTAATATATAGTCACGACCGTCTTTCCTCAATTCCTCATCGCTGTCACGGATGCGCGCGCATCATCATTATGATCATTATCTTCTATAGAAGCTTCTATCTTTATAATTATGTATATTTACAAAAAGTCAATTCGCTCGTGCCTCTAGCGGTGAAAATGAGGGGTAATACCAGCTGACCTAATGTACATATAAAGTTTGGAGCGGGACGTTTCACAAGAGTGACATCCACGGCTCCAATTTATAATTGTAACAAATAGTATTTGAATAAAAACATTCAATCGGGTAAAACACGGGCGTTGCCCGGTTCATTCGTCTAGTATATATATATTAAAAATAAAAAAGGCATATCCTGACCGGAAATATCTTTATTTACGGGGCTGTCAACCAGAATGAGTGATTTTTTGAGCCCCAATAGGCCCATAGAGCGGAATATATACAAAGAACTGTTGGAGGGGCCTGGGGATGGGTAACCAGAGGATCATCGCTGGGTGAGGCCAGGAGAGCCGGGATTTAGAGGAGGATCAAAGGGGCAGGGTGGTGATCCGCGGAGATCAGGGGGAGGCAGAGACGGTCCAATAGTATTTAGCCCAGAGGTGACCGTGGAGAGCAGCCAGAAAGCAATGCTCTGTTACAGCCTGAGCGGGCAAAATAAAACTATCTCTTTCTCCACATAGTAAAGAGATTGAGATTGAAACTACTTTATTGCAATGTCCATATAAGTTTATATAGATTTAAATACAGATAAAATATAAATATGAATAAATATTATTATATAATGCTAATGCTAATAGAAAATATAGTAGATAAAAGGATATAGTTTTTTATTTATTCAATGTAGTTTCCATTATTAGCTACAACAGTCTCGAGGCGAGTGCGGAATGAAGCACAGGCCTTGGCGACGATGACCTTGTCCATTTGGGTCATCACCGTGTGAACTGCTTTCTTGACAGACTGGATAGTGGTATGAGGAGCTTTGTTGACATCTCTCTCAACAACGCCCCATACATAGTAGTCGAGGGGATTGCAATCTGGAGAATTAGTAGGCCAAATATCAGGACCCCAGTGACTAGGGACGTTAAGTGTCAGCCACGATTGTGTCTTTTTTTGCCTTATGGGCTGGAGCTGAGTCCTGTTGGAAGACATACTTCCTTCCTGCGGCCACCATGTCCATCCAAGGCTTCACAACGGTCTCCAGAACATTGGTGTAGGTGTCAGCGTTCATCCTAAGGCCCTTCTCAAAGAAATGGGGAGGCATGACATCACCTCAACTGCTGATAACGCCATGGACCATTACGGAGGCAGGAAATTTCGTGTGCATCACGACAGGTATCTCTGAGGGGTCTTTACAGATCCAGCGATCATTCCTGGGATTTACCTTTTGGTCCACGTCAAAGTTCTTTTCGTCAGAGAAGAACCGTAGCATGCCAAAAGAGTCGTGTTTCAGGTTGTTGAGGAGGGCAGCAGCCTTTCCTTTTCTGTTATTCTTCATATTCTCAGTCAGCAACTGACCTTTCCGAAGGGCATAAGACTTGAGACCAAGGTCCTCATGGATATTTCTGACAATTGTCATAGAGCCAACGTCCATTTCCTTGGCTATGGCCCTCATGCTCTTCCCAGGGTTTCCATCAATCTTCTCCTTGACATTTTTGACAAATTCTTCGCCTCTTACCCTGTCCGATCGACGCGAGTGCTTTTTCCTTGTAGCTATCCCCTCTTTGTTACTGTCGGCCTCATCAAACTGCTTCTTGACACGATAAATAGTGGTTTTGGGCAACTTAAGAAAATCCACTATATCTTTGGGGCTCCTTCCGGCGCGCAGAGCAACGATGATGGCAGCTCGATTTTCAAATTCTCGATTACTACACTGCGCACACATGTACTGTTGCATTTTACATGAATATGGCTACGTAATGAAAAAAAAACAAGTTTTTAATCTCAAGTAGTTTTTTTTATGGACTGTCAAAGTTAGTCCCAATTTACCTGGTACACCCTGTATATATGTCGAATCCTGTCGACTTTTTCTTCCTTAGCTGTGGTGTATTTTGGTAGTCTGGTCTGTTGTATTGAGTCGTGGGGAAAGATGATGATTGCGCAGTCGTGATGGTGGTGAGTGGTAAGGCACACAGAAACGAATCACAGGGGAACCCGAGGCATCAGAGAGAGGGAACGAAGAGACCAAGTTGCGGCCGGCGGGCCATCCACTAACGATCTGCCTGCTGCTTTTGTCCGCTATCTGGCATATACTGAACTGCCCAACTGCTGCGGGGTAAGCCCCTTTTATATGCTCAAGTGTTACGTCACCGGACGTTTGGCGCCGTGGCGACAGCGGGACGCTTGTCCTTATTTGGCTGCGGGTAAATCCTGTTACGTCATTTTATTGGCGCCGCGTTGACGGGGCAGTTGACCTCATTGTCTGCGGGGTGAGCCCTTTTGGTTTCTACGTTCCCTCTAGATGTACCTCTTTATTTAATTTAACACATAAAAACGATACATACAAAGTTAAATTGATTAAAGGAGGAATGGGTACCATGATTAAAAGTCCATATTAGAGTAGGGGGTGTAAGAAAAGGTGGTGAGTATTTACACAGGTGTTTATGATTCTTAAATTACCACATATATATATATGAAATATAAGATGAGGTGAGGTATCCTCTCGACTACTGAATTAAGATGATGAAGTTACTGTTGACTCTTGTGTAGAGAATCCTGCCGATTAACTTTGTGATGATGAAGTATTGACTCTCGCTATACTGTTTTAACCGAGAGGAACAGTCAGGATGTAGAGTTTTCCAGTACCTCTCTGCACCTTGTAAGACCTTTAAAAGTCCTAACAAAATACAGGCAGTCGTGGTCGAGGCAGAGTGGAAAGCTTGGGAATGTCCACACAAAAAACGAAGACACAGTTGCACTAAGAAAGTTCCGTTAACAGATAAAAGTTGAGCTAGGAGCGAAAGATGGAGATAGAAGAGTTCTTACTAACTACATGTTAGATGAGATCGACATGAGGTACGACCGACGCGGGCTTGTACTGAGGGTGAACTAACTGTATTTTTGGCTAAAGACGGGGTCCTTTATATACCTTTTCTGAGAAAGGGGGTATTGCATTTCAGCACATGCGAGAGGGGCGTGGATCGTCTGGCGAAACTGTACACTGGCGCCGTGGCCGTTTCCATCTTTAGACTTTGTTGTTTTGGCAATACTATATGCTCGATCGCTGCTTTAGCTCAACTCTTAATCAATTACAGAGTTTATTTATTTATCCTGTTTGTACAAATTGCATTACATATGATGATGTAAAGACACATGTCAATAATACGTATATTCATTAACAGATGTGTTTCTATTATACAACATTAAAATCTTGTTATAAGTTATTTACAATATGGGTTTGTTGGCTTAAATTACCATATATATATATATATACAAGTCGTCATTGGTGGCGCTCACCGCGGGAAAGACTCCGCCACCGGTGGACTGCGAGAGATCTTTCCCACAGAGTGGGCAGGTTGATGAAGTAAAGAGAGAGAGAGAATATGGTTTTACGGGCTACTAACTAAATTGTTGTATTCCAATTGATTACACACAGCGCTCACCGTTAATTATTATTTAATTAACTACAAGGTAAAGGGATTATATATAGATTAAATAGTAAACATGGAGAAAGAGAATAAGTCAGCGTGGCGATGCCGCTTACAGGGTTACATCAACAGGAAGTGACGTCAGCTCCAGTGTAGCCGAAGCCAGCCGCCCGCCGTCACGGTCTAGCAATCTCCTCCCTCGAAGTGATCCCTTCATTATGGATTATTTCGCTGTTCATAAGTCTCGAACGATGGAGTTCGTGTAGGTTTCTCCCACTTACAAGCAATTTGGGCAGAGTTTTTTGGTAGTTCTGTTAGTTCCCAAACTTCGTGCTTTCTCAAGGATTCCAATTCTTCTTCGATTGCTTCAAGCCAATGCTCAGCTTCAGGGCCTTGGATAGCTAATTCATACGAAGTAGGATCTCCCTTATTTACTTCAGTACTGAGAAGTTCAATTGAGTTCTGAGCATTTCTCTGGTTCCTCAGGATCATTGGATGAGATCGAGTAGGAGAAGGCTTCACAGTATCTTCATTATGGCTGTCCTCTTCTGTAGGTATCACGTCTTCTTGATCTAATAAAGACACTGGATACTCTTCAATCTCCCGTTGAGTCCCATAGCTGTAGTGTTCAACTGTTGGAAGCACCTCCCGGTTGCTGTCGTTCCTCGATACATCACTCTCATTGAAGACACAGTCCCGAAATTCCACCACTTTCTTCATCTCAGGAATCCACACTCTGTAGCCACGTCCTCTGAGTGCATATCCAACAAGGTTACCTTTGACAGCTCTTCTTTCGCGTTTGGATTCACGGACTTGTCTTGGAATATGGACAAATACTTGATTGCCAATAGCTCTTAGGTGTTTAAGACTAGGCTTGTTCCCTGTCCACAGTTCATATGGCGTGCTTTCACCATTGTGATTGTTGAGAACTATGTTTCAAACATAGGCTGCGGTGTAAGTCAGCTCCGCCCAGGAAGCCTTTGGCAGGCCACTTCCAGATATAGTGCTCCTGACAAGATCTAGGAGTGTCCTATTTATTCTTTCTGCCACACCATTCTGTTGAGGTGTATACGTCATAATGTGTTATGAACTATTCCAACGCTCGTGCAGAAAGTGTCCCATTCCTTGGAACAAAATTCCAAGCCATTATCCGTACGTATTCGTTTTAGTTTCCGGCTGGTTTGTTTCTCAGATTCTTGAATCCACTCTTTGACTTTTCCCAGTGTTTCGCCTTTGTTTTTCAGGAAAAATACACTTGTATATCTCGTAGATTCATCAATGATGGTTAAGACGTACTTGGCTCCTTCCCAGCTCAATACGTCGAGTGGACCCATCAAGTCCGCATGCACCAAGTCCAACGGCATGATTTCTTTTTCCTCCTTGTGTGAGTGTTGAAGGAATGGCAGACGGTAAGACTTGCCGATCAAGCAGTCTTCGCAATTTTCTGGCTTTGCCGGGCTGCAATCAAGTCCTCTTACGCTTTGGTTCTTGGCCATCTTTGCTATCGTATATGCATTTACATGCATCAACCTTTTGTGCCAAAGTTCCAGTGTAAGCTATTCCTTGCATTCTGATACAAGAGAAACACGATTATTCTGATCTATCGGAGAGGATGGAGTAGTCTGGACGTAGTAAATTCTACCCAGCTTCATTCCTCCTGGAAGGCTGGTTAAACCGTTTGGTTTACGACCACTACGACCCGGGTTCGATCCCCGCATTGGACACTTTTTTCTGTTTAAAAAAAAAAAAAAAATGCTCCAATGGCCCCCCGATTCTTGCAAAAGTTCAACCCCACCAGCGAGTGCAAGTAACCAAACGGGGCTCTGGCACATTTGTAAGTGCAAAGTCGAACTGCTTTCACATGTGTAGACATGTGGTGCGCTTACAGTAAAAAGCAGTCGCTAACTACCCACCATGATTATCATGGCCTGTACCACGTGTACTAGGGATAAGCAAAAAAAAAAAAAAAAAAAAAAAAAAAAAAAACCTTTTCATGTCCATAAGTGGCAACCACTCTTATTGAAGACAACTTTTCTACCGTTTTCTATCATTTGGAGTACAGACAGAACACTGTGACGCATATCTGGAACGTACAAGGTGTTATGAGCAACCATATTGCTGTGCTGAGTCAACCTTTCGCCATATAACTGCCTTCTTAGTTGTACGGCTCGATATCTACTATCCTTTGGTGCGTATAATTTCTCCAGTTCCTCCCAAACCTCTTTCGGAGTATTCAAATGTTGAACATGCAATTGTTGTTCATCAATAATCCCGAGGCAAATTTTTGCAAACGCCTTACCCTCCCGCGACAAAAAAAGTTTAGTTGCAACAAGGTCACTAGGGTCAGGCTTAGCCTCTCCTGGATTGATCAAACTCCACAAGTCGTTTTCGATTAGAACGAGTTTCATCTGGAAGCTCCAGCTGGAGTAATTAGCACCATTTATTTTTGTAATCGTCGTGTTTGCCATTTTACAAAATATTTGGTAAGTAGAAAAAGGATGGGCCAAGTAATCAAAGGAAATTTGGTTACTCACGTTTCAGGCCTTGCGCTTCTTCAGTCTGACATTTTAGGTCTTGCGCTTCTTCAGTCTCACGTTTTAGGCCTTGCGCTTCTTCAGTCTCATAATCTTTGTTGTATTCCAATTGATTACACAGAGCGCTCAGCGTTAATTATTATTTAATTAACTACAAGGTGAAAGGATTATATTGTGACGGTGTTTTTACCCACCGCCAATTTTGAACGGCCTTTCAACCACCACCACCTCTGCCGGCGGTGACGCCAAGTCGGCGCGCATGCGCGGCGGCGGTGACGTGGTAAGCACGGGCGAGGGTACGTTCGTAATTGACGGCCACCACGAGCAGACATTCTTTCTCATCCATCCATTTGAATCAAACATTTTTTTCAACTCCTTTTTACTAAATATTTAATTTGTAACATTTTATTTATATTTATATTTTATCCTTAATATATTAAAATACCACGAATAAATAATTGAATCATTTCTTCAAAACCAGACGAACCACCTCAATATATAGATTAAATAGTAAACATGGAGAAAGAGAATAAGTCAGCGTGGCGATGCCGCTTGCAGGGTTACATCAACAGGAAGTGACGTCAGCTCCAGTGTTGCCGAAGCCAGCCGCCCGCCGTCACGGTCTAGCATAAATTGTATGATTTTTGAGCCCAAAATAATGTAGCAGGTAGATAAGCCGCAATGCACTATATCAAAATACCAAGGTGTTGCACTCAACCAAATTGGTTCAAAAAGGTTAGATTCCCCAGGCCAGGAAGATAAATGTAAGACAAGTGTTGTTTAGATAATTAGATAAAGTTGGAAGGTTTCAGAACTGATGCGAAAAAATAGATTTTCTTTTTGTAAAAATAAATATATAAATGTTTTAGATAACAAAATATTATTAATTAAAAAAGAAAAACTTTGGTGATATCTAAAAATTTTGAAATCGAGATCTTATATTAAGGACTAGACGAATGGCCCGGGCAACGCCCGGGTTTTACCCGAGTGCGAATATATTTTAAAAACGTTGTCTTGGGTGGTCGCTATAGACAGGGTGGTCTGTATAGACAGGTGTATGTATCACACAGCCGATAAAAGGGTTGTCTAGAGTGGCCGCTATAGACAGGGTGGTCTGTATAGACAGGTGTATGTATCACACTGCTGATAACAGGGTTGCCTAAAGTGACCGCTATAGACAGGGTGGTCTGTATAGACAGGTGAATGTAACACACTGATGATAACAGGGTTGCCTAAAGTGACCGCTATAGACAGGTGTATGTATCACACAGCTGATAACAGGGTTATCTAGAATGGCCGCTATAAACAGGGTGGTCTGTATAGGCAGGTGGAAGTATCACAGCTGATAACAGGGTTGTCTAGAGTGGTCGCTATAGACAGGGTGGTCTGTATAGACAGGTGGATGTAACACACTGCTGATTGCAGGGTTGCCTAAAGTGACCGCTATAGGCAGGGTGGTCTGTATAGACAGGTGGATGTAACACACTGCTGATAACACGGTTGTCTAGAGGGGGGCATGGAGGACACGTGTTCGCCGGCAGCCAATGGGCGCGCATTCTATCCGTGAGCTTCAGACAGACTAAGGCAATTATATATATAGATTACTGGTGAGGGTACCAGTACTAAGACGACCAACCACAAAAGTACACCAGAGATTGCATAACTGGTTCAAATGGGTCGCTGCGTAAGTCGATTTCTCGATCAGCTTGCGCCGTCGAATTGCCAAACTATTTTCCCACTGTCCTGGGGTTACAGAGACAGCGTCGGGGGCGATCACATACGCAGGGCAGGTCACGAAACCGATCTTAAACAGTGGCACATGCCAGAGTTGTGTCTACGAGCGGACGCTAACGACCAATGTTAACCATGAGGCGAGGAGTCAGAGTCACTCAAGTGGTCGGAATCCTCCGCGCGGACGCGTGGCTTAAGTCTATTAGAGGCCTTTAGAAACCTCAGGCATGCTCGCCAAGTGCTCCTGTTGAAAATAAAGTCTTTAATTGACCGCGGAGTGTAACCCAATTCTTCTGCACAGGTGAAAAAAGGCGGGGGCATCAAGGCTGCTGCACTATAGCATGATGTGCGACAGAGTTACTTCCCTGTCAGCGTCGCAGTAAGGGCAGGAAGGATCGTTAATGACGCCTATCCTATGGGCAAAACTGTCCGAACACGTGTGTCCCGATAGCAGGCCAACCACCATGTGCTCGCTAGGGACGATGTACGCATACCTTTCGTCTAAAAGACTCATTAGAGTAAGGCCAAAGCGGGTGTAGATAAAAGGAGATAGAGAGAGGAATCTGCCCTCCCATTCTTCACGCGCCCGGCCGTAGATTGCCGATTTTACAAACGACAAAGGAGCGAGTTTGTAACAGCTTGGGTGAGAAGACTCAGCACCCCGCTTTGCGAGTGTGTTCGCAATGTCATTACCCATGATCCCACTGTGACCCTTGATCCATTGTATGGTGCATCTGTTCCCATTGCGATTTAATCGCGAAATCAGTTGCAGAGTTCTGTTAATAAGGTAATTACCAGTCTTAGAGTTCAGAACTAACTTAACGACTGAGATGTTGTCCAGGAAAAATTCTAAGGTTGGATGATTTGGTAAAGTGGTTACGTTTTCAAGTGCCTTAACCAATCCAAGTGCTTCCGCCTGAAAGGCAGAACAATGAGGGGACAGGACATGAGATTCACGTATTTCAGGTGCACAATCGAGACTAGAGAACCTGTACACGCCGGCGCCAAATCCATCTCAGGTTTTGGAACCATCTGTATAATATGCCACGTGGAAGAAAATAGCAGGAATTTAACTGGGAGTGGAGTGATAGGGGAGGTAAAGGAGAGAATGTGGAAATGGAGGAAGTTCAAGTGGAATTTCAGCTTCAACCAATCCATACTTTTCAAGGTATAGCGCAGTTTTAGCCGCGATTTCCATATCGAGAGGAAGAATTCTAGAGAGTGAGATAAGAGCAGCGTTGCTGGTTGATCTGAAAGCGCTACACGCTCTAATTAGGAGAAGCCTTTGAGCACCAGTAGAGCATTTAAGGAGCGTTGAGAAAGATTAGAAAACCCTATCGCCGAGGCATAGGCAATGGCTGGAACAATCACTTGCAGATACAGAGTTCTCAAGGCGCGGTAAACAAAACCAAAGTTGAGATTAGCGGCTGCGGTCAAACGCGGCAACAGGCCGCGGACCTTGGCGCAGACTTCAATTACATGCTGGTGGAAAGATAGACGTTGATAAAATATCACCCCCAGCACCTTAATTGTGTAGCACCATTGTATTGGCCGTTCGTGGATAACCAGATCTCGACGCGGTTCAGGCAGTCTCCCGTGAGGTCTGAGGAGAACCATAGCCTGACACTTCCCCACACTGAGTTCCAGTTTTTTCAAACTGCACCGCTAAGCGATCATATCTATGGTGTGTTGTGCCGCGGGAAGTTGACGAGGTCGACATCCCGAGACCACCACGACCAGATCATCCGCGTAGGCTTGCGGGAAAACATTATTCCTATAACTCAGCGTGAGGAGTTCGTCAAAGACAATATTCCAAAAGTAAGGGCCGAAAACTGAACCCTGGGGACATCCTTTGGAAACTCTTCTCGACACAGTACAACCATTCATAAACAGTCTCACAACACGGTTATATAGAGTCGAGTTTATCAGATGATAAATATTTCTGGGACAATCGCTTTTGTGCAACGCTCTCAGGATACTGGAATGGGGCACGTTGTCAAAAGAACCTTTAACATCAGAAGAAAAAAGAAGAAAATATTTCCTATTTTTAATCGTCCGGGTTATAGTATATTTTAGATTTAAGAATGCGGCTGTAGTAGATCTACATGGCTTAAATCCGAACTGGCTTGGAGGCGCTTTACACATCCTATCAACCATCCACGACAGCCTATCAAGAAGTAGACGCTCAAGGATCTTGCCTAAACCAGGCAGCATCGTGATTGGACCGTGTGATGCGAGAAAGTCCTCCCCACTTCGCTTGGGAACGAGAAAGACGTCCCCCAGATTCCATGTAGATGGAAAGTAGCCAGTGGTTGAACACTTGTTGAAAATATTTAGAAAAACATCCAAAAATGATCAACTAGTTTTACGATAAGAATAGGTGGTATGCCATCACTACCAGGAGAAGAAAATAAATTCACCCTACCCGCTGTCAACAACAACTCGTTATCTGTAAACAAGGGGTCGTTATCAGATAACGATGTGATGACTTTGCTTAAATCTTTATGTTCTAACATGGTAGCGGGCGGTACGCGGCCGAAATAGTAATCTAATACGTGATTTAATGTGTCCCGCGGACCTTCAGTGAAGCCGCTACCAACTTAGGAGTGCTGAGAGGGGTTTGCGCTTAAAAATTCCCTTAATAAACTGTAGATTCCACCCCAAGGGCTGTTTTCGTAACGCGAGCAGGCTGCCCTCCATGCTTCTTTCTTAGCCAGTATCCTCGCACAGCGATATCTTGCCTTCAGTCTCTTGTAAAAGCCTCCAGCACAGGCTTACCGACTCCGGGTGCCTTTTGAGTGCCCCTTTTTGAGCGGATTCAAATCAGATTTCTACCAAGAGATGGACTTTAATTATTTTATCATTTCTGGGACGGGATGGAATGGTGTTTAGACATGTGTGAAAAATCTATTCGCCGAGTAAATTAATTTCATCGTCTAGGGAGGACGTTTTCTAACGTTTAAAAAATATATATTTTCTATTTTTTTGTCTAAAATGTTCAAAAACTATATCTCAGTCGGCGCGACCCCCCCCCCCCCCAAAGCTGAAGTATATATCGCTAAATTTATTTAATTTAAATCTGGTGTTGTCTTGTGTAGAGGAAGCAAAATTTAAGTTAAAGACGAGGGGTTTGTGGTCAGACAACTTCTGGTACTCAGGATGCCAATCAGTAACGGTATTTACACGGCCAGCACTACAGCAAGTGACATCGATGGAAGAAGAGCGATTGCCCTCTTCCCACGTGCCGTGCGTGTTGAGCACATGCAAATAGTTGCCATCTATAAATTTTTCAACTAGATCTCTCTTAGTTGAGTGATGCCTGAGGAACAGAAGTTTATCCAACTTCCTAAAATATTCAACATTTAGATCGCCGCAAAATATTATCTCGTCATAATTCAGAGAATTAACAATAAAAAACAATGCCCCCCCTGTTACACTCACTACAATTCTCATTGTCCTACCTCCTATAAAATCAGCATTTCAGAACCCTGACAAAAAGAATATACACCCATTGTTCCATAGACATCTTCAAAATAATAGAAAGAAATCGTATCATAACCCAGCTCTTCGCAGCTTCTTTTCCGCTCTCGTTCATTAATAAATATACTTACACACCTACAACTTCCAATCCTTCCATGACTTACAGATCATTGTGCTTTCTTCCTTACTCCCCCTCCTCAGTAGATATAGCCAGAAAACTTAAATCTTATGGCATCCGTACCATATATAAAAACTCCCCGAATATTCTTTCATCCCTCCGTCATCCTCATACTAAGTCCTCAGCTCCTCCTGACCCTCTTCGTTCTATGGGCGCAGTCTACTCCGTCTCATGTGAACAGTGTCCTGCCACTTACGTTGGTGAGACAGGTAGATCTGTGGCCATCAGGATGACTGAACATTCCCGTAATATTTCCATACAATATACCAAATCCCTCATTTATCAACATATGCAGAGCACAGGCCACACTTTCAACATCAAAAACCCCACCATACATTGCAGGCACATAATATCTTACACCAAAGACTTATTCTAGAATCCATAGTATCCCACAAACTGAACAGCATCAACAGAAAAATAGATCTCCCAGAAGCTTATCATCCACTCCTGTCCTTTATTTAAACCTCCCACATGTTTATTTAAATAGCCCTAATCACGCGCCGTCTCGTGGTTTCAGACTGCAGATTTAATATTTACTTTACTCAAAATCGGTCTTCCGTTAATATTAACATATATTAATAGTTTAAAAAACTTTCTTTTTATATATATATGTCATAATATATGCTCTCCCAGGAATAATAAAGTATGCCTACAGTCGATCCAGAGAGAGACGGGAGGGTGTCACGTTAGACAGCAGGACATTCCAAAGGGGGCTCCTGGGGGCCGTCACTTGGCACCTCGGGACTTTGGACAGTTGGTGATTGTGTTCGACGCGAGCGGACGCCCGGCGACAGCCGGGTCCGCCATCTTGATCTCTCTCTGGTTGCCTGGGTCCTTTCTCTCCCAATTTGTGGTGTGATTATTTCTCTCCCCACATTATTATTATATTGCCACATTAAAAGTCGACAGGATCTTATCACAGAAGAGTCGACAGGATAAGACCTGGCCGGGAAGCGAATCCCTCATATACCGGAGTATGAAGAAACAAGAAGCCAAGCCACGATGATCGGCCAAACCCAACTCAACTGTAACCACTCCTCTTCGAGCCCTCAACCCCTTCTTCGCCAACCTTTGAACCGTGATCCCGAAGAAGTATTCACCTACGACGGAGATGGAGCTGCCACGCACTTCTTCCAGCAATACATCTGCCCAAGAACGATCGCTGCGCCAGAGCAGGACACCTTCCATCATCATGGACAAGACTCCGCCATATCCCTGCCGCTACTGTGATGTACAACACTGGTACGCACAGTGTCACAGACAGAACTCTCCCGAATCTCAATGAACTTACCTGCTCTCTAAACCAGCCTAACCTGTAAGTGAAATTGTTTTACCCCTTCCATTCGTTCTTTAAAGAACTCACTCCTTGTAAACTCTGATGCCAATCTTTACATAATTAACTCCATTTATCCTCTCCACGCCTATTAACAATGATTTTATTCTCCATACTATTTATTTAGATATTTGTAACTCATTTAATTAGTTACCTTACCAGTAGAATTTAACAATCGTCATTTTAATTAAATAATTTCCATTTTAACGTTACTCTTAAAAAAAAAAGGGGGGGAATTCTACCTATTAATGCTTTACGATTTTTACTATTAACAATAGATTTTTTATAACCAATTTATCTATAAAAATATGCCTCCAACACCTAAACTTTTGTATACCTATTTGTATAGACCTCTCCTACTTGTAAGCACGGCTCACGAAAAGTAATTTCTTTCCCTAATCGATTCAAAATTCACCCTGTAATTCAGGCGTCGAAGAATTCCAACCACCACGTGAGCCTTGCTTACAACCAACCCTTGGTGACTCTTATCTATCTTCCCCTTAATGCCCCTCTCATTCTTACAACTTTGTTAACTTTATACCAGCTCAGGACCTTTATAGAGAATTATTGATTAATCAATTATCGAACTTCTATATTGTCATTTCAAAATCCTAACCTTCGCCCTTCATCTATGATAATTTATTTCGTAGTTCATCTCTAGCCTATCCACCGACCCACACCATCTAGCCAATGGTGTGTTCGTCACAGGGTGCAGATTGACTAACTGCATAGATAAGTTAGATTGGCCCAAAGCAAGTTTCCCCTCGCTCTGTTCGCCGAAATTCTAAAATTGTATGTAGTTCGATATTTACCTCAGTCCTGAGCTCACACAATTGCCAACCTCAACCTCATTTCTCGTACTCTACACTTATAGCATAGAAAGCCCATGACAAGTTTCCCCTTGCCATGTCCGCCTGAAAAATATCTTAAAGTGTAGAGTTCCCCAGTCTTAATGATCTTCAGAATTTCATCATATGTATGTAACTCTTCTTCTCGTTGTTCACACTCCTCCATATCACTTCCCTTATAGTACATTAGATTTTGTTGTATATAGCCTTTTATAACCTTGATATTTTCAAAGATTTCCTTAAATGTCAAACTCCCCAGTGTTGTAAAACTGCTTGTAAATAATATTTACTTGTGTACTATACAATATTTTATTTACATAAAACTATGTCACCATTACCTTAACTAATTTTAACTGTAAAATTATTTTCCCTATTCCGGGCTTCTCCAGCTTTAAATATACTTAAACCATGTTCAGCCTTCTTCAACGGGGGCCATATGTCATAATATATGCTCTCCCAGGAATAATAAAGTAAGCCTACAGTCGATCCAGAGAGAGACGGGAGGGTGTCACGTTAGACAGCAGGACATTCCAAAGGGGGCTCCTGGGGGCCGTCACTTGGCACCTCGGGACTTTGGACAGTTGGTGATTGTGTTCGACGCGAGCGGACGCCCGGCGACAGCCGGGTCCGCCATCTTGATCTCTCTCTGGTTGCCTGGGTCCTTTCTCTCCCAATTTGTGGTGTGATTATTTCTCTCCCCACATTATTATTATATTGCCACATTAAAAGTCGACAGGATCTTATCACATATATATATATATATATATATATGTTATATTAAAATTATTTATTTAAAATGTTAAATTAAAATATTTTATTTAGAATTATGTTAAAGTGTTATTTTACTTAAAATTATAATTTCATAGATATAAATACTCTGTTTAAATCGACCGCCAGAGGTCACACTTTGAATATAAAACTCGTTGTTGTTCTTCCCCGCTGGTCGACCCAAAACTTTGTAATTATGTAAATAATCTTTTCATTTTTTTATTCTTACGCCTTAAGCCAGGCGGTACTTGTACAAAATTATGTTTTTCATTTCATTTTTGAATTCATACCTCAGCTCAAATAAATCAATATCTGATCAAAACCATTTTTATTATTATTCTTTCAAGATTTTAGCCACGACTGCACCACCATAGCATAATCCTCAATATGATCAAATATCAAGCAGAAACACTCAACCTTTTTTTCATAATATAAGTCGACAGGATATTTACCTGTTTATTTTTTCAAAATGGCAAAAGAAAAATTTTTCAAACTCAAATATGCAAATCATCCAATCTAAAATAGCTCTCCCAATCAAAAATAGTTCATTTCAATCAAAAATAGCCTTATCCAACAAAAAGAATATTCACCTACAAGCAACCAAAAATAACCTACTTTAACCAAACATAGTCCATCTCCAAGCAAACATAGCCTCTACAAGAAAACATACCAATCTCCAAGCAGACATGGCCATCTCCATCTACAGCCAACTCCGGCCATCACATCTTCCGCCCAACACCAGCCATCTCCCGAGAATTCATCTCCAGCCGGAATCATCCATTTCAAGGTATTTTGTATCAAACATTTTGCGCAGTTTACCTATTTTAACTTTTAATTTTCACCCATGCTTCTAAATAGTTTTCAATCGCTTATTTGCTTAAATATACCCCTTTTGTCATATTTTTATATATCAATTTTACCATAGTTGTTTTGCCCGTTAAATAATATCACACCCTTTAATCCTTGTAAAGCTTATTTTCCTTTGTATAATTAGTTATTAAATATACCTCATTCTATATTTTACTTTTAAATATTTGCATTTAAGTTAAACCATTTACACCCTTCAAACAATTTTAAGATAACACACTATATGTAAAGCAGTCGGCCGGGAGGACAACAACAACAAATTAATATATTTCTCACATTCAATTTCTTTATTAAAAATTAGCTAAACTTTAATGTTTTTTCATATTTTTCAATTTTTCCTTTTCAATATGTTCAAAATTCTCTAACTTTTAATATTTTGATATTTTTTTATTTAATCTCCTTACTTAATGTTATTATTTTAAATATTTTCATCTTTACCCCATTATTTTTTTAATATGTAATTATATTTCAAAGCGTACCTAACTAATATGTAAATTTAGCGAGACCAACTATGTAAATTTTACCTCTTATAATTATCCACCTTGATTCTTTTTTTTAAATGCCCTTAATATTACCATTAATTTTTCTTAACATGTTCATTCCTTGTTTTCACATTTGCCTTTTTTACATATTACGCTTGCCTTTTATTGCTTTTTCACAAATGCCTTTTTTTCTTCTTATAATCATCCAATGTTTTGTTTTTTCAATGTGTTATCATTTTTACATTTTTCATTCATATGGTTTTAATAATTCTGCATTTTATTTTCCTACCTCATTTTTAATATAATATATGTGTACCATTTTCACATGTATTTTCCAATCTATTGGCTCACAACAAGCCAATATGATCAAGGAATATCACCCTTTTTATTTCTTACTTTTTAATAATCATGCATTTTATTTCCCTTCTTCATTCTTATTATATGTGCCATTTTCTCATTTTCCAATCTATTGGTTCACAATAAGCCAATACGATTATGGAACACCTTTTTTTTTCTCTTTTTATACATTTTCACTATATGCCACATTTTCACTATATGCCACATTTTCACTCTGTCACATTTTCACTATATGCCACATTTTCACTATATGCCACATTTTCACTCTGTCACATTTTCACTCTATACCACATTTTCACTCTATACCACATTTTCACTCTCCACCAATAATATTTGTAATCATTCACACTTGATATCATTTTGTATTTTCCTGTCTATTGGTTACCATATAAAAAACCAATATGATAAGTGAATATCACCTCACCTTTTCTTTCTTTAAATCATTTTATCTTTTTTTTTAAAGCTATATTTTTATCACTTTACTCTGAATTAACCCATATTGTTTTCTTCACAGGGGGGAAATGTTATATTAAAATTATTTATTTAAAATGTTAAATTAAAATATTTTATTTAGAATTATGTTGAAGTGTTATTTTACTTAAAATTATAATTTCATAGATATAAATACTCTGTAATACGCATAGAATCAAAAAGGATGAGTTTCTTTTATTGGGAAAAACGTTTCTAGCTTTCGGGCGTAAGCGGCCCTTCCACAGGAAATAATGGAACAATTTCAAGTAAAGATGTATATACATATATATCACAGGTAATTTTTGCATATCTAGGATTAATTATGAAGTATTATATTTTATTATTTAAGAGAAATTATTGTTATGTAAATTAGTCTCAATTTGCTGAAATTATTATTAAATGCATAATTGTAAAATGGTGTGATGAAGAAAAACGGAAAAATCTATTTTAGTTTTTGGACCAGCCTATCATATGTCTCTGGGATGTCTATATGTCTGTTTATACTGTTATATTTTGTTGATATCAATGCTTCTAGTATTAATCTTTTGTATTTACTGTTTATGTTTGTGTAATGAATATTTGGGTTTGCTAGATTGAATTCATGATCTGTGTGTCTGATATGTTGCACTATTAGAGATTTGGGGTCTTTGTTTTTAATGTTTCTTCTGTGTTCGTCTATTCTGTCTTTTATCTGTCTTCCTGTTTCGCCTACATAGACATTATTACATTGGGTGCATGGTATGGAATATACTGCTTTGCTATTGTATAGTTTTGATATAGGAATACTGTTTCTGGTAATGGGGTTTCTTAAAATGGTTAATATACTCGGGTTGCTTTCATAATATGTTCTGATACCGTGTTTGTTTAAAATTCTGGCTATGTGGGTACTACTGTGGGAATATGGGATTGTACATATCGATTTATAAACAGGATTATTTCTTATGAGAGAGGGATTGTAGAAATGTCTTAATATAAAGTTTTTCGGATAACCTATAGAAGTGAGTTTGTTGATCAATAATTGGGTTTCTGTATCTTTTGAGAGTTGGGTGGTACAATGTGTATATATTCGTTTGGAAAGGGTTTTAACTGTGTTGATCTTGTGACTGATGGGGCAATAAGAGGAATAATGTATATAATCTGGAGTGGAATTTGGCTTGTGGTATATTTCTGTTGTATATTGGTTTTGCGTTTTTAGTATAAGTATATCTAGAAATGGTAAGGTGTTATTGTTTTCTGTTTCTATGGTGAAATCTATGTCATTATGTATGGACTTTAGTTGGGTAAAAATGGAATCTATTTTGTTAGAGTTGAATATACAAAAGATGTCGTCTATGTATCTCTGCCAGATGATGATGTCTGTGGAAAACAGGTTGGTTATTGTTTTATCTATTTTTCTCATGACTATTTCTGCCAAAGGTGAAGAGAGAGGACTTCCCATGGGGGAGCCCTTGGTTTGTTTATAAAATTGGCTATTGAAGGAGAATATATTGTGTTGTAGGCTCAGCTTAATTAATGAAATAATTTTAGAGGATGTATTTGGAGGTATATTATTTAATGCTAAAATTTCTATGGTGTTATCTATTATTAGTTGGTGTGGTAAGCTTGGGTACATATTAACTACGTCAAATGATATCATGGTGCTGTTAGGAGAGGGGGGGAGACTATGTATATTTTCTATAAATTTTGGTATGGATGTGATGGATGTAGTGGTAGGATTGTCTTTTAGAATGGGGATAAGGAAGTTTGCTAGAAATTCTATGCGTATTACAATATATTAAAAGGATTAATCGTATTAAATATAAATACTCTGTTTAAATCGACCGCCAGAGGTCACACTTTGAATATAAAACTCGTTGTTGTTCTTCCCCGCTGGTCGACCCAAAACTTTGTAATTATGTAAATAATCTTTTCATTTTTTTTTATTCTTACGCCTTAAGCCAGGCGGTACTTGTACAAAATTATGTTTTTCATTTCATTTTTGAATTCATACCTCAGCTCAAATAAATCAATATCTGATCAAAACCATTTTTATTATTATTCTTTCAAGATTTTAGCCACGACTGCACCACCATAGCATAATCCTCAATATGATCAAATATCAAGCAGAAACACTCAACTTTTTTTCATAATATATATATATACCATTTGTACCATAGTACTTGTAAGTCGCGCTTCATTGTTCGCCTGTTGAAGGGTTTTACCCGAAAGCTTGCACCTATGCATCAATAAAAGAAACTCGTCTTCCTTCACCATGTTTTTCGTCTAAAACAAAGTTTCCGTTGATAAATCGTAAATTTCAATAGTAGAAACGTTGCGTTTATAGAAAATAGATAGAAAGAGAGATATTTCAATTACTTACAGCTAATATTGACATTCCTGTGTTGGAGAGATTTTGGCCATTTCTCCTTATCTACAAATGTGTGCAATTTAACCTGAGTTGTGAATTCTAGACCAATATCCCAGCTTTGCCCTGGTATTGCCCGTTGGAAGGTTTACCCACCAGGAAAACAATAATTAATGTCACAACAATGATATATCAAGGCGAAGATATTTTTTACAAGCTTTCGTTACAGGCTTTCGGGGATTTTCTCATCAAGCTAAGTAAGGAATAAATATATCCACCTGAGCGGAGCTGTAGTTATAAATATACATCTTTATTACTTAGCTTCTTAAAGGATACCCCGAAAGCTTGAAACGAAGAAATAATAAACAAAACTTAGCGTTAATAACTTGTAATAATTTAACTAAATTACGCTACATAAATTTTTGAATTATTAAAATAATAATAATAAATATTATAGTTTTGGTAGTATTACATAAATTGTATTTTTTTGATTTTTTCTATCTCTTTAATTTTCTTATTTCAATAGGTATAGCATACCTTTTAAGAGATAGTTAAAAAAGGTTCTCTTTTATATTGTATTTTATGCAATGCTGAATTTTATTGAAACGTATTCATTAATAGCACCGTTAGAGATAATAGTAAAAATGTGTTTCTCGTGTTTTTCACGTGTATGCAGCATTTGTTGCATCTATATTTGGACTTACCTGGGTGGTGAGCGGCATCTCCAAGCGTCAGATGAAAAATAATACCGTGTGCTCTCACTATGTATATTTGGTATATATATGTTTATTTGGCGTATTTCAAGTGTTTGTTTATATATATATATATATATTTATATTAATTGAAGGGCATATTTTGGATCTAATATAAAACAAACATTTTATTTTATATAAAATGCCAATATTTCAATAGGCTATACGCCTAACTTCATCAGGGCGTTTCTTGTTTTTAAACTGCTTCGGATGATCACGCGATGCCTTCACGCGACGATATATAAAATATTTACTACTCTGGGGCTAAAATTTAAATATATACACACACATATCAATAATAATTGACTATATACATGATTCATAATAAGTATAAGAATAAGAAAAGAATTTTAAATCGATTTGAACTGTAAATATAACGGAGGGATGTCAATTTTTCTATTAATACTGTTGGTATCTTTCATTGAGGTCCAACTTTCTAAAAATAGTCTTGAGTGTTTATCCTGAATGTTGTTGTATATAATATTTGTATTTTCAAAATTTGGTATATGGTCCTTTTTGAGTGCGTGATCTACTAGAAGTGATAATGGGCTATGATTTTTAAAAGCTGTTTTGTGTTGATTTACTCTTTCTTCAAGAGTTTTACCTGTTTCTCCTATGTAGGTTGCTGGGCATGATTTGCGTGGAATGCGATATACTATATTTGATTTAAATTCATGATTGCTATTATGTTTAGTGTTGGGATGGCGTAGAATTTCTTTCAGGTTTGCTGTGGTTTTGTATCGGGTTTTGATATTGTAATTTTTAAGTAATCTTGTTATTCTTTCAATGCCATAATTGTATGACAGTGCACAGTATATATTCGATAATTCACTATTGTTTGTGGGATTGTTGGTGGGCTTATATATATGTTTATTGATGAAACTTGGAGGATATTCATTATTTTTCATCTCATTGTAAAATATGTTTTGTTCGGATTTAATATTTTTAATATTTGAGGAGCAGTGGGTGGGAATTCTTTTAGAAAGTGTTTTTATAACGGATATTTTATGATTAATGGGGCCAAATGAATTAAAATTGAGATATTTGCCTGTATGCGTTGGTTTTCTATATATACTGGTTTCTATTTTGCTATTTATTCTGGTGAGCTTGATGTCTAGGAATGCTAAAGAGCTGTTATTTTCTATTTCGTATGTAAAAGTTAAAAATGGCTTTACACTGTTGAGGAAGGTTAGAATATTGTCGAGGTTGCTATTTTCACTGATGCAAATGATGTCATCAATATATCGTTTCCAGGCTATTATTTTGAGATGTTTGGTTGCAATGATAATATTGTCAATATGATTCATATAAATATTGGCGAGGGCAGAAGAAATTGGATTGCCCATTGGAAGGCCTTTAATCTGTTTATAATACTGGTTTTTGTAACTGAAATAACTGAAGGATAAACATAGTTCGAGTAAGTCTTCAAGTGCTTCTTTGGAAATCGTTAAATTAAGTTGTGGATTGGTGTCCATACATTTTGAAATTTCACTAATGGCTTCTTTATGTGGGATAGACGTGTATAAAGATTCAACATCAAATGAAACCATGTGGTAATTTTGGGGTATCGCTATTCCTTGCATAACCTCTACCATTGATGTGGCGTTCTGAACGGTGTGGGGGAGAAATTTCTGAAACGGCGATATTATTGTTGAGAGATATTTAGCTAACGGATAGATTGGTGAACCGGTGTAAGAGACTATAGGACGAAGTGGGTTATTGGGTTTATGAATTTTCGGTAAACCATAGAATATTGGTAGATCACGTTTTGATGCTCTGATTTTTTCAACAACTTTGTTATCTAATTTGTGCGTGCGTTTTATTCTATTCAAATTTCTGTTGAAATCTTTTATGATATTCTGTAGAGGATTAATAGTTAACAGTTCGTATATTTCTTTGTCTTGAAGTAATTGATGTATTTTGCTGTCATAGTCTGCTATATCCATTATCACTGTGTTTTTACCTTTGTCTGAAGGAGAAATTATAATATTATTATTTTCTTTTAGGAAACTGATGGCTTTTCTTTCCTCATGATTTATGTTGGTCTTGTTCTGGCGAGTCAGATTTTTCAGAATAGGAATGACTTCTGTTCGGATCTTTTCCTTGTTTGAATCTGCAAGGTTTTTGATTGAGGTCTCTATTGATGCAATTGTTCTAGGGATATCGAGTTTCTGGGAAGGAACAAAGTTGAGGCCTTTGGATAGTAGAGATATGGCTTCTGGAGGAATGGGTTGTTTCGATAAATTGATCACATTGTCATTGGTTGTGCTTTGGATTTGTGGTTTGTTACTCCATTTATTCAATTTTTGCAATTGGCTGTTGCGTATCTTCGTTCTTATATTTACACATTTCGCGTCTATATATTCTACTAGCATAGTAAAATGTGAATCGTCTATTAGGTCTTGAAGCCTGGGTATGAGTGCATTGATATTTAATTCTATTTTATGTATATTATAATGACAGTTCTTGATCCTTGCATTGGTGAGTTTTTTGCCAGTTTGTAACAATATTTTGCGAGAATAGTTTGTGCGAACGGGATCTTTTAGAATGAGGGAAGGAGGGATTATCTGTCTCGAAAGGCATTGGTGATTGAACGCTAAATGTTGCTTCCATTGGTTTAGCGATAATCGCAGTTTTTCAAATCTTCTTGCTTGCTTTAAAGCTTCATTGCCGAATCTGGCTGATACCTTCTTGAATATTGAGCAATCCATATGAAAATATTAATTGAAGGGCATATTTTGGATCTAATATAAAACAAACATTTTATTTTATATAAAATGCCAATATTTCAATAGGCTATACGCCTAACTTCATCAGGGCGTTTCTTGTTTTTAAACTGCTTCGGATGATCACGCGATGCCTTCACGCGACGATATATAAAATATTTACAACTCTGGGGCTAAAATTTAAATATATACACACACATATCAATAATAATAGACTATATACATGATTCATAATAAGTATAAGAATAAGAAAAGAATTTTAAATCGATTTGAACTGTAAATATAACGGAGGGATGTCAATTTTTCTATTAATACTGTTGTTATCTTTCATTGAGGTCCAACTTTCTAAAAATAGTCTTGAGTGTTTATCCTGAATGTTGTTGTATATAATATTTGTATTTTCAAAATTTGGTATATGGTCCTTTTTGAGTGCGTGATCTACTAGAAGTGATAATGGGCTATGATTTTTAAAAGCTGTTTTGTGTTGATTTACTCTTTCTTCAAGAGTTTTACCTGTTTCTCCTATGTAGGTTGCTGGGCATGATTTGCATGGAATGCGATATACTATATTTGATTTAAATTCATGATTGCTATTATGTTTAGTGTTGGGATGGCGTAGAATTTCTTTCAGGTTTGCTGTGGTTTTGTATCGGGTTTTGATTATAATTGTTGGAAATGTCGATGTATGGATAAACTAGCAGTCGTGTACGTGAGGCGAGTGTTGATGATCTTCCCATACGCGGACAACAATAAGCAGAGGCAGGGCTAGATGTTAGCACATAGAGGGATCGACGACAGCCCACGGGACAGAGGTAGAGGCCATGACACAAACTTGGATGCTTATCACCGAGACATGGAGAGAGTGTATGTTTATGTCGATGGCCACCCTCCAGAACCATCTGCTGCTGACCCCCTGCCAAATTCTGTCCTGTTTTCAGGGGTCGTCTATAATGAATCCCTGGGGGCCCCACATGGGCTGAGCGTTGCCATTTTTTTCTCCTCTCTCCCCAGCTGTCCCCAGCTGACCGCTCTTTGGATTTTTATTTAGACGTCACCATTTTTAGTTTAAATACAAATAAGGGTGTACAGGTTATATTAAAAAAGATATAGCATATATACAAAATATGGGGGTGGTAGCAAATAGAAACTATACATTTTAATAGAAGGTAGGATATTTTAAGGCATCGGCTCTAACTAATTGGGAGATATGTGACATATACTAAAAGTGTCATTATTATACAGTTTAAAATATACGATATATATATTAATAAAATGGAAATTTCATAAGTGTTGTTCACTAAAAACTTTCGTTACAATGCATCAATTTCAACCAAATTTTCAGCATTTATGTAAAACAATATGGAGCAGGTTTTGCTTAACATCAAAATATATTTCCTAACATTAACATGCGTAACTTCGGTGTTATCAATTAAATACAAAAAAATCAACAGAGTTAATTTTATTTATATATAAATACAAAAGAAAATTCAACAGAGTTAATTTTTTTACATACTAGCTAATAATCTCAATCTAAAAAAATATTCAAAACAAGCAATATTAAGATAACACCATATGTAAAACAGTCGGCCAAGAAAACAACAACGATATTACATCTTTCTCACATATTCACACACAATCTTGATTAATAATTAAAACTAATCTTTAACATTGATTATTATACTTCATGATATATAATATTCGTTAGGCAAACTTTCACTCGGATAAAACCGGGCGAAGCCGGGTACACATCCGCTAGTATTATAAATAAAGATGAATGAGATATCTGTTGTATTTTAGAATTGTTGCGATTATCTTGATTTTGGTTATCTTGAGAATTAAGCTATGGTGGTGCAGTCGTGGTTGAATAATAATCTTGAAAATATAAAGTCTTGATCAGAGATTTATTAATTTGAGCTAAGGAATATATATGAAAAACCTAATTTGATTAAAGTACTGCCTTGCTTAAGGCGAGAGGAATAAGGAAAACAAAATATTATTTACACAATGTACAGAAGTTTTGAGCCGGCAAACGGGGAAGAACATAAAACGTGTTTTTAAAGGGGAAGCATGACCTCTGGTGGCGGTCGATTTAGCAGAGTATTTGAATATATGAAATTATAATTTGAAATAAAATAATATTTTTATATAACATATATATATCTACTTATATAATTGCCTTATTCTGAAGCTCACCGTCACCGTTCACGGATAGAATGCGCGCCCATTGGCTGCCGCCGGCGAACACGTGACCTCCCTGCCCCCCTCTAGACAACCCTGTTATCAGCTGTGTGATACATACACCTGTCTATAGCGGCCACTCTAGACAACCCTGTTATCAGCTGTGTGATACATCCACCTGTCTATACAGACCACCCTGTCTATAGCGGTCACCTTAGGCAACCCTGTTATCATTAGTGTGTTACATTCACCTGTCTATACAGACCACCCTGTCTATAGCGGTCACCTTAGGCAACCCTGTTATCATTAGTGTGTTACATACACCTGTCTATACAGACCACCCTGTCTATAGCGGCCACTCTAGACAACCCTGTTATCGGCTGTGTGATACATACACCTGTCTATACAGACCACCCTGTCTATAGCGGCCACTCTAGACAACCCTGTTATCGGTTGTGTGATACATACACCTGTCTATACAGACCACCCTGTCTATAGCGGCCACTCTAGACAACCCTGTTATCGGCTGTGTGATATATACACCTTGCTATACAGACCACCCTGTCTATAGCGACCACCCAAGACAACGTTTTTAAAATATATTCGCACTCGGGTAAAACCCGGGCGTTGCCCGGGCCATTCGTCTAGTATATATATATATATACTAGACGCCGACCCGGGCTTCGCCCCGGGATTGACCCGTGTGCATATCTACCCGAGTGATATATATTTAGATAAGATTTTTTTTAAATAATTGTTTTTACTCGAGGGAATGTTTGTAGTCTAGTACGTTGATATAATCAATCTATCTGAATATTAGGAAAGGTCAGGTAATTTTTTTGTAGGGTGATGCTCTGAAAAAGAACGCTATACCACTTTATCACTAAACAAATTGGCGAGTCAAAAATAAGCAACCTGAACAATCCATTAGCTTTGCAAGATAAGAACAGAAATAGAGAAATGCATGCAAAATTTTCAACACAAATCAAAATCTTTAATCCTCATTATTTTTTTATTTTTAATTTTTTGCTTATCCCTAGTACACGTGGTACAGGCCATGATAAGCATGGTGGGTAGTTAGCGACTGCTTTTTACTGTAAGCGCACCACATGTCTACACATGTGAAAGCAGTTCGACTTTGCACTTACAAATGTGCCAGAGCCCCGTTTGGTTACTTGCACTCGCTGGTGGGGTTGGACTTCTGCAAGAATAGGGGGGCCATTGGAGCATTTTTTTTAAACAGAAAAAAGTGTCCAATGCGGGGATCGAACCCGGGTCGTAGTGGTCGTAAACCAAACGGTTTAACCAGCCTTCCACCGACCCCCCTTCCTCATCATTAATGTATATTAGGTAGGATGAGGTTTATTTTGTTTCTATTACATTACATGGAATAGTTTTTTTTTTTTCTAATAAAATTTACTGACCTCTTTGTTCACTGAAACCTAAACAATGTGTATGTTAGACCACTCTTTGTTCAACCTTACACATTGTTTAGGTCTCTTATTAGGTGCAAGATGTATACTTATGCTAAAATGGTAATTTGGGTAAACATAGGTTAATTCATGTTGGGCCAGTATTGTTCAGCAAGCCAACACAGATATAACATTACGGTATGAAGCAAGTTGTGCTAAAACTAATATTTCCAATCAAATTATCAAAAAAATAACACATACTATGTAATATAAACACATGTATGTAAAATAAACACAATAATAACCAATAATTAAAAACCATAAATTGTTCTAACACAGTATACTTCTTAAGTAAGAATACCTTACCATGAAGGTTTAAAACCCTACACATTGAAACATGTGAAAAATGTAGCATGAGTGTATGATGGGCTTGAAGAGAAAATATTTAAAAAAGATATTTATTGAAACTTTTGTAATACCACACAAAATATGCATATTTACAGTTACAACTTGTCTAGCACCAAAAGATGTCATTTGGAATATAGAGTTATATCTACGGATATGCAGCAAGAAGGACTTCGATAGAGGATGTAGGCCAGAGAGCAAAGAGAAAATAGGTTCTGGAGGGGACTCAATAGCAGGTAGAGAAACTCTACCTTGTTTACAACAGAGGCCAAAGGGTTCATCTCTAAATCTCAAAGCAGAGCAAAACTGGCATACCCGAGACATTTGGCCTATATCGACAGATGAATCAGCTTTATAATCAATATGGGTATTATACTGCAAACCTGAAAACGGCTTATGAGTCCAAAGCTGAATACGCTGAACAGGAACTTGCATAGTTTGTGCAGCTGCGACGCGGGCTTCAGAATACCTAAGACGGCGAAGCGCACGACGCGTCTCACTTTGAAGTGGTGTCTCAATAGCTATAGCATTCCTATATCTCCTGGAAGCAGCCGTATTCCTACCAATTAAAGGTCGGCTGCGGCGAGGCATATTCTGAAAAAAAAAATTGAGATTAATAACAAAAGCTTAAAAACCAGCAATTTATAAACAAAGCATGAAAATTACCTGTCTTTTTGAGGTAAAAATCAAAATTCCTAAATTTTTTCTTCAAAATAACCTTCCAGATATGTTAAAAAGATTATAAAAAACTAAAAGCATAATATTAAAAAAAGCTAAAAAATTAATGTACAAAACCAGTTATCATTAAAAAGCCTCAAAAATAGACCAACCGCAGGACACGGCAATGAAAAAGCATGCTTTTTTGAGGAAAAAAATAGAAATAATTTTCTAAAATACAAAATACAACCCCTATATGTTAAAAAAAAACTATGAATAATCTAACTATAAAATACTTAATCAAATAAATTAAAATATCTCAAATAAAATTTTGAAAAAGGACCTCAAAAAGACAAATAAATGAATCTGTTAAAGAAATCCCTCGCTTATTTAAAAATATAAATAACCTATTTTTTAGATACAACCCATATATGTAGAAAATATAATAAATAAACTGTATTTAAAAGATAAAAGCAATAATTAAAAAACTCCATAAGAAAATTTAAAAAAGGACTTCAATAAATAAATACCAAATACCAAATATTTCGAATTAGAGCAGTTATTTTATACGGCGAATTAGATCAATTATATCTAAAAATGAAAATATATATAAATAAATAAAACATACCAAATATTTCAAGAGCAGTTATTTTAAACGACGAATTAGATCAGTTATATCTAAAAATGAAAATATATAAATAAATAAAACCTACCAAATATTTCAAATTAGAGCAGTTATTATATAAATACCAAATTACCAAATATTTCAAGAGCAGTTATTTTAAACGACGAATTAGATCAGTTATATCTAAAAATGAAAATATATAAATAAATAAAACCTAACAAATAAGGCTTCAACTTTTTGCAAGAAGCGGAAAGTAAACACTTTTGAAAGTATAAATACTTTTACTCTGTTGAATTTTTTTGTATTTTATCGATAACAGCAAAGTTATGTATTTTAAAGTTAGGAAAAATATTTTGATGTTAAGCAAAACCTGCTCCATCTCGTTTTACATAAATGTTGAAAATTTGGTTGAAATTGATGCATTGTAACGAAAGTTTTTAGTGATGTACTCTTATGGAATTTGCATTTTATTAATATAGATATACTAGCGAATGTGTACCCGGCTTCGCCCGGGTTTTATCCGAGTGAAAGTTTGCCTAACGAATATTATTTATAATAATATTCCGGAACACACAGAATATTATGATAATAATGATAATAATATTAGTTACAATATATATTCATATAATATAGAAAATATATTTTTCGAGCAAACATATCCACTCTCTCTACTGAATATAATTTCAATAAGATATATATAAATGAAAATATCTAAAGATATACTGCATGATCTTAGCCAAAAGGCCGAGAAACGATATTTTATATGTATTGATGACCTGGCTTCGTGTGCCTTCTGGTCGAGTGAAAGTTTCGCGGTAGAATTTTGTTCCTGCCTACTAAAAAGTATTATCTGGCTCCGCCCGTGGACTGCTTTAGTGAATATTCTCCTAAAGAATTTTGTTTATGTCAATCAAGCATGATACAGCAATATTGTCATTATCATTTCTGACTAAAAAATATTGTAGCTCAGTACTATAATTTTTCTTGGTTAAAGTGCGACAAAAAAACTCATCCATATTTAACTCTGTCCTTTTCAAATTTCAGCAAGATTAGTTACATATTGAGGGCGTGCATAGCCGACAAACATATATAAGTTCTCGGCTTCGCCTGAATTTTACCCGAGTAAAAGTTTGCCTAACAAACATTTGTTAAAACGATTCTAGCAAATATCCAATCCCTACTGAATCTATACTTGTCATACTCTCGATAATTTGAAAATTTTCCCGGTCCCTTGAAAAAATACTCGATAAGTTGAAAAAAAAAATCAGTATTAATTGGTCCAAGGGTAATTTGAAGTTGAAGGAATAGTATCTTGCCATAAACGAAGATTTGTAAATAACTGTATTTAGCGAATGTACCCGGCTTCGCCCGGTTTTTATCCGAGTAAAGGTTTGCCTAACGAACATTTGTTAAAACGATTCTAGAAAACATCCAATCCACCTATATATTGATTTATAAACGTATATAAATATATTAATTGTTATAGGCGTTTAAATATAATTTTGAAACACATAATATTTTGAAAACATTTATTATATTTTAAATAAGATATTGTATCATTTGTGAAATTGATAATTAATTATTCCTTTTTTTCTCAATGAATTATATATCAATTTAAAAATTCATTTTTGTTATTATCACATACAAGGAAAGTTTTTATATACAGTGTAAGTTTTCCATATAAACAAACGATAATAAACAACAGCAATATATGCTCCAGGAATCCGGGTTACCCAAATAAATAAAAATAAACAACAGCAACAATGTTATTTGCATCTTCACTATTATAAAACAAAAACAAATTGAATTAACAATGCAAAAATATATTTTAACATTATATTTTATCATTTAACACAAAAACGTTTCAATATTTTCTTTAATTATATATTAATATTGAAATACCAAGTTTTTTACGTCATTGGTATATTATATTACTAAATTCTCAAATTAAATTTATTATACTTGGAACACATTTTAAGCATTGTTACAATTTATAAATATAATTTCACCAGAAGCCGCTAGAGGCGCTGCTTGCGAGTGAAAGTAGAAAATTTGCAAAAAAAATTGCAAAGAATATTTATTTCAGACCAAAATCAAACCAGAAACCTTCCCAGTAATATAGTAAATACAGTGGTACCTCGACATACGAGTTTAATTCGTTCCGCAACCTTGCTCGTATCTTGAATTACTCGTATCTCGAAGCAAATTTCCCCATACAAAACAATTGAGCTACCATTAATCCGTTCCAACCTCCAAAATGTCACCCTAGTTATTTTTATTACGTGGTTTTAAATAATAAAAACGTATTTATAAATATCAAATATTTATTGCACAAAAAAAATAGAGAATGTAAAGAAATAAATTAGATATTATCACTGGTCTTTGCCTTTTTCGCTACATTTTTCTCGCTTTCACCTGTAGGCCGTTTAGAAAAAAACATGTCCAAGGAGGTTTGTTTCTTCCTCCCTCTCAGAATGTTCCGGAAATGAGTTAGGCAAGTGTCATTAAAAAGGTCAGATGCACGACCTGTTGCAACTTTTTCTGAGTGTTTTTTTTCCACGAACTGTGAAACTCTCTCCCACATTCCTAAGATCTCCTTTATCTCACTTGTAGAAATTTCACGTTTTAATTCAATACTCATCATCTTTTTCTTAGCACTTGACTTTTTACAAACTTTCTTCCGATCCATGGTTATAAAAAAAAAATTAACTAAAACTGTAAATGTAAACGCAACACAAAACGCGAACATAAAACACAACCTATCACAGCGGAAGCACGCTGCTAACTGATCGTGATGGCGCGACTGCGTGTTACTACCGAACCGAACTCGTATCTCGAATTTCGCTCGTAACTGAAAGCAAAAAATCACTTGCTCGTCGGCTCGTATCTCGAAAAACTCGTATGTTGGGGCGCTCGTATGTCGAGGTACCACTGTATATGACTTCCTAAAGTTTCGGCGATTGGATAATCTTAACATTTAAAAACATTCATCATGTGAACAAACTAACATTCATCTTGTAAACAAACCACGTGTTAATTATTAACCAATCAAATTCATGTATCGTCGCGATCAGTGCTGCGCCCAAGCGGTAAAAGGCTGGAACTAACGCTTTTTTGTTTTATATTATTTAAAAAAAAGCACATTAACCTTTTTAGTTTTTTGAATAGCCTATATGTTAAACGAAATCTTCAGCTACCTACATGCGAAATTTCATAATGATTTATTCTGTAGATTTTGCGCAACGCGATAACAAACATCGATTTTGGATTTAATTTTTATAGATATAAGGATATTTTTATTTTTTTCATTTTTTCTATCATTTTCATATATATATACTAGCCGAATGACCCGGGCAACGCCCGGGTTTTACCCGATTAAATGCTTTTATTCAAATACTATTCGTTTCAATTATAAATTGACGCCGTGGATGTCATTCTTGTGAAACGTCCCGCTCCAAACTTTGTTTCTGAGAAGCGATATTTTTACAAAGAGATGATCTGGATTTGGGTCTTCTGCTCGAATGAATGTTTTTCTGTTAGAATTTTGTTCCTGCATACTAAAAATGAACTGGCTTCACCCGTGGTCTCTGCTTTTTGGAATTTTTCCGGATATAATTTTGTATCTGATAATCAAATATGATACAGCAATATTGTCATAATCATTTTCTGACTAAAAAAAACAACTATTTTTGCCCAGAACCTATCAATTTCAAATTTTCTTGGCTAAAAATGCGACAAATATCTCTTCCATATTTTTTCTATGTCCTGTTAAAACACGTTTTACATGTACATTTTATTTATTTGACATATCGGACGCGATATCCCAGCTCGGGATACTTGCGCCTAAATACATTTAGTAGATTATATACAACGAATGACCCGGGCTACGCCCGGATTTTACCCGATTAAATGCTTTTATTCAAATACTATTCGTTACAATTATAAATTGTCTCCGTGGATGTCATTCTTGTATAATATATAAATGAGTTTTAAAAATTGTAAAAAAAAAAAAATGCATCGGGCGGGAATCGAACCCGGGCCGCCTGCGTGGCAGGCGAGCATTTTACCACTGAACCACCGATGGTTATGAAAATTGCCATCCGTGAACTTCACACAGACAGAATAAGGCAATTATATAAGTAGATATATATATATTTTAATTTAAATCTTAATTTTTCATTCACTTATGATATATATATCATAAGTGAATAAAAAATTATTTTATGTTTGCATGGTATTTGACCTGTGATTTCGATTTTGCTATCAAATTCGAAACACCGCGTGAAGAACGCACGTGAGCCTGGGACACCCTCTCTCGAACACTATTATTATTCTCACACGTAATATAACTCTCATATTTACAATATAAATATATTCATTCTACTTCATCGTCCCTCCACCACAGTGCCAATATATTCTATAAGGTTTGCCTACTCCACTTTGTTCTTCTGCCCTATAATTGTGGATGTACCCTAGGTAGAGACGTGAAGGCATTGTCGCGTCTGATATGTGCATTGCCCCTTGCCATTGCCCGGATACCTACTCTAATTAGAGCGCTTAGATGTGCATTTTTTTCTTGGGGCAGCATATATATAAATTTGATGCGTGTATTTGCATATTCTTGATAAAGAAAATTTCTGGTTTGACAATAATAAATGAGTAGAAGGTAAGGTTGCAACTTTCTTATTAAAAGGTATTGCCAAAGCTTTCGAGAACAAACCCTTCAAGTGGTGTGAACTTTACTGGAATATTCTAAAATACCTTTTAATAAGAAAGTTGCGGCTTTACCTTTTAACCTTTTGTTTTATGTATATTTTTATGTCTACATTGTGGTATCTGTTGAAAGTGGCAATTCTCTCTCTTTCTCTCTCTCTCTCCTTGGGATATTTCTACGATGTAATACTATTTTTATAATTTGCATATTTTTGTAATATTGTCTGTGCTAATTGTTAGATATCGCAGCTTGATTAGAGTTGGTTAGGTTCTTGGATAGGGAAGACGGCAGATAAGCGTGAGCTGCTAGTGTAGCTAGTGTATATATGTGATAAGACAATAGAAAAAAAGGCATATCCTGACCAGGAGCACATGTGCTTTTCAGAAGACAGAGCGCCATCTGGTGGAACAGAAATCAACTAAACATTGATTTAGCCTGTTCCCTGATATTTGGCCAACCCAATTTTTGATAAATCAAGAAAAGCCATCCACGAACGCGTTTCGCGCTGTGAAGTAAGCTGCACCACTGCGACCAAACATATTTTTGGTCCTGGAGGCTTCTTGAGAAACCAAGAAATGGGTATTTAAGGCCAATTTAATATTTTTAATCTTTTATCCTTCCTTATTGCTTATGAAATATATTTCAAGTAATAATAGATATTCGTGTAATCACCAGCGTTCTTCCCCGAATATAAATATTTTACCAACAGGTTATGAGCCCAGCGCATCTACGCAAATATTTTAACTTTATTGAATTTTATAAAATTTCTAAAATGACTTCGAGCCTATATAAAATAGAAAACTAAATATAGATAATTGCGAAACTAGGAAAATATAAATCGAGATAGTTTTAATTCATAATGAATTATAGGAATATGTAAATCAAGAAAAAGTGAAACTTTGTGACCTGAAAATGAGAGAATCGCAGAAGAATGACCAGAAGGCTCTGGCGATAATAGTTCTGTATTTAAATCCCTCGGAACTAATTTATGTAAAGAAGTGCGAAAATTTGGCAGGAGCTTTGAAGAAATTGGATAAATATTTCGCCCTAAAGGTTTTGTAACTACAGTCTCTCTGACTAAGCAAATGGTACAAATAAAAAAGAACCCAGATGAAAAAATGCAAGAGTACCTGAAGCAGTTTACATCGATATCATATTAAGTTTGCTGAGATCATAACTCAAGTGCCCGAATACTTCCTATCTATTTTGTTGCTTTGTAGCCTTCCAGAGCGCTACGATGGCTTCAACCTGGCCATAAAAATAAGAACTTGTGCCAGGTCTTGAAATACTTAAAGTTATATCAATAGAGGAAGAAAGAAGGCAAAGAGAAATGGAAAGACCATATATAGCGAAGAAAACCTTTTTGTAAAATACCCGGAGGAAGGTGTGCTCCTACCCTTTGAAGCCAATTGCAAGAAAGGCATTCCCATTTGTTTTTTATATTTATGGGCAAAAATGACACAAAGCCGCAAATTGGTAGAAAAGAAAAAAGGTAAAGGGAATCCCGCAAATATGACAGTATTGTTGGAAATTCAAGATGAAGTCCTTGAGTCGAGTGATTTGCTTCTCGAGGGAAGCTTTTACAAGCTTTAGAGAGCTTTTCCCGCTGAAAAAGGTCAAGTTTACCAGTACAAAAAAGCTCTGAGAGAAGGATAAGTAAAACCGAATCTTTAATGTATAATGGACCAATTGCTTTGACTTTGTAAAATATTGTTTGTACCAAGTCTGAAGAACAATTTTTCTAGGTTTGTAGATGTACCAATAAGTTATTTACTTTCGTTTTTAAGGATGGTAAGGTCGAGATTGTGAACAAAACAAGAAAATTTACTTAAGGGCCTATAAAAGGAACGGACTTTACATACTGGCCCGGCCTAGAAATTCAAAAGCGTTAACCACAAATTTAATTGAAAGTAATGCCTCTGAAAGATGGTATAATCGGTTTGGTAATCTTAACTTTTACGACCTCCGGAAACTACAGGTGGTAAATTTGGAGTTTGGCTTACCAAAAGAAAAATAAAAAAAATGATAATTTTGAAATTTGTATAAAAGGTAAAAAGACGAGGCTACCGTTTCCAAAAGATTCTCAGTTTAGCCGAAGAGAAGTTTTGGATCTAATTCACAGTGATATCTGTGGACCAATGAGAAATAGGTCATTGGGTAGTGCCCTTTATTTTGTTACCTCCATTGAGGACTTTTTCAGGCTAATTTGCATCTTTACGGTGAAAATGAAAAGTGAAGTTCTTAAAGAATTTAAATTATTTAAGCGATTTTTTCAGACAATCAAACCGAAAAAGCGACAAAGGCCTTACAAATTGATGATTCTATAGAGTATAGAAGCAAAGAAATTATTGATTTTTTGGCCAAGAAAGGTATAAGTCGCCAACCTCTGTTGAATATACGGCGCAACAAAATGGAGTGGCAGAAAAGGCAAATAGAACTCTTGTCAAGATGACCAGATGCTTCATAATTGGAGGAAACTTCCCTGAATCCCTATGGGCTGAGCGGATATATACATCAGCTTACGTAAGAAATAGGTGCCCGACAAATTGTAAACTCCCTATGAATTATTCAACAAGAGAAAACCAAGCGTTTCTCTTTTAAGATTGATAGGAAGCCGAGCATTCACAATGAACAATCGTGCAAATGGAGGGAAAATTTGCGCCCCGCGCGCGGAGTGAGGAATATAAATTAATTGGCTATTCCTCGGAGTCAAAGGAGTAAAGACTGTGGAAACCTGGGAAAACAATCAAAACCGTTTAGTGTTTAATTGAACCAAATATGGCAATATCCACGAATGATTTCATTAAAAATGCATCACAGAAACCTGAAGAAAAATTAACCGACGAAGGCACGTTACAGAATGAAATCAAGCCAGAAGAGGAGGATAAGTTAATTTAGAAATGGAAGATTTCGAAGATTCGAGTAATGTACGTTCAGAGGGTAAGTGATCTCTAAAAGAAGTAGAAATTTCATAAAAATGGGAAAACCTGGCAGGCCAAAGAAGGGATACCATTCCGCTAATATATTGTTACGACTCTTCTCAGCCGTCGATGTTTGCGTGCAAGGTTTCTGAGAAAACAATGTGGGTCCGTTTTGGATACAGCTTAGTACTATGGATTTATCTCCAGAGCTTTAAAAATGATGTTAATACCTAGACATAGTAGATGAACTTGCCTTCGATGTCCGCCCCGGGTAGGTTCCTCTTCGTCCTTCTTTGCTCCGTCCTCCACTTGTTGATCCACACGGTCCCGGAGCCCACTTCCCGTCGCCAACTTGCCGCGTCTGTCGTCATCGCCGTTCTCCTTGCTGCAGGTCCCGTTGTCACCAGACAGACTTCTCCCCCCAGACTGCCATATCTTCTCGGCGCATAAACCCCCGGCAGGCCAGCCGCTAACTCGGCTGCTTGCTTCACGACGACACCAGCAGGACTACCCGTCTGCCACACCCCCTCCTCTGGAATTTGTCAATCCACACTTCCTTGGAGGGGCACCTGCATACCTTCTTCTCTTTGCTTGCCAACTTCTCTCCATTTTCTTTGCTTCACCGTTTCAATATTTTCACAAGGACCATCTAAAATAGTTATTGCTGTATCCTAAAGATTTGGAGGAAAACCTCTGATATAAAAAAATTCCGAAGTGTCACATTGTTTCAAAAAGGTAGAAAAAAAGCATCCAAAAGACCAAAGGAATTTCTAAGATTATTGTAGAAATATTATAAATTGATAGGAAGTGTTCAAAGTGGCAATTATAGAATATTTATACGTTATAATACTCTTGCTATAATTTTCCATTGTTTTAATGTTGTCTGTGCTAATTTGCATCTTTGTCAGATCACGCATGATTATAGTTGGTTAGGTTCTTGGATAGGGCAGGCCGTTGATAGACGTGAGCCATAGTACACTGGTGTCCAAAAAATAAGAAACTTAACCAATATTGAAATTTCTCAAAAGCTAATTTATTAACAAATATAAAATTTAGTATACAAATAGTTTAAACTATGGAGAATTTGACTAGCTATATGAAAATAAAAAAAATATAATTGAAATTATGAAATATGCAAATTATTACCAACATACCCAAAGCTAAGGTTCCAGATCTTAAAGAAATAAGATATCAATAGGGAGTATGATCACCTCTAACAGCTATCAAGGTCTCACAGCGAGCCCTCATACTGTTTACCAGGCTTTGGAGGAGGTCCAGGGGTAGTAAACCCCAATCCTCCAATAGAGCAGTTCTTAGCTCAACGAGGGTTCTGGGAGAGGGGTGACGAGCTCCAATACGCCTCCCTAGAGCATCCCACACATGCTCTATTGGATTCAGGTCCGAGATCTGGCTGGCCAATCCATCCTTCGAATATTCTCACTCTGGAGATATTCATTGACTAGCCTAGCCCTAAGCGGACGAGTATTATCGTCCATAAAAATTAAATTGTGACCAATTTGATCTCTATAAGGTCGTAGATAGGGCTCACGGATCTCGTCCCTGTACCTTTGGGCAGTTAAAGTGCCCCCAGAAAAAATGTAGAGGGTGTGCGTCTGCTAGAACTGATGCCAGCCCATACTAAGAGACTGCCCCCTCTAAAACTGTCTATTTCCCTGATGTTACTGGGATCATAGCGGGTTCCAGGCTTCCTCCAGATGAAAACTCGTCGAGAATCTGTGTGTTTAAACTAAATCTTGACTGGTCAAATGAATGTTTTCAAGTGCCTACAAATCAATATGATACGTTCTCAGCCTTGTTTGTATTCAGTATTGAATGATTGTCGTAAGGAGAACATAGATTTCCTACTTTTACAAGAGCTCCCAGCCGCGCGCGGCAAAATCCCATCGCGGCCAATCCCATCTAACAGAGTTTGCTATGGCCCTATTACAAACTCTAGGTTGGGAGCTATGGTCATTGTAGTAAATCCTAGCCTTAAATTTGTCCAATTGTCTGTTAATGTCGTGTTTGTCATGTGTGAATTGAGTGGTAAATGTATTCTTTTTTTGTGATGTTTACCTTCTGCCATCATGTGACCCCTCCCCTCTTCTCGATAAGATAAATTATAGCCTTAATTATCTGAACTATGACGAGGTCATTTTTGCGCCGATCTAAATGTTGAATCTTTTAGGTGGTCGGATAAACCTCTGCTCCTCAGGCATCACTCACCTAAGAGATATCTAGTTGGAAACTTCATAGATGCAACTATTTGCATGTGCTCAACACTCAACTACAAGGCGCGCTGGCCTTGTAAATAGCGTTACCGATTGGCATCCTGAGTACCATGAGTTGTCTGACCACAAACGCCTCGTCTTTAACCTAAATTTACCTCCCTCTTCACAGGACAACACCAGATTTAAATTAAATAAATTTAGCGAAATATACTTCAGCTTTGGGGGGTCGCGCTGACTGGGATGGAGAATTTGAACATTTCAGTCAAAAAATAGAAAATATTAATCTTTTTTAGAAAACGTGCGTGACTCATCCTCCCTCGACGATGTAATTAATTTACTCGGCGAAGAGATTTTTCACACATGTCTAAACACCATTCCATCCCTTCCCAGAAGTGATAAATACCTCAAGTCCATCTCTTGGTGAAAATCTGATTTGAATCCTCTCAAAAGGGCCACTCAAAATGCACAGCGGGCCTTTATAAAGGCACGCGGTGTCGTTAAGGGTGTGCTAGAGGTCTTTTACAAAATACTGAAGGCAAGATATCACCGTGCGAGGAGACTGGCTAAGAAAGAAGCATGGAGGGCAGCCTGCTCGCGTTGCGAAATCAGCCCTTTGGGTGGAATCTACAGTTCCATCAAGGGAAATTTTAAGAGCAAAACCCCTCTCAGCACTCCCAGTTTGTAGCGGCTTCACTGAAGGTCCGCGGGACACATTAAATCACATATTAGATTACTATTTCGGCCGCGTACCGCCCGATACCATGTTAGAACACAAAGATTTAAGCAAAGTCATCATATCGTCATCTGATAACGACCCTTTGTTTACAGATGACGAGTTGTTGTTGACAGCGGATAAGGTGCACTTATCTTCTTCTCCTGGTAGTGATGGCATGCCACCTCTTCTTATCGTAAAACTAGTTAAACATTTTCGGACGTTTTTTCTAAGTATTTTCAACAGGTGTTTAACCACTGGCCACTTTCCATCTACATGGAAGCTGGGGGACGTCGTTCTCGTCCCCAAGCGAAGTGGGGAGGACTTTCTCGCATCACACCGTCCAATCACGATGCTGCCTGGTTTGGGCAAGTTCCTTGAGCGTCTAATTCTTGCTAGGCTGTCGTGGATGGCCGATAGGATGCGTAAAGCGCCTCCAAACCAGTTCGGATTTAAGCCTTGTAGATCTACTACAGCCGCACTCTTAAATCTAAAATCTACTATAACCCGTACGATTAAAAATAGGAAATATTGTCTTCTTCTTTCTTTTGATGTTAAAGGCGCTTTTGACAACGTGCTCCATTCCAGTATCTTGAGAGCGTTGCACACAAAGCGTTTGTCCCAGAAACATTTATCACCTGATAAACTCGTTTCTATGTAACCGTGTTGTGAGACTGTCTATGAATGGTTGTACTGTGTCGAGACGAAATTCCAAAGGATGTTCCCAGGGTTCAGTTCTTGGCCCTTTCCTTTGGAATATTGTCTTTGACGAACTCCTCACGCTGGACTACAGGAATAATGTTTTCCCGCAAGCCTACGCGGATGATCTGGTCTTGTTGGTCTCGGGATGCCGACCTAGTCAACTTCCCGCGGCCCAACACACCATAGATATGATCGCCAGGTGGTGCAGTTTGCATAAACTGGAACTCAGCGTGGGGAAGTGCCAGGCTATGGTTCTCCTCAGACCACACGGGACACTGCCTGAACCGCGTCGGAATCTAGTTATCAACGAACGGCCAATACAATGGTGCTACTCAATTAAGGTGCTGGGGGTAATATTATATCAACGTCTATATTTCCACCAGCACGTAGTTGAAATCTGCGCGAAGGTCCGCGGCATGTTGCCGCGTTTGACCGCAGCCGCTAATCTCAACTTTGGTTTTGGTTACCGCGCCTTGAGAATTCTGTATCTGCAAGTGATTGTTCCAGCCATTGCCTATGCCTCGGCGATAGGGTTTTCTAATCTTTCTCAACGCTCCTTAAATGCTCTACTGGTGCTCAAAGGCCTTTCCTAGTGAGAGCTTGTAGCGCTTTCAGATCAACCAGCAACGCTGCTCTTATCTCCCTCTCTAGAGTCCTTCCTCTCGATCTGAAATTCTCGGCTAAAACTGAGCTATACCTTAAAAAGTATATATTGGTTGACGCTGAAATTCCACTCGAGCCTCCTCCCTTTCCACATCCTCTCCCTTACCCCCCTATTACTCCGCTCCCAGTAATATTCCTGTACTTTTCTTCCACGTGGCATACTATATAGATGGTTCTAAAACCATAGATGGAGTTGGCTCCGGCGTGTACAGGTTCTCTTGTCTCGATTGTGCACCTGAAATACGTGAATCTCATGTTCTGTCCCCTCATTGTTCTGTCTTTCAGGCGAAGCCCTTGGATTGGTTAAGGCACTTGAAAACGCAACCACTTTACCAAATTATCTAACCTTAGGATTCTTCCTGGACAACCTCTCAGTCGTGAAGTCAGTTCTGAATTCTAAGACTGGTAATTACCTTATCGACAGAGCTCTGCTACTGATTTCGCGATTGAATCGCAATGGGAACAGATGCACCATACAATGGATCAAGGGCCACAGTGAGAACGTGGGTAATAACATTGCGGACACACTTGCAAAGCGGGGTGCTGAGTCTGCTGACCCAAGCTGTTACTAACTCGCTCCTTTGTCGTTTGTAAAATCGGTAATCTACGACCGGGCGCGTGAAGCATGGGAAAGCAGATTCCTCTTTCTAGCTCCTTCTATCCACACCCGCTTTGGCCTTATTCCAATGAGTCTTTTAGACAAAAGGTATCCGTACATCATCCCTAGCGAGCGCATTGTGGTTGACCTGCTATCGGGACACACGTGGACGGACAGTTTTGCCCACAGGATAGGCGTCATTGACGATCATTCCTGCCCTTAATGCGACGCTGACAGGAAATAAACTCTGTCTCACATCGTGCTTGAGTGCAGCAGCCTTGATGCCCTTAGATTCCCCCTTCTTTCCACCTGTGCAGAAGAATTAGGGTACATTCCGCGGTCACTCAAAGATTTTGTTTCCAACAGGAGCACTTGGCGAGCCTGCCTGGAGTTCCTAAAGGCCTCTGATAGACTTAAGCCACGCGTCAGCGCGGAGGATTCCGACCACCTGAGTGACTCGGACTCCTCACCTCATGGTTAACACCGGTCATTGGCGGCCGCTCTTAGACGTAACTCTGGCATGTGCCGCTGTTTAAGATCGGTTTCGCGACCTGCCCTGTGTATGTGATCGCCCCTGACGCTGTCTCTGTAACCCAAGGACAGAGGGCAAATGGTTTGGCGATTCGACGGCGCGGGCTGCTCGAGAAATCGACTTACGCAGCGACCCATTTGAACGCGCTATGCAATCTATGGTGTACTTTTCTGGTTGGTTGTCTTAGCACTGGTACCCTCACCAGTAATCTTATCTAAAACCTTTATATTTTCATTTTTACAGAAAAAAAATATATATATATATTTTCCATCAGTTGCTGAATCATTCTCGCTTTATCTAATATTATTATTTAAACAACAGCTGTCTTTCTTTTATTTTCTCTGGCCTGGGGAATCTAACCTTTTTGAACAGCCTTGGTTGCGTGCAGCACCTTGGTACTTTGATATTGTAAGTAATAGATTCAAAGCGTACGAGGATGCGTATCTTATAAGTTTTAATAAAGGCGAGCTTTCGGGTCAATAACCCTTCTACAGGACATCATATCTAACTAAACTTGCATCTTATATACATATCTATATTGAGAACAATTAGCATATATACAAGAAAAATAAACGTATTTGCAAATTAGTGAGAAAAGTAATAGTAAGAAATATCTGCGTGTCTCGAGTATACTAAGTAGGAAAATCACAAGAAACTTCACGATTAAGCTACGATTCAATTTAAGGCTGCATGAGTAAAATAATCCAAAATAAAACGTATTGGCAATGGTCACCTAAGGTACACTATGGCAATATTGCTTTGTATATATCAGGGATGTCTATGTGTCTATTAATACTATTATGTCTTAAAGAGAGCAACGCCTCGACGACCAATCTTTTGTATTTGCTCTAGATTCCTGAGTAATATGCCTGTGGGTGAGAGGTATCAAAAGAATGTCCTGTCTGTCTAATGTGTTGCACTATGAGAGATCTAGGTTCACTGTTTCTGATGTTTCTGTGGTGTTCTCCTATCCTATCCTTAATTCTTCGGCCTGTCTCTCCTATATACATACTGTTGCAATCTGAGCATTTTAAGGAATACACGGAGTTTGTAAGATATGGCAGGATAATGGGAAAGCTGTTTCTGGTGATGAGGTTTCTAACTATTGTTTCTAATTTAGGAGTGTTGTTGTAATAGGTGCGGATTCCGTACTTGTTTTTTAAGTGTCTAGAGATGTTGATACTATGGGTAGAGTATGGGATGATGCAAGTCGATCTATAAGTCTGACTGTTTAGCTGCTGTTGGGGATTGTGAAAGTGTCGGAGAATGAAGTTTCTGGGGTAACCTGAGTTCATTAGGTGATTAATCACATTTTGGGTCTCTGTTTGTTTAAATTCAGAAGTTGAGCAGTAAGTAAAAATACGTTTCGAGAGGGTTTTGACAGTATTAATTTTATGGCTGAGGGGGCAGTATGAGGAATAGTGTATATAGGAGGGATGAAAGGAGGGCTTATAGTGTACGTTAGTGATATACCTGCAATATTGTTTTGTAATCATGATATCTGAGAAAGCTAAAGAACAATTGTTTTCTTTTTCTACTGTGAATTGGATGTCCGGAAATAGTGAATTTAATTTGGTATGAATACTGTCCAAGGATTCTGTTTTAACAATACAGAAAATATCGTCTATGTATCTAAACCAAGTATGAATATCTGCTGGGAAATGACCTGTAATTAAACTATCTACTTTTCGCATAACTATTTCAGAGAATGGTGAAGACAAAGGGCTACCCATGGGAGTACCCTTGGATTGCCTGTAATAACGTTTATCAAAATTGAAAATACTATTGCTTAGACAGATCGATATTAAGGTGGTTAACTCAGATATCATATCTGCTGTATACCCGTGCGTCCGGAGGAATTCTGTGGTGCATTCTAAGATGAGGGAGTGGGGGAGACTGGGGTATAGATTGATCACATCAAAAGAGATCATAAGACTATTGGGGACAACCGGTAATTGCTGTATATGGGCTAAGAATTTAGGTGTGGAAGAGATGGACGTCGAGGCGGCGCCCTCTTTAAGTATGGGTATTGCGATTTCACCGCCACTCTGTGTTGTGACGACGATCTAAGTTCTATAGAGGTAGTCACTCACCTCTATTCTTGGTCGGCGGGGTTGAAGGTTCAAAATTGTGGTGTCGCTGTTTATAACACTTTTAAAATATACAACGAAAACAGGAGGGAAAATTATATTTATTACAATTTAAGAAAATAAGTAAAGTATTATTTAATTAATTATATATTTAAATATTTACACTAAAAGAATCGGAGATCAGGGCAAATTCTCGTGTTAGAAAGTTGTTTACAAGTTCTTCTGTTATTGTTTTCTCATTTTAGCAGCTGCATCCCTGTAGCCGCTTCCGCCGGCCTCCCATTGGCTGCTTCGGACGGCTTCTTTTCCAACATTTCTCCCACCTTTGAGTTGGCGTCTCGACGACTCAAACATGGAAAGGAAAAGTTCAGTAGATCCAATCGGTTGGGTCTCTTGATGGGCCGTCCGTAACTTGACACAACATTCGGGGTTTCAATGTGATGTTGCTCTTGTTGTGAAGTCAAAGGGTCCTCTTCAGTTGTCAATCGAACTTCTTGTGTGGGAGATCGCTCCGTTAGAGGGTCTCGACATCTTATCTCGGGCGTTATCTCTAAATTGTAGAGTTTTTGAATAGGTTGTATTTTATCACCTGATGAAGTTTTCACTTTCGCAACCCTCACAAGTCCATCTTTTCCTGGATAGAGTTGGATTATTCTGGCTAACGGCCAGTGTAGTCTCTTTAAACTCTCTTGTCCAATGAGCACCATGTCTCCCACCTTGAATGATATGGTAGTCTTCAGGTGTCTCGTTTCTTGTCTCAGGAATCCAAAATATTCGATACGAAATCGTTCTCTAAGATATTCTCGTACACGTTTGATATATTGATATTTGTGGGAGAGGGTCTGGTTATCAATCTAGTCCAGGTCTGGAACGCCAACCTCTCTGACCTCATGTAAGAACAACGAAGGTGTCAATGGAACGAGATTCTCACTTTCTTCAGTTAGGTAGGTCAGTGGGCGTGTGTTCATCAAGCTTTCGACGTCACACATTACCGTGGAAAGTTCTTTATATCCCAAGGAGGTTTGACCGAGAATCCTAAAGAGCAATTGTTTCACATCATTCCAATCAAACGCTCCCACCATCCACCCCACCAAGGAGCACCAGGCGGTATGAATTTCCAGGTGATGTTTTTCAATGTGGGATCACACTTTAATCTCGAAAAATCAATCTTCTTTAAAGTATTTGCCATGCCTCTGAAATTAGTCCCATTATCCGAATACACAATCAATGGTCGGCCTCTTCGAGCAATAAATCGGCGGAAAGCTTTGAGAAAGGCTTCCATAGACAAAGATGTCACAAGTTCAAGATGAACTCCTCTATACACTGCGCATGTGAAGATGACAATCCATGCTTTCTTCTTATTCTTTAAGATAAGATGTCCAGTTAGATCAACTCCTGCTATTTCGAAAACTGCAGCATCTCGGTCTTCTTCCTTTATTCTTATTTGTAAAAATGCTTTCTCAATATCGGAAGAGACACCTACTTCATATTTCCGGAATTTATTTAAAAGTCTTGGTAAAATTTCTATCAAATTGGGTCCCTTATCCGGACAGTTATTCGGGGAAAGTTTACCTCTCTTCCGGGCCGACGCATTGAATACTGGCCGTATTCTAGAAGTTTGACTGTTTCTTTTATACACTGGTCGATGCGGCAGGTTGTGTACACCATCTAGTTTATCCTCTCTGGAATACTCTATTATCCCCTGATTTATACATTCTTCAAAGATTTGTCCATACTCTTTCATGTCTCCAACTTCTTCAAGTTTTCTTCTTACAGAACTTAGTTGGTTTTCGGCTAGGTCTCTATTCGTAGGAATCATTTCCTTGTCTTGCACCCAGGGTAGAGCTACCTCATAGCGCTCCTCAATATCTCGCGTCGTGGTGTGGGCGAAATGTTCCTCCATTTCAGCTTGTAACAACTGATTCTTCTTCTCAACCTCCGCGTCAGAGGCTCCAATTGCATCTAATTTCCACAAGTTTTCTAGATCCAAAGATAGAAGTGTGGTCACGCAAAGGGAGCTGGTGTCATCTCTCACCTCCGTTGGAGGAATCTTTCCCATCACAGTCCATCCTAGTTTGGTACGGATTGCCACCAGTCCAGATGAGATTCTTCTCTGATCATCAGTTAGCAATCTCCCGGCGATGGCCGCGCCTATAAGGACTTCTATACGGTCTCTCATCAAATCAGACACGTCGAGTTCTTCACTCCCTTCTAAAAATGATCTTGGACACACCGGAGGTATGCTTCCACAGATAAGGGGTTGACCTAGTGCTTCAAACTCACAGCGATAGGAATTATTGATGTCAGATAAATGAATGGTATAGACCTCATGTTCAACTACGTCGGTACTCGATCCTCCAAACAAGGAATGCCGGAAGAACTCTCTCCTAGATTGTTCGTATTCCATTTCCATTGCTGTGCTATGTAAAATATATGATCTTTGGGATCCGGTGTCTATTATAGCCCGTGCCGTCTTCTCCGTTCTGTTCCCTTTGAGGGTCACTCTCAAAGTAGGTAACAATACGTCTGGGGAGGTTGATAAGTTGGCGAGAGTTTCATCTTGCACCGTTGGAGACTTAGAAGCTCCACCTCTATCTAAAATCAGTTTTGTGCACATGACATCCAGGTGAGAAGACATGTTGCAGATCGAACAACGGACTACATTTCTGAAAAATTTACTTAAATGAGAAGGCCGAAGACATTTATAACAAACGCCTTTTTTCCTCATGAGTGATCTCTTTTCGTTTAAACTCATATTAGCTGCAAAGTCACACTTAGGGCTTCCATGGTTGTCTTTACCACAAAATACACATTCATTCGATTTGTGAACTGAATTCAAAAGTTCTGAAGCTGTCGCAATTGGTTTTTCATTGTAGAATCTTGTCTTTGGATGTTTGTTTACTAAATTAGGTTTAGAAGTTGATTCATTCCCGGTACCGATTTCGTTTCTAAAACTCCTCTCCCGTGCAGTTAATTGTCTTTCTAGAAAGGTAATCAAGTCATTAATTACGTAACCTGTCGGTAGTTCTTTGTTCATTTCCAAATTAAGGTCTGCAGGTAGAAGCTTTATTATTATCGGGCACAACAGTTGTCCGTAAACATCAATGGACACGTTTAGTGACTCGAGACTTCTTATTTGAACAGAAAGGTTGTCAAAAAGTTCGCGGAATGTTCTTACATCGCTTGACGTTTCGAGTGGTCTCATTGACAACAAATTGTTCATATGTCGGCTAATCAAAATGTCTTCTCGCCCAAATTTGTCTTTAAGCAATTTCATAGCTTTCTCATAATTGTCCGCAGATAAAGCGAAACCTTCGACTGTGTTTAGTGCAGTTCCGCCGAGATGTGACTCCAGATAGTTAAATTTATCGATCGGGTTCAGTGAGTTGTTCTGGTGAATAGCTGCATCATAAGAATTCCAGAACGTCAGCCATTCACTAAATTTTCCATAAAATTTCGATATCATCAATTTCGGAAGTTTCACAGTCGTGCAGGAAGGTACATAATGTCTCATTTCATTTTCATCTATTCGTGAGTTCGATTCCGGTATATTTTCGCCATGAAAATGTGATTGACGAATCTTTTTATTTGCCCAAAATCTCCAAGTAATATATTTCTCTCGATATTCCTCTACGCCCTGTAATTCCTTTTCTAAATCGTCAGTTTCAAGAAGCGTTTCTATTTCATGATCCACAAATTTAAGTTCGTTAAATGATTCATTCAATTGTTCTAATAATTCTTCAAGATCAATTCTAATTAGCGTGTCAAGTCCACATTCAATCTTATTGCATGTTTTCGTTAAATATGATCTGTTAATAGCACGCTTCTTTTTTAAACGTATAATTAATTCTTCCGCCATCTTGTAAACAAAGCGGCAAGTAGGGTTAGTTAGCGAGTTATAAAACGGTCAGCTCAAAATGCTTCCTTTTTCTTCAGGAATTTACCTTCAACTGTCCCGGCTGGAATGCCAAAAATATTGCGATTTCACCGCCACTCTGTGTTGTGACGACGATCTAAATTCTATAGAGGTAGTCACTCACCTCTATTCTTGGTCGGCGGGGTTGAAGGTTCAAAGTTAAGGCGTCGCTGTTTATAACACTTTTAAAATATACGACGAAAACAGGAGGGAAAATTATATTTATTACAATTTAAGAAAATAAGTAAAGTATTATTTAATTAATTATATATTTAAATATTTACACTAAAAGAATCGGAGATCAGGGCAAATTCTAGCGTTCGAAAGTTGTTTACAGGTTCTTCTGTTATTGTTTTCTCATTTTAGCAGCTGCATCCCTTTAGCCGCTTCCGCCGGCCTCCCATTGGCTGCTTCGGACGACTTCTTTTCCAACAATGGGTATGATTATCTTAGCTAAATACTGAGCTAACGGGGCTGTGGGGGAGAGGTGAAAAGCTACTATTGGTCTAAGGGGGATATTTATCTTATGTACCTTAGGGAGGCCATAGATGTAGGCCTGACCATGCAGATTCGAAAGAAAACCTTGGAGTTCATCAGTTGTTATAATCTTGTTCCTGCATAGGGTCCTAAGTTCTTTTTTGTATTTGGAATTCGAGACAATTTGTTCTTCCGCTGTGGCCGGGGTGAATACATCCGAGTTGCTCAAGATTTGAATCATTCCTGAGATGTAGTCCGTAGTGTTCATTATGACGGTTCTGGATCCCTCATCTGATCTTGTGATAACTATGTTATTATTTTTGGACAGTGTTCTTATAATCTGGTTGGCATGATGGCTGTTGGCTGGGTTGTTTGAAGGACTGTTTAAGACAGATATGACGTGGTTCCTAATGGAGTGTTTATCATGCATGTTCAGGCCTGTGATGGATGACTCTATTCCTGCTATTAATGAGATTTTGTCCAGTTTTGATGGGTATCTGTGTTTGAGGCCTTTCGAAAGTATGCTGACCTGATCAGAGGAAGGTACAAAGCTAGATAAATTCAAAATTGATTGCTGCTGATCTTGGGGAGATAGACATACTTTGTATTTCTTGGACCAAAATGAGAGCTTATTGCGGTGCCTAATGTCAAGCATAGAGTCTTGGGTTTTTATATCACTAGTGATGCCAATTAGTAATTCTGCCATATTTGGTGCTGGGATGTGTTGTGATACTATACAAATGAGATCTTTGACGGTTTTTGATAATATGCGGATTTTTGAGTAACAACCCTTAGTTCGGCTCGTAGTAATTTGACATGGGTATCACCTATGGCCATCTTTGAGTAAAAGTTTCCGACGGGGTCCTTGATCCTGAGGGAAGGCGGGATGAAGCTGTGTAATTCACAAGTTTTGTTGAACTCCAGATGTTTCCTCCATCTTGCCAATGCCAGCGATTTAAATCGGATCATTTCTTGTAGTAATCGAGATCAGGATTCACAATTGCACCAGGTGTAAACGTATAACTATAATCAATGTAAAGAAGGTTGAAATATTCTAAAGAGTGTAAGTAATAGATTCAAAGCGTACGAGGATGCGTATCTTATAAGTTTTTATAAAAGCGAGCTTTCGGGTCAATAACCCTTCTACAGGACATCATATCTAACTAAACTAGCATCTTATATACATATCCATATTGAGAACAATTAGCATATATACAAGAAAAATAAACGTATTAGCAAATTAGTGAGAAAAGTAATAGTAAGAAATATCTGCGTGTCTCGAGTATACTAAGTAGGAAAATCACAAGAAACTTCACGATTAAGCTACGATTCAATTTAAGGCTGCATGAGTAAAATAATCCAAAATAAAACGTACTGGCAATGGTCACCTAAGGTACACTATGGCAATATTGCTTTGTATATATCAGGGATGTCTATGTGTCTATTAATACTATTATGTCTTAAAGAGAGCAACGCCTCGACGACCAATCTTTTGTATTTGCTCTTGATTCCTGAGTAATATGCCTGTGGGTGAGAGGTATCAAAAGAATGTCCTGTCTGTCTAATGTGTTGCACTATGAGAGATCTAGGTTCACTGTTTCTGATGTTTCTGTGGTGTTCTTCTATCCTATCCTTAATTCTTCGGCCTGTCTCTCCTATATACAAACTGTTACAATCTGAGTATTTTAAGGAATACACGGAGTTTGTAAGATATGGCAGGGTAATGGGAAAATTGTTTCTGGTGATGAGGTTTCTAACTATTGTTTCTAATTCAGGAGTGTTGGTGTAATGGGTGCGGATTCCGTACTTGTTTTTTAAGTGTCTAGAGATGTTGATACTATGGGTAGAGTATGGGATTATGCAAGTCGATCTATAAGTCTGACTGTTTAGCTGCTGTTGGGGATTGTGAAAGTGTCGGAGAATGAAGTTTCTGGGGTAACCTAAGTTCATTAGGTGATAATCACATTTTGGGTCTCTGTTTGTTTAAATTTAGAAGTTGAGCAGTAAGTAAAAATACGTTTCGAGAGGGTTTTGACAGTATTAATTTTATGGCTGAGGGGGCAGTATGAGGAATAGTGTATATAGGAGGGATGAAAGGAGGGCTTATAGTGTACGTTAGTGATATACCTGCAAATTTGTTTTGTAATCATGATACCAGAGAAAGCTAAGGAACAATTGATTTTTTTCTACTGTGAATTGGATGTCCGGAAATAGTGAATTTAATTTGGTATGAATACTGTCCAAGGATTCTGTTTTAACAATACAGAAAATATCGTCTATGTATCTAAACCAAGTATGAATATCTGCTGGGAAATGACCTGTAATTAAACTATCTACTTTTCGCATAACTATTTCAGAGAGTGGTGAGGACAAAGGGCTACCCATGGGAGTACCCTTGGATTGCCTGTAATAACGTTTATCAAAATTGAAAATACTATTGCTTAGACAGATCGATATTAAGGTGGTTAACTTAGATATCATATCTGCTGTATACCCGTGCGTCCGGAGGAATTCTGTGGTGCATTCTAAGATGAGGGAGTGGGGGAGACTGGGGTATAGATTGATCACATCAAAAGAGATCATAAGACTATTGGGGACAACCGGTAATTGCTGTATATGGGCTAAGAATTTAGGTGTGGAAGAGATGGACGTCGAGGCGGCGCCCTCTTTAAGTATGGGTATGAATATCTTAGCTAAGTACTGAGCTAACGGGGCTGTGGGGGAGAGGTGAAAAGCTACTATTGGTCTAAGGGGGATATTTATCTTATGTACCTGAGGGAGGCCATAGATGAAGGCCTGACCATGCAGATTCGAAGGAAAACCTTGGAGTTCATCAGTTGTTATAATCTTGTTCCTGCATAGGGTCCTGAGTTCTTTTTTGTATTTGGAATTCGAGACAATTTGTTCTTCCGCTGTGGCCAGTGTGAATACATCCGAGTTGCTCAAGATTTGATTCATTCCTGAGATGTAGTCCGTAGTGTTCATTATGACGGTTCTGGATCCCTTATCTTATCTTGTGATAACTATGTTATTATTTTTGGACAGTGTTCTTATAATCTGGTTGGCATGATGGCTGTTGGCTGGGTTGTTTGTAGGACTGTTTAAGACAGATATGACGTGGTTCCTAATGGAGTGTTTATCATGCATGTTCAGGCCGGTGATGGATGACTCTATTCCTGCTATTAATGAGATTTTGTCCAGTTTTCTCACTAATTTGCTAATACGTTTATTTTTCTTGTATATATGCTAATTGTTCTCAATATGGATATGTATATAAGATGCAAGTTTAGTTAGATATGAAGTCCTTTAGAAGGGTTATTGACCCGAAAGCTCGCCTTTATTAAAACTTATAAGATACGCATCCTCGTACGCTTTGAATCCATTACTTACATTCTTTAGAGGATTTCAATCTTCTTTACATTGATTATAGTTATACGTTTACACCTGGTGCAATTATGAATCCTGATCTCGATTACTACAAGAAAATGATCCGATTTAAATCGCTGGCATTGGCAAGATGGAGGAAACATCTGGAGTTCAACAAAACTTGTGAATTACACAGCTTCATCCCGCCTTCCCTCAGGATCAAGGACCCCGTCGGAAACTTTTACTCAAAGATGGCCATAGGTGATACCCATGTCAAATTACTACGAGCCCGAACTAAGGGTTGTTACTCAAAAATCCGCATATTATCAAAAACCGTCAAAGATCTCATTTGTATAGTATCACAACACATCCCAGCACGAAATATGGCAGAATTACTAATTGGCATCACTAGTGATATAAAAACCCAAGACTCTATGCTTGACATTAGGCACCGCAATAAGCTCTCATTTTGGTCCAAGAAAAACAAAGTATGTCTATCTCCCCAAGATCAGCAGCAATCAATTTTGAATTTATCTAGCTTTGTACCTTCCTCTGATCAGGTCAGCATACTTTCGAAAGGCCTCAAACACAGATACCCATCAAAACTGGACAAAATCTCATTAATAGCAGGAATAGAGTCATCCATCACCGGCCTGAACATGCATGATTAACACTCCATTAGGAACCACGTCATATCTGTCTTAAACAGTCCTACAAACAACCCAGCCAACAGCCATCATGCCAACCAGATTATAAGAACACTGTCCAAAAATAATAACATAGTTATCACAAGATCAGATAAGGGATCCAGAACCGTCATAATGAACACTACGGACTACATCTCAGGAATGAATCAAATCTTGAGCAACTCGGATGTATTCACCCCGGCCACAGCGGAAGAGCAAATTGTCTCGAATTCCAAATACAAAAAAGAACTTATGACCCTATGCAGGAACAAGATTATAACAACTGATGAACTCCAAGGTTTTCTTTCGAATCTGCATGGTCAGGCCTACATCTATGGCCTCCCTAAGGTACATAAGATAAATATCCCCCTTAGACCAATAGTAGCTTTTCACCTATCCCCCACAGCCCCGTTAGCTCAGTACTTAGCTAAGATAATCATACCCATACTTAAAGAGGGCGCCGCCTCGATGTCCATCTCTTCCACACCAAAATTCTTAGCCCATATACAGCAATTACCGGTTGTCCCCAATAGTCTTATGATCTCTTTTGATGTGATCAATCTATACCCCAGTCTCCCCCACTCCCTCATCTTAGAATGCAACACAGAATTCCTCCGGACGCACGGGTATACAGCAGATATTATATCTAAGTTAACCACCTTAATATCGATCTGTCTAAGCAATAGTATTTTCAATTTTGATAAACGTTATTACAGGCAATCCAAGGGTACTCCCATGGGTAGCCCTTTGTCCTCACCACTCTCTGAAATAGTTATGCGAAAAGTAGATAGTTTAATTACAGGTCATTTCCCAGCAGATATTCATACTTGGTTTAGATACATAGACGATATTTTCTGTATTGTTAAAACAGAATCCTTGGACAGTATTCATACCAAATTAAATTCACTATTTCCGGACATCCAATTCACAGTAGAAAAAGAAAACAATTGTTCCTTAGCTTTCTCAGATATCATGATTACAAAACAAAATTGCAGGTATATCACTAACGTACACTATAAGCCCTCCTTTCATCCCTCCTATATACACTATTCCTCATACTGCCCCCTCAGCCATAAAATTAATACTGTCAAAACCCTCTCGAAACGTATTTTTACTTACTGCTCAACTTCTGAATTTAAACAAACAGAGACCCAAAATGTGATTAATCACCTAATGAACTCAGGTTACCCCAGAAACTTCATTCTCCGACACTTTCACAATCCCCAACAGCAGCTAAACAGTCAGACTTATAGATCGACTTGCATCATCCCATACTCTACCCATAGTATCAACATCTCTAGACACTTAAAAAACAAGTACGGAATCCGCACCCATTACACCAACACTCCTAAATTAGAAACAATAGTTAGAAACCTCATCACCAGAAACAATTTTCCCATTACCCTGCCATATCTTACAAACTCCGTGTATTCCTTAAAATACTCAGATTGTAACAGTTTGTATATAGGAGAGACAGGCCGAAGAATTAAGGATAGGATAGAAGAACACCACAGAAACATCAGAAACAGTGAACCTAGATCTCTCATAGTGCAACACATTAGACAGACAGGACATTCTTTTGATACCTCTCACCCACAGGCATATTACTCAGGAATCAAGAGCAAATACAAAAGATTGGTCGTCGAGGCGTTGCTCTCTTTAAGACATAATAGTATTAATAGACACATAGACATCCCTGATATATACAAAGCAATATTGCCATAGTGTACCTTAGGTGACCATTGCCAGTACGTTTTATTTTGGATTATTTTACTCATGCAGCCTTAAATTGAATCGTAGCTTAATCGTGAAGTTTCTTGTGATTTTCCTACTTAGTATACTCGAGACACGCAGATATTTCTTACTATTACTTTTCTCACTAATTTGCTAATACGTTTATTTTTCTTGTATATATGCTAATTGTTCTCAATATGGATATGTATATAAGATGCAAGTTTAGCTAGATATGATGTCCTGTAGAAGGGTTATTGACCCGAAAGCTCGCCTTTATTAAAACTTATAAGATACGCATCCTCGTACGCTTTGAATCTATTACTTACATTCTTTAGAGGATTTCAACCTTCTTTACTTTGATATTGTGCATTGCGGCTTGTCTGCCTGCTACACCTTTTGGGTTTAAAAATCATATACTTTAATTATTGCGGTATGTCTGCTCTCCACGGTCACCCCTGGGCTCAACAGCATTGAATCCGTCTCTGCCACCCCCTGAACTCCGCGAATTACCACCCTGCCCCCCCCCCCCCCTGGTCCTCCTCCTTTACATCCTGGCTCTCCTGGCCTTACCTGGCGATGATCCCCTGGCCACCCATTCCCAGGCCCCTCCAACTATGCTTCGTATATATTCCGCTTTATGCGTCCATCGGGGCTCAAAAATCATTCATTTTGGTTAGCAGCCCCGTGAAATAAAGATAATTTCTCTTTCCCGATGGCCGGCTCAAACCTTTCGTAAATTATGTAAACAATTTTTTCATTTTGTAGATTCAGTCGCCTTAAGCCAGGCAGAACTTCTATCAAATTGTTTTTTATATATTCCTTTATCTCAATTAAGGCAATTACTGATCAAAACCATATTATGAAAAATGATGAGATTTTATGCTTCATTTTTGATTATCGTGAGGATTAGATATGGAATTATTTTCTGTTTTTTTTTTAGGACTAAATGGTATTGGTAAAGCAGTCGTGGTTAAAATCTTTAAAGTATAATAATAAAAATGGTTATGATCAGTAATTTCTTTAATTGAGATGAAGGAATATATAAAAAACAATTTGATAAAAGTACTGCCTGACTTAAGGCGAGTGAATCTAGAAAATGAAAAACTTATTTAAATAATTTACAAAAGGTTTGAGCCGGCCATCGGGAAAAAAAACAACGAGTTTTTATATGCGAAGCGTGACCTCTGGCGGTCGATTTAACAGAGTATTAGGATCTATTAAATGAAATGTTGAATAGAATAATATTTTAATATAACATATATATATATATGTACGCTTGCGCGCATGTTCTAGTGAAAAACACAAACATCCTCGATAAAGAGAGGCGAGTTGCCCCTCGAAATATTGAAACAATAAAATAATTAGAAATCCAATATATGCATATTTTAAATATATATATATTTATATATTTACACATGTGTGATGATGAAGTGTTGACTCTCGCTATACTGTGTTGACCGAGAGGAACAGTCAGGATGGGGAGTTTTCCAGTACCTCTCTGCACCTTGGAAGACCTTTTACAGTTCTCACAAAGAACAGGCAGTCGTGGTCGAGGCAGAGTGGAAAGCTTGAGAATGTCCACACAAAAAACGAAGACACAGTTGCACTAAGAAAGTTCCGTGAACAGATAAAGGTTGAGCTAGGAGCGAAAGATGGGGAGATAGAAGTTTCTTACTGGTCTACATGATGGATGAGATGGACTTGAGGTACAACCGACGAGCACGCGCAGATGCTGAACTAACTGTATTTTTAGCTAGGACGGGGGCTTTATATACCGTTTCTGAGAAAGGGGGTTGTGCATGTCACCAGATGTGAAGAGTGTGGGTCGTCTGGTGACATTCTACTGGCGCCGTCCTGACAGCTTCCAATCTATCTTTAGATGTTGCTTCGTGGCTTCCATCTATCTCGAATTTAGACGTGTTTGACTTCTATCTCTCTAGCTCAACTCTCAATCTATTACAGAGTTTTATTTATTATCCTCAGTTTGTACAAATTACTTTACATATGATGATGTAATGACACATGTCAATCATGCATATAACCATTTACAGATGTGTTTCTACTATACAACATTAAAATATTGTTATAAGTTATATACAATATGGGGTTGTTGGTTTAAATTACCATAGATGGGCCCCGGTAGTGAAAGAGTTTACCCTGATTTAATCGGGTAAAGCCTCTCTAGCACAGGTAAGTAATTAAAATTTCTTTTAATTAATTTAAACTGTGAGAGATAAAAAGGGCTATAACAAGATGATTTGTTTGGATATATAAAAGTAAAATAAAAATGACATTTTTGTTTGATTAAAAAAAATGATGATTAAAATAAAATGATGACATAAAAATTCACATTCTAAGAGAATATTGGTGGGCGTTTGAAAGGGTTAGTAGCTGAAGAATATGCAATTGTAAGGAGTGCATATGTAAACCAAATACTTAGATCCAGGTGCAAAGCGAGGAAATAGACTTAAGCGGCTTCCTAGGCAATGTTTCACTTGCGATCCTATATAAGGGGTACAGTGTTTTGTTACAATTTTAGGGTTATTGGGTTGAAAAGTTGTCGAAGAAAAGAATCAGTGAATAAAAAGATAGAAATATGATTGCGGATAAAAAAAAGTGTAAGTGGCCAAAATTAAACATGTAATATATAAAAGATATAATAATGAATTAAAAATGATTATTGAAACAATTAAATGTTTTACCATACTAAAATAATATCATGAACAATAAATGTAAATTTAATTAAAGTTTTTTTTTTTTGAAAATCATTTTGGATTAAAAATTTGATTATATAATTGAAAGGTAAAAAAATAAATAGTTAAAATTTAAAGATTCTATACAAAAAAAGAGAATGCAATTAAAGGTTATTAATGATTGGATAAATGATGGGTAGTGGAAAATTGAACAAAAATAGTCTCTTTTGAAGAAAAGTTACAACTGGGGTTTGTAACTAGATCATATCCCATTGGTAAACATCGGTGTTTTTGACTCTCTGAAATTGGGAATAAGTGTAATAACATTTTCATTTGTCCAAAATGCTGGTATTTAGAAAATGATTTCTCTTTCGCGTTATAAAGTCTATATAAGACTTAACCAAATTGTTTCAATTGGTGATATCAATTAACATGTAAAATGTTTAATGTATGTTGTGTTGTGATTAAGGCGTTGGTGAGATGTGTAAGAAAGCCTAAATGGTTAGTGTGAAACATGTGTTTAAAAAAAATGGCCATCATGAAACTAGCAGTCAAGATCTGCCTTGCGAGGGAAGGAGGACGGTGGACGGGGCGTTGTAACTGAAATAGATTCGGGGATCCTATTACTGGGGTCACTCCTGTTTTTCACGGGAATTGCCGGGTTCTATTTCTGGGATGGTCACACATGTGGGATGGTTTGCTATGTTTGAGATTTACTTGAAACTGACTTTCTTCTTTGTTGAGGTTGTCAATTTCCTTGCCTATTTGAAAATACCGGGATTTAAATGCAAAAATGGCTGTGGGCTTGTAGGCGGTATAATTCGGAATAGTTGCGTCTCGAAGATATCTGGAGTCAAATGATTGAATTCACTGAGATATACAACTTGAGGCAATCGCTGTGGGTTTTGAACAAATCGGGGTTGTGGAGGTGTTATGTACAGAACATTCTCTGTGTGAAATTTTAATTTATTGACATGTATGGTGTCACTGTCTCTATTGAGAGGTTGATTGGGGCGATCTATTCGAACGACATTGGGTGAGATTATTTCAATTATTGTGTATGGTCCAGTAAAATATGGTGCTAATTTACCTGTGTCGGGATGTCTATAATTTTTTACCAAAACAAGATCATTCACATCAAAATGTGGTGTTCTGTGCTGCTTATCAAATGTTTCTTTATCTTTTTATGCTTATTTCGAGTACGAGAGCTTGCTATCTCTCGAGCTATATTTATTTCGGGGGATTGGTTAAGATGAATTCTTAGATCTGGAGGGATAACATTGAACATTAAGTAGGTAGGTGGAAAACTTGTGACAGAATGGGGTGTATTATTATACGTCTGAGTGACGCGCTTAACTAGTTGAGTCCAGGAAGCTTTCGGATTTTCTAGATAAGCTAGTCTGAGCTTGCCTCTAATGGTCGCATTTAAGCGTTCTATTAAACCGTTTGCTTGTGGGTTATTGCTGGTGGTGAGTAGGGGTTGTATACCATGTGTTATTAGAAATTTACGGAAATTTTCTGAGGTAAAAGCGGGCGCTCTGTCAGATAACACGTTTTGGAGATCCTTGCTGTAGTACCGTTTTGAGGGTTTGAATGTACCTTAGGGTACTGGTGGACTTCGATGGAAAGGTCCAAGCATATCGCGTTAAATGATCCATTATCACGTGTAGGTATGTCTTGGAGTGTCCATATTTCGAAATTCCAGCTATGGTATCTATAGAGATTAAGTCGAATGGTTGTTGAGGTGGTGGAATTTGTCCGAGGGCACCATAGGGTATACCTTTGGGCCTTTTAATGATTTGGCAGGTGTGACATGACTTGACAAATTTTTCTATAGATTTAGAGATACCTTTCCAGTAGTACTGGGCAGTAATTATGCGGATCATCTGAGAGATGCCTGGGTGGTTATATTCTTGGTGAACTTTATTCATTAGAGTATGTTGCAGGGTTTCGGGAATTATTATTTTAATTACACCTTTTCGGGTAATGGTATGTAAGCCGTTTGTATCAATGTTGAAGGGGGATGCTGTTGGTTGATGCTGTTTGATAATATCAGCACTGACAAATCCTACAAAGGGGTTTCGTGATAGCAGATCTGCCTCGTACTGTTGGCTGCCTTTGAGGTAGTGGATTTCGTAATTATAGGTAGATAGTCTCAGGCTCCATCTAAAGAGTGGTCCTGACGGATTTTTTATAGTTTTAAGCCATTGTAAAGCTTGGTGATCTGTGTATATTGTAAATTTTATACTGGTGAGGTATATTCGGAATTTGACTACACTTTCGACGATGGCGAGGCACTCGAGTTCGGAAACGGTGTAGTTTCTCTCATGTGTTCAAAGGGCGCGGCTGAAATATTGTACAGGATGTACTTGTTCGTCTGGATGTACCAGTTTGAGTATGCCTGCGATCCCTTGGGTGGATGCGTCGCAATAAAGGCGGCATGGTAAACCGACTTGATACAAGTGTAGTACGGGTTTACTCTCTTTGAGAGTAGTGAAGGCTTGTTGACAATCTGGGTCCCAATTCCATTTCACATCTTTTTAAAGTAGTTTATTTAAAGGTGTTCGTAAGCAGGCATAATCTGGTATAAACTTATTATAAGCGTTTACTGCTCCTAAAAATGATTGTAGCGTCTTTTGATTTGTAGGTGGTTTGATGGCATTTATAGTATCAAGGTTGCGCGTCTGTGGTGCATAAGTACCTGCGGTAACAGTGTATCCTAAGAAATCTATAGATGTTTTGAAAAACGAACATTCATTATAATTGAGTTTGATGTTTTCGTGTTGACACACCGCTAGAAATTGTTGTAGGTGTTGTAGATGATCCTCTAAGATGTCAGAAAAAATGGGAAACAAAATTTAGTTTATATTTTTGCATGACCTGGTTTATGGCACGATGGTATATCTGTGGCGAATTTTTAAATCCGTAAGGAGGTCTACAAAATTCGTACTGACTATCTAACGTCACGAAAGCTAGTAGATTACGTGAGTTAGGTTCTATTTCCACTTGCCAATATGCGGATGCTATATCTACAGAAGAGTAGTATTTGGCTTTCGACAATTTGTCAAGGATGGTGTCTATTAAAGGTAAAGGATGTACGTCTGGAGCGATGATTTCATTGAGTTTTCTGTAATCAATACAGAAACGTTTCGTTTTGTCACGTTTCGTAACAAGATTTATTGGACTGGCGTAAGGTGAGACTGACGGGGCAATGATTCCATGTTGGAGCATTTGTTCTATTTGGGTTTGTATTTCTTGTTGGTCGTGTAGTGGTACTCTATATGGGCGTAATGCTATTATTTTATCTGTGGTGGTATTGAATTTTACCAGTGTTATGTTCAATTTGGGCACATTGTATTTATTAGTAGAGAACACTTGCGAGAATTCGTATAGAATTAGGTGAAGTTCGTGTGGACAATGTTCTAACTGAGGTGCCGCATTACAAGGTATATATAACTCAATATCATGAGCAGGGGATATAGGGGGTGATACAATAGTGGGGGAACATATAATTGGGGTAGGGTCCGCCACGTGTAAACAGGACTGGTTCGAAGGGAAGGTGGTAAAAATAGCTGTTTCCCTCGGTTGAGTGGGACATAAATCCTGTTTGCACTTGGTGAACTTATAGACAATCGTTTTGAGAGCATCATTCTTTTGATAAATTTGGAGATTAATAAAATCTATAATTAATTTAAATATTTTGAGGGTATTAATAAATAAAATACCAAAGGTAGTGAAGCTTCTTCTATTACAAAAAAAAAATAGTTTTTGGATGAGGTTACCGATTTTAAGTTTTAAAAAAATATATCCAAAGGTATTTACATTGTGGGCTATTGCGTTTATTGTTAAACTGTACTGATGGATAATAATTTTATATGGTAATCTATTTTCTATGGTTCTTAAAATATCCAAGTTAAGTATGTTAATAGATGCTCACGTGTCTATTAAAAAGGGCTAATTTGAATTTGGTGACAGTTCAGTCCATATTACGAGCTGTTATACGAAAAGAGGTTTCAGGTTTTTCTACCGTTGAGTTGGTCGCGGGGCTTGTAGAGTCGTCTCGGCTTGCAGCTTGGACTTGGAGAACAGGGCTCCGAGATTGGACCTTGGGCCGGGTATTAGATTTTGGTACAGTGGTTGTGCGTGGTTTGGCGCTGTAGACTTGGCGTGTTCGGTCCTGTGAGAACCGTTGTTCACACTGGGAGTGCCAGTGCATAGCATTGCAGTACTTGCAAGGCGAGGGTGGGGGTGCAACTTGGTACGTTACACGTGATGACCGCTGGTTGTTGTACCGCGGTGGTGGGTTGTGGTAGGTTGGATGTGGGGCCTTGTCTACTTGGCGCTGGTACGCTGCACTGGTGGCACACTGGGTTCTTCTTATTCTTGACACTAGGTCGAAACATTCTTTAATGGTGTTTGGCTGCACCGTTGCGATTAATCGCTGGTCTGCGACGGGTAATCCTTCGGTCTTTTGGAGACTATATTAATATGTCGGCGGGTAGGTTTAATTTCATGCCCATTACCGTTTTGTTTTGGTAGTAGTCTTCTAGGGGCATTTGGAGGGTCAATTTAATGGCTAGGAAGCGTGAAAACTACGCCAAGGTTTGGCGGGCTTCATGATAAAAAAACCTATCTAACCGTAGGCTTCGGAAATATTGGAGGGGCTTACCTTGCAGGTAGCAGGGTAACTTGCGTAGGAGGTCCATGTAGGTCAGCTCAGCTCGGTCTGCTTGGGCATCAAAGTTGTCGAAAAAGCTCTGGGCTTCAAAGGTACCATCGTATGGACTCACTTCTATCTCCCTCGGAGATCGGGCGATCAGCAGCTTACTCAGGGCATCGGCGATCTGTGTCAGCGGGTCTGCGGAGGTCCCTTGAGGCGGCGACGTTTCCTCCTCTTAAAATGTCGTCTCTTGTTGGGAGACAGATGGCCCGGTCGCATCGTTGGACTGTTCGGTTTGCTCTTCCATCTTTGCACTTTCTCGCTTCTATCTGGACTATCTGGCCTTCTTCGTTTGGTATCCTTCTTTTTGGTTATCCTGTCGGCTAACTTTTCCAGTAACTCTTTGCACCTTGGAAGACCTTTTACAGTTCTCACAAAGTACAGGCAGTCGTGGTCGAGGCAGAGTGGAAAGCTTGGGAATGTCCACACAAAAAAACGAAGACACAGTTGCACTAAGAAAGTTCCGGGAACAGATAAAGGTTGAGCTAGGAGAGAAAGATGGGGAGATAGAAGTTTCTTACTGGTCTGCATAATGGATGAGATGGACCTGAGGTACAACCGACGAGCTCGCGCAGATGCTGAACTAACTGTATTTTTAGCTAGGACGGGGGCTTTATATACCGCTTCTGAGGAGGGTTTTGCATGTCACCAGATGTGAAGAGTGTGGGTCGTCTGGTGACATTCTACTGGCGCCGTCCTGACAGCTTCCAATCTATCTTTAGATGTTGCTTTGTGGCTTTCATCTATCTCGAATTTAGACGTGTTTGACTTCTATCTCTCTAGCTCAACTCTTAATCTATTAAAGAGTTTTATTTATTATCCTCAGTTTGTACAAATTACATTACATATGATGATGTAATGACACATGTCAATCATGCATATAACCATTTACAGATGTGTTTCTACTATACAACATTCAAATATTGTTATAAGTTATATACAATATGGGGTCGTTGGCTTAAATTACCATTTAAACCTTATATCTATAAAAATGAAATCCAAAATCGATGTTTGTTATCGCGTTGCGCAAAATCTACAGAATAAATCTTTATGAAATTTCGCATGTAGATAGCTGAAGATTTCGTTTAACATATAGGCTATTCAAAAAACTCAAAAAGGTAATGTGCTTTTTAAAAAAATAAAAAAACAAAAACCGTTAGTTCCAGCCTTTTACCGCTTGGGCGCAGCACTGGTCGTGACGATAAATGAATTTGATTGGTTAATAATTAACACGTGGTTTGTTTACACGATGAATGTTAGTTTGTTCACACGATGAATGTTTTTAAAAGGTAAGATTATCCAATCTCCGTGAAACTTTAGGAAGTTATTTACTATACTACTGGGAAGATTTATGGTTTGAATTCGATTTGAAATAAATATTCTTTGCAATTTTATTTGCAAATTTTCTACTTTCACTCGCAAGCAGCGCCTCTAGCGGCGTCTGGTGAAATTATATTCATAAATTGTAACAATGCTTAAAATGTTTTCCAAGTATAATAAATTTAATTTGAGAATTTAGTAATATAATATTCCAATGACGTAAAAGATACTTGGCATTTCAATAATAATATATATTTGAAGAAATAATTGTAACGTTTTTGTGTTAAATGTTAAAATGTAATGTTAAAATATTTTTTTAAATTGTTAATTTAATTTGCTGTTGTTTTATAAAATGATGATGCAACTTTAATTGTTGTTGTGAAAATATCTTTATTTACGGAGCTGCTAACCATAATAAATGATTTTTGAGCCCCTAATTGTTGTTTATTATCGTTTGTTTATATAAGAAAAATACATTGTATGTGATGATGATAACAAAAATGAAATTTTAAATTAATATATATAATTCATTGAGAAAAAAAGAAATAATTAATTATCAAATTCACAAAAGTGACAATATCTTATTTAAAATATAATAAATGTTTTCGAAAAAATATGTGTTTCAAAAATATATTTAAACGCATATAACAATATTTATATACGTTTATAAATCAATATATAAGTGGATTGGATGTTTTCTAGAATCGTTTTAACAAATGTTCGTTAGGCAAACTTTTACTCGGATAAAAACTGTGCGAAGCCGGGTACATTCGCTAAATACAGTTATTTACAAATCTTCGTTTGTGGCAAGATACTATTCCTTCAACTTCAAATTACCGAGTGGACCAATGAATACTGTTTTTTTCAACTTATCGAGTATTTTTCAAGGGACCGGGAAAAAATTATCTAGAGGGTAGACAAGTATAGAATCAGTAGGGATTGGATGTTTGCTAGAATCGTTTTAACAAATGTTTGTTAAACAAACTTTTACTCGGGTAAAAATCGGTCGAAGCCGGGAACATATATATGTTTGTCGGCTATGCACGCCCTCAATATGTAAATAATCTCGCTGAATTTTGAACAGGACAGAGAGTTAAATCTGAAAAGTTTTTTTTTGTCGCACTTTAACCAAAATAAATTATATTTAACCAAGCAACAATATTTTTTTAGTCAGAAATGATGATGACAATATTACCGTATCATGCTTGATTGCATTAAAAAATATTTTTGGGGAATATTCACTAAACCAGACCACGGGCGAAGCCAGATAATGATTAATAGTAGGCAGGAACAAAATTCTACCAGCGAAACATTCACTCGAGCTGAAGACACAGGAAGCCAGGTCATCTCTATATATAAAATATCGTTTCTCGGCCTTTTGGCTAAGATCATGTAGTATATCTCAAGATATTTTTATTTATGTATATCTTTTTAAAAATCTATTCAGTAGAGAGTGGATATGTTTGCTCGAAAAATAAATTTCATATATTATATAAATATATGAAGTAACGAATATAATTATCAATATTATCATAATATTCTGTATGTTCCCGAATATTATTATCAATAATATTCATTAGGCAAACTTTCACTCGGATAAAATCCGGGCGAAGCCGGGTACACATCCGCTAGTATAATATAAAAAGCCAACAATGAAGAATGAATGTAAGATAAAAAGCCAACAATGAAGAGTAAATATGATATAAAAAGCCAACAATGAAGAATGAATGTAAGATAAAAAGCCAACAATGAAGAGTAAATGTAATATAAAAAGCCAACAATGAAGAATAAATGTAATATAAAAAGCCAACAATGAAGAGTAAATATAATATAAAAAGACAACAATGAATAGTGAATGTAAGATAAAAAGCCAACAATGAAGAGTAAATGTAATATAAAAAGCCAACAATGAAGAATGAATGTAAGATAAAAAGCCAACAATGAAGAGTGAATGTAATATAAAAAGCCAACAATGAAGAATGAATGTAAGATGAAAGGCAACAATGAAGAGTGAATGTAAGATAAAAAGCCAACAATGAATAGTAAATGTAATATAAAAAGCCAACAATGAAGAATGAATGTAAGATAAAAAGCCAACAATGAAGAGTAAATCTATATTAATAAAATGGAAATTTCATAAGTGTTCTTCACTAAAAACTTTCGTTACAATGCATCAATTTCAACCAAATTTTCAACATTTATGTAAAACGAGATGGAGCAGGTTTTCCTTAACATCAAAATATATTTCCTAACATTAACATGCGTAACTTCGGTGTTATCGATTAAATACAAAAAAAAATCAACAGAGGTAATTTTATTTATATATAAACACAAAAAAAATTCAACAGAGTTAATTTTTTTACATACTAGCTAATAATCTCAATCTAAAAAAATATTCAAAACAAGCAATTTTAAGATAACACCATATGTAAAACAGTCGGCCAAGAAAACAACAACGATATTACATCTTTCTCACATATTCACACACAATCTTGATTAATAATTAAAACTAATCTTTAACATTGTTTATTATACTTCATAATATATAATTTTCGTTAGGCAAACTTTCACTCGGATAAAACCCGGGCGAAGCCGGGTACACATCCGCTAGTATATATATATATATATATATATATATATATATATGGTAATTTGAACCAACAACCCCATATTGTATAATACTTATAACAAGATTGTCATGTTGTATATAGAAACACATCTATAAATAATTATACGCATGATTGACATGTGTCATTGCATCACTATATTTAATGTACTTTGTACAAACTGAGGATGAATAAATAAAAATATGTAATAGATTAAGAGCTGAGCTAAGAAAGAGATCGAGATAGAAATTCAACAACCCTGAAGATGAATTTGGCAAGTCGTTGCCATCAAGGTCAAAGGGTGCAGAATAGCGCAGACGCCGCACGCACTTTGGACCCGTTCAAAGCCCAAATTCTCGCATGTCTCCCTCCTCGGCAGAGGTATATAAAACCTCGGTTTTAGCCGAAATTACTGTCACTTCACCACCAGCGTGGGCCCTTGTCGGTTGTACATAGGTCCACCTCATCGACCATGTAGTACAGTAAGACTCTTCTAACTCCATCTTGCTCTTTGCTTGACTCCTATCTGTTCACGGAACTTTCCTACTACAACTGTGTCTCTTCGTTTTTTGTGTGTGTGGACATTCCCAAGCTTTCCATTCTGCCTCGACCACGACTGCCTGTACTCTGTGAAAACTGTTAATGGTCTTCCAAAGTGCAGAGAAGTACTGGAAAACTCTCCACGCCCTGACTGCCCCTCTCGGTTACTACAGGTTTGACCCTCGTTACCACAGCTATAGCGAGAGTCGACAAGATCCCTTATCACAGATAAGTCTACAGGATACCTCATCACAGATAAGTCGACAGGATGACCACAACGAAGAAGGTAAAAAGTCTGTCCAGATAGAAGCGAGAAATAGCAAAGATGGAGGAACAAGCCCGCCATTCCCACAAAAAGACCGATCAATCTCTCCACCAACAAGAGACTATATTTCAGGAGCAAGATGTCAAAACCCCAACGACACAGCCGAAGATCCCGCAAAATTAGCCGGTGAGAAGTTCCCCACCTTCGGCCCTACAACGCAACCATCTTCCAGGCGACATGCCGCCGTCGCCAAACAGAAGTCACAAGCTTCTACAAGCCCTACATGGGACGTCTTCCGCGTCATCAGGACGACAACAAAAGACCAAGCCTCCTGACTGAATAATCATGAAAACTGTAAGTTTTAAAAACCTACCAAACTTTGCTCTCAAACTTACAACTTGATTCTCCATATATTTAATGTTTATTTTCACTGTAATCATTTTAAATCAATTTTTTCCATTTTTATATCATTTCAATCCAAATTTTAAATCTTTTACACCCTCATTTATGAATTTTTACTTTATTTTAAGCAACTTATAAATTTTAATTCAATACTCTCAATTTTACATTTTAGAAAAATCATTATTTTTTTTATCAAACAAAGGTTTTATCTAAATTTCTATTTTATAATGAATATCATAACTTTTAAATTAGACATAAGTTTAATTTATTTTTTTGAAATAATTTTCAGATATATCCAAACAAAACATCTTGTTATAGCCCTTTTTAACCCTCACAGTTTATATTAATTAAAATAAATTTTAATTACTTACCTGTGTTAGAGAGGCTTTACCCGTTTAAACCCAAATAAACCCTTTCAACCCAGGGCCCATCTATGGTAATTTAAACCAACAACCCCATATTGTATAATACTTATAACAAGATTGTCATGTTGTATATAGAAACACATCTATAAATAAATATACGCATGATTGACATGTGTCATTGCATCACCATATGTAATGTACTTTGTACAAACTGAGGATGAATAAATAAAACTATGTAATAGATTAAGAGCTGAGCTAAGAAAGAGATCGAGATAAAAATTCAACAATTCTAAAGAGGAATTTGGCAAGTCGTTGCCATCAAGGTCAAAGGGTGCAGAATTAGCGCAGACGCCCCACGCACTTTGGACCCGTTCAAAGTCCAAATTCTCGCATGTCTCCCTCCTCGGCAAAGGTATATAAAACCTCGGTTTTAGCCGAAATTACTGTCACTTCACCACCAGCGTGGGCCCTTGTCGGTTGTACCTAGGTCCACCTCATCGACCATCTAGAACAGTAGGACTCTTCTAACTCCATCTTGCTCTTAGCTCGATTCCTATCTGTTTACGGAACTTTCCTACTACAACTGTGTCTCTTCGTTTTTTGTGTGTGGACATTCCCAAGCTTTCCACTCTGCCTCAACCACGAATGCCTTTACTCTGTGAAAACTGTTAAAGGTCTTCCAAAGTGCAGAGAGGTACTGGAAAACTCTCCACGCCCTGACTGTCCCTCTCGGTTACTAAAGGTTTAACCCTCGGTTACCACACCTATAGCGAGAATCGACAGGATCCCTTATCACAGATAAGTCGACAGGATACCTCATCACAGATAAATATATATATTTCGTATATTTTAAGACTGTATAATAATGACACTTTTAGTATATGTCACATATCTCCAAATTAGTTAGAGCCGATACCTTCAAATATCCTACCTTCTATTAATATGTACACTGTTTCTATTTGCTACCACCCTCATATTTTGTATATAAACTATTTTTATTTTAACCCCCTATTTGTATTTAAAACTAAAAATGGTGACGTTAAAAATAAAGATCCAAAGAGTGTTCGGTCAGCTGGTGGCAGGGACAGAGGGGAGGAAAAAAGCCAACGCCCAGCCCATGTGGGGTCCCGAAGGACATCTTTATAGACAACACCTGTAAACAGTATAGGTTTTGGCAGGGGGTCAGCAGTATGTGCTAGAGTGTGTCGATCGACAGGCGGCTGCTGTCTCTCACACAGTCTTTCACTCCATGTCTCGGGGATAAGCATCCAAGTTTGTGTCATGGCCTCTACCTCTGTCCCGTGGTCTGTCCCCGATCACTCTATGTGCTAACATCTAGTCCTGCCTCTGCTTCTTATTGTCCGCGTGTGGGAAGAACATCAACACTCGCCTTACGTACAAGACTGCTAGTTCATCCATTCGTCGGCACATTTTCAACAATATTACATATATTATATATGTATTTATATGTTATACATTTTACATATTATACATATGTATGTGTTATATTAAAATATTAATTTTTTAAAATTATATTTCATAGATTCAAATACTCTGTTAAATCGACCGCCAGAGGTCACGCTTCCCCTATAAAAATGCATTGTTGTTGTTTACCGATGGCCGGTTTAAACCTTTGTAATTATGTAAATAATATTTTGTTTTTCCTTGATTTACTCGCCTTAAGACAGACAGTACTTTTATAAAAATATGTTTTTTTTAAATATATTCCTATAGTTAAATAAAAGCAATTACTGATCAAAACTATTTTTATTATTATACTTTCAATAATTTTTCCACGACTGCATTACCATGGCATAATTCTCTAGATAACCAAAATCAATCAGAAAATATATTTTTTAAAAAATAATATATTATTCTGAAAAAATAGAGCAATCCATATTGTTATATTTGTTCATAAAGGGCACATCTTGGATTCAATAAATAATCTTTTATTTCCGATATTTCAATGGGCTAAACGGCCATCATTTTCAAGGATCTCATCCCCTCTCGCGGCAAGCCGCGCATTACACTTGAGACACGGGCGTCTCACAATAATTGCAGACACAGCACAACTACAAGTAATAATCTGGAAACGCTATATTGATGATATACTATGCATCACAAAAGTTGATCTTTCCACCATTCTGAATTTTTTGAATAACCTCAAACCCTTTCTAAAATTCACCTTTGAAATAGAAGAAAATAACTCCCTACCGTTTCTAGACATACAATTAACTAGAAACCAAGATAGAATTGAAACTCGAATATACCGAAAACCTACCCATACTGGAAGCTATCTGAACTTCAATTCATTTGGTCCCATCCACCATAAAATTTCCGTGGTAAAAACTCTTTCAAAAAGACTAACCACACACTTTTCAACAAACGATAACGACACAAAAAAAGAAAGAACCAAGATATTTCAAGAACTACTTAGCAACAATTACCCTAAACCGTTTATCAAAAAGCATTTCTACAGACCGAGAATATCACCCCCACAAACAATAGACAAACTTCATCCCAAAACATTTTTTGCTCCCTACCATACAGCTATGGCTGTGAAAGATTAGCCAGAAAACTAAAATACTACAATATCACAACAAGATTCCAATCTACCTCGAATCTTAACAACATCCTCCGCCATCCTGATACAAAAAAAGGTCACTGAACCAAACAATAGAACCAATGTCATATACAAAATACCATGCAAGTCTTGCCAAGCCGTCTACATAGGAGAAACCGGTAAACAATTAATAGAAAGAATCAACCAGCACAAATCAGCCCTAAAACACCATAACACGACCTCCTTATTAGTAGATCATGCTCTCATCAATGGCCACATTCCAGACTTTGAACAAACATCAATAATACACCAAGATATAAAAGAAAGAAAAGTTGGAGAGTTGGAGTTCTTTGGAAGACAGAAATAGCATAAACCGAAAGATCGATATACCGGAAATGTACACACAATTTAGATGCTCCTAGAATAGGAACCTCTATGTATATATGAACTTCAGTGAAATGTCTTCATTCATAATGCAATAGCCGAATATTTATTTTGTATATATAGATATTTACTTTTAACTCTATTTATTCATTTATTTTAATTAGTATTGTACGATATTTATTTGTATACATTACATTTTCATTTGGATGATTTTCGCCTGAAGAGATTGTGAGACGCCCGTGTCTCAAGTGTAATGCGCGGCTTGCCGAGAGAGGGGATGAGATCCTCGAAAAAGATGGCCGTTTAGACCATTGAAATATCGGAAATAAAAGATTATTTATTGAATCCAAGATGTGCCCTTTATGAACAAATATAATATATATATAAATATATTTTTTATATATAAAGGTATAATGGTTCTTAAACCATGGATGATTTGAAGTGTGCTCAATTCTTGACGGTAAGTTGGCGTAGAGTCTTGAAAGAGATGGAATATTCACTAGCGTGAAGTCAGAACTGGACTGTGAGTCCTACTCATCTTCTGATGTCCGCTGCTGATCTGTCAATTCTCTGCTGCCAAACTACGACTGCTCCTATCTGCTGCCAAAACTTGACTGATAACCGTGCTGTCCCTGTAACATCTGCTGAACCCGAGGGTAACCTGATCCGGGAAACGAATCAGATGGTGAAACGTCGTAGCAAAAAAGCTGACACTTTTGAATAGGGAAGAAGAATAATTTTAGCGTTCACCCTTTATGATTGTCACCCAGACTATTAAAAACTTTTGTTTATTCATTTGTTACAGATTGTGAGGGTTCGATTTTTTACAATACATTTAAGGTATATATATATATAAAGGTATTTATATATATTATAAAACAACACTTAAAGTTTCACCGCATAAGTTTCTTTTCTGTGAAAAATCAATATTTATTTCAAAGAGAAATATTTACTATTTCTAACTTTTTTGGAAGAAGTATGAAAGGGTGAAAATATGAAGAGTAATGGCGAACGGAAAAATAAAAGTGTCCAGGGGCGGAAATCGAACGCACAACCTTCCGCTTACCGGGCAGATGCCATGTCCACTAGGCTACCCTGGACGTATTTTTCCGTTCGTAAATAATACTTAAAGTAACTTATAATACATTATAAAGGACTGCGGCGTATGATTATAAAACAACACTTAAAGTTTCACCGCATAAGTTTCTTTTCTGTGAAAAGGCATCTGCCCGGTAAGCGGAAGGTTGTGGGTTCGATTCCCGCCCCTGGACACTTTTATTTTTCCGTTCGCCATTACTCTTCATATTTTCACCCTTTCATACTTCATCCAAAAAAGTTAGAAATAGTAAATATTTATCTTTGAAATAAATATTGATTTTTCACAGAAAAGAAACTTATGCGGTGAAACTTTAAGTGTTGTTTTATAATCATACGCCGCAGTCCTTTATAATGTATTATAAGTTACTTTAAGTATTATTTACGAACGGAAAAATACGTCCAGGGTAGCCTAGTGGACATAGCATCTGCCCGGTAAGCGGAAGGTTGTGGGTTCGATTCCCGCCGCCCCTGGACACTTTTATTTTTCCGTTGGCCATTACTCTTCATATTTTCACCCTTTCATACTTCATCCAAAAAAGTTAGAAATAGTAAATATTTCTCTTTGAAATAAATATTGATTTTTCACAGAAAAGAAACTTATGCGGTGAAACTTTAAGTGTTGTTTTATAATCATACGCCGCAGTCCTTTATAATTTATATCGTAATATGCTATGCTGGGAAACCTTACTCTTGGGGTTGGTGATTGTTGAGGTGGTGGCGCAGTCGAGGTGGCTGAATGGTAAGGTTTACACAGAAGGGAAATAAGCCAGGACACTTGATGGGTTGAAAATAAAAGGCAACTGGTTGGAGGAAAGAAAGGCTTGGGAGAAGGCGAAGCGGTTTTTGACAATTGGCCTATCGAATCACATGGCGGTGATTGACTTTAGGTGCTATCTCGGTGGGAGCGAAATGAACTAGGTCCGAACTCGGTGGGAGCGAAACAACTACTTTAGGTGTTATCCCGATGGGAGCGAGTCGAAGACTTTTTTAGGTGCTGTCTCGGTGGGAGCGAGTGAACAACTGACTATCCTAGGTTCTCGATTTAACACCAAGACCTATCTTCTTTCCCATTGGTCGAAAGGTGGGACGTGGCCGTTTTCTATTGGCTGACCTTTGGGAAGCGGCTTCCTCATTGGTCCTTGCTACTTTCTTTGTCTTTTGGACTTGTCCTGACACGACCAGGAAATATTGTGTCGTTGAACTCAAGTTTTATTATTTCCGCGATCATAAAATTGGCTGTAATTTTGCTAATGGTTGTGCTGACTCTTAAGCCTCTTTTCTAGGCCTTGTTTCTCTAAGTCGTTCTATCCTCCAGTTACCTTATTCTTTATTAAGTCTTTGAAACATACATTGCATACATATTGGGTCGGGGTTGCATACAGCTATTTACAAATTATGACAGATGCGCCCCCTACATGTGAAGAATTTATGAAGGGGTTTTAGTCTGAATAAGATCTTTGCATCAAAGAAAATAATTTTGGGCGAAAATTAATTGATTATAGGGAGGTTATATACAAAATTGATAAGGATATAAGAGAATTAAAAAAAAATGTAGTGTTAATGAAATATAGTTGGTTGTTAGTTAATAGAAATCAAAATTTTATAAAGGTGCATCATAATATGTTGAGCACTATGGTACACAAAAAAAAGGAAAAATTGCCTAATTACTTTTTGCTCATGTTTGGGAAGGGAAAACGAGGAAATTTCATAAGGTATTTTGAAATCAAAAAAATAAAAATAAAAAAAAAATAGTTGAATGAAATCAAAGTTGAAGTTTTGGTTGAAAAAGAGAAAAAAAATGTTTTGTTGCATTGGTAAAAGAAAAATGTCTAACTACTTTTTGCTCGAGTTCGGGAAAGAAAACGAGGAAATTTCATGAGGTATTTTGAAATCAAAATAAAAATAAAAGAGATGTTGAGCGAAATCAAAGTTGAATGCTTGGTTGAGAAAGAGAAAAAAAAATTGCTTTGGTAAAAGAAAAATGCCTAATTACTTTTTGCTCGAATTTTGGGAAGGAAATCGAGGAAATTTCATAAGGTGTTTTGAAATCAAAATAAAATAAAAGAGATGTTGAGCGAAATCAAAGTTGAATGCTTGGTTGAAAAAGAGAAAAAAAAATGCTTTGTTGCGTAAAAAAAAGAAAAAAAAATGTTTTGTTGCATGGGTGACAAAGGGAAAATGCCTAATTAATTTTTGCTCGAGTTCGGGAAAGAAAACGAGGAAATTTCATGAGGTATCAAAAATAAAAATAAAAGAAATGTTGAGCGAAATCAAAGTTGAATGCTTGGTTGAGAAATAAAAAAAATTTGAAAAAGGTTTTTCAAAAATAAAGGATGACTTAATGTCTTAAGTTTAACCGAAAACCAATGAGTTTTCGTTGATAAATGAAGCTACAATAATATAATTAAGTGGTACATAATATAGTAATTAATGGTTAAAAGTGATAATAAATTGAATAAGTTGCTAAATTGGTTAAATATTTTAATTTTAATTTGAGAAAAAATAGTGAAAATGGTTAATATATAAACAATAAGGTGTATTGGTTTGAACCCGTTGTGTATCTACATGCCCTGATCTAGATGTCTTAATTGCTTAATTATGCCCTATAGGATTTATTTTGTCTTTGTGTGTATTGTGAAAAATGTTAGAAGTTTTTTGTGTAAGAAATGTGTGAGCGAATTCTATGTGTTGTCGAGATCCTAAGGTCTGTGATATCTACGTGTAGGTGGAATATGTAATGTTTTTTTGGGAATCTGTAAAGTAATTATGATTTATTATAATAGGGATCTGAACTCATTTAGATGTGTGTGCGTGTACCTTGTTTAATTTTCGAGTGACAGTCGATTGGACTACATTTTGTAAAAGTCGATATGTAGGCTCGAACTGGAAGGGGGAATGAAATTGGGTGACATGTAGAAGTTCTCAGCTTGACCTCGATTTAGCTGCTGGTCGAGGGAGATGGTAATTAGAAACCGGACATGGGGACTCGCACCCCCTGTTTGCATACGCTGATTTTATCGCCGCGCGGGGCTATTTACTTCCTGTCTGCTAATTTCTTTTGTTCAACTAGGATTTTTTCTTTCTTCCGGCCCTGATTTGTTACTTTTCAGTTACTTCTATCTCCTCGGAATTTATTTAGATTTTCGGCAAAAATGTTTCCAAAAATTGTAAGAAGTTTTACAAATGCTTGTCCTAAATGAAACACTGCTTCTTGCAGCTCGAAAACGCTATGGGAGGGCATGGTATAGATTACCAGATATATTAGCAGGAATAAAACTGGGGTACATTTATAGGGTAGGACTAGCAGACAAAGGATAAAAATCAGATGAAAGATAGGGTATTGATACATGTTCTTCCATGTTGTTATAAATGGTGATTCTGAAATATTTGCTTGAACCTTATTAATTGTAGAATTTAAATGATTGTCAGGTTCGCAGTTCTCCTGTTTGATCGTCAATGGTTTTATTAGAGACATGTCGGCGGTAATTGGTTTAAGTGGAGATGTGTAATCGTTTCTCTGACGTAGGTGATGTAATTTCGGCATTGTTTGTATTGTGTGTACGCTGTGTTTTGTGTACGAATTTTGTTTAGTTTTGTGGGTTGTGTCGGTATTTTTACGTGGAGGTTGGTTGGATTCATCGATTCTTCTATAGAATCGGCAGGTGGGACAGGTTTTTACCTGTTTTTGTATTGTCGTGTGTTATGTTCTGCCAATAACATTGTGAAGAGATGAGTTGGTGTAGTTTCGGCATTATTTGTATTTTGAAAATCCGGATGTTGTATCCATTTATTAAATCGAATGGTCGTTGTGACTTTAGTAAAAATGCTATTCAGTGATATTAGAGTGGAATTAAGTGAAAGTGAGGCTTTCAATGTGGACACGTTTTGAGTTGAGAAGTGTCACAGGCGTGGTGAAGGCGTCTTTGGCCTGAAGTGAAAAATTTTGTGGTGTGACCTGTGACACGAATCGAAGAAAAAAAAAATGTGAATGAAAAGGTGTCACGCGAAGTCTTTGTTTGTACAAAATCTAACCTGTTCTCACTATGAACAACAAATTTATTAAAGTCATGGGTGCTGGTTGTACGAACATATATTGAGATTTTTATTGTTAGTGTATATGGCACTTTTTAATGTGAAAAATTTTAGTGTTTTGGGTAGACGAGCTGATTGTCTTATTATTAACGGTTGGGCATGCGCTTACTGGTTGTTGTCGTCTTTTGGCGCGAGTGTCGCGCTTGTTGGGCGGGTTGTGCGTGTTTGTTGCGTGATGACGTATGGGTGCGTGTTGGTTAGCGTGAGGCATGTTGTTAGCGTGAAAAACCGTCCTGTTGGATGGATGTCGTCTGTGTTTTGCTGTTGTGATTGTCGTTTGTTATGAGGTACATTTGTGTGATTGTTGTGTGACGACGTATGGTCACGTATGGATTTCACGTGGTAATTGTGTGCTGTGCTGTTGTATGGACACGTTTTTTGGGCGTGGTGATTGTTGAAGCCGTTGTGGCTTGTGAGTTGAGGGCATATAGTACTGGTAATTGGGTTGAGTAAAAAGTTGCGTGGTGTGAGATTAGAATGGTGGCATATAAAGAGTTGTAGTTGGGTCAATGAATGCAGGCAAGGGTTGTCCTGTGTGACAAATTTGGTTGCAGTGCAAGTCCTTTCGGACAGGTTTGGCCTAGCCCGTGCGTGCATTCATTGGGTACAAGGTTGGATACATGATTAAAGGGGTAGGTAGGGTTAGATATAAGTCCAAAGCCAATTTCTTGACGCCATAGGGTGGGTGCCTACCTCAGTCTCGAAAGGTCTGCTCGGCTGGGGCGTCTTGGGCTTGGGACGGCTGCTTGGGGCTCGGGACTGCTTGCACGGTCCGCGGAATTGAAGTGAAGTCCGGTACTGGGATATCGTTTTGGGACTGTTTGCACTGTCCCGGGTCGCGTGGATTACTTTCGGGTGCGGTGTACGGATACGGCATGGCGGTGGATGACTCCTCGGTGGTCGGTGTCCGGCCACGTTGACACTTGCCTGGGGTGGTGGGACGGGCGTCGGCTGTCCCGTCCGTCTTGCCGGTCGGTCGGCGGGGGGTGTGGGCTGTCCCGGGGGTGGCGCTACGGAACGCTATCTCCAGTTGGGTGGACCTCGCTCCTTGAAGTGCGGCGGTCAACTGCAAAAGTATCGTCGCCAGGGTGTGTCTTGCCGCTTCGTTCGTCGCCAGCTTCTTCTCCCTCGGTTTATCATTGCCGTTTGTTTTGCTTGTGTCTTGGTTACTTTCCACCATGATCCTGTCGACTTTCAATAGCTATCGTAATATGCTATGCTGGGAAACCTTACTCTTGGGGTTGGTGATTGTTGAGGTGGTGGCGCAGTCGTGGTGTCTGAATGGTAAGGTTTACACACCAGGGGAAATAAGCCAGGACACTTGATGGGTTTAAAATAAAAGGCAACTGGTTGGAGAAAAGAAAGGCTTGAGAGAAGGCGGAGCGGTTTTTGACTATTGGCCTATCGATTCACATGGCGGTGATTGACTTTAGGTGCTATCTCGGTGGGAGCGAAATGAACTAGGTCCGAACTCGGTGGGAGCGAAACACTACTTTAGGTGTTATCCCGATGGGAGCGAGTCGAAGACTTTTTTAGGTGCTGTCTCGGTGGGAGCGAGTGAACAACTGACTATCCTAGGTTCTCGATTTAACACCAAGACCTATCTTCTTTCCCATTGGTCGAAAGGTGGGACGTGGCCGTTTTCTATTGGCTGACCTTTGGGAAGCGGCTTCCTCATTGGTCCTTGCTACTTTCTTTGTCTTTTGGACTTGTCCTGACACGACCAGGAAATACTGTGTCGTTGAACTCAAGTTTTATTATTTCCGCGATCATAAAATTGGCTGTAATTTTGCTAATGGTTGTGCTGACTCTTAAGCCTCTTTTCTAGGCCTTGTTTCTCTAAGGCGTTCTATCCTCCAGTTACCTTATTCTTTATTAAGTCTTTGAAACATACATTGCATACATATTGGGTCGGGGTTGCATACAGCTATTTACAAATTATGACATTTATATATATTATTTACAAAAATGAAAAGTTGTTGAGATGGAATGTTTTGAAGGTTTGTGCTAGTTGTTACATAAGCTAAGGTTTATAAATTGTGACAGATTTCTTCCCTGAGGGATGAGGGGGAAATTTTTGAAAAGGATGAATTTGTATATACAAATTAGGAAATAATCAGGAAGAATCATTTGATTAATCATAAGATTAATAAATTTATACATATTTGTTGCAAAGTTGAGATTTAAATTTATACACTGGATGAGGTCGTAGTGTACATGTAGAACAGCAAGTGCATGAAGGTCTTTTTATAGAAAGAAGGATAAGAAGTCAGAGTTCAGGTGGGAGTACTGTGCATGGAGGGAAAAAAATTCCAATGCTATGTTTCATCCGCATTTCCATTGAATTTATCCATAGAACTTGGTTTTAGAAATAGGAAAAAAATATTGAAGGCTCGCTAATGGTAGAGTCCCAAGTTTAAATCACTGCGCTGTTGAGAGGGAAAAAAAAAACAAAGACCTGGCTAACTATAATCTACAAAAGTGTAGGAAAATTATACTCTGCGGGATTAAGTTAGTTTCAAGGTTTAAAAAAATTTAGAGTATTTCTTCAGGCAGGAGTGATTTGCTAACGGTGGGGGTGAAGTTTGATCACTGCGCTGATGAAATAAAATTTTGCCTTATCTGGATGGTTAAGAAAAAAACTTCGCTTTGGGCGAATGAAGTTGGTAGCACTTTATAGGTAGGGTGTTGAGAGAAAAAAAGCACCGGGCTAACTCTAATCTACGCAAATGTCGGAAAATGATACATTGCGTGATTCGGTTAGTTTCAAGATACATTATTACACAATATACATAATTAAAACATATATAAAGATTTATAAACGTATATATTGTATAATACTTATAACAAGATTTACATGTTGTATAATAGAAACACATCTGTAAATGATTATACGCATTATTGACTTGTGTCATTACATCATCATATGTAATGTACTTAGTACAAACTGAGATAGAAGTCGAAAACGTCTAAAATCGAGATGTAGCAGTCCCAAAACAACATCTAAAGATAGATAGGAAACTGTCAGGACGGCGCCAGTGTACAATTTCGCCATCCGATTTACGCTCTTGTTGCATCTGCTGAGAGGCAATACTTCCTATCTCGGCAAAAATATATGAGACCTCCGCCCTAGCCTAAAATATAGTCACTTTATAGTCACTTCACCATCAGCGGGATCCTCGTCGGTTGTCACCGAGGACATCTCATCCACCATGTAGACCATTAAAAACTCTTCTATCTCCATCTTTCGCCGCTTAGCTCGACTCCTATCTGTTCACGGAACTTACCTACTACAACTGTGTCTCTTCGTTTTTTTGTGTGGACATTCCCAAGCTTTCCACTCTGCCTCGACCACGACTGCCTGTACTATGTGAGAACTTTTAAAGGTCTCCTAAGGTGCAGAGAGGTACTGGAAAACTCTCCACGCCCTGTCTGTCCCTCTCGGTTACTACAGATTTGCCTCTCTCGGTTACCACACACAACATGAAACCCTCGGTTACCACATATAAATATTGTTATATACGTTTAAATATAATTTCATAACACATTTAATTTTTTGAAAACATTTAATAAATTTTAAATAAACTATAAAATGTTTTATTTTGCGAAATTAGGCAAAATTAATATTATTAAAATATACAAGTATCAGAGTTATCAATTCAGTCATCGTTTGCTTTTTTGAATGTATGTAAATAATGGATTTCACATTTTTTATTGATTTTTGTTCTGGCCTTTATTTGTTTAAATCTCTTTTTAAAAATCGTTTAAAATGCAGTCGCAATCATTAGCGAACACATATGTTTGGCTAATATTTCCATATGTTATTTTATTTTTTTACAGAAAAATATTTACATGTCAGTATTTTGGATTAATTTTTTTATAAACCTATTTTTTTTTTATTCTTACTGAAAAGATGGGCATCGCAGTCAGGATTATTTACAGTCAGTCACTCAACTCAGGCAATTTCAAAGGTTAATGGGGGTTTGGTGGAAAAGCTGCCGTCTATTTAAACTACAGGGTGATCCAAAAGTCCCGCACAACTTTAAAAATTAATAACTCCGCAAACATTTGCGCTAGAGCAATGCGGTAAACACCATTGTGTTCAGGATGCAATGGGATTTTTTTATGGCAAATAATGAAAATTTTGAAATTGATTTTAGTTACAACTTTATTCGCTAGATGGCGCCCTACCAGAATCAGCGATTCAGCGGCCAAATTGTTTGATAAATTGAAAAATATAACTGAACGACACGTATTTTTAATTTTTGAATACCAGGAAAAAACCCTAATAATATCAAATGATAAATTAATAAAACACCATTTCGCCAAAAGTTAGAAAAAATGGTTAACGATTTTTAAATACAATCTGAGATATGTAAAATAGGTATATGCAAATTAAAACATGTAGCAAAAAAAAACCCTGATATTTTAGATGCGGTTTGCTGGAATCCTCTCAGCTATTTATATTTCGAAAATAATAATTTTCTATTTTTTAAAATTCAACTCTCTCTCAGTATCGAATATATTTATTTTAATTAATTGAAAAATATTTATCTATCTCTGATGCCTCTGGAATGCCGTTGTTGTTTATGTCGTGTCCAATAAAGAGCCTCAGATTCTTTTCGTTTGGCCAACAAAAAATGTCCAATTTATATACACATATATTCTTACATAATGAGACTTTAAAGAATGCTAATAATCTTCATCTATTTACATACACAACACATCTCCCCCCTTAATAATACTCCAGTCGGTCTAGGGGTTTCCTGGCTCTCTGAGGTATAGGACTGCGGACGGGCACTTGCACAGCGGCAGCCTCCGGTTTAGGAGTGCAAGAGGGCACGTGCACAGCAACTGGCCCTGGTATAGGAGTGCAAGAGGGTACGTGCACAGAAGCAGTCTCCTCCTTGTTTCCTGATGTAACCTCTGGAACCTCCTCTTCACTTTATTTATGACTCTCACCTACAGGCTTCTCTCCTGATGTTCGAGGAAGTATCAAATTTATTGTCTCCACTTGTTTCTTTCTCACAGGTCGCAATTGATTGATATGCCTCTTATACACGACGCCCTCCCAACTTATAAGGTAGCGACGGTATCTCAATAATCCAAAATGGTACCTTTTTACCGTTTAGGTCCAGTTGCATAGTTGCGGAAATAAACCTCGCAACCTGTAGTAAACTGCTCCTGCCTTTTTACGGCCTCATGAAATACCTCTCGAGGATTTCCCATCTTGGTATTAAATTCGAGAATCTTGATCTTAAACTTCTCTTCATTAGCAGTTTCGCCGGGGAATTCCTTTATTGCAGTTTGGGGGAATGCTCTATGAGCAAATTGGAAACTTTGTAGATTCGTCTCTAAATCATCCTTCCCATTATTCTTTCTCAAAAGGTTTTTAAACTCTTTTACATATCTCTCAGCTAAACCATTTGTACTAGGATTATACGGACTGGTCTTAGTGTGCCGTATACCATTCATTTTGGTGAATTGCTCGAATTCACCGGAGACAAACTGTCTTCCGTTATCTGTAACAAAAATTTAGGGCAATCCAATTCTGGCGAGAATTTCTCTAAGATGACTTATAATCGTTTTTATGGTAATATCTTTGATGATAAAAATTTCTATCCACTTCCCATGAACGGACCCGCTAGATCAAGATGAAGTAGATGCCACGGTTTTTCGGGCCAAGTCCATTCCGAGATGGTAGCCGGGGGCATGCTTGCCGATTCTTGGCATACTCTACATTCTCTAGTTAACACTCCTCGATGTTACTGTCTATGCCTGGCCACCAGAAAATACCGTCTAGCAATCATCTTCATTTTAACAATCCCCATGTGTATTTCATGCAAGTCATTTAAAATTAAATATCTTAATTTTTGAGGAATTACCACTCTTTCACGCCATTGAAGACAACCAAACTCCAAACTTAATTCCTCATTGATCTTATAATGAGGAGCTAGTGGGTTTTCTCTCGGTACCCTTGTGAATTTCCACACACACACACAGTTGCCTTCTCTAACATTCCTCAATACTATATTTTATCTTGGGGCGTCTCATTAGCCACCTCCATAAAAGAGAACGGTACCTCATTCGACTTCCTAAGAAGAAGTAACTGGTCTTCATCAAGAGACTCCCTGACACTCGATTCTAAAGGAAGACGTGACAATGCGTCAACATTGGAATTATCACTAGTTTTTCGAAATTCCACAGTATAATTAAATGCAGCTAATTTTAAGGTCCATCTTTTAATTCTGGATGATGCACATATGGGAATTGGTTTATGAGGTGAAAATATATGAATTAAGGGTCGGTTGTCTGTGACCAATACAAATTTTCGTCCCAGTTAGTATTGTCTGAATTTCTCAACGCCAAAAGTTATGCTCAACGCTTTCTTTTATAGTTGAGAGAAACGTTTTTCCGCTTCAGTTAATGTTCTAGAAGCAAAGGCTATAGGGCATTCTTCCTTTCTATCATTTCTATGACTCAGAATTTCGCCTAGTCTATAGTCCATTAATAATGATCCACATTTTAAAAATAACATTCGATATTTTTTCGTCCAATTCCATCTACAATTTTTATTCAAAAGTTGATAGAATAGCGCTAAAATGTTTGCTATATTATTTATGAATCTATAATAATAAATTAAGAGTCCTATGAAAGATCTCAATTGCGAAACATTCTTTAGGTTCAGGCGCCTCTATCACTGCTTTAATTTTATTTTCTAAGGGATGCAGTCCATATTTCTCCATTTAAACCCTAAATATTCCATCGATTTCTTTTTAGATTTACATTTATATCTGTTTAACTTCAAACCTTTTTCTAGAAATCATCTAAACACTAGATCCAACTTTTGTTCATGATCTTCAAAGTCTTTTCCTGCAACCAAAATATCATCTATGTAGCAGGCCACACCTGGCAAATCAGAAAATAAGCCTTCCATAATTTCTGAAATTTATTTGGTGCTAGCGCTACATCATATGGTAGTCTTTTATAAGAAAACAACCTCTTTGTTGTGTTTATATCAACAACAGCTTTGGCTTCTTCCGCTAAAATTACTTGTAAGTAAGCCTGTGATAGGTCTAGAGTCGAAAGTACGGTGCTTGTAGATAATTTTGAAAAGATCTCATCGATCGATGGAATGGGATACCTATCTAATTATATTGCTTTATTAGCTGTACATCTAAAATCACCACATATCCTTACACTACCATCCTTTTTTGATGCCGGTACTATTGGAGCGGTCCAATATGCATGAACTATAGGTTATAAAATGCAAGAATTCACTAAACGATCAATTTCATTCTCTACTTTGTTTTTTAGAGAGAAAGGTAAACTTCTGGCCTTACAAAACACAGGAGTCACATCCTTTTTTAAATTAAAATTTATTCTAACATCCTTTAGACAGCCCAAATCTTTGTTAAACAAATCTGCATACATATCCATCAATTTTTATATATTTAAATATATTTCTATTATATTCATTATTTAAAATTTTAATTCTAAACAATATAGAATAATCAAGTTTTAACTGTTTAAGCCATTCTCTTCCTAATAAAATTACCTGGATTTTTTCATTTACAACTATTAATCGTAAATATTAGTTGGCTTCTTTTACAAAAACATTTCTTTGATCTATAATCACTATTGATTTACCACAAAAGGATTTTAATCTTAAATTTGTTGGAAATAATCTTTTACCTAGCCAATAATTCTTATAAATATATTTAGGTATTAATGTAACTGGACTTCCTGTATCTATTGTAAAGCACAAAGAATAATTATCTACTGTTAAATTTATTGTGGCATCAGTTTCGCCCTGTACAGAATATATAGAGTCCTCTTGTACAAATTTACATCCCCACATTCTTTTACTAGCTTTGCAGACCCTACTTAAATGACCCAGTTTATTACATTTTAAAACAAGTCTTTGTTCTATGAGGTAAAACAGATGCCACGTGTGAATGTCTTTCACCACATCTATAACACACTATTTTGCCTTTGCCACTTTGCCTGAAAGGCCTATACTGCGCCGTACTATTATTGTACTCACTCTTTTTATCCTTTCAATTCACAGGGGATATCTTGGCCACTAATTTATCTTGTAATTCTCTTGTATTTATCTCCGCCAATTCGAACGATATCACCACTGCAAAAACTTTATCAAGGGTGACATCGTCGTCCTCTTGTAGTAGCTTCTTTTGCAGGATTTCCGACTTGATTCCAGCCACAAAACGGTCTCGCATCATGGTTCCCAACATATCGACGAAATTAAAATTTATTGCCAAATGTTTCAATTCTCTAAGATATTCCGAAATTGATTCTCCTTCCTGTTGAATCATCTTTAAAATCTGCATCGCTGTGGTATCACTTTCTTCTTCGGATCCAAATGCAGCTTAATTCTTTGAATGATAGTATCATAGGGTTGATCTTTCATTAGACCAGGAAGAAAATGTCGTTTCCCTGCTTCAAAGTTTCAGAATCTGGTAGCGAGGTAAAAATCAGCACTTTAATCTTCTCCTTCAGATGCCAAAAAGAAAGCCTCAAATGTTTGTACAAAAAGATCGAAGTGTTCTCCACTGGGCTATAGCATCAAAAAGGTACTATTAACTTTGAACTTGTCATGCTGATCTTTTCTACTCCTTTGTTTTCTTGTCCAGATAGTTTAAAAGATGTAATATCAGCCCATTTTCCTATTTTTCCTCTCCATAATCCGAGAGTCAGATGTGTTTAAAAGATGTAGTTGTTATACTTGCATAGACGCCGTTTACCTCAGCTTTTTACTGGCTCTGTAGATCGCGCATCCTCGTCGCCACTTTTGTTGTGTCGTAATTAGACGTACAAGAGCTCAAACTTGACCATGGCCAACAACAAATGTCCAATTTATATATACATATATTTTTACCTAATGAGGCTTTAAATAATACAAATAATATTCATCTATTTACATAAACAACAGTTAATATATAGCGAGAAGAGTAGAGGACAGAGCACAGATCCCTGAGGTACACCAGCCCATGTTCTTCGGTCCTTGGAAAATGTTCCATTGACCCGAACCTTATCCTTCTTCCCCTTAAAAGGTCTGCAATCCAGATTAAGGTTTTTCCTCTTACTCCGATGTTGTGCAGCCTTTCAAATAATTTCTACACTCGATCAAAAGCTGAGGTCATATCCAGGAATACGGCCGTTGTCTTCTTTGGCGGTTTTTCCTTGAAATCTATTATTGATTGACAGAAGTAGAACAGTTTATCAGTTGTACAGTGTCTGGATCTTTAGGCAGTTTGGTAGAAGTTTATTTTATTATTGTTAGTGAGCCAGACTATGAGCCTAGAGTGGATAATTCATTCTGTTATTTTACAAAGTATGCTGGTAAGAGCAATTGGCCGATAGTTCTTGCATTCCTTAGCATCTTTTTTGGTTTGAGTATTGGCACTATAATTGATATCTTCCAATTCTTTGGTAGTTTACCTGTTTGCCATGAAATGTTCAGTATTCGTAGGAGTTGATTTTTAGCTTCGTCTCCAAAGTGTTTAATCATTTGACCAAAGATTAGAGCATCTCCAGGTGACATCTTGGATTTAACTTTCCTATTGATGAATTAAGCTGATTCAGTGTGAAGTCTCTCGAGTAAATATCTTGTTGATGGTAATCTCTTGCTTGTTTAACTAACTTGTTTATATTATTTTTTAGAGTCCTGCCTTCATTCGTATAGCTGTGTCTGGAAATGCTTGAAAGATATTCAGCAATTATGTCAGCCATCTGTTTGTTCGTTCTCGCTGTTCATATCGGTTAGAGTATTGGAGGATTATGGTTGGTTTTGATTGTTTTATGACACTAATTATATTCCAGTGATGGCTTTCCTTTTTTGGATCCATTTTTTCGCAGAATTCTGCCCATTTTTCTTGTTTGAATATCCAAATTTCTTGTTCTATTTTGTGACTAATTTCAATGAGTTCCTTTATGATTTCTTCTGTTTTATTTGGTTTAAGAAGTTCATTTTTATTGTTTCTCACTGCAATCATTGCCTCGATATTGTGGTCCTTCCAGTAAAGTATTCAAGGTCTTTACGTCTACCTCTAGGTATCGATACTTTTGCGGCTTTGGATATGTTCAAAGAGAATTTTTCCAATTTTTTGTCAATCCTTCTGTGATTTAATTATTCGTTGCACAGTTCTTCAAGCTTTTCTGTAATTTTTTTTCCAGTGTTCTTTTATTCTGTTGTAAATTCTCAATTTTGAATTTTAGGGTTGTTAAAATTGGTCTGTGGTCACTGATTGCACTTTTCAGAATTTTCCATTGTTTTGTGGGTGCGATGTTTTAATTTATCGCTGTGATGTCTATTGCGGATTCTGTGCCTGTGGACTTGGATAGATAGGTGTTCTTTTCGTTATTTAACGGCGTAAGGTCGAGGTCGGTTACCATGTCCTCAACCTGCTGACCTTTGTTATCCTGGACAGGTGATCCCCAAGTTGGTCTTTCGGCGTTAAAATCACCAAGTATGATTGCGATATCCGAAGACGCTTCACTTAATGTCTCTATCAGGCCTGTATTCATGCTAGTACTATCGTGGTGATAAACATTTATGATTGGAATTGTTTTATCTGTAAGATAGATTTATATTGTCTGTCGTGCTTTCTCTAGGCTTACTCTAATTATAGGCGATTTCCTTAAATTTGATTTCTAGAGTCTTAATCAAAACGGCAAATCCTCCTCCGAATTTTCCCGGTCTGTCCATTCGTAGTGTTGTATAATCTTTGATATTGAATCTCAGATTCTGATTCAATTTTGTCTCCTGAGGACAATTTATATGTACATTGTTGTCACAGAGAAGACAAGTCAGCTCTTTATTTTCCTCTGAGTACCATTTATTTTGAGTTGTAGTAGATTGAATTGTGTCCTCGTAGTATATTTCTCATCATGAGCTCGAGCTGCAGCTCCTGACGCGGCGGTTACCTCGGACGCGGTAACATTACTGGGGATAGCGGTAGTCAGCGGTAAAGGACCAATGAGTTGCTATTCTCTAAAGCGATTGATTAAAAGTTTTGAGAAAACTGGATCTCTGGAAGCAAAACCTCGGAGTGGAAGACCATCAACATGCAAGTCAGTGGCTGTTACGGTTTTGCAGAATGCTGAAGCTATTGAAACGTTATCCACGTATGGAGAAGTAAGTGCTAGACAAGTTTCTCGACAAACGGGGATTTCATATGGAACAGTTTGGAGAGAACACACATTCAGAATTTTTCTATAAAAATATCCTAACAAAATTCAAAGTTTTCACGAGTTGAAAGTCAGCGATTTTGAGAAGCGTCAAGAATTCGCTGCATGGGGTTTCCGGCAAATTGATATTGATGAAAACTGGCTGTCAAATGTTCTAAGAACAAATGATGCTCACTTTTATCTAAAGGGAGAATTTAACATTCAAAACTGCCTCATTTTGGCAACAGAAAACCCTAGGATTTTACAGAAATACCACTTCATCAGCACAGAGTTACAGTTTTGTGTGGGTTCACTTCTTCTTTTATTATTGGGCCATTTTTCTTTGAAAAATCAATGGAAGAACTTTTAAAACCGTTTTTGTAACTGGTGAACGTTATGTTCAACTTTTGAGAGAAAAGGTTATTCCCATATTGCAGGACAGACAAGCACTAAGTAAAATAACATTCATGCAAGATGGAGGACCTCCTCATATATTCCGCGGTGCCAAACAATTGCTGAAAGTTACGTTCGGTGGAATTCGTTGATAAGTCGCCACTTTATATACCAGTGGCCTCCAATATCATCAGACTTGACGCCTTACAATTTCGGTTATGGGGGTACATTAAGTCGCGTTTTTATCGATGCCGGCCTACCACATTGGCCATGTTGAAGGCTTCTATCAGATGGCACGTTTTATAAATTTCAACTATTTAATTGTGACCATTCTGTCATCTATCGTCTGCAGGCGGTGTTTGAGAATGAAGAGCGCCACATTGAGCAAGGATTGTGACCTAATACAAGAGAGAAGGCAGTTACCTCATGTGTTATATTTTGCAGCTCTTTGTTTTGGGTTATGGGAATAATAAATGCTGTCCTCACATCTTGACTCTTTTTTTCTGTAAACAGTAATTTTATGTTTGTCATTTGCCCACATCTTATATTATATCGTGCAGGCCAAAGTGTTATAACTTCTCGAATAACACTGGTATACACAATTTTACCCCTTATGTTTAGTTTATCGCTTTTCGCTCATTAGAAGAATGAGCATAAGGAATAATCTCTGTATCTCCCCCCCAACTTTAGATATTTTGCGCAAAAAATAATATAAAATGATTTTACTACCACGTTTTTCAATGCAAAAGGTCGATTTAAAAATTATTTTTTGAGGGGATACATTTTCAAAATTATGTACAGTATAATAAATAATGATAACATTTGACAAACCCATAGGATATTTGGAATAAAGTACGACAAATATATTTTGTCACTCCCCTCTATATTTCATTTTTGGATCATGACAAATATCCAGTTAAATAGTCAAGTGTCGACAATTAGTCAAGAAACTATACATTCCTTATAGCACGAAATCCTATTAGTAGTGCCATCATAATTTTTGGTACTATATTAACATTTCAAAAATCGTGTATTGATATCAGTAGTTATTTTCAAACATTCAATTCATTTCACAAAACTCCATCTAAACTATAAATATTTTTTGCTACGTGTTTTAATTTGCATATACCTATTTTACATATCTCAGATTGTATTTAAAAATCGTTAACCATTTCTTCTAACTTTTGGCGAAATGGTGTTTTATTAATTTATCATTTGATATTATTAGGGTTCTTTCCTGGTATTCAAAAAGAAAAAAATACGTGTCGTTCAGTTATATTTTTCAATTTATCAAACAATTTGGCCGCTGAATCTCTGATTCTGGTAGAGCGCCATCTAGCTAATAAAGTTGTAACTAAAATCAATTTCGAATTTTTCATTATTTGCTATAAAAAGTCCCATTGCATCCTGAACACAATGGTGTTTACCGCATTGCTCTAGCGCAAATATTCGCGGAGTTATTAATTTTTAAAGTTGTGCGGGACTTTTGGATCACCCTGTATATCAATTTTGAAACAACTAAATGGATTGCAAAAAATAAATAAATCAAATACCTAAACACTAATATAATAAAATATTTGCCATTACACACTTTTTTTTCCCTGTAGTTTATGTGTTTCTTCTGTATTGCTATTCTATGGCACTTCTAATATTTATTATTGATGTACTTTCAGAATGAAGGATACTTCACTCGGGGGATTTCTCGGGCGAAGCCGGGTCATTCTTCTGGTATAACATATAGAAAATGTGTCTGAATTTTAAAATGAAAAATGAATTATAATGAAATTTAAAATGTAAAATGTAGAAAAATTTCAAATAAAATCAACGAATATTTATATCAAATCAAATTCAAACCAAAAACTTCCCGAATTTTCACGGCGAATGGATGTATGGTTTTTGAATCTATCGAGTATAGACAGACATTTAATTTTATATACGTAGACTTAAAGCTGATATCTTAAACAATAATAAACAAATGTATTTATTTACAGAAAGTAGAAATATTTCTAACATAAGCTTTATTTTTTAGCATGCAACCCGTAAGCTCGTGGGTAAGCCTCGTAGATTGCGCGCTCGCGCATGCGCCTCTGATACATCTGTTTAAATGAATGTATTTGGCAGTTCAGCCGTTCTTGACGCGGTCGAAAGGGATAAAAAGTATCCTATGTCCGTCTGCTGGTTCGAGCTGCCTCTCCACCAATTTTCATCCAAATTGGTTCAGCCGTTCTTTAGTTATAAATAGTATAACAATTAACACGACTTTCTTTTATAAAGATATAGATGTACAATGACTCTATGCATGCCGCCTCAGTCACCGCTGCAGAGCTTGGTGGATGATCGCCAGCGGGTCTCCGGCGCTACCACGCATTTCGCGATCTAAAAAGAAAACGTGGATCGCATGCTTCGCCACTGAGTAGATGGTGATGGCATGGTCCTCGAGGCCCACCGCGAAGAATGAGAGTGAAAGAAACTCGTATGTGTTGGTGAGGAAGGTACTCACGATATCTATCAGTGAAGTAACAACCAATAAGATAGCTTATACGATAATAACAAGGCGAAGGAAGACGAGTATCTTTATTGGTGCATAAGAGCAAGCTTTCGGGCAAAAGCCCTTCGACTGGCAAGATATAACGACACTGTGAACGACAACGATGGCGGTAGTGAATATATACACATATTAATTTACATAAATATAGAAAAAGGCATGCAAATGGACAATTTAACTATTTGTAAAAAAGTGAGAGGTAAAAAATAAAAATAAAATAAAAATCCTATAGGGTAATAGAAGAGATGCCAGAACATTAGCTGAAGGAAGGAAATATTAATGAGGCATAATATATGGTTGCAATGGAATATCAAGTATATAAAAGAGAAATTTATACATGAAGGCCAGGAGAGCTTGATATGCGTCAGGGAGGTCGAATTTTTTACAGTTAAATACAAGGGGGAAGTTTAAATAAAGGACAGGAGAGGATGATAGGCTTCTGGAAGTTCTATTTTTCTATTGATGCTGTTTAGTTTGTGGGATACTATTGATTCTAAAATGAGTCTTTGGTGTAAGATATGTATGTGGCTGTAATGTATGATGGGGTTGTTGATGTTGAAAGTGTGGCCCGTGGTCTGCATATGTTGATAAATGAGGGACTTGGTATCTTGACGGGAAATATTGCGGGAATGTTCAGTCATCCTGATGGATACAGATCTACCCGTCTCACCAACGTAAGTGGCAGGGCACTGTTCGCATGAGACGGAGTAGACTGCACCCACAGAACGAAGGGGGGCAGGGGGAGCTGAGGACTTAGTATGAGGGTGACGGAGGGATGAAAGAAGGTTCGGGGAGTTTTTATATATGGTACGGATGCCATAGGATTTGAGTTTTCTGGCTATATCAACGGAGGAGGGGGAGTAAGGGAGATAACACAATGATCTGTATGTCATGGAAGGATTGGAAGTTGCAGGTGTGTAAGTATATTTGTTAATGAACCAGAGTGGAAAAGAAGCCGCGGAGAGCTGGGTAATAATGCGATTTCTTTCTATTGTTTTAAAGATGTCTATGGAACAATGGGTGGATATTCTTTTTGTAAGAGTTCTAACAATTATGATTTTATGGGAGGTGGGGCAGTGAGAATTGTAATGAGTGTAGCAGGGGGGGCATTGTTTTTATGATAAACTGTAGTGTGTAATGTTTTTCGTCTATAGGGTGGTTGTATGACGTGTATTATTTATGTAATTTATAATACAATATAATGCGGCTTATGATTGTAGAACGACATTTGAAAATTATCCCGCATGTGTTTCTTTTGAACGTAAAATCGAAATTTATTTTAAGGACATGGCATATGCCCGGTAGGCGGAACACTGTAGGTTTGATGCCCATCCCTGGACATTTTATTTTTCCGTTTATCATTGCTCTTCACAATTCATCCTTAAATACTTCATCCCTAAGGTTAGAAATAATCGTTATTTCTCCTTGAAATAAATTTCGATTTTTCGTTCAAAAGAAACACATGCGGGATAATTTTCAAACGTCGTTCTACTATTATATATTAAAAAACGAAAGAAAAATAAAAGATAAAAAGGTCAGGTGCTGAAATCAATATTAAAAATAGCATATCGTGACCAGGAGCACATGTGCTTTACAGAAGGCAGAGCGCCATCTGGTGGAACAGAAATCAACTAAACATTGATTTAGACTGTTCCCTGATATTTGGCCAACGCAATTTCTTGATAAATCAAGAAAAGCCATCCACGAATTGATTTCTGTTCCACCAGATGGCGCTCTGCCTTCTGTAAAGCACATGTGCTCCTGGTCAGGATATGCCATTTTTAATACTATTATATATGTGTTGCGTGTGAGAGGTGTGAAGGTACAGGCAGTAATCGTATATCCCAAAAATTCTATGGTTGGTTAAAAAATTCGAATTTTGCGAAGTAGAGCTGCAACCTCTCAATCTCGAAAAACGCAAAAAAAAGAAGAAAACAAAAAAACGCAAATGTGTTTGATGTTCCTCAATGTTTCGGAGAATATGATGATTCATCCAAATAATGGACCACACAATCAAGTCCATAACGCTGCAGGACCTGATTGATAGATCTTTCGTAGACTTGCGGGTCGTATGAAGCCCGAAAAGAAGGAGTTCAAAGTGGCACAACCCTTCGAGGGAGACAAAGGCTAGTAGGCGTCTTGAATCGGGGTGTATAGACATCTTTTAAAACGCGGTTTACTCGTTGAGTGTTTTGAAGTATTTTTAATTATCTTAAAGGATGAATATCTGGACTGATGATTTCATTCGCCTTCATAAAGTCTATACAAAACCTTACGGTCTTTCTCGTTTTGTTACTAAAATAGAGTGAGGAAAAAAGCTCGATTATGTCGTGTTATCCAGTCTTGAAAAAAAATGGAAGATTCATTAGCGTGAAGTCGGGACTGAACTGTGAGTCTTGCTCATCTTCTGCTGTCCGCTGCTGATCTGTCAACTCTCTGATGTCAAACTCCAACAAACCTGACTGATGAACGTGATGCCCCTGTAACATCTGCTGGACCCGAGGGTCACCTGATATGGGGAACCAATCAGATGGTGATACGCCAGAGCAAAATGGCTAACATGTTTGAGTAGCGAAGGAACATAATTTTAGCTTGCACTCTTTATGATTGTCACTCAGGATATTTAACTCACATACTTCCAGTCTTTGCAGAGCGCTAGATTTAATTTTAAATTTTGTTCATTCATTTGTTATAAATTAATAGGTTCGATTATTCGCAATACATTGGAGGTATAGATAAAAATTTAAGTTATTTATGTAAAGAAAAGTTTTTAAGATGGACTGTGTTGAAAGTTGTTTCAGGTGGTACTGTAGGCGCCATCCCGACCAGAGAGCCACAGATAAACAGATTATAAACGCACAGAATATAGAATCCGAGCTCCCCAGTAGAAGGAATACCCGGAAGACGACGGTACTCTCTGTTATATGTGTTGTTCACTATTATGATTTTGTTTTAATAAACGCTACTAAATTATTTCATTGGATCCTCTCTTTCTTTTCCAAGTAAGAAACGCCTACGGAAGCCAACAGAAATTCAGAAGTGGGATAGTCCTGAAGAAAATTGAAGATTCACTGGAATAATTTGGAAACGAGAAGGACGTGGCGCGGTGACCGATCAACGTAAGAGGAGTTGCATGGTATGTACGAAATTTAATTACCTATTCCTAAAAGTATTATCGCAAAGTATCGCGGTAAAAGTATTATTACAAGTCACCTCGACAAAAGTATTATCGCAAAGTATCGCGATAAAAGTATTATTGCAAGTCATCTCGATAAAAGTATTATCGCAAAGTATCGCGGTAAAAGTATTATTGCAAAATCATCTCGATAAAAAGTATTATCGCAAAGTATCGCGGTAAAAAGAAAAAATTTCGTTTAAAGAAATAATTGAAACAGTACGTATCTGGTTTAGTCAGTTTTATTTGTTTATTTTAAAATTTTTTGCTTTGTTTATTTTTCCTTTTGAAAAACATGACTTATTTAGCGAAAGTAAGGAAATGCGATTTGAGCAAGTTGGCGTATGAACTCGGCGAGGTAGTACCGCCAGAGAGCAGGATCGTCGACTTAAAACACCTTATTTTGAATAGCCAATCTCACGAAGAAGAGTTCGCAAAGCAACTGTTGGAGACTCTGATCGAGGATCGGGAACGAATCGAGGAGCGGGAACGAATCGAGGATCGGAAACGAATCGAGGATCGGGAACAAATCGAACGGGAACGAAAAGAACAAATGGTAATGGAATTCGAGCTTGAGAAGCTGCGCATCCAGACTACACGCGGAAACAACGATACGTCTCGAAGTACCAGCAATGACGCACATTACGAGATACGTAAACTGATGCCCAAGTACGAGTCGAAGGACAATGATTTGAGTTTTTACCTAATTCTTTTCGAAAGACAGGCAAAGCGACTAGGATTGGATGAAGACCAATGGGCGTTCAGCCTCCTAGGATTGCTACCTTACGAAATGATTCAATTAATCGCTCGGGAGACAGAAGAACAAAGCGGCGATTATAGGTTCGTGAAAAGGTTGCTCCTAAAACGGTACAAGTTGAGCCCCGAACAATTCAGACAAAAATTCGAGAAGCACGAGAGATCTCAAAAGGGTTCCTGGAGAGACTTAGCTTTCGAATTGCGAGGATATTTCAACGAATGGATCGAAGGAATGAACGTGGAAAATTTCGACGCCCTAAAGGATTTGTCCGTCACTAACCAGCTAAAGAAAAAAGTTCCAAATGTGCTGCGTAATCATCTCATTGACGATTGGACCAAGTTAAACAACCCAGATGAGTTGGCGGATAAACTGGACGAGTACGAAAATGTTCGCACCGAGATGGGACCTCCGCATTAGAATGCGAAACACCTCATACCACCGTCGTTTCAGCAGAAATCTGCGAGATTCCCCAACCAAAGCGAAGTTAAAGAGACTAAACAAGGAACGAATGTTTCGGGTCAAGACGCTGCAAGGAACGAAATCAGTGAAACGTACCCTAACACCTTGAGGAGAATGGTCAACCGTACGATAAGAAACGACAAGGGAGAACCGAAGTGCTTCAACTGAAATCAGTTTGGACACATTGCCAGAGACTGCCCAGCACCCAGGACTACGTTGACATGCCGAGGATGCGGTCAAACGGGACACAAGGAAAGGAATTGCACAAGACCCAAAGAAAGACTAAAAGTAGCCAACCTGGAAGTCGAAGGACTGGAGACTGTCTCGCCAGATGTATATTTGAAGGATGTCAAGATCGACAACAAGGAAACCGTGAAGGCAATGATAGACACCGGGAGCAGCAGTTGTCTAATGAGAGAATCGGTCGCAAGGAGGATCAGCGTCGACATCGAACCAGACTCGACTAGTCTGTACGGCATCGGTAACCAGACTGCACCAGCTGCCAGGACCGTTGGGAAGACGACAGTCGACCTGGAGATTGATGGCATCGTCGGAAGGGAAATCACTGTATTCATTGTCAACGATGATGCCCAACCCTATGACCTATTAATTGGAAGAACATGGACAGATCTGCCCTACGTATCCTTCGCCAGAATTGGTAAAAACTTGCATATTGGCTATTCATCCGAATTTCCGTTTGCTAATCTGCAAGAAGAAATCAAGTCGCGTCGCATCGAACTGAGAGCAACCGAAACTGTTCAGTTGGAGAGCGACTCCATTAACTTTACAAGTGCAATCACAGACGAGGTAAAGGACGGATATGTATTGTTCACAGGAGTAGATGACGCCTGTGTCGATTCCCTATTGGAAGTGGTCGATGGAAAGACGACCGTACCCATCATCTCAGCTGGCAAGGGCAAGTTGAGAGTAAGGAAGAACCAATGTGTAGGGCGAGTTGAACTACTGAACCTTGATGATATTGTTGTTAACCTGGACGTCGCAGAGGATTCGTTTCAGACTAAAAATGAAGAGAAGAGGGAAGGACAAGACCAAATGAAACGTAAGCGCCCCATACTGCCTGAGGACATCAACGTCAATCATTCTCTGACTTCGAAAGAGAGACAAGAAATCCTAGATGTAGTAAACGAGTATAGAGACTGTTTCGCTCTTGGCATGGAGGAATTAGGGTGCACCGATGTCACCAAGATGGACATTAAGGAGGTTGATGGAAGCAAGCCAGTCTGTCTGAGACCGTATAAGACGACTGCAAGTGAACGCGAAGCAATCAGGGAGATTGTCAGAGAGTGGAAGGACAATGGAATAGTCACGGAAACTAGATCACCCTACGCTAGTCCCGTCCTACTTGTGAGGAAGAAAACTGGATCGTCTGGTGGTAGATTATAGGAGACTCAACATTCAAACAGTTAAGGACAAGTTCCCATTACCATGGATAGACGACCTTCTGGAAGGCCTAAGGAATGCGAAATTCTTCACCACTCTGGATCTGGAGCATGGATATCTGCAGATACCACTGACCGATAAGGCAAAATTAAAGACAGCATTCATCACCCCAGATGATACAGGTCAATTCGAAAGGATGATTTTTGGACTCGCCAACGCACCAGCTGAATTCCAAAGACTGATGCACACTGTCCTAGGTCCGCTGCTGAACAAGAAGGCATTCTGCTATCTCGACGACGTGATTATCCCGGCAAAGGATTGGCGGGAGATGATCGAAAGGTTGAGGGAAGTCCTCGAAAGAATAAGATCAGCGAAGTTGACACTGAAACCCTCTAAATGTGAGTTCGGAAGGAGGGAAGTTGAGTTCTTAGGGTATGGAAGGAAGAACAGCGAAGGTCATTTGGAGGACTACGAAAGGATCTGGTCGAATATCCGGTACTAGCTCATTACAACCCTGAACTCAAGACGGAAGTACATTGCGATGCGAGTGCTGAGGGATTAGCAGGAATGGTGCTACAGATGGACGAAGACGGCAAATGGCGCTTGGTCTACTGTGTGAGCAAGAAGACAACAGAGGCCGAGAAGATGTACCACTCAAGCAAATTGGAGCTGATGGCGATAGTGAGGACCTTGGATCGACTACGTCAGTTCCTCGTAGGAATCAAGTTTACAGTGGTTACAGATTGCCAAGCACTGGTCTACATGAACGCGAAGAAGACTACAAATCCTCAGATAGCGCGATGGTACAATCTGATTCAGGAATACGATTTCGAAATTCGACATAAACCAGGGGAGAAGATGGCCCACGTAGACGGAATGAGTAGAGTTCCAGTCGACGACCCTAGAGACACGATGGAGGAAATCGTGGAGAAAAACCTTGAAGTGTGCCTCACAATCACACTGGAAGAACAAATCTTGATGATTCAGCATTCCGACCCTGAATTGAGAGACCTGATCCAGATCTTTCGAAAGGACCCGTGTGATAGGACAGTAGGAGAACAAAATAGAATTAACGACTACAGCTACAAAGGAGGCAGACTTTTCCGCATGGTGAAAAATGGAGAAGAGGAACGAGCCCTGTATGTTATACCCAAAAGTATGAGGAAAAGCTTAGTTGTCAAATTCCATGATCTAATGGGACATTTTGCGACTGATAGGACTGTCAACAATTGTACTGGTTTCCTTCAATGAAGAGGTACGTTCGACGCCATGTGGCTATGTGTCTCGAGTGTCTATTTAACAAAGTTCCCGGTGGAAAACAACAAGGCTTCCTACATCCCATTAAGTCAGGCAAGAGACCGTTTTCCATCGTACACATGGACCACGTAGGCCCCTTCGTGAGAAGTACAAAAAGTAACCAGGAACTTTTAGTGATTGTCGATAATCTGACAGGATTTGTCCGATTAAGCCCTGTAAGGAATACATCGACGCAGAACGTCCTGAAGGTAATGAAAAGTTTTGTGAATGATTTCGGACTACCCGACAAGATCATCAGCGACAGAGGGTCATGTTATACCTCAAGGCAATTTGAAGAATTCTGTCGAGGAAATGGAATACATCATACTCTGAACTCTACGAAACATCCGCAAGGGAACGGAATGGTCGAAAGAGTGAACCGAACAGTATTGTCCACTATAGCAACCAGTATCGAGGATCCGCGACGGAAGGATTGGGACCTGAAGATCAAGGAGGTAGAGCGAGACCTGAACAATGCGGTGAACAAGACGACGAATAAAACACCGTTCGAAACACTCCACGGCTATTCCCCTCGATTCCACGATGGGATACTTAGCCGACGAAGACGTGGACCCATGGACCGAGCCGGATAGAATTCAAGAGAGTGTGAGAACCCAAATTGAGAATAAACAAGAAATTATGAAGACATACTACGATAAGAAGAAGTACCGTACAATCCAATTCGAAGTAGGAGAAATTGTAGTGATGAGGCATGTACCCAAAATGACGGGTGAACCAACCAAGGCACAACCCAAATATCGAGGACCTTTGATAATTACCGAGGTTCTGCCAAGCGACACGTATAGAGTGACTCAGTTAAGCGAAAGAACCAGTGGACGGTTCTACACGACAACGGCCCATATCAGTCAACTGAAGTCTTGGCACAGTGAAGAAGATGATTCAGCTACAGAAGAAAGTCCGGACGAGGAGCCAGAAGTAGAAGATACCCCCCGACGCAACCCACGACGTTCCTGCAACGCAAGGTTCAATCGAGGACGATTGAAATCCAGGAATGGCCGAATGTAGGCGCCATCCCGACCAGAGAGCCACAGATAAACAGATTATAAACGCACAGAATATAGAATCCGAGCTCCCCAGTAGAAGGAATACCCGGAAGACGACGGTACTCTCTGTTATATGTGTTGTTCACTATTATGATTTTGTTTTAATAAACGCTACTAAATTATTTCATTGGATCCTCTCTTTCTTTTCCCAGTAAGAAACGCCTTCGGAAGCCAACAGTACATAAGATAACGTTTATAAATTGTGACATAAATATGTGATATCATGAGGGTCTCTCGTTGTGGTGTGAAATCCGAGAGGGTCTCTCTCTTTACAGTGGTAACCGAGAGGGTCAAACCTGTAGTAACCGAGAGGGGCAGTCAGGGTGTGGAGAGTTTTCCAGTACCTCTCTGCACCTTGGAAGACCTTTAACAGTTCTTACAGAATACAGGCAGTCGTGGTCGAGGCAGAGTGTGAGACTTGGAAATGTCACACACAAAAAAAAAAACGAAGAGACAAATTTGTACTAGGAAAGTTCCGTGAACAGATAGGGGTCGAGCTAAGGAGCAATATGGATATTCAAGAATAGTTCTTATTGGTCTACATGGTCGATGAGGTGGACCTTGAAATAACCGACGAAAGCTCCCGTTGATGGTGTAATGACTGTTTTTTTTTTTATTCGGCTTGGGCGGAGGTCTTATATATCTTTGCCGAGAGGAAGTACTGGGTTTCAGCGGATACTATAAGGGCGTGAATCGGAATCTGTCATTGTACACTAATGGCAACGCCCTGAAATATTGTAAGTCTCGTTTTTAAAGTTGTGGGACTTCTATCTCAATCTCTTCTTTAGCTCAACTCTTAATCTATTACAGAGTTTTATTTATTTATGCTCAGTTTGTACAAAGTACATTGCATATGATGATATATATACTCAGGTCAATCATGCGTATAAATATTTACAGATGTGTTTCTTATACATGAAAATCTTGTTATATTATATAAAATATGAGCTTTTTGGTTTAAAATACCATATATATGTATGTACAATGCTTCAAAACCTTGTAAAGCAAACTCAAGACACCAAGGAAATCCTTTAACAGAAAAATCTAATATCAATGGCACACAGAAGCAAAAAGGTTTGAAATATGTTTGATCAAAGCTTTCTATATTAAAAACAGAATATTTATTTTTATACACAAACATATTAAATTACAAATCGCTTGCTCAGTATTTTTCTCTAGTAGCTTCTCTTCGATGTGAAAAAATAAGTTTTGATTGTTTTCATCAAAATAAATTTCTTTGTCGTCTTGTTCGCCCTTCTTCTACGCCACTATATATACTGGTTTAAATCTTATTATGGGCGAGGGATAGACGTCACAACTAACTAGAGGCGGAGAAGGAAAAATGATTATCCCCACCGGGTTATCCCCACCTATCAGGAAGGGCTGACGGCAATTTGCTAATTGGTCGAAGGTTTCTCACCCGTTTCCATGGCAACGGAGTGAAATGTTTTAATTGCCTTTTCGCCTTCGTGACCAGATTTCATTTCCTGTGCTCGGCCCCATTGTACTTTGCTCTTCCAGAAACAATTCTGGAATATTCGCTCAAGCCCGGTATTGTCTCTCATATATGTGACAACCTTTAAACCTTGGCTCTATCCGGGTGCAGCCACACGGATTTTAAGTCACTTGGATACAAAAATGGGATCTCATTATCGAATAATGGGTCTAAGACAAGTCTTGCTAGATTTACGAATTTATCTTAAAATATGGGTCCACCTTTTTTATTGGAAGCTTACCATTGTATCAGGAACCTGCAACGCTCATGAAGCCCTTTGAGAAACTTTCGATGAATTGCTTGACCCAGTTCTGAAAGGTGTTTATTTGAGAGTTAGTATAGTATATGGCACGGGGTTGGTTGCAATCATTGAGGTAAACCCATGCCTCGTCCATTATAACAACATTCTTCCATTTTTCACCTGCCAGGTACTTTTCATAAAGGACCATGCTGCAGTCCTGCGTCTTTCGTTCCTTAATATGGTGCGACTTGGAAACATGAACTTTCGCCTATTTACGTATTTTCAAGCCGAATTTTTCACCTAATAATACGGTGTGTGTAGTGGTTCATTGTTTATTTCGGAAATGTTCCTTTAAGAAAGTGAATTTTCTCTGACAACAATTCCCTTTTTTTTTATTTCAGTTAAAGGTTTCTTCAGCCACCTTTTATTTTTTTTCAGAAAAATATTTTTGCTTAACTTCATAGATATACAATTTATTTGTTTTCTTTTATTATGTGTGACTGATTGTGAACTTAGTGATATCAATATTCTTTTCTCTCATGATTTTAATAATTTGGGTAAACGACTATTTTTACTCGGAAAGTCTGAAAACGTAACCTTTTACAAAACCACTCATAATTTTAGGTATATTGAATATTAAAAGGTAGTTTTTCGATTAAATATAAATCAAATCTTTTTGTTCTTTTGAATAACTATAACACATGCGAATCGCGCGCTTCTTTCGCGAGCTATAGCGTTTTTTTTTTTTTTTTTTTTTTGCAAAATCGTTATTTTAAAAATGAACATTCCCTCTGTATTTAGGTTAATTTTTACCAAGGTTTTTCTAATTCTTTTATAATCCTTTCGATTATGTTCCCAGATATATCGCACAATCTTGGTCGCTCCTAGAGAAGTCGTTCATGATAGGTTGGATTATATAGACAAGTTATTCTTATTATAAATAACTAGTCGTTTCACTGAGGGGCTCTCATGGGGAGTTACTTTCCTGTAGTATCTTGAAAAATCTCTGGTATATAAAATATGATTCCAAATTAAAAATTATCTCCAATTAATATATGTTGCACATAAAATTTACAACAGAATGAACTAAACATAATGCCGCTGATGATAGACATCCCGATGTTAAAGGGTATCATGCAGAGTGAATCATCACATCCACCTTCTCATTTATAAATCTCGTCCTAGGAGAATTCCTTCAGGGTAAGATCTCACCTTGAGTTGGACTTACCTGGTAATTACATTCACTGGAATTTTTGCCAATTGGATATATATTTAATGTCGTTTAAATTAGAACTCTCATTTTTGGGTAGAAGCTCTGAATATATCTTGATCTTCTTGAGATTTAAGATTATCGCAGTGGCCTTGAAGCTTGAGAAAATTCCAGAACCTATTGTACTATAGATTCGCGTATTTCTTGAAATAACGTTCCTTGAACTTTATTGGCACAACTTGAAATGAAGAAGGGTGATCAAATGTATGTTATATATCAAAATGTATTAAAAATAAAATTATCCCTACATATATATATATATATGTTATTTGAATATAACATATGTAAAAAAACATAGATATACATAGTTTATGGTAGAATAAAAAATGTTTCTTCACTTGTGATATTAAACAATATTGCAAACGAATTTCAATTGAACAATAATTTTGTAATTATTAAATATCATCATTATATTGATGATATTTGATAATTGATGGTGAAAACTTTATCTTAGTTTTGCTAGAACCTTAACTCCGATTTTTAAAATAATTTTTCGAAAACCTTCTCGGGGATATACCTAATGATTTCCCAAATTTCCACGGCGATTGGATGCATAGTTTTTAAATATAACGACTACATACAGACACACATTCATTCATACATTATTTTTTGTTTCAATGTTTTTTTCGTAATAAATTTAATAGTCATTTATTATCATCATTACATACAAGGTATTTAAAAAAAACGTTAATAAAATAACAACAACAATGCAATTTGCATCTTCAATATTATAAAACAACAACAAACTTAAATCAACATTGTACAAACATATTTTAACATTTAGTACAAAACCGTTACATTGAATTTTGGCGCAGCCGACAGGATACCATACAAAAGGTTACGACGCAAGAAAAGTAAAATGGTAGCAGGCGTAAACAAATTAGAAAAATTTAGCGGTGAGAAGGTTCGATTAGTCCTGAATCCTGGCTTAAACTATATAAATTAGAAATTATCAAGCTAGATGAAAGTGAAATATTCAAAAGTTTTATTTACTATATATTTATAAAAAGATGCTTTGGAATGGTTCGCTGATCAGATATTAGGCATTTCATCTATTAAAAAATGGAATACTGTAAAGTCTCAAAATTGTTTCAGCGTTTTGGTGAAAAATTTGAAACCTCTATAGTAACATAATCAAAACAATAAGACTTAGAGGAGAAGAAACAGTCGAAGATTATTATAGGGAGAAAATTCAACTATTGAATCAAACAAGCCTCAATAATTTAGAAAAATTACAAATGCTAACCGATGTATTACTATTAGAATGGAAAAAATTATTCTGCGGCAGCTCTGCCTAAAAATCCATCACATTGGATGCAAATAGTCATTGAGATTTAAAAAAATAATAGCCAAATAACGGAAACAGAGAATCAAAAGCAAAGTTATTAACATGACTACACCTAGAACTTCAAAAAGTTGCTCAATTTGTAAAATAATAGGATTACAACTCAAACATTGGATAAATGACTGTAAATATTTTGAATCAAATTATAAAGTTAACAAGCAGAGACATCAAGCACCTACAAGAGCAGAAAGGATGGAGTAAATCTAGTTAGTGATGTAATGTGGAGTGTTATTGTAATTCTTTACCACTTTAAGTAGAATAATCAATACATTACACTGACGATGGTGTGGTGTTGTATATGTAAGTCTGATATTGTTGTTCTTGAGTAACATAAACATTTTTGAAAAAAAAAATTATATTATCAGTCAATACACATTTGACTGGCAATGATTCTTGCAGCAGGATGCTGAAACATTGCACTGTGGTCTGTCCAGTATATTTTTCAGTAGGGAATGCCCGAACATATCTGTCTAGATGATCCATAAGAACTTGAATGCTTATGTCTTGTTTTGCTGGCAGCTGACCCTATTACTATTTTATCTGCTCCAATCAACTGTATTAGAAGTAATTCGGAATCAGGAATTATTAATTTACCTAAAGTTGGTTGATGACTAACTTTTGTTAATTGAAAATTTGAACAGGAATCTCACATATGTTTTAATTTCTTGTAACATATTCGTCTACCAAAATAAAGAGCAAATTAACTTAACGGTTTTATTGATAGATGGATGACTGGTATTCTCCAAGAATTTGTTGCTCGAACGATTCAGGTACTACAGCTCTGAGATGTCCCCTATTTCAACCATCAGAGTATTCTGTTGATTCAGAGAGCCTTTCACTGAGATCTGCTTGTTGCTTATGGAGTTATAAATCTGTAATGGAAACATGATTTAATATTGGAGCTCTAGATAAAGCAACAACATGTGCTATAGTTTATCTTTTGATCCATGTATTATAGTGAAGGTCTCGTTTATAAATTGACCATTTACATGAAACTTAGACTTTGACTTTTTGACATTAAATAGCCTCTGTAATGCATAATGATCAATAATCATCTGAAAAGGCTTGTTCTCCAGGTGAAATTAAAATAGTCAATATAGCCTGTATAACTGCAAAGTATTCCAACTTATAAGCTGAATAGTTTTGTTGGTACTTAAGTAACTTCTTTGAATAGTAGGCAATGGCATGCTCTTCTCCAGAGGTTTCTTGAGCTAAATAGCCTGGAATTCCAATTGCAGACGCATCGGCATAAAGTTTTCATGGCAAATCTGGATTGGAAGTTGAGAGTACTGGCTCGAATGTCAATGATGCCTTTATATTTGAAAAGGACCTTTCAACTTGTGGACCACATAAAAACAATTTTTTTTGTAAGATTTGTGAGTGGGTGATCAAGTTCAGCAAATCATGGAATGAATTTTCTTCAGTAACTTGCTATTCCTATATTTTCGTATTTATTTTACTGTTGTTAGGCGAGGGAACTCTGCTACTGATTTAATTTGTTCAGGATCAGACTTAATACGGTTATGTTCTATTACATAACTAAGGTACTTGACTTCTTGTTGAGCAAATGAACGCTTTTTAAACTTGAGCTTCATGTTAAACTTGAGAAATTTTCGAAAACTTGCTTTAGTAAATTGATGTGCTGTAAAAACATGATGAATAAATGATGATATCATCCTGAAAAGAGCAAGTACCTCTCACAGAAGAACTCCAAAAATAACTTTAAAAATATTTTGGAAAATTGATGGTGCATTTTTAAACCAAATGGCATCACCAAAAACTCATAATGACCATCATTTGCTACAAATACTGTTTTACTAACAGAATCAGGGTGCATTTGGACATGTTAATAGCCCCAAGCTCTATCCAGTGTGGTGAAATATGTTTACCTATGTTAATCTCTCAAATATGTCTTTAAAAAATGGTAGAGATTGTTTATCATCAGTTGTGATTTTATTGAGCTCTCTGTAGTCAATACATAGTCTTTTTGTTCCACTTTTTTTAAACCAAAACTACAGGGAATACCCATGATGAAGATTATTCTCTGATTAGACCTTTATCCATCATTTCTTCGACTTGTTTTGAAACTTCTTCCTATTCTGAAATTGGTCTTCTGTAGGTCTTTAAACTTATTGGGGGACGATCTTTTGTAACAATTTGGGGTTGAATTGAAATATTTTCTATATCTGTTTGATGCTGACTGAAAATGTGATTATAGTTTAGCAGCAGACTCTCCAATTATTCTTGATGAGACTTTTTCAAAAAATAACATGACCACAACTTGTATTGACCATAACTTTCTGAATTTAAATGGGTGTATTACTATTTGGCTGCAATTTCAACTCCTTTAAAGATTTCAAGTTTATCAGAGATATTGTGGCACCAGCGTCCATAAAATCTAGCACAGAATACACATTAATAATCAATAATCAAAAATAATCAATCTGTATAAGAGACTATTTTCCGATAGGCACACTGTATTTACTTTTTCTTTATATAAAAGTAAACGACTGCAGCAGTACTTGATTGTTGCTGTCGGAATTGTGGAACCCTTCTTTTAGACTTGTAGTGTGGATCATAATCAGAACAGTCCTTCAACCAATGTTTGATTCGTATGCCCTTTTTCTTGCAAATGGGACACCGATATGGACAAATTACAGCTAGCATTTCAGAGTGGACAACAGTATATACTCTAGGCTTAAGCATTTTTCTTTTCTTATTCAGTTGTCTGTTGTGCTCCACTGAAAAAGCGACCTGTATCCATTTTTCTGCTTCTCTAGGTTGTGCTTAAAAACTGAACCTTTATTATTTCTTAAAAAGAGATTTGATTTAATAATTTTAGTTTATCCCCAAAATAGTCTTCAACCGTTTCAGTTGCACATAGTTTTCTGTGAGCTGCTAACACTATAGGGTTCAAAGGTTACAAGATCCTATTACAAAATCTTAATTTAAACTTTATTTGAACAGTTTCCTAACATTTTATATTGGTATTTGTTGAAATATCGTCATCATAAAATTCTATAGCATCCCCAGATAAATAGCATATCGAATTATTTATCCGTTCATTCTCTTACTTTCAGATGTTTCAATTTCGTTCAACCTCAACCAACTATCAATCTTTATTGCATTCTTACTTCCACTATATTTTTCTAGTTTGTTAAATTTTTAATTATGATATTTGACAATAATTATTGTCAGATTTGAGACTTTTTTTTTTCTTAAAGATATTTTTGCCTAGAAAATCCTGTTGACTGCGCCAAAAATGTGTAAGTCATGTATTCCTTATTCGTACTGTATTATTTTACCAAAATTACTATTATCTTCTCTTCTATATTCAAAATATCCAAACCTACTTACTCAATTTTATCAACTTTTTTTTTCAAATACAGCTTATTAACCCAAGATTATTACTATTTTTAAAGAAAAACTATATATTTTTTAAATTACAAAAAAAAATTCTCCTTTCCTTTTGTTTATTTTCATTGTTTTTTTTTTTTTTGTGATGATGATTAGCTCTTCTTTATTCACTGATAACTCGGGACAATATACTATCTCTACTTTCAAAGTATTGTGGCCTCAATATCCAATATTCGGCCTTGAAATATTGGCAGCCTCTCGCATTTTGTGATTTTTTTTCTGTCGGAAACCTAGAAGCCTAAGATTGAGAACTCCTTTAGAAAAGTCTAAATCTGAAATGTAAGTCACTTTGAATTGCTATAATTTGCAAGCGCGTTTTATATATGTTTACTTTTTGTTGCCAAGAAGTCACTGAGAAGCGTGCTATTTTTATAGTTTGAATCTAACTCTATTTGAATTTTTGTGAAACTCCCCCTTATACTACTTGCGCTTTTGCCTACCTCACAAACTTACTTATTCTAGCATTATCTGCCATTAGGCATACTATAAACCGTTTTCATCTGAGTAAGAAGCCTATCGTTGATATATTTCGAATAATATTTCGGATATTATACAGTTAAGCCCCTGCAGTTGATTCATATGGATTTATGCCGAGCAATATGCCATCTCAATCTCTTGTTATAGAGATATTTATAATCCAGGTTCCTGGAGCTTTTCTTGTTATAGTAGATGACTACAAAAGAAGAATCTTTAAATATTTCCCGAGATAAAAAATATGGAGGGTTTGAAATATTTGAAGAATTTAAAGCAAGAGCCGAAAACTAATTATGTCTTAGAATAAAATATGTAATAACCGACAATGGAAATAAATTTGGAACTCTGGATTTGAAGGATTTTTCAAGAAAAACAGGATTCATCGCCATCTCATCACCCCATACTCACCGCGAAGTAATGGATCGTAGATAACCTTACTAGTTTACTCAAAATACCCATGAAGGTTTGGGCAGAGGCTATTGCTACAGCTGTATATATTAAGAATCGCCCTCGACAAAATTAAACTTTTACGGATTAACACACAAAGTGCAATTTACAAGGGCCTAAATTAAGAAAAACTTAACAAACAGAAAAGCGTACACTCAAGAGTACAACAACAACAACATCAACAAAAGGGAAGTAAAAAAAATCACGATTTGTTATTTAAAAAATAGTACTTATATTTTAGTGATGCGTTGGTAGGGATCAGATCGGGGTCACACAGGGATGCGAGCAGATCACCATAAAAGAAAACAGAAAACGCTTTAAACGTCTCCAATACTCCTCGCCTTCCTTTGCAACCCTATTATTTGTACAAACATGGCCAGATTCGTCCAATGAGAAGGGTGGGAGAACAATTCGTAAATAAAAACCCCATTCTTCCCGCTATACACGGTAGGATCGAAAAGTTCCCGAACTATTAAAAAATAAAATATAATAAACTTTTGAAAAATGTAAAACCAATTTTACTCTAAAGAACAAATCCTAAACTATAATTCAATTAATCAACGCTAGTAAATGCGCATGCGCGTAGTTTTCATTTTAGGCATATTTTTGTTGTAAGTATTTAGCCCGCGTCGGTTTCTGCTATGTCATCATTTGAGCAAAGGGCAAGTATTAAATTTTGTGTAAAATTAAAAAGGTCTTTTATAGAGAAATTAGCATTAAAGAATGAAGCTTATGAAGACTAAATATTGGCACGGATGCAATTTTATTTCTGGTATAAACGTTTTACAAATTTTAAAGAGCATCGCAGATGATTCAAGGTCAAGTCGGTTGATGTCAACAACGGATCGCAATATTGGACAGGTACGTGATTTAATTGTTGTTGATAGAAAAATTACTATTGATAATATATCAGAAATACTTGGAATTTCGTATGGTAGTTGCCAAAAAATGAACATTTAAACATGAAAAAACTGTGGTTATTTTGTTCCACGAAATTTAACAGATCAATAAAGAGAGACCAGATTATCAATTTGCAAAGATTTAATTGAGACTGAAAAAAATTATTCTGTATTTTTAAAAACAATAATAACTGGCGATGAAACATCGTGCTTTCTTTTTTAATAACAAACCAAAAAACAACACTCGAATGGCACACACCAAGTTCTCTTAGCAAGAAGAAAGTTTGTCTTGACTAGTCCAAAGAAAAAGTAATGCTTGTATTGTTTTTTAATTATAAAATACTTGTCTATTATGGATTTATTAAAGAGGGAGTTACTATTTATAAACAGGCATACAAAGAAATACTTGTGCGCCTTCGTGATGCGATAAGAAGAAAAATAAACCAACTCTTTAAATCAAAACAGTGGAAATTGATACATGATAATGCCCCTGCTCATAGAGCCATTATTGTTCAAGACTATTTAGCCAAACACTCTGTATCTGTCTTTCCGCATCCTCCTTACTCTCCTGATATCGCCCCATGTGATTTCTTCTTATTTCCAAAACTTAAAAGGACGTTAAAAGGGAGGCGCTTTTCATAGTCATAAGAAATAATTGAAAATGCGACGGTGGAGCTAAACAAGCTCAGAAAAATTGACTTTGAACTAGCATTTCAACAGCGTTTTCATGTTGAAAAAAAATATATTTAGATAACCAAGGCTCCTATTTTAAAATGTTGTGGTTTAAATTACTATACTACGAATAAATAATTAATTTAAAAAATTTCGGGAACTTTTTGATCCTACCTTGTAGATATGCAATGGCAGGATATCATCGGCCAAACACATTAGAATATTTGGATGTTTGACACATTGGCTTGATAGAAAAACAAAAAGAAACATGTTTTAACCCAAGGGTAGAAAGTGAATATTTATCGGTTATTCCAATAAAAAAACCTACAGGATAAATGATATAAAAACAAAGAAAATTCATTAAGTCAGTTCGGTAAAATTTAGCAAAGAGAGGAATCGATTACGCAAATGATTTTCAGGATGTGGTAATTTGATGAATAAAATGAATTGTGGTATTTTGTCGAATAAAGTAAATTGTGAAGAAATCGTTGCTAAAGACTTTCTTATCTTAAAATAAAAAAAAAACTGTCACAAATACATTGAAACGAAGGCTTTGAAGGGTACTTCAGTAAACTAGGCGGTGACATTGAATATAACTCTAAACAAACTGAGCCGACAGAGGAAAGATGCGTAAAAGGGGAAAGAAAGAAGGAAAGGTTATTCAAAAGGCCTCTTAAAAGAACAGCACAAAGCGAGACTTGAAGAACAAGAAATAAAATTGATCGAAAAAGAAGTTCGACCTCCACAAAGAATAAAGAATAGAAATGAGGCTATTTAATTATGGGAATAGATGAATATATTTCGGAGAATTTCAAAGAAGCGATGGATAGTGGAGAGAGAATCGAATGGCTCAAAGCAATGGAAGATGAGCTCGGTAAGATAGAGGAAAATAAAGTATGAACGCTAGTACTATGGGAAAATGGTATGGAAGTTATCAACATTAAATGGGCCTACAGTACGAAGTAATCGTCCAATGATGGCATATATAAAAGAAAGGTAAGCCTGCTTGCTGTAGAATGCAATCAAAGATATGGTGTGAACTACTCGTATAAGCACTCTTTCTCACCTGTACTTAAAATTGAAATCTTGCGAACAATAGTAGCACTCGCAACGCAACAGAATTTAATCATAAAGACGTATTATGTGAAGACGGTGCTTATCTTTATAGTTAGTAATAAAAGACAGTATACATGAGACAACCAGATGGGATTATGCAAAAAGGTCAAGAAAACAAAGTGTAAAATTGGAAAAAAAAACTGTATATTTTACCACAATCAGCAAAATGTTGAAACAAACGGACCAAGTAAATTTTTTACCAGTTGGAAATGATTAGAATCAAATGTGATCCATGTGTCTATAAACTCCAGAGAGGAAACGAGTATGTAATACTGGGTCTATATGTAGACGATCTCCTCATTGTTGAAACCAGTAAAAATCTAACGATAACCTAGCTTCAGAATTAGAAAAATATGTTACTCTAACGTAAAAAGAAGGTAAAGAACCATAATAAAAAAGACGCAGAAGATGAAATTTATCTATCACAGACACATTATATCGATACAATTTTTCACAGATTTGGAGTGGAAGAATGCAATAGTGTGCAGTCACCTGGAGATCAAAATTTGGAGGGATATTTGGACTCTAAGCCAGTAGAATAAACCTACTGAATCGATTTTATAAATATATTTGCGAATATTCCCGGCCTCGCCCGGGTTTTACCCGAGAAAAGGTTTGTCTAAGAACATTTTTTTTTTAAACGATTCTAGCAAACATATAATTCCTACTGGATGTATACTTGTCAAGATAGCTACGTGGAAATTCAAACTATTGTAGACGCGTTAGATTCTTTTAAAAACTAAACGATTTATACTGCCCTTACTGCAATGGAAAAATTAATGGGAGGACATGGCTTATCAGTGGTTAAACCTCCCAGCGGTTTCGCCAGTTTAATCTACCATACCGCTTTTATATTGTATTTTTCGATCTTTCTTTTATAATGATATTGATGCTAGACTCTTGGAATGGGTAATTTAGATGAACTATGGGCATAAGCTTTGAGGATAGAAGAATTACATACAAATATCCTTATATCTATAAAAATGAAATTCAAAATCGATGTTTGTTATCGCGTTGCGCAAAATCTACAGAATAAATCATTATGAAATTTCGCATGTAGGTAGCTGAAGATTTCTTTTAACATATAGGCTATTCAAAAACCTAAAAAAATAATGTGCTTTTTTAAAAATAATATAAAACAAAAAAGCGTTAGTTCCAGCCTTTTACCGCTTGGACGCAGCACTGGTCGCGACGATAAATGAATTTGATTGGTTAATAATTAACACGTGGTTTGTTTACACGATGAATGTTAGTTTGTTCACATGATGAATGTTTTTAAAAGGTAAGATTATCCAATCGCCGTTACACTTTAGGAAGTTATAAATATATATTATATATATATATATATTTACTATACTATTGGGAAGGTTTCTGGTATGAATTTGGTTTGAAATAAATATTCTTTGCAATTTTATTTGCAAATTTTCTACTTTTACTCGCAAGCAGCGCCTCTAGCGGCTTCTGGTGAAATTATATTTATAAATTGTGACAATTCTTAAAATGTGTGTTCCAAGTATAATGAATTTAGTTTGAGAATTTAGTAATATAATATTCCAATGACGTAAAAAACTTGAAATTTCAATATTCATATATATTTAAAGAAATAATTGTGACTTTTTGTGTTAAAAGTTAAAATGTAATGTTAAAATATATTTTTACCCTTTTAATTTAATTTGTTGTTGTTTTATAATAGTGAAGATACAAATTTCATTTTGCTGTTGTTTATTATCGTTTGTTTATATAAAAACTTTCCTTGTATGTGATAATAACAAAATGAATTTTTAAATTGATATATAATTCATTGAGAAAAAAAGGAATAATTAATTATCAATTTCACAAAAGTGACAATATCTTATTTAAAATATAATAAATGTTTTCAAAAAAATTATGTGTTTCAAAATTATATTTAAACGCGTATAACAATTATTATATTTATATACGTTTATAAATCAATATATAGGTGGATAGGATGTTTTCTAGAATCGTTTTAACAAATGTTCGTTAGGCAAACTTTTACTCGGATAAAAACCGGGCGAAGCCGGGAGCATTCGCTAAATACAGTTATTTACAAATCTTCGTTTGTGGCAAGATACTATTCTTTCAACTTCAAATTACCGAGTGGACCAATTAATACTGTTTTTTTCTTCAACTTATCGATTATTTTTTTAAGGGACCGGGAAAAATTTCAAATTATCGAGAGTATGACAAGTATAGATTCAGTAGGGATTGGATGTTTGCTAGAATCGTTTTAACAAATGTTTGTTAGTCAAACTTTTACTCGGGTAAAAATCAGGCGAAGCCGGAAACATATATATATGTTTGTCGGCTATGTACGCCCTCAATATGTAACTAATCTCGCTGAAATTTGAAAAGGACAGAGTTAAATCTGGAAGAGTTTTTTTGTCGCACTTTAACCAAGAAAAATTATAGTACTGAGCAACAATATATTTTTAGTCAGAAATGATAATGACAATATTGCTGTATCATGCTTGATTGACATAAGCAAAATTCTTTAGGTGAATATTCACTAAAGCAGTCCACGGGCGGAGCCAGATAATAATTTTTAGTAGGCAGGAACAAAATTCTACCGAGAAACATTCACTCGAGCAGAATGCATGCGAAGCCAGGTCATCTCTACATATAAAATATCGTTTCTCGGCCTTTTGGCTAAGATCATGTAGTATATCTCTAGATATTTTCATTTATATATATCATATTAAAATTCTATTCAGTAGAGAAAGTGGATATATTTGCTCGAAAAATATATTTTCTATATTATATGAATATATATAATGTAACGAATATTATAAATCATTATTATCATATTATTCTGTGTGTTCCAGAATATTATTATCAATAATATTCGTTAGGCAAACTTTCACTCGGATAAAACCCGGGCGAAGCTGGGTACACATTCGCTAGTATATATATATATATATATTTTTGAATCCAATATATGCCTTTTATTATCTAATGTATATATATATATGATAAGATCCTGTCGACTTTCAATGTGGCAATATAGTGGTAATGATGTGGTGAGGTGAGAAATAATGAAAAACAAGTTTGGAAGGGATTCCAGGCAATCAGCGAGAGAGAGCGGATCGACGGGCGACCGATCCGCTGAACGACCCGTTTTCCTGTGTACACAACCGGGGGGCTAACCAGAATAGTCGCCAGGTGGTGACGCCCCCCCCCCTCAGGAATGTGGCCAAAAATGGTCGTAAGTTAGTTGTCTAAAGTGTCTCGCTTTAGCTGCTCATCTCTCTCTCGTTGGCTGTTGGTTTGTTTTATTAATCCTGGAAGAGCATATATTATTTATATACTACTGGGTTCGTAAAGTCTTGTTGTCAGGTTAATAATTGGTAAAGATTTCAGGGGATAAGTGGTTCAAATATCTTTGATCATCTTGATTGTTAGTGTAGTCATGTTGCTTTCGTGAGTTAATAGCCGTTTTAGTATGGATTAGAGTGTGATTGAAGTGTTTATATGGGAAATTTAAGGTATTTTTGGGTTGGTCTCGATCATTTACGGGCGGTGAAATAAATTGTTCGTTTTCCGTATAGTATTTTAATTTGTTGACATGAATTGTATCTGTCTCACGACTTAGAGGTCGGTTGGAGCGGTTGATCCGTACGATTTGAGGGGAAATTATCTCCAGTATTTCATAAGGTCCTGAGAAGAAAGGTGCTAGTTTACCAGTGTCTGGATGGTGGTATGTTTTTGCCAAAACGAGATCGCCTATTTCAAAATCGGAAGCTCTATGTGTTTGGTCGAATATCGCTTTGTCGCGTAAGTGTCGTTCGTGTGTCCTTTGATAGGCCAATTCTCTGGCGTCGTCGATTTTTGGGTAGTTTTGTACATGCTCGGATAGTTGTAGCGGGAAACTACCTAACAAAAGGTATGACGGTGGAAACCCGGTCACAGAATGTGGGGTATGGTTATAAGCCTGAAGGACCTGAGGTAGTAGTTTGGTCAAGCCGTCTTAGGTTGTTGGAGGCGCAACAGTTTAAGTTTGCCAGTAATCGTGGCGTTTAGTCGTTCACTTAATCCGTTGGCCTGAGGGTTGTTGCTTGTCGTGAGAAGTTGGCCAATGTTATGTCTAATCAAAAATCTACGAAATTTCGGAGAGGCGAAGGCAGGAGCTCTATCCGTCAAAAGTCGTTTAGGAGAACCAAACTGCATCACCTTTTTAATCACTTGGGTATAGGTGAGAATGCTGGTGGACCGCGATGGAAATGCCCACGCGTACCGTGTGGCATGGTCCACTACGACATGTAAGCAGGTCTGAGAATTTCCATATTTCGCGAATCCAGAAATAGTATCTAGTGACACTAGTTCGTACGGCAGGACCGCTGGGGGAGTTGTCCCAATTCTCCGTAGATAGGTCCTTTTGGTGGTTTGACCAATTGGCATACTGAACAGGTTCTTACATGTGTCCTGATGTCATTTGTCATGCCGTCCCAATAGTATTGGGCTGCGATCAGTCTGGTCATCTGCGAAATGCCGGGGTGATTGAAATCGCGATGGGCTCGTTGTAGTAGGGTGCCACGGAGTGATGGTGGAACAATTATTTTAGTGACACCCCGTCGTATGATGGTCATAAGGTCCTTGTCATTGAGGATATACCTTGTGTCCCTCCGTAATTCGCCCTGATTATCTTTTATTTGACCTGTGGATAGGAATCCGCAGAAAGGGTTACGGGAGAGTAGGCCCGCCTCGTACTGACGCGAGCCCTTGAGATATTTGACCTCATAGTCGTAAGCTGAGAGTCGAAGGCTCCAACGAAAGAGGCGTCCGGTGGGGTCTTTTATGGTCTTTAGCCATTGTAAGGCGTGATGATCCGAGTAGATGACAAACCTTGTACCTAGGAGGTACACTCGGAATTTGTCAACGCACTCTACAATGGCTAAGCACTCCAGTTCAGATATAGTGTAATTACGCTCATAGGAACGCAACGCGCGACTGTAATATTGTACAGGGTAGATGTTACCGTCAGGATGTACTTGTTTGAGTACACCTGCGATTCCCTGGGTGGAAGCGTCGCAATAGACCTGGCATGGGAGCCCTTCTTGAAATAGATGTAACACAGGTTGTGTTGCGAGGTGTTGCTTCAATTTATCAAAGGCTTGTTGACAATTCGGGCTCCAAAGCCATTTGGCGTTCTTTTTTAGTAATTGATTTAAGGGGTGGCGAAGTCTAGCATATTCTGGAATGAATTTATGATATACGTTGACGGCTCCTAAAAATGATTGTTGGGTTTTAACGTTGATAGGAGTTCTAATAGCGTTGATGATTTCGGTATTTTTAATATTAGGTGTGTAAGTCCCTGCGTTGATGTGGTAGCCGAGAAAATCTATTTCATTTTGATAAAAATTACATTTTTTAAGGTTAAGTTGGAGATTTTCCTCTAAACAGAATTTAAAGAAAAGTCGAAGGTGCGTAAGGTGTTGTTCTGAGGAGTCAGAAAAAATAACGAAGTCGTCATAATAATGGGCTATGAAAGAGAGGTGGTGTTTGTGGATCAACTGGGTAATTACACGTTCGAAAATTTGGGGTGCTGATTTGAACCCAAAGGGTAAGCGTTTGAAATTATATTGCCCTTGTTGAGTCACGAAAGAGAGTAATGGTTGACTCTCCTCCGCGATGGGGATTTGATAGTATGTATTGCTTATGTCAACGGTACTAAATACTCTGGCTTTCGACAGGTTATCCAGTACCGTTTCTATCAATGGCAAAGGATGCAAATCCGAGGGTGCTAGTTCGTTCACGCGACGGAAGTCAATGCAGAGACGCATGGTGTTATCGCGTTTGCGAACGAGTGTCACAGGAGAGGAATATGGGCTAGAGGAGGGGGTGATTATGTCATGTTTTAGAAGTTGAGATATCTGGTCCTGAATTTCCTTCTGGTAGGCATAGGGAGTTCGGTATGGTCGGAGGGAAATAACCTTATCGGAAATAATTTTGAGTTTTACAGGGGTTATGTTGAGTGGTAATACATTGAATTTATTGATAGGGAAAATATCTTTAAAAGAATACAATAATTGCTGATAAGGGATAGTCAGTTCTGGGCGTTGTTCGATAAATTCTTTAATCATTAATTCTCTAGAGGCGCATGGGCTGGTAGGAATGCTATTAAGGTTGTAAGGGTGAGAGGGGCATTCAGAGGAAGGTTGATAAATATTACTAAGGGTTGTTTGTAAGTAAGGCTCACGTGGAGGTTGAAAATCGTCAACGCCTAAGTTAACCGAGTGAATTATGGGTCGTTTAGGGTTAGAAGTTATTATTCGCGAGCCGTGCTTACAAGTGGGAAGGTCACATACAAAATGGTACAAATGTTTAGGTACTGGAACACTATTTTGAAGTATCAATTGATTATGAAAATCTATTGTTAATCTTAAGAATTGCATAACATGAATAGATAGGATACCATGTTCAAGGGGTGAATTTAAAATATAAAATGTTTCATTAAAATTAAAATTATTAAATTGTATTGGTAAGGTAACTAGTCCGATTGGTTTGGCATGACTAGATATAGTACGGATAATAACATCATTGTTAATAGGGGTGGAACAAATGAAACTATTAAAATTTTTAATATATTCAAATTGGTTTAAACTAATTATGGAAACATTGGCTCCAGAGTCAATTAGGAATGGCATCTTTAAAGAATGAATGATAGGGGTTAAAATAATTGCACTTACAGGCGTATGCTGGTTTAGGGTGCAGGTAGGTTCATTGAGCTTCGGAGGAGTTCTGCTGCCGAAGCTGGCATTACTTGGTTTCCACCGAGTTCGTCGTTGCTGCGGTCTCGTAGACACCTGCAGGCCCAGTCGATCTTTGGGGTTGCTCGACGCTGTGGACCGCAGATGTAAAGGTCCGAAAAGTCCGCTGGAAGGGCCCTCGCTGCTGACACTGTGCGTGCCAGTGTTGTCCGCCACAGTAACGGCAAGGATATGGTGGGGTCTTGTCCACGGTGGTGGAAGGTGTTCTGCTCTGGCGCGGTTGTCGTTGTTGGGCAGCTTTAGTGCTGGTGTTATCCCCTTCGTAGGTCAGCTGTTGGGCTAAGCACAACCATTCTTCTGGTCCCGAGGGTTGTGCCATCTTTAAAAGGTTGCCATAGTTACGTGGCACACCGTTGGATAGTGCTTGCACGATCGCACTCTTAGGGAGGTTGATCGCCAATCCTATTCGGACCTTGTTCTTGTAGTAGGTCTCGATCTCGGCCATCGATGTGCATTTAAGTTCATAGAACTCTTGAAGGGTGAAGCTAGGGCGTCGGGGATAGACGGCGCAGAGTGACTCTTTGACCTCTTCATAAGTCTTATTGAGTAGCGCTAAGTCTTGTGCAATTTTGCGAGGTTCGCCTCTGAGTGATGATAGAGCCTTTCGAAATTGGAAGTTCGGCTGAGACTCAAGTTGTGAGAAGAAGTGTGCGGCAGGTTCATCTCCGTCGTAGGTGATTGTTACTTCAGACTCACGGTTTAAAAGTTGGTCGAGACAGAGGGTGGGAGTTCGAAGGGAAGCGGCTACAGTAGAGTCGGTCGTTGGTTCTTTTGGAACTTGGTTGTGGGTTTGTTCGATCATCGTGGTAATGCTTCTTGTTTTCTTCATACTCTGGTATATGAGGAATTTGTTTCCCGGTCAGGTCTTATCCTGTCGACACTTCTGTGATAAGATCCTGTCGACTTTCAATGTGGCAATATAGTGGTAATGATGTGGTGAGGTGAGAAATAATGAAACAACAAGTTTGGAAGGGATTCCAGGCAATCAGCGAGAGAGAGCGGATCGACGGGCGACCGACCCGCGAACGACCGTTTTTCCTGTGTACACAACCGGGGGGCTAACCAGAATAGTCGCCAGGTGGTGACGGCCCCCCCTCCCCCTCAGGAATGTGGCCAAAAATGGTCGTAAGTTAGTTGTCTAAAGTGTCTCGCTTTAGCTGCTCATCTCTCTCTCGTTGGCTGTTGGTTTGTTTTATTAATCCTGGAAGAGCATATATTATGACATATATATATATATATATAATAGCTTTTCCTCAAACATCAAATTGAGTCTTTTATTAGTACAATTATATTTCGATGCATTTTGAGCCGAAAAATGCAATATAACAGCGGTATGGTAGACTAAACTGGCGAAACCGCTGGGAGGCTTCACCACTGATGATCTAGACCCTCCCAGGTAGTCGAATTGTTAAAATTTTAAAATAATCATACGCGTCTATAAAAGTTTCGAATTTTCATAACAGATGGCGCGCTAATGCATCATTATATAATCCACACAGAATGAACATCCACACGCCCGGATGCAATTCGCCACGTCTTCTTATCCCCGCAGATGTCTCCAGACTCCCTCCTCCCCCACATAGAAATGTTTTGGCGTCTGCTCCCCCCTCCCCCGACAACAACACATAGCCCATCCCCCACTCATCTTCCCCAAAATTTACTCTGAAATCTTGGGCTTGTCATCCACTTTACAATATGTACAAAACATAGATATGTATAGTTGATGGTAGAATAAGCATGCTTCTTAACTTGTGGTATTAAACAATATTGCAAACGAATTTCAATTGAACAATAATTTTTTAATCATTATAATAATCATGAAATAAATGATATTTGATGATTGATGGTGAACTAATATTAGTAACGCTGAACCCCAACTCTGATTCTGAAAATATCTTTTTGAAACACGTTTAATTTTTTTGAAAACATTTATTAAATTACTAGCGAATGTACCCGGCTTCGCTCGGTTCTTACCCGAGTAAGTTAACGAACATTTGTTAAAACGATTCTAGCAAACATCCAATCCCTACTGAATCTATACTTGCCAAAATAACTTTATATTTGAATATATGCTCCACATAGCTGTATCCGTTCAAACGTTGCAGTGTTTGAACAAAAAGGCAGTTTTGATAATTTATTAATGATCAAATGTATATAATACATCAAAATTAAAATTAACAATAAAATTATCCCTACATATATATAATTTGTATATATAAAATATGTACATAATAATAGATATTTTTATAATAGATAGATATAATATTAGATAATTTTTTGATCCAATATATGCCTTTTTAATTAAAAAAATAATATATATGGTAATTTAAACCAACAATCCCATATTGTATAATACTTATAACAATATTTTCATGTTGTATAATAGAAACACATCTGTAAATGATTATACGCATTATTGGCATGTGTAATTACATCATCATATGTAATGTACTTTGTACAACCTGAGGATAAATAAATAAAACTCTGTATTAGATTGAGAGTTGAGATGAAGCAAGAGATAGAAGTCAAAAACGTCTAAAATCGAGATTTAGCAGTCCCAGAAAAACATCTAAAGATAGATAGGAAACTGTCAGGACGTCGCCAGTGTATAATTTCGCCTCGTCGGTTGTCACCAAGGTCCTCCTCATCCACCATGTAGACCAGTATAACTCTTCTATGTCCATCTTTCGCTCCTAGCTCAACTTTTATCTGTTCACGGAACTTTCCTAGTGCAACTGTGTCTTCGTTTTTGTGTGGACAGTACCAAGCTTTACACTCTGCCTCGACCACGACTGCCTGTACTCTGTGAGAACTGTTAAAGGTCTCCCAAGGTGCAGAGAGGTATTGAAAAATTATCTATGCCCTGACTGTCCCTCTCGGTTACCATACCACAGCGAGAGACCCTCGGTTACCACAGTATAGCGAGAGTCGACAGGGTTCGACAAGAGTCGACAGGCTACCTAACCTAATTTCAGATTTAGCCGACAGGATGACCACAACGAAAGATGACACCACAACGAAGAAGTTAGAAGACTCTTCAGATAGAAGCGAGAAAGAGCAAAGATGGAGGAGCAAATCGACCATATAAACGATACGACTGAGCTATACCCCAAACAAGAAACGACATTGGAGAAACAAACCGGCCATTCCAACGAAACGACCAAACAATCTCTCCCCCAACAAGAAATATTTACGGAAGACACGACGACCCATGGGACCTCCGCAGACCGCTAATAGATCGCCAACGCCGGGAGCAAGCTGTCTGACCACCCCAACGACATAGTCGGAATTCCCGCAAGTCATGGAAACCGAGGAGCGAAGTGGCGCAAACTCGGTGTGAAGTTCTTCACCTTCGGCCTGGCATCAAGGCAATGCTCAAGGCGACAAGCCGCAATCAACGTTGGAGAAATTACAAGCTTCTACAAGCCCTACGTGGAGCGTCTTCAACGTCAGCCGGACGACAAGCCATGATCAAGTCTCCTGACTGAACAATAATCAACTGTAAGTTTTTTAAAATCTTACATAACTTTCTCCTCGAGCCCACAACTTGAGTGCCCATAAATTTTGTATCCATATTTCACTTTAAGCATTTTAAAATCAATTTTTACCTTTTTGATATCATTTTTTATTCAATTTTTAAATCTTTCACACTCTCATTTATCAATTTTTTACTTTAATTTTTAATCAGATTATAAATTTCAAGTTATTACTTTCAATTTTATTTTGAAAATATTTTTTTTCGCGCATCACGCATTTTTACTAATTTACTAATTTTACATGTCTTTCCAAAATTTACCTAAAATGGTACTATCCGAATCTACTACTTAGAAAAAAGTAAAAATCATCGTCATATTAACTATTTGATGTAAACGCCTCATTCAACTTATTCATCACTATCACGTCATTGCCCTTTTACAAGGATAATTTTCGCGCTACCATAATCAACGATAAAAAAATCAAATTTTAAATATAAATCAACATGGGTAAAAAACAATTTTCCCAACTCTACAACACCCTCACACATCGCTCTCTCCAATTGGCAATAATTACACAGGTCTACAAAAAAAACTTTTTTTTTTGCCGGAGAAAACCTGATGTTGATTCTAATGTAACTTTTCATGCTGAATTCAAAAATGAAATCAGAAGTTTTCCATCGCCCATAGTTCTTGCAGGATAACAATTTTTTCCATAAATTGTATTTGCAGAAAATGTTACTTAAGCATTTTTTAAGTAGACATCATTACATTAGCTAGCGCTTTATTTTTGAAAAGAAAAGTTGATATGTGAAGTCAAAAGCTTTGTTTTACTTTTTATTAATTAAATTTGCTCTTTGAGAATCATAAATATTAATTTAAATAACAAATTATTGAATTTTTAATTAAATATGTTCATTTTATAATGCAATCTGTTTTGCTTTCAACTCAAAAATACCGACAAGCTTTGGAATGCTATTTGCTGAATAACAGTTTCAATATATATATTTAAATTGAACCTAACGATTTGTTTAATAGATTTGCATCATAAGTGACAGATAAATTTGAAGTGATCAGTTTATTCTTCTCTATCGATTTGCTTTTATAAATCGTGTGCACTAGAATGTGTCAATATGCCGAGGTGTTGCATTAATATTCCTGATATTTTCTGTTACATTTGTGGCGAATTAAAGGTTCAAAGGTGAAACTTTACACCGCTCATCAAAAGGTTCTATCAACTTTATTTTGGCTGTAAAGTCGGTGAACAAGATAAGACTTGGGCTCCTCATTATTGTTGTGAAATTTGTGCTCGACGTCTTACAGGGTGGATTAAAGGTGAACGTCATATGCCTTTTGCGGTTACAATGATATGGGGGGAACCTAAATACCATTCTTCACGCTGTTATTTTTGTTTAACAAAGACTACATGTATTACATCCAAATCAAGACATACAGTAGAATATCCAGATATGCCTTCTGCTATGAGACCGGTTCCTCATAGTGATATTTTACCTGTGCCACAGCCTCTTGAAAATATAATATTTAATGACGATGATTCAGATAGACAAGAGAAACAGGCGGATGACACAAATTTTGAAGCAGGTGCTTCATCTGAACCTCATTTGTTAACCCAAGGAGATTTGAACGACCTCGTACATGATTTAGATTTATCCAAAAAACAGTGTGAACTTTTAGACTCTAGGTTAAAAGGCTGGAATCTGCTGCATAAATGCATAAAAGTGTGCCTTTTTCGAAAGCGTCAAGATGAAATTCAAGACTTATTTTACAAGAGAATTATTTAGTATATTGCAATGATGTTGTTAGTCTAATGGAAGTGCTTGGTCATGACCATGATACAGAAGAGTGGCGTTTATATATTCGTTGATTCTTCAAAAATTAGTTTGAAATCTGTTCTCCTTCGCAACGGGAATAAGTTCCCATCAGTGCCAATAGCACATGCATCCAACATGAAAAAGACTTACGAAAACATGAAACTACTTTTTTAAAAGATAGAATATGAAAGATACGGTTGGAAAATATGCAGTGATTTGAAAGTCATTGCTCTCATACGTGGATTACAGTTTGTATATACAAAATGTTTTAGTTTTCTGTGCGAGTGGGATAGCAGAGATAGGGAATGGCATTGCATTATAAAAAGCTGGCCAAACTGTGAAATCTTTACTCCAGTACATAAAAACATTGTAAATCCTCCCCTGATTGATTCAGAAAATATTTACTTACCACCATTGCATATTAAACTGGGATTAACGAAGAACTTTGTCAAGGCAATGGATCGAAATGCCAGTAGATTTGCCTACCTAAAACAAAAATGCTCTAGCATAAGTAATGCGAAAATTAAAGAAGGCATTTTCGTTGGACCTCAGATTCGAGAATTGCTGCAGGATGGAAATTTCGAAATATTTCGAATGAAGTTGAAGCAGCAGTATGGAATTCCTTTACAAACGTTTTCAAGAACTTCTTAGGAAGTGTCAAGGTTGTAAATTACCGAGATATAGATAATGATCTGTTTCTCTCCTACAAGGCACTGGGATGTAACAATTCTCTCAAAATCCATTTCCTGCATTCACATCTGGATTTCTTTCCAGACAATCTTGATTCAGTTAGCGATGAGCATGGTGCGAGGTTTCATCATGATATATCAAGCATGGAGAAGCTGTACCAAGGTAAATGGAGTCCCGTTATGCTTGCTGACTACTGGTGGACACTCAAGAGGGATTTACCACAAGTAAAGTATAGAAGAAAATCCACTGTCACTACTTTTCAATAAAATAAATATATTTCGTTCATATAGGGCTATATATTAAAAACATTTCCAAATTTCAAGTAGGTTTATCTCAAAAAATCTTGCGTGATAGAAAAACCCTAAAGGTATATTTGGAATCAGCACAAAGAGTTAAATTTAGATAAGATGCTGTTTTTTGGGACAAAGAAAAATAATTTTTGATAAACCAGTGTAATGTAATAAGGTTTATGCAAAATGCTTACGTGATATTTCTTGCATTTTTTTGCTGTATTTATCCCAATACCAAAAAAGGCTGTCACGCCAAAACCATTGGTTATGGAAAAATTCTGAATAGATTTTTGGGTTCAGCATGAGAAGTTACACTAGAAACATCATCAGGTTCTCTTGGGCAAAAATATTGTTGACCAGTGTTATTAGTGCGCGACTTCACAAACAAATCCAATTTCGAGCCACAAAAGCTCCATAACGTCGCCCCACTAAACATTCAAAAATTTCACATTAAACGTGCCATATCCACTAACAATATAAAAATTCTCGCTATATGGTTCGTTCAACCACCCCCCCATGACTCTAGTAAACTTAGTACTCATGGTGAAACAGGTTAGATTTTGTACCAAACAACGACTCCACGTGACACCTTTTCATTCACAATTTTTTCACTTCGTGTTACAGCGCCACACCACAAAACCTTTCACTTTTCAGGCCAAAGACGCCTTCATGCCTGTGATACATCTCACCCCAAAGCGTGTCCACGTCGAAAGTCGCACTTTCACTCACATCTAAACCTGACATCACTGAATAACATTTTTACTAAGTCTAAACTAACTTCGAAACACAACAACTACGAACATCGAGAAAACCATATATTTTAATAATAACAGAAAATGTGTCAACCTCAACAAAAGAAGAGAGAGAAAGTCAGTTTCAAGTAAATGACAAAAATAACAAACACCCCGCACGAGTGACCCCCCAATAATAGGATCCCCGAAACTATTTCAGTTACATATCCCCCGTCCAACGTCCTCCCTACCTCACAAAGCTATCATTTTGACCGCTTTCTTCATGATCGCCATTTTGTAGAACGTGTTTCACACAAACCATTTAGGTTTTCTTACAAATCTCACAAACTCCTTAACCACACCGCACATATCAAACATTTTACATGTTAATTGATATCACAATACACCACATTTTAGTAATCATTCCAGCCAATAAATTGCGCTTCTGAATTTTCGATATAAACAACCTACACAAGCGCATCAAAATTATTATTTGAACAATACAATTAATTTTACAATTATATTTCACTGTGCTTCTTGAAAACCAGCGTCTAAATAATTTTCATTATTCAGCAACTAGAAAAAAGAAGTACAGCTGCTAAACAGTTATATGTCACAATTATGCGATCACCAACATGACCTCATAAAAAAAGCTTTATTGACAATCGCTAACTAAAACAACTTGGTTAAATCTGATCTAGACTTTATATCGCAAAATAGAATTCATTCTCCACATATCACCATTTTGGACAAACGAAAAGATCATTTCACATATTCCCAGTTTCAGAGAGTCATAGAAAACCGATGTTTACCAATGGGATATGATGTACACCACAATTGTAACTTCTCTTCAAGCGAAATACTTTTTGTTCAATTTTCCACTACCCGAAATTATATTTAAACTTCTGTATAATATCTTGAATAATTATTTTTATTTTTACCTTTCAATTATATAGTCAAATTGTTAATCCAACATTATTAAAAAAAAAAAAAACTTCAATCAATTTTACTTTTATTTTTCATTTTATTATTTTAGTATTTTAAAACATTTATTTGCTGTTAAAAATCACATTTTAATTCTTAATTATTATATCTTTTATATATTACATTTTTGATTTTGTCCACTTATACATTTTTTTATCCGCAATCATATTTCTATCTTTTTATTCACTATATTTTATATTTGTTTAAATAGCTTATTATATGACAATGTTTATCACCGACTATCGGGCATCTACAACAATCGTTTTCAACAATCTATTTCTCTAACCACTTCCCTATACTTTTCATCACTATCTTTTTCAGCCAATGCTTCAAAACACCGTGAAAAAACGACAGCACTGCTTGGAATTTCTTTTCTATTTCGCAATTTCAACAAACTCTTTGAACACAGTTCCTCAGATTTAAAAATCCCAACTTCTGGCCTGAACATCCGCAGAGCACAATCACCAACGCATGCACAAAGCGTTCACTTTTTATTATTTTCATATATATCCAGACAAATGTTCTTGTTATAGTTCTTTTTAACCCTCACAGTTTAAATTAATCAAAATAAATTTTAATTACCTAGCTGTGTTAGAGAGGCTTTACCCGTTTAAACCCTTTCACTCCCGGGGCCCATCTATGGTAATTTAAACCAACAACCCCATAGCGTATAATACTTATAACAAGATTTACATGTTGTATAAAGGAAACACATCTGTAAATGATTACACGCATTATTGACATGTGTAATTACATCATCATATGTAATGTACTTTGTACAAACTGAGGATAAATAAATAAACTCTGTAATAGATTAAGAGTTGCGCTGAAGCAAGAGATAGAAGTCAAAAACGTCTAAAATCGAGATGTAGCAGTCCCAAAACAACATCTAAAAATAGATAGGAAACTATCAGGACGGCGCCAGTGTACAATTTCGCCATCCGATCTACGCTCTTGTTGCATCTGCTGAAATACAATACTTCCTCTCTCGGCAAATATATATAAGTCCTCCGTCCTAGCCTAAAATATAGTCACTTCACCATCAGCCTGAGCCCCCGTCGGTTGCCACCAAGGTCCTCCTCATCCACCATGTGGACCAGTAAGAATTCTTCTATCTCCATCTTTCGCTCCTAGCTCAACTTTTATCTGTTAACGGAACTTTCCTAGTGCAACTGTGTCTTCGTTTTTTGTGTGGACATTCCCAAGCTTTCCACTCTGCCTCGACCACGACTGCCTGTACTCTGAAAGAACTGTTAAAGGTCTCCCAAGATGCAGAGAGGTACTGGAAAACTCTCCACGCCCTGACTGTCCCTCTCGGTTACTACAGGTTTGCCCCTTTCGGTTACCATACCACAGCGAGAGACCCTCGGTTATCACATAGATATATTGATAATTTGAAACTCGTAAATTTGAATCTCTCGATAATTTGAAATATTTTCCCTGTCCCTTGAAAAATACTCGATAAGTTGAAAAAAATCAATATTAATTGGTTCCCTAGGTAATTTGAAGTTAAAGGAATAGTATCTTGCCGAACATTTGTGAATAGCTATATTTGATATTGTGGCGAAGAAATAATTTATTATTTAATTTAATTATTCAATGAAAATATTTGGAAACAGATTTAATTTACAAATCCGGTATACAAATTCGCAGTAGTTCACTAATTCAAACCAAAATTTCCATACATAGGTAAAAGAATACGGGGAAGACGATAGGCTATTTTAAAAAATATATAAATCAAATATTAAAACTATATATTTTTATTCAGAAAATGATGATGACGATATTGCTGTATCATGTTTGATAACCGCCAGGAGGCGAAACTGACCGGACGTGCGTCGCTAGGCTCCGCTAGTTCCGGTAAATATTGTTTTAAATATTCATTTTACTTATTGTATAATTTATAAAAGTTTTATAAATTGTTTAATTAAAAATATTATAACCTTTTTTTAATTGGCAATCGCTGTTTAAGAGTTTAGTCATTTTTGAAAGCCTTTTCAATTGTTGTTTTCGCACAAATATGCAAAAATAGAATATGGAAATAATTATTCAAACATTAAATGATAAGTTGGATGAAATTTATAACTATTTTGACAAAAAGGTTCAACAAAATCAAAAAAATCTAACTAAAAATGATATTACATTTTTGTCAACTATGGTTAGGCAAACCAAGGATGGTATTTCAACTTTAAAAGAAATAAATAACCAAGATATATTGGAACTAATGAAAACAACAATTACAGATGTTATGGACCAAAAACTGAAAGGGATCCAAGATGAATTAGTCAAAACAACTCCAACATATGCTCAAGTAGCTCGTACAGAAACATCACAAGATTACATAAAAAAAAACAAAATTTACATAAGGAGTTCACAATAGTGGCAACACCTATAAATGTGGAAGATAATACAAAAATGTATCAAACTATATCAGGAAAAGTTAAAAAGCTTAGGGACGAAGGAAAAAAAAATAAAGATTAACAAAATTATAAATGCTAGGAAATCTGTAATAATAAAGACCCCTACAGAATCAGACATGGAATCTCTAAATGATGAGTTAGGCAGGGCAGAGGAACTCGCAAATATCAGCAAAATTTTTATCCCCAAACCAAGAGATCCTACAGTAATAGTCAAAAATGTTAATAAACTTACAGAAACCGCTAATTTTACTAAAATAATCTGCAGTATGAACCCTGAATTGAACGAAATGGAAAATGATATCCATGTTTTGTTTAGCATGAAATCGAATAAGCCCCACCACAACATAGTTCTTAGGGTTTCTCCAAAGGTTTACCGAATCCTTAAAAATATGAATAATAAATTATATACTGACTTTGAACGCTGTTTTGTGGAAGATAAGATTCTGGTAAAACAATGTCAGAAATGCCTTCAATTTAATCCCAACCATAAATTGGCCGATTGTACTAACGTCGAGATATGCAAATTATGCGGCGCGCAAAGGAATTCATGACTGTTCAAAAATTTGCAATTGTTATAACTGTCTAAAACATCCTAAATTTAGAAACTCGCCGAATCATAGAGCTAATTCCTCGGACTGTCCTCTATACAAAATACAGATAGACAGAATTATCCAACGAACGAGATATGATCCAACCGACAATTAGGCAAATTTCGCAGCTAAGATTTTTGTTTATTTAGTTTGAATATCATGCAGGGAAAAGGAATTAAATGTTTACAACAAAATGTAAGAAAAAGTATCTTGGCACTGAATGAGCTTCAAGCTTCTATAAAAGACAACCCACCAGATATCATCCTAATACAGGAACCTTATCTGATTGATAGAGATGTAATTTTCGATTTGGAATCTCAAATAGTGCATTCAACGACAGATGAACAAATTTATACTGCAACGATCTTTATGAATAAGAGTTTAAAATTTAATAAAATCAATAAATTCACAAACTCCTTTTGTACAACCACTTCTTTAAATTCAGCAAAATCAAATACTATTATCGCAAACTTTTATATACATCCACATAGATTTAATGACACTCATAGAAAATTTATCCAAGAGCTTCTGGAGACCTACAATCAACAACCTATTATACTATGTGGTGACTTTAATTCTAGACACCCAGTCTGGTTTGATCCGACAACAAACTCCAATGGTTTCAAATTCCACTCCATCATAGATGAACATAACCTATTTATTCATAATCTTAAGATACCCACCTGCCGAAATTCTAGCTTTATAGATCTTACGATTTCAAACAAAAAATCAATAGGTTTGGTACAAAACTGGAAGACGACTATATTGACGCACATTTCAGATCACGTAGCAATAACCTTTGACATTTATCACAATTTTAACAGGCAAAGGACAGTTCAAAACTCAACATGGAAATTTATAGAAAAAGATGCTGATTGGAAAACATTTACCGAAAAAATAGCAATACAAGACGTAGATAATATTATAACCATGATAAACCACGCGTCAAACATCAAAGATATTGACAACATTGTAAAGACTCTCACACAAATAATTAAAGAGGCAGCTTATCTGTCACTAAATGTTAAGACAAGAAGCGGAAATCATAAAACAAATACATACTGGTGGGATGGGAAGCTGGAGAAAATGAAAAACGATTTCCACTATATTAGAAATTTGTATTACCGACATGGAAAGGTCCTTGAAAAGACCTATAAATCAATGAGAAATAAATATTTAAATAAAAGTAAAAAGGCAAAAAGAGCGAGTTGGAGAAATTTTATAGAAGAAAGTCATTCAAATAACTCATTTGGTAATGCTTATAGGATATTCAAGTCATTGAGATCGAAAAATAGAAATTTAGGATTACCACTAATAGATAATTTACCAGATCATTTAAAGACCGACAAAATAAAAAGTTTAATGAACGATCTATTTCAGGATGATATTGGAGGTTTGGATAAAGATGATCATATTTTGATTAGAAATTATACGCCTAAATATAAAAATAAAAGTAGTGTTTATATCGAATCTAAGGAAATAGAGGAAACAATTTTAAAAACAAATATTAAAAAAGCACCGGGCCCTGATTACATTAGTAACAATATGATTAGACAGGCTAAAATAAAAATAATCCCAATTCTGCATAAATTATTCAATAAATGTATAGAAATGGGATATTATCCGGATGAATGGAAAAAATCATTCTTAAAAATAATTCCAAAACCAGGCAAAACGAATTATGAAATAAATAAAAGTTATAGACCTATATCATTGACATCTAATCTATCTAAAACATTTGAGAATATAATAAAAAATAAATTAAGTAACTATTATTTAGAGAATAATTTAATGAGCTCAAGGCAGCATGGTTTTATGAAATCTAGATCAACAATTACTGGAATGGATAAAATTATAGAAACTATATTGAAACATAAACAAAAAGAATTGACTTCCTTGATAGCTATAGATATAGCGGGTGCATTCGACAATGCATGGTGGCCTGCTATTATAAAAAGAATGGATAATGATGATGTTCCTTCAGATTTAATACGGATCATAAAATCTTATTTGAATAATGAAAGGGAGGTGAAATTTACATACGAATCAGAAACTTTTTATAAGAAACTAACTAAAGGATGTCCACAGGGTGGACCTTTATCTCCACTTCTATGGAATATTTTGCTAAATGATTTGTTGATAAATTTTGATTCAATGAATGCAGATATTATATGTTATGCAGACGACGTTACAATAATTTGCTGGAATAAGACTATTGAAGGACTAAAAACTGCAAGTGAATACACCTTAAATTATGTGATCCAATGGTGTAATAGAAATAAATTAACGATCAGTACAGAGAAGACTAATATGCTATACCTACATAACAGACAAAAAATACCTATTAAGGTTAATAACAATATAATAATGCCGGTCAAGCAAGTAAAAATTCTGGGAATGAAATTTTCTAATCACAAATGGAAAAACAAAGTTAACTTTACACCGCATGTTAATGATATTCTGTGTAAGGCAGGACGTATGAAAAATTTATTATGTTCGCTGGGTGGCAATATGTGGGGTTTAGACACTGAAAAGAGGTTAACTTTATTCAAAACAATCATTAGGCCTGTACTTACATACGGTTCTGAAATTTGGTTCAAATATTTAAACAATCGTTGTAAACAAAAACTGAACTCCATGCAGTACCAGATCATTTTATGGGCAGTTAGAGCATGCAAAACCACTTCATCAAACTGTGTGCATAGCTTGGCAAAAATTCCACTCCTAACAGATTATATAGAATCCAGAATAATCAAATTTGATCTAGCTCAAATGTCCATTGAAGATCTAATTGCTTACGAGCCCCATGCTCCAAGTATAGTCAAATCATTCTTACACGCAAAAATGAATGAAATTTTTGAGAACACTAATGAAATTTTCAGAAGCTTTTTCGTATTAGGAATTCCAAGATTTTTCCGTCCAAATTTTTATAATATCCAATTCATTACAGATCATGGCAATTTTGGAAAATTTTTGGCAACTATCGGCGCCGTGAAGGAACCAGGATGCTTCTGCGGAGGTGAAATTCAAGACGCGAGACATCTACTTCTGGAGTGCCCAATTTTCCGGGATTTTAGGGAAAATAGATTTGGTCGTATTGGACAGCTTGATGAATTTGTAGACAAAAAAGAAAAGTATAAAAATTTTGATCAATTTTGTAAATACATATACAACTTTCTCTTGAATTGGAAAAAAGAGAAGGAATCTTAGAAAAAAAAAAGAACTGCGATGCTTGCTCTGTGTGTTTTGCTTTGTTGTTTGTTTTTCTCTTTGGACAATTTTCTTTAGTTAATTTATGTAAAATAATGAATTGAACAGGATTGTATATAGCCGTATTGCTGTAATGCAGTGAAATGTATTGGCGCAAATATCCCTGAGTTTGGGATATCGCGTTTCATGATGTTAATAAAGTTAATTAATTAATGTTTGATTATCAGCTACAAAATTATATCGGGAAAATATTAATATTAATATTTAATATTTTAATATCTCTCTCTATATATATATGTGATATCTTGGGACCTCTGGGACCAGTGTTACCTGATGCTAGACGAACCTCGATGTCAACTCTACCGTGCAGTCGTGGTGGAAGGCGACACAGCTGGGCCAAAGGTGAAATAAACAAACAGAGATTCCACTAAGAAGCGTCTGACGTCAAGAAGGAATGGGATGAGGAGAGAGGGAGATCTTTAGAGCAAGTGTTACCTTGTTGAGAGCCAAGCGTAGACTAACTATTCTTGCTTCTCGATTTAACACCACGACCTTGCTTCTTTCTAATTGGCTGACCTATTTAGGTGATTCTTTCCTAATTGGTAGGAATATGTCACATGGCCGTTGGCTATTGGTTGACCTACTTAGGTATGGTCTTCTCTAATTGGCCTTGCGGCTTTCTTTGATGGAAGATACGTCCGGCCTTGTTCCGGAAATATTGGGCGTCTCTCTACTTTTATAACTTTTGCGGTCACCAGATACCTCCGGTCCTGTCAGGAAATATTGGCTTAAACTTAGCTCGCAGGGTTTCCGGGGTCAGAAGGTTAACTGTGACTTTATTAATAGTCGGGCTCTCTTCTAGGGCTACTTCTTAGGTTTGACTTCTACTCTCACCTAAGCCTGATTAGTTTTAACCTTAATCTTCTCCTGTTAGTCTCCATTCCTTCTATCTGTACAGTTGTTATACTTTATTAGATTCTTACGCGGTACAGATTGATGTTAGTTGAGGCTTTCTATGTGCAGTACATAAGAAGTTATATACAGTCATGGGGTGGAACATGTGGTAGTAGATATCTAGACTATTTACAACAATTCCATGGTCTTAAATCATCACATATATATATATATATAAATGAATGTTTGTATGTCTGTCTGTATGTCCGGTATACAAATTCGCAGTAGTTCACTAATTCGAACCAAAATTTCCATACATAGGTAAAAAAAACGGGGAAGACGATAGGCTATTTTAAAAAATATATAAATCAATCATTAAAACTATATATTTTTATTCAGAAAATGATGATGACGATATTGCTGTATCATGTTTGATTATCAGATACAAAATTATTTCGGGAAAAATTCCAAAAAGCAGAGACCACGGGTGAAACCAGTTCATTATTTTGTACGCAGAAACAAAATTCTAACAGAAAAACATTCATTCGAGCAGAAAACAAAAGCTAGATCATCTTTCTATAAAAATATCGCTTCTCAGACACAAAGTTTGGAGCGGGACGTTTCACAAGAGTGACATCCACGGCGCCAATTTATAATTGTAACGAATAGTATTTGAATAAAAACATTTAATCGGGTAAAACCCGGGCGTTGCCCGTGTCATTCGGCTAGTTTAATATAAAATAATGATCGAAATATTTCTTTGCGTGCTTGCTCAATATTCTCTAGCTGTAGATAGTTTGGTTGAGTGGTTAATAATTGTCGACTAGTCGCCGTGACGTCATCAATAAATACTTTCACATCCCCAGATATAAAAAGACTTGATTTTCTACGCTACAACTGGTGGAGAAGCTGGACCGATACCCATTAAGAAATAAAAGAAAAATTGATTCTGTCGAACCAGAAGAAACTTCTATGAATGTAAAGAAGGAAGGTACCCAGGTAAGCAACTACGTTGTTCAACATCTGCCAAGGAACCCTTCCATTTTCTCCGGGGAGGATGGTGAAGATCTCCAAAAATGGATAAAAGGGTATGCACCTGTGGCAAAGTACAACCTTTGGGACGAAACCCTTTGTCTTACTAAAGTTTATTTTATCTGTCTGGAACTGCTCTAAAATGATTTGAGAACAACGAAGAAAGCATCCAGACTTGGAAGGAATTCACATCTCAATTAGAGAATGTGTTTGGAAAAAGAAAATTCAAAATTAAAAGCGGATAAGAAACTTAAAACTCTGGCGCAATTGAAAGCTGAGACTACCGAATTTTACATCCAGGATGTCCTGTGCTTGTGCAAAGAGGTTGATTCTCAAATGAGCGAGAAAGATAAAATATCCCATCTCATTAAGGGGATAGCTGAGGAGCTTTATCAAGCACTCCTACCGAGGGATGTACAGAGCACCGAGCAATTCATTACAGAATGTTGCCGTGTCGAAGCGCTCCGTTGTAGACGAGTTACCCCAACCAGGTACGAGTGCCTGCCAAATGTAGCCTCTCTCTGTGACCAGGATGACGGAGAAGATCTGTCATCGCTGATCCGAAATATTATCCGTGAGGAGATACAGCAAGCATTGCACTCTTCTCAAGAAGAGCCTAAAATCACTGCCATTGAAGATTTAGTGAGGGAAGAGATTGTAAAGACCTTGGCACACTAGATCAAAACCTACAATAAGTCCCCCTCAAGCACCCAGGCCGGAATCTAATCCTAGATTCGAGGCTCAACCTAGAACTCCCCATCCTACAACTCAGTATCAGAAACAAAGAAGAAGATGTGACACCAATGAATGGCGGACAACTGAGGGAAAGCCAATCTGTTTCTACTGCGGACGCCCAGGTCACTTGTCCGCTATTGCCGCGACAGGAAGAGGCATAATGAGAAGAGGAGAAACAAATATTTCCAAAGAAAGCAAGACGCAATGGTATTCTACACTTCTCGAGACAAATATCAGAAACCCAACGATGAATCATCGAGGAAAATTTTCAGTCGCTACCGAAGCCCTACCCCATATACCGGTCGAAACAGAAAAAAAATACTCACTTGCTAGAAGATCTATCTGGTCGCCCGCCATGAAAACTAGATAATAGACCATATTGGAAGTGAGGCCGCAAAGTTAGAAAATCCTCCCTTGCCGACCACAGTATAAATAAGAAAAAACTACATTGACGTAAATATAGACCTGCCAAGCCCTCATGAAGAAGATATTTCAACTGAAAATGACATTCACTGCAGTCACCTGAAAATATCCCTGGCCCTAGTACTAGTTCTTGAGATTGACAAAGTAAGTTTCCTGCTGAGCATCGGGTCGATGCTCTTTATAGGAGGAGGCTATGTGGCGAAGAAATAATTCATTATTTAATTTAATAATTCAATGAAAATATTTTGAAACAGATTTAATTTAATTATTCAATATAAAATATTGATCGAAATAGTTCTTTGCGTGCTTGCTCAAGATTCTCTAGATGTAGATAGTTTGGTTGAGTGGTTAATAATTGTCGACTAGTCGCCGTGACGTCATCAATAAATACTTTCACATCCCCAGATATAAAAAGACTTGATTTTCTACGCTACAACATAATAAATGAAGAATATGTGATGAACCTCTTCTTTACTTGATTTTATTAATATGTAAGATGCTATCTGAAAATTAAGATCTGAGGGAAAATGTTGCCGGCGACTTTCTCAAGCCAGACCAGCCCGCGAACAAACTAAACAAAGCAAGAGATCAAAATTTACACCCCCAACGGGCGGAGATGAGAACTTGATTAAATAGCTTCGTCAGTGTAGAGGACAAAACGTTCCCGTTGGCGGTTTCATGTTGAAGGAAAAAGCCAAGTCTTTAGCGCAGTCTCTCATGGCTCTCAAATTTCGAAAAAGAAACGACACGGAATATCATTTTAAAAATCTGCGGAGAGAGCGCCAGATTGGATATTTCCATTTGTTCGCAAAGGATTGACGACCTAAACCAAATTTTGAATGGTTATGACCTATGGTTATCGTCTGATATCTACTAATTTTGAAATGAATAGAGGTTCGTATCAAGCAATATCAAAGGAAAAAAGGAAACTTTAATCAAATTGGTATGCTTACAGGACGAAACTATTCAAAAGCTTCTATATAAGTTATTGACTTTTTAAGAGTTTAAAATATCTATGAAAAGTAACATAAAATCAGATGAAACTAAGTGAAAAAGAAAAGAAGATGCGGAATTGTTTATTAATAATTCACCTGATGATGTCAAACATCTCTATTTCCATTTCAAGCGGTTCTTTCGTATAATAAAAACTCTATTCTATATTTTTTAGTTGTTTCAAAGTGTTCTTAATGGAGAATATACAAAAGTCCATGTGTCTATATTAAAATTGAAAATGTCTATATTAAAATTTAAATTGTCTAATTTAAAATTTAAAATTTCTATATTAAAATTGAAAATATTCAAATTAAAATTGAATATGTCCTAAATAAAAATGAAAGTGCGCAATATATTCTAGCCAGAAGACTTGAAATTATTATTTATTTCCAATGCAAAGAAACAAACATAGTTAACACGATTCCACACTAAAATACAACGAACGTCTATATACAAAAACACTATATATATATACACATATACTCACAATTATCATCATTAACTCTGTGCACAAACAATTAAATAAAACAATTCTTAAATTAATTAGCTAATATATTACACCATCTTCCTCCTACATGCTTTGATATCGTACAGGAGGTTTCCGACCCCTTGGAGGGTTTCTTCTTGACAGAGGCCTTTCCTCCGTCCGGGCTTCTCTGTCTAAGAAACACGCAGATTCCCATGCATTGCTTTCAATCTCCACACCTAGGTCCCCGGACACTGGATCCTGCGGCTGTCCAGCTGTTTCCGACGAAAACGATTCTCTGTCCCTCCGGCTGTTCATACTCTCAGGAGACATCCATATTGAGTCCTCTTCCTCCTTTCTTTCCTTTTTGGCCTCATCTTCACTTTCACCACTACTCCATCTTCTCCTTATCTGATCTCGGTGGTAGGTCTTCACTTGTCCATTTATCAAAACTGTATAGACTCGGAACCCCTTTCTGCCCACTATTCTTCCTGGGATCCATCCGACACCTCTAAAATTCTTACACCACTCCTGATCGTCCACCTCGAACTCCTCTTGGCCTTTTCCTCGATCATACCTCATCTGCCTGGCCTGTCGTTCCCTCACCCTATTGTCCAGACTTTGGTGTATTAATGTCAGTCTGGTCCGAAGAGACCGCCCCATAAACAGCTCTGACGGAGTCTTCCCAGTTGTCTCATGCGGCGTGCATCGATACGTGAGGAGAATTCTTGACAGTGCATCTTGAATGGTATCTTCAAACTTTCTTTTATTTTTTTCCAAGGCCATCTTTATCAATTGAACCGCTATTTCCGCTAAACCATTACTCTGTGGATGGTACGCTGGAATCAGAGTTTGCTTGACTCCATTTCTTTCGAAAAAACTCTTCATCTCTACCCCTGTAAACTGTGGGCCATTATCCGACACCACTTCCTCTGGTAACCCATACGCTGAAAACAATCTTCTCAACTGCTCAATCGTCTTTCTTGCGGTGATCTCTCTCATCGGGACCGCCTCGACCAATTTTGAGTGGCTATCCACCATATTTAACAAATTCACTCCATCTTTAAATGCAAAATCCATATGGATCCGTTGCCAGGGCCTGGTTGCCCACACCCACGGTCTCCAGTTCACTTTACTTGGGCCGGTCTGAGTTTGCTGGCAATTTTTACACCCATTTACCATGCATTCAATCTGGTTGTCAAGATTCGGCCACCAGAAATGCGACCTAGCAACCGCCTTCAATTTGCTCATCCCCGAATGGGTCTCGTGTAGGCAACTCAACATATTTTTCCTAAGAGAAGACGGGATGATCACTCGCATTCCCCACAATAAGCATTCCCCTTTCATAGTTAATTCCAACTTTCTCTGAAAGTAGGGCCTGAGGTGTTCCCTCACTCTCTCAGGCCAGCCTTGCTGCGTATAGCGCTTCACCACTGACAATACTTCATCTTTTTTTAGTTTCCATGCCTATTTCTTCTGCTGTAACCGGCAAATCTTCCACGTATGATAATTGAAGTAAACGAAAAATTGCGCTACAAATATTAAAATAAAAATACAACCTTTCGTAATGAGTTTCTTTTATTGCGAAAAGTTGAATTTTTATTTTATTACGTATGATAATACGAACGTTTGATTCAAAACCGGTTTTTCGTCACTCTCTACTGGCAACCGTGAGAGGAGGTCTGCATTTCCATGATCTTGAGTTCTTTGGAACTTAATTTCATATGTATAAGCCGCCAAAGTCAGTCGCCATCTCTGCAATCTTGACGTAGACAAAGTGGAAATCCCTGCTCTCGGGCCCAAAATAAACTCCAAGGGTTTATGATCTGTAATCAGGGTAAATCGTCTTCCATAGATGAACTGGTAAAACTTGGTCACACCATATATTATTGAAAGAGCTTCTGATTCTATTTGTTAATAAATACGTTCGGCCCCTGAAAGTGTTCGTGTGGCAAACATGATTGGTTTCTCTTGGCCCTCGATAACATGGGACAGCACCGCCTCCACTCCAATCTGAGATGCGTCCATGTCCAAAGATAAAGGCAACGTGGCATCATATGGCACCAACACTTTCTCGGAGGTAATGAGATCGCCTCCTCACACTCCTTTGTCCACTTCCAAGAACTATTCTTTTTCTGCAGCTTGTGAAGTGGCTCCAAAAGCTCTGGCAAATTCGGAATAAACTATCCCTAATAGTTCACCAGTCCCAGAAAAGATCTCAACTCTGAGACTTTGTCGGGCTTTTGGCTTTCTGTATTTCTTGAATTTTGTAGTCCAAAGGCCGAATACCATCTTCTTTAATGAGATGTCCCAAATACTCTATTTCTCTTCGCAGAAATTCACATTTTCCCTTTTCAATTTTATGTTGTGCTTCTGCAACCGAACAAAAATAGTTTTTAATACCGCTATATGTTCCTCCACTGATTCCGTGGATACGAGTACATCGTCAATGTAACAAATAACCCCATTAATTCCCGCCAATATTCTATCCATAACCGACTGAAAAAAACTAGGGGCATTTGCCAATCCAAAAGGCATTCTTTTAAACCTAAAAGCCCCTTATACGTATTAATAGTCAGGAGTGGTTGGGTGCTAGAATTTACCTCAAATTGAAGGTATGCATTGCTCAAATCTAGTTTAGAGAAATACTTCCCTCTGGCAAAGACGGAAAACAGGTCATGATGAGTAGGTAGTGGATAAGCCGCAGTATCCAAGAACCTATTTAAAGTTACTTTGAAATCACAACAAATCCTAAACTCTTTATTCTTCTTGGGTACAACCACCACACTGGAGTTCACACTTGCTGCTTGGTACTTGATAAAAATAGCCCTTCTCCACCATTCTTTCTAGTACCTCGTTCACCGCCGTTCTAATCGAAAAGGGCACTGGTCGGGCCTTATGAAATATGGGGTTTACATCCTGAATATTCACTGCAAATGTGAATCCCTTTATTGGGACCTGGTGTCCTCTCAATAAATTCGCCAACGTGTCCTCCAAAGACATCTGATTTACAAAATTTCCAATTTTCAACACATTGATCCATTCTCTCCCCAACTAGGCCTTCCTTTCTCCTCTCACCACGACAGCTCTAAGCCTAGTGATCGTTCCCCGAAAATCGATCTTGGCATAGGTCTTAACAATTATTTTCGCTTCTTTTATCTGCACGTCTGGGATATATCTCTTGAAATCCTTCTCCGATATTAAAGTCAGACAGCTACCTGTATCGATTTCAAAAGTCATAAAAGTATCCTCTACTCTCACCTTAATCACATAGGGAGGGTCATTCATAGCATACTTGACTATAAAATCATACGTCCTCATGAAGACCATTATTTGAACGGATTCTTCCTATTCCTCCTCTTGATCCTTGATCCGATGAATTTTCTCTGGTTCAGAAACCGGTTCACCTGTCTTTCGCTTGTATGTTCTTAACGGCTCCTGCAGATGGTTGCAATGTGGCCTCTTTTCCCGCATCTAAAACAGGTCGCCTCTCTAAATCTGCATAAGTCTTTATGTAACCTCCCGCAATCTTTGCACTTTCTTTTTTGCTCTCTATCATATCTATCCCTGACTTCTGCGCGTATTTTTTCCACGCTATCTGCAGGCTCATTGAAATGGAATATTCTGGTATTTTTTTCTGCTGCCTCCATCGACAACGCAATTTCAATTACTCTTGCCAACGGCACATCTCCTTCAGACAAGATCCTCCTCTGAATTTTTGCATTTCTCAGTCCGCACACTAATTTGTCTCTTAAAGATTCTTTCAAAAAATCGCCAAATCCAAATGTTGAGGCTAGCCGCTTGATTTCCACCAGATATTCTGAAACACTTTCCGTTTCCTTTTTGTATTATTCCAAAAAAACATAAATATCTCCACGATTATAGATAGCTTTGGGGAAAAATATTCAACAAGTTTCTCTATCAATTCTTCATACTTATACTCTTTAGGTAACTTTATGTACACGCTTGTTCGGCGGTACATAAACTAAAATTGGAACGATACAGAGAAACTCTTTAGGTAACTTCGGGCTACATAAATTTTTCAATATATCATACGCCTTCCCGCGAATTAGAGTCAACAAATAGGCTCTTTTCCTCATTAGCTTCTTCCAGAATTAGAAACTGTTCCAAACGCTCGATGAACGTACAAACATTTTCATTTTTTCCTCAAATTCCTTAAAATGGTAATGAGCCATCATGTAACATTTTTTTTCTTATGTAAATTTCTAATAACTTTTTCTTCTTTAATTTTACACAAATTTTTCCAATTACCTCATACTATCGCTTGTGTACTTACTCTTAAATCCTCGTCACCAATGCAATACGAGTATATTCTAGCCAGAAGACATGAAAATATTATTTATTTTCAATGCAAAGAAACAAACATAGTTAACACGATTCCACACTAAAATACAACGAACGTCTATATACACAAACACTATATATATACACATATACTCACAATTATCATCATTAACTCTGTGCACGAGCAATTAAATAAATCAATTATTCGATTAATTAGCTAATATATTACAAAGTGTCTAAATTAAAATGAAATAGTAAAAAAATTAAAATGTCTATTTGAAAGTTTAAAACCTATATATAGACATATAAATAAATAAATATTGATATATAGGTTTAATATATATTTGAAACAAAATATTTGTTGAAATATTTTTAAAATGTTTAATAAGATGTTTTCTTATAATATATTTAAAGTTAATATTTCAAACAATAATTACAAAATCAATTTATTTACAAAGAGGAGAAATATTTCTATCATAAATTAAACTTTATTCGTTAGCATGCAACCCTTAAGATCGTGGGTAAGCCTCCTTGAGTGCGCGCTCGCGCATGCATTTCTGATACATCTGTATAAATTGATGTATTTGAGAGTTCAGCCGTTCTTGACGCGGTCGATAAGGATAAAAAGTATTCTATGTCCGTCTGCTGGGTCTAGGCTACCTCCCCACCAATTTTCATCCAAATCGGTTCAGCCGTTTTTAGGTAAAATAGTGTAACAATTTTCACGACTTTCTTTTATATATATATATATAGATAAATAAACTATAAGATGTTTTCATATAATATATAATTAAATTAAAATGTCAAGTTTTTTTACAAGGCCATTCAAAGGTTATATTGCTAAATCCTCAAAATAATTTCTATTAAATTTATTATATTTAAACACATTTTATTATTTTTACAATTTAAAATGTAATTTCAACAGATGCCGCAGGAGGCGCTGCTTGCAAGTGAAATTAAAAATATTGAAAATAAAATTGAAATGAATTTTTATTTCAAATCAAATTTGAACCATGAAACTTTCCGGTAGTATAGTAAACAACTTCCCAAAGTTTCACGGCAATTGTATGTATGGTTTTTGAATCTATCGAATACAGACAGACACACATTCTTTTATATACACTGGTGTCCAAAATATAAGAAACCTTTGTTTTTTAATGATATGTTTTAAAATATACAACGCTAAAAGCTAAAAAGTAATTTAATTAGGTATTTTAAGTCGTAGAATTTATTTATCGCAACCATTCGATTCGGTATAATTGAAAATATGCTAATTTTTGCTTGTCTTTATAAGTGTGCTATTTGGCGTGTCGTTTACCCCATCTAAGAATTGTCCAATTGTAATTTTATTTAATCCTTAGTTAATTGTGAGTTTACGAAAATTTAAGCAGATGATTTAAAATGGAGAGCTGTTGGAAGAATGGAGGCAGGACAATCACAAGTTGAAGTAGCAAAATGGCTAAATGTGAATAAATCTGTGGTCAGCAAAATATGGAAACAGTTCATTGAGACAGGAACCATCAAAAGAAAAGAAGGTTCTGGTAGAAAAAGAGAACAGCTACCTCTGAAGACCGTTATCTGGTCGTAACTGCCAAGCCACATAGGGAGATGACAGCTATTCAACTCTCTAATGAACTCTCAAGTGCTACTGGAACGAGAATTTCAAGACAAACTGTTTACCGAAGGCTTCACGAAGGTGCTCTTTATGCAAGACGACCAATGGTCTGTATCCCTTTAACCTCTGCTCACAGGAGAGCCCGCTTAAATTGATGCTTGGAACATCACACCTGGACTCATGATCAGTGGGCCAATGTTCTCTTCAGTGACGAGTCAAGATTTAGTTTGAACACAGATTCTCGACGCCTGGAACCCGCTATCATCCCAGTAACATCAGGGAAATAGACAGTTTTAGAGGGGGCAGTCTCTTAGTCTGGGCTGGCATCAGTTCTAGCAGACCCACACCCCTCCACATTTTTTTTCTGGGGGCACTTTAACTGCCCAAAGGTACAGGGACGAGATCCTTGAGCCCTATCTAAGACCTTATAGAGATCAAATTGGTCACAATTTGATTTTTATGGACGATAATGCTCGTCCGCATAGGGCTAGGCTAGTCAATGAATATCTCCAGAGTGAAAATATTCGAAGGATTGATTGGCCAGCCAGATCTCTGGAGCTGAATCCAATAGAGCATGTGTGGGATGCTCTAGGGAGGCGTATTGGAGCTCGTCACCCCTCTCCTAGAACCCTCGTTGAGCTAAGAACTGCTCTATTGGAGGAGTGGGGTGTACTACCCCTGGACCTCCTCCAAAGCCTGGTAAACAGTATGAGGGCTCGCTGTGAGACCTTGATAGCTGTTAGAGGTGATCATACTCCCTATTGATATCTTATTTCTTTAAGATCTGGAACTTTAGCTTTGGGTATGTTGGTAATAATTTGCATATTTCATAATTTCAAATATATTTTTTTATTTTCATATAGCTAGTCAAATTCTCCATAGTTTGAACTATTTGTATACTAAATTTTATATTTGTTAATAAATTAGCTTTTGAGAAATCAATATTGGTTAAGTTTCTTATTTTTTGGACACCAGTGTATATATAGATATTTAAATATATAGTATCGAGCAAACATCCACTCTCTACTGAATCGATTAAATATATATATATATGACATAATAAAAATATGATTTTTATTATTCATAAAATACTTAAAATTCTATAATCACAGAGTTAAATTTTAAAATGAAATGGAATCCTTAACAGAAGGAATATAACCTAATTTGCATTTTATTGTAAATAGATAATAACATTGTTATTTGTATGTATGCAAAAAAAAATGTTTGCTTTAAAAAATAATCAAAATAATAAATATTTTTTGGGACAAAAGTTATCATTCATTTTTACCATCCACGACTGCATGAATTGGTAACGTAACTAGAATATACGTCTTTTTTATGACATATATATATATATTCTGAAAATAGAGCAATCCATATTGTTATATTTGTTCATAAATGGCACATCTTGGATTCAATAAATAATATTTTTATTTCCGATATTTCGATGGGATAAATGACCATCTTTTTCTAGGATCTCATCCCTTTTCGCGGCAAGCCGCGCGTTACACTTGAGACACGGGCGTCTCACAATCTCCCCGGGCGAAAATCATCCAAATGAAAAAGTAATGTATGCAAATAAATATCGTACAATACAAATTAAAATAAATGAATAAATAGAGTGAAAATTAAATATCTATATATACAAAATAAATATTCGGCTATTGCATTATGAATGAAGACATTTCACTGAAGTTCATATATACATAGAGGTTCCTATTCTAAGAGCATCTAAATTGTGTGTACATGTCCGGTATATCGATCTTTCGGTTTATGCTATTTCTGTCTTCCAAAGAACTCCAACTCTCCAAGAATAGCCTGCTGTGCTTTTCTTTTATATCTTGGTATATTATTGATGTTTGTTGAAAGTCTGGAATGTGGCTATTGATGAGAGCATGATCTACTAATAAGGAGGTCGGGTTATGGTGTTTTAGGGCTGATTTGTGCTGGTTGATTCTTTCTATTAATGGTTTACCGGTTTCTCCTATGTAGACGGCTTGGCAAGACTTGCATGGTATTTTTTATATGACATTGGTTCTATTGTTTGGTTCAGTGAAATGTCTTCATTCATAATGCAATAGCCGAATATTTATTTTGTATATATAGGTATTAACTTTTCACTCTATTTATTCATTTATTTTATTTAGTATTGTACGATATTTATTTGCATACATTACTTTTTCATTTGGATGATTTTCGCCCGGGGAGATTGTGAGACGCCCGTGTCTCAAGTGTAACGCGCGGCTTGCCGCGAAAAGGGATGAAATCCTAGAAAAAGATGGTCGTTTAGCCCATCGAAATATCGGAAATAAAAATATTATTTATTGAATCCAAGATGTGCCCTTTATGAACATATATATATATATGTAACACGCTAATATGCAGATGATATTGTTTTGCGTAAAGAAAGAGAGAACAATCAACCGTCTGACTAAAAAAATTATTTCAATCACGCGCCTTTTATATAGTTACAAATATTTACATAATTCCTAACAGCGTAAAAATTTACATCCACTAATAATTTATAAGCAGAATGTGACAAACCCCCCTACTAAAAAAAATTCAGATATATTTACTTAAATGGAGGTTGGGAGGGGTTGGAAGGTTAGGAAAAAAAAAACATTCTGCAAAAAGCAAAAAAAAAAAAAATAATAATAATAATAATAAAAGTATTCTCACTATGGCAGTAGGGCGGTCGGACCTGATAGTTAGGGTATCCAGGCGCGTACCTAATCCACTGTATCGCATAGTGACCATTTTACTAGAGGTCCTTGGGGTGACCGGCCTGTTAATTTTGTTCCAGGTGTGTCACTTAGAACATATGCAACAGGGCTGTACTGTCCATCATTAGCAGAGTCCTTCAATGTTTGTAGAGAGAATTCAAGCTTTACCATTGAAGTAGAAAACCACATGGACGTAAAGAAAAAAACATTTAGCGATATTAAGCAGCCCCCTTAGAGAGTGGAAACTCCTTTCTAACATTTGGTTATGGTCGGATTAAAGACATTCATTCAAATCCTCCACATTTTGGAAGGGAAATGGATAATTCCCCATGCCTTCATTCGAGGTTGAAATAGGGTCCCATAGTTTTAATTCAGATACATTAACTATTGTGCTGGGCTTATTTTCAGGCTGGCATGGTTTATTTATTTCGACTATGTGAGGTGATGGGGTAGAAAGAACGGTATATGGATCTGGATAATAAACTGGTGACAGTTTGCCATGGTCTACCTGATGATCTCCAATTTTTAAATTCGGGAATCTATGAAAACTATTGTATCTTTTAACTAACCTTTTATGTAATTCCTTGTTTTTTTCATTGGCAATGGTTCGGGATTTTTCTACTGGCGGATACGGATTCGTAAGATCAGAGATGTAGGAAGGGAGGGTTTCGTACAGCAAGTATATCGGAGGGAATGTAGTCGTAGAGTGGGGTGTGTTTCGATATTCTTCCAGCGTCTTTTGTAACAATTTAGGCCAAGGGGCCCTAGGGTTACCTTGATATTGTATTTTTAACCTTCCAATCAACGTTGCATTAGCCCGTTCGAATAGTCCATTACACTCTGGATGGGACGGAGAGGTCATTGCGTGCTTTATTCTCTTCTCCTGAAGAAATTTATTAAATCTCTTCGAGACAAACGAGGGATGTCTATCCGTGACTAAGATTCTAGGTTTTCCTATATTTAATAATTAGTTGATGATATTTATGTAGGTCGCGATGGATGTGCTTTTGGAAGCATAACCCCAGATATATCGTGAATGATGGTCGATAACGGTATGGATACAATTTTTAGCACTATTTTAACCTCCTAGGCCCAAAACTGTATCTAAAGCCACGACATCGAAGGGTTTTGCCGCCCTAGGCAATGATCCCATCAGTCCATAGGAGGGCTGGGTGCTACTCTTTTTTGTTTGACACTCCTTGCAGTTCTTAACATAATTCTTTATCTTCCCTATTATCCCCTTAAAATAGTATTGAGCGGAAAGTGCTCTGATCATAGCACTGATGCCTGGGTGTCCCAAAGATTCATGGGCTTTCTGAATCAAGTTATCTTGGAGCTCATGGGGAACAACTATCCTATCTTGTTATTAAGTCTTATATAAGTAATACCATCCACCATAGAGTATAATTTTGAAGGTGGTATCGATAAATCACCCTGGGTTTGTTTCAAGGCTTGAGCTGACAAAAAATAAGAGTATGGAAGTCTGGAGAGCATATCGGCTTCGTGGTTTTCACAACCCTTGTTATAATTAAAATCCAAGTCATACTCGGACAACTTCAAAGACCATCGGAACAGTCTCCCATTGGTGTGTTTGATGTTATTCAGCCATATCAGGGCCTTATGATCCGTGTGAACTATGACGTGACTGCCGGATATGTAAGGGTGGTAGCGCTTACAAGTCTCGACCACCGCGAGCAGTTCTAGTTCTGTTATTGTATATTTGGACTCGGCACCTTGCAAAGCCCTACTGAAATAGTTGAACGGCTTTTGCGTGCCATCAGGATATTCCTGTTTAAGCACCGCTCCTATTCCCGAGATACTGGCTCCACAATAAATATGTGTAGCCAAAGAAGGGTTTAAAAGTTGAAGTATTGGTTTGGAGCATAGCGCTTCCTTCAAATCCTCAAAGCTTCTCTGACATTCCTCCGTCCAGATAAACCGGTAGTTCTTCTTGAGAAATTCATTCAAAGGCGCTCTTAGGTTGTTAAAATTCATTATAAATTTCTCGTAATGTGTCACGCTTCCCAAAAAGGATCTTAAACATCGCAAATCACGAGGTGGGGGCAATGATTTGATGACATCGATATTAACGCCCGAAGGCGAGATCTGGTTCTCCGAAATTTCATAGCCGAGGTAAGTTATCCTTTTCATAAATAGTAGACATTGATCTCTCCTTAACTGTATGCCTTCTTTTTTTAAAATCTCGAATATTTGTCCGAGGTGTTTCAAATGGGATTCCTCGTTTTCTGAAAATACTAAAATATCATCAAAATAAGATGTTACATTATCAAGTTTATATTTCTGCAGAATGGCAGATAGCTTTCTATTAAATATTGCAGGGGCGGTCTTTAATCTAAACGGCAATCTACACCATACATAAGAGCCCTCAGAAGTTAATAAACATGTCACCTCCCGATCTTTTGGATGAAGAGGGATTGTCCAGTAAGCGCTCAAGATATCTAGGCATGAAAATACTCTGGCGCCCTGCACCTTCTGAACTATATCCTCCATTAATGGAATAGGGAACGAATCCGAAATTATTTTCCTGTTTAGGAGTCTATTGTCGATACAAAGCCTAACCCTTCCCACGCCCTTTTAGGGTGCGAGCGTCACAGGTGCGCTGTATGGGGAAGACGCAGGTTCGATTAAGCCGTACTTTAACAATTGCTCAAATTGTTGTTTTATTAAATCCCGATCTCAAGCTATGACGATACGGTCTAACACAGACAGGCTTTTTGTCACTCAGTCTCAGTCTTGGAGGCTGGATGTTCAATGGTTCTATATTAAATTTGTTTTCCCCAAAGATCTCTGAATAATTATCTAATAATATTTTTACCATAGTGAAAAGTTCTATATTATCATGTAAATAACAATCATTCGTGTTAGGCAGTGGCAGAGGTTTTGCATCTGATTGATACCCTGGCTTAGATTTTAATACATAAGCAACTGCTCCACTGTCTGGCACGGAACAAACAAAATTACAAACATCATCTTCAAGCAAGTTTGCAACATTTCTATAGAATAAAGAATCTCTAATCCTAAGACATTTTCTATTTACCATTAAACAATTTACATGATGATTGCAATATTTGGTTCTACTAATTTTAGCATAATAGTTTTGAATTTTATAAATTCTCTGAATGGCTTCTAATTCTCTATCTGAAAAACTGTAATTAAACTGGCCTAATTTTCTATTATTCTGTTTAATGTAACTATTATTAAAATCTATTTTCACCTTAAAATAGGGTAAGTATTTGGCAGATTAAATACCAAAATTAAGACTTCCACTTTGAACTATATGGAACAGAAGATCAAGCGACTTAGCTCCTATGGTAGTATTTAGCTCAATCTCGCCAACAATGTCAATACAATGGCTAACCGATTTTAAAGATTTAAGTTTGGGTTCCTTAATTAATGTCATAAATTCCGCCGGCAATAGATGTCTGGGAAGGATATTTATTTCTGATCCGGAGTCTAAAACAAAAAGTAACTTAAAGTCCACCCCGTCCACAAGATCCCTCAACAATACGTGAAGACTGGGGAGGCGTCCATCGCTTCGTTCGTGCTTCCTGATAGAGGCTGGTGACTCACCCTCGTGATCCTGAACGGCGGCAAGGCTCGCGGTTTGGCTCCTCGTTGGCGGAAGGTGGATCCCGGGACGATCGTTCCTTCCCTCTCTCCAGATCCGCGGCCTATAGCCCTGTCCTCCATGCCAGGAAGTAGACTGTCGTCGTCGGGCTTCGAGGTCTGGGTGGCCACTACTCCTAGAATGTCGTCGTCGGACAGGATAACCTAACTCCATTCTTGAGGCTGCACTTGTGGTTCGGCAGTGAGATACCTCTAAGGCCTCGGCAATCTCAAGCCAGCGTTCCAAACTTGCCGGTGAGGCAGCAATTAATAAGTGCTCACACTCAGAATCAATGCCTGAAGTTAATCCCTCCAAGATCAGTTCCTGTGATATATCCCAAATCTGGTAGCGATCTTCATCTTTGCAAAGTAGTATTCCTTTACAGATTGTTATCGTCCTTTTCTTAATTGCCAGAATTTTCGATGTAACCCATGTTCAGGCTCGTGAAAAAAACATTTCATTCTAGAATGAAGTTCTTCTAATGAGGATATTTCCTTGCAAATTTAAGCATACATTTCCAGAGCTTTACCTTTAAATAACATTGGCATCATGGACAGGGATTCTTTTGATGAGAGACCTTGCTGCTGTGCCTTATGGTTGAATAAAATAGACCAGTTAGCGTAGCTAAGTCCATCATCAGGATCATATCTCGGGATCAATTCAAAAAGGAGATTCAGATTTCTTCTTTCTTTTAATGAGTCTTCCTTCAATGAGGTGTTTGCTCTCTTTCTTCCCATCGCTGGTCAGATCCTGTCGACTTCTGTAACACGCCAATATGCAGATGATTTTGTTTTTCGTAAAGAAAGAGAGAACAATCAACCGTCTGACTAAAAAATTGATTTCAATCACGCGCCTTTTATATAGTTACAAATATTTACATAATTCCTAACAGCGCAAAAATTTACATCTACTAATAATTTATAAGCAGAATGTGACATTATATATATATATATCGTAATTTAAACAATGTGATATGTAAGTAATAAAGTATGACGTCTTTTCTAGTCGTGTCAAAGTGACACCAGCTTTCCACTGGACACCCGGGGGATCCAGAGAGGGACAAAGAAGGGGCGTTGGTCCGGATGTTGACAGTTATTTAGGTTACAATGGATATTTTCGGAAAGGGCTCGCTCAGTACTAGGTTCATTTTCATCTCACGGCGGCTCTCGTGGCCGCCGTTTTGGCTCCTCTCTGTCTCCGCGGCTTCATGCAGAACGCCGAGATTTCCTCTGTTAATCCTCAAATTTCCCCTGGTACTGGTGCCACGTGAGACGTACTAGGAGAGCGTTTTTTTGATACCAAACTTTGTCCTTACTGTCCCGTGCAGACTTCCCACTCTACACGCCTTGCCACTGCTTCCAACTAACTTGTTGGCTTACCCGGGTTTACGATATATATATATTATGTTATTATATATATGTGGTAACCGAGGGTTAAACCTGTAGTAACCGAGAGGGACAGTAAGGGCGTGGAGAGTTTTCCAGGACCTCTCTGCACCTTGTATGACCTTTAACAGTTCTCACAGAGTACAGGCAGTCGTGGTCGAGTTAGAGTGGAAAGCTAGGGAATGTCCACACACAAAAAACGAAGAGACACAGTTGTAGTAGGAAATTTCCGTGAACAGATAGGAGTCGAGCTAAGAGAAAGATGGAGATAAGAGTTCTTACTGTTTTACATGATCGATGAGGTGGACCTGGCTACAACCGACTAGGGCACAGGCCGATGGTGAAAATGACTGTGATATCGGCTAAAACCGAGGTTTTATATACTTTTTGCCGAGGAGAGAGTCATGCGAGAATTTAGACTTTGAACGGGTCCAAAGGGCGTGGGGCGTCTGCGCTATTCTGCACCCTTTGACCTTGATGGCAACGACTTGCCAATTTCATCTTTAGGGTTGTTGGATTTCTCTCTCGCTTTTTAGACGTTTTTGAACTTCACAATCTTGCTTTAACTCAGCTCTTAATCTATTCATAGTTTTATTTATTTATCCTCAGTTTGTACAAAGTGATGCAATGATACATGTCAATCATGCGTATAATTATTTATAGATGTGTTTCTATATACAACATGACAATCTTGTTATAAGTATTATACAATATAGGGTTGTTGGTTTAAATGACCATATATATGTATTAACCGAGGGTCTCTCGCTGAGGTGTGGTAACTGAGAGAGGCAAACCTGTAGTAACTGAGAGGGACAGTCAGGGCGTGGAGAGTTTTCCAGTACCTCTCTTGACCTTGGAAGACCTTTAACAGTTCTCACAGAGTACAGGCAGTCGTGTTCGAGGTAGAATGAAAAGCTTGGGAATGTCCACACAAAAAAAGAAGACACAGTTGTACTAGGAAAGTTCCGTGAACAGATAGAAGTCGAGCTAGGAGCGAAAGATGGAGATAGAAGAGCTCTTACTGTTCTACATGTTCGATGAGGTGGACCTTGGACCTAACCGAGGAGGGTTCCCGCTGATGGTGAAGTTACTATATTTTCGGCTAGGGCGGAGGTCTTATATATCTTTGCCGATAGAGTAAGTATTGACTTTCAGCAGATGTGTGTGTGTGTGTGTGTGTGCACAAGAGCGTGGAGCGGAAGCGATATTGTACACTTTGTCAATGACCTGATGGCAACGAACTGACAGTTTCCTATCTTTAGGCCTCGTCGTTGGACTTCTATCTCAATCTTTCGCTTTAGATCAATTCTTAATCTATTTTAGAGTTTTATGTATTTATCCTCAGTTTGTACAAAGTACATTACATATGGTGATGTAATGACACATGTCAATCATGCGTATAATTATTGTTACGTAAAAAGAAAAATGGCGCATTCCAGAAGAGAATGTTTCAGAACGTTCTAACAAAATGTAGAAAATCAGAGAACAACGGATTGGCCAATCAGTAGCGTTTGCGCAATGCTCAAGTCTGGCGGCTTTGTGATTGGCTAACCAACCATGACCGTTCTGGAAATATCTACTCCGGTATATATAGGGATGAGGAACTCATGCAGAGGAGGTCGAAGAACGAAGCTCCGTGGTGTACTCCAAGCAAGCTGCTGTCTCACGAGGTCGGACTGCTGCTTATTGCCGACACCGGTGTACTTCTTTGAAGATTCTAGAAGGTTCTACGAACTTCTGTCTCCTGTTCTGCTCCTGCTTTCCCTCACCGTGCTGCAGTTGGTGAGTTTGTAACTGCTGTTTTCTTTATTGTTGTTTTATTTGCACTCTTCTGTAATTATTTTATTAATTATGCTTAAATAAAGTCCTAAAGATCCTTTGTACTAACGGAAGTTATTCTTTGTCAACCAACAACGCAAAATCATTTATAGATATGTGTCTATTATACACTGCGTGACATTGAAATTGGAACACCAAGAAATAGTGGCCAGAAAATTATGCAAATTTCAGGGTAGACGCGCCTAACCGAGTTATGCAAATGATGTAAAATGCGCAGCTCTCGTGCGCACATGGAGTAAAATATGAGGGAAGGAACTTGCAGAAAGGACAGTATTCGTGTCGTTATATCTTCAAGGAAAATCATTGTAGAAATTTTGTTCTTGTGTCAAAAGACACGTGTAATAACAGAGAATGCCAGGTCATCGTAAACGGAGGCAGTTCAAGCAGACAGACGCTTTTACGAGGGGCATGGTGATCGGACTGAAAAGGGCAGGTTGGTCCATACGTCAAATCGCAGCTGATACACACCTTGGTGCGTCCACGGTGCACCGACTGTGGAGAAGATGGTTGGAACAAGGAAATGTGGCAATTTATAGGAATGTCGGTGCAACCAGAGTGACGTCAGCACGTGTGGATCGGCGTATCCTTCGACAAGCAGTGGCGGCCCCACAAGCCACTTGTACCGCCATCCTGCAACATGTGCAAGACACCCATCTCGACCAGAACCATTTCCCGTCGATTGGTTGCTAATGGCTTGCACTCATGCCGTCCGCTAAGAAGACTGCCATTGACCCCACTGAATAGGCGCCAACGTTTGGAATGGTGCCGGGCTAGATCGACGTGGATGACGGAATGGCACAGGGTCGTGTTCTCAGATGAGTCGCGTTTCTGCTTGTCCAGTGATAGTCGCCGTGTACGCGTGTGGCGTCGACGTGGAGAAAGGTCCAATCCGGCAGCAATTGTGGAACGCCCCACCGTGCGACAACGTGGAATCATGGTTTGGGGCGCAATCGCGTATGATTCCAGGTCACCTTTTCTTCGTATTCCGGGCACTATGACGGCCCAACGATACGTTGATGATGTGCTGCGACCGGTGACACTCCCCTACCTTCAGGGGGTACCCAATGCCCTTTATCAGCAGGATAACGCCCGACCGCACACTGCTCGCATTATCCAACAAGCTCTGCAAGATGTACAGATGCTTCCCTGGCCACCGTACTCTCCTGATCTCTCACCAATCGAGCACGTCTGGGACATCATTGGACGCCTTGCCACAGCCGCGTTCAGAAGACGAACTGTGGCAAATGGTTGAGAGGGAATAGAGAGCCATCCCTCAGGACGCCATCCGTACTCTGATTGACTCTCTACCTAGACGTGTTGCTGCGTGCATCGCCGTCCGCGGTGGTTCTACTTGCTACTAAGCCGACGCCGTTCTCGCTCTGTATTATGACTATCATTTTGAAATAAAGATCACTTATTGTTCGTCCCTGTCTCTCTCTGTCTGCCGAGTTTCATCACTTTCTGGCCACTATTTCTTGGTGTTCCATTTTCAATGTCACGCAGTGTTCAACATGAAAATCTTGTTATATACAATATGAGGTTATTGGTTTAAATTACCATAAATGGGCCCCGGTAGTGAAAAGGTTTATCCGGGTTTAAATGGTTAAGCCTCTCTAACACAAGTAAGTAATCAAAATTTATTTTAATTAATTTAAACTGAAAGGGTTAAAAAGAGCTATAACAAGATAATTCGTTTGGGTAAATCTGAAAATAATAAAAATAAAACTTATATTTAATGTAAAAGTAATATAATATTAATTATAAAAGAGAAAATTTTAGATAAAATCTTTGTTTGATAAAATGATGATAAAATAAAAATTGACATTCTAAGAGATTATTGGCGAGCGATGGAAATGTTTATGGGTTAAAGAATATGCAATTGTAAGTATTACACAGGCAACCAAATACTTAGATCCAGGTGCAAAGCGAGGATATAGACTTGATCGTTATCCTAGGCAATGTTTCACTTGCGATCCTGTGTAAGGGTTATAGTGCTTTGTCACAATTCTAGGGTTATTGGGTTATAAGTTGTTGAAGAAAAAATTTTCATTAATATTATTGTGAAAGGGGTGAAATAGAGTCTTGCGATAAGTAGAATTGTTGTAGCGACAGTAGGTGATATGACGACTTGAAATCAAAGATTGATTGTGGTCCGCTAGAGCTGAAAAAAAAGTTGAAAGTTGAAATAGTGAACACTTTGTGATTGCGTTGGTGATTGTGCTCTGCGGATAATTGACATAAACTTTTGAAACGTGTCCAAGCCAGAAGTTGGGGTTTTTAAATATGGGGAATTGTGTTCAAAGAGTTCGTTGAAATTACGAAATCAAAAAAAGAAAAAATTGTCAAGCAGTACTGTCATTTTTCTACGTTGATGTTAAGCGATGGCGCTGAAATAGATAGTGAAAAGTACACTGAAGTGGTTAGAGAAATAGATTGTTGTAAGAGATTGATGTAAGCCCGATAGTTAATGATATTATTTGTCCTATTATGAAGGTATAAAAACAAATATAAAATTAATAAAAATATAGAAATATGATTGTGATTGAATAAAGTTTAAGTGGACAAAATTAGACATGTCATATATAAAAGTTTTAATAATAAAGGATATAAATGATTTTTGACAATAAAAATGTTTTTAATACTAAAATAATATTATAAAAATATTATGGTAATTTTGGTTAAAGTTTTTTTTTTTCTGAAAATAATGTTGGACTAAAAATTGATTATTTAATTGAAAGGCAAAAATAATATTCAAAGATTTTTTTTTTATACACAAAAATAGAATATAATTAAAGATTATTATAATGATCAGATGAAGGTTTGGTAGTGGAATTGGACAAAAGGTATTTTTTCTAGAGAGAAGTAATCAATGTGGAATGTAGGTTGTATAAATCGAAAATTGAGAAGCGCAAATTATTGGTTGGATTGGTTACCATAAAGTTGTGTATTGTGATCTCAATTTAACGTGTAAAATATTTGATGGGTAAAGTTTGTCATGTGATTAAAGAATTTGTGAGATTTGTGGGAAAACCCAAATGGTTGGTGTGAAATGTGTGTTGAAAAAAATGGCGATCATGAAGATAGCGGATATTTAGATGACAGTTTTAAGGGGAGTCCGTGGTCGAAACATGAAACGGGGACCGACTGAAATAGTAGAGACTTTGGGGAGTGACGTCATAAAGGGCGTTTACTTCGTGTTTTCCTGAGAAATCGTCGGGGATTCTATTACGTCCGAATTGGAAGTGACTTTCTCTCTCTTCTTTTTTTGAGGTTGGCAGTTTTCTTGTCTATTTGAAAGATGTAGTTCTCTCGGTGTTCGTAAATTTTTGTGTTTTCAAAGTTGTTTAGACTTAGTAAAAATGTTCTTCACGGTGATTAGGTCAGATGTATGAAAGGTGTGACTTTCGACGTGGACACGCTTTTAGGTGATATGTGTAACAGGCATGAAGATATCTTTGGCCTGAAAAGTGGGGAAAATATTTGTTGTGTTGCGCTGTGTGACACTTGTGAATTGAATTGATTGGAAAGGTGTCACGTGAAGTCGTTGTATTAGTGCGGAATCTAACCTGTATCACCCTGAATAACAAGTTTTCTAGAGTCATGTGGGGGGGGTTTTACGAACACATCGAGAATTTTTAAATTGTTAATGGATGTGGCACGTTTAATGCGAAAATATTTTGGGCTTTTAGTGGGGCGACGTTATGGAGCTTGTGAAGAAAGGTTCTGGTAATCGATACACAAAACACTGATGCGAAATTCGGTATAAGAATTCTCAGTAATGATTCTTTTGTGGGATGTTGCGAGGATTTGAATCAGATCATTAAATAGCAGAAAGGAGAGGGTAAAAGACTCCTTCAAACTAACTTTATTTTAAACATGTTAAGAGGACAGAGTAAAAACACCTAACTGGTCAGCAAATCAGGCCGTGCTCTCTTCCTTTGTTGCCGGCTGGCGCCGCTGGCGGGTATGTTTGTTTGATGTCACTCAATCCGTCTGGCCAACTTCCCAAAGTGGATCTCCATTATTCCACAGAGCCCGTGTGACTCGAGATTGAATTTGTTTTTAAGCCGCGCGCTAATAAATCGTTGCCATTTGGAGAAAATGATGTGTGAGGGTGTTGTATAGTTTTTTTTTTTTTTTGAGAGAGATTTGTTGATGATTAATTATGCATGTAAAAGGAAGTGTCGAGGGAGTGTAACTATGTTCGAATTTAACATTGGTAATGGTAATAAGTTTGACGGGCGGTGACCTAATTTAGCTACTGGCGGGATAGTGGACGGGATCTCTATTTTTAACATGTTTTGGGGAAGGATAATTGTTATGATTTTGTGATTTCGCCTCTCAGGAGAGAAATCACTGCATATTTCTGAAATTAAGAAATGTGTTTCAACTATGTTGAATTATATTTATTTTCGCTATCATTGATCATGGAGGCATGAACATTATCTTTGTAAAAGGGCAATGGCGTGATAATGACAAATAATTTGAATTGGGGCCTTTACATAAAATGGGGAACATGACAATGATTTTTTGCAAAGTTTTAAGTATTTGATCAAGAAATTGGTATTTTGGTATGAAAATAAGATATTGAGAAAAACACAAAAATAAGTTTAGAATTATGATATGATGAGTTTTTTTAAAGTAATATTGAAAGTAACGAATTAAAATTTATAATTTGATTAAAAATAAAGTAAATATTGAGATAAATAAAAAATATGAAAATTGAATTTGAAATGATATAAATGTGAATGATTAAAGTTAAAATAAACACAACATTAATGGAGAATCAAGTCGTGAGTCTGAGGAGAATGTTATGTAGGTTTTTAAAAACTGACGGTTTTGATGATTGTTCAGTCAGGAGACTTGGTCTTTGCTTGTCGTCCTGTTGACGTGACAGGCGTCCCATGTAAGGGCTTGTTCCTCCATCTTCGCTCTTTCTCGCTTCTATCTAAACAGGCTTCTTACCTCTTCGTTGTAGTCATACTTCGCTGTGGTCATCCTTCGTTTTAGTCATCCTGACGACTCTCACTATACTGTGATACACGAGGGTCTCTCGCTGTGGTAACCGAGAGGGGCAAACCTGTAGTAACCAAGAGGGACAGTCAGGGCGTGTAGAGTTTTCCAGCACCTCTCTGCACCTTAGAAGACCTTTAACAGTTCTCACAGAGTACAGGCAGTCGTGGTCGAGGCAGAATGGAAAGCTTGGGAATGTCCACACAAAAAACGAAGACAGTTGTACTAGGAAAGTTCCGTGAACAGATAGGAGTCGAGCTAGGAGCAAAAGATGGAGCTAGAAGAGTTCTTACTGTTCTACATAGTCGATGAGGTGGACCTTGGACACAACCGACGAGGGCTCCCGCTGATGGTGAAGGGACTATATTTTCGGCTAGGGCGGAGGTCAGGTATATCTTTGCCGAGAGAGAAGGTATTGATTTTAGCGGATCCAACAAAAGCGTGGTGCGGAAGCGATATTGTACACTCTGTCAATGACCTGACAGTTAGGCCTCGTTGTTGGACTTCTATCTTAATCTTTCGATTTACCTCAATTATTAATCTATTACATATATTTATTTATTCATCCTCAGTTTGTACAAAGTACATTACATATGGTGATACAATGACACATGTAAATCATGTGTATAATTATTTATAGATGTGTTTCTATTATACAACATGAAAATCTTGTTATATTTTATACAATATGAGGTTGTTGGTGTAAATTACCATATATATAGTACATTTTAAACTGTATAATAATGACACTTTTAATATATTCTACATATCTTCCAATTCAAATAGATATTTCATAATATCATGCCTTCAATTAAAATGTACACTATTCCTATTTGCTACTACCCCCATATCCCTATATATATATATATATATATATATATATATATATATATATAAGTCAGTGTATGTATGTATATATGCTTTTCAGCTATATACGTCCGCAATTTGTAAATACTCTGGCTGAAATTTCACCAGTATATAGTGTTGAATCAGGAAAAACATATAAGCCATTTTCCAGGCTTCTATCTCGAATATTCTTAAAGTTATAAACAAATTATTAACAAATTTTCCTTATTTCACTTACAACCAGCGCCTCAATGCGGTAATTTCGAGAAATATATTTGAGGAAGCATGGACCACGTGGGGCGACAGGGATTGGGGAGCAGGACATTTCACAAAAGTTACCTTGAGTGACGTAATGATGGCGTAGGAGAAAGAAATCACTTGCTATCATTTTATGTATATATCAAATTAAAAATATATATTCATATAAAAAACAAAATAGTACAATTTTCAAATGTCGTTGTTAAAAATTTACATTTTTTATATTTTAATAAAAGAAAATAAGACCTAATCCAAATAATTTATTTTTAATTTTAATATTTTTTTAAATTTATTTTCATACACACTAATAGATTAATTGGATTAGGTCTTATTTTTTTTTATTTTAATCTATTATCCAAATTGTGCTTTATCATTTTTATATTTTAAAAACACAAAGTTTGGAGCGGGACGTTTCTGTTCCAAAATCACTTTATTAGGTACCACTCAACAAGAGCAACCTAGTTTATGATTTTTGCAACATTGAATAATATGTGAAGGTTATTCACATCACATATAATAAAGCGTTTGTTCGTTGAAGCCGAATAGGATTGGTCCATTCTGTGTCACGTGTTCAAGTTACGTAGTCTTCTTATTATTAAAGCGCAAAAAATGTCTGGATGTTTGTTTGTTCCCTAACTCCTCTCTTAATATTTTTATTTTATACGACAATATTTCGTATACATAATACATTTAGTCCCGGAATTATTCAGGTAACTTCAAAATTATATTTAAACTTTTAAAAATAACGCAGTTAGCAAAAATACGCATTTAGCTCGACGTTAAGCTCGACGTTAGCGACACGCTCGGCCATTGATTGAAATAAAACGAAATAATTTTATATATAAATATTCGTAATTTACACTAGCCACATCAGCCACATATTTGATAATATTCATAATTTACACTTTAAATACTTTTCATACTTGCCTTCTCTTTTCTAATTTTTATAGTCTAAATATTTAAATGCGTACTTTTAACGACGACATTTTTCATTTTAGTAAATCTTAGTAATCTTTAGTATATTTTACACTTTAATAACATTTTTCATTTTTCATTTTTGCACCGTTTTTATTTTGTTAAGGTCATTTTTCATAAAATGTCTGTTTGTCTGTATGTATGTTTGTTCCCTAACTACTCTCTTAATATTCTATTTTATACGCCAATATTTAATTACGCCAGAAATTGGCTATTTTAATATTGCTTATATTAAATATGCCTATGCGTATTTTTTATTTTATTAAATATTTATATTCTTTATTCCACATTTAGTTAATATTCATTTTAATATTTAGTGAATATTCAAAATAGACGCTCAAAATAAAATAGAATAAAATTTCAATATATATCGAAAATTGATCTATGTCACATTGTTATATTATATAGTGTTATATAGTGTTATATTATAGTGTAACGGTTTTTTTTTTTAATTTTTACACTAAACCTTTTTACACTATACTATAAAATGTTGATATTAGGCCGTGAGAGTACAACTGAGAGTACACACTAAATAAAATAGTAAGAATAATGTTATTTCCAATTAAGGTTTTTCAATAACGAAAACATATTGATGTTAGAGTTTCAAAGAAAATCTAAAAATGAAAATTTAGTTAAAGTAAAAAATTAAATTGTGCTGTCTTATATTATTGTTTTTTATTGTTGTCTCTTATAAATGTCTTAAAGTTGCAAAACCTATATATAAAGAAAAAAGAATGACCGTTTCTCTTTATTATATTAATTAATATAGCTCAATTGTTTTTGACTTATAACTTTATATTCGATATTTATCATCATATTTGGTTTGTTTGGTAACAAAAAAACTGCGAATATATTTTTTTATGTCTGGCTCACTGTTCTTTTTAAATTATAATAACAATTTTGATGTCGATTTGAAAAATTATAAAATATATAAAATATCATTTTAACTAATAGAAAAGTTAACATATTTACCTTTTACCTCGAACGCTTCCGATTACATATTATTAAGTATCAAAAAGGAATGTGAGAAATAGAATTAGGAATCCACCTGCTCTAGCCGTCCTTGGACGGGCTTTTCTACTAGTATTAAACAAAATGTTAATATGGGATTTAATCCCAGTTCATGACTGTCGGGAATCGAGGGTGTTACCCACTCCTCCGCCTACTTCTTATGCCGGACGTTTCACCAAAGTGACATCCACGGCGCCAATTTATAATTGTAACGAATAGTTTTTGGAAAAAATATTTAATTGGGTAAAACCCAGGTCATTTGCTAGATTTGTATATATCCTTATATCTATAAAAATGAAATGCGAAATCGATGTTTGTTATCGCATCACGCAAAATCTACTGACTCAATCATTATGGAATTTCGCATGTAGGTAGCTGAAGATTTCGTTTAACATATAGGCTATTCAAAAAACTACAAAGGTTAATGTACTTTTTTTTTAAATTATTTAACTGAAATGGATTAGTTCCCGCCTTTTGCCGCTTGGCGGCGCACTGGTCGCGACGATAAATGAATTTGATTGGTTAATAATTTTACACGTTGTTTGTTTTTAATTTGTAATTTTGTTGTTTTGTAATTTTACACGATGAATGTCTTTAAAAGGTAAGATTATTTATATATTTTTAAACCCTTTGGAGATAATATTAATCGATCGTTATCAAATTTATACGTCCCCGGAACCTGGTTTAATTAAAACTGTATTGTGAAATATCGCGCGTAGTTAGCTGAGGTTTTGGTTTAGCATTTAGGCTAAAAGTGCAAAAATTGTATTTCGAATAACCTTTTTTTTCCTTTTTAGAAGTTAAGATTTTATTTATTTATTTAGTAATATTTTTTCAAATTAAATTAATTGGAAATATTATTTATTTCGCAGCTTATTCATATCTTTTTGGCTTCGTTTAATTTTAGTTAGTGTAAATATAACGATCTACATTTTAAAAGATAAGGTTTACTATTTGATTCTCATAAGGAATATTCCTATTTTAAGACAAATTGAGACAGTATTCTATTTTTTTTTTCTTATATTTAGAGTAAGTATAAATTTTATTGAAGTTGTAAAAAGTATATTTATTGAAAAAAAGTATGTTTTTCTATATAACTTGCTACATATATTTTACTATATGTTTGTTCCATGTAATATGTTTATGCTCTAATAGCATTTATATTTTAAGCAGCAGCTATGCATTTTCAGTAACTGCTTTTTTAAGGGTAGGCTCAAATTATTTTTGCTGTCATTTGTTTAGTTAGGGTTTATATTTATCTGCTTCACAATAAATAACTGCTCATATATATCTATAGGGTAATACCATATTTTTGAATAAATGTATTTAGATATATAGATGCAAATATACTCATATTTAAATAAATAAATATACAATCAGCAATCGATTGGTGCATAATTTTACATGATGTTTGTTTCTAGACTAAATTTATTGAAATCAAGATAGCTTTTTTCATGCTTTTAAAAGTAAAGATAATATATTTAACGTTTCATAATACTTTTCGAATTAAAGTCTTTGGAAATAATATTGCTTTTTTCCCATCCTGCAGTTCAACATTACACTGCAACATGCTATCATAACTCTGGCTTTTGGCATTGATATTTATGTATTGTGAAAGTACTGTTTGCTACCTTAAGCTCTGGAGAGATTATAATGTAGATCCATCATGTGGAAATCACACCATAGTAAAATAGAACGCATGTAGCTGGTAGCAAAATATGTGCCCTGTGTGAAGCTAGCGTTCAAAATTTGATTTTTTTAAAATGATATTTCAATTGTTGGCCTTATTTTCACATGTTATTGACCCATAACGCGGATCCATATAGGGTTAATTAATAACTCATTTGACATTTTACTTTTATATATATTCCTTTTTAGGCAAAAATATAATTGAGGTATATTTTGAAATATAGATAAGAATCACAAGGAAGCAAGACCTAATCCAAATAAATAAATTATGTGTGTGGTTTCAGTAACAGCATTGTTACCATCTTCAGACAAAAGTACTGAATACATTCAGTAATTTTGTCTTAATAAGGTAACAATGCTGTTACTGAAACATCACACATAATTCGTTTATTTTTATTTGGTCATGCTTTTTTTGGTATTTTTAAAATTGCCCTTGACTATTAGAAAATTATGCAAATTTCCTTTTTATTTTATATACCATTTTAAAAATTATACTCTTTTGTTAAAATATCCAATTTCCCACACTTTTCTAAAACTACAACAATAACTAATACAAAATTCTTCCAAGTCCAGGTATTTCAATATTGCAGAAATATATTACATTTATAAAAGTTGCTTAACTATTTAGATATGTAAATGCCGGATTAGGTGCCCTTTAAAATGTTTGCTATGGCTGTTTCTTATTGGACAGCCGAGAGTGAAGTGGACAAAGTGAAATTTCCAGGTTGTGCCGACCATTTTCCTTTGTTCACACTAATCATTAGATTTTTTTTATTATTTTTAAGAATAAAAGCCCAGTTTGGTTACTTGCACTCACTGGAGGGGTTGGACTTTTTCAAGAATCAGGAGCCATTGGGGCAATTTTTTTTTTTTCAGAACAAAGTGTCTGAATCTGCATTCGATGATCGATCCCGGGTCATGGTTTTTAAAAATTAACAGTTTAGACCACTCCTCCAAACAGCACTCTATTCATTAGATGTGTTTGTGAAATGGATCCTATATTTCAGATTTTTTTACAAGCATTTTCGATATTGCTGTTTGCAATTTATCTCCATTTTGCTGAAAGAAAATTCATTACATTGAGTTTACAAACAGTTGGGGCCTCTATTCATTCATGAGTAAACCTCGCTCGAACACTACCCAGGCGAAGCCGGGTCCAGTCGGGTAAAACCCGGGCGTTGCCCGGGCCATTCGGCTAGTACTATATATTTATCAGTATAACGTGCACACCCTTATTTGTATTTGAACTCAAAATGATTACGTCAAAATAAAAATAGCCAAAGAGTGGTCAGCTGGTGGCAGCTGCGGACAGAGGGGAGGAAATAGCCGACGCCCAGATGGTCCCCCCCTCCAGAGCTTTATATATAGACGACCCCTGTCAACAGGACATGTTTAGCAGGAGTTAGGACAGTGTTTGTCACCGTGTGTCCATCAGAAAACCGTTACTGTCTCCCTCTGTCTCTCGCTCCGTGTCTCGTTGTTAGAAATCCAGGTTTGTGTCAAACAACTGAATCTCAATCATCAGTTCTGTCATGCTTAGTCCGTGATGCAACAATACAAGATCTTGGGAGATTAGATGTTAAAGGTATCATGGAACCCATGAGGGAAAAGAGCAAAGAAGAGTTGTCGGTTGCAGCGTTGGAACATTTCAACAAAACAGTGAAACGGAATAAAGAAAGTCCTGCAGACATCCCTTCACGTGGAGCTTCAATCTCGCAATTGATTACTACTAGATGGTGGGAGGGACCAGTTTGGCTTAAGAAAGATGAACAATTTTGGACACAGTCTGAAAAAGAGTCAATCGAAGAAGTCAATGGTGAACTGAGAAAAGGCGGTCGTCACACACTTCATCATAGAAAAGCAAAGAAAAAACGGAGGATCGAGGTAGGAGAACTAGAACTTATAGGAAACGATCAAAGGAAAAGGATTTCATGGCCGTTAGGAAAAGTGGAGGAGATGCTACCTAGAGCCGATGGACAAGTTCGAGTCGCAAGAGTGAAGACATCATCGGGAGTTTTTCTTCGTCCAGTACAACGACTTTTTCCATTAGAGATTAAACAAATTTAGATTAGCCTCTACTATATAGCCAAGAAATTTCAATATTATAATTTAATTTATATCAATTAAATTGGTGGGAGGAATGTTGGGTAGATGTAATTTGTATTTTTATATTTATGTAAATAGCTATTTTGCATTTTTCTATTGTTTTATCTTTTGCCTATATAAAAGGCGATGTTGTCGCAGCAGTAGGAGCAGTAGGTAGTAGTCGTAGTAGTCGTAGTGAGGCTGGTAGAGTAGAGCGCACGGCTTGCTTGATGAGATGGACGTACTTCTTCGCTAGGCCTTATGTAATCTAGGGGAAAAAGAAAACCAGTTGGTTTATTCGATTTTAGTTTGCTTTTGTATACAGCGTTGATCCTCTTTAAATATATATATTGTCCCCTTTGCTTGAGACCACTTAATCCAAACGAACCAACATCATAGTGCACCAATCTAAAAGTGTACACAACATTGTGGCACTCTGTCCCGTGGGCTGTCTCCGATCACTCTCGGTGCTAACATCTAACCCTGCCTCTGCTTCTTGTTTTCCGCGTGTGGGAAGAACATCAACACTCGCCTCTCGTACACGACTGCCAGTTTATCCATACGTCGACAGGATCATTTGCAAAAATATTACATAAGGTCGACCGGATAACTGAGGAAAGCGGCATGCAGAGAATGACAGAGGCACCTCTGGTCAACGGCGCATTCGTGTGGATGCTCCTTCTACTTGCCCTCCACCTTGACGATCCAGTGAACCATCTCTCAAAGACGCCATGCGAGGATAGCTCCTACGCCACGAGCACCTTTCTCTATCGGTTCCAACAAGCAGACAAGTTCGATCGATAAATCTTAGAAGAATCAATGAAATTGTTCAAATCGTCAAATTGTTCATCGAGAAATCCTCGCTACGCCCCACTAACCAGCACCGACGATGTCCCACGGCAATATCATTACTATTATAAATTCATTAAGTCCCTTTTTTACCTGCCCCATTACTATTCAAATTAAAATAACTCTAGAAGTGAATGAATATTTTAACGTTAATCAATTATATTGTTCTTTAGTATTATTTTGTGTGCCATTCAACCATCATTAGCAATGCCGTTAGCCATCAACTACTAATTATATCTTTATTTTCTTTAATTAGTATTTTTCATTATGTCTAGGCTTAAAACACACTTGTTATAATTTCTCTCAACTACCTTTTATATCATTTCAAAACTTTGAATATATTTACATGTTTATAATATATTTTAATAGTTTAAGATATTTTTGTTTATATATTTTTCTATTTCGTTTTCCTAATTTTATCGTTTACGTCTCCTAACCTCCCCTGCCCATACATTCTCATGCATTACCCTTAAGGAATTCCTGTTCGCCAAACAATTTATTTATTTTTAATGGAAAATCCAACTGAGAAATCTTTCCTCGCTATATCATTCCCAATTGTGAGTTCAGGATACCCAGCTAGATTCCTTTTTTTCTTTTAATTAACCGGCTTATTATTTTTTATCATTACCAATCATCTTTTTTTTCATCATTGGCAGCAGTGCATCTTTTGCGTTTACCTCTCCCTTTTCACATTTCTCGCCTTGCTTATATATTAGGGAGCTACGAGTCTGAACTGATGATGCAAACTGAAATCTTAAACGTTCTGGTAATGAAAACAGCACCCCACTAACGCAAGTTCGTACTGTATTAGAGAACTCATTAAAACGTTTATTTTCAAGACTATACTTAGACATCCCCTATACCCTCATCAACCCTCTGCGCCAACTTATAATCTTAGTTCAATCTAATAACTAATGCTTTCTTTTAGTTGTTCTTTTCATTCAATTAGTTGTCAATTTTTTTCTCTAAGTAAATAATTTTACGGCATATCTAATTTTATCTTGCATATTTTCACAATTTTATCATTTATTTTTATGTATTTCTCTTTTATCATATTCTATATCTTATTAAGTCGTCATCATTGTAATTAAACAGTAATTATTTTGTTTGTCATTTGCGCACATCTTATATTATGTCGTGCAGACCAAAGTGTCATAACTTCTTGAATAACACTGATACACACAATTTCACCTCTTATGTTTAGTTTATCGCTTTTCGCTCATTAGAAGAAATAGCATAAGGAATATTCTCTGTATATCCCTAACTTTAAATAATTTGCGCCAAAAAAAAAAAGCAAAATGATTTTACAACCACGTTATTCAACAGAAAAGGTCGATCTAAAAATGATTCTTTTTTGAGGGGACACATTTTAAAAATTTTGTATATAGCGATTGTATATATTGTAATAAGCAATGATAACATTTGACAAGCACATAGGATATTTGGAATAAAGTAAGATAAATATATTTTGTCACCCCTCTCTTTATTTTATTTGTTTGATCATGACAAATTCAAGCATCATTCATTTAAATTCTATGCCAGCAACTTTATGAAAATTAAATTTTAACACAACAATATATTCACTTCCAGACTTCGCATATTTTTGTATAAAATTAGGAGACCAGGACAAGACATGGGCTTCATATAGGGTATGCAAAACGTGTGTCGGAACACTGCGCTTGTGGACAATTGGTGAAAGGCAACTGACATTTGGGATCCCTATGGTTTAGCGAGAGCCAAAAAATCATGACAATGATTGTTACTTTTGCGTACAAGACATGAGACACTTTAACAGGAGTGGTAAGAAAAAGCTTATATACAATGACCTATATTCAGCTAGACCTCCAATACCACACAGCCCAAATAGTCCCAGTTTTTTTATCCAGTTCTAATAAGCATCTTTAAAATGAATCAGAAGACACCACACAAAAAGATATCGAACTGGTTGATTCTGATAGTAGGAATTATAGAGAACAAGAATGTCCAAAACATTTTTTCACCACCAAACCTGAATGATTTGACACGTTACTTGAGACTTTCAAGGCAAGATGCGGAACTGCTTGCATCAAGATTAAAAGAAATGAGCCAACTCGAAGACAATGTGAACGTAACATTTTATCGAACAAGATAAAGTTCGTTCCTTCCTTTCTATCAGCAGGAAGCAAATCGGGTTTACTGCACTAATGTGAATGGCTTTCTACACCTCTTAAATCTAGATGAATACCGTCCTTAAGATTGGCGTCTATTTATCGATGGTTCCGTAACTAGCCTCAAATGTGTTTCAATTCATAATGGAAATAAATATGCATATATTCCAATAGCGTATACAACAAAAATGAAGGAAAATGTTGAAATTATAAAAACCATCTTGAAAAAAATCAAATACAATGAGCACAATTGGTTTATTTGCATTGATTTAAAAATTGAAAACTTTTTATTGGGATTTCAAAGCGGATACACCAAGAATCATTGTTTTTTTTTTTTTTTGTGCATATGGGATAGCAGGGCACGGCAAATACATTGAAAAAAAAAACAAATAAACTCTTCGAGATGTACTTACAGTAGAAAAACTAATGTGATTATTAAACCTTTGATGTCACGGAAAAATCAATCTCCCACCATTACATATAAAGCTCGGTTTATGTAAGCATTTTGTAAAGGCTCTAGATAAAGATGGAGAATGTTTCAAATATATATGTCGTTTTTTTCCAGATATTAGCCTAGAAAAGATAAAAAGCAGGAGTTTTTGAAGGATCTCAAATCAAAAGGCTCCTGAATGACAAAAATTTCTAATAACAATGAATGAAATTGAAGAAGCAGCATGGTCAGGCTTTTTAAGGCTGTACTACATGAATATATTTAGGTAATAGAAGAGACGATAATTACAAAAAAAGCTTGTCCTGTGCTTAAAAGCTATGAAGCTTTGAGTGTAAATATGAGTATTAAGGTTCACTACTTGCATAGTTACCTGGACAAATTCCCTGATAATCTCGGTGCATATTCATGGTAAACGGTTTGCGGATTTCGACAAATTAGAAAGAAGGAATCATATATCGCCGCAACTCTTTTTATTATTATAGCGGTTAAGGAAGCTTTCGGGCAAGCCCTTCTTCAGCTAATTATATTGTACAAACAAAGAGAGATTATATATCGTTTTTAATATAAATCAAAATAAACGAAAAGAAATTCAGACATAACATGGCCACGCGGTGCTATTGAAACGAGGGCGATAGGGGCGTGGTAAATTTCTTTTCGTTTATTTTGATTTATATTAAAAACGATATATAATCTCTCTTTGTTTGTACAATATAATTAGCTGAAGAAGGGCTTGCCCGAAAGCTTCCTTAACCGCTATAATAATAAAAAGAGTTGCGGCGATATATGATTCCTTCTTTCTAACTCGGTGCATATATTGATGAAAAAGGCGAGCGATTCCATCAAGAAATGAAAATGATGGAAGAAAGATATCAAGGTGTCTGGGACTGCCACCTGATGCCAGAATACTGCTGGAATCTGTCCCGCGACCGGCCGGAATACACTTATAAAATAAAATCCAAAAGGTTGAAGTTCATGAAGGGTTGACTGTAGCATTTCACAATTATTTTTTTGTATAGATTCGGTTTTCTTATACTACAGAAAATAAAGTACCCTTTTACCCAGTACCCATTTTGGTATGACGTTCTCAGTTTTTATTCACATTCAATGTGTTTTTCGTACCGCTTATATGGATTAATGTACCACATTTTGGCCTAAATATGTATATGTTATATCTCTAAAAATTGATGATATACATAAAACCTATCATTATATTCGTGATCAGCACCTATAATTGATATATATAACTAATGCATTATCAAAAACATATTTTTCAGTGAGACCAGTGTTATCAATAATTGGTAGTTTTGTCGTGAATTTCCCAAAATTATTTTTGCAAATTTATAAAGATTGCCGAAGGGGGAGTCAATGGTTAGTTATTCAATGTAGTCTCTCTAACTGTTGTATTTTGCTTTTTTCATTGATGTTATATATTTACGCCTTTTGTTTCGTAGAAAATGATTTTTCTCACTCTAGGATTTTTTCTGTAATATAGTTTTCGTTTGTAGTGAAAGTTTAGTTTTAGCATTTCAAGTTCCTTGTTCAACCATTTGACAGAATATGAGAAATATAGTTAACTTTGCTTAGAATTTTCAATGAAACTGATTCCAAGAATATTAATCAATCATTATATTTATTGATTTACAAGAGAGAGAACAAAATATAAAGGAAAACTAATATTAAACAAACAGAACTTTTTTTTTTTTGGTATGCGCCTATTTACCTGTGAGCTTACACACACTCTGTGGTAACAATTAATTAATATATTGACACCACACGCTCCCCTGTGTGTAAGCCCTAATTAGCAAGTCCAAGACTATTTGCACATTTCCTTAGTTTCTCCTTAGGGAGTATTTCCGTTAGTATATCCGCCTCTCTCCAGGTTTTCACTTTTAGTGTATTCCAGTTTGATTCCATTTTATATTTATTTTTTCACAAAATAATACTTTATGTTTATGTGTTTTTTTCGTGAAATTATTTTGTCAGATTGAATCTCCAGTTTATTTCTACTGGCTGTCACTTGTCAAGGTAATTGGGAAAGTTACATTTTCACAAAGTTCTTCTAGTAATCCCTTTAACCATAATACTTCAGGAATTCCTATATATATTGAAAAAGGTTCTGCTTCACATGTAGGCAAGGCTACTAAATTTTGCTTCTACTATTCCAGTTTATTGAGTTGTCGCCAAGTTTGACTGTATAGCCCGAATAGGATTTTGCGTCTCGGGTTGTGCACCAGCACGCATCAGTACTTATTGTGACATTGTTGTCTTGTGACTTATATGCCAACATTTTATTTCTTGTTACCTTCAGATAGGTATATATTCTTTTAACGCCAGTTAAGTGTATTTCTCTTGGATCATCACTATACTGAGATAAATTGCTGACGTTGAAGTGTATTTCTCTTGGATCATCACTATACTGAGATAAATTGCTGACGTTGAAGGATATGTCCGGTCAAGTACCCGTAGAAAAGTACATAAGTGATCCAATCATCTCCTGCTAATATAATGAGTCTGGGATAGTTCCAGTTCCAGTTTCAAATAACTTTATTAGGTGCCGCTCAAAAAGAGCAACCTAGATCATTATATTACAACTAGACGAAAGGCCCGGGCAACGCCTGGGGTTTACCCGAGTGCGAATATATTTTAAAAACGTTGTCTTGGGTGGTCGCTATTGACAGAGTGGTCTGTATAGACAGGTGGATGTATCACACAGCTGATAACAGGGTTGTCTAGGGTGGTCGCTATAGACAGGGTGGTCTGTATAGACAGGTGGATGTATCACACCGCTGATAACAGGGTTGCCTAAGATGACCGCTATAGACAGGGTGGTCTGTATAGACAGGTGAATGTAACACACTGATGATAACAGGGTTGCTAGGGTGACCGCTATAGACAGGGTGGTCTGTATAGACAGGCAGCTGATAACAGGGTTGTCTAGAGTGGTCGCTATAGTCAGGGTGGTCTGTATAGACAGGTGTATGTATCACACTGCTGTTAACAGGGTTGCCTAGAGTGACCGCTATAGACAGGGTGGTCTGTATAGACAGGTGGATGTATCACACAGCTGATAACAGGGTTGTCTAGAGTGGCCGCTATAGACAGGTGTATGTATCACACAGCAGATAACAGGGTTGTCTAGAATGGCCGCCATATACAGGGTGGTCTGTATAGACAGGTGGATGTATCACACAGCTGATAACAGGGTTGCCTAGAGTGACCGCTAAGACAGGGTGGTCTGTATAGACAGGTGGATGTATCACACAGCTGATAACAGGGTTGTCTAGAGTGGCCGCTATAGGCAGAGTGGTCTGTTTAGACAGGTGGATGTAGCACACTGCTGATAACAGGTTGTCTAGAGTGGCCGCTATAGACAGGTGTATGTATCGCACAGCTGATAACAGGGTTGTCTAGAGGGAGGCAGGGAGGCCACGTGTTCGCTGGCAGCCAATGGGCGCGCATTCTATCCGTGAGCTTCAGACAAACAGACAAACAAACAGACAGAATAAGGCAAATATATAAGTAGATATACTGTGGGGGATGGGTATGTACAGATATTTATTTACAATTATAATTTATATTAATGTCATTGGGTCCGGATTCTCAGGTCCTTGGGGATATTGTTCTTTTGAAGTTTTTTCTGGCTTGTTTGATATTCAAGGCAGTTTATTTTTCCTTTTTTTCCACTTTTCATTATTCTGGCTTAATTGATGGAGAATTTGTCTAGGTTTTAAAATTCTTATTTTCCTTTTTCCGCATTTGTAGTATGTGGCTTCCTTGAAGGTGGGGTTCTCTAATTTTTCGGATTTTTCGTAGAATTTAAATGATTGTCTAATAATGTAGTCTCTTTGATGTTTTCGATATTTAGATCGTTCCTGAGTATTGTGTTTCGAACGAACCAGGGTGGAGACATAACTTTTCTGATCATTTTATTTTCAAAGACTTCATATTTTTAAGGATTGTCTTATGTGCTGTCATAAAAATGAGTTGGCCGTATATAAGTATTAATCTTATTATTGACGTGTAGATGGTACTTTTGCAATGAGGGATTCTGTTTTCGATGTGTTTTCTGCATTCAATGTGTTTTTTAAAGGTTAGGTGTTCGTCTAGGGTGATCCCGAGGTATCGGATGTTCTCTTTCCATTTAATATTGTCTTCGAAGACGAAGAGTTCGTCCAAAGTTTCTTAATTTTGCCTTTTTCTGGAGAAAATTATTGCTTCGCTTTTTTGAGGGTTATTGTGACTCGCCATTTTTAACACCAAATCGTGGAAAAGATACAGGCCTCTTGGAGTTTAATGTGGAGTCTGTCGAAGGTGTATGTCGAGGCCTAAATGGCGGTATCATCGGCAAATAGGTGTAAGGAGGTGTCTTCAATACAGGGGAAGTCGTCTATATATATGTCGAATAAAATTGGTCCTGTGACTGATCCTTGAGGGACCCCAGCAAGGATGTTCCTAGCTATTGACAGTTCGTCTTTGACTCGTACCTTGAATGTTCTATTCGTTAAAAGGTTTTGCGTTATTTTTATGATGTCTCCAGGAAGGCCTGACCTTAGTGGCTGAAGGAGAATTGGGACGTTCTTTATTGACATATGGAGTTTTTTTTTTCTTATTTTGAGTGGGTTGGGAGATTTCAGAAGGGTTTGGACCTCTAGGGTTGGATTTTTCTTTTTCTGTATTGGGGTTTGGTTTTTAATTATTTTTGGTTTGGGGCACTCTATTTATTTTTCTGTATAGTGGGTAACCACGCCAACTTGCTGTATGCTGACCCTGCAGTTTGCACATTTAGGTGGGACTTCTTTTTCTCTTTGGTGCATTCAAATGTGAAATGATTTTCTCCACATTTTACACATTTGGGAGTTTCCCTGCCTTCAAACTGAGAGTGTTCAAAGTTTTGGCACCTGTGGCATTGCCCGGGGCCTTTAGGAGCCCTGTAAGCCTCGACTTTGCACCTCATGTCACAGAGATCTGTGATATTATAGATTTATTTATTCCTTGCAAGGGTTATCTGGATTAGTGGGAGTTCCTCCTTTGTTCCTGATATACGTAGTCTTGCAAGTTTGGACGTCTCAAATCCTTTGTTTTCCAGATCTCCTTGTATTTCGGGGATGGTGATGCAACAGGAGAGACCTCTGACGACCACTCTAAGGCTATTTTAAGATGGAAGGTGTAGTGGCGTTCTTCCAGCCACTTGGTAGCTGTTCGGTAGTCTGATATTTTCTTTGATGTGTTGAAATTTTTTATGGTTTTGTTCATTATTTGGCGTTTTGTTTGGTTTCACTTCGATTTCCATTTCGACTGTTTCTGCTTCAAGAAGTTTTTCATGCTGTTTCTTTTGTAATGTTAGTTCAGGATTACCTTATGACTCTTGGTTGGAGCACCAGGTTGTTATTTGCATTGTTGTTTATTTTGCGGCTACTGGTGATTTTTCTCTTGGGCGCTTCGAGGGAACTTTTGTAGTTTCGTGTTCTTCAGGGTAGTTTGAGCGCAGTTCCCTTTCGTAAAAGTCTATAAAATTTGCTCGGAAAAGGTGGTTTCGACCGCGCCGCAGTATTTTTTCAAAGTTTGAGAATTTTCTTTATTTTTTTAGTTCTGGGCATTCTGGCAGTTTCCAAATGGAATATTGACGGGTACCTATCGGGTATATGGGGTTGGTAAAATTAGTGTTGGGGATTTCTAGTGCAGGGAGGTCTTCCATGGTTCGGGGTTTTCGCGCGGGACGTTTCAATTTTTTGACTAGTTTGAGATAGATAAAATCCATCTTCTGCCCTTTTTATATCAATTCCAATAAATAGTTCGCTATCATTCTTTTCTTTTAGAGTAATATATTTTTCTATTTCAGAGACTCGGTTGTCATTAATTTTCTTACTAGTTGCAGCGATGATGAGATCATCTACATATATACCCAGTATTGCATACTCTTCTACTCTCTGGAGTTTATAGACACATTGATCACATTTGGTTCTAATCACTCCCAACTGGTATAAAATTTCATTGATCTTTTTATTCCAACATTTTCCTGATTATGGTAAAACATACAGGCTTTTTTTTCCAATTTACACACTTTATTTTTTCTTCTTTTTGCATAAAAACATCTGGTTGTCTCATGTATACTGTCTCTTCTAACTCACCATAGAGATAAGCGGTTTTCACATCATAAGTCTTTATGATTAAATTCTGTTGAATTTCAAAAGCTACTATTTTTTGCATGCTTATCTTTTTGAGTACAGGTGAGAAAGATTCCTTATAGTTCACACATATATTTGATTGCATCTAACAGCAACCAGTTTGGCCTTATTTTATATATGCTGCCATTCGATTCTTTTTTTCGTACTGTAGACCCATTTACTATTGTTGACTTTCATACCAATTTTCCTTCGTACTAGTGTCCATACTTTATGTTTCTCTATCTCACTGAGCTCTTCTTCCATTGCTTTGTGCCATTCTTTTCTTTCTCCACTATCTATTGCCTTTATAAAGTTCTTCAGAATATAAAGATCTATTTCCATGATTAAATTTGCCTCATTCCTATCCTTTATTTTTTGAAAGCGTCAATTTATTCTTCAATCAATTTCTTTTTTTTTTTGTTCTTCAAGTCTTGCTTTGTGTCATTCTTCTAAGATTCTCTTGGTTACTTCTTTCTTTCTTCCTCCTTTTACGCATCTTTCCTGTACCAGTTCAATTTGTGATGAGTCATTTTCATTGTCATCACCTAGTTTTACTGAAGTATCCTCCTGAGACAGGATTGTCCTCTTTCAAGATAAGTAAATCTTCAGCAACTATTTCTTCAGAATTTCCTTTATAGGTCAAATTATCACAATTAATATATTCCTGAGTATCATTTGCATATTCAATTCCTTTCTTATCTTCACTAAATTTTACTGATCTGACTTCATGAATTCTCTTTGTCCTCATATCATATATTCTGTGGGTTTTTCCTTTATTGGAATATCCGATAAATTACCATTTCTACCCTTTGGTGAAAATTTGTTTCTTCTTGTTTTGCCTTCAAGCCAATATGTCAAACATCCAAATATTCGAATGTGTTTAACTGATGGTTTCCTGCCATTCAATTTCTGCATAGGCGTATGGTGCTAGATAGACCTGTGGGAGGTACAGTTCTTAATATACTACACAGCTGTAGCAATTGACTCTGCCCAAAACTTCATGGGTAATTTTGAGTCAATTAGTAAAGTTTTCGCTGTATCTATAATATCCTATTCACTCTCTCTGCGACTCCATTACTTTGCGGTGAGTATTTAGAGGTAGGTTGGCGATGGATCCCATTTCTCTTAAAAATTCCTTCAAATTTAGAGTTACAAAATTCAGTTCCATTGCAGTTTTTACATCTTTTATTCTAAGACTTAATTCGTTTTCGACTCTTGTTTTGAATTACTTGAATCTTCAAAAGATCTCATCTTTGATATTTCAGGAAATATACAAATATTATTTTACTCTAGTCATCTACTATAACAATAAAATACCTAGATCCTCCTAAAGGTTGACATGGAATTGGTTCAGATAAATCCACATGAATCAACTGCATGGGGTTAACTGTATAATATTCCGTAATATTATATGGCTTCTGAACCAGATTTCCTATTATGCATGCTTCGCACTCTGGTAATCTTTCGAATTTTAGGTCCAATCCTCTTAGAATATGTCCTTGAATCATTTTTTAATGTATTCTTCATATATATGGTTCAATAATTTATGCCATAAACTTATATTGCTATTTTTATTTGATAAATGTGTATTTATAATTATGACATTTTCATTTTTTGGTATTGGAACATTTCTTAGTTTTGTTTACATCATAAACATTCTTTCTTTAATATATGCTTCAGAAACTAAATCATTCCTTTCATTATAAATTTTTGCTCCATCCTTATTGAAAATAACTGAATTTCCTTTGTTGACTAATTCGTATACCGACAAGAAATTATTCCTTAAATTTGGTGCATGTAAGATATCTTTGATGCGAATATTTTCTTGGCCTTCACTTGTGCATGTAGTAAGTCTCATATCTCCTTTGGCTATGGCTTGGGTAGTTTTTCCCTTCTCAGCTAGATTGATTTCACTTTCATAATCTATCACATTTTCCATCAAAGTAATGTTTGGGGTTAAATGTGCAGTGCATCCTGAATATATACACCATATTTGCCTATCATTTCCCCTATCTGGTGAATCTTCAAATTCTTTTACATATGTTTCAAATGCTTGCTCATTAATTCCTCTTTTCACAGTATCCACTAGGTTATTTGAATGTATTACTGTATTTGTGATTTCTATAATCAGGAGTCCATTTCCTTTGATATCCTTGTTTCTGTTTATCTCGAAACCAGAAATCATATGCTAAATATCACTTTTTATTACAAACAAAACATATTTTTGTCTCAAACTGTTTATTATATCTATCTTTAATTCTGTGTACTTGTTCATGCCCATTCTCAACCGATTGATTTAATCTCATATTTCTTCTTGACTCCTCTTCTCTTAGAGTTTGTTGAATCTCTTCATTTGTTGCCTCTCTCTTAGATCGTAAGACAATAGCAATATTTTCATACCTTGGATGTATGCCTCTGACAATATGAAATGAAATTTCTCTTGAGGGAAATTGATGTCTTCATGATGAACATCTAACAGCAATATTTTTTGCCCTGGTTATATATACATCTACAGTTTCATTTATTTTCCATTATAATATTCTTTAATTCTAAGCCAATCTCAATAATTTTATCTTCCAAATTTCCTGTGTATGTTTTTCTTAGTGAGTCCCATACTTTCTTCGCACTTGTTTCTCCGGTGAACATTTCAGCTTGTTCATTTGTCAACGTTGTGATGATTAACCCGAAAACTTAATCATTTTTATTACTCCAAATCTCCCAAGAACTTTTGTCTTCCATATCAGGTTCTGTGAATCGGAAATTACACATTTGAATAATTTTCCTTCTCTCAGTACTGCGCCAATTTTTAACTCCTAAATTTGATAATTAGTTCCTCTTAATTGTTCAATTTTTGTTTGTGATGAAAAATTATATTCAGCCATTTTCGCCTTTTGAACTAATATAATCAAACCATTATATTTTAAATACAAATATATATTTTAAATTTATATAAATATTGGGGAACTTTTAAACATGCAATATATAGATATAATTTAAATTAATCTATACACATAGTGTGATCAATAATTACCAGGAATGCTAAATATTTGAAGAAACACAAAAGTATATATATGTCGTAAACCCGGGTAAGCCAACAAGTGAGTTGGAAGCAGTCGGGGTTGAGTGGCAAGGCGTGCAGAGTGGAAAGTCCGCAAGGGACAGTAAGGACAAAGTTTGGAATCAAAAGACGCTCTCCTAGTACGTCTCACGTGGCACCAGGACCAGGGGAAAGTTGAGGATTAACTGAGGAAACTCGGCGTCCTGCATGAAGCCGCGGGAGCAGAGAGGAACCAAAACGGCGACCACGAGGGCCGCCGTGAGATCTAGCACTGAGCGGCCTGTCCGAAAATATCCTGTCATATGCCTGTCAACATCCGGACCAACGCCCCTTCTTTGTCCCTCTCTGGATGCCCCGGGTATCCAGTGGCAAGCTGGTGTCACTTTGAGACGACTATAAAATACGTCATACTTTATTACTTACATATCACATTGTTTAAATTACGATAGAATGTGCCCCCGGTGAGAAAGGTTTTATTAGGGGAGAGAAATAAAATGGAGCGAAAAGCTAGCAAACCTATTAAATGGGAAATAATTTGGGGCACAAAAATTAGTTACTAGAATAAAAATAAAGATAAAGGGGAGAGTAGTGGTGACATTATGATATAATATTATACAACTACAAAAAATATATATAAGGAGTACATTGGAAGGATAAATTTAAGGTAACACACACAATAGCTAGGGTAAATATTTGGGAAAGTTAGGAATACTATTTACAGTTTTTTGTTACTTAAGGTGCCATGAGTATTTACAACATAGTTTCAGGGATGTATTACAGGAACGAGAAGAAGTATAGATAATAGAATTAATCTATATATATATAATTGAATGTCTGTCTGTCTGTACTCTATAGATTCAAAAACCATACATCCAATCGCCGTGAAATTTTGAGATTTTATTAGGTACTAGCCGAATGGCCCGGGCAACGCCCGGGTTTTACCCGACTGGACCCGGCTTCGCCTGGGTAGTGTTCGAGCGAGGTTTACTCATGAATGAATAGAGGCCCCAACTGTTTGTAAACTCAATGTAATGAATTTTCTTTCAGCAAAATGGAGATAAATTGCAAACAGCAATATCGAAAATGCTTGTAAAAAAATCTGAAATATAGGATCCATTTCACAAACACATCTAATGAATAGAGTGCTGTTTGGAGGAGTGGTCTAAACTGTTAATTTTTAAAAACCATGACCCGGGATCGATCATCGAATGAAGATTCAGACACTTTGTTCTGAAAAAAAAAAAAATTGCCCCAATGGCTCCTGATTCTTGAAAAGGTCCAACCCCTCCAGTGAGTGCAAGTAACCAAACTGGGCTTTTATTCTTAAAAATAATAAAAAAAAATCTAATGATTAGTGTGAACAAAGGAAAATGGTCGGCACAACCTGGAAATTTCACTTTGTCCACTTCACTCTCGGCTGTCCAATAAGAAACAGCCATAGCAAACATTTTAAAGGGCACCTAATCCGGCATTTACATATCTACATATTTAAGCAACTTTTATAAATGTAATATATTTCTGCAATATTGAAATACCTGGACTTGGAAGAATTTTGTATTAGTTATTGTTGCAGTTTTAGAAAAGTGTGGGAAATTGGATATTTTAACAAAAGAGTATAATTTTTAAAATGGTATATAAAATAAAAAGGAAATTTGCATAATTTTCTAATAGTCAAGGGCAATTTTAAAAATACCAAAAAAGCAAGACCAAATAAAAATAAACGAATTATGTGTGATGTTTCAGTAACAGCATTGTTACCTTATTAAGACAAAATTACTGAATGTATTCAGTACTTTTGTCTGAAGATGGTAACAATGCTGTTACTGAAACCACACACATTATTTATTTATTTGGATTAGGTCTTGCTTCCTTGTGATTCTTATCTATATTTCAAAATATACCTCAATTATATTTTTGCCTTTAAAGGAATATATATAATGCCAAGACCTTAAATAAAAGTAAAATGTCAAATGAGTTATTAATTAACCCTATATGGATCCGCGTTATGGGTCAATAACATGTGAAAATAAGGCCAACAATTGAAATATCATTTTAAAAAAATCAAATTTTGAACGCTAGCTTCACACAGGGCACATATTTTGCTACCAGCTACATGCGTTCTATTTTACTATGGTGTGATTTCCACATGATGGATCTACATTATAATCTCTCCAGAGCTTAAGGTAGCAAACAGTACTTTCACAATACATAAACATCAATGCCAAAAGCCAGAGTTATGATAGCATGTTGCAGTGTAATGTTGACCTGCAGGATGGGAAAAAAGCAATATTATTTCCAAAGACTTTAATTTGAAAAGTATTATGAAACGTTAAATATATTATCTTTACTTTTAAAAGCATGAAAAAAGCTATCTTGATTTGAATAAATTTAATCTAGAAACAAACATCATGTAAAATTATGCACCAATCGATTGCTGATTGTATATTTATTTATTTAAATATGAGTATATTTGCATCTATATATCTAAATACATTTATTCAAAAATATGGTATTACCCTATAGATATATATGAGCAGTTATTTATTGTGAAGCAGATAAATATAAACCCTAACTAAACAAATGACAGCAAAAATAATTTGAGCCTACCCTTAAAAAAGCAGTTACTGAAAATGCATAGCTGCTGCTTACAATATAAATGCTATTAGAGCATAAACATATTACATGGAACAAACATATAGTAAAATATATGTAGCAAGTTATATAGAAAAACATACTTTTTTTCAATAAATATACTTTTTACAACTTCAATAAAATTTATACTTACTCTAAATATAAGAAAAAAAATAGAATACTGTCTCAATTTGTCTTAAAATAGGAATATTCCTTATGAGAATCAAATAGTAAACCTTATCTTTTAAAATGTAGATCGTTATATTTACACTAACTAAAATTAAACGAAGCAAAAAAGATATGAATAAGCTACGAAATAAATAATATTTCCAATTAATTTAATTTGAAAAAATATTACTAAATAAATAAATAAAATCTTAACTTCTAAAAAGGAAAAAAAAGGTTATTCGAAATACAATTTTTGCACTTTTAGCCTAAATGCTAAACCAAAACCTCAGCTAACTACGCGCGATATTTCACAATACAGTTTTAATTAAACCAGGTTCCGGGGACGTATAAATTTGATAACGATCGATTAATATTATCTCCAAAGGGTTTAAAAATATATAAATAATCTTACCTTTTAAAGACATTCATCGTGTAAAATTACAAAACAACAAAATTACAAATTAAAAACAAACAACGTGTAAAATTATTAATCAATCAAATTCATTTATCGTCGCGACCAGTGCGCCGCCAAGCGGCAAAAGGCGGGAACTAATCCATTTCAGTTAAATAATTTTTAAAAAAAGTACATTAACCTTTGTTGTTTTTTGAATAGCCTATATGTTAAACGAAATCTTCAGCTACCTACATGCGAAATTCCATAATGATTGAGTCAGTAGATTTTGCGTGATGCGATAACAAACATCGATTTCGCATTTCATTTTTATAGATATAAGGATATCACCGGGAAGGTTTTTGAAAAATAATTTCATGAATATCTTGAATATCCTTTGAGTTATTTGCAGATTTGTAGATTTAACTCGCAAACAGCGCCCCCATTGTGACGATGATAACACGTTTTCTTATCACTAAGTTTGTTATCTTAAATATTATTTATCAAAAGTAAGATTATCTCAGGATGACACGGCAATTTATTTGAGACAAGAATAATGATAAAATTCCAAGGCGAAGATACTATTCCTTTAACTTCCAATTACCGAGGGAACCAATTAATATTGATTTTATTCAACTTATCGAGTATTTTTCAAGGGACCGGGAAAAATGTTCACTAGATAAAACTATAATTTTCTAATGTAGAAAATTAGGAAAGACAAAATTTAGGATGACACGGCGCACAGGGACCGGGAAAAAATGTTCACTTTATCGAGAGATTCAAATTTACGAGTTTCAAATTATCAAAATATATCTTTTTTTTTAAATAAGTTTTCAGAGAATTGTTTTAACAAATGTTCGCTAGACAAACCTTTACTCGGGTAAAACCCCGGGCGAAGATAACTTCCAATTACCGAGGGAACCAATTAATATAAAATATAAAAGAAAATTGAATTAAGCAAAAGGTTTGGGATAGGCAGTGACGTAGTGAAGAATAAAGGAAGAGGGTCTGAATTGATTTCTGCAAAGGACATCTCAGGAGTCCTGCCCTGCAATACGAGCTTAGAAGCGAAGTATTGTTTGCAGGGATCAGATATCTCAAGATTCCCTGTAAGTCGCATTAGATATCAGATGGGCAAAAGGCGTGAAGATCGAAGGAGAGGTAGGTGATGGGAGAATATGGGAAAGAAAAGCTTGCTGAGAGAGGTTAAAAAGAGATGGATGCTCAAGAGCTGCGCTGCTGTCGGGGATTGAGCTCGACCTGATGAAAAATAAAAGTAAAAGAAAAATGAGTGGGCGCATCATGCTGATGATGGCGATGGGCCGAGCGTGAGAGAAAAAAAATCTCGCTGGTTACTCAAGCTCTCCGTGTGGAATTAACATGGGGAGGAAGAGTGTACCAGGTCGATGAATCATTAAAAAAAATTGTTGACGAGCAGGAGTCTCAGGAACCGTTGAAGAGGTTAGAGGATGGAAATAGATTGTGAAAACAGGGTTCGACTGTTGCCATTAATTGATTGAACCCAAGTTTTAAAAAAATGAAATGAAGAATGCTGTGATGGTGACCCGAGTGTAAATTTAAAAAAAAATAAAAATAAGCCATGAATTTTCCTGAACACACCATCAGGATGGGATGGCGAGGAAGGAGTAGTCCACTGGGACAAATCAATAACAAAAAAAAAAGTCGGCGAATAGGAACTCTGCGATAGGATGGTTAGAACGAAGGCATAGAAGGCCTAAGGAAAAGGATCAAGAGTCGAAAGAAGTATAGAAGGTAGAGTTTGGAAGGATCAAGATATGAGAAGGGACAGTTGGTAGAAAAGCGTCACTGTTAAAACAAAATTTTTAAAGTTGAATTATCTTAGACGTAGGCTATGGAAAATAAAGCAAATGATGTTAAAGAATATACGGTTTTAGATGGTGTTGATATAGGTTGGCTAATGGTTTTAGCTGTTTAGGGATGGAAGGAAAAGAAGTATCATAATGTAAAAGAAATATACAAAAATATATGGATTGATTCTACAATATAAAATGACACACATCAATGATCGTGAAAATATAAATGAAATGCCATTATGGTTTGTTTTTTATTTTTTCATAATTATAATTTCAGAGACGTCTCACATGGTGAGAGAGAGAAAAAGGAAAATGAACTTATTAAAAGTAGTAAAATGTTACAAGTAAACTCATAATGGATATCTGAAGGTTTAGAGTGACGCAGTAGTAAAAAGAGAGGAAGTCTGAGTTGATTCTTGCAATGGCGTTCGGCAATGCAATACGTTCCTGTGTAAGTGAGGTATTGTTTTCATTGACCGAACTCCCAAGACTTTCCATAATCAACACTAGATCAGACAGGGGAGGTAGGTAAGTTGAAAGTGGAGAAATGGGAAAGGTGGAGTCAAGAGTCACTCTGTTGCGAATGATGATTGAGCTCGGATGAAAATTGAAAAAAAAAATAGTAATAAAATGGTCAAAATGATGGTTGTAATGATGATCCGAGCATTGAAGAAAAAAAACTCGAACTGGTCGCCTGAGCTCACTGTTGGGAAATGTACAGCGAGGTAGGTTGAGCCAGCTGGTTGAATCAAAAATATATTTTTTAAAATTGTTTGGCGAACAAGAGACTCTTGACTGTAGGAAATAGGAAAGGTGAGGATTGTGGAAGGTAAAGGGTACTGTTGCCATTGATGATTGAACAACCCGACATTGTTGAATGTAATGAATGATGTTGTGTCGGGTGATGAAGGAAAAAAAAAATAATCTTTGGATTTCCTGAACTCGTTATCGGGAATTGTATACCGAGGAAGGATGGTCCGATAGATGTGAATTAATAAAAAAAAATTGTTTGGCAACAGGAATCCTATGGAAGACTGTATGAGGTTGGGAGGAAATTAGTTAAGGAGGTGTGAGCAAGTGATATAAGAATATAGGTTTGGGAGATAGAGATAGAGAGAGGCGTCAATATGAAATAAAAATAATAATCTAATAAAAAGAATGATATCAGAAATAAGACGAAATTAAGGTAATATAATTTTTTTTTTTTAAATAAACTCAAATGATGTTTAAAAGTTCGAAGTTGTAAAGTTTTAAAATCTATATATGCCAACAGAGATGAAAAATACACTAAATTTAATAATATAAATGATTGATGAGGGTTGAATGACTAATGATGACTAATGACTTATAATGACTAATGATGATAGTAACATAAAATGTTTATATTAATGTTGCGGTTTGGAAGGTTTATAATGACTGAGTGCTTGAGGTATAGAAAAATAAAACAAAGAAATATAGCATACAAATATAAAAAGGGTGATAGCTTGATTGATTTATAAAATGGATGGCATTGACGAAGATGATTGTAATAAAGATAAGGGTAACATTAAAATATGGCATTATCAATTTAGAAAAAAATATTTCACACTGGGGGTTAAAATAATGTAAAAGTAGTGAAACACACAATGATAATTATAGATATAAAATAAAGCAAATAAAATGATATGAAAAAATAAAAGAAAATATAATAAAATAAAAGAAATAAAATGTTTGTTCTGGTAATAGGATTGGGAGGCCGAGTTGAGCTCATTGAAAAGCGACAGGGGCTCACCTTTGAAAAGCTCGTGGAGCCTCGCAGACCTATACACGATGTCGTTCCGGACGGCTTCCATTGCCGGAAGAAGTGTTTTGCGGATAGGTGCCATAGGGGGGCATAGGAAGGTGGAGCCGTCACTTCTTTGAGGGCCTTGGTCAGTCAGTTTACCAAGGTGTCACGCTGGGCCGGATGTAAGTGGCGGGCACCTCAGAAGCGTCCATTTAGCGTTCCCCGTCTTCGTCTATAGTCCTTGTCCACTGTCCGCCATCATAATCCTGTCGACTTATACGGGTCTACTGTCGTTAACCCGGGTAAGCCAACAAGTGAGTTGGAAGCAGTCGGGGTTGAGTGGCAAGGCGTGCAGAGTGGGAAGTCCGCTCGGGACAGTAAGGACAAAGTTTGGAATCAAAAGACGCTCTCCTAGTACATCTCACGTGGCACCAGGACCAGGGGGAAGTTGAGGATTAACTGAGGAAACTCGGCGTCCTGCATGAAGCCGCGGGAGCAGAGAGGAACCAAAACGGCGACCACGAGGGCCGCCGTGAGATCTAGCACTGAGCGGCCTGTCCGAAAATATCCACTTTGACCTAACTAACTGTCAACATCCGGACCAACTCCCTTTTTTGTCCCTCTCTGGATCCCCCGGGTGTCCAGTGGCAAGCTGGTGTCACTTTGAGACGACTAGAAAAAGACGTCATACTTTATTACTTACATATCACATTGTTTAAATTACGATATATATATTTTAAATTTCTCAAAATAATCACCGTCACTATCTATACACTTGTTCCAACTCTTTTTCCAGGTATCAAAACACCTCTGAAAATCCTCATCTTTCAAGCTTTTCAAAATATTCGTCGTATTCTCCTTTATTACAGGTATTGAGTCAAATCGACGTCCTTTTAAGACTTTTCAAATTTTAGGGTAAAGGAAAAAGTCGTTGGGAGCAAGTTCAGGAGAATAGGCTGGCTGGTGTAGTAAAGCAATTCCGCGTTTAGCCAAATAGAGTTGTAGAGTGACGGCCGTATGTGGCCGTGCGTTGTAATTTTGAAAGAGTCAATTTTTCGGGTTGTTTCTGACAAACAGCCTCCCCTAAACGTCGCAATTCATCAAGATAGTAATGTTGATTAATGGTCTGACCATCGGGCACGAATTCATAGTGTACCAATCCCTTTACATCAAAGAAAGTGATAAGAATACATTTAAACTTCGATTTGATCATCCTTGCTTTCTTAAATCTTGGTTCTCCAGGCTCTAGCCACTGGCTTGATTGCCTCTTAGTCTCGGGATCATATCCATACACCCATGTTTCATCTCCCGTGATAACATTTTTGAGCCAATGGGGATCAGAATTAAACTTTTCGACTATGTTTTTGCACGTTTCTTTGCGATGCTCTTTCTGCTCATTCGTTAAGAGATGTGGAAAAAATTTACCCGGGGATGGTTTAAGAAGCAGACCATTCTTCATGATGGTTTGGTATGTTCCAAAAAAAAAAACAAGTCTTTTGATGATAGTTATTCTTGGTTTTCTTTTGATAGATGATGATGGGGCTTGGTTCCTGACAATGTTAGCCAGGACTTCCTTTAGATCCCTCAGCCTCTAGTCTGATCTCAGGTGATGACGATATGTGCAGAGCTTGTTATTGACTGTACTTTACCAGACCAGACCGGCGGATTGACTACCGAGATTGTTTTTCTTTCGCAAGACTGCGATGTAGAAAGCTGTTTGAATAGAGTAAGGACGCCTCACTCGCTTAAGCTGACTGACTAACTTTATTGAATATTTCGCTCATTTTATATACATATATTTTTACATGATTAAAAGAAAGAAATAAAAATTTACATGATTAGAGAACAATGCAGCCTAGCAAGTTATTTACATAACTAGGTGCAAACATACTCCCCCCACCGCTGAACTTAAGTTCAGATCTCGAGGCGTAAAGGGAAGAGGGGCCAGCTTGGTGATTGGTCTCCTGAAAACTCTTCCGGCTGTCTAGGTTAGTTTTGTGCAAGACATTTTCACCAGACATTCCTCTTATTAGAATTATTGGAGATTTAGAGGTAGGAATGGAGCTGTTTTGATAAGCTTCCTGCGGTGAATTCCTGTTGACTTCTGAAATAATGGAGGGATGACCTAGATGCGGTGATACTCGTATGTTAGCTCTGGACATGCTATTTTCAATAGGCATTAATCTCTGAGAAGTATGGCTTGGAAAGGAGTTGGAAAAGGTGAAGTATGTGCATGATGTGTTTTCCTTAATAGTAGTTTCACACTGTATCTTTCTTGGCAGTCTCTGGAATAGGTTTTCATGTAAAAGGTTTCGTAATCTTCTTCCCTTGGATTCTGGTCCTGTAATGACGGCCCTGACTCCACTTCCCAGAAATTTCTCACCAGACTATATAATTCTGATGTTGTTTGAACCGTAAAGCTGCACGGTCCACCTTTATAATTTGACGAGCTGTCTACTTTGCCCATTAGAATCCAACCAAGATTTGATTTCATTGCTATAAGCCGGTTCCCTTCCAGCATTTTTTTCTCTCCATGCATCAAATATGCATACATATCTGCACCTAGAATAATGTCGATAGGTGCCGAAATATGAAACAGAGGGTCTGCCAACTCAAGGCCTCTCAGCATGATCCAGGTCGGTTCTGCCAATTTGAAGTTTGAATTTCAGTTGTTAAGACTTCCATTATTAGAGCATTTGTTTGGTACTTTTCGGATCTATAAATTGATTTGAATGTCAAGTTAGCAGATGTAGATGACCCGTGGACTGGATTATTTCCAATACCCCTTAGTGAGCGTCCTGATGTTTCTCCTTTGAGCCCAAGTTTCTCACAAATGCCTTTTGTGATCAAACTAACCTGTGATCCACTATCTAAAAGTGTTCGGCAGATCTGCTGTGTACCGTTTGCACCTTCCACAATTATTCGAGCAGTCGCAAGGAGCACTTGATTGATGATCTCACTTCCTTGTTCAATACTGGTGTTGTTGATTTCACTTACAGGTGTAAAGATCTGTGGCTTCGCATCCTTCTGGGTATCAGTTACCTCGTGTCAAGCTTATGGAGTAAAGTATGGTGCCTTTTGTCGCACTTCTTGCAAGGTCCTTGGTAACATTTTTTCTTGCATGACCTTTTTTCAGACAATTGTAGCACATTTTATTTTGCTTGACAAATTCCCATTTTTATTCGATAGGCATTGTACTAAATGTAGTAAAGTTGTTGATTCTATGACCTGCTTTGCATGCTATTCATATTTGAGCATTGGTATTAATCGCAGTGTATACATTTGCATAGTCCTTTTGAATTTCATTTTCTTTTCTTTGATATTCCCTTGATCCCTGTGGCAGACTTCTAGCTTGTCTTTCAAGAAATATAATGAAGTTTTCATAGGAAGGAAATGATCTCTCATCCTGGGTCAACTCCCACTGTCGATTCATATCCTCATCGATTCTGTTCCTCAAGAACCTTACCAATATTATGTCCACCAACTCATTTCTTTGCAATCCGAGTGATCCTAGATTGCGTAAAGACTCGTTACAGGTGTCCAAGAGTTCCCTTAGGTCCTTTGCTGATGGATTCTTTATCTTCTTGATCTTGAAGATTTTATTCAGTTGCGCATAAGCCAACTCTCTTTGGTTATCATATCTGGATACTAGAGTATCCCATGATTGCTTGTAGCTCTCTGATGTTGTTGGGAACCCACGTATCAGCCTGGCTGCTTCACCCTTCACTGCGGAGCCTAAATATTGCAGCTTTTGTAGATCATTCAACTCTGGATTTTGATCTATAGTTATTCCGAATACCTCCTTGAAATTGAACCAAGAGTACGCTTCTCCATAGAGGGGATGCAACTCAAACTTGGGCAATTTCACCGTTCCGAGGCCTTTTGCTTGTTTGGCGTCAGCTGTACTTTGCATTCCTTCTAATGCACGCCTAAGCTTTAATTCCAGTTTTTCCATATCATCTTGAATTGTTTCATAACTTTCGAGTTCCTTCTCTTCATCTACTTCCTCCTGTTCAAATAACTGATCGAATACGATCTTTGTTTCAGTTTTTATTTCTGATATACCTTCATCTATAAGTTTCAATTTATGGAGATCGTCTCCCGATATGTCTTCATCTATGGATGCCAGGTATCTATCCATTCGTCTTATCTGGGAAAGGATCTTGACCTTTAGGCTTTTCATTGCTTCGGACATGTTTACAGATTTGAAGGTTCCTTTCTCAGTAGAATCACGCTCTTCTCCTTAGTATCCGGCTCGATAAGGACCATATGTTGGAGCTTGGTTCCTGACAATGTTAGCCAGGACTTTCTTCAGCTCCTTCAGCCTCTAGTCTGGTCTCAGGTGATAAAGATATGTGGCAGAGCTTGTTATTGACTGTGCTTTACGAGACCAGACCGGCGGATTGACTACAGAGAATGTTTTCCTTTCGCAAGACTTCGATGTAGCAAGCTGTTTGAATAGAGAAAGGACGCCTCACTCGCTTAAGCTGACTGACTAACATTATTGGATCTTTCGCTTATTTTTTATACATATATATTTACATAATTAAAAGAAAGAAATAAAAATTTACATGATTATAGAACAATGCAGCCTAGCAAGTTATTTACATAACTAGACGCAAACAGATGACTTGATTTTTAGGGGTTTCTTATCGATAAAGGTCTGCCAGTATGTAGATCATCCTTGACATTTGTTTGACCAGCTTTAAATCGTGCAAACCATTCAAATGTCCTCGAATATAAGGCATATTATATAAAAGCCTTCTTCACCATTTGAGATGATTCGAGGCTGTTTTCCTTAATTTAAAGCAAAACTCTATGCAGACTCGCTGTTTTTCAATACAGTCAATACTGAAGTTAGAAAATGTTCTGATATATATACTCGAGCTTATACAAGGTATGTCCCATAAGTTCCCGGACTGGGTCCATAAAAAATAAATAAATGAAAAATGTAAATAAATTTGACAGTTTATTATAGAAAAAATATCTGGCAACACGGTGGTACCAATATCGAGGCGGTACGTGCGCGTGCGCCAAAGTTGTTCTAATTTATTTAAAGGTTACACCTTGCTCTGCGGCGATTTTACGATGGAACAAAAATTGAAGCAGAGGATTTGCATAGAAATTTGTGTGAAACTTCAAATATCAGCAACCGAAACTTTTAAAATGCCTAATAAAGCATTCCCCAATGACCCCTCAAAAAGAACAACTGTTTTTGAATGACATTCTAGATTTAAAGCTGGCAGAATTTCTATTGAAGATGATCCTCGGCAAGAACGCCCAAAATGTGCAAAAAATCACCGATTTGATAAAAGAAAATCCTCGAACCACTTTGCTGGAGCTAGAGCAAGACACAGGCATCTCTAGAACAACGATTGGAAGGATCGTAACCAAAGATTTGTAACTCAAAAGATTCCTGCAAAATTCATCCCAAGATTCCTCACTAATGAGCAAAAACTGTGTCGGCTTGCAACCTGTGAGAACATGTTTGAAATGACAAGAACGGATCCGGAATGGAAAGACAAGATAATCACAGGCGACGAGACATGGGTCTATGACTATGACCCTGAAACCAAGCGTCAATATGCCGAGTGGAAAGGTCAGGGTGAGACTAGACCAAAAAAATCCAGGATATTGAAATCCAGAAACAAGGTGTTGCTGGTCGCCTTTTTGGATAACAAGGGCATTGTTCATCATGAGTATCTTCCTGCAGGCCAAACGGTTATTAAGGAAATGTATTTGGACATTCTTCGCCATCTAAGGGAAGCGATTCGAAAAAAAAATGCCAGAAAAATGGCCTAATGGTGACTGGATCCTACACCATAACAATGCCCGCCCTCACACAGCGCACTTGGTGACGAGTTTTTTTTTTTGCTAAAAACGGGACAGAAATCCTACCTCAACCACCCTATTCCCCAGACATCGCACCAAATGACTTTTTCCTGTTCCCCAAACTTAAAGCAGTTCTAAAAGGAAGACATTTTGACACCAGGGATGACATAATAGAAAAATCGCTGTTGGCATTGAAGAGCATTCCAAAAGAGCTCTATAAAAACTGTTTCGACAATTTGGGGAAACGATGGCGCTGGTGCGTTGAAGCAAGGGGGGATTACTTTAAAAAGTTTTAATAATTTTTTGAAAAATATCTTACCTTTTTTTTTTTATGGACCCAGTCCGGGAACTTATGGGACACACCTTGTAAATTCGGAAAAACGTGAGCGCGTGCGTCTGTGTGATCAATTTTTTCACGTGTTGATAAATGTTTTATCTATAAGGTCCTTATAGAATTATTTCATTATTTTGGATATTTTACGTGATCCAGTCTCATTTCTGTAAATTATTGATCACACGTTGTAAATACCTTAAATTTTCTCAGAAGTGCTTCAGTTTACCGATCAGAATAAACTTATTGCTTAATCTTCTGATTAAATATTTTCGCTTTTGAGCTTTATATCAAACAACCACGCTCTGCTACCAATTGTTGACTTTGCTTAGAATTTTAAATGAAACTGAGTGAGAAAACAAAATATAAAAGGGAAACTAATAATAAACAAAAGGAACCTTTTTTTCTTTCGGTTAGCGCCTATTTGCCTGTGAGCTTACACACACTCTGTGGTAACAATTAATTAATATATGTACAACAGTTAGGCATGTTGGTTTTAATTAGGAGAGCTTTTTTTACGAAGATTCAATTATTAATTCCGAAATTTGACAGACCAGGCCATTCAGTTCGTTTGGTTGTGTTGCATCTTCAAGCTTGGATCGTAGATGATGAACTTGTAAAATATGAATTGATTCTGAGAATTTTGTTCATTCAGCTTGTTTTTCTTTAAACTCACACGTAGAATTAACATTATTTGTATTATTCAATAGAAATATATGGCATATTCTTGAGTCTATAAAGATGTTATTATAAAAAATTGAATATCAATTTTTTTTATTATTATTCTCGAACGATAAATTAATCAATTCGTGCGTGTGTGTATTCCATTTTTTTATTCAACATGTTCTGTAATCAAAGTTTTGGCCAAACAATGTACACAATTGTGATGTCTTGTGAGCCTGTATATTCCATAGTAATATCTGATTTGTGTTTAATATTTTTATAGATTTTTTCTTTTAAAAAGTTAAATCATATTTCTGATCCGTATTTTAAAATTGGTCTGAACAGAGATTTATAAAAGTTAATACTTTTGTTTAAACTTAAAACCCAAGATATACTGTAAAGTGAGAATAGAAAATGTTTTAATCTTTGAAAAGTTCTGCTAATTATTTATTCTACATGAAAAGCAAAAGTCAATTTGTTTTTACTTCTTTGATTTGTAATTGTTATTCGTAATTTTTTTTTGTTATAGTAAAAATTATTTCGTTTTCAATTTTACTGGGCTATTTTCTTAATTGTGAAAATATAAAATGTTAGTTTTTTTTTTCAGAACTGATTACCTGCTTATTTTTATTACACCGAAAATTCTATAGTATATTTAATGCTATTTAAATTACTATTTTGAATGCTGTTATATTTTTATTCCAGCCTATTAATGATTAATTATATACATGAAAAAATCAACTACAATTAATCACTTTAGATTCCATAAGTAAATCATTCAATAAAATTTCCTATAGTAGTGGAGATAGCGAATTACCCTGAGGACCTTCCTTTGTAACAGTTTTTAAAGTTGCTATATTGTCGTAATTGAAATATATATTCCTGTAATTCACATAGGATTGAAGAAGTTTGATCAATTTTTCTGGTAAATTCTGGTCTAAGTCTATTGAGAGTCTATTGAATCTGAGATATCTATTTTAACTAGTGCAGACATTTCCTTTTTTTCACACTCCTTTATTACCTCTATTATCTAATTCAAAGCAGTGATAATTAACTTAAATCCATCTTGTCAAGGGCTTAACAGATTGTTTTGATTAGGAAATTCAGATATTTTATTTTGAGTTTTTTTTTTTTTTTAAGAAATTTTGAAACATTTTATAATAAAGATATCGGACGGGAGAATTTGCTAATTCATAATTGGTTTTGTTGGTCTTGTCTATTACTTTAAGTGCTGCTGTTTTATTGTTTTTAAGTATCCTATTTGAATGTATTTATCAAATAAAAAGTCTAATATAGATATAAAATTAATGGCAACGCATTTTAAATTATATAATATCAATTAATATAATCTGAACTAGGAGATTTCTTTACATTATTTGGCGAATAACTCTTGTTTCGTTCCTCTGTATATAACATGAGTTGGAATTAGTAAATTTCAGTTTATGTTTTCTTATTGATGTTGATGCACCTTGTCCGATGCATTTATATCGTCAGGATTTAAATCATTTAAAAGATATTTCATTAGTTTTTCTTTAGGTTTTTCAGGTGCATACTCTATCAATTATTAGTAGTCCCAATAAATTAGAGGAAGGAACTTTTTAGTTTTATATAGGTGTTTCCAAAAGGATTATTTGAATCATTTTATTTTATAAAAATTTGCCAACTGTTCCTCTGATACAGTTATTATATTTATTTCTGACGCGGATTTAAATTTATTAACACTAATTTGTTTTATGATGATATATACATTTCTCACATAATGAAAATGATTTTTCATTTGTTCTAATTCTTTGTTCCACCACTTGATTCCAGGATCGAAGAGGAATTTGCAAGATTTAAACTCCAGTGAATAATATGCTGCTTCTAAAATTATATTCCGTTAATTTGTCAACTACCATGTAAATATCAGTATCTTTTTCGAAATTATTAGTTTCGATTTCTAATTTAGTTATCTCTTATTTTGAAAGGAGTTTTGTAAAGAGCGAACACACACACAAACAACAACACAACACACACAATTTTCTCTTTTTTCATTCATTATACATATATATTTTTTTGTTGAATATTTGTATACTAGACGAATGACCCGGGCAACGCCCGTGTTTTACCCGATTGAATGTTTTGATTCAAATACTATTTGTTGCAATTCTAAATTGGCGCCTTAATTAATTGCATATGTTAGTTAATAACTATAGCCTACCGCCCGCCATGCGCGCGCACAGGGAAGTCACGTGCTCGCCGGCAGCCAACGGGCGCGCGCCGCCGGCAGGGGGGGGGGAGGGGGGGGCAAAGGTGGCGTGACCGTAGCCAACCAATAAAAGAAAACGGTGACAGAGAAGGATGACGGATTAGGAAAGACGCTCGTAACTGTATATAGAATAATATATAAACTACTATTGGTATCAAATAAAACCACCACGTGTGGTCAGATATATTAATTAATTCAGAAGTATGTGAATTATTTATTATTTTCTCAATGAATGTTCATTTTAAATTGTGAAATCAATTATGCCCTTGTTTGACATGTAAGAGATTTGTTATTGTGATTAAAAATATTATATCTATTAATAATGGATTGCATATTATATCCGTTAGTGTTTATTATTCTATCGAACCAAATAGGGTGACATGAGTTAAAATCTCCACAAATTATTAGAGGAGTTGTGAAATAATGGAGATCCACTTCGGGACGTCGGCCGTACGACCGACCGGGGCACAGCAATCAATCAAAGGCCAAGATTGAGCAACCGTAAGGGCCTTGTGAGGTCAAGGAAATTATCGTGTAACAGGATCCAATTTTTCTCCCATAAATCCCATTTTTTAAGTCTACTCGCTCCAGGTAAAATACAAATAAAATCTAAATACACGTATTACTGATATATTTAAGAAATTCAAAGTTAACAATATCTTTTAAACCGAAAAAAGTGATCAACAAAGTTTAGATTTTTAATTTTGTTCTTATTGAAATTTTGAGCCTTTGTTGACCTCTTTTAAATCCAGTCAAATGACTGGCCTTTTGTATACGATCATAAGCGTAAACCCATATCTTAACACCTGTGAATAATTATTTATATATATGTGTCTGGGTTGTTCTTGTGACTTTCCAAAAGGTTTTCTAAAAATTGAGAATCTATCCATTTGCTGTTAAATTTTCAACAATTTAGAGACAAACTGAGCTGCTACTCTAAGCATATTCAAATCTTTTTTATTATTAATTTATCCAACCCCCACGATATCTTAATTGTATGCTCAGCTCCCTGGTTTTCATTCTAGTGTTTTCTCGTAAAAGGCTTTTGTCTGTACGATATACTAAGTCGAAATTCGTCAAAGGGATTTGTTCTTCCATTTTAAAGTTGGTGTACCAATTGAAAACTTTATTTCTGCTATGTGATTTATCTCTCTCTATACGCCTCATTAATTAAAACATTCGTTTCTCAATGTTTTATCTAGTTTCAGACAATATTTGATAGCGATTCTATTCTCGATAAAATTATTCATTTTTAAAGAACGTTTTCGAAGTATTTTCTGAAAACGTTCGCTTTTTATAAATAAAATTCGAATCACGTGCGCTCGTGCCATGGTGATTTTATATATTATTCAAAAGCCTAGGATATGAAGAATACTATTACAACGTTTATATTTTTCATTTTAATTTTTTAAAATACAGTCTTGCCTAACTACTTAATGATCGCACTTTGTACATCCTGATGTACTGTCAAAATTTCATGAAAATAATGTATTAATCAAACTTCACTAATTTGTGAATGAAATTTCACTGTGGTAATCATAGATACGCATTTGAGCATTGAATATTATCACATTTACCTTGGACTGAGCTAAGTCAGAAGTAACTGAAATTAGTCCGTGTGTGTAGGTCCGGGAGTCCAGCCTCTCGCTACAGACGTCCACTTCGATGTCTCGGGGTGCTCGGACCACAAGCTACCATGTCTGCTTCGGCGGGGGACTTCGCATCGCGTCACCATCCACTTCAGTGAGTCCCCTGCACGGCTTTCTTTATTTGTGCTTAATCTTTAACTTTCTTCTGATATTCTCTGTCCAATTCAGGATTAACAGTGTAATTAGAGACACATCTCACTTTAAAAACGCATTAAAACAATGTTTACCATACCCGTGCATTCTACATTTGGTTCCCCATCTTTTGAAACATTTTACTGTATCCTGGGCTGGAAATCAGCCCTAACACTCACCTGCTTTTAAAAATATTTTTGGAAGATTCGACTGATTTTATAACTCTTCCCGCAAAATGTTATGAAATCGATTACCGTCCCTGTACTAATGAGGTCCATAACTCAAGCCTATGGTATACAGGCTGATTTTTGTCTGAATTTGCCTAATGCTGCTAAACAGGATGTGTTTTCAAAGAGAGAGGTGCCTCGTTTGTACATGAATGCCGTTCTCCCGCAACTTTGCGTTGAATTAAAATTAATCATGTTAATATTGTTTAACTTCCGCCCTTCCTACTTTGCCGATCATTTTTGCTCAAATTTACTGTGATGGGCCTTTTCATATTTGAAAAATGTATCGCTGACCAATCGGATAATCAATTAATACATTAAAAATGAATCCTTCTCTCTAGAATAACGACTGCCGTTTAAACATCCAGATAATCAATATTGGAATATAATTTGTTCGTTTTCAATATGGTTCATATATTGCGAAAAAATGCATTTTTCTTGGAAAAAAATCAATAAAAATAATCACGCGACATTACATTTTTACTGCTGATTTTCGCCAGTCGTGGATTGCACAGAAATATAGCACTATTGTGACTTTCGAAATGGACAACGATTTATCTGAATGAAGGTATGAGAGAAAGACCGGGAAGAGGAAGGCTGAGAAAGGAGTTGATGGAAAATCTTGAAGAAGAATATCCTGTGACTCAGAGAGACACAAAATACGAAGTGGCAACTCGGAACAAACAGCTCGACGAACACTAAGATTCCGCCTCTCTCCAAAATTCCAAAAAGCCCCACTAGCATGCTCCTTGAGCCCCTTTATATCGTATATACAAATACAGCCATCATAACCCAATCAAATGCTTACAATATCATCTTATCAGAAAATAACAATTAACTCAGTGCAGTAAAGCTTAAAGAAATATTATACTTTGTCAAAGATACTTTGGCAAAGACTAATTTGTCAAAAGACATGAAAGGTAATGGAAAAGAAGCTCTGAGAGAGAGAGTTAAAAAAAATGTCGCAACAATCATTATGGGGAGGAGAAATTGAAAGGTAAAGTATTACACATTATACATTTATATAGTTTATATATTTTTTAAAACTCAACGAAAGATAAAGGAAATCCCCGAAGAGTACGCTATGGAAGCATAGCATCCGTTCGGTGTATTTTCTTTAAATATTGAGCATCACCACTCTCTATGAATTCCTTGAAACTCCCCGCGAAAGTCACAACTCTACTTATCAAACTCTACTAAGGGTTCTTTGATGATTCTCACAATTTTTATAATTCTAAATTGTAGCAACTGCATACGTTTATAATTCATTTCGTGCATAAATGTATATTGCTGCCAAAATTTTAATAGAATAAATTACTTATAATGACGTTTTCTCTAGTATGCCAGAAGATATAAAGTGAATATTATAAACCTTAGAGATGGTAAATGGAATCTACGCTGGAAAAATCGGGTGTATGTTTGAATGTATAACGCATCTTTAAGACTAGATTCACTGAGTTGGAATTTCATACTTTACCATATATTTCTCTATCTTACGGGCTCTCTTTATCGTGCCTATTTATTTTTAAAAATATATGAAAACATCATATTCCGAAAATGATCCTTCTGGTTCTTTATCTTCGCGCTGTAACAGAAAATTGGATATATTGCACATTGTGTTAAGATAACACAATTATCAAATTATCAAATGAAAAAGCAACGCTTTTTCTTGAAAATTCAACTACAACGCTCGCGCTAAAGCAAGCTGGGCTTTGAAAAACCGCAAAAACCTCCAGATGACCCATGCAAAATCACATTAAACCTGCAAATTGGATATTTAAATTTTCGCCGTACTTCTTAGTAAATGTGATGATTCATAAGACAAAGCGCGATTCTGGGCATTCCTCCACTATAAAGGTTGTGATTTTTGTACAGAAATCGCAAACGTTATCCCTATAGTCATGTCATTATTGTACAGATCCCGCAAACGTTGAACCTATGGTCGTGCCATTGTTGTACAGAAATTGCAAACGTTCCGAAAGTCATATCATTGTCTAACGGATACAGTTAATGTTGGACCGATGGTTTTAAAATTGTTTTGTTGTGCGAAAAACATCATCGCTGGTCGAATAGTTATACACTTGTAACGTGAATTACTGAACCAATAAATCAAACCCTTGTATCTAATTATGAGAGTCTAATTTTATTAAATATTTATCATTGTAGAACGAATGTCCTAACGATGAACAGATTTCCCTACCAATGATATACCGATACCGCTAACATTGAATCGATGGACATACCATTGTTGTAGGGAAACCGCAGACAGACATTAAGTAACGTGACAGTCTGTCTCAGCGAGGGTAAGCAGGGGCGGAAGGAAGCGGGGCTAGAGGAAAAGAAACATGACCCGAAAGAAGGTGTTCCGGATTGGTTGCTGCGGAATTGGCAGCCGCGCGCCTCTGGCTTCATTCACAACATCAATAACCCCACCAGTTTACAGAAGAGTATAATATAAACATCAGAAATGATACTATGTTATTAAAATAGTGAATAATTTGCTACATAGCTCCTTTCCTATGAGAGCTGTGATCCATAGCTTGCAAATATTGTAGATACTGACATGGATCTGAAGTATTTCTGGAAAGGATTCCATCGAAGTCTTGGAACTTTGTCCTTAGTATAGGTATTTTGCGTGAAGAGCGGCTTTGTCGTCGTATCGTCTATAGGTACATCATAATCTTGGAGGGAGGTCTTGGCTTTGACACGGCGGTGGAAGCCTGGAGCCTGTCTCTGAAAATGTAGATCACAGCACCCATTGCCTCAAAGTCTTCTCGGCAATATTTTTTCATCAAAATGTGGAAAATTAGGAAAGACAAATATCGGGATGACAAAGCAATTTATTTAAGGCAGGAACAAACTATGAATGCTAAAAAAAGATAAGCTATGAGGGAAGTTTACAGAGTAGAAAATATAGGCATAAAAAATTATGCTCTGTTAATAAAATATCAAATACCTTGCTATAATATATATATATATGGTAACCGAGAGGGTCAACCCTGTAGACTCTCGCTCACTCCTGTGGCAACTGTCCGTCAGGGTGTGGAGAGTTTCCCAATACCTCTCTGCAACTTGGAAGACCTTCAACATTTCTCAAAGAGTACGGTATACATAACGGCGAATAATATTATGGCGGATAATATTGGTATTTTAATTTTTTGAAGTGTTCACGAACTTTTGGGACAACCTTGTATATATATGGTAATTTGAACCAATAACCCCATATTGGTAAATATAACATGATTGTCGTGTTGTATAATAGAAACACCTCTGTAAAAGATTATACGCATAATTTACATGCGTTTTTACCTCACGATTTGTAATGTATTCTGTACAAGCGCTGATAATAATAAAATAACACTGTGTAATAGAATAAAATTTGAGCTAAATAGCAGATATTGAGGTATAAAAGTCCAAAAACATGTAAGAACGAGGCTTAAAGATGTCAGAAGTTTCCAGAAAGTCGTTAAGAGTGTACAATGTCCTCTCTTCCGTGATCCATGTCCTTATTACATCCGATGGAGGCTCATTGTCTCAACGGGAGGATATATAAAGCTATCAAATCCCGGAAATGCATTGCCACTTCTCAGTCCGCGGAAGCCCTCGTCAGTTGTCTCCAAGGTCCATCCCATCGACTATGCCGCCATAGACCAGTGAGAAACTTCTTCTTAAATCTCAAACTTTCGCTCCTAGCTCGATTTTTTTGTTCACGGAACATTCCTAGTACCATTGTGTCCCTTCGTTATTTTTTTGTGTGTTTGGAAAATTCCCAAGTCTTCCATATTGCCTTGACCCCGAATGCCTTTACCGTAATGTCTTTGTATTATATATAAGGTAATTGTATAATGTGTGTTATTAAACATTCGCCGTAATAATATAATTTGCCAAGTAATAAGAAAAACAACGTTTTAAGAAAAACACGAACTTTTGGGACAACTTTATAGATAATTTTCAAAAAAATCGTACTTCATATTCTGATTTCAGTAGGATAAGTATATAATTACGTATATATATGTTATGAATATTTTGTGTTGTTGTTAGATTAGGCTTGATAAGACAAAGGATCGATAAGATAAAGGGTTGAGGTGCAGTCGTGATAAAAAAAGATAAATATTTACCGTCAAGTAGCTTTTATTTTCAATTACTTGAGGAAAGATTACACATTTGTTAGTTTCACATTATATAGAATTTATAATTTAATCCTATATTAGTGATTTAAAAGGATTGATTGGTTAACTACGCATATTTACAACAAAATTATACAACTAAAAACTGAAAGTCTTTCTAAAAACGATGATAACAAAAATAAAAATTATCAATGAATAAAATAAAATATATATTTTTTAAAATATAGAAATTTTTGAGGTTTTAGATTATATAATATTTTTAGATTATATAATATTTCCCCCCTGTGAAAAAGATTTTAAAATATTAAAAATTTTAAAATAAAATTGGTAATTAAAAATAATTAATTAAACAAAATCAATAAATCTTTAGAAATAATTAAAATAAAACAATAAAAATCAATACGCACATTTTTTCAAAATAAACAAAAGAAAGTTTGTTTACAAATAATTTATATAATTATGAAATTATAATAAAAGTATATATAAGAAATATTAATGAGTGAAATATATCAAAAATGTATATGAAGCAAAAAGGTATTTAAAATTTGAGTAATTATGATGACATTATGCTAGTTACACTTCAAAGTTGAGTAATGAAACGCTAATAGATGTATGGAGTGACATTAAGTTATTTGTGAAGGCTTAAGAATTGGTGCTGATATTTGTTCTTCATTGTCCATGTCCAAAATATGGCCTTCCTGTAAAAAACATGGTTTATCATCAATATCTATTAACTTTGTGTTAGAATTTTGGTTTACTATAAAGTCATTTTCTATGTTAGTGCTATAGTGAAGTAAAAAATCTGTTTCTGGGTAAAATAATTTAAGCTTATTTGAGTGTATAATTTCTGTTTGTTTTCTTTGGGGTAAATTGGATTTATTAATTTCATATGTGACTGGAGAAAGTTGTTTTAAAATTGTAAATGGGCCTATATATCTTTGTGTTAATTTACCAGTGTTTGGATAAATAAAGGTTTTTACTAATACCTGATCTCCTTCTTTAAAAATGGGTTCTGGGTGTTCAATATCATAAAGTTGTTTGCTGTGTTCATGGGATTTTATGGTTCTTTCAATGGCTAATTTTCTTGCCTTTTCTATTGGTGTATGTGTTTCTGTGCAATGTTCTATATACTGTGGTTGTATTCCATAGTATAAGAATTTAGGTGTAAAGTCTGTTGTGGTATGTACTGTTTCATTATAGCTTTCAGTAATTTTAGGAATATATTTTGTCCAAGGAATCTTTAAATTAGCATTATATTCACATCTTAACCTTTTAATGATAGTGGAATTTAGTCTTTCTACTTTTGCATTTGTTTCTGGATGATGGGAACTGGTGAGTAGATGCTTAACATTATTTCTTTCTAAAAAGTGTTTAAATTTTCTGCTAAGAAAAGCTGCATTTCTATCAGTTATTAATATTTCTGGTTTATTAATTTGGAATAAATTTCTCAAACAAGTTATATAAGAATCAGTTGATACAGATTTTGTTGGGAAAGCCCAAAGGAATCTACTATGGTGATCTACTATCATATGGATACTGTGTCTAGTTGTCCCATAATTATGTAACCCGCCCAATGTATCTAAAGAAAAAATGTGATTTGGGTGTGTGGCTATTGGCATCTGTTGTAGTGGTCCATAAACAATTCTGTTATCCCTAGACTTGTTAAACTGGCAAGTTTCACAATGTTTGGTGTAATTAGCAATATCTCTAGTCATATGTGGCCAATAATAGTGTGGAGAAATTATTTTAGTCATTTGAGTTGTTCCAATATGTCCATGCTTTGTGTGTACTTTGCTTAATAATTTGTGTCTTAGTGTTTGTGGTACATAAGCTCTTTTAAAACCTCTTCTATTAATAATGTAGAGGCCATTTTGTATTTTAAATTTAGCACTACTAATTTGTTCTGTTGTTTGGTGTTCTTTTAACTCACTATATGTTAGGTAAAATGAGACAGGTGCTCTTGATAGCATGTCTGCTTCTATATTATTTAATCCTTTAATATGTTTTATGTCAAAGCTATATTGAGATAAGATTAAGGACCATCTAAATAATCTACCTTGTGGGTTTTTTACATTTTTGATCCATTTTAAAGGTAAGTGATCAGTGTGCAAGGTAAAATGTATGTTGTGTAGGTATGTATGAAACCTTTGTACTGAATTAATGATAGCTAATGTTTCAATTTCTGAGGCAGTATATTTCTGTTCATATGGATGAAGTTTTCTTGAAAAATAACCTATGGGGTGTAAAATGCCTTGCTCATCTGGTTGTTTAAGAACTCCTGCTACTCCTAGACTTGACGCGTCTGTGAATAAATGACATGGTTTTGATGGGTCATAAATATATAGTACAGGTTGTGATATGAGTGAATTTTTAAGTGTTTGGAAGGCTTGCTCATGTTTCACACTCCATAGCCAAGGAGCATTTTTTAACAAAAGTTCATTCAAAGGTGCCCTAATTTGCGCATAATGGGGAATAAATTTATTATAAATATTTATGGTGCCTAAAAATCTCTGTAAGGTTTTAATATTATATGGTCTATTTAATTTTAAAATTGCTTCAATATTTGTGTTATTTGGTGTATATTTTCCCGAGTTAATAGTGTATCCTAAGAATTCTATTTCTTTTTGTAAAAATTTGCATTTATTGAGATTCAGCTTTATATCCTCTTGTTCGAATATACCTAATATGTCATCTAAATGTTTAATGTGTTCTTCATAAGTTTTAGAGTGTATAATAATATCATCAAAATAATTTAAGGCATAGTGTATATTATGCTTAGTGAAAACTGACTTCATAATCCTTTCAAATTGTGAAGGTGCATTTTTTAGACCATATGGAAGTCTGTTCCATTCATAACATCCTAATTGTGTTACAAAGGAAGTTTTATGTCTATCTTTTTCATCTATGGGTATATGCCAGTATGCATTTTTAACATCTAGAATAGTATATATTTTTGACTGTGATAACCTATCTATAATTTGTTCTATAAGTGGAATTGGTGTATGTTCTGGAACTGTTTTTTGATTAAGTTTCCTATAATCTATACAGAGTCTTGTGGGGTGATTTGGGGTATCAGATTTTTTATTCACTAATAATGCAGGAGAACTATATGGGCTAGATGAGGGTCTAATAATATCATATTTTAATAATTCAGTTATTTGTTTTTGTATTTCAGCATTATTGTAAAAATATGTCCTATATGGCTTTTGTGCTATGGGAATATTATCTAAAAGAGATATGCAAATTGGGTTAGTCTTTATGTGTCCTATATCAAAATTGTGCTTAGAGAAAACATTCTTATATTTATGCAATATATCTGAAATTGTTTGATTAGAGAAATTTGGATTAATATCTACTTTACTAAGGTCTAAATAGGAATTATAATTTGTTATAGAGCCCGGTTGTCGCATACTGTGATATGAGTTATTATCAATAATGGGATTTGAAGTAGGATCTATAAGTTTAACATTTGTAGTTGGCATATCAAAAGAATTGAAATTACACAATGGGTTAATCTTTAAAAGAGATGAATTTTTAACATAGTATGGGTCTGGAATACATAGGGTAGTGGCATATGACTTCTGATTATCAGTTTTTGGATTAAAAGAATACAAGAATTTATAATTTTGGAAAAGAAGGTTTTTTGAAAAATCTATTTGCAACTTAAATATATAAAATGTTGGTAAACCTAAAATAAGATATTCTATTGGACTATCACAAAAACAAACATTTCTTGATACTTTGTAATTTTACCTAAGCTAAGCCTAACCAATATTTTGTATAATGGGTAAGTAAATCCTTCTACCTGACCTATTCTTTCTTTTGGGGATTTATCTAATATTTTATAATAAACATGGTTTAAGTATTTTAAAGGGATAATGGAAATAGATGATGCAGTGTCAAGTACACAAGGTAAGGATATTTGGTTTATAAATACAGAAAAAAGTAATAATGTTCTACCTGGATTGATGCGCTTCGGATGATTATTGTTCTTAAGTGGGCAGTCTCTATGGAAATGGATCTGGTTGGGTAGCTGGTGTGATGCACATATCTTGCAGGGGTATGGGGGTAGGTTTATGGGTTTGTGGGGTTCTTGCTGGTGGTGAGTTGCTGCTGCTGTCCTGGGAAAAGGCTGGTATTGATGAGCTAGGGAGGAGTTGGAGTTAAATTTTTTTACTGGAGTGCTTGTACTGGTAGAGGGTTGTTGGGGTTCTTCTTTATTTGTTGATAATTTTAATTGGGTTGTGATTTTATACCATTCTGAAGGTTCTTGTACTCTTGCAGCTATTAGATATTTTTTTAGGTGATCTGGCATTCCATCTGTAAGTGCCTCTAATAAAAGTGTTTTATCTAGGTTTAGTTTTTTGGCTAAAGCAGATTTTTCCTTAAAATATTGTTCAAGATCATTATTATCATTATATTTTAAATTTAGAAACCTACTGAATAAATTTGAATCTTTAATTGTGAAATATGATGTTAATTTTTGTTCAATTTCCCCCCAATTATTTATATCTTGTAACTCTTCTATATAATAATTGAAAGCTTCACCCTCGAGATAATTTGATATAATATTTTGTTTAAAATCTTCATCAAGATGTTTCTGTAAACATTTTTTGTTAAAGAATTTGAGCCAAGATGTTATGTCTAAATTTTGACCATCAAATTTCGGTATTTCTATAGTACTTGGATTTGGCGTCATGGCGTGTTCTACATTCCTTTGTTTGCGAGACATTTTGTAAAAATAGTTTCATAAAATTTGAATAATTTATAGAGCAATTGGGTTGAAAATTCAGGTAATCCTGTCGACTTATTGTTATGAATATTTTGTGTTGTTGTTAGATTAGGCTTGATAAGACAAAGGATCGATAAGATAAAGGGTTGAGGTGCAGTCGTGATAAAAAAAGATAAATATTTACCGTCAAGTAGCTTTTATTTTCAATTACTTGAGGAAAGATTACACATTTGTTAGTTTCACATTATATAGAATTTATAATTTAATCCTATATTAGTGATTTAAAAGGATTGATTGGTTAACTACGCATATTTACAACAAAATTATACAACTAAACACTGAAAGTCTTTCTAAAAACGATGTTAACAAAAATAAAAATTAGCAATGAATAAAATAAAATATATATTTTTTAAAATATAGAAATTTTTGAGGTTTTAGATTATATAATATTTTTAGATTATATAATATATATATATTGAACGTTGGTTACAATTTATATGTAAATTATTCTCAAAATATATTTTTTTTAAATGAACATTTGTGTAGAAAATATTTTATATAAAATATCAAAGCGTTTTTCAAAAATAAAGAATAGAGAATTAAAAGAATTTCCGCGTATAGAAATCCATAAGACTATCTGAGAAAGAGAAAAACATAGTCTGTGATTACCTGGAATTCTAAGTTTTTTTGACCCCCAAACTTCATGAAAATGTTATACCCAAATGGTGATAGATTCTTATATATAATATTGATGATATATTTTTCTTGGAACTATCACTTGCGGCACATGCAAAAATTTAGCAATAAGATTCGGTAAAGAAATGATAGAAACCCAATTTTTCATGTGCATGTATCCACAATATAATCCACAAATAAAAAAACTATTCTGGGATATTTTCCGGTTTAACAAATTTTCATTATTTCTAGACCAATATTTTGCGCTGATTACGAATCTCATTTTACAAATTTGATAAAATATTTTATATACAAACATTGGCTAGAAACAATATAAATGGACGCATATAGGGTGAATTGAACTCTTATTCTTGAAAAATGTGTCTTTATATACTTGAAAAAGCACAGCTACTAACAATACACCTAATTATGGGCGAATTCAAATTGTGATCAGCAGACAACACCCCATCCTTGCAACAGTAATACTCGGCCAAAACATCCTTTATATATATAAAAATGAAATCCAAAATCGATGTTTGTTATCGCGTTGCGCAAAATGTACAGAATCAATCATTATGAAATTTCGCCTGTATGTAGCTAAGGATTAGGTTTAAAATATAAGCTATTCAAAAAACTAAAAAGGTTAATATGCTTTATTTAATAAATGTAAAACCAAAACGCGTTAGTTCCAGCCTTTTTCCGTTTGGCGCAGCTCTGGTCGCTATGATAAATGAATTTGATTGGTTAATAATTTTACACGTAGTTTGTTTACACGATGAATGTTAGTTTGTTTACACGATGAATGTTTTTAAAAAGGTAAGATTATCCAATCGCCTTTGAACTTTAGGAAGGTATATATTTACTATACTACTGGGAAGATTTCTGGTTTTAATTTGATTTGAAATAAATATCCTTTGCAATTTTATTTGCAAATTTCTACTCTCACTCGCAAGCAGCGCCTCTCGCGGAATCGGGTGAAATTACATTTATAAATTGTAAAAATTCTAAAATGTGTTCCAAGTATAATAAATTTCAAATATCGGAGGATTTAGTAATATAATATTCCAAGGACGTTGTAAAAAACTTGGCATTTCAATATTAATATATATTTAAAGAAATAATCTTATTTAAATTTTAATAAATGTTTTCAAAAATATTATGTGTTTCGAAAAATATTTTTAAACGCACATAACAATATTTTATATGTTTATAATGCTCTATATAGGTGGATTGGATGTTTTCTAGAATCGTTTCAACAAATGTTCGTTAGGCAAACTTTTACTCGGGTAAAAACCGGGCGAAGCAAGGAACATATATATGTGTGTTTGTCGGCTATGCAAGCCCTCAATATATAACTAATCTCGCCTAAATTTGAACAGGGCAGAGAGTTAAATCTGAAAGAGCTTTTTGTCGCACTTTTCCCCAAGAAAAATATAATTAACCAAGCACTGAGCAACAATTGCTCTATCATGCTTGATTGACATAAACAAAATTCTTTAGGGGAATATTCACTATGGCAGACCACGGGCGAAGCCAGATAATAATTTTTAGTAGGCAGGAATAAAATCTACCAGCAAAACATTCACTTGAGCAGAAGACACACGAAGCCAGGTCATCTCTATATATAAAATATCGTTTCTCGGCCTTTTGGCTAAGATCATGTAATGTATCTTTAGATATATTTATTTATATATATATATATATTATATTAATTTTAAAAAAAGATTTTTGAGTTTCTGCTTGATATTTGATCATGTTGAGGATTATTGTAATGGTGATGCAGTCGTGGCTAAATTTCTTGAAAGAATAATAATAAAATGGTCTTGATCAGATATTGCTTTATTAGGCTGAGAAATGAATTCATATTAAAAACATAATTTTGTACAAGTACAGCCTGGCTTAAGGCGTAAGAATAAAAAATATGAAAAACAAAAGAATATTTACATAATTACATATGGTTTGAGCCGACCAGCGGGGAAGAGAAAATATCTTTATTTTACGGGGCTGCTAACCAAAATGAATGATTTTTGAGCCCCGAAATAGAAGGCCCCTATAGAGAAGGCGTGACCTCTGGCGGTCGATTAAAACAGAGTATTTATATCTATGAAATTATAACTTTAAATAAAATAACATTTCAACATATAACATTTTTAAATAAAATATTTCAATATAACATATATATATATAGTAATTTTTAAAATTAAGATTAAATAACACACTCAATTTAATACTTTAAAACTTCAGTTATTATCGATATAGTAAAAATCTTTATTTAAAACATTAATCCAAAACATAACGCCATGCATATCAATATAATCATTTTGATATTTAAAATAAAATACGATATAAAATGTATAATTTAATTTATATTAGTTTATCATATAAAGCTTTGTTTTTAAAACACTAAAATATGCCATAATTACATTTTGATAACTTATTTATTTATATATTTTCCTAATACAGTAATCAATATTTAAATAAACAAAACTACACGCATATTAAAATATTTATATTTAAATAAATAAAAAAATAAAAACCCAAAGCACACGATTCAATATTTATAATTTCAATTATAATCAAATATCATTTTAAATCTTTATTTTAAAACGCCTAATTCACTTTTAATATCTAATTTGTTTACATGTTTTTAATTTAATAATCGCTTTATTATTCAATAAACCCACAGTTATATATAGCCATATAGCCAATTGAAGCATTAATAATAATATAAATCAAAACACTTTCGCATTTTATATTTTTTATAATTAATTTTACTTTATATTTTATCATTTAAATTATATCACATAAAAATATAATCTTCATTTTATGTCAATCCACCATTTATTTAATTGTACCATAAATATTTTAATTGTTTTTAATTGATTAAAATAATCGAATGTATTCAAATGGTGAAATAAAGGAAAGATCCTTCTCGAAGTTTCCACAGAGGGCAGGGTTGAAGTATAGCGTGATCGTAGCGAGCCAATAGGAGAACGCCATTTAGGTGTTGGCAGAGATTCGGCAGTCGGGCGCTGGGAATCAAACAGGAAAGAGCTCGGTCGGTCAGTTACAGAAAAAGAACAATTATTTTAAATTTTTAAAAGTCGCAATAATTATCCCAGCTCACTCAAGTCATCCACCAGCACACCTGGATCGACGCGGCACCAATTTTTATCAACAAAACTAAACGATCAAAAGATTAACGACCAACCCTAACGTCGTCTGATTACCGAGCCGAGATCCTATCGAATCTCTGCCACAACCTCGATTGATCCACCATTTTCCCCCGACTTCTGTGGACACTTCTGGAACCCAGGATATGGTTTTACTTTTAAAAGAGTTGTTATTCTCATCATTGTCTAGTGCGGGGAAAAACATCACCATCTATCCCACACAACGGTCCTCCTACCACTCGCCAGTCGCGACTGCACAAAAATACCATCCAGCGAGTGTCGGCTTGCTCCACCCCCATAAAGAAGAACCCAGAAGAAGCATAAATTACTAAAGCGGGGGAAGACAAAAGTCGACAGGATTCGACACAAAGTCGACAGGATTCGACAGAAAGTCGACAGGATGAACCGCAATGATGAAGAAGTAAGACCGGGATCCAGAATCAGTGAGGCTGACGAACATTACCTGGACACACTCACCATGCCTCCACCACCACTCGACGACCTGGTGGAGCGACTCACCATAGCCATCAGAGGACTAGCCACTCCACAGTCAGCCGAACTCAACGTCCCTCCATTTGACGGCACCTACAGTGCTCAAGAATTCATCAACCAGTTAAACGACTCCGCAGACCGTCTGCAATTGAGCACAGAGGCCCGACGATCAAGGGTCCCAGGACTTTTAATAGGAGAGCCCTTCCACTTCTACCGGCAACTAGGCCTAGCCGCCCATTCCTACCATCACAACTGCCAGGTCCTGCTGGACCTCTACCCCGGAAACAACGAAACGACATTCACCAAATTCACTGGCCTGAGACTGACATCCCTGACGACCCTTCAGGAGTATTACAAAACAAAGGTAGCCATGGGCATACAATTGGACCTCCCCATGCACATCATCCTGGAAGCCCTCACCGAAGGCCTGCCATTAAACGACCAACGCCTGATCCGCGCAGTTTCCCCACAGACCTTGTCGGATTGGTACACCACCATGACACGCGTGAAAGGCGCAAGCGTCTACCCAGCAGCACAAGACCAACAACACGACCGTGACAACAACACAACGGCTCCCAAGACCCCCTTCCAAGGCAAAGAGCCCCATCAAAACCCTCCACTGAACACCCCATTGCTTAGTTCCCGTGGCGGAAATACAACACGACTACCACCATCGCCGTGCTACCATTGCGGTGGCGACCACTGGAACAGCGAGTGTTCGAAAGCGGCCAGAAGATCCTACAGACCCCGGGCCTACAGCGCGCGAGGAGAACCACCAAGATCCCTATCACCTGCGCCTACAACCACCATGGAGAGCAGTGAGACCCATTCTTTTCGAGCCCCAACTACATAAGTTAACGTGCAAACTGTTATTATTTGAAATTTTTTTTATACCATGTCTAATAGATACCGGAGCAACTATTAACATCATAAATACAAATATTTTCAATCATATAAATAATAATTCAAATAATTCTTTACAAATTGTTCCTAATCATATTTTAATTAGTTCTCTTACCGATCAAATAAGTACAATAGGCTACACCTTTTTAACCATCACATTAGGTGACATAACCAAATAAATTAAATTTTATGTAATTAATGCTATTTTACCTTTTGGCATATTTTCGTTAAATTCATTATGTGATTTTCAATTAACTTTAGATTTATATAACCATAAAATTTACCAATCAAATGCTCCTCTTTCTAAGGCATGGTACTATTTTTCATATGTATCCCCATCTAACAAAGGAGTGGATACACCAAATATCAACAAGGTTGGTCAAACTAAGACTACCTTCAAACAACCTACTTTCTTGTTACAAGGATCACAAGGCCTAACAAAAATATGTCTCCACCTACTTTAACTTGTCCACCCCCTATCTCACCATGTCCATCATCTATCTCAACTTGTTTACAAACAACACCACCTTGTTTACGACCCCCTTCACATTGTTTACAAACAACCTCGCCATGCTTACCACCTTTCTTATCATCTTCCTCTAATAATTCAGAAACAATTACCAATTCTGACATCGATGTCCCAAACCAACATACTCCGTGTGCCACAAACCTTTATAATTTTTCCTCACCATATCCCACTAATGATCACACATGTAAAATATTTAATAATGATTGTTTACATTGTCTAAGGCCCGACACACCATTAGATTTCGTTAGGTTAATCAATAGGTTTACCCATATTTTTCCCTTAACAAATATGACATTCCTAAACTAGATATTCCACCAGTCAACATTAGAACCCTATCAAATAAGATTATCACATTGAGACCTTATCGCACATCAATAACAGATCAACATGAAATACAAGAACAAATAAAACAAATGTTGAAATACAAAATAATTGAACCATCATACTCTCCTCTTTCAGCCCCTGTAACATTAGTTAGGAAAAAGGATAATACCAGACGATTCTGTGTAGATTTCCGAAAATTGAATGAAATAATCAACCCTGATGTCCACCCATTACCAATCATAGAAACAATATTTGATAAATTAGCCCATGCAACAATTTTCTCCACAGCAGACATAGCATCAGCTTACTGGCAAGTTGAAATAGCCCCTCAAGATAGAAACCTTCTGTCCTTCGTCACACTAGAAGGCCAATACCATTTTAACCGCCTTCCTTTTGGTTTAAAAACTTCCCCCCAATTATATGAAAGAGCAATCAGCCAAATTATACAAAGAAATAATTTAGAGTTTATAGCGCATTATTTTGATGATTTTGTAATTTATTCTAATTCAATAGAAGAACACCTTTCCCACTTAAAACAGTTTTTTAATATGTGTCAAAAGGAAAACATTAAGTTAAATTATAACAAATGTGTTTTTTTCAAAACCACCATAGAATTTTTAGGATACACAATCACATCAGGTACATACACCCCCCAAATTAAAAATTTAGAGGTAATCAGCGCCATTAAGGTTCCCCATAACATTAAAACACTTCAATCATTTTTAGGCGCAATCAATGTTTACAATAAATTCATACCCAATCACGCACAAATTAGAGCCCCCCTTAACAAATTACTTAAGAAAGACACACCATGGCACTGGGACAATGAGTGTCAGACCTCCTACAACACCTTAAAAGAGTGTCTGACCTCCAAACCAATACTACACCTTTTCAAGGAAGGACTACCGTGTCAGCTATTATGTGACGCTTCACTCCTTGGAATAGCTGGCATACTAAAACAACAGTTCCCTGACGGCACCTTACACCCTGTGCAGTACTACAGCCGAGCCCTCCGACCACATGAAAAAAATTACACCATCACAGAGTTGGAATGCCTCGCTGTAATCGAAAGCGTAAATAAATTTCGCATATACCTCACGGGTGTAAGATTTACAATATATACCGACCACCAATGACTCAAAACCATCAAAAATCCCACAGGACGACTATTTCGATGGAGCTTTAAGATGTCTGCCTACGACTACGACATCAAATATCTCAAAGGTACCCAACAATACGAGGCAGATCTCTTATCGCGAAATCCCATATGTAACTTCCTCACCACCCTCCAGATTAAAGATCACCAACCCCCTCAGCCCCCTTATCCACATATAAAAACGAATTTAGATGGGCTCCACATTATAAATCGCAAAGGGATAATTAAAATAGTAGTACCTCCACCCTTACAACACACATTATTAAATAAAGTTCATTTAGATTACAACCACCCAGGAATCTCCCAAATGATAAGACTCATCTCCACCCAATATACCTGGCGTGGAATGACAAAAGCAATAGTAAAATATAATAGGTCCTGCCCCATTTGTCAACTTATAAAACGACCCAAGCGTCCAAAATATGGTACATTAGAACGCCCCCCCATAGCTACACTCCCCTTTGACACCATATCCATAGATACAATATCAGGTTTTTCGAAATATGGTAGTAGTAAGTCATATTTACATGTAATAGTAGATCACTTAAGCCGTTATACATGGACCTTCCCTAGCAAGTCAACCAGTACCTTAACCTACATTCAATGCATTAAAAAAGTTATGCGATGTGGTCGCCCAAAGCGCCTCTTATCGGATAGAGCCCCTGCTTTCACTTCTCCTAAATTCAGAAGTTTTCTTATAAAACATGGTATTCAACCCCTCCTCACAACTTCAAACCACCCACAGGCAAATGGTCTCTGCGAAAGACTCAACGCAACACTTACAGGCAAACTTAGAATACTCCATCTAGAGAACCCCAAAGTCCCTTGGACTAAGTTAATTAAAACAGTGCCCTAAAATATAACCAAACCCCACATACCGTCACAGGATTCCCACCATCCTATTTAATATATAATATAATCGCCCCAGAGTTAAGCAATCATATAAATCCTTATCCCAATATAGAAGAAAGTAGAAATTTAGCAATACAACGCACGAATGATAGGCACATTAAAGAGAAAAACAAATATGATAGTAAACATAAGACACCCCATTTTGAAATAGGAGATTAAGTATTAGTCAAAGCATATCATCACCCAGACAGCGGTAAGCTCATCCCTTATTTCACTGGCCCATATACCGTCATCGATAAAATTTCCCAAAATACAGTAATTATAAATAAACCCAATAAGAATATGCGCAAGGACTCCGATGCTGTACATGTTAGTAAATTACAATACTATAATGAAAACGTCCTCTATATCTCACCACCCCAAATAGGTTCCGCAACACAGCACTGTAAGAATAGGAAACCAACAAGCCCCTTCGATATTTTAAATACAGAAGTTTTTGAACCCACAGAAAAAGAATTAAACATACGTTATTCAGAACCCTTTTCTCACTTACATCCCCAATTATTTAGATAATACCGGTTAATATCAACACAATTAAAATTGGCAAATCCTCAGATAATTCTCTTCCAATCATTTAATTTTATTTATTGATCAATCTATAATTATCTTTAATCCAAATCATCAAATATATGAAATCATTTTTTTTAAAATCACTTTACACAACCAATCATTTATCTACCAAAATTTCCTTATGTTGTTTAGACTGTTGCAGCGCAACAAAGGAAATTCATTACACATTCTGTATATAGAAACAAAGAAACATGTTTTTTTTATTATCTTGATTCACATATATGATTACAATAATCTAAAATCACTTGTATCCAAATGATTCACTAACACAAAAAGAGAAAATTTCCAGTTTAAAACGGATAGTAAAAACTCTTTCATTAAAGTAAAAATACACCTTTTCATTTTGGTTCCCCCCATTTGTAAGCACAACCATTGTAATGCCACCACCATCTTTACTACCACCATCTTAGCCAACAAATTGGCAATCACCTACAAGGACGCACAACGGAGATCTCTCTCCTCCAAACACCATGTCCTACACCACCCATCACACCTAGGACAACCCTCACAACAAAGGTCCGCAACATGTAGAAGACATCACTATAAACCTCACAAGTGAAGACATCATAAATGTTGTTCAAAAACACACAGTCCTCATCCACGTCCCACTCCGAGGATTCTTTTTTCCATATAATATCTTACAAATCAACAAAAACTCACGATAACTAACCAATTTTTTTTTCCTTTTTATTTCACCATCAAATTTTATTATTCTTATATATTAATTGTATCACATTTTTGCATCACTTTGAACTTTGCAAATTTTATATATAAACGATTATTTTTAAACAAATTTTATTCCTTATCATTTTTACATTCATTTATCATTTTATTTTCGATCAACTATTTTTAACCATAACAAACCATAATACAATTTATAAACAATCATTATTTATCTTTTGTTGTCAAACCAATCATTTGTAAACATTACAATGTATCAACCATCATTATTCACCTTTTTATTTTCAAACAATTTTAAAATATATAATATTTTTAATTTATATCCTCAGTTTTCATTGTACAACTTAGTATAACTTATATTTCAAAACACATCATATTTTTAATGAGCACTTTTCAGTTTTATATTTTTTCTTTTCATTCTCAACAACCTCCTCATTATAACATTATCATTTTGCATTTTTATTTCATTTATATCACCTCCCTTTCTATATTCTCACCAAATGTTTCTATCTGCTAACATTTTTTTTCTTTTTATGTATGATTCATATGACTAGCAAAAACCTCCCCTTCGTACTCATCCCAACGTCGGGTTCGGCAATCTAGTTATATATATATATTTTTTTCTCTTCTTTTTCAACATCACACCAATGGGCTCAAATCAAACAACCTGTTAGCAGTAGAACATCTCATCTCCTATAATTCACTTCACCTGTCTTTTTATTTTTTTTTACAACCTCCTTTCATTCCTTCCCCCTGTCTGACCTAATGATTCAGATGGAGTACTTTTAAATTTCTGTCAATGAAACAGTGCCTACGACCATCAGGTGTCGCACTGCATTGCAGAATCCAGAGAGGTGCTCCCCTGAAAAAAGATTTTCAGACCTTTTCTCTACCTCTTCCTTTACAACTCAACTTTCAATGTCGAAATTAAAACTAGATTATTAATAACGCAATTTTTAAGATACCATTTTTTTTTTTTTATCTTGGACACACACACATCATCTCTTTTTCATGTTTAAGTTTGTAAAGTGCCAATCGCAAAAGTAACTAATTTGTATACAAATTATTTTCATTTTTTAGGCTGTTTACGCCTTCAATCATTACATTCTTTTCAGTCATAATCAGCCCTCCATCACCCGACCCATAAATATAGTAATTTTTAAAATTAAGATTAAATAACACACTCAATTTAATACTTTAAAACTTCAGTTATTATCGATATAGTAAAAATCTTTATTTAAAACATTAATCCAAAACATAACGCCATGCATATCAATTTAATCATTTTGATATTTAAAAGAAAACACTATATAAAATGTATAATTTAATTTATATTAGTTTATCATATAAAGCTTTGTTTTTAAAACGCTAAAATATGCCATAATTACATTTTGATAACTTATTTATTTATATATTTTCCTAATACAGTAATCAATTTTTAAATAAACAAAACTACACGCATATTAAAATATTTATATTTAAATAAATAAAAAAATAAAAACCCAAAGCACACGATTCAATATTTATAATTTTAATTATAATCAAATATCATTTTAAATCTTTATTTTAAAACGCCTAATTCACTTTTAATATCTAATTTGTTTACATGTTTTTAATTTAATAATCGCTTTATTATTCAATAAACCCACAGTTATATATAGCCATATAGCCAATTGAAGCATTAATAATAATATAAATCAAAACACTTTCGCATTTTATATTTTTTATAATTAATTTTACTTTATATTTTATCATTTAAATTATATCACATAAAAATATATTCTTCATTTTATGTCAATCCACCATTTATTTAATTGTACCATAAATATTTTAATTGTTTTTAATTGATTAAAATAATCGAATGTATTCAAATGGTGAAATAAAGGAAAGATCCTTCTCGAAGTTTCCACAGAGGGCAGGGTTGAAGTATGGCGTGATCGAAGCGAGCCAATAGGAGAACGCCATTTAGGTGTTGGCAGAGATTCGGCAGTCGGGCGCTGGGAATCAAACAGGAAAGAGCTCGGTCGGTCAGTTACAGAAAAAGAACAATTATTTTAAATTTTTAAAAGTCGCAATAATTATCCCAGCTCACTCAAGTCATCCACCAGCACACCTGGATCGACGCGGCACCAATTTTTATCAACAAAACTAAACGATCAAAAGATTAACGACCAACCCTAACGTCGTCTGATTACCGAGCCGAGATCCTATCGAATCTCTGCCACAACCTCGATTGATCCACCATTTTCCCCCGACTTCTGTGGACACTTCTGGAACCCAGGATATGGTTTTACTTTTAAAAGAGTAGTTATTCTCATCATTGTCTAGTGCGGGGAAAAACATCACCATCTATCCCACACAACGGTCCTCCTACCACTCGCCAGTCGCGACTGCACAAAAATACCATCCAGCGAGTGTCGGCTTGCTCCACCCCCATAAAGAAGAACCCAGAAGAAGCATAAATTACTAAAGCGGGGGAAGACAAAAGTCGACAGGATTCGACATATATATATATATTTAAATCTATTCAGTAGAGAGAGAGGATATGTTTGCTCGAAAAAATATATTTTAAATATTATATAAATATATAATGTAACGAATATTATTATCATAATATCCTTTGTGTTCCGGAATATAATTATCAATAATATTCGTTAGGCAAACATTCACTCGGATTAAACCCGGGCGAAGCCGGGTACACATCCGCTAGTAATATATAAAAGTCAATGTCTGTTTTCTGTTTCGCGATAAACTTAAAACACTGAACCAATTGGTACCAAATAAGGCATGTCGTTTTTTTATAAACCTGAGGAATATTTTCGACTACATTTTGATCAGTATTTTTGGCTACCTATTTTCTTTTTCATTTGAAGAACTTTTTCACGCGGAGGAAATACGAGGCGAAGTAACACCACTAGACCAATTAAGCGACCAATGAGCGTTCTGCATTTTTTTTTCCCCAAGTTGCTTACGTACTTTTTTAAAAATATATTTTTATACGAGTGTTACTATTTTACAAAAGTATTGAGAGAAAAATATATATTACTAAGTTACGTTAAGTACACACAATGCAAATAAAAAAAAACTTTACAAAATTAGCGTTACTGTATGTAAATAATGGCTTTCGAATTTTTATTTATTTTTGTTCTGGCCTTTGTTTTTTTATCTTTAAAAATCGTTCAAAATGCAGTCGCAGTTATTAGCAAACATATGTTTGCCTAATTTCCACGTGCTTTTTATTTTTCACAGAAAAATATTTACATTCGGTGATCGAATTTTAATATAATTTCAGACCAGTTAAAAGTATATTATTTTATAGACTTATTTAATCCTAAAAACATTTCAAATGTACAGAATATTTGGCGGCTAAGTGGTCGTGGTATATAGTCGGGAATAGAGAGACTAAACAGAATATAATTTTTATATTTTATTTCAAATAAGCGTCTTGAATTTTGTAAATATATAAATAATGCTGCTATGATAAATAAGTAAAATTAGAATTCATGACTGAAAATATAAATTCCACATTGTGTGGTATCGTGGTGTATGCAGTAAGCTATTGACGTCCTTGGTGCCCTTCCCGCTATAATTAAGCACGGTAAGGCTGTAGTACCTACCCTCTTACACTTTGTTAGAGCTGACTCGCCTATTTTGGGGTTGGAGTTATTTAATAAACACAGGCTTTCCATAATAGATGGAGAAGTTGACCAAATCACAAAGAGTAGCATATTCTTAAACTCTTGCTCTTTGAAAAAGACATTGAGTAAAAATGCAACAAAGGCTAAGAATATTTTCACCAGTCCTCTTAATTGAAGAACACAAGGAAATACAAAGCCTTTTGAAAATTAATTTATTGAAGTCATTGTTATATCTGAATGGATTTCATCCTTTGTGGTCTTCGAAAAGAAAGATGGTTCAATAAGGCTTTGCTTGTTGACCTAAGGGAACCGAACATGTCTGTGATATTGAATGCCTACCCAACTCCACTATTTGAAGACATACTCTACTGCACGGTTGTAAAGTTTCTACTAACTTGGATCTATCCTAGGCATTCCACTAAATTAGACTTCACCCTGATTGCAGGTACCTAACTGTTTTCATTACGCATTCGAGGATTTACTAGTATAACAAGTTGCTATATGTTCGAGTTCTGCACCAGGTGCCTTCAAAGGTATTTAAGTGAACTTCTGATGGACATTAAAGGTGTAAATTGTTACCTCGGTGGCATAATAATGGGTGGAATTAGCATGGAAGATCATGATGAAAGAGAAAGATAAACTAAGTTATGTATATACTTGCAGAAGTCAACCTTAAGTTAAATGAGAACAAAGTCAATTTACAGACAGAAGCCTATAAGGTGTTACCTAATTATCTCTTCGAATCATCGCTATCATCCTATGAGGACTATAATGGTTTAGTTGAACTTATTGCATTTATGAATAATATAAATAGATCCTAACGGCAACAACACTGATGCAGCTCCGCCGCAACAAGCGGATACAATCATAACGTAAACCGGACTGGTGCAGTACCCGCAAAAAATGACGTTACGATCCAAACTGCAATAGGCTAATTCACAGCTCAGCTGTGACAATATCATAAATTATAATTATAATCAAATATGTGCAGCTCCGCGTAACAACACCAAGGGACTTATCCTTAAAGTATACGGCACCATCGGGTTTTTGTCCCTGCCCCACGGCCGGCCCAAGGACGCCTGTAAAGAAGCTGTGGCCGAGGACGGCGCGCTATGCTCCCAGACTGGCGGCCTGAGGGCAGGCGTGCGTTACTCCTACGTCACCTCCTTTAACGTCCTCAACTACTTCCCTCTGGTGAGTCACTTCCTACAACATCCTCAACTACTTCACTTTAGTAATTCACTTCCTTTAACGTCCTCAAATACTTACCTCTGTTGAGTCATTTACTTCAATGTCCTCAACTACTTCCCTCTGGTGAATCATTTACTTCAACATACTAAACTACTTCTCGCTTTGTCACCTTTTGCTCCCTTTTCTACACATTTGTCAAAAGAGGTGAAACTGCAAATATTTTTTCATAACAATATCTGTAAATCATTCGAGCCAACGTTTTTCAAAGAGATTATTTGAATGGAGTCTTGTTTGGGGAGAATGATTTTTTCCTGGCTCATGTATGTTTTACGGACGAAAAGAAGAAAGAAACAAATAATATGAGACTTTAAACACTTACTTTCAAGTTTTTATATTTTCCTTGATTCTAATTTACTTAAATATTAGTTAATGGTATATCTCGGAACTCTATATGGGAAACTGTATATTGAAATCCCGCTATTTCAACGAGGCTGGTCGCATTTCTTCCATAAGTATCTGCTAGAAACTTTTTATACATTGTAAAGAAACTGTCTATACACTGATATCAGATTTTTAAAAAAAGGGAGTTGGAAATAATTTTTCATATTTTTTTAAATGTTGATTCCCATACAATATTTTGTAGATATAAGGACTTCAAAGGATTACTCATAAAAGAATATGAGCACCAACCTCGTCGAATCATAAATTATTCCGCAAACTTTTATAGTTTACACTAAAACAAAAAAAGTATTTTCTAACATATACATACATCCAAACTCCATGAACACAAATACCACAAACCATTTTTAAAAGAATAAATTACCAATTTTAGGAGAATACATCTTTGATTCTTTGTGGATATTTCAATGCGTGATCTCTTCAATGGTATGATATAAAGACAAATTACAACAGCAATAGATAATTCCCATTTTCAATGTTACTAATATATAATTATACACAATGGTAAAACACTAACATGCAGGAATGCCAATGTAATTGATTTTACATTGCCTAATAAAAAAGCTTTTACAACTATAATGAAATGGCATACACAACAAACATCTCAAATATCTGATAACGCTACGAAAATATTTGATGTATGTATGGCTGAACAATTTTCAACCACAAGCCTATTTTAAATATAGAAATTCAATGAGAAAAGAGCAGATTATTCAATATTTACACTGAATGTGAATGACGCTGAGAATAAAAATATTGCAAGCTTATCGGTTAATATATCCACACCATAAAAAGTTGATCAAATAATTAAATAACTTTCGGAGATTCTAATTGAATCTGCCCATTCCTAACTGAAACTAAAATATAATGTAACTTCAAAATGTGGTGCAGTTAACTGTTGGAATACAGAACAGTAAATTTTAAAAACCTACTTTCACTATATAAGAAATTTGTACTACCGAACTCGAAATCCTTCAAGATATTTAATAGAGTTATTTAAAAGAACAAGAAATGAATATATGCGAGAGATTAAAAAGGTCAAAAGAATATCGTAGAAGCCCTTTTCTAAAAGAAAATAATTCGAACAATCCTTATAGGAATTTATACAAAGTATACAAAATTTCGAGAGGTAACTCGAATGAATAACTACACATTTTAGAAACAAACACATATCAAGAATAAATAACAGAGAACTGAGGAATTAATAGCGACTTTATTTCCTGAAGACAACCTAGGTAATGATAAGAATATACATAAAAATATAAGTAAATATGCATTAAGACTTCCCAATACAACCACACCGATAATCACATTAATGAAGTAAACGCCATTGTTGATAAATTGAATCCGAAGAAATCTCCAGGAATAGATCATATTTCTAATAATATCATAATACACTTAAAACATTTTGCGGTACACTATTAACTAAGATATATTAGACGTGTCTGGATATAAGTTACTTTCCTGATTAATAGAAAAGAGCAGAGGCATTGATTATTCCAAAGCAGGGTGAATCAGATTACAAAAATTGTGGCAGCTATTGAGCTCTATATCAAATTCATATCTTTCGAAAACATTTGAAAATATAATAAACAACAAAATAATCAAATACCACGAATACTATTCATTATCAGTTGCAAATAAGACACGCTATATCCGATCTGGATAATTGCGCGTGAAACTATTTACAATAATTCATATGGTAGTAGAGTAGGTAACAGAATGGTCAAAAAGAAAATAAACAACTAAGAAAAAAGAGCATTGAAAGAACATATACATTAAACAAATAAGCAACAACATAAGCAGGTAGAAGAAATCGCAAGGTAGTTATTTACAATATGTTAAGCAATGATGGAAGTTAATTCAATGAAGTTATCTGTAATAATTAATATTGTGGAGAGAGAAAATTGATCAGGTTGAGCTATTTACAATAAGTTATATTCTAAAGTAACTTATTAATTATTTACATTGATGTAAAACAAGTCGCATAGTAGTGTAGTTACTCAAGCTGCATGAAGCTGTCTATTTATAATAAAAAGTCTGTAGAACTTATCAAATTTCGTATATATCTTTCCTTATTATAAACTATTTGACCCAGATTTTTTTTTCCTTCTTTCTCTGCTGTCTTAGGTTTGAAACCAGTGGGCATAAGTTCAGAATGTGTTCGGGGGTTTCTTCTTCGGCTCCACAAAAACATCTGGGCTATTCTATTTTTCTAATTCTGAAGAGATATGATTTAAAGTTATCATGAATCGTAAAGAATTAAAAATTGTATAAATTTGGTTTGACAAATATCGGTATTTTTGAGGAGATGAAAAAACGTTTGAAATTAATGTTGGATTCTTCATAGTATTCCTGTAATTTTCTTTCATTATAGGTAGCAATTTATTTTCTGTTTGATATATTAAATCTATTGTAGCCTATTTCATTTTTCAATATGATGGATTCTATGTAATCTGTGAGTTTTGGTATTTGTGTTAATATATGTGTACAGTTTGGCGATGTTGTGGTATAGGCCTGTATGCATTGTTTTAGAATATTATACTGCAGGAAATTTAGTTTTCTTTGGCTCTCTTGCTTATAAATGGAAATGATATTGTTTGACCATATGTTATTGTACTTCGGAATATTGTATTGTATAAAGTTAATTTTCGTCTGCATTCTAGAACCCATGCTTTCTTTATTAAACTGACTAGGTAACCGCTAGCTCTAGGTGTTTTGGCGACGATTTCATTAATGTGTGGCATGAAGTCCAGATTGTTCCTGCTTCGATGATTTTTCAAGGTCAGTCCCAATATCTTAAGGGTTTCAACGGGTCTAGCTATATGGCTATTAAATAATTTTGTATCATTTTTGCAATTATATAAATATAATATTTTCGTTTTGTCCTTTGATATCTGTAATTTACTGCTTTCACACCAGGTATTAATTTTACTAAGTACATTGTTAATTGTTGTCTTTAGTTCGCCATGGCTTTTGTTCCAGCATATTATAGTTATGTCGTCAGCATAGCCAATTTTTCCACTGTTATGATCCAGATTAGTGTTCAATAATTCTTCAATCAGTATGCTCCATAATGTGGAAGATAGTGGTCCTCCTTGTGGATTTCCTTTAGCTAGTTTTCTAATAATATTTTAGAGGAAGAATATTTGAAATTCACTGTTCTATTGTTAAAAAATGATTGTATTAGTTTAATAATAGACCAACCCACCAGGCATCGTCAAAGGCACCGCTTATTTTCACTATTTCAGTTGATTCCGTGGTAGTTGATCGTGAATTTGTGAATCCATGTTGACGGTTGCTGAGTGGATTATAATTTTCATAAAGCTCAATGATTTAGTTTTTAATAACCTTTTCAAATATTTTAGAAATGTTCGAGTTTAAACATAATGGTATATAGCTCTTAAGGTTTTTCATATCAGATACTAATACTAATACATCAAATGCATGGTTTTACAAAATCTCGACAACCATAACTGCATTAACTAAATTAAATTACACTGCTTCAGAACACAAAGCCAAGGAGTATACGGTGATAAATTACAATCGATATTAGTGGAGCTTTTGACGATTCTTGGTGGCCAATGGTGATAAAAAGACTTGATGAGGATAATATACCAGCACAAATTTTAAAAATCATGAAATTATACTTCACTAACCGAAATATAAGATTTAGGTACTCTTCTAAAGAATTCACTAAAAATCTAAGTAAAGAATGTCCGCAAGGAGAACCCTTATCTCCGACAATTTGGAACATTCTAATGAATGATCTAATAACCAACTTTTAGGAATCTACCAATAATAGAGAAATTATTGGTTATGGAGATGATCTAACAGGGTAATATTTTGGAATACAGATATAACTAATCTTAAGATCACAATTGAAAATTCAATAGGAAAAATAAATATAGTGGCGTGAAAACAACAAACTTAAAATAAAAAGAAAAAAACAAAGGTTTTATATTTATTCAATTGTAAAAACGATGTAATTAACATACACAATAATCGGGTCGAACCAGTTGAAATCTTAAAAAAGACTTGGATTGATTTTCAAAATCATCGAAACAAGAACAAATTAGATTTTATTCCTCAGATAGACAATACTATTGAAAAACAACTAGAGTTAGTGAAAATATTATTGGGGTAACGAAATAATCGTGGGGATTGGATAGTAGTCGATCAATAATATAAATCAGGCCTTATTTAGAAGCACAAAAACTTATGGTTCAACAATCTGGTGTCCATATATAAACAGAAATCTAAAACGACATTTAAAAATTATCCCGCATGTTTCTTTTAAACGAAAAATCTTAATTTATTTTTAAAGAGAAATTTCCAACCTTAGGGATGAATTATGAAAGGATGAATTGTGAAGAGTAATGATAAACGGAAGAATAAATGTGTCAAGGGATGGGAATCGAACCCACAGTGTTCCGCTTACCGGGCAGATGCCATGTCCACTAGGCTACCCTTGCCATATTTTTCCGTTCTTAAATATTATATGAGGTAATTTATAATCTATATTAATAAAATGGAAATTTCATAAGTGGACATCACTAAAAACTTTCGTTACAATGCATCAATTTCAACCAAATTTTCAACATTTATGTAAAACGAGATGGAGCAGGTTTTGCTTAACATCAAAATATATTTCCTAACATTAACATGCGTAACTTCGCTGTTATCGATAAAATACAAAAAAAAATCAACAGAGTTAATTTTATTTATATATAAATACAAAATTAAATTTCAACAGAGTTAATTTTTTACATACTAGCTAATAATCTCAATATAAAAAATATTCAAAACAAGCAATTTTAAGATAACATCATATGTAAAACAGTCGGCCAAGAAAACAACAACGATATTACATCTTTCTCACATATTCACACATAATCTTGATTCGATCGACATTTTTATTCACCAAATCACGACAGTTCCATTCCTCCTCCGTTTAAAGATGTTTGCGTTCTTCCGTTTTCTATTACGAATTCCGACATTGGCTTCTATTTACGTAAATTTGGCATCCGTACGTTTTATAAAAAATCACCTTCTCTAGGCACATCTTTACGCCATCCCCTCACAAAAAGTTCCATTATACCCAGTCCCCAATCTTTCTCCAATGCCATCTACAGAATCCCGTGTAATGACTGCCCACAATCCTATGTCGGAGAAACTGGCCGAACCATTGCCACTCGAGTCCTAGAACACGACCGTAACATCCGTTCTCATGATCGTAAGTCGTTACTATATCAACACAGCCACGAATTCAACCATTCTTTTAATTTACGCAACACGATCCCGGTATATAGTGATGTTAAGAACAAGTATCAACGTTTGGTCCTTGAGGCTCTTGTGTCCAGCTCTATCCCTAGTTTTAACAGAAAAATAGATCTCCCCCCTCAATATACTGTTTTTTCTAAACTTGGCCACTGATATCCTATTTTGCTTCTTTCCTTTATTATGCCTAGATACTTACGTTTTCTCGTCTTTCCATCCTTTTTTCCCGTGTTTCACTTTTAATTCGTCTTATACAGATTTTTAGTTTATTTTTCAGAAATTTCGTACTTTTATCTTTAGTTCCATATGTAAATTTCTTAATTTTTAAGTAGATCTTAGTTAGTTTTCTTTTATGCTAATTCACTGCATATAAATATTGGTTCACTCTTTCTAATCACGCATTGTACCTGATGAAGGGCAGCTGATGCCCGAAAGCTTGTTGTGCGGAATAAAGAAATTTACCACGCTATTCACCTGCTTCCTGTTTTAATCTTGATTAATAATTAAAACTAATATTTAACATTGTTTATTATACTTCAACTTTTATTTCTACATTTGTTTTTAAATACCCAATTGTTTTATCATGTTTCTAATTTCACCTAACAAATATACAAATTTATAGTTACCAACATATGCAAATTTTATCTTTGTTTTTATTTAACTTGATATCGTAAACATAACATCCATTGTAAGCATTTTTCTGTTCACCTTCCGTGGTTTCTCTTTTCTCTGATAGTTTTTAGGTGTAGTATATTTTCTTATTACTAGACTACAAACATTCCCTCGAGAAAAACCTGGGCGAAGCCGGGTACATCCGCTAGTACAATTAAGATTGTAAAACGATATTACTGGACAAACTTTTCAAAGCTTCTTCATTAACAACATACCAAAATATTTGCGGCCAAACTTTCATAATTCCTAATTCATTTATAATCATGGGAATTTCAGAAGCTTTTAAAAAAAGTATTAAAGCAGTGGAAGACTAGAGTTGTTTTTGTATACATGAGGAACAAACCTCGATACATCTTTACTAGATTGTCCTGTTTTTCAAGGCTATAGAATCGACAATAATTTAATAGTAACAGAGCCAAGTATGTTTATTTCTAGTAAAAAAAGGTATATTAAATTCAATACATTTTTAGATTTATTTTAAATTATATAGCACCAAATATATTTAAAGAAACTGGTAATTTATATTAAGCTGATTGTACATATTGCCAGATACTTCTTTCTCTTGTACACATATCTTTTTTCTCGTTTTTTTTTCTCTCTCATTCTCATTGTTAATATCATATGACTATTCTATTTACGACCTATAAATATTGTATATATATGTATCGACAAACGTAAAGACAAACATGTATGACAGCGAAAGTGTCCCTAGGAGGATATAGCGCTTTAAATTGAAATAAATTTAAATAAAAATGGAGAATTTAACAAATACTTATACAGAATTGGTAGAACTGATTCTTCAATCTGCTTATGCGACCAAGAAGATCACAACCCTAAGCATATTTTAATCCGGTGCCACTTGTTACAGATTTGAAAGTACAATGTCAATTCAACAGTTCCAGTTACACCAAATGATTTCAAGTAAAGAATAATATAGAAAAATTAACAAGTTCTGCAGACTCTATCTCAATTATCATGGACCTGAATTACACTATTTAATTGAATTTTTAGCTTTAATTAGTTTTTTTTTTGGGTATTTATAACAATATATCAAACACTTTTGATAATATATGTGTGTTTTTGTGTGCGTGCGTAATTAAACCTTTCTTGTGTATAAATATTGTTCTAAAATGTAAATTTAAATAATTTTCACTCTCTCTCTCTCTAAAACTAGAAATAATATGTATAAAAAATTTTAAAATCTGTACATAAAATAGTTTAAACATTTACACGCAAATATCTCCACATAGGATATAAGTGATAGATTTAAAGCGAACGAGGATGCGTTTCTTATAAGTTTTAATAAAGCCAAGCTTTCGGGTCAATAACCCTTCTACAGGACATCATATCTGAAGAGAATCTTGCATCATATATTCATATCCATTTTGAGAAAAATTATCATATTTACAAGAAAAATAAACATGTTAGCAAACCAGTGAGAAAAACAATAGTAAGAAATATCCGCGTGCCCTGAGCATGCCAAGAAGAAATTCAAAAGAAGCTTCACGATTAAGACACGATTCAATTTAAGGCTGCATGAGTAAAACAATCCAAAATAAAACGTACTTAGGGGACCATTGCCAGTACGTTTTATTTTGGATTGTTTTACTCATGCAGCCTTAAATTGAATCGTGTCTTAATCGTGAAGCTTCTTTTGAATTTCTTCTTGGCATGCTCAGGGCACGCGGATATTTCTTACTATTGTTTTTCTCACTGGTTTGCTAACATGTTTATTTTTCTTGTAAATATGATAATTTTTCTCAAAATGGATATGAATATATGATGCAAGATTCTCTTCAGATATAATGTCCTGTAGAAGTGTTATTGACCCGAAAGCTTGGCTTTATTAAAACTTATAAGAAACGCATCCTCGTTCGCTTTAAATCTATCACTTATATTCTTTAGAGGATTTCAACCTTCTATCCACATAGGATATAGCGTGTGTTTTGTAATAATAATAATAAAAAACAATCCACGTTTATATATTGGGAGATTTCAATAACCAATCTTATATAGCTCCAAGATAGGCATGGCACCATTAATGTACCGTATATAGTTTGCTTTAGCCTTCACGTGTATTTATGTGAATAAACATACATAACGAATATATTTTACTCCTCCGTGTGCCTTCAGCTTTCCCTCCAAGTTCGCTTTACGTTGGTTGACCCCGCTGAACGCTACGTGGTCTGCAGCGACATCCCCGTCAAGATCGTGTAAGTAGGTCTTTGCTTTAACTTCAACTTCAATCAAAAACTCTCTCCACGCGTATTGTTTTTTGTAGAAGTTGTCTAATGAAATTCGTTATTTTACAAGTGTGTGTGTGTGTGATTTATAACCTTATTGCGTGACATGACCCAGCATGTCTGACCAAATGATAAATATTTTTTGAACTGTCTCTTTTTTTTCCATTTGAATATGATCAATGCGGGGTGAATTGAAAAAAAATGCTGCGCCCTATGATTTTTGATTCAATAGGCCATATCTATGGACAATCAAGTTAAAGAATAAAATTTAAAATGTCCCCTCTAAGGTGGGGGTTGTTTTTTGTATTTATCATAGTTTTCATGGCGCTTGTCATGATAATTATGGTGGGTAGTTAGAGATTGATTTTACTGTAAGTGGCACCACATGTAGAAATCAGATTGACTTTTGAATTTACAAGGCGCCAGACCCCATTTGGTTACTTGCACTAATTGGTAGGGTTGAATATTTGCTAGAACCGAGGACCATTGAGGCGAATTTCTTAATTAAAAAGTGTCTAATGCGGGATTCGACCTGGATCGTGGCTGACGAAAATTGACGATTTATAACGAATCTCCAACAACCAAGAAGAGTGGGTGACAGGGAAGAATAAGTAAAAACGTAGGATTGACTTTCTGGATGTACCCTGGCCGTCGATAGGGCTTGGCGTTCGGCATAACCAACATGCCTTCAGAATATTTTAGACTAAATGTAACCAGAACCCCTTCAAACCTTCTCGTTGTAACGTGGTGTGGTGCTGCAGGCAACCCGAGCGCCGGTAGCCATTGTCGCCGAATCAACTTGTAACTACACATCACACAAGCGTAGTATATTGTATAAAAAGCTCATATTTACTATATATAAAATAAAGTATTTATGTACAGGTAAATTCAGTGTTTACCAGATGGCATTTACAGTGTGGCTGTATAAATAATCAAAGTAAAGAAGTGTTCAATATATTTTTAGTGAACTTTGATGTATATTCTTTATTAAAAATATAAATACTGTTACGCGTATTGGCCTAAGTTACAACCCCCATTAACAGATGACACTCTACAAGACTTTAACCTATTTACTGCCTAGGGCTAATGTGTAGAGATGGCCTACTAATGTATATTCGGGTTCAAGTGTAAAGTGAATGAAAGATTACAAAAAAAAGTACTTCATTGTGTGTTTTATGTGTTATATATAATTTAAATTTATAACATAAACGCAGCTATAATAAATTTAAACACATATTTATTATTAATATTTTCTTTTAAACACAAAAAGAGATTTAATTAATGAAACAAAAATGCGAAATGTTTAGCTTTACTCTACACACGCACACAACTAATTCTCTTTAATAATAATAATAAAACACGCTTAGTCAGACCTTAAGATTTTATTGATTATTTTTAAATTTAATTGTTCGGCAATCTCAACTGATCTGTTTTGTTTAAAGATAATATATCAGTGATATATTATTACTTTACTCTGTTTTGATCATCTTGTTTTTATCATCATCTTGTAGAAAACAAAATGTTCGACATATAATGAGCACGTGTGTAAGAATTGTAAAAAGAATAAAATAATTATAGTAGCTTAAAAATGGTGTATCTCTCATTTATCTTTAAATATATATAAAGTGCAATTTCTTATAAAATAATTTTCACCATTAATATTCAACATTTAATAGAAACGTATCAAATGGCGACGAAGAATTAATGTAAGTATGGCCACCACTAATTCAAATTATCCAAGTTTCGTGAAGGTGAAGATCTAAATTGTTATTTGGAACAATTTGAAGAATGTTTTAAATTGAACAAAACATTAGAAGCAGACAAAGTATCTGTGTTATTAACGTCTATTGATGTTAATGTTTATAAGACTTTGCGCGATTTGTTGGTACCCAGTAGGCCAAGTGACCTTAAATATAAAGATTTAGTAGAGGTTTTAACCAACCATTTATATCCAATAAAAAATAAGCACTATGAAAGATATTTATTTCACAAGATTGTACAAAAAGAAAATGGGCCTGTGGGAAAATTTGTTTTGAGGCTTAAATCTCAGGCAGACAAGTGCAAATTTACTAACATAAATGAAAATTTGTGTGACCAATTTGTAAGTGGTTACTACGATGAAGCTACGCTTAAAAGGCTGCTAAGTGAACCTTTTTTACCGTTTGATAGTGCAATAAATATTGCAAATTCTGTAGAGGCGCAGCGAAGTCACAAGTAAATTTGATGAAAAATCCTGGTCATGATATTGATAAGTTGAAAGCCAGATCTAATAATTTTAAATTCCCATGTAAATACAATAATCCTTGCAAAATTTGTGGAAAGTCTAACCACGATACGAAGTTATGCAAATTTAAAAATGCTCAATGTTATATTTGCAATAAGAAAGGGCACATTGCTCCAGTATGTTGGAATAAAAAATCGGCTCAAAATTCTGGAATGAATAAACCCAATCTGAATAAATTGAATACTATTCAGTGCAACACATTAGAAAACGCACCAAAAATATTGGTAAATGTTAAAATTGAAGATGCAGACACTATAATGGAGGTTGACACTGGTGCAGACGTGTCTGTAGTTTCAAAGAAATTTTTTCTTACAAATCTCAAAAATGTCACTCTAGAGAAATACAGTGGACATTTGAAAAGTTTTTCAAATTTGGGAAATTTGATTCCAGTTTTTGGAAAATGCTTGGTAAATGTTAGTTACAAAAACTATCAGGAAAAACTACCTCTAATTGTGACAGGCCAGTTTAATAACCAAACGCCGTTACTGGGCAGAAATTGGATAAGAATTTTAAAAGCTGATTGGCCCAATTGCGTTTTTGATATCTGTAATAATATAAATGTAATTTCAAATTTAGAACTGTTTTTAGAAGCATATAAAAGAGTATTTGAAAATAAAGATTTACCAATTCAGGGCATTAAAGGTTCAATATCATTGAGGCCAAATGCAAAGCCCAAATTTTTTAAATTTAGACCAGTACCCTTTTCCATTAAAGAGAAGATAGACAAAGAACTAGACAGACTTGAACAAAGTCAAATAATTGAAAAGGTTAATGCTAGTGATTGGTCTACGCCTTCAGTAACGGTAATAAAGTCAAATGGAGAACTACGTTTGTGTGGTGATTTTAAAAATACTTTGAATAATTGCATTGAAGATGAGAAATATCCATTACCTACTATAGAAACTATGTTAGGAAATCTAGGAGGAAACAAGATTTTTACCAAATTGGATCTCTCCTCCGCATATCATCAAATTGAAATGGATGAAGCATCAAAAAATCTGCTAGTGGTATCTACCCATAGAGGACTTTACCGATATAATAGATTGCCTTTTGGCATCAGTCCAGCTTCAGCCATTTTCCAGAGGTGTATGGACAGCCTTTTTCATGATGTTCCCAACACGGTGATATACTTAGATGATATTTTCATTGGTTCTAAAGATGAACAAGAACATTACAGAATTTTAAAAATGATCTTCGATAAATTGAAAGAGCTAAATTTCACCCTTAATAAAGAAAAATGCTCATTTAAAAAAAAAAGACATTTGTTTTCTAGGTCATATTATAAATGAAGATGGTGTTAGACCAGATTCAAAGAAATTGGAAGCATTAGAAAGGTGTAAAAAGCCTTTCGACAAAACATCATTGAAGAGTTTTCTAGGGATGTTGAGCTTCTATTCAAAATACATACCTAATATGTCAACCTTGGCTGGTCCTCTTTATCAACTCCTAAAGAAGGACAATCGTTGGAAATGGTCTAGCCAATGCGAAAAGGCATTTATGAATTTGAAGTTTACTCTATTAAATTCCCAGGCGCTTATTCACTATTCAATGAAGCTTCCATTAACTTTAACCTGCGATGCATCTGCCTATGGCATAAGTGGGGTCTTGTGTCACCTTTGTTTCCAGAACATTGTCAAGTGCAGAAGCCAAATACTCTCAGACTGAGAAAGAAGCACTTGCTATTGTGTTTGCAACTTCTAAACTGAGACAATACTTGTTTGGGAGAAAATTTGTGTTAAAGAGTGATCATAAAGCTTTAACGACTGTTTTTGGAAACAAAAGACTTCTTCCGCCATTAATTGCAAATCGCTTGCATAGGTGGGCTTTAGAGTTGTCAAATTTCGATTTCGATATTAGATATACAAATAAAGATACCATGCTCTGTGCGGATGCATTTTCAAGACTTCCACTTGAGGAAATAAATTCAAGGGAAGACAACATTGATTTGGTGACACATGATATATCATTTTTAAATGTAACTCCATTGGACCACCTCATTATTGAAGAAGAAACCAATAAAGATCCGGTTTTAAATAAGCTCAAGGAATATCTATTAGAAGACCCTCAGTTAGCAAAAAAGGATGAAACAATGAAACCATTCCTTTCAAAATTGGAAAATTTTTCTATACTGCAGGGATGCATTTTTGTTGATTCTAGGGCAGTGATTCCAAGAACCTGTCAAGATCAAATGTTGAAGTTACTTCATCAAGGTCATATAGGAATCAATCGCATGAAATCTCTAGCCAGATCTTCGGTTTGGTGGCCAAAAATGGATAGTCAAATTGAAGAGTTTGTGAAGGAATGTTCTCCCTGTATGCATCATCAGACAGCTCCTCCTGCTGAGAACACACCTTGGCCCAGGACTAACCAACCGTGGCAGCGAGTTCATGTTGACCATTTCTATTTCAGAGGTGATTGTTATTTATTGGTAGTAGATGCAAATTCAAATTGGATTGAAGTATTCCCAGTTAGAGGTACTACTTCGCAAGAAAATATTAAGCTTCTACGGGAGTGTTTCGCCAGGTATGGATTACCGCAATGCTTAGTGTCTGACAATGGCCCCCCCTTCAATTCGCTTGAATTTAAGGAGTTCTTACGGAAAAATAATGTATACCACTTAACCTCGCCAGCATATAATCCCTCGTCTAACGGAATTGCTGAAGTTTCGGTAAGAATAATAAAAAAATCTCTGGAAAAGTCGTTAGAGGAATATCCAAACTCAAATATGGACTGTATTTTACAAAATGTTCTGTTTAATTATAGAAATACGCCTACCTCTTTAGATAAGCCTCCTGTAGAACGTCTCCTAAGTTATGTGCCAGAACATTTGTAAATTGCTTGAACTCTGAATTTATCCAGAGGACTTTTGGGAGGAATGAGTGTGGAAGGCGACATTTTCAAGTTGGAGATAAAGTGCTGTTTACAAGAGTAATACAAAATAGGCGCAAATGGTTCAAGGCCCAGGTGATACGACGACTAGGTTACAATGTTTATCTAGTAAAGAACCTAAAAGGCACATTTAAAGTGCATGTCAATCAGATGAGGACAGGTTCAGATACCAAATATGCTGAAGATTCTGATTGGACCTTGGACAACGCTGGAGCAGGACCTCACCGACTGGAACAAGACCCTCAAATTTCCACGTCACCTCCGCCTAGGAGATCTACCCGACCTCGATGCCCTCCTTGCCGGTTTTCTCCAACTATGTACAATATAAGGAAGGAGGAATGATCTGTTTTGTTTAAAGATAATATATCAGTGATATATTATTACTTTACTCTGTTTTGATAATCTTGTTTTTATCATCATCTTGTAGAAAACAAAATGTTCGACATATAATGAGCACGTGTGTAAGAATTGTAAAAAGAATAAAATAATTATAGTAGCTTAAAAATGGTGTATCTCTCATTTATCTTTAAATATATATAAAGTGCAATTTCTTTTAAAATAATTTTCACCATTAATATTCAACATTTAATAGAAACGTATCATCAACATTGACTTTTCAACAGCTGGATATTATATTAATGCCCAGATGCATTGTATAGATGATTATCGTGCTGCCAATAAATAGTTTTAGGAACGTCATTACAGTTTCCACTTCAGAACCCTTGAAGAAGACATAACCCGTATTCAAGAAGACTTTAAAAACCAAGGGTTTGAACCACTAAACTAGATAGACTTAATAAGGTAATCACTATAGTGGTATTACTAGTACAGGCAACTCTATCAAAAACCAGACAGAACAAACAAATTTTTAATATAACTCACATCTGTGACATGATCTGTAAAATTGAGGCATATAGGGCGCCGAAGGGTCTTGGACAATGCCATAGATACCAACCCCCCCCCCCCCCCCCCCATAATTGAGCTAGTTTCCAAGGAGAGCACACATAAATTTGGGTAGGTGCCCCTTTTTCAAGAAAATAAGCAAACATACTGATTTCATTACATCAATGTAGCATATGATTGGATTTGCATATATCTATATTTTCTGAATATAGAGCAATTCATAATATATATATTTAATAAAAAATATGGCTTATTTTGGATTGTAATAAGATTATTTATTAATCCAATATTTCGATAGATTAACCTCGTAAAAGATGGACGATTGGTCCATCGAAATATTGGATTATTAAATTTTCTTATTACAATCCAAAATAAGCCATTATTTTTATTAAATATCTGTATATTTGTACTACATATTTTTTAATATTTTCACGCTTGGCATAATTTATAATATTTGCGCTAGAGCGATGCGGTAGACCCCATTGTGTTCAGAATGCAATGGAATTTTTAGGGCAAATAATGAAAAATCCTTAAATGATTTTAGTTACAATTTTATTCGCTAGATAACGCTCTACCAGAATCAGAGTTTCAATGGCCAAATTGTTTTATAAATTGAAAAATATAATTGATCGACACAAATTTTTCCTTTTTGAATACCAGGAAAGAACCCTAATAATATCAAATTGTAAATTAATAAAACACCATTTCGCCAAAGGTAGTAGAATTGGAAGACGATTTTTAAATGCAATCCGAGATAGAGTCGGTGAACGAGTGGGTAAAACCTTCGATTCCCGACAGTCATGAACTGGGATTGAAACCCACGTAAACATTTTGTTTAATATGTGAATAACCTTCACATATTATTCATTGTTGCAAATATCATAAACTAGGTTGCTCTTGTTGAGCGGTACCTGATAAAGTGATTTTGGAACTGAATCCGAGATATGTAAAATAGGTGAATTCAAATATAAACATGTAGCAAAAAATATATATATTTAAGAAGCGGTTTTGTTAAATATATTGAATGTTTAAAAAACACTGCTGAAATCAATATATGAATTTTTGATATGTTAATATAGTACCAAAAATTATGATGGCGCTACTAATAAGACTTCTTGCTATAAAAAATGTATACTTCCTTGACAAATTGGCGACACTTGATAATTTAACTGGAAATTTGTCATGATCCAACAAATGGAATAAAGAGAAGGGTGAAGAAATCTATTTGTCATATTTTATTCCAAATATCCTATGGGCTTGTCAAATGTTATCATTGCTTATTATACTGTACAAAATTTTTAAAATGTGTCCCCTAAAATAAAAATCATTTTTAGATTGACCTTTGGGGGGTTGAATAACGTGGTAGTCAAATCATTTTGTATTATTTTTTGGGCAGAATTTCTAGAGTTAGTGGTGTACAAAAAGTATTCCTTATGATATTTCTTCTAATGAACGAAAAGCGATAAACTAAACATGAAGGGCAAATTTGTGTATATCAGTGTTATTCGAGAAGTTATAACACTTTGGCCTGTAGATATAATATAAGATGTGAGCAAATGACAAAATAAATTACTGTTCACAAAAAAAATAGTCCAGATGGACAGCATTTATTATCCCCTTAATCCAACACAAAGAGCTGCAAAATATTGGTAGATAATATAATACATGACAGCTTATATAAAACATGAGGTAACTGCCTTCTCTCTTGTATTAGGTCACAATCTTTGCTCAATGTGGCGCCCTTCATTCTTAAACACCACCTGCAGACGCTAGATGACTAAATGGACAGCATTAAATAACATATCAGTTGAAATTGAGGAAAGGTGCCGTTTGATAGAAGCCTTCAACCTGGCCAATGAGGTAGGCCGGCATCGATAAACACGCGACTTAATGTCCCTCATAACCAAAAATAGCAAGGCGTCAAGTCTGGTGATCTTGGAGGCCACTGATGTATAAAGTGGCGATTCATCAAACGATCTTCACCGAACGTATGCTTCAGCAATTGTTTGGCACTGCGGGAGATATGAGGCGTTCCTCCATCTTGCATGAACGTTATTTCGCTTAGTGCTTGTCCTTCCTGCAATGTGGGAATAACCTTTTCTCTCATAAGTTGAACAAAACGTTCACCAGTTACAGAAACGGTTTCCAAAGTTCGTCCATTGATTTCTTCAAAGAAAAATGGTCCATAAATAAAAGAAGAAGTGAAACCACACCAAACTGTAACTCTGGGCTGATGAAGTGGCATTTCTGTAAAAAAGGGTTTCTGTTGCCCAAATGCGGCTCTTTTGAGTGTTAATTTCTCTGTTTAGAGAAAAGTGAGCATCATCTGTCCATAGAACATTCGACAGCCAGTTTTCATCAATATCAATTTCCCGGAAAACCCATGCATCGAATTTTTGACGCTTCTCAAAATCGTCCACTTTTATCTCGTGGAGTCTTTGAATTTTGTACGGGTATTTTTAAAGAAAAAATCTTAGTGCTCTCCAAACTGTTCCATACGAAATTCCCGTTTGTTGAGAAACTTGTCCAGCACTTACTTCTGCATACGTGGATAACGTTTAAATAGCTTCAACATTCTGCAAAACCGTAACAGCCACTGACTTGCATGTCGATAGTCTTCCAATCCGAGATTATACTTCAAGAGATCCAGTTTTCTCAAAATATTTTTATCATTCGCATTGAAGAGTAGCAACTAATGGGTCCTTTACCGCTTCGAATAACTTTAAAGATACGAAACGCTCCTAAATCTTCTATGGCAGATTTTGAATTGCAATAAAAAAATTCTCCAAGAAGGCTTTATCCTATAATGATGGCACTCCAGAATAAAATAAATTATCAGAGATAGATAACTATTTATCAAATGAAATCAAATAAATATTACCACAGAATATTTATTTTTGATTTTTCAGTTTTTATCATCTTTATTTTTTTGTCACAAAATTTTCAACCCTTCAGACACCCCTCTGCTTTTTCTGTGCAAAGCCCCTGCAACATTTGAGCGTTTTATTGACAAAATCTTTAAGGGATTGAAGTGGATGCAATACCTGTGTTATCTAGACGACATTGTTGTTTTCTCCACAACATTTGACAAACACTTGCGCCGACTCAAAATCATCTTACAATGCCTTAGCAATGCATATTTCAGCCTAAATTCAAAAAAGTGTATTTTTGGAACCAAATGAATGAGTGTTTGGACATCTCGTCGATGGCAACGGCATCTTTCCCGACCCTGAAAAGATAGAAGTCACAGCCAAGTTTCCGACCCCACGATCTATCACTGAGGTAAGGAGTTTCACCGGCATTTGTTCGTACTTTCGCCGATTTATTGAACACTTCGCCGAAAAAGCTGCGCTTCTACATGAAATTCTTTAAAAAGACAGGAAATTCCTTCGGTACTTAGAATAACAAGAAGCTTTTGAATCCCTGAAAAGGGCTCGGATGTCTGAACCTGTCTTAGCTCATTTTGAAGAACACCTGCCAACCCAGCTTCATACTGACAAAAGCGGTTATGGTATCGGATCAGTCCTCGTTCATGTCTATGACGGGAAGGAGAGGCCAGTGGGTTGCGCCTCAAAAAACCTAACAAAAGCAGAAAATAATTATTCACTACAGAAAGAGTATGTTTGACCGTGATATGGGTAATAAACAAATTCCGCCCCTACCTCTTTGGTCGCGAGTTCGTCATCGTTACGGATCACAACGCCCTTGCTGGTTATCCAATTTAAAAGAACCGACAGGAAGACTAGCGAGGTAGCCATTAAACTCCTGTTGCAAATATGTTGCCAATAATTTTGTGTAACATTTTAATTTGAAATTTAAAAATATTCCTTATTGTTTTTAAATTTTAAGTAAGATTAAAATTTACACTTATAAATAATTTTATATGAAAGAAGATAAACAACGAGAAAAACAGAAGAAAAAAGAAGAACAGGCAAGAACAGATACTTTACGTGGCTCTTATATATCCTTTCTTTTAATTTTATATGTTGATAAATATTTTAATGATTATATAATTGACGTGATCCCTATCTTCCCATTTAAACACCCACAAAAAAACAACAATGGTTATGGGCCTAACCACGCTTCCACTGCGCCCAAAAAAAGCCTCGCGTCGCTAATACCAAAAAACTAACTTCTTTGGAATTCAACGGAAAGTTGATTACCGAAAAGATATAGGAATATCCTCAGAAAATGGAGAGAAATGTGCAAATACCAAAATTTGATGGCAAAAATTTCGCCTCTTGGAAATTCCGAATTATTTCAATTATAGAAGGAAAAAAATTGGACGCCATTTTGGAAGCTGATCCACCCAAAGAAGAAGAAAAGTTTAAAGAATGGAAAAAAGGACGCACAAGCCAAAGGTATTCTTACCTGGTCGATGACTGATTCCTCAGTTGCCTTGATTTTAACATGTAAATCTAGCAAGGAAATTTGGAAAGCTCTACATGCCAGATATGAGGGCGATAAAAGGAAGATAATAATTGAAGCTAGAAATGACGTTTCTAGATTAGTAGTGAAAAAGGAAGAAAAATGGGAAGATTATCTCTACAGAGCAGAAAGACTTTTGGAACAAGCCAGAAATCTAGGCGCTGATATTGAATACGAAGAGTTTATCACTTCAGTTATAACAGGTTTACCCCACAAATATAATCTCATCGTACTTCAACTCAGTAACCAAGAAAAATTAACAAATTTTGACTTAAGAAACTCATTAAAACTCTACCACGAAAGATTTTCTAATGATACAAAGGAAGAAAATTACTCAGCTTTTAAAGTCTACAGCAAGGATAAATATAAACATTACAAAGAAATGAAAACACCAAAGACATACAAATGCTTCATATGCCACAAACCAGGACACAAGGCAGCTGAAAGCTGGCAAACCCTGAAAACAAGAAAAATACAAATGTAAAGCAAACATTTGCATCACAAGAATCAAGTGGCTACAAAGAAAATACACCCAATAAAAATTCAAAGGCTACATTTGCCAAAGATTAAAATAGAAATTACTTTGGTAAAATTGTGAAGCAGCAAGGCAAGCTTCCAGTCACATGACCTTTCACCTTGACCATCTGAAAAATATCCAAGCCATGAATAAGAAAATTATCATGGCTGATGATAGCTACATCACATCAGAATCAATTGGCGATGTAGAAATAAAGAACAATAATCTATCATTCTTAAAGATGTACTCTATGTACCAAAATTAAGTGACAATTTAATATCTGTAAGCAAGCTCACTCAAGACAAAAAAAAAACAGAATATTTTTGACAATAAGGGTGGACACATTCAGAATGAAGAAGGAGACACTTTATTAACAGCATCAAAGATTGAAGACTTCTACATAATCAATGAAGGTACTAATACAGGTCTTCCACCAACCCCAAAAACCTTTAAAATCAGTGACACATCATGGGATATATGGCACAAAAGACTTGGTCACATCAACGAAGAAAACATGAAAATGATGCAAAACAATGCACTAGTACACAAATTTAACTGCAATACAAGAAAAAATCTGAATTGTGTAACATGCACCCAAGCAAAATTCTCCAGAAAACCTTTTAAAGAAGTCAAATTTGATCAATCATCCCAATCTCTTGATCTCCTACATGTTGATCTCATTGGGCCTATACAACCAATCTCAATTGGCAAAGCAAAATACATTCTAACAATAGTGGATGATTATTCAAAAAATATATTTACAAACCTTCTTAAATCTAAATCTGACACTCCAGATGCCATCAAGAATTTCATAGAAAGAATTGAAAATTCTTTAGAAAGAAAAGTAAAATCAATAAGAAGTGATAATGGCCTGGAATTTGTCAATTCTAATCTAAAATCATACTTTACAACCAAGGGTATTGAACACCAGAAAACAACTTTCTATTCTCCAGAACAAAATGGAAGATCAGAGAGAGCAAACAGATCTCTTATAGAAGGCACCAGAGCACTCATGATAGAAGCAGAACTGTGTAGTATTTTAAATAATTACAACTCTCTTTAAAGCAACAAAAGAATTATTTATTGCATTTAGCAAGAAAAGAAAAAAAACTAGGAATGCCAAAAACCTTTTTAGGTTAATCAACCTGCAACCACCTACCGGTTAGTTCCTATTCAAAATCTAGCTTTCACACAGAGTATTGAAAAATAAAAGACGACAATCCCTCCCCTGTGTGGAAGCTTCTATCAAACAAGTCCGAGAGAGTTTATACAGTTTTTAAGTTTCTCCTCGGGAAGACTCTTTGTTAATAGGTCCGTTTCCATTTCGTCACTCCTAACAAATTCAAGGTCGATTGTTCCTTCTTCCACAGCATCTTTTATAAAATACAATTTTCGGTTTATATGTTTCGTCCGGGAAGTTATTTTTTCAGATTTAATCCACTTGATAGCAGATTGACTATCTGTTTTAAGCGTTGTAGGAAAGTTCGCATCCTTACATAGTTATTCTAAAAGTCCTTTAATCCATTTTACTTCGCAGATCCCTTCGCATATCGAAATCAGTTCGGCTTCGCATGTAGACAGAGCCACCAAACTTTGTTTCTTGCTTCTCCAACTGATCAGGTTGTTTTCTAATGCTATTTTCTGATGGCTTCTATCTTAACATTTTATCTCCGGTGCCCTTCAGGTATCTATATATTCTATTAACTCCTGTTAAATGTACTTCTCTTGCATCATTGCAAAATCGGGATAAATTGCTCACATTAAAAGAAATATCTGGACGAGTTCCGGTTGCCAAATACATCAGGGATCCGATCATCTCTTGATACAATGTCCTGTCTACTGGTTTTGAGTCTTGACATTCATCAAAACTTTGGTCTCGATCTCCCGGAGTTTGTACAATGTTACATTCTTCGAGTGCAAATTTCTTCAAGATTTTATCGATATAATGGGCTTGTGATAGATCAAAACCGTATTCTGTTTTCTTTATCTCTATACCAATGAAAGGTTCATTCTCCCCTTTTTCTTTTAAAGCAACAAATCTTTCTATCTCTGATGCTAGTTTTTCATTAAAGGTTTTATTCGTTCCGGCTATTATTAGATCATCCACGTATAAACCCAATATTCCATATTCCTTTCCTTTTCTAAAAGTGTACACACATGGATCATATTGCGATCTTTCCATTCCCAGTTGTATCAGTATCTCGTTGATCTTTTTATTCCAACAATTTCCCGATTGTGGAAGTCCATATATACTTTTTAACAATTTGCAAACTTTGTCTTCTTCACCTTTTTAAACAAATCCTTCCGGCTGTTTCATAAAAATAGTTTCCTTCAATTCTCCTTAAAGGTAGGCGGTCTTCACATCATATGATGTTATAACCAAATTCAACTGAGCTGCTAGGGCTACAATTGCACGAAGACTTTCTTTTCTGATCACTGGTGAAAATGATTCCTCATATTCTACGCCATATTTTTTATTACAACCAATAGCAACTAATCTAGCTTTTCTTCTGAAAACACCCTCACCAGGCGTACTCTTTATGCTAAAGATCCATTTGCAGTTTATGATCTTCATATTCTTTTCTCTTTGAACGAGAGTCCATACCTTATGCTTGTTAAAAGAGTAAAGTTCTTCTTTCATTGCTTCGAGCCATTCATATTTATTCTCGCAGTTAATCGCCTCCTCATAATTTTCGGGAATACGTTCTTCTGGTTCTAAAATAAAATTCACGTTATTTCTTTCTTTTATTCTTTGCGAACGTCGAACGCCTTGTTCAAGCAATTTCATTTCTCCTTCTCTCAGTTTTGCTCTGGGTTTTTCCTCTAAAACCTTTTGTGTATCTCCCTTTTTGCGACCTGACCTTACAATTCTTTCCCCGTTAGGTTCGTCTAGCGTGGGAATCGTTTCTTCATTTAGTTCTGAGGTTTCTGGACGCGTCCGAATGTCGATTTCAATATCATTTTCCTCTTCCTTTTCATATGAAAAATGGTCGCAATTTGTGTCTTCTTGAAGATTTTTTGCATAATCAATTCCTTTCTCAATTTCGACAAATTTTACTGATCTTACTTTCTATATTTTCTTAGTGATTATGTCATACACTCGATAAGCCTTTCTTTTCAGAGAATAGCCTACAAAAATACCTTTTCGACTTTTAGGCATAAATTTACTTCTATGTTGTTGTGTAATGGGCCAAAACGCCAAACAACCGAATATTCTGAAATGTCGGATGGAGGGTTTTCTTCCTTTCCATTTCTCCATTGGTGTATCAAGCTTGATTGACCTATGTGGAGTACAGTTTTTGACATATGATGCAGTAGCGACTGCCTCCGCCCAGAAAGCCAAGGGTAATCCTGAATCAAACAATAATGTCCTTGCTGTTTCAATTAGGGTTCGGTTTACTCTCTCCGCAACTCCGTTACTTTGTTGCGATTAGGTGGTGGAGAGTTGGTGGTGTATTCCATTTTTAATTAAGAAATTCTTGAATCTGTGATTAGTGAACTCTGTGCCATTATCAGTTCGCACATCCTTTATTTTCAGGTTTAGCTCATTTTCCACTCTTGCCTTAAATTCTTCTAACTTCCCCAAAGTTTCATCTTTGTTTTTCAGAAAGTAGATAAAGGTTCTTCGGCTGAAGTCATCAACCAGAACAAAAAAGTATTTTGATCCACCTAGAGATTGGTATGGCATTGGACCGCATAAATCCATATGCACCAATTCAAGGGGTTTGGTTGACAGTTGGCGGTAACGGGATAGTAAGGTTGTCGAGTCAATTTCCCCATTATACAAGCTTCACATTCTGGCAAGTTCTTAAATTTAACATTAAACCCCAATACCACATTCCGTTGAATTATCTCTTTCATGTACGCTTCGTTCAAATGATTCAGTCTTCTATGCCACAAGCTGATATTGTCATTTGAGAAATCATCTTTTGTGGTCATGACATTCTCCGTCTTTTCCGAGTATTCATCTCTGGACCTTGTTTCCATTACATACATCCTATCCTGGATTTGAGCCTCTGCAATTAAATAATCCTGTTCATTGTAAATCTTTGCTCCATCTCTATTGAAAATTACAGTATTTCCTTTGTTAGTTAATTCGTATATTGATAAAAGATTAGACCTTAAGTTAGGTACATGCAGAACTCCTTTAATTTGAACATTCCCAATTCCGTTTTAGGTACAAGTAGAAACCTTGATATCACCTTTAGCTGTAGCATGTGTAACTTTAGCTTCTTCTGCCAAATTTATCTCACTTTCATAAGGCATTATATTTTCCATCCAGTCCAAGTGTGGGGATAAGTGCGTAGTACACCCTGAGTCAAGACACCAGGTTTGTATCTGACTATAATTATTTGAGGAGTTTTCAAAAACTCGATCTGTGCTGGTATTGAAAATTTGTTCCGCAGGCTTGCTTGAGACGGTATTCGCATTATTTCTGAAATTTTGTTTGTTATAGTTCGTATTTGAATTTGCATTTCTTTTCCCATGTTGTTCTTGAGTTCGCTTATTTTTGAACCAGCAATCTTTAGCTAAATGTCCTTTTTTATGGCAAACAAAACACTTCTTTTGTCGATTCTGTTGATAGTTATTTCTTCTGTCTTTACTTCTATAAGCCTGTTCATTCTCATCAGAATGACTCCCATTCATCTTAGAATTCATTCGATTCTCTTCCTCTCTAAGTGACTGCCGAATTTCATCAAGAGTTAATTCTCTTCTTGTTCTCAGTACAACAGCGATCTTTTCCAATCTTGGATGGATACCTCGCACAATATGAAACGCTAGTTCTCTTTGGGATATTTGGTGTCCGAGTGAAGAACTTTGAGAGGCAATATTTTTGGCTCTAGCCATTTATTCATTTATGGATTCATTATTTTTCATCTTGATATTCTTAAGTTCAAGTCCAATATCAATGATCTTATCTTCTAGGTTGCCCGTGTAGATTTTCTTTAATTCATCCCATACTTTCTTTGCTTTAGTTTCATCTAGAAACATTCCTGCTTGTTCATCAGATAGAGTTGTAACTATAATTCCAAAGGCTTCGTCATTCTTTTCACTCCATATTTGCCAAGCGACTTCATCTTTTATATCAGGCTCCGCTTCCGAAATTACGCATTTAAATAATTTCTTTCCACGTAAAAGTGCTCCGACTTTTAAAGCCCAAATCGGATAATTTGTTCCTGTTAAAGGTTCAATTTTTGTCGTTGGCGAAAAATTGCAATCCATTTTAGCCTTGTTTTTCAACTTTTAAAAATTAAATAATATAGTTTAAAGGAGTTTATAATTCAAAAATGTTTTTTTTTTCAATCCTTCTATTTAAAACTTTCTCTTATCAATATAATTCAAATTCTATTGAAACATATATTTCAAAATTTACATACGTTGATGCAAAAGAGATCTTTGTTTACCGATTAGAATAAACGTATCAAACTTCTGATAAAATATTTTCGCTTTTTCTCAAGTTTTAAATTGAACCACGCTCTGCTACCATAAATTGTAGTATTTAAATAATTACAACTCTCTTTAAAGCAACAAAATAATTATTTATTGCATTTAGCAAGAAAAGAAAAAAGTAGGAATACCAAACAAAACCCTTTTAGGTTAATCAACCTGCAACCACCTACCGGTTAGTCCCTATTCAAAATCTAGCTTTCACGCAGAGTATTGAAAAATAAAATACGACAATCCGCCTACAATTTTTTGGGCTGAAGCCATGGATACATTCACATACATTAAAAATAGAACCCCATCAAGACATAACAAAAGGTGCACTCCAGAAGAGCTTTTTTACAGGAAGAAAGCCAACAATTTGACATTTGAAAATATTTGTTTGTTTGGCAGAAAAGACCCCCAAACACAAAAGATCAAAATTTTAAAAAATCCCCAAAACTGCAATTTTTGTGGGATACTTCAAAAATAGAAAAGCCTATAGAATTTGTAACCCCCAAGCTTTCTCTATTACTGAAACCAGAGATGTAAAATTCTTTGAAACAAGAAAAGGATCAGAACTTTTAAATCAAGAAAAAGATAAGATGACCCAAAATTATACCCTAATTAACTTGGAAGATAAATATTCTGAGAAATATTACCATTCATTTATAACAGAAGCAATCTTACAAGAAAATGCTTCATCACCAACTCAACAACACCATTATGATATGAGACCTCATCATCCTGGATTCTATTATGAACCTTTCTTAAATGATGTTGAAAAAAAGGATAATGACTCGCCTGATTCAAGTTACTAAACTGGTGATACTGTTTTGAAGACATCTCATCAAGGATATTCCATACCCAACTGCTACAAAGAAGCTATGAATTTACCTGATTCTGAAAAGTGGATAGGAGCTATGATAAAGGAGCTTGACTCTCTAAGGGAACATAAAGTTTGGACACTTCAAACTCTTCCCAAAGGCTCTAAAGTAATAAAAGTTAATGGATTTACACCATCAAGAACACAAGATAGAAAATTCAAAGCTAGACTAGTTGCAACAGGCTATCAACAAATCTATGGCCAGGACTATGAGGATATTTTCTCACCAGTCATCAAGAATGACTCACTTAGAGTCATACTAGCATTTGCAGCCATCATTCAATATTACATCAAATGTTTTTATATTGTTACTGCATACCTCTATGGGAACCTTGAAGAGACCATCTACATGAAACAACCTGAAGGATTTGAAGTAAGTCATAATAGCTAAGTTTGTAAATTAAACCAAGCTATATATGGCCTGAAGCAATCAGGTAAAATATGGTATAACACCTTTACCCAATATCCTTTAAATAATGGCTTCAGAATATTTTCTGCTGATAAATGTGTATTTTTCTACCAAAATAACAATTCACTCTTAATTCTTGGAATATATGTAGATGACATAATTTAAATTTATTCAGATGAGAAAATATTGTCTAATGCAATCTCTAAAATAAAAATAAATTTACTTTTGAGGAAAATATTGGAGACATCCATTTCCTTGGTATGGATATCTTTAGGGATGAAAATAATAATTGATTTAAACACTAATTTAGCTATATTTGAAAATTCACCTAAATGTGACTTTAAAAAATATCAGGAAATTTTGGGCTCATTAATCTATTTGAGTGTAAGAAATTGGCTAGATATAGCTTTACCTTTAACACTTCTATCTAAATATTCAAATGACCTCAGAGAAATTCATATGTCTTCCTTAAAAATAATTTTCAGATATCTAAAAGGAACTAAAAGTCTAGGCTTATTTTATACAAATGAATATGGTACATTCATTAGAGCATGTTGTGATGCTAGTTTGAGAGATGGAAAAAATAAAGAAAAATATATTACTGGCATTACTACTCATTTAGGCTCATGTCTCATATCATGGATGTCAAAGTCACAAGACAATACTGCTTTATCAACCTGTGATTCAGAAATGAATGCTTTATTGACCTGCTACAGAAGATGTATGTATTTGAAATACTTAATTGAGGAACCTTTTGCAAAAGTATATCATAAAAATGTTAATTTTAATATAAAAATTAATTGTGATAACCAATCAGCAATTACCCTTTGCCAAACTGGAGTTACTCCTCTTAAAAGTAATCATTTAATTAGAACTGTTAATTTTTTACAGGAAAATCTGATTGTTAATAAAAATACTCTATCATACACACCTTAATCTGATAATTTATCAGACTTTCTTATAAAGCTGTATCCAAAGATAACCTAAGAAATACTTTTAAAATAATTAATGTTGTATAAACAATTTTAAGAAGGGATTGTTTACTTATTTGAATATATATATATTACTAATGACATATTTGATTGTATTAAACATAATTTCGATTATATAAAATATGATCATTTTCACATGCTATGATATCACAAACCAACAACTCCAAGCATACGACGTTACGTTAGCTTATAAAATCGGGCGTAAACACCAAGACGCGGACTGTCTCTCCCGAAGTCCCCTCGAGAGCAAATCGGAAGAAGCAGACGACGAAGAAATGATGATGATGATGTACCATCAATAACTGCTCTGACCTGCTTCGATACTGAACATAGAAAGGACCCTAGAATTAGAAAATTGATAGAAGAAATAAGAGAATCCGGAGACGAACCAAGTGGATATGAACTGGTGAAATGAACCTTGTACAAGAGGAAACTCGACCCCCTGGGAAACCCACACCTCCTCGTCATCCCCAAAAACCTGCGATTGGAACTACTGAGAAGCCTACACGACGCTCCTACAGCGGGCCAACTAGGAATTTCTAAAACTTATGAGAGGGTTAGAAACAAATACCTTTGTCCAGGACTTCACAAGGATATATGAAAGTATGTAGCACATTGCAAAGAATGCCAAAGAAGAAAATTGACAACCCACAAACCTCAAGGGTTGCTCAAACCCATTCCCCCTGCAATCTTCCCATTCCAAAAATCGGAATAGGTCTTCTTGGGAGATTCCCGAAATCCAGAAAATATTGCCCTACGTCACGTTTGCCTACAACACCGCAAAACAAGATACGACAGGTTTTAAACCTTTTAAACTGATCCATGGATGCGAATCCAAAACGACTGTAGACACTCTTTTCCCTATTCCACATGTAGATCTTGAAAAGGAATACAGTCAGAAGATTGTGTCGCGAGTCGAAGAGACTAGGCAGATAGCAAGATTAAAAACCTTAAAATCCCAAGAAAAGGACAAGGCCAGATATGATTTGAAGCACGAAGCAATGAATTACAACGTTGGTGACCTTGTATGGATTTTCATTCGGATAAGAAAGGTGTGACTCTCAGAAAAACTGAAGAAAAGGTACTTCGGGCTATACAAGGTTACTTGGAAACTCTCTGACTTGACCTTCGAAGTTGAATCTGTGGACCAACCAACCAGGAGACGTCAAACAAGAGACCTGGTTCATGTATTGGCAATGAAACCCTACCATGAACCTGAGGACCAAGCTGATCTCTCCAAGTGATATTTACAGCGGGACGCTGTTCATCTAGGAAGAGAGCAATGCCACAGAATAATTATTTTTGAATACTCTGTTGTATATCATCATAAATATTTGCATAGTCATCACCCCTTACCATGCTTGTAAATTATCACTTGTAAAATCAATTGACACATTTCGCAATATATAAATTTAATTAATTAATTATTTTCAATTAAGTTTTTGGAATACTTCTCTAAAGTGACGATATAATCGACACTGAGAGAGAGTTGAATTAAAAAATAGAAATTTATTATCTTCAAAATTTAATTCGGTGAGAGCAAACCGCATCGAAAATATCATATTTTTGCTACATGTTTAATTTGCATTAACCTATTTTACATATCTCGGATTCCAAGTTCAAAATAACTTTATTAGGTAACGCTCAAAAAGAGTAACCTAGATCATCTTATTAACAATATACTTTGGGGTATAGTTATGTACTGGGGTTCATTTACAATTATAATTTATATTAATTTATATTGATGTCATTGGTTCTGGATTCTCAGGTACTTGGGGATATTGTTCTTGAGAAGGTTTTGTCAGGCTTGTTTTATATTCAAGGTGGGTTTATTTTTCCTTTTTTTCCCACTCTTCCTAATTCTGGATTAGTTGATGGAGAATTTGTCTAGGTTTTAAATTTCTTATTTTCTTTTTTCGAACGAACCAGGGTGGAGACATGATTTTTCTGATCATTTTATTTTAAAAGACTTCTAATATTTAAGGATGGTCTTATGTTTTGTCATTAATAAGGGTGGCCGTATATAAGTATCGGTCTTATTATAGACGTGTAAATGTTTTTTTTACAATAAAGGGATAATTTGCCTTTCGGCCTAGAAGTAGGGATTGTCGGTTTTGGGCAGTTTTCGCCAAATTGATTCTGTTTTCAATGAGTTTTTTGAAGGTTAGGTGCTCGTCTAGAGTCATCACTAGGTATCGGATATTCTCTTTCAATTTAATATTGTCTTCGAAGATGAAGAGTTCGTCCGAAGGTTTCTTAATTTTTCTTTTTTTCTGGAGAAAATTATTGCTTCACATTTTTGGGGGTTCATTGTGACTCGCCATTTCTTACACCAAATCGTAGAAAAGATACAGGCCTCTTGGAGTTTCATGTGGAGTCTGTCGAAGGGGTATGTCGAGGCCAAAATGGCGGTATCATCGGCAAAGAGGTGTAAAGAGGTGTCTTCAAAACAGGGTAAGTCGTCTATATATATGTCGAATAAGGTTGGCCCTGTGACTGATCCTTTATGAACCCCAGCAAGGATATTCCTAGCTGTTGACAGTTCGTCTTTGACTCGTACCTTGAATGTTCTATTCGTTTAAAAGTTTTGCCTTGTTTTTATGATGTCTCCAGGAAGGTGCTTTTTGCACATGTTGTAAAGAAGGGCCTCATGCTAGACTTTGTCGAACGCTATGGCGATATCGAAGAACATGGCTCCTATTATTTGGCCTAGGTCCTTGGCTTTTCTTATTTTTCAGTGACAACAACTAGCTGGTGTAATGTTGAGTTATGGCTTGGTTGCCGAATTTTCAGGTCTGAGTGGATTATTTTCTTCGAGGGATTTTCTAAGTCTTCTTAAAACAATTCTTTCGAATAGTTTTGAGATGGCTGGTAGCAGTGAGGTGGGCCTGTAGCTTGTTGGTTCATGCATGGATTTCCCTTTTTTAAGTATGGGACAGATGATGGACGTTTTCCATCTGTCATTAAGTGGGCAAACTGCAGTGATGCATTAAATATTTCGGCTATTGATGCTAGTATGTGATTAGGGAGAAGTTTGAGAGCTTCATTAGACAATTCGTCGATTCTGGGAGTTTTATACTTGATAGATGTTCAATAATCGCTTTTATTTCACCAATGTTTGTTGGTTCTAGTCTTGTTTCTTTGTTTTTATATATATGAATTCACACATTTGATGTATGTACAAGTAGGTTTGGGATGTATAGGGATTGAAGGTGAACTGTTTTTCATAGTTGTAGGCAAATGATTCAGCTGCTTCTTCTGTGGTATTTCTTGTTTTTCAGAGTTGGATAATCGTTTGATGGCTTTCCATATGGTTTGGTCCGTGACTTTCAAGTTTTCGATAAAGTAGTCCCAGCTAGTGTTATCGTGCTCTCTTGTAAATTTCCGTGATTCTCTCCGGGCCGTTATGTAGGCTGATTTACGTCGGGAATTGCAGGTTTGTTTTTTTTTTTTTTTCATTTTTTCTTAATCTGTTGGTGGATCGTATTTTTTCTTTAATGTGAGGTAGATATCTTCGTTCTAATTCCAGGTCCTTGTATTTTGTTGATTCTCTCAAATTTTGCACCTAGGATCAGTTCAGGAGGTTCAGCGGTTTCCATTTTGTACTTGAAAAGGGCGCAATCTGTTATTTTGATTTTTTATTTGAGTATGAGATTTTTAATTCCTGTAGCACAAGCAGTACTGGGAGATGATTAGAGGTTAGTTCGTGCAGAACTTCTGAGTATGCGCTTTGGGAGATGTTTTTGTGCACGGCGATATCAATGATATCTGGAGGTGATCATATGTGGGCTCGTCGGGGTAGCTCACATCTAGGTCTATAACATTGATTGAGTTTTGGAGCCTTCTTTCCCTTGGGTTAGTGGTGGTGGAACCCCAGGCAGGATGTTTGCTGTTTAGGCTCTGCTATGATGGTCGGAGTGTCTGTTGAAAAAAATGTTATAGATATCGGTTTGGTCTAGATAGGTGTTTGGTGGTTTGTAGCACGAATATAGGTTCATATTTAACCCGTTTTTGTTTTTGATAAAAATTCCTGTTGATTCCAGGTTTGAGGTGGTGGAATGAATTGGTGTATGGCTGTACTTCTTGTGGATAAATATGGCAGCTTTTTCACCTTGTCCAGTTAGTCGGTCGTTGCGGAGGGTGATGAAGTTTTGATTCCTCATTTTAAGGCACGACTTAAGCCAGGTTTCTGACACTAGTGCAATGTCGATGTCGTGATCGTTCAGGAATTCTGAGAATTGTTGTTTTTTGTTTCGGAGATACACGCGTTCCAGTGAACGATTCGAATACTATATATATATATATATTTGTAATTCATTTACATATAATGGAGTCTACAACGTTCTTCATAATGTTGGCTATTATTGCGGGGTCACTGAGAGCCTTTATGAAAGCGCTCTCTAGATGGCAGCTTTTCCACCCAACCCCCGAAGTACCCGCCCCAGCGCATTAACCCTTGAAATTGCCTGAGTGAGTGAGTGACTGCGATGTATCTTGACTGCGATGCCCATCTCAGCAAGAATGAGAAAAATTATGTTCATCAAATAATGATTTAAAATACTAGCATGTAAATATTTTTCTGAAAAATATAAAAGAGCATGTAAAATTTAGGCAATCATATGTGTTTGCTGATGACTGAGACTGCATTTTGAACGATAAAAAAAAAGATAAAAAAAAAACAAAAGCCAGAAAAAAAAATACGAAAGCCATTATTCACATACAGTAACGCTAATTTTGTTAAGTTTTTTTAAATTGCATTGTGTGCACTTACCGTAACTTAGTTAAAAATATAAATTTCTCTCTCAATATTCAATGCTTTTGTTAAAATAAGTGACACTCGTATAAAAATATACAGGGTAGTCCAAAAGTCCCGCACAACTTAAAAAATTAATAACTCCGCGAATATTTGCGCTAGAACAATGCGGTAAACACCATTGTGTTCAGGATGCAATGGGATTTTTTATGGCAAATAATGAAAAATTCGAAATTGATTTTAGTTACAACTTTATTCGCTAGATGGCGCTCTACCAGAATCAGCTATTCAGCGGCCAAATTGTTTGATAAATTGAAAAATATAACTGAACGAAACGTATTTTTCCTTTTTGAATACCAGGAAAGAACCCTAATAATATCAAATGATAAATTAATAAAACACCATTTCGCCAAAAGTTAGAAGAAATGGTTAACGATTTTTAAATACAATCTGAGATATGTAAAATAGGTATATGCAAATTAAAACATGTAGCAAAAAAAAAAACTGATATTTTAGATGCGGTTTGCTGGAATCCTCTCAGCTATTTAAATTTCGAAAATAAAAATTTTCTACTTTTTTTGATTCAACTCTCTCTCAGTATCGATTATATTTATTTTAATTCATTTGAAAAATATTTATCTATCTCTGATGTAAAAAGAGTTAAAATCCTCTGAAGAGTATAAGTATAAGAATTTAAGACATGCGAGGATGTGTTTCTTAAAGGTTTTAATATGGGCGAGCTTTCGGGTTATTAACCCTTCTACAGGACATCATATCTGAGTAAAACTGCATCTTATATACATATCCATATTGAGAAAATTAGCATATATACAAGAAAACTATAAACATATTAACAAAATTGGTGAAAAATTAAAAATAAGAAAAATCTGCGTGTTCTGAGTATGCTAAGAAGTAAAATCAAAAATAGTTGTACAAAAAGGATACGGTTCAATTTAGGGCTGCAATAGTAAAACGATCCAAAATAAAACTCACTGGCAATGGTCACCTCGAATTCCAAATATAAAAAAGAACTTAGGACCCTATGTAGGAACAGGATCATAACAACTGATGAACTCCAAGGTTTCCTTTCGAATCTGCATGGTCAGGCCTACATCTACGGCCTCCCTAAGGTACATAAGTTAAATATCCCCCTTAGACCAATAGTAGCTTTTCACCTCTCCCCCACAGCCCCGCTAGCTCAGTACTTAGCTAAGATAATCATACCCATACTTAAAGAGGGCGCCGCCTCGACGTCCATCTCTTCCACACCTAAATTTTTAGACCATATACAGCAATTACCGGTAGTCCCCAACAGTCTTATGATCTCTTTTGATGTCATCAATCTATACCCCAGTCTCCCCCACTCCCTCATCTTAGAATGCACCAAAGAATTCCTCCGGACGCATAGGTATACAGCAGATTTGATAACTAAGTTATCCACCTTAATTTCAATCTGCCTAAGCAATAGTATTTTCAATTTTGATAAATGTTACTATAGGCAAACCAAGGGTACTCCCATGGGTAGCCCTCTGTCCTCACCACTCTCTGAAATAGTTATGCGAAAAATTGACAGTTTAATTACAAGTCACTTCCCAGCAGATATTCATACCTGGTTTAGATACATAGACGATATTTTCTGCATAATTAATATAGAATCCTTGGACAGTATTCATACTAAATTAAATTCACTATTTCCGGACATCCAATTCACATTCGAAAAAGAAAACAATAGTTCCTTGGCATTCTTGGATATCATGATCACAAAACAAAATAGCAGGTATATTACCAACGTATACTATAAGCCCTCCTTTCATCCCTCCTATATACACTACACCTCATACTGCCCCCTTAGCCATAAAATTAATACGGTCAAAACCCTCTCAAAACGTATTTTTACTCACTGTTCAACGTCTGAATTTAAACATACAGAGACCCAGATCGTGGTTAATCACCTAATGAACTCAGGCTACCCCAGAAACTTCATTCTCCGACACTTTTACAATCCACAACAACAGCTAAGCAGTCAGACTTATAGATCGACTTGCATCATCCCTTACTCTGCCCACAGTGTCAACATAGCTAGATACTTAAAAAACAAACACGGAATACGTATCTTCTATACCAACACTCCTAAATTAGAAACAATAGTTAGAAACCCCATCACCAGAAATAGTTTTCCCATTACCCTGCCATACTTTACAAACTCCATATATTCCTTAAAATGCTCAGATTGCAATAGTTTGTATATAGGAGAAACAGGCCGTAGAATCAAAGACAGGATGGATGAACACCATAGAAACATCAGAAACAGTGAACCTAGATCCCTTATAGTACAACACATTAGACAGACAGCACATTCTTTCGATACCTCTCAACCACAGACATATTATTCAGGAATCACGAACAAATACAGAAGGTTGGTCGTCGAGGCGTTGCTCTCTTTAAGACATAACAGTATTAACAGACACATAGACATCCCTGATATATACAATGCAATATTGCCATAGTGTACCTTAGGTGACCATTGCCAGTGAGTTTTATTTTGGATCGTTTTACTATTGCAGCCCTAAATTGAACCGTATCCTTTTTGTACAACTATTTTTGATTTTACTTCTTAGCATACTCAGAACACGCAGATTTTTCTTATTTTTAATTTTTCACCAATTTTGTTAATATGTTTATAGTTTTCTTGTATATATGCTAATTTTCTCAATATGGATATGTATATAAGATGCAGTTTTACTCAGATATGATGTCCTGTAGAAGGGTTAATAACCCGAAAGCTCGCCCATATTAAAACCTTTAAGAAACACATCCTCGCATGTCTTAAATTCTTATACCTATCTCTGATGGTTTATTTTACTCTGGAATGCCGTTGTTGTTTTTGTCGTGTCCAATAAAGAGCCTCAGATGTCTCCATGCATCTTTATCACAGCAGCAGCAGCAATGTCCACTATTTTGGGTGTGTAAAGCAGCTGTTCTGGTTCTATGTCAATTTTCCGCAAGACTGCGGGCATGAGAATATGTTGGTAGGTTTTAGTTCCACACCAGGACAGTTGTTGCATGTTCTATAGGTTCTTGTGCCATCTGGATGTATTGTCATCCTTTATAATGTTTTTTTCTAAATCTTGTTATAGTTTTGTCATTTTTCTCTCGGAGTTTATTTCACATTTTGATCTTTTCTTATTTTTTATTTGATATCTTGTATTTTGCAAAACATTAGCGTCAAATAATGACATTTGTTCTTTCTTTTGGCTCAACTTTCTGGCTTCCTTTGCAAATTCAACTGCCATTTCATTACCCCCGATCCAAACACTGACAGGAATCCATTGTAGAATGCAGTTATTCTCCAATGATATCAGTTGAGTAAGTAACGAATGTATTTTCTGTGTGATTATATTATTGCCATTCTGAATTGCTTCTAGATCGGATATGAAGTCGTTGTACTGTATATTATAATTCCTTCTGCTTGATGCAGGGATGGTTGGTTAAGGCATACATCAAGAGCTTTCCAGATAGCTGTCAGTTCACAAGTGAAGTTTGACGAAATCTTTCATGCTCCTTCTTTGATTTTTATGTACATATGTTCCATCTTGCAGTATTATGTTAATTCCAGCCCCTCCATTACTTATTGTAAGGTCTGATGATCCATCTGTATATGCTGTTAAATAATTTATCTGATCGCATAAACCAATTGTGTCAAGTCCTTTCTTTTTAAGTATGTTTTTTGTTCTCTTTTTTTTATTGCAGGATTCATTCAGGTTAAGATTGATGATTACATTTGATGGCAATGGGGTAGGAAATATTGGTTATTCTCGAATTTGAAATTCATTATGTTTCATATTTATGCTCTTTCTAATATTGTTGTCGTACTGAAGTGTTGAAGACCTTTTGAGCCTTTCTTTTTGTGTCCAGTTTAAATAGGTTCTATGGGATATGTGTTCGGTTTCTTTAGTTTTTAAGCTATTGGTGCATTTTATTTATTTTTAATTGTCTTCTGCTTTCAAGTAGGTCAAGACTACATTCTCTCTAAATTTTCTAATTGTTGGTATTTGAAACAGAACCAGTGATTAATTTGGCCGCTTTTGCTTGAACACTGTCTAGTCTTCTTTTTAGTGATGAACTTGAGGGAGCCCAAACAGGTGTTGCATATTCCATTATTGACCTTATTAAGGTGATATATGTTGTTCTGAGAATTTTGGGTTTTGCTCCCTAAATTGTTCCACATAGCCTTCTCAGAATGTTGAGGTTTCTTGTAGCTCTATTTGAGGTGCTGATTATGTGTTCTGTAAATCGCAATTCCTCATCAAGTATCACACCTAGGTAATTTGGAGATCAAATTTTATCAATTATATGGTTGTTTATGCTTATTTTGGAGTTAAATTCATGCCTTTTTTCCTGTCAGTGAAGGATACCTATGGGTTTGTGTTTATTGTCATTTTGAGTTTCATTGCCCACTCCTCCAGTCCTCTCATTGATGTGTTCAGTATTTTTCTGATATTTCTATACTGCTACTTGTGTGCCATATGGCTATATAATTTGCATAACAGTCAACTTTTGTGTCTTCAGTGAGGATGGATGTTGTTAAGGTTGGGTCGTAATTAGACTTACAACAACTCAAACTTGACCATGACTCTTTATTTAGCTCTAATTCTTTTCGTTTGGCCAACAACAAATGTCCAATTTATATACACATATATTCTTACATAATGAGGCTTCAAAGAATGCAAATAATCTTCATCTATTTACATACACAACACTTCGCCCCCCTTAATAATACTCCAGTCGGTCTGGGGGTTTCCTGGCTCTCTGAGGTCTAGGACTGCGGACGGGCACTTGCACAGCGGCAGGCTCCGGTTTAGGAGTGCAAGAGGGTACGTGCACAGAAGCAGTCTCCTCCTTGTTCCCTGATGTAACCTCTGGAACCTCCTCTTCACTTTATTTCTGACTTCCACCTGCAGGCTTCTCTCCTGATGTTCGAAGAAGTATCAAATTTCTTGTCTCCACTTGTTTCTTTCTCACAGGTCGCAATTGATTGATATGCCTCTTATATCGACGCTCTCGCGACTTATAAGGTAGTGACGGTAGCTCAATAATTTCAAAATGGTACCTTTTTACCGTTTAGGTCCAGTTGCATAGTTGCGGCAATAAACCTCGCAACCTGTAGTAAACTGCTCCTGCCTTCTTACGGCCTCATGAAATACCCCTCGCGGATTTCCCATCTTGGTATTAAATTCGAGAATCTTGATTTTAAACTTCTCTTCATTAGCAGTTCCGCGGGGGAATTCCTTTATTACAGTTTGGAGGAATGCTCTATGAGCAAATATGAATCTTTGTAGATTCGTCTCTAAATCATCCTTCCCATTATTCTTTCTCAAAAGGTTTTTAAATTCTCTTACATATCTCTCAGCTAAACCATTTGTACTAGGATTATACGGACTGGTCTTAGTGTGCCGTATAACATTAATTTTGGTAAATTTCTCGAACTCACCGTAGACAAACTGTCTTCCGTTATCTGTAACCAAAAATTAGGGCAATCCAAATCTGGCAAAAATTTCTCTAAGATGATTTTTAATCGTTTTATTGGTAATATCTTTGATGATAAAAATTTCTATCCACTTTGAGTATGCGTCCACGAGAACCAAAAACATTCTTCCCATGAACGGACCCGCTAGATCAAGATGAAGTCGATGCCACGGTTTTTCCGGCCAAGTCTATTCCGAGATGGTAGCCGAGGGCATGCTTGCCGATTCTTGGCATACTCTACATTCTCTAGTTAACTCCTCGATGTTACTGTCTATGCCTGGCCACCAGAAAATACCGTCTGGCAATCATCATCATTTTAACAATCCCCATGTGTATTTCATGCAAGTCATTTAAAATTAAATATCTTAATTTTTGGGGAATTACCACTCTTTCACGCCATTGAAGACAACCAAACTCCAAACTTAATTCCTCATTGATCTTATAATGAGGAGCTAGTGGGTTTTCTCTAGGTACCCTTGTGAATTTCCAGTTGCCTTCTCTAACATTCCTTAATACTATAGACAGTATTTTATCTTGGGGCGTCTCATATGCTACCTCCATAAAAGAGAACGGTACCTCATTCAACTTCCTGAGAAGAAGTACCTGGTCTTCATCAAGAGACTCCCTGACACTCGTTTCTAAAGGAAGACGTGACAATGCGTCAACATTGGAATTATCACTAGTTTTTCGAAATTCTACAGTATAATTAAATGCAGCTAAATTTAAGGACCATCTTTTAATTCTGGATGATGCACATATGGAAATTGGTTTATGAGGTGAAAATATATGAATTAAGGGTCGGTTGTCTGTGACCAATACAAATTTTCGTCCCAGTAAGTATTGTCTGAATTTATCAACGCCAAAAGTTATGCTCAACGCTTTCTTTTCTAGTTGAGAGAAACGTTTTTCCGCTTCAGTTAATGTTCAAGAAGCAAAAGCTATAGGGCATTCTTCCTTTCTATCATTTCTATGACTCAGAATTACGCCTAGTCCATAGTCCATTAATAATGATTTACATTTTTTAAATAACATTCGATATTCTTTCGTCCAATTCCATCTACAATTTTTATTCAAAAGTTGATAGAATAGCGCAAAAATGTTTGCAATATTCTTTATGGATCTATAATAATAAATTAAGAGTCCTATGAAAGATCTTAATTGCGAAACATTCTTTAGGTTCAGGCGCCTCTATCACTGCTTTAATTTTATTTTCTAAGGGATGCAGTCCATATTTATCCATTTTAAACCCTGAATATTCCACCTATTTCTTTTTAAATTTATATTTATATCTGTTTAACTTCAAACCTTTTTCTAGCAATCATCTAAACACTAGATCCAACTTTTGTTCATGATCTTCAAAGTCTTTTCCTGCAACCAAAATGTCATCTATGTAGCAGGCCATATCTGGCAAATCAGCAAATAGACCATTCCATAATCCTCTGAAATTTATTTGGTGCTACCGCTACGTCATATGGTAGTCTTTTATAAGAAAACAACCTCTTTGTTGTCTTTATATCAACAACAGCTTTGGCTTATTCCGCTAACATTACTTGTAAGTAAGCCTGTGATAGGTCTAGAGTCGAATATACGGTGCTTGTAGATAATTTTGAAAATATCTCATCGATCGATGGAAGGGAATACCTATCAAATTCTATTACTTTATCAGCTGTACATCTAAAATCACCACATATGCTTACACTACCATCCTTTTTTAATACTGGTACTATTGAAGCGGTCCAATATGCATGGACTATAGGTTATAAAGTGCAAGAATTCACTAAACGATCAATTTCATTCTCTACTTTGTTTTTTAGAGAGAAAGGTAAACTTCTGGCCTTACAAAATACAGGAGTCACATCCTTTTTTAAATTAAAATTTATTTTAACATCCTTTAGACAGCCCAAATCTTTGTTAAACAAATCTGCATATCTATCAATCAAACTATTTCTATTAGATTCATTATTTAAATTTTTAATGCTAAACAATCTAGAATAATCAAGTTTTAACTGTTTAAGCCATTCTCTTTCTAACAAAATCACCTGTATTTTTCATTTACAACTATTAATCGTAAATATTGGTTGGCTTATTTTACAAAAACATTTATTTGCCCTATAATCTCTATTGATTTAACACAAAAGGATTTTAATCTTAAATTTGTTGGAAATAATTTTTTACCTTGCCAATAAATCTTATAAATATCTTTAGATATTAACGTAACTGGACTTCCTGTATCTATTGTAAAGCACAAAGAATAATCATCTACTGTTAAATTTATTGTGGCATCAGTTTCGCCCTGTACAGAATATATAGAGTCCTCCGTACAAATTTACATCCCCACATTTTTTTACTAGCTTTGCAGACCCTACTTAAATGACCCAGTTTTTTTACATTTTAAAACAATTCTTTGTTCTATGAGGGCAAACAGAGGCCACGTGTGAATGTCTTTCACCACCTCTCTAACACATTATTTCTCCCCTTTGCCTGAAAGGCCTATGCTGCACCATACTATTATTGTACTCACTCTTTTTACCTTTTCCATTCACAGGGGATATCTTGGCTACTGATTTATCTTGTAATTCTCTTGTATTTATCTTCGCCAGTTCGAACGAGATCGCTACTGCAAAACTTTATCCAGGGTGACATCGTCGTTTTCTTGTAGTAGCTTTTTTTGCAGGCTTTCCAAATTGATTCCAGCCTCAAAACGGTCTCGCATCATGGTTCCCAGCATATCGTCGAAATTACAATTTATTGCTAAATGTTTCAATTCTCTAAGATATTCCGAAATTTATTCTCCTTCCTGTTGAATTCTCTTTAAAAATCTGCATCGCTGTGGTATCACTTTATTCTTTGGATCCAAATGCAGCTTAATTCTTTGAATGATAGTATCATAGGGTTAATTTTCATTAGACCAGGAACAAAATGTCGTTTCCCTGCTTCAAAGTTTCATAATCTGGTAGCGAGGTAAAAATCAGCACTTTAATCTCCTCTTCAGACGCCAAGTAGAAAGCCTCAAATATTTGTACAAAAAGAAGGAAGTGTCCTCCACTGGGCTATAGAATCTAAAAGGTACTATTAACTTTGAACTTGTCATGCTGATCTTTTCTATTCCTTTGTTTTCTTGATCCAGATAGTTTAAAAGATGTAGTTGTCATACTTGCATAGACGCCATTTTCCTCAGCTTTTTACTGGCTCTGTAGATCGCGCATCCTCGTCGCCACTTTTGTTGTGTCGTAATTAGACTACAAGAGCTCAAACTTGACCATGGCCAACAACAAATGTCCAATTTATATATATGTCATAATATATGCTCTTCCAGGATTAATAAAACAAGCCAACAGCCAACGAGAGAGAGATGGGTAGCTAAAGCGAGACACTTTAGACAACTAACTTACGACCATTTTTGGCCACATTCCTGAGGGGGGGGGGGGGGGGCGTCACCACCTGGCGAATTTCCTGGTTAGCTCCCCGGTTGTGTACACAGGGAAAACAGTCGTTCAGCGGATAAGCTCTCGCTCGCTCTCTCTCGGCTGGCTGCCTGGATTATTGCTCTAACAACTCGTCGTGTGATTATTTATCACCTCACCACATTATTACCACTATAGTGTCACATATACATATATTTTTACATGAGGCTTTAAATAATACAAATAATATTCATCTATTTACATAAACAACAGTTAATATATAGCGGGAAGAGTAGAGGACTGAGCACAGATCCCTGAGGTACACCAGCCCATGTTCTTCGGTCCTTGGAAAATGTTCCATTGACCCGAACCTTTATCCTTCTTCCCCTTAAGAAGTCTGCAATCCAGATTAAGGTTTTTCCTCTTACTCCGATGTTGTGCAGCCTTTCAAATAATTTCTACACTCGATCAAAAGCTGAGGTCATATCCAGGAATACGGCCGTTGTCTTCTTTGGCGGTGTTTCCTAGAAATCTATTATTGATTGACAGAAGTAGAACAGTTTATCAGTTGTACAGTGTCTGGATCTTTAGGTAGTTTGGTAGAAGTTTATTTTATTTTTGTTAGTGAGCCAGACTATGAGCCTAAAGTGGCTAATTCATTCTGTTATTTTACAAAGTATGCTGGTAAGAGCAATTAGCCGATAGTTCTTGCATTCCTTGGCATCCTTGTTTGGTTTCAGTATTGGCACTATAATTGATATCTTCCAATTCTTTGGTAGTTTACAGGTTTGCCATGAAATCTTCAGTATTCGTAGGAGTTGATTTTTAGCTTCGTCTTCAAAGTGTTTAATCATTTGACCAAAGATTAGAGCAACTCCAGGTGACCTCTTGGATTTAACTTTTCTATTTATGAGTTTAGCTCATTCAGTGTGAAGTCTCTCGAGTAAATATCTTGTTGATGGTAATTTCTTGCTTGTTTAACTAACTTGTTTATAAAACAATACTTAAAGTTTCACCGCATAAGTTTCACCGCATAAAAAAAAATACATCCAGGGTAGCCTAGTGGACATGGCATCTGCACGGTAAGCGGAAGATTGTGGGTTCGAATCCCGCCCCTGGACACTTTTATTTTTCCGTTCGCCATTACTCTTCATATTTTCACCCTTTCATACCTCATCCAAAAAAGTTAGAAATAGTAAATATTTCTCTTTGAAATAAATATTGATTTTTCACAGAAAAGAAACCCTTGCGGTGAAACTTTAAGTATTGTTTTATAATCACACGCCGCAGTCCTTTATAATGTATTATAAGTTACTTTAAGTATTATTTACGAACGAAAAAATACGTCCAGGGTAGCCTAGTGGACATGGCATCTTCCCGGTAAGCGGAAGGTTGTGGGTTCGATTCCCGCCCCTGGACACTTTTATTTTTCCGTTCGCCATTACTCTTCATATTTTCACCCTTTCATACTTCATCCAAAAAAGTTAGAAATAGTAAATACTTCTCTTTAAAATAAATATTGATTTTTCACAGAAAAGAAACTTATGCGGTGAAACTTTAAGTATTGTTTTATAATCACACGCCGCAGTCCTTTATAATGCGTTATAACTTGTTTATATTATTTTTTAGAGTCCTGTCTTCATTCGTATAGCTGAGTCTGGAAGTGCTTGAAAGATATTCAGCAATTATTTCAGCCATCTGTTTGTTCGTTCTCGCTATTCATATCGGTTAGAGTATTGGAGGATTAGCGTAGGTTTTGATTGTTTTATAACACTAATTATATTTCAGTGATGGCTTTCCTTTTTGCATCCATTTTTTTTCGCAGAATTCTGCCCATTTTTCTCTCTCTTGTTTGAATTCAAATTTATTGTTCTATTTTGTGACTAATATTAATGAGTTCCTTTATGATTTCTTCTGTTTTATTTGTTTTAAGGAGTCAATTGATATTGTCTCTCTCTGCAATCATTGCCACGATATTGTGGTCCTTCCAGTAAAGTATTCACAGGTCTTTACGTCTACCTCTAAGTATCGATACTTTTGCAGCTTTGGATATCTTCGAAGATAATTTTTCCAATTTTTTATCAATCGTTCTGTGATTTAATTCTTCGTTGCACAGTTCTTCAATATTTTCTGTGAATTTTTCTCCAGTTTTCTTTTATTCTCTGTTGGAAATTCTCAATTTTAAATTTTAGGGTTGTTAAAATTGGTCTGTGGTCACTGATTGCACTTTTCAGAATTTTCCATTGTGTTGTGGGTGCGATGTTGTAATTAATCGCTGTGATGTCTATTGCGGATTCTGTGCCTGTGGACTTGGATAGATAGGTGTTATTTTCGTTATTTAACGGTGTAAGGTCGAGGTCGGTTAGCATGTCCTCAACCTGCTGATCTTTGCTATCCTGGACAGGTGATACCCAAGTTGGTCTTTCGGCGTTAAAATCACCAAGTATGATTGCGATATCCGAAGACGCTTCACTTAATGTCTCTATAAGGCCTGTATTGATGCTAGTATTATCGTGGTGATAAACATTTATGATTGGAATTGTTTTATCTGTAAGATAGATTTCTATTGCCTGAGCTTCTGTCGTGATTTCTCTAGGCTTACTCTGATTATAGGCGATTTCCTTAAATTTGATTTCTAGAGTTTTAATCAAAACAGAAAGTCCTCCTCCGAATTTTCCCGGTCTGTCCTTTCGTAGTGTTGTATAATCTTTGATATTGAATCTCAGATTCTGATTTAATTTTGTCTCCTGAGGACAAGTAATATGTACATTGTTGTCACAGAGAAGACAAGTCAGCTCTTTTTTTTATCTGGGAACCATTTATATAGAGTTGTAGTAGAATGAATTGTGTCCTCGTAGTAGATTTCTCATCATGAGCTCGAGCTGCAGCTCCTGACGCGGCGGTTACCCCGGACGCGGTAGCATTACTGGAGATATCAGTTTTGCTCTTCATTTGAAAATGGGTGCCGTTGCAACGTTAGTCATCTTGGAAATGAACCAGAATTTGGTCAAATATTCCAAGGTTCCAGGGGGGACCGCAAGGAGGTGTGGTCGGACTTCTCCCCTTCCCCCTGGAATGCCGTCACTACAGGATGAAGCACTCTTGGTGAATTTTTAAATTGTGATTCAGAATCTGCCACTGAAGCTTTACGAGCGTTTCGTACCTTTAAAGATATTCGGAGCGGTAAAGGACCCATGAGTTGCTACTCTCTAAAGCGATTGATTAAAAGTTTTGAGGAAACTGGATCTCTGGAAGCAAAACCTCGGAGTGGAAGACCATCGACATGCAAGTCAGTGGCTGTTACGGTTTTGCAGAATGCAGAAGCTATTGAAACGTTATCCACGTATGGAGAAGTAAGTGCTAGACAAGTTTCTCGACAAACGGGGATTTCGTATGGAACAGTTTGGAGAGAACACACATTTAGAATTTTTCTATTAAAAATACCCTAACAAAATACAAAGTTTTCACGAGTTGAAAGTCAGCGATTTTGAGAAGCGTCAAGAATTCGCTGCATGGGTTTTCCGGCAAATTGATATTGATGAAAACTTGCTGTCAAATGTTCTAAGAACATATGATGCTCACTTTTATCTAAAGGGAGAATTTAACATTCAAAACTGCCTAATTTTGGCAACAGAAAACCCTAGGATTTTTACAGAAATACCACTTCATCAGCCCAGAGTTACAGTTTTGTGTGGGTTCACTTCTTCTTTTATTATTGGGCCATTTTCCTTTAAAAAATCAATGGAAGAACTTTTAAAACCGTTTTTGTAACTTTTGGTGAACGTTATGTTCAACTTTTGAGAGAAAAGGTTATTCCCATATTCGCAGGACAGACAAGCACTAAGCGAAATAACATTCATGCAAGATGGAGGACCTCCTCATATCTCCCGCGGTGCCAAACAATTGCTGAAGGATACGTTCGGTGAAATTCGTTGAAGAATTTCGGTTATGGGGGTACATTAAGTCGCGTTTTTATCGACGCCGGCCTACCACATTGGCCATGTTGAAGGCTTCTATCAGATGGCACGTTTTATAAATTTCAACTATTTAATTGTGACCATTCTGTCATCTATCGTCTGCAGGCGGTATTTGAGAATGAAGGGCGCCACATTGAGCAAGGATTGTGACCTAATACAAGAGAGAAGGCAGTTACCTCATGTGTTATATATTGCATCTCTTTGTTTTGGGTTATGGGTATAATAAATGCTGTCCTCACATCTTGATTCTTTTTTTTCCTGTGAACAGTAATTTTTTTGTTTGTCATTTGCCCACATCTTATGTTTAGTTTATCGCTTTTCGCTTATTAGAAGAAATAGCATAAGGAATATTCTCTGTATTCCCCCCCCCCCCCCCAACTTTAGAAATTTTGCGCAAAAATAATACATAATGATTTTACTACCACGTTTTTCAACGCAAAAGGTCGATTTAAAAATGATTTATTTTGAGGGGATACATTTTCAAAATTATGTACAGTATAATAAACAATGATAACATTTGACAAACCCATAGGATATTTGGAATAAAGTACGACAAATATATTTTGTCACTCCTCTCTATATATTATTTTTGGATCATGACAAATATCCAGTTAAATAGTCAAGTGTCGCCAATTAGTCAAGAAACTATACATTCCTTATAACACGAAATCCTATTAGTAGTGCCATCATAATTTTTGGTACTATATTAACATTTCAAAAATCGTGTATAGATATTAATAGATATTTTAAACATCCAATCTATTTCACAAAACTCCATCTAAAATATATTTTTGCTACATGTTTTAATTTGCATATACCTATTTTACATATCTCAGATTGTATTTAAAAATCGTCAACCAATTCTTCTAACTTTTGGCGAAATGGTGTTTTATTAATTTATCATTTGATATTATTAGGGTTCTTTCCTGGTATTCAAAAAGGAATAATACGTGTCGTTCAGTTATATTTTTCAATTTATCAAACAGTTTGGGCGCTGAATCTCTGATTCTGGTAGAGCGCCATCTAGCGAATATAGTTTTAACTAAAATCAATTTCGATTTTTTCATTATTTGCCATAAAAAGTCCCATTGCATCCTGAACACAATGGTGTTTACCGCATTGCTCTAGCGCAAATATTCGCGGAGTTATTAATTTTTAAAATTGTGCGGGACTTTTGGATCACCCTGTATTTAAAAAAAGTACGCTAGCAACTTGAAAAAAAAAAATTGCAGAACGCTCATTGGTCGCTTAATTGGCCTGGTGTTGTTACTTCGCCTCGTATTTACTTAGGGCAAAAAATGTTCTTCAAATGTAAAAAATAAATAGCCAAAAATACTTATCAAAATGTTGCCGAAATTTTTCTCAGGTTTATAAAGCGACAGGCAAATTTCGGTACCAATTGGTTCAGTAGTCTTTGAGTTTATCGCGAAACAAACAACAGACATTGACTTATATATATATATCGTATATTTTAAACTGAATGACACTTTTAGTATATGTCACATATCTTCCAATTAGTTAGAGCCTATACCATAAAGATCCTACCCTTCTATTAAAATGTATACTATTTCTATTTACTACCACCCCATATTTGTATATAAACTATTCGTATTTAAACCCCTATTTGTATGTAAAACTAAAAATGTTGACGTCAAAACAAAGATCCAAAGAGTGGTCTTTCAGCTGGTGGCAGGGACTGAGGGGAGCAAAAAGCCAACCCTCAGCCTATGTGGGGCTCCCAGGGACTCTTTATAGACGACCCCTGTAAACAGGACAGGTTTTGGCAGGGGGTCAGCAGATGTTCTAGGGTGTGTCGATCGACAGGTCGCTTTTGTCTCTCTCAAGCTCTCTCTCCATGTCTCGGTGATACGCATCCAAGTTTGTGTCATGGCCTCTACCTCTGTCCCGTGTGCTGTCCCCGATCACTCTCGGTGCTAACATCTAGCCCTGCCTCTGCTTCTTGTTGTCCGCGTGTGGGAAGAACTTCAACACTCGCCTCACGTACACGACTGCCAGCTTATCCATACATGGACATTTGCAACAATATTACTATATATATATATGTTGAGGTATCTAGTCGACTTAATCAATGGTGTGAGATCCTGTCGAGTCTCGCTATACTGTGTTAGCCCTGAGGAACAGGCAGGATGTGGTGAGTTTTCCAGTACCTCTCTGCACCTTGGAAGACCTTTAACAGCTCTCACAGAGTACAAGCAGTCGTGTTCGAGGAAGAGTGGGAATCTTAAAAATGTCCATACACAAAAAACGAAGAGACACTGTTGTACTAGTAAAGTTCCGTGAACAGATAGGAGTCGAGCTAGGAACGAAAGATAAATATAGAAGAGTTCTTACTGTTCTACATGGTCGATGAGGTCGACCTTGGACACAACAGACGAGGGCTTCCGCTGATGGTGAAGAGACTATTTATTTCTGATTATTGACAGATTTATATTTTTTGCCGAGAGAGGAAGTATTGGATTTCAGCGGATGTAACAAGGGCGTGGATCGGAAGCGATATTGTACACTCTGACAACGCCTTGACATATTTTATCTTTAGTCCTCGTTGGACTTCTAAATCTCGATATCTGCTTTAGCTCAACTCTTAATCTATTACAGAGTTTTATTTATTTATCCTCAGTTTGTACAAAGTACATTACATATGATGAGGTAATGACACATGTCAATCATGCATATAATCATTTACAGATTTGTTTCTATTATACAACATGAAAATCTTGTTATATTATATACAATTTCAGGTTGTTGGTTTAAATTACCATAGATGTGCCCCGGGAGTGAAAGGGTTTATCCGGGTTTAAACGGGTAAAGCCTCTCTAACACAGGTAAGTAATTAAAATTTCTTTTAATTAATTTAAACTTTGAGGGTTGAAAAGGGCTATAACAAGATGATTTGTTTGAATATATCTGTAAAATAAGAAAAATAAAACTTATGTTTAATTTAAAAGTTATGATATTCATTATATAAAAGTTAAATTTTGGTAACCTTTGTTTGGTTAAAAATAACGATGATGGTGAAATAAAATGCTGTTAAAATAATAATTTGAAATTATAATCGTGAAGATAGAGGCTGCCTGGCCGGCATTCATATTTCTTGAAAAAAGATACTTCGGCCAGTATAAATCTTTTTATTACCTCGACGTTTCGACAAAAAGCTTTTGTCCTCGTCAGGAGCAAACAAAAATTAAAACATACAGCAAGGCGTTAAAAATTATTCTAAGGCTCTAAGGGCGTTCTCACGCGATATTCGAAATTTTGTACAACATCCAAAGCACGAGTCAAAAAATAAATATTTAACTCACAAAGACTATGATCTTTGAAATAAAATTATGATATACATATTTATATTAAAAATTAAAAACAAAAATAAATATAAAAATATAATAATAACATTTAAAAGATTTCACAATAGTATATATTAATCGATATCTATTATGTACAATTTATACTTACCCTTCATAACTACTTTTTTAAATTTAAAAACAAATTGTATTGTAGCGGAATATCTTCATATACATTTAAGGTTCTTTTCCTCATTTCCCGTGATACCCACCCCCTTAAACCCTGTTGGTGTTCTTTAATCCTAGTCTCAAAATTACGGCCTGTTTCTCCTACATAAATTTTGTCACATTGTGTGCATTGAAGTTAAATGACCATGAAATAATGGTATCCTTTGATGTCAAATCACTTTTCACCAATATCAAAAGAACTCTAGCTCTAAAAGAAATAAGGGAATATTTTGAGGTGAAGAGACAATATTGCGAAAACAAGGGATTAGAAATCAACGAAATGATAGAAGGCTTCAAGTTATGTTTAGATAATATTTACTTCAGATATGGGGATAAATTTTACAGGCAAAAAGACGGCACTGCTATGGGTGGCCCTACAAGCATGATCATTGCTGACATCGTAATGGCTTCAGTAGATAAAAAGGCAATCTTGATTGAGGGAATAAGAATCTGGGGCCGATATATAGATGATGTTTTTGCAGTGATCCGCAAAGAAAATCTTAATGAAATCATGGCCATGTTGAATAATTTAGAAAGAGGAATAGAATTCACGGTTGAAACAGAAAAGGAGAGATTTTTATCATTCTTAGATGTAGGACTAACTCGCAAAGAAGATGGTTCAATTTTAACTAGCGTTTTCAGAAAGCCAACAGACTGTGGTATACATCTAAATTTTAATTCCAATAATCCTATGATACATAAAAGACAGGTGATAAAATCCCTTGTACAAAGAGCCAAACAAGTATGCACAGACCAAGATATTTATAAAAAAGAGATAATGAAAATTCGAGCAGAACTCGAACAATCTGATTATCCAGTTGGTTTCACAAACAAATGGATTAGAAGATATGAAATAGATAGGCCAAATTCAAATAGGAATAAAGATGATTGCAATAATATAATTATTCCATATTTAAGAGATATAGATAACGAAATATCTAGAATTTTGAGAAAATTTAAATATAATATTTGGTATAGTACGGGGACAAAAAGGGAATTTTTAACTAGAAATATCATAATGAAGGATAACATAGGCACCTCAAAACCAAGTAATGTAATTTATGGAATTAAATGCACACAATGTGACAAAATTTATGTAGGAGAAACAGGCCGTAATTTAGAGACTAGGATTAAAGAACACCAACAGGGTTTAATTGGGAGAAGGGCGTTAAGCAAAATTGGGGAACATGCATTATATTCAGGACATAGGCCAGATTGGAATGATATTGAGATATTTCATAGGAATATAAAATTTAAAAAAGAAAGATTATTTTTAGAGGGGTGGGTATCACGGGAAATGGGGAAAAGAACCTTAAATGTATATGAAGATATTCCGCTACAATACAATTTGTTTTTAAATTTAAAAAAGTAGTTATGAAGGGTAAGTATAAATTGTACATAATAGATATCGATTAATATATACTATTGTGAAATCTTTTAAATGTTATTATTATATTTTTTATATTTATTTTTGTTTATAATTTTTAATATAAATATGTAGATCATAATTTTATTTCAAAGATCATAGTCTTTGTGAGTTAAATATTCATTTTTTGACTCGTGCTTTGGATGTTGTACAAAATTTCGAATATCGCGTGAGAACGCCCTTAGAGCCTTAGAATAATTTTTAACGCCTTGCTGTATGTTTTAATTTTTGTTTGCTCCTGACGAGGACAAAAGCTTTTTGTCGAAACGTCGAGGTAATAAAAAGATTTATACTGGCCGAAGTATCTTTTTTCAAGAAATATTGAAATTATAAGATATTATTGGTGGGCGTTGGAAAGGGTTAGGGAATAAATAATATGCAATTGTGTAAGTATTACACATGCAACCAAATACTTAGACCCAGGCGCAAAGCGAGGATATAGACTTGAGCGTCAAGACTTGACTTGAAATCAAAGGTTGATTATGGTCCGCTAGAGCTGGAAAAAAGTTGAAAGTTGAAAAAAGTGAACGCTTTGTGCATGCGTTGGTGATTGTCCTCTGCGGATGATTGAAATAAACTTTTGAAACGTGTTCAGGCCAGAAGTTGGGATTTATAAATCTGAGGAACTATGTTCAAAGAAAAATTGTCAAGCAGTACTGTCGTTTTTCTACGTTTATGTGAAGCAATGGCTGATAAACAGGGTGATCCAAAAGTCTTGCACAATTTTGAAAATTAATAACTGCGCGAATATTTGCGTTAGAGCAATGCGGTAAACACCATTTTGTTCAGGATACAATGGGAATATTTATGGCAAATAATTAGAAAAAAAAATCGAAATTGATTTTAGTTACAATTTTATTCGCTAGATGCCGCTCTCCCAGAATCTGAGATTCAGCGGCCAAATTGTTTAATAAATTGAAAACATAACTGATCGACACGTATTTTTCATTTTTGAATACCAGGAAAGAACCCTAATATTACACTAGTGTACAGACCTTTTCCTTCTCAATATTTGAAAGTTGTTTCTAGTAATTTCCAACCCGTAGATCATAAATATAACTTTCATTTTTCAAAATTAGCTCAATTTTTAAAATATTTTGAAAATATTTAATTTTATAAAGATGCTGATGACAATGATGTAATCAAAAATTTTGAAGATTATGACATAGTAAGCATAAATTTTAATCATTATTTAGATGAAATGCATACCATTGCAATTTTATACGAAGAAAATGTTTAACAATACATTTATATATTTCATAAATATTTTTAAATATTTAAATAACACCGCGTAAATGCAAAGCTAATACAGAAATGTTTTGCTATATTTGTGGAAAATTTACAATTCCCAAAGAGAGGAAACGTATCACCCCAAAGATAAAAGAATGCTATACAGAATATTGCCATGACGATTGTTATTTCTGTGTCTGAAATTTTAAAAGCCTCAATAGCAAAAGAAGCAAACTAACATTTATCCTGATATACCATCAGCTTGGCAACCTATTCCTCACGACCTCGAGAACACCACTCCGATTCCTAAAACGGTTCGAGAATCCTATATCAAAAAGGATGATCAGCACACAGCATTTACAGAAGATCATCAATTAGAAGACCCTGAATTTATTTCAAATGAAAATGGCATTCCACATTATTTTTGATCAGGCATCAATAATTGATCTAGTTATGGATCTAGGGCTATCAAAAGAAGCAGCAGAAATACTTGCATCAAGATTGAAGCAAAGGTACCTCTTTTTACCACAAACTAAAATCTCTGTCTATCGTAATAGAGAACAGTGTTTTTTTGCCATTTTTTTTTTATTCTGAAGAACAAGAGGATTAGTGTATTGCAATGATATTGAAGGCGTTTTTAAAACTCTGAAAATTATTACAATGCTACCGAGAATAGACTCTATATTGATTCCTCTAAAAAAGGTTTGAAGGCTTGTTTGCTGCACTATGATAGTGTATTTACCTTCCATACCAATTGCCTATTCAACCCAAATGAAAGAAATCGATTCTTAGAATTACTGAATTATACAAAACATTGTTGGAAAGTTTGCGGTGAGATCTTAAAATTATAGGAATTTTGCAGGGATTGCAGAAAGGAAACACAAAGTATCCGTACTTTTTATGCAAGTGGGACAGAAGAGACAGAAAGAATCATTATATACAAAAAATGTGGCCTAAAAGAAGTATGTTTGGCTTAGGTGAACAAAACGTTGAAAATGAACCGCTTTTCCATAAACTAAAAATGCTTCTTACCCCTTTACATATCAAATTAGGATTAATGAAAAATTTTGTAAATGCTTTAAAGAAAGATGGTGATGCTATCAAATATTTAATGACTAAATTTCCGAAGTTTAGTTGCTCTAAGATAACGGAAGGTATTTTCAATGGACTTCAAATTTGTAAACTAATAAATGACGAAGAGTTTATTGCAACATTGAAAGAAGATGAGAAATATACTTGGTTTTCATTCCTCGACATTGTCAAACACTTTCTAGGCAATAATAAGTCAGTAAATTATGCGAGAATCGTAAAATATACGATTTCCAAATTCCATGAGCTCGGGTGCTTAATGAATCTAAAATTGCATTTTTTGGATTCACATCTAAACCTTTTCCCAGATAATCTCGGTGCAGAGAGCAAAGAACAAGATGAACGCTTCCACCAAGTTATTAAAATCATTGAGCAACGATACATTGGTCTTTTGAACCATCATATAGTGGCCGATTATTGTTGGAATCTGATGCGTGATGACAAACAAGCAAAATATAATAGACTTGACAGAAAAAAAATATTTAAATCCAGGAATATAATTTTTAAATACTTCCTGAATATTACTGCATCTTCATAAATAATATTAAATAAACCAAATAAAAAGTTTTATTCGCATACACAGCTTTTAGACCTTCTATCTTATATATATTAAAACAAATTTCCTGATAATTCAAAAAAGAAAGGGAAATAAATTAGATTTTTAAATGAAAATTTATATAGATAGAGTAAGTAGTTCGATAAATATATATCTGAGGGCAGTTATTGAAGTAAAATATATAAACATGCATATATGTATAATATTGTTTCTTCATTTTCACTATCTTTAGCGCATTTAATTATATAGTAATTAGTTTAATGTCATAACCTTTCCTCCAATAGATGAATATCATGGGTAAAAGGCATTATATCCATAACTTGAGAAATTGAGCTAATAGAAATAAAATATTGATACCACGTTAATCAGTACACAAGGTTAACCCAAAAATATTTTGTTTATTTGAGGAGAAGAATTTTTTTTTTCATTTTGTGTACTAGTGTTATCAAAAGATGAATTAATAAAACACCATTTCGCCAAAAGTAGAAGAATTGGTTGAAGATTTTCAAATACAATACGAGATATGTAAAATAGGTAAATACAAATTAAAACTTGTAGCAAGAAAAATGATACTTTAGATGTGGTTTGCTGGAATTCTCTCAGCATTTAAATTTCGAAGATGATAAATGTCTAATATTTTTAATTCAACTCTTTCTCAGTATCGATTATATTTATTTTAATTCATTTACAAAATATTTATTTATTTTTGATAATTTATTTTTCTCTGGAATTCCGTCTCTACAGTATAAAGCACTCTTGGTGAAAATTTTTATTGCTATTCAAATTTGCCACTGAAGCTTTACGAGCGTTTCGTACCTTTAAAGGTATTCGAAGCCGTGAAGGACCCATGATTTGCTACTTTCTAAGGCGATTAAAAATTTGAAAAAAAAGGATATCTCTGAAAGCAAAACCAGTAAGTTCCAGTCAGGCAAAAATCAGTGGCTGTTACGGTTTCGCAGAATTTTGAAGGTATTGAAACGTTATCAACCTATGGAGAAGTAAGTGCTCAACAAGTTTCTCGACAAATATGGATATATTTCACGAGCTGAAAGTCGGCGATTTTGAGAAACGTCAAGAATTCGCTGCATGGGTTTTCCAGCGAATTGATATTGATGAAAACTGGCTTTCGAATCTTCTGTGGACAGATGATGCTCACTTTTCTCTAAACAGAGAAATTAACACTCAAAAGAGCCGCATTTGGGCAACAGAAAACCCTTTTTTACCAAAATGCCTCTTCATCAGCCCAGATTTACAGTTTGGTGTGGTTTCACTTCTTCTTTTATTATTGGACCATTTTTATTTGAAGAAATCAATGGACGAACTTTTGAAACCGTTTCTGTAACTGGTTAACGTTATGTTCAACTTATGAGAGAAAAGTTATTCCCATATTGCAGGACAGACAAGCACTAAGCGAAATAACATTCATGCAAGATGGAGGAAAGCCTCATATCTCCCGCAGTGCCAAACAATTGCTTAAGGATACGTTCAGTGAAGATCGTGTGATGAATCGCCACTTCACACATCAGTGGCCTCCAAGATCACCAGACTTGACGCCTTGCGATTTTTGGTTATGAGGGTACATTAAGTCGCGTGTTTATTGATGCCGGCCTACCACATTGGCCATGTTGAAGATTTCTATCAGATGTAACGTTTTATCAATTTCAACAGATATATTATTTAATGCTGTCCAATCTGTCATCTATCGTCTGCAGGCGGTGTTTGAGAATGAAAGGAGCCACATTGAGCGAGGATTGTGACCTAATACAAGAGAGAAGGCAGTTACCTCATGTTTTATATAAGTTGCCATGCATTATATTATCCACCAATATTTTGAAGCTTTTTGTGTTGGGTTATGGGGATAATAAATGCTGTCCTCACGACTATTTTCTTTTTTTTGAACAGTGATTTTTTTGTTAGTCATTTGTTCACATATTATGTCGTTTTTTCATATATTATGTCGTTCAAACCAAAGTGTTATAACTTCTCGAAAAACACTGGTATACCAAATTTTACCCCTTATATTTAGTTTATCGCTTTTCGCTCATTAGAAAAATTAGCATGAAGAATATTATCTGTATACCACCAACTTCAGAAATTTTGCGACAAGAAAGAATACAAATTGATTTTACTACCACGTTATTCAACGCAAAAGGTCGATCTAAAAATGATATCCATTTGAGGGGACACATTTTAAAAATTGTGTACAGTATAATAAGCAATGATAACATTTGACAAGCCCATAGGATATTTGGAATAAAGTTCGACAAATATATTTTTTCACTATCCTCTATATTTCATTTGTTTGATCATTACAAATATCCAGTTAAATTGTCAATTGTCGCTAATTAGTCAAGAGACTATACGTTCCTTATAGCAAGCATTCCTATTAGAAGTGCCATCATATTTTTGGTACTATATCAACATTTCAAAAAATCGTGTATTGATATCAGCAGTGTTATCAAACATTCAAACTATTCCACAAAACCTCATCTAAAATATAAATATTTTTTGCTACATGTTTTAATATGCATTTACCTATTTTACATATCTTGGATTGCATTTCAAAATTGTCATCCAATTCTTCTATTTCAGGCGAAATGGTGTTTCATTAATTTATCATTTTATATTATTAGGGTTCTTTCCTGGTATTCAAAAATAAAAAAATATGTGTCGATCAGTTATATTTTTCAATTTATCAAACAATTTGGCCACTCAATCTCTGATTCTGGTAGAACGCCATCTAGCGATATTTTTTTTAACTGAAATAATTTTTGAATTTCTCATTTTTAGTCATAAAAACCATTGCATCCTGAACACAATGGTGTTTACCGCATTGCTCTAGCGCAAATATTCGCGAAGTTACCAAATTTTAAAATTGTGCAAGACATTTGATCACCCCCTGTAGATAGTGAAAAGTTACACTGAAGTGGTTAGAGAATTTGATTGTTGTAAGCGATTGCTGTATGCCCGATAGTTATTGATAAACATTGTCATTATAACGGTACAAAAAATATAAAATAAATGTGTTATATATTCATATTTTCATTGAGATTGTTTATCATCATCGTTTGCTGTATAAATACTTTGTTTTTAATTAAAATGAGTGGTATGCAAAAATAACTTGCGTTGCGTCTTTATATTTTAAATTAGATATATAATAATTGGCGACGAAAATAAATCTTTTATTTTAATAAGTTAAAGCTTGGGTAAGTTGAATTTTATTTTTAAAAATGGCGAGTTTTGGAAATATAGAATCTTTTGATCCTAAAAATCCAGTGAAATGGATAACGTACTTGGAAAGAATGATTTTTTTCTTCCTGGCTAATGATATTGTAAAAGTTGAAAGACGAAAGGCTATATTTCTTACGCTAATAGGTGCTGAAACTTATGCTATAGCAAGATCGTTGGCCTCGCCAAAAGAATTATCTTTCGTAGAATATGATGACTTAATTATATTATTTACGGATCATTTTTGTCCTAAGACAAATATAATAGTCCAAAGATTATTTTTCAATAAGAGAAATCAGGGTGATGAATCAGTTAGTGCCTATGTAGCAGAGCTAAGAATGTTGAGTGAAAATTGTGAATTTGTTGATTTGGAGGATCGATTGAGAGATAGACTGGTGTGTGGATTGAGAAAAGAATCAATAGTGAAAAGATTATTATCTGAAAGTAATTTAACTCTTGATAAGGCCTTAAACATTGCTATATGTGATGAATCGGCTAGTGCAGACGCCAGTGTTTTGCAAGAAAAAATTACGGAAGTAAATATGATGACAAAAGCTAGCAAAACTGAACCACCTAAATTTAAATCAGGCAAAGTTCATTTTACGGAATTCAAGAAATTAAATAATAAAATAATTATTTGCATACGTTGTAAAGGAAATGCCAATATGCCAAATGTATGTAAATTCCGAAATGCTAAATGTTTTAAATGTGGCAAGACTGGTCATGTACAAAAAGCTTGCTTAACAAATGTTGGTAAATCTGGAAACCTATATAGGGCTAATAGTAATCCAACTTTATGTTGCCTGAGAAGGGAAGAGATAAGCAATCCTTATTATATTACAGTAAATTTGGATAACCACGATGTACACATGTTAATTGACTCGTGAAGTGCATACTCATTATTAAATAAAGATACTTTTCTTGAATATTGGAAATTGACGCAACTTAAAAGATCTGAGATACTTCAAAATACTTGGTCATCCAGTCAAGTAAAGATTCTTGGGAAACTCTATGTTAAAGCAAGACTATCCCATGGTAGTAGAAGTTTACCAATTTTAGTGGCTGATGGATTAGGTCCCAACATTCTGGGAAGGCAATGGTTTGCAGCTTTTCGACTGAAGTTAAACTTTTCAAATTCATTGGAAACTAATCCTATTTCACCCGATTTCGAGGAATTGTTTAAGAAAGAAATTGATGTTTATAATGGGCCATTGATTAACATTGATATTCCTGATAATGCTGAGCCCAAATTTGTGAAGGCCAGAACCGTGCCGTTTGCTCTACGAAATTTAGTGGATGGAAAATTGAAAGTACTAGAGGAACAAGGTGTTATCGAACCGGTAAAATTTACTAAATGGGCTTCTCCAATTGTTACGGTTCTGAAGAATGATGGCTCCATAAGAATTTGCCACGATTATAAATCAACAGTTAATTTATATTCTAATCCTGATAAATATCCGTTGCCTACAATTCCGCAACTATTGGATAAATTGAGAGGAGGCAATTTTTTTACTAAAGTAGATATGGCTCAAGCGTACCAGCAGTTGAAAGTTGATGAGGAATCTTCAGAAATCCTGGCTATTAATACACATAGAGGCGTATATAAGATGAAACGTCTACCTTTTGGTTTGAATTCTGCCGTTGGAACTTTCCAGAGGTTTATGGACACTCTTTTGAGTGGAATTGATGGAGTATCGGTATATTTGGATGATGTCCTTATCGCAGGAAGTAATTGTGAAGACATAAAAAAGAAAACTGAAAAAGTTATTTTGCGTTTCAAAGAAGCAGGACATCGGCTTAAAAGAGACAATTGCAAATTCTTCATGTCTGAAATCGATTTTTTAGGACTAAAAATTGACTTAAGAGGAGTTCATCCATCTGATGAAAAGCTAAGAGCTATTAAAGACGCTAGACCGCTATGTAATAAAAAAGAGTTAATGTCTTTCCTTGGACTTTTGAATTACTATGAAAGGTTTTTAAAAAACAAGTCCACAGTGGTTGAACCGCTTCATAGACTGTTGGATAGAAATTCACCTTGGAAATGGAGAAGAGAACACCAAAGATCTTTTGATAAGGCTAAAGATTTGATTAGTTCTGAATCGGTGTTGGCTCTTTTTGATGACAATTTACCTATTTTTATCAACTGTGACGCATCAGAGTTTGGCATTGGCGCCATTTTGTCTCAAATACACCATGGAGTGGAAAAACCAGTTATGTTCGCCTCCCGGACTTTAAATAAAGCCCAAATAAGAGATATGCAGTAATTGATAAAGAGGCGTTAGCAGTCATTTTTGGTGTATCAAAATTTTCGCAGTATATTCTAGAGAGAAAATTAAAAATATTAACTGTGTGTGTGTGTGTGTGCTGTGTGTGTGCTGATCATAAGCTCCTAGTTGGAATGTTCAACCCAAAAAAGCCGATACCTCAAGTGCTATCGCCGCGCATGTTGAGATGGTGTTTGACTCTGGCTGCGTATACTTATACTATAGAGTATAAACCGGGAAAAGTAAAATGTAATGCCGATACATTAAGTAGACTTCCTTTAAATTAATGTCCAAGTGTAGTTCCGAACCCTTCAGAGGTGTTTTTTATAGAATCAGAGCATGCTGCAATTAATTCTTCGGAAGTGGCAAAACTAACTAGTAAAGATCCAATCCTTTCTAAGATTAAATTCTGGGCAATGAATGGGTGGCCTGAAAGGAGAGTTGTAGTTCCGAACCCTTCAGAGGTGTTTTTTATAGAATCAGAGCATGCTGCAATTAATTCTTCGGAAGTGGCAAAACTAACTAGTAAAGATCCAATCCTTTCTAAGATTAAATTCTGGGCAATGAATGGGTGGCCTGAAAGGAGAGTTATGATAAATTCAAAGATTTTGTCTCCAAATCTAGTGAAATATCAGTTCATAAGGATTGTTTATTGTGGGGGAGCAAAGTGATTATACCTGAAAGATTAGGAAAATATATTTTAAATCTGTTACATGATACTCATATTAGCATAGTGGGGACAAAAGCGCTAGCTCGAGGATTATGCTGGTGGCCCGGGATGGATAAAAATATTGAACGGATGATATCCAGTTGTGCAGTTTGTTTGTCGTGTAGTCATGATCCGCCAAAAACTGACGTATATCCTTGGATTTGGCCATCAAGACCTTGGTCGAGACTACATGCTGATCATGCGGGTCCTTTTCAAGCAAAACTTTTTCTGGTTGTAGTAGATGCCTATTCTAAGTGGATTTAGGCTAAAATCGTATCTACAACATCTACTGAAACTACCATCAATAGTTTAAAGGAAATATTCGCGACTCACGGATTGCCAGATGTGATAGTTTCAGATAATGGTACGTCCTTCACATCGGAACATTTTGAGACTTTCTTAAAAAGAAATGGCGTACGGCACATCTTGTGTGCGCCTTATCATGCAGCGTCAAATGGGCAGGTGGAGAGAGCTATTCAGACGCTTAAAAATCTGCTAAGAAAGAACAGCTTGGGAAATTGGACGACTAGGTTATCTAGATCTTTGTTATCGATGAGAATAGCGATAAACAGCACGACGCAAAAATCCCCAGCTCAGTTGTTGATGAACAGAAACCTGAAGAGTCTCATAAATAAATTTCATCCTGAAAGTGTGTCTGAGGGAAGGATACGACAGGAAGACAGGTTTATAAGAAATTGGAAACCCCATAGAGTAGTAAATGAAGGACAGGCAGTTATAGCACGAGGGTACCATGGCCCCAGATGGCTACCAGGCGTAGTGCAAGAAAAAACTGGTCCTGTTTCTATTAAGGTAGAGACAGATGACGGAGAAATTTTAAACCGGCATTTAGATCAAGTCAGAGATTGTGGGGAAAGTGAAGCAACTCCGTCTACATCGTCAACTCGACAAGAGTCAACTAAAATTGAAGACCCCCAAGCTGGTCAGGAAATAGATTCTACTGGTGAAGCATCGGGTCCTATTTTGAGAAGGTCCTCAAGATTAAGAAGGCCTTCGAAGGTTTTTGAAATGTATATTTTTGTTGTGGGGAGAAGTTGTTATATATATTCATATTTTCATTGAGATTGTTTATCATCATCGTTTGCTGTATAAATACTTCGTTTTTAATTAAAATGAGTGGTATGCAAAAATAACTTGCGTTGCGTCTTTATATTTTATATTAGATACATAATAGAATGGAAAGATAGGCATATGATTGTGGGAAAATAAACTTCAATTGGACAAAATAAAACATACTACTCTGATCAAAAGGTTTCGACACTTCGCTCATAAAATCCTGAAAACTCATATATTTTCTTCCGGTTTGTGGCAAACGCAAGCGTCGCCCTTGGTTTGGAGACCTGTTAAATTTCAAAATTCACGCGCCACAATAGCGCGAGCAGCGGCTGTTCGAAGTGAAGCCATTTTGCCCGTGCTTCAATTTCGTTAGTCGCCGAAATGGAGGATCAACGAATTTGCATCAAGTTCTGTGTGAAATACGGATTCAAGGGTGCCGAATTTTTTTGGATGTTTCAAACAGCCTACGGGGATGCCGCCATGAACCGAAAACGAGTTTTCTAGTGGTACAAGATCTTTAAGGAGGGTCGGGAAGAGACCGCCGATAACGAGCGTTCCGGGAGACCGTCCATATCAACCACGCCTGAAAAAGTGGAAAAGGTGTTGGAACTGGTGCGTGAAGACCGACGAATAACTGTCAGGGAGGTCGCAAAAGAAGCAGGAATATCATTGGGGTTGACTCAATCGATAATTAAGTACATTTTGGGAGTGAAAAGACTCAACACCGTTTTCGTTCCCAAAGATTTGACTTTTGATCAAAAGAACGCCCGGAAAGAAACGGCCAGTCTCAATCTCGAAGCGACAACCGACGACCCCGAATTGCTGAATAGGGTCATTACTGGAGGCGAAACATGTATTTACGTCTTTGATTCGGAAACTACCCAACAGGCATTGGAGTGGCGCTTCAAAAATGAGCCGAGACCAAAGAAAGCGAGGAAGGCTCCCAGCAAAGTCAAGGTGATGTTGACGATGTTCTTCGACTACCAGGGCATCTTTCATCATGAATTTCAACAACAAGGCTCTACAATAACTGCTGACTCCTAGCTGGGAGTTTTGAAGCGATTGAGGAAAGAGATCAGGCAGAAACGGCCGGAGCTGAGGAGGAGCAAGTCGTGGATCCTCCACCACGATAACGCGCCGGCGCACATAGCCCTCAAAATCTCGAAGTTCCTGCAGGACCACTCAAACTCTGTGTTCCCCCAACCTCCCTACAGTCCCGAATTGGACCCCTGCGACTTCTTCCTTTTTGGAAAGCTAGAAAAAAGTTAAAGGGTCGGAAATTTCAGAGCATAGAAGAGATCAAAGTGGAATCGAAGAAGACCATGAAGGCGATCTCGAAAACAGACTACCAGAGGTGTTTTGCCGACTGGAAAAAAAGGTGGCTGAAGTGCATCGCGGCCAACGGGGACTACTTTGAAGGTGACAATTTGAATTTTGTAGAATAATAAAGTTTTTTTTTTTTAACTTATGAGCAAAGTGTCGAAACCTTTTGATCAGAGTAGTTTAATATATAAAAGTAATAATAATGAAGAGTTAAAATGATTTTTGACAACCAAAAAAATGTCTTGCAATACTAAAATAATATTGTGGCGAAGAAACAATTTATTATTTAATTCAATTTAATTATTCAATGAGAATATTTTGAAACAGATTTAAAATTATACATTTGATAAATCATAATTTAGTTGCCTAGCTTGCTTGCTCGATATTCTCTAGCTGTAGATGGTTTTGTTGAATTGTTGATAATTGTCGACTAATCGTGTTGACGTCATCAATAAATACGCTTACATCTTGATATATACAAATACTTGATTTCTACGTAACAACTGGTGGAGAAGCTGGAGGTGGAGGTCGAGGTGCATAACTGATTCAGCTGACGATACACTCTACTTAGAAAATTGTCTTTTTGAGGAAACCCCTAAGAACAGCTCACCTCTCTACTCGGAATTGGAATATAGAATCGAGCCCGCCTCAATTCAGTTAATAGAGGTAGCAAGTCGTGAAATTCAAAATGACGCAATTGTGGTGGCAGAAGGTCGAAAAGAGCTATTGCTGGAAATAGAACTAACGGCTCCCTCCTCTGTCATTTCACTTACCAGTAACCGAGGTAAACTATGGGGGGGGGGGGGGGGGGAATTGGAGTCCATATCCGAAACTAATCCTACAGGGGATGCACGTAGCCGATGGTGTTGTCATCGAAGATAGTCAACTATATACTCTAGCTGATTGTAACCAAGTTTAAACAAAGGCGAAACATTCTGAAGACCCAAAAATTTCAGATTTTTTAATAGATGATTCACTTGATGAATCCCAAAAAGAAAAATTAAGAAAATCATTAAAAACCTATACGGGTATTTTCGAATTTAGTAAAAGAAACCAATTTAAGTACGTCAATGTTAAGCACCGAATTAACACTGGGGACCACCTACCGACCAAACAAAGACTTATCGAGTTGCACCAAGAGAATGCCAAATTATTCAGGATGAGGTAAACAAGATGGAAAACTTTACATCATTCAGCCCTATGAAAGTCCGTGGGCCTCACCTGTAGTATTAATAAGAAAAAAGGATGGAAGCTGGAGATTCTGCGTCGATTACCGCCGCCTAAACAAAATAACAAAAAAAATGTCTATCCTCTCCCAAGGATCAACGACACTTTCGACTGCTTACGGGGAGCTAAATTTTATTCTTCCATGGGCCTCTAATCAGGGTACTGGTAGTTCAACGTAGAAGAATCATACCGTGAGAAAAAAAGCGTTTATAACTCCAGATGGACTGTCTGAGTTCAAAGTAATGCCAATTGGGTTATGTGATGCTCCAGCTAACTTCGAACAAATGATAGATAATCTTCTGAAGGGTCTTAAGTGGACCATTGTTTGTGTTACCTCGACGACATCATCATTTTTTCAGATGATTTTGAAGAACATCTAAGACGCCTTCAACTTGTATTAAATTTCCTCAAGAAAGCCGGATTATGTCTCAATTCCAAGAAATGCAAGTTTGGTTCCAAATTTATCACGGATCTTGGTCATGAGCCGAGTGAAAATGGAATTCGTCCCGACCGAGACATACACCATATGTATCTGGACAGCCGTTTACTATTGTTACAGACCACCAGTCTCAGACCAACCTCAAAGACCCATGTGGGAGGTTAGCAAGATGGGCATTTCGGCTGCAAGAGTTTGACCTCACTGTCGTGTATAAGAGCGGAAGGAAACATCAGGACGCTGACTGTTTTTCAAGAGGTACTTTAAGCTGTATTGAGGTCATTGAGGAAGATATTTGTTAAGGTACGCGAGGTCAAATTAAAGGAAAACCTCCTCTTAACAAGTAAGACTTTTACCCAAAGTCCTGATATTGTTTGGGCTGCCTCGGGTGATCAAGCAAGAAAGAAAATACCGTAGACAAAACCCAGCTGCTACACACGTAAAGGCTCTCGCTCTACTAAGAAACTCTTTATTCAAACAACACGGCTCAGTTATATACATTTAAAAAGGGTAATTTACATAATGATAATTTATACATTCAATAGAAAATCTACATTTCTAGTCATACATTCAAAAATATATTTACATACCATGTCACGACTTTTAACATACCCCCACCTTTCTTTTTTGTAAAACAAGAAAGAAAAAAATCCGTTCCACCGTGATGGGGGGATCCTGGCAGGTGGGACACCGTTGCAGGGAGCCCAGGCTCTTATCCAGGAAAACCATCTTCTCCTCGGCATACTGCGGCACCCTCTCCATACACACCACCGGAGATTGCCCCATAAGCGTCCATCTTCCTCTTCCAAAGAAATCGGAGGTAGTCCCAATCATTTTCCTTGATGGCCATTACCTGTAAATATCTCCCCATGTCGGCCAAAATTCCGAACCTATTCTCCCGATATTTTATCCTTATTTCCGGGATTCTCCTCAGTAGAATGGGTCTCCTCTTCAAATACCGTCTTAAGGCGAGTGCGCCGTGTCCTCGACAGGAAGCGTCGCCAAATACTGGCCGTATAGGCGTAGCCCTGGATTCATTCTTAAACAAAAGGTGACGAGGCAAATAGTATCCTTTTCCTTCCGGTGGATTTTCATCAACACTATCGACGAGCCCTTCCTTCAACCAATCTTTTGGATCAATAATCCTTTCTTCCACCTTTGATTCAGTACCTTGTTCTGCATCTAGCTTTTCTTCCACCTTTGAATCAGTACCCTGTTCTACATCTAACTTTTCCCCCACCGTTGAATCAGTACCTGGTTCAGCATCTATATTTTTCGCTTCATTTCCATCATGATCTTTTCCCTTGTTGTATTTATCGTCCTTATTCTTTGCATAATCAGATTTATTTATGGTTTTCAAATCTTGGGATTCTGTTTCTTTATAATTATCCTTTATTTTAAATTCTGCATCTCTCGTTGGTCCTGCTTCCACCAATTTCCTCGATGCTGGAACTCTGACAACTCCTTCCTCATTTTCCAATTATCATCAATCGATTCAGTTTCATCTGAAATCTTTACTTGGTCAGCGCCTTCAGCTACCGCTCTAGAATTGTTTACCGGTTCATAACCTTTAATTCCAGTCTCAGAATCCTTCACTCCATCGCCCTTAGGCTTCGCTTCAGAATCCTTTACGCCTTCACCCTTTGGCTCCTCTTCAGAATCCTTTACTCCGTCGCCCTTAGGCTCATCTTCAAAATCCTTTACTCCGTCGCCCTTAGGCTCATCTTCATAGTCTTTTACTCCGTCGCCTTTAGGCTCATCTTCAGAATCCTTTACTCCGTCGCCCTTAGGCTCATCTTCAGAATCCTTTATTCCTTCGTCCTTAGGATTCGCTTCAGAATCCTTTACTCCGTCGCCCTTAGGCTCATCTTCAGAATCCTTTACTCCGTCGCCCTTAGGCTCATCTTCAGAGTCTTTTACTCCGTCGCCCTTAGGCTCATCTTCAGAATCCCTTACTCCGTCGCCCTTAGGCTCATCTTCATAGTCTTTTACTCCGTCGCCCTTGGGCTCATCTTCAGAATCCTTTACTCCGTCGCCCTTAGGCTCATCTTCAAAATCCTTTACTCCGTCGCCCTTAGGCTCATCTTCAGAATCTTTTACTCCGTCGCCCTTAGGCTCATCTTCAGAATTCCTTACTCCGTCGTCCTTAGGCTCATCTTCAGAATCCTTTATTCCTTCGTCCTTAGGATTCGCTTCAGATTCCTTTACGCCTTCGCCCTTAGGCTTCGCTTCAGAATCATTTACTCCGTCGCCCTTAGGCTTCGCTTTTTGACCTTCAGATTCTTTTACTTGATCTCCTTTATCTCCGTTTTTAGAATTCACTTTATCAGGTTTTGCTTCCGCTTCATTTGCTTTGTCTTTAGCCTCAGCTTCCTTCACACCTACATAGCTATCAACTGCATTTTCAGAATCCTTCACTTCATTGCATTTAACTGCCTCGTTCAATTCCTTTTCTTTAATAGCATTCACAGCACCTTTTGTGTTGTGCCCTCATATTCAATATCTATTATAGAGGGAGCAAAACAAGCTTCATTTAGCATTCTAGCTTTAGCTAGAGCAGGCTTCACATCCGTAGCTCTAGCAGTTTTTACAGAATCCTCTTTTTCCACGCCTTCAATTTCATTTTTCATGGACTCTTCCGGGCTTTTCGATAGAGACGTAGAAGTAGTCTGAAGTTTGATAACTTTCTGATTATCGGTTTCTGAATTCGGAGAGGCACTAGACGCCCCTGGTGGAATTTGAGAAGTCTTAGCCTGAGCATCCCTATCCTGCTCACGCATTATGCGAATTCTAGCCTCTAAACAATATCTTTCCATGATGTAGGTTTCACACTCCCCAAACTCCCTATCTATCTCCCCGTCAGTAGCCTCAGCTTTGGCTAACAAAATCGCCTGGCATCGTTCATTCAATGCCACCAGCTCCAAATGGAGAGCTTCCAATCTATCAAATTTTTCATATATGCCACTTTTATCAATAAGAGGATCCCTTAACTCTGTATTTATATCATTTACCACTTCTGTAAAAACGCCTCTTATCGCCTTTCTACGCCTTCTGCTAACATCCTCCATCTCACCTAGTAGTTATCCTTTCACCTTGTAGGTATCCTTTTTACCTTATAGGTAGCCTATCACCTTGTAGGTAGCCTTTCACCCTGTAGTTTCTTCAACTTCCCTGCCCTTGAGCTCCTTTATACTTGAGCCCCTTCAACCTCTTTGCCTTACTTGAGCTTCTCCAACCTCTTTGCCTACCTGAGCTTCCTCAACTTCTTTATCCCTACTTGAGCTTCACTTTTCCCTTTAGCTCCTTTTAACCTTTAACAAAGGGCTTCTTGAGCTCCTTTAAACCTTTAACAAAGGGCTTCTTGAGCTCCTCTAAACCTTTAACAAAGGGCTTCTTGAGCTCCTTTAAACCTTTAACAAAGGGCTTCTTGAGCTCCTTTAAACCTTTAACAAAGGGCTTCTTGAGCTCCCCTAAACCTTTAACAAAGGGCCTCTTGAGCTCCTTTAAACCTTTAACAAAGGGCTTCTTGGGCTCCTTTAAACCTTTAACAAAGGGCTTCTTGAGCTCCTTTAAACCTTTAACTAAGGGCTTCTGGAGCTCCTTTAAACCCTTAACAAAGGGCTTCTTGAGCTCCTTTAAACCTTTAACAAAGGGCTTCTTGAGCTCCCCTAAACCTTTAACAAAGGGCCTCTTGAGCTCCTTTAAACCTTTAACAAAGGGCCTCTTGAGCTCCTTTAAACCTTTAACAAAGGAAAAACAGGGTAACGTGGTAAGCTTCTTTAATATTAAAGAAGCTTACCACGTTACCCTGTTTTTCCTTTGAATATTACAGCGTGGCGATATGATGTCTTTAACAAAGGGCTTCTTGAGCTCCCCTAAACCTTTAACAAAGGGCCTCTTGAGCTCCTTTAAACCTTTAACAAAGGGCCTCTTGAGCTCCTTTAAACCTTTAACAAAGGGCTTCTTGAGCTCCTGTTACTCGGGAGACAGCGCTACCAGGTCTTCCCGTCTTCTGTTACTCGGGAGACAGCGCCACCAGGTCTTCCCGTCTTCTCTTAGCTTCTTTTCCCCTGAGCTTCTTTAGCTTCTTCGCCTTGAGCCTCTTTAGCTTCTTTGCCTTTGAGCTTCTTTAGCTCCTTTGCCTTTGAGCTTCTTTAGCTTCTTTGCCTTGAGCTTCTTTAGCTTCTTTGCCTTTGAGCTTCTTTAGCTTCTTTGCCTTGAGCTTCTTTAGCTTCTTTGCCTTTGAGCTTCTTTAGCTTCTTTGCCTTTGAGCTTCTTTAGCTTCTTTGCCTTCGAGCTTCTTTAGCTTCTTTGCCTTGAGCTTCTTTAGCTTCTTTGCCTTTGAGCTTCTTTAGCTTCTTTGCCTTGAGCTTCTTTAGCTTCTTTGCCTTTGAGCTTCTTTAGCTTCTTTGCCTTTGAGCTTCTTTAGCTTCTTTGCCTTTGAGCTTCTTTAGCTCCTTTGCCTTTGAGCTTCTTTAGCTTCTTTGCCTTTGAGCTTCTTTAGCTTCTTTGCCTTTGAGCTTCTTTAGCTTCTTTGCCTTGAGCTTCTTTAGCTTCTTTGCCTTTGAGCCTCTTTAGCTTCTTTGCCTTTGAGCTTCTTTAGCTCCTTTGCCTTTGAGCTTCTTTAGCTCCTTTGCCTTTGAGCTTCTTTAGCTTCTTTGCCTTGAGCTTCTTTGCCTTTGAGCTTCTTTAGCTTCTTTGCCTTTGAGCTTCTTTAGCTCCTTTGCCTTGAGCTTCTTTAGCTTCTTTGCCTTTGAGCTTCTTTAGCTCGGGAGACAGCGCTACCAGGTCTTCCCGTCACCTGTTACTCGGGAGACAGCGCTACCAGGTCTTCCCGCCTTCTGTTACTCGGGAGACAGCGCCATCAGGTCTTCCCGCCTTCTGTTCCTCGGGAGACAGCGCCACCAGGACTTCCCGTCTTCTCTACTTGACCAGCCCACGCAGCCCACCCGGGGACGCCACTAAATGTTAAGGTACGCGAGGTCAAATTAAAGGAAAACCTCCTCTTAACAAGTAAGACTTTTACCCAAAGCCCTGAAATTGTTTGGGCTGCCTCGGGTGATCAAGCAAGAAAGAAAATACCGTAGACAAAACCCAGCGGCTACACACGTAAAAGCTCTCGCTCCACTAAGAAACTCTTTATTCAAACAACACGGCTCAGTTATATACATTCAAAAAGGGTAATTTACATAATGATAATTTATACATTCAATAGAAAATCTACATTTCTAGTCATACATTCAAAAATATATTTACATACCATGTCACGACTTTCAACAATATTCATAGTTTAATAGCCTTACAGAATTTTGGACAGAAACAAATGAAAGACCCAGCTCTCATGAAGATCGCTGACAAGATACATAAGACCTCTAATAAGTCCTTTCGGAAAATTGATAATACTCTCTACAAAAGGAATTATGATCCAATGGGAATAGAATATGGTTTCTGGTGGTTCCTCGCCACCTCAGGCCTGAAATACTGAAAAATTTCCACGATTCGCCCATTGCTGGACATCTTGGGTTCACCAAAACCTATGATCGAATTAGAAAAATGTTCTATTGGCTTGGGATGCATAGGAATGTTAGAAGGTATGTGGTTCACACTGTCAAGACTGTCAGCGACGCAAACGACAGCCACAGCTCCCTACAGGACACTTACAGCCAATACTTTGCTCAGAGCTGCCTTTGAAAAGATTGGAATGGACCTCTTAGGCAGGTTCCCAACATCGACATGTGGAAACCGCTGGATTATTGTCTGCACATACTATCTGACAAAGTATGCAATCATTAAAGCTCTACCAACTAGTGATTCAATGTAAGTTGTCAAATTCTTAGTCGAGGATGTAATTCTGAAACACGGTGCTCCGAGGGAACTAATTACCGACAGAGGAAGGAATTTCACCTCATCATTGATTCGTGATCTGAACAATCACTGCAGAATAATTCACAGGACGACGACCGCCTATCACTCTTAGACGAATGTATTTACAGAAAGATTGAACAAGACCATGGCAGGCATGCTGTCTATGTATGTTGACATCAATCAGAAAGACTGGGATATGATTCTTCCATTTGTGACATTCGCATACAACACAGCAAGGCAAGAGTCCACCGGATTCGCTCCATTCTTCCTTGCGCATGGTCGTGAAGCAGAAACACCATTGGACCTGTTATTTCCCAAGTGTTAGTCCCAGAAGATGACGACTTCATCCAAACACAAGGGTCGAGAGTGGAAGAAGCACGACAACTGGAACGTCTCCACTCTATGAGGTCTCAGGAAAGTAAAAACTCCGTTATGACGCTTACCACATAAACATAACTTACCAGCCTAGAGATCTCTTTATCCCTATGAGTAAAGTGGGCTATCGGAAAAACTAATGCGACGTTATTTCGGTCCATATACGTAACCCGAAAAATATCCGATGTGACTTATGAAGTTGAGACATTCGGAAACCAGCAAGGTCATTGTAAAACAAAATACTTAGTTCACGTTTGTAGAATGAAGCCTTATTTAAACCCAGAGGACCAGGAGGAGTAGAGGACCCAGAAAACGACTCGCCAAGCGTCCAGGAAGAAGACATCCCCACTGAACGAACACAACAACCACAGACCCGCGAAGAGTTTTCAGGCCCTATCACCCGTTCTGGAGCCTTGAGCCTGAGAATGTAAGTCTTTCTCTGAACATCGGGTCGATGCTCTTTATAGGAGGGGGCTATGAGGCGAAGAGTATTATTCAATTTAATTCAATGAAAATATTTTGAAACAGATTTAAAATTTTACATTTGCTATAAATCATCATTTAGTTGCCTAGCTTACTTGATCGATATTCTCTAGCTGTAGATGGTTTTGTTGAGTTGTTGATAACACTAGTACACAAAATGAAAAATAATTTCTCCTCCTCAAATAAACAAAACATTTTCTGGGTTAACCTTTTGTGCTGATTGACGTGGTATCAATATTTTATTTCTATTAGCTCAATTTCTCAAGTTATGGATATAATGCCTTTTACCCATGATATTCATCTATTGGAGGAAAGGTTATGACATTAAACTAATTACTATATATATAAATGCGCTAAAGATAGTGAAAATGAAGAAACAATATTATACATATATGCATGTGTATATATTTTACTTCAATAACTGCCCTCAGATATATATTTATCAAACTACTTACTCTATCTATATGAATTTTCATTTAAAAATCTAATTTATTTCCCTTTCTTTTTCAAATTATCAGGAGAATTGTTTTTATATATAAGATTGAAGGTCTAAACAAAAATCTGTGTATGCGAATAAAACTTTTTATCAGGTTTAATTAATATTATTTATGAAGATGCAGTAATATTCAGGAAGTATTTAAAAAATATATTTGTGGATATAAATATTTTTTCTGTCAAGTCTATTATATTTTGCTTGTTTGTCATCACGCATCAGATTCCAACAATTATCGGCCACTATATGATGGTTCCAAAGACCAATGTATCGTTGCTCAATAATTTTAATAACTTGGTGGAAGCGTTCACCTTGTTCTTTGCTCTCTGTACCGAGATTATCTGGAAAAAAAGTTTAAATGTGAATCCAAAAAATGCAATTTTAGATTCACTAAGCACCCGAGCTCATGGAATTTGGAAATAATATATTTAACCATTCTCGCATAATTCAGTGACTTATTATTGCCTAGAAAGTGTTTGACAATGTCGAGGAATGCAAGCCAAGTATATTTCTCATCTTCTTTCAATGTTGCAATAAACTCTTTGTCATTTATTAGTTTACAAATTTGAGTTCCATTGAAAATACCTTCCGTTTTCTTAGAGCAACTAATCTTCGGAAATTTAGTCATTAAATATTTGATAGCATCACTATATCTTTCTTTAAAACATTTACAAATTTTTCATTAATCCTAATTTGATATGTAAAGGAGTAAGAAGCATTTTTAGTTTATGGAAAAGCGGTTTATTTTCAACGTTTTGTTCACCTAGGCGAAACATACTTCTTTCAGGCCACATTTTTTGTATATAATGATTCTTTCTGTCTCTGCTGTCCCACTTGCATAAAAAGCAAGGATACTTTGTGTTTCTTTTCTGCAATCCCTGTAAATCTATATATATATAAATGAATTTATGTGTGTGTGTTTGTCTGTCCTCTATGCCTGACAAAACCACTCGTTGGAACGCCATGAAACTTTGGAAGGTTATTTAGTATAGTGCTGGGAAGGTTTCTTTAAAATAAATTCTTGAATATCCTTAGAGTTATTTGCAGATTTGTAGATTTAACTCACAAGCAGCGCCCCCATTGCGACGATGATAACAAGTTTTTTATCCATAAGTTTTATTATCACTAAATTTATTATCTTAAAGATTATTTATCAAAATTAAGATTTCAACCTATTAATTGCACACAAGTCAAAGTTAGTTATCGAGTATTTTTCAAGGGACCGGTAAAAATTTTAACTAGATAAAACGATGATTTTGTAATGTAGAAAATTAGAAAAGACAAAATTCAGGATGACACGGCAATTTATTTGGGACAAGAATAATGATACAATTCCAAGGCAAGATACTATTCCTTCAACTTCCAATTACCGAGGGAACCAATTAATATTGATTTTATTCAACTTATAGAGTATTTTTCAAGGAACCGGAAAAAAATGTTCACTTTATCGAGAGATATAAATTTACGAGTTTCAAATCATCAAAATATATCTATTATATTTTTTATAAGAGTTTATAGAGAATTGTTTTAACAAATGTTCGTTAGACAAACCTTTACTCGGGTAAAACCCGGGCGAAGCCGGGTACGTCCGCTAGTTTCCTATAATTTTAAGATCACCGCGAACTTTCCAACAATGTTTGGCATAATTCAACAACTCTAAGATTTTCTTAAGAGTCGAATAGGTTTATTTTTTTTGGGTTGAATAGGCAATTGGTATGGAAGGTAAATACTCTATCATAGTGCAGCAAACAAGCCATCAAACTTTGTTTAGAGGAATCAATAAAGAGTCTATACTCGGTAGCATTGGAATAATTTGCAGAGTTTAAAAACGCCTTCAATATCATTGTAGTACATTAATCCTTGTTCATTAGAAAAAACAGGCTAAAACATTGTTCCCTATTACGAGAGACAGAGAATTTGGCTTGTGGTAACAAGAGGTTCCTTTGCTTTAATCTTGATTCAAGGATTTCCGCAGTTCTTTTGATAGCCCTAGATCCCTAACTAGATCATTTAATGATGCCTGAACAAATAAATGTGGAATGCCACTTTCATTTGAAATAAATTCAGAGTCTTCTAATTGATGATCATCTGCAAATGCTGTCTGCTGATTATCGTTTTTGACATATAATTCTTGAACCGTTTTAGGAATCGGTATGGGGTTCTTGAAGTCGTGAGGAATAGGTTGCCTAGCTATTGGTTTAGCAGGATAATAATTGTTTGCTTCTTTTTGCTCTTTATGCCTGTGATTTGGCAGACACAGAAATAACAATCGTAATAGTGATTTTTTGGTTCTCGCCAAACCATTGGTACACCAAAGGGCATACCTTTTGATTTCCCCGATTCCATTTCAAAAGCCCTTGATAGCTCCTTCCGCACACACTTTGGGGGCACCACCACTTGTCTTGATCACCTAAGGCCACACCAAAATATTCTTTAAAGCATTCTTTTATCTTTGGGGTGATACGTTTTCTCTGTTTGGGAATTGTAAATTTTCCACAAATGTAGCAGAAAATTTCTGGATTAGCTTTGCATTTACGCGGCATTATTTATATAATTAAAAATATATATGAAAATAATTATTAATTAAACCTTTTATTGATATAAAATTGCAATGGTATGCATTTAATCTAAATGAGGATTAAAATTTATGCTTACAAAGTCAATATCTTCAAAATATTTTGATGACATCAGCTTATTTATAAAATTAGATATTTTCAAATATTTTCACAAAATTGAGCTAATTTTGAAAAATGAAGGTTATATTAATGATCTACGGATTGGAAATTACTAGAAACAACTTTCAAATATTGAGAAGGAAAAAGTGTGTGTACTAGTGTAATTGTCGACTAGTCGTGCCGACGTCATCAATAAATACGCTTACATCTTAAGATATACAAATACTTGATTTCTACGTTACAATATTGTGAAAAATAAAAGTAGTATTGATTAGTTTTTTTTTTTGAAAATAATATTTGATTAAAAATTGATTATATAATTTAGAGGTAAAAATAAATTAGAATATAATTAATGATTATCATAATGATTAGATACATTTTTTGAGTTAAAAGGCGATCCATTAATTAAGATTATATAAAAGGGCGTACCTGGATCTGTAAAGAAAAAAAAAACAATTATTTCTTAAAATATTTCGAGAGATTGCTCCCTCTTTATCAATTTATTGCACAGTGAATTTAATTTACAAATTATTGTTTAATAAATATAATAATATAATAAATATATTTATAATAATTTGTAAATTAAATTCACTGTGCAATAAATTGATAAAGAGGGAGCAATCTCTCGAAATATTTTAAGAAAAAATTGTTTTTTTTTTCTTTACAGATCCAGGTACGCCCTTTTATATAATCTTGATTAGATAAATGTTAGACAGTAGAATTGTACAAGTGTTTCTTCTAGAGAGAAGTGTGAACTGAAATGTGTAACATCGGTGTTTTTGACTCTCTGAAGCTGGGAATATGTGGAATGATCTTTTCGTTTGTCCAAAATGGAGATATGTTGGAAACGGTGTCTCTTTCGCGTTATAAAGTCTAGTTTAGACTTAACAAAATTGTTCAATTGGTGATTGTTAGTAAAGCTTTTTATAATTAATGAGGTCACGTTGGTGATCGCATAATTGCGCTATACAACTGTTTAGCAGCTGTACCTTTTTGTCTAATGGTTTAATGATACAAAATTGTTTCAGACGCTGGGGTTTTAGAAGCACAATGAAATATGATTGTAGAATTAAATGTATTTTTCACAAAATAATTTTGGTGCGCTGTGTAGGTTGTATATATCGAAAATTTCAGAAGCGCAATTTATTGGCTGTATTGGTTACTAAAGTGTTCTATTGTGTTTCCAATTTAACATGCAAAATGTTTCATATGTAAAGTGTGGTGTGGTTAAGGAGTTTGTGAGATTCTCGAGGAAATATAAATGGTTAGGCTGAAACACATGTTACAAAATGGCGATCATTCAGATAGCGGTTTTTTAAATGGCAGCTTTGTAGATAAATCTGCCTTTAGGGGGAGGGAGAATCGGCGTTGTACGACAGGAAACGGGGACTGACTGAAATAGATTGGGAGGGATTCTATTGCTGGGGTCACTCTACCTCCGCGGGATGTTTGTTAGATTTGCATTTACTTGAAACGGACTTTCTGTCTCTTCTTTTGTTGAGGTTTGCAATTTTCTGGTCTGATTGAAAGATGTAGTTTTCTCGATGTTCATAGGTCGGTGTTTCAGCCTTGTTGCGGACTTGTGAAAGTTGAAAGAAGTGGTGAAAGGTGTGACTTTCGATGTGAACACCCTTTGGGGTGAGATGTGTCACAGTCGTGAAGGCGTCTTTGGCCTGAAAAAGTGAGAAAAATATTTGTTGTGTTGCCTTGTGACACTTGTGGTGTGAATTAAATGGAAAGTTGTCACGTGAAGTCGTTGTTTTGGTACAAAATCTAACCTGTTTCACCATGAATACCAAATTTACTAGAGTCATGAGAGGTGGTTGTACGAACATGTATCGAGAATTTTTAGACTATTAGTGGATGTGGCACGTTTAATGAGAAAATAAATTGAGTGTTTAGTGGGGCGACGTTATGGAGCTCGTGTGGCTCGAAAATGTATTTGTTTGTGAAGTGGCGCACAAATGATTGTTGCCAATTGGAGAAAATGAGAGATGTATGGATGATTATTGAATATGCATGTAAAATGAAGAGACGAGGGAGTGTAACTATGTTGGAATAAACGGTAGTATTAAGTTTGGCAGGCAGTGACCTAATTTAGCTACTGGCGGGGAAATGGACGGGATCTTTATTTTTAACTTGTTTCGGGGGAGGACAGTGGTTATGATTTTGAGATATTTCTTCTCAGGAGATTTCTGAAATAAAGAAATGTGTTTCACCTATGTTGATTTATATTTTAGAAATTGAGTTTTTTCTTATCGCTGATTATGGTATATAAAATGATCCTTGTAAAAGGGCAATGTCATGATAGAGACGAATAATTTGAATTGGGTCGTTTACGTAAAATCGTGAATATGACAACGCTTTTTGCAAAATTTTAAGAATTTGATTAAGAAATTAATGTTTTGGTATAAGATAGAATATTAAGAAAACAAAAAAAGTTTAGAATTATGATAAATTTGGAGTTTTTTTTATATAAAAATAATAATTATTTTTCTAAGTTGTAGATTTGGATGATGCCATTTTAGGTAAATTTAGGAACGACATGTAAGATTAGTAAATTAGTAAAAATGTGTGATTGGCGAAATTTTTAAAACTAAAATTGAAAATAAAGAAATAAAATTTATAATTCGATTAAAAAGAAAGTTAAAAATTGATGAATGAGAGTGTAAAATATTTAAAAATTGAATTAAAAATGATATAAATAATTTTAAATGAATTTAAAATTGATTTAAAAAAGGTAAAAATTGAAATAAAAAAGATAAAATTGAAATAAGCATAATTTTTATGGGATTCTAGTTGTGATCTTGAGGAGAAAGTTAGGTAGGTTTTTAAAAACTCACAGTTTTGATGATTGTTCAGTCAGGAGACTTGATCTTTAGTTGTCGTCCTGATGACGTGGAAGGTGCTCCATGTAGGGCTTGTAAAAGCTTGTAACTTCTGTAAAGTTGATTGCGGCTTGTCGCCTTGAGCATTGTCTCGATGTCAGGCCGAAGGTGAAGAACTTCTTACTGGGTTTGCGCCACTCAGCTGCTCGGTTTCCGTGTCTTGCGGGATTTTCGGCTGTGTCGTTGGGGTGGTCAGCTTGCTCCTGACGTTGGCGATCTGTTTCAGCGAGTCTGCGAAGGACCCATGGGGTGTCGTGTTTCCTCCTTCTCAAACATCGTTTCTGTTGGGGGAGAGATTGCTCGGTCGTTTCGTTGGAAAGGTGGGTTTGATCCTCCATATTTGCTCTTTCTCGCTTCTATTTGGACAGGCTTCTTACCTCTTCGTTGTGTCATCCTTCGTTTTGGTCATCCTGTCGGCTCAAACTATGGGGAGGTATCCGGTCGACTTAATCTATGGTGTCAGTTCCTGTCGACTCTCGCTATACTGTGTTAACCGAGAGGAACAGTCAAGAATTGGAGAGTTTTCCAGTACCTCTCTGCACCTTGGAAGACCTTTAAAAGTTCTCACAGAGTACAGGCAGTCGTGGTCGAGGCAGAGTGGAATGCTTGGGAATGTCCCTATACAAAAACCTAAGAGACACAGTTGTACTAGGAAAGTTCTGTGAACAGATAGAAGTCGAGATAGGAGCGAAAGATGGAGATAGACTTGCCAATCATGCGTATAAGCATTTACAGATATGTTTCTTTTATACAACATGAAAATATTGTTATATTATATATATATATGAAATAAAAGATGAAGGTCTGGTAAGCCTCTTGTAGAGAATCTTGTCGACTCACTGTAATAAGTTGAGTTACTGGTGAACCTTGTAGAGAGTTCTGTCGACTAACTTTGTGATGATGAAGTGTCGACTCTCGCTATACTGTGTTAACCGAGAGGAACAGTCAGGATGTAGAGTTTTCCAGTACCTCTCTGCACCTTGGAAGACCTTTAAAAGTTCTCACAAAATACAGGCAGTCGTGGTCGAGGTAGAGTGGAAAGCTTGGGAATGTCCACACAAAAAACGAAGACACAGTTGCACTAAGAAAGTTCCGTAAACAGATAAAAGTTGAGCTAGGAGCGAAAGATGGAGATAGAAGAGTCCTTACTAGTCTACATGGTGAATGAGATCGACATGAGGTACGACCGACGCGGGCTTGCACTGAGGGTGAACTAACTGTATTTTTGGCTAACGGGGGCCTTTATATACCTTTTCTGAGAAAGGGGGTATTGCATTTCAGCAATGCGAGAGGGGCGTGGATCGTCTGGCGAAATTATACACTGGCGCCGTGGCCGTTTCCATCTTTAGACTTTGTTGTTTTGGCAATACTATATGCTCGATCTCTGCTTTAGCTCAACTCTTAATCAATTACAGAGTTTATTTATTCATCCTGTTTGTACAAATTGCATTACATATGATGATGTAAAGACACATGTCAATAATACGTATAATCATTAACAGATGTGTTTCTATTATACAACATTAAAATCTTGTTATAAGTTATTTACAATATGGGTTTGTTGACTTAAATTACCATAAATATATATAAATGAATGTATGTGTGTGTGTCTGTCTGTCCTTTTTGCCTGACCAAACCACTCATTGGAACGCCAAGAAACTTTTGGAAGTTATTTAATATAGTCAGAACTACGTGAAAACTTTCTCCATTGAATATTTAAAAATAGAAATGAAAATTAAGGAGAAAAGATTTTTATTCAGATAAACGTGTGACAAGCTTTCGGGCAGTCACGCCCTTCAACAGGTAGCAAACTAAGGTAGCCAAAGACTTTATATAGGAATCTATTAGAGGTATATTTGCATATGTGATGTATATAGTACGGCGAAAATACAATTCAGGTTAAAATTTTGCATATCTAAATTATTGATATACTAGCGGATGTACCCGGCTTCGTCCGTGTTTTACCCGAGTAAAGGTTTGTCTAACGAATCTCTCGATAAAGTGAACATTTTTTCCCGGCCCCTTGAAAAATACTCGATAAGTTGAATAAAATCAATATTAATCGGTACCCGAGTAAAGGTCTGTCTAACGAACATTTGTTAAAACAATTCTCTATAAACTTATAAAAAGAAATAGATATATTTTGATAATTTGAAACTGATAAAGTGATCATTTTTTCCCGGTCCCTGTGTGCCGTGTCATTCTGAATTTTGTCTTTCCTAATTTTCTACATTACAAAATAATCGTTTTATCTAGTGAACATTTTTCCCGGTCCCTTGAAAAATACTCGATAAGGTTGAATAAATTCATGGTCGTTTATGGAAGAGGGACGAAGTTCCCGGAGGTCATCTTGGGCAAGCTCCCGCGAGGCTTTTTTTCTTGTCTACTTGGCATAGCTGTGTCACCAACTCTGCCCTGATTGGTCGGTGGGCGGCCGGCGGCCGGGCGAATCCATTCTCTCACGGGGTGGGGCAGACCCAAGGTCATCAGGAGCAGCAAACCTAAGCCTATCTCTGTCTCAATGGTGGCACTGCTTGCGAGTTAAAGCTACAAATCTGCAAATAACTCTAAGGATATTAAAGATATTCAAGATATTATTTTTCGTTAACCTTTCCGGGGATACACCTAATAATATCCCAAAATTTCACGGCGATTGGATGTATGGTTTTTGAATCCATAGAGGACACACACACACACAGACATTCATTTTTATATATATATATAGATAGATAACAACTACGTAAGCATGCTAATCGTGAAATGTTAAAAAATTAAAAACCTAAAAACGATACAAATTGCAGAACGGCTATGGTAAAACATGAATCCGGGAAGTAACTCCAGAACCCAAGGATGTTTCTCCAATATCCGCAGCCTATCTGAAACTATCAAGGGCATCATTTCCATAGTTGCCACCCTTCTCCCCCAATCCGTCATAACCTCTTTTCTGACGCTGGCCACGGCAGACGTCAAGCGCCAGGATAGCCGATGCAGGGCCCGCCACCTTTCGAAACTATCCCACTGGACCACCAAATATGGCTTCCCTGCGGAATTCCTTCCCTGCAGACCCCACGCTCCCACTTTCCTTAACTTGACTGCATTTGATCCATCTCCGAATCAAAGGGAAATACTGTCCTTTGGACTCAAATACAGACCACCATCTAGAGCAGACATACCTAGGATCATCGCGGGAGTTGAGCCCGCCATCAGCTCGCTTCCCCACACCACCCAATACACCATACGGCAATCTATATCCCAAGTTCTCCGAAAACCAACCCCCCAATTGAACCTATCTCTTGGTAAGTACCGCTCCCTTCGATCACTTAGACAGAATTCACAAATCATGGTTACCCGATCAGACAAAGGATCCCAAACCGTCATCTTGGACACAGGTGATTATACCTCCAAGATGATGGACATACTTAGCGACCAAACCACATTCATACCGGTTACCCAACACGATGTTTCCTCCTCCACCAGAACATTCCGTTTGAAACTATTACGCCTAAAAAAGTCTGGCTCCATCACATCTGAACAGTACCAAACTTTCACATCTGAGATGACTAATATACCCTACATCTATGGCTTACCCAAAACCCATAAAACCTACCGTCCCCCTCCGCCCCATCATAGCGTATCACCTCTCCCCGGCATACAAACTTTCTAAATACTTATCATCCTTCCTCACACCTCTGGTAGAGACCCGCCCGCAGTCTTTCTCCATAACAGACATCCCTGCATTTATACAGTTCGTCCAATCTCTCACCCCGCTTCAAAACTCCACCATGGTGTCATATGATGTCAACTCTATGTATTTATCCCTACCCCACCAGCTGATCATTACTCAGCTAACAAAATTCCTGCAGGACATCCAGTTAGACCCTAAAACTGTTTCTTCTATAGTCGCGCTTTCCTCCATATGCTTGGACATCACTGAGTTTGCCTTCAAAAGCCAATTTTTCAAACAGATTAGGGGCTCACCCATGGGTAGCCCATTATCATCACCCTAAGCTGAAATAGTTATGTCCACACTTGACATCTGGATTCAACAGCAATTCACACCGGACATTCACATATGGAGGAGATATATTGATGATATCCTTTGTATATGTGAAACCGGACATGAGCTTAGCATATTATCTGTTCTTAACTCCTTTCACCCCGATATTTCTTTCAGTCATGAATCAGAAGTTAACAGTGTTTTACCTTTTCTCGACATACTCATTATTCGTACCCCTTCACACTACCACACAACAGTTTATCATAAAATCAGTAACCCAACTTTCTATACCAATTTCAATTCTTCCTGTCCTTTGTCCCATAAAATTAATACAGTCAGAACACTTACCAAGAGATTAGTCACACATTGCTCCCTGCCCATATTTAGATCAATAGAATTCTCCAACATCAAAAAACAGCTTGCCCTCTCCCAATACCCTCACCATTTCATACACAAACACCAATACAACCCTGCTATTTTGAAACCCCTTATACCTCATAGAAATACCTGCATTTTGCCTTATTCACCACAATCCACTACCATAGCCCGCATGCTTAAATCCCATGGCATCAATACCTATTTTAAAAATAATAAAAGCCTGGCCACCATTCTTAGACACCCCATTACCCGCATACAGAGACCTACCAGTTTTCGATCGTCTGGTGGCTCGGTCTACTCGGTCTCATGCAGCGATTGTAGTGCAACCTACGTGGGTGAGACCGGTAGGTCCGTGGCCGTCAGGATGATCGAGCATGGAAGATGTATCAACAATAAAGATAGCAGATCCCTCATATACGAACAGACACTTAATACTGGCCATGCTTTCAATTTAGCTTCTCCCACCACCCTATACACCAACATTCCCAGTAAACACCAAAGATTAATCATAGAAGCCATTTTATCCATTTCCAAAAACAGTATTAACCGTCATATTGATTTACCTGCCCATTACCATGATATATGTAGTAATTTAAAAACGGATAAACCTCCCCCCCCCCCCCGTCTATTGGTGGTGTGGTCGCTGATGGCGGGTTGAACAGTTGATAGTTTTTTAGCGCTGATTCAGGTTACTTCCCGGATTCATGTTTTACCCTAGCCGTTCTGCAATTTGTATCGTTTTTTAAGTTTTTTAATTTTTTAACATTTCACGATTAGCATGCTTACGTAGTTGTTATATATCAATAGTTTAGATATGCAAATTTTAACCTGAATTGTATTTTCGCCGTACTATATACATCACATATGCAAATATACCTCTAATAAATTCCTATATAAAGTCTTTGGTTACCTTAGTTTGCTACCTGTTGAAGGGCGTGACTGCCCGAAAGCTTGTCACACGTTTATCTGAATAAAAATCTTTTCTCCTTAATTTTCATTTCTAATTTTATTTAATATAGTACTGGGAAGATTTCTGAAAAATAATTTCTAGAATATCTTGAATATCCTTAGAGTTATTTGCAGATTTGTAGATTTAACTCGCAAGCAGCGCCCCCATTGCGACGATGATAACGAGGGTTTTTATCTATAAGTTTTATTATCACTAAATTTATTAAGCAAAAATACGAGAATCATGGGACGAGTGTCTTTTGTAGGAAGCTTTATTTTAAATCGCTCAAGCTTTCGGGCTGACCGGCCCTTCTACAGGAGACAAGTGAACAAATGGCACATCGGGTACTATATAATGATGGGACTATTTACATATTCAAAAATTTAAAATTTAAAAACTTTTTATAGGTATTTTGCATATCTAAGCAAAGAGAAGAGAGAGTCGGGAGGAATAATTAGCATAATAGTAAATTATGGACAGAAGAAATTGACATGTATGATAATAGATATTGCTTAGATATGCAAAATCCCTATAAAAAGTTTTTAAATTTTAAATTTTTGAATATGTAAATAGTCCCATCATTATATAGTACCCGATGTGCCATTTGTTCACTTGTCTCCTGTAGAAGGGCCGGTCAGCCCGAAAGCTTGAGCGATTTAAAATAAAGCTTCCTACAAAAGACACTCGTCCCATGATTCTCGTATTTTTGCTTACTTTATTGAATGGGATTCCAGTACTTATAGTACTAAATTTATTATCTTAAAGATTATTTATCAAAATTAAGATTTTCAACCTATTAATTGCACACAAGTCAAAGTTATCGAGTATTTTTCAAGGGACCGGTAAAAAATGTTCACTAGATAAAACGATGATTTTGTAATGTAGAAAATTAGAAAAGACAAAATTCAGGATGACACGGCAATTTATTTGGGACAAGATTAATGATACAATTCCAAGGCAAGATACTATTCCTCTTCAACTTCCAATTACCGAGGGAACCAATTAATATTGATTTTATTCAACTTATGGAGTATTTTTCAAGCGACCGGGAAAAATGTTCACTTTATCGAGAGATTCAAATTTATATCTATTATTTTTTTAATAAATTTATTTGTTTTAACAAATGTTCGTTAGAAAAACCTTTACTCGGGTAAAACCCGGGCGAATCCGGGTACATCCGCTAGTATTATATACAATATGAGGTTGTTGGTGAAAATTACCATATATATATATATATATATATATATGAAAAAACGATGGTAAAAATAATAATAAGTGGGTCAGGTGTTGATATTAAAAATAAAAAAAGGCCTATCCTGACCATGAGCACATGTGCTTTTCAGAAGTCAGAGCGCCATCTGGTGGAACAGAAATCAACTAAACATTGATTTAGGATGTTCCCTGATATTTGGCCAAACCAGTTTCTTGACAAATCAAGAAAAGCCATCCACGAACGCGTTTCGCGCTGTTGGCGCTCGTTAGCGTGGATTAGGCTGTACCACTGCGACCAAAAGGATTTTTGGTCCTAGTGGCTTCTTGAGAAACCAAGAAATGGGTATTTAAGGTCAAACTTGCGTAAATACGCTTAACACATGAAAAACAATAGAAAAAAATAAAAATTCAGGTGATTATATTAAAAATTAAAAAGGGATATCCTGACCAGGAGCACATGTGCTTTTCAGAAGGCAGAGCGCCATCTGGTGGAACAGAAATCAACTATTCATTGATTTAGCCTGTTCCCTGATATTTGGCCAACCCAATATCTTGATAAATCAAGAAATGCCATCCACGAACGCGTTTTAGTCCCAGTGGCTTCTTGAGAAACTAAGAAATGGGTATTTGAGGCCAAACTTGCGTAAATACGCTTAGCACATGAAAAACAATAGAAAAAAATAAAATGGTCAGGTGTTGATTTTAAAAATAAAAAAGGCATATCCTGACCAGAAATGCAATTCCCGGACCCATTGCAGAATGGCCCTAACAATTTTTTTTTTGAAAAGCGTACACACCTGAAAAATCACCGGACAAGCAAATGAATAAAAAAACTGGACCATGATATTGTTGCACCAGGTTGCGGCTTGGCAGACTCTTCAACCTTGATTCTCTCCTCTGCCGGGTCTTGCATCTTATCAGAGCTTGATTCAACCATCCTTCAAATTTATATAAGGGAATAATGAGATAGCTATACTTTTAGTAGCCTTCAGAATTATTTATTTATTTCTCACATCAAAGAGAGCAGTGAAGTCACACAGTGTACCAAAATACAAATGGTGATTCTATAATACATATATTCTGTTTAATAAAAAATAAGTAAATATAAAATATAAATTTGAATTTAAAATATATGAAAAATAATATTACAAATTAAAATAAAATAGTTTCATTAGCCATGAGGCAACAATATCTAGAATAAAAAGGGGATCTTGTCTCCACACAATCTACATAAATAAAACCCCATTAAATAATCCAAATCGCTTAAATGCAAACCCCTACAAACCCCCCAACAGTTAGAGAGAACCTTAATAATAAACCATAATATGGTAAAAAAAAACGGTAAAAACGAAGAAAACTTACTTTGTTGAAACACCTTAGGGAGATGTTGATAAGTGATCTTGACCCTAATATCATAAAAGTGTATACTAATGGATCCCTTCTGGAAAAAGGTGCATCTGGGAATGGAGTCTACATAGACCTTGACGAAAACTCCCTAAATACAGTAAATCAAATCATCCTTGGTTTCAAACTTGCTCTTGAGCATTTGGATAAAGCAGCTCCTCACCACTTTGTCTCTCTATCAGATTCACTATCAGCCCTAAAGTCCACAGAAAACTGCTATACAAGTAGCGTACAAATTTTGAGAGAAATTGGCAAAAATATTAACTACACACACACACAAAAGCCTTTATTAAGACACACAGGTCTTACAGATGATTCTCCTTGGAATTACAAGACGGAGAAAAATATTTTTAGAAATATGGATGAGAGAAGTGGAGAGCGAAAAGAGGAAAGAAAACAGGTATTTACATATGGAACATACATACGAGTATAATGGAACAAGTCAATTCAAGCTCTTCAGCACAGGTGGACCATGACTTTTTCAAGAAATCTTTAAGAGATTTTCCAGGAAAATCAGAGTGTTCAGAGTTGTAACTTAAGCACCGTTTTATCTGTGTGGGGGGTTGGCTTATCGTACCTGCCCAAACAAATAATTGGATATTGGCTCTATCCTCCCCATCAAACAGAAATTTTTGGTATGTTTGGATATTCGGTTAAATCTTTCTTTTTTACAGCATTTTTATGGAGGTTACATAGATTTAAAGCTACTGAACTATTGTCTATATAAAGTTGGATAATAAAGAATATAATGTTAGGTGTGTATGGCCTATCTTAGAGAAAAGTTTTTTTTCCGTGTCAAGAGACATGCATTCAAATATATAATGTTCTAAAATTCATTTTCAGTTCTATTTTTGCATAGTTGGCAATACAAGTCTTCTGTCCTTAGATATTTTATATGGTCTTTTCGATATAAAACAAATAGAATTCTCAATTGCGCAATGAGGCGTTTAGTCGGCAGTGGGAGTTCACTTAGTAGATAGTTCTCTGCTGCGAATGTTTTATGTAAATATTTGTGGTGTGTGTGCAGCTTCGAATTGGTTATTCTTGATTGATCGGTTTGAATAAACTGTTCTATAGTGATTCTGATAATCTGAGGTATTGCTTTCTGTAGAATATTGGGGTCTGAACAGTTCTTTAACCACATGAATCCAGTTGAGTTTGGGATATTAATTAAATTTTCTGTAAAACCTAAAAGGTATTCGTTAGAGTGGACGTTTCTCATGATTGGGCTAGACAGATTGCGGGCAAACTGAATTTTTCCATTTTTAATATTCTTAACCAGATCTTTAGAATTAGTTTGGTTGCTGTGACTCCTAGTGAGAAGCGTCCGGTTTCCATGCGTAGTATGTAGCTTGGTGTGTTACTCGGCAAGTTCAATAGTCGTCGGAGATAGTTATTCTGAATTTGGTCCAAGATTTTGCTCTTTTCGTTCGCCCAAATTGGAGCCGAATACAGCAGAGTTGACAGGATAATCGAGTCTAATAGTTTCATTGATGAACCAAATGAATTCAAGCTGGATTTCTCCATAATATTCCATACTTCGCCGGTAGCTGCAAGCGCTTTACCTTTAAAGTATGAAGCCACTTGACTAAACGAGATTGTTGTTGTGAAGGGATAGCCATGATAGAGATATTTCGATGTCGCTGTCAACAGTTGGTCTCCCCAGAACCATTTATCTGATTTTGCAGCGCGGCCACCGTTTCGATAAACCATTATCTTGGATTTTGATTCGTTTAGGGTTAGATGATTTGTTTCGAAGTATTTTTTCAACATGTTAATTTTTATTTGTAGATTGATCTTTGATTCTCCTATGAGAATTATGTCGTCGGCATACATCAAAAGGTGGACCGTTCTAAAATTAGGGAGGTATATGCCTAGTAGAGTAGAGTCATTAAAAATGTTGATTAAATCACATACAAAGAGTATATATAGATAGGGTGATAAAAAAAGGGTTCTCCTTGTAACACTCCCGATCGGATTTTGATGGGTTCAGTAAATAGTCCATTCCATCTCACCGTCGTTGTCATTTGTTCGAAGTAGTTCTTAATAAGGTTAACAAAGCGGATATCCAGACCTAATTCACCCAATATTGACCACTGAAGTGAGTGGGTAACAGTGTTAAAAGCCTTTTTTAGGTCCACAAAAAAGCATAAAGTTTTCTTCTTTTACGTCTGAGAGTCAGCTGTATCAAGGACAACAGTGTGGATATGTGATCTTGACAGGAGTAGCCTTTTCTGAATCCGGCCTGGTTCTCTGGAATAATTGATCTACCTTCAATCCAGTTGCGTAATCGCGCTTTTGGTATTGATGTAAAAAGTTTTGACAGATTACTAATAAGGGCAATTCCGCGGTAGTTTGATGGATTATCCCGGTCACCGCTTTTAAAAATAGGATGGATGATATATTTAGACAATATTAAGGGATATGAACCAGAATTAATGATTCTATTGAATATATTTTTTAGAGTGACAAGGTGTTCGAAAGGTAGGGTCTTTAATGCTTCATTCGGAATTTCGTCAGCGCCACAAGCTTTTTCATTTGCCAGACTGGAGATTTCTCTAGTCATAAGGTTGTGAGGCTTGCCTTAGCAGATATTTTGGCTAAATAGCATTTTCTGTTATACCAGGGTTTCGATTTTGGGCGGCCAGGTCTGACCTTAATGCGCATATCTGCAGCAAGCATTGCGTTTTGTATTTGTTTAGAAAATGTATTAACTAGGCTGTCAAGATTCTGGTCGGTAGAGACTTGATTGTTGTCAAGATTCTGCGAAAAGAGGGATGTGTTATCAGGGGCCCATCTGTATCTTTCAAAGCAGGGATAGACTGTTTCTTTCGTTCGTTTGAAATTAGATAAATTAGACATCTTTATTGTTAGTGGAAGGTGGTCCGAGTATGGGTTATAATCTACTTTAAGGTCAACAACGTTCTCCAGTAGGGAATATGAGATAATAAAATAATCGACAACAGATGAGCCACGACTTGAGATAAATGTACAGTTTCCAGTTTTGTCACTTATAGTTCTGCCATTAATTATTGTCAGTAGATTATTATCTAAAGAAGTTTATGAGTTGTACCCAATGTTTGGAAAACACTGGGTCTCTAGATTTACGTTCAGGTGAAAGAAGTAAGGGACGTTCCAACGGGTTGTGTAAGTATCCATAGGTGCCGGTACGGATGTTTATGTCACCCGCTAGAACTATTTCATAGCCGTTAGCCAACCTATCTTCGACATGTTTGGATAAAGTAATGAAGTTTGACAGTTGAGATTCGTTTGGAGAAAGATATGTAAATATATAACAAATTTGTATATTGAAACAACGCTTGAAAGGTATAGATATCCAATTATGCTCTACAACGACCTTCTCCAACATAGTTTTCAGTTTATTTTTGATTCCTACTATTATTCCACCCGATCATCTTCCTAGTTTGGAGCTTCTAGTTGCCAGTGATTCGAATAAGTGGAATCCTCTGGGGCCGTTTTTTAAGTGATGGTCACACCAGGTTTCGGTCAAAGCAAATATTTCCTATCTCTCTAAGTGACTATAAAGAAGAGGAAAAACTGAATTATGTCTATACAGCCCGTTAACGTTCCAGCAGGTCAGTGAAAAGGTATCGTTTGGTTGACTATTTACAAGTGATTGTTTCCTAACTGCTTGCTACAATGAATGTCCATTGGCATCTTTAATTTGTCCATTACATACCTTATATGCTATGTAATTAATTATTAATTTATTGTCTCTTAGCTTAGCTAGAATACCTTTTTCGACGAGTTCCCTTCTTTTGACATTCAAAACGGGCCGTTGTTCTCTCATCTCCACGCTATAGTCTTTCGATAGTGATATCTTAGTTCCTCTTAAATTGAAAGCAGCTTTAAATAGAGTTGATCTATCGTTTTGTTCTGGGACTTCAATCAGGATCGGTGCACCGGGTTTTCTGGATAATCGGTGGCATCGCGTGATGTTTATCTTCTCCGTTGTTTGCATATTTTCTTCGATAACCTTCCGTATCCGTTCTCGGCAGTCCTCGTTATTATCTTGCTCTATTCCGTAAAAAATGAGGTTCCTTTCTCTGCTCTTTGCATCCAAGTGTTCAAGTTGGTCTTCTAAGTCTTTTATTTTTTTGGAGTTTTGAGAGAGTGCTACCTTTGTAACGGCAGAAGATTCCTTAAGTTGTTGCAGTCTTTGGTTATATATTTTCTACTCTATCGTCGATTGCCGAAAGCCGGGATTCCAGCCTCTCACCCGAGCTATCCAGCCATTTGGAGAGTGCATTTATCAGATCTTTGATCTCTTATCCCTATCTAATCTTGTTTCCAACATCGTTTGATTGGACATATTAGGGCCTGGGTTTGTTTAATGCCGGCTAATATTAAGAGCATTAAAACTACACATATAAGGTGAAAGTTTCGGAAATATTTTGAGAGTGAAAGTTTCACCCGTGATAAGTAAATCTCTTTTCCGCCGTATGTATCCGGCTTGAAAGTATGTAAATTTGGCTCAGAATTCTTGTCTAATAGACATAAAATTATGATGGTAAGATATATTGGATATGTAGGTTTCATTTCAGATAGATTGAATTTGCACTTTAGTAAAAATAGAGAAAATATTTTAGTCAGACAGTTCACTTACCGAGAGCGACGTTGCGTGCTGCCTATTCGTGCCGCCTCCTAGCGGAGAATCCAAAAAAATATTAACTGATTTCAATATGACAGCAGGTTGACATTTCAGTGGATCCCATCGCATACAGGCATTAGGGGAAATGAAATTGTCGATGACTTAGCAAAATCAGCAGCTATCCTGCCTTCTGAAAACATAGATAATATTGATGGATACAAAAGAAAACAGAATAAATATATATCCAAAGAATGGATTAATAGTATGGCCCACCACTTGTATGAGGAAACAGGACTTGGAAACTCAATATCATCACAGCTTTATAGAAACGACGCCACAAAATTGCAAGTTTAAAGACCGGGCATACCAGACCCATTATATTCATTGATGAGAAAAAGTTTTTCCTGTCTGCTCAAAATGCTCCAACTCCACCGCAACTCCAGCATTGGAACTAAGAAGGAAGACCTATACAAGAACCCCAAAACTATAGTAGAAAAATAATATTGCTTTCAACCTTTATGACCTTGTGTAGTCCTACCCATGAAATAATAAAAAAAAACTTTCAGCAGGTTGTCCAATATATTTTCGAACGTAGCTGGAACATTGCATAACCCGAATGGAATTATATAAAACTGTTATAGTCCATCTGGGGTTTTAAAAGCTGCCTTCTCTCGGTCTGATTCTTATACGCCGATATGCCAGTACAAAGATTGTAGGACCATGAAGGAATAGAATTTAGCTCTTCGCAGGCAGTTCAAGGTGTCGATCCACGAGAGTGGGTTGACATATTCTTCTTGTTATTTTGTGCAAGCGGGAGTAATAAACGCAGAATCTACAGCTGACCTAATTTTTCTCACCAAGACGACAGGTAAAGCCCATACTTTCAGAAGGCTTCACGATGCCAAATTTTTATATTTTTAAAATTTCATCTTGAATGACTTGTCGTTCTTTTGGTGCTACTCGATAAGATCGTTGCTTGATAGACAGTAGGTCTCCAGTGTCTATTCTGTGTTTGACAGATTCCTTTTTGAACCTATTTACTTTTCCAAATTCGAATACACCTTTAAAGATGATAGAGGAAGGAGACATTAATTCTAGTTCGAGCAACAGACCTTATTGAACTTCTGCCACCACGATTGCGTCGTTTGAAATGTCACGACTGGTTACCCCAAAAATTTCTGAAAAAAGTTAGGTTTAATTCTGTATTAAATTTCAGATTAAAGTGGTGAAACAGTCTTGGGTGCGTCTGCAACTAGGCATTTTTATATAAAAAAAGTGTTTCATCTGAATTATAAGTGTACCATCTCAATTACCGCTCTGTATAACTTTAAAAAGTCCCATCAAAGAAAAAAATCGTGACTACAGTCCTCCATAGGGCAAATTCGAACTTTTCATGTAGTCCATTCAAGTTCAGTTTCAATGTAAATCGTCCTTTTGGCCTTACAATGTTACCGGTAGCCCCTAGTAATATGACGTCAGTTTCAGCAAATATTATTTTTCTTAGTTTAAGTCTGAACCTCTCAGAGAGGACAGAATATGAGGCTTCTGAGTCGACAAAAGAACGCGTCATTTTCCCTTCGAATTAACATATATGTAATTTTCTTTTGATTCCAATGTAGTCAATAAGGGAGGATTTCTAAATTTTATGGCCTTACCTCCAAAATAGGACTATCTTCTATTTTTCCTTACGGAAACGGCGAGGCGGCCAGCTAGATCTTCTATCAGGAGACGAATGTTGCCCTTTTCGGCCAGTGTAAGATGAAGGGCTTCGTTAGCGGCTGGATTTTTTTTTGTATGTCATCATTTAGCTCTTGGAAATTGGGGCGAAAGATATAGAATGTCCTTGCTTCTTGTCTTCTTTGTAAATATACATTTCTCTTTTTTCCGTTTTGTTTCTGTCTATCACGGCAGAAGCAGACGACGTGGCCAGGGCGTCCGCAGTCGAAAAAAACCCGGCTCTCCCTCAAAGGTCCGCCATTCGCTGGTAACGCGTCTTACTTCTTGATTCTGTGTCCTAGGAGGAAGGACTTTAGGTTGGAATCCGTACAGAGGATTTAATAACGGTTTCGGTGTTTTAGGCGTCGTCTCGTAGGTTTTGATATCGGTGCCAGGTTTTTTCGATTTCCTGGTAAACAATATTGTCGATTGCAGCAATTCCTGGTTCCTCCCGAGGAGAGGCTAATGCCCGCTGTACCTCCTCCCGAACAATTTCCCTAATCATAGATTACAGATATTCCCTGTCATCATGTTCACTGAGAGGCTCCACATTTGGTAGTCGCTCGTACTTAATTGGGGTAACTCGCTTACGATGTAGCGCTCAATGCGCCGAAACTCAGTGACGAATTGTTCAGTGGTTTGTACATCACTTGGGAGAAGCGCCTGGTATAGCTCGTCGGTTATCCCTTTCATCAAATGGGGTATTTTATCTTCTTCATTCATTTGAGAATTTACCTCTTTGCAGCGGCGCAGGACCTTTTTGATGCAAAATTCGGTGCTCTCTCTTTTTAATTGTGCGCGAATTTTGAGTATTTACTCGGAACGCTGCCTCGAGCTTTATTTTTTTCCAAAATATTATACTAATTGTTACATTAACTCCTTCCATGTCTGGATTTTCTCCTCATTGTTTTCAAACCATTTGAAAGTATTACCAGTCAGATAAAAGTAAATGGTTGTGCTCCGCTACACGTTCGTACTCCTTCAACCAGTTACGGGGATCTTCAACACCCTCACCAGAAAACATTGAGGAGTTTATAGGTAGATGTTATACAGAGAATGAACTTACCTGAGTTGTTGCTTCTTTCTTGATGTTCATGATTGCTTATTCTTGTTGAACATAATCAATTTTTCCTTTTTTCCCTGAAGGGTTATCGGTCCAGCTCTCCACCAGTTGTAAGGAAGAAATCGAGTCTTAGTAAATCTTGAGATGTAAAAGTATTTATTGATACGTCCGCACGACTAGTCGACAATTATTAACAAACCAAAAGAACTAATTACAGTTAGAGAGATATATTTATAACCTAGGTTCCTGGAGCACCGCGCGCCAACTACCCGGGGAGTCCAGGTCACTAGTATGGACTAGCATTGAGCGCTTTTACTCGCGTCCTGTGTTGATTACTGAGTTGAGCCAGTTGACCAGGAAGTTCAATGCTGAGGTTGGGTCTGGAAGGCTGGCCATAGATCTGAGATTGATGTGGGTCAGTCCGAGCAGGATAGCTGTTTGCATCCTATGTCTCAGGAATGCTGAACAGCTGAAGAGAAGATGATCGGTTGCCTGTGGCTATTCTTAACAGTGGATGCAGGTAGGGTCTGTTTCGAGATGTACACGTAAATGTCTGCTAGTACATGGCCATGGCTCTTAAGGATGGTGGCGGTGGCCTCTCCATGGAGGTAATTTGGTAAAATTTAGAGGATATAGCTTGGAGTGGAAGCAATTCTCCTGTGAGTTCCGATCGAATGGCTTTGGGAATATAGATACATGATGATAAAGCAGCCTTACGTGTGGTAGGACGGATGTAGAGGCAATATTTGCTGCACTGTCTGATAGTTCATTGCCATTGATTTCAATGTGTCTGCGTACTCAACACAGCCTGATGTGAGGAGCTCTGTTTAAAACTATTATTATTTTTGCTACTAGCGATGTACGTGTTGATTCTGAGGAGAAGCTAGCTGCTAAAGCGTATCTATAGTCCGAGGCAAGAGTCGCCTCTGTTTTAGTTGGAATAGTAACCGCGATTTGAACTGCCCAAAGAAATCGCTAGGAGTTTATCTTGAAAGGCAGTGCAGTCTGGGTGAAGCCGTTGGAGAACGGGCCGATGTACAGGGTGATCCAAAAGTCCCGCACAACTTTAAAAATTAATAACTCCGCGAATATGTGTGCTAGAGCAATGCGGTAAACACCATTGTGTTCAGGATGCAATGGGATTTTTTATGGCAAATAATGAAAAATTCGAAATTGATTTTAGTTACAACTTTATTCGCTAGATGGCGCCATACCAGAATCAGCGATTCAGCGGCCAAATTGTTTGATAAATTGAAAAATATAACTGAACGATACGTATTTTTACTTTTTGAATACCAGGAAAGAACCCTAATAATATCAAATGATAAATTAATAAAACACCATTTCGCCAAAAGTTAGAAGAAATGGTTAACGATTTTTAAATACAATCTGAGATATGTAAAATAGGTATATGCAAATTAAAACATGTAGCAAAAAAAAAACTGATATTTTAGATGCGGTTTGCTGGAATCCTCTCAGCTATTTATATTTCGAAAATAATAATTTTCTATTTTTTTAAATTCAACTCTCTCTCAGTATCGATTATATTTATTTTAATTCATTTGAAAAATATTTATCTATCTCTGATGATTTATTTTACTCTGGGATGCCGTTGTTGTTTTTGTCGTGTCCAATAAAGAGCCTCAGATTATTTTCGTTTGGCCAATAAATAATGTCCAATTTATATACACATATATTCTTACATAATGAGACTTTAAAGAATGCAAATAATCTTCATCTATTTACATACACAACACATCTCCCCCCTTAATAATACTCCAGTCGGTCTAGGGGTTTCCTTGCTCTCTGAGGTCTAGGACTGCGGACGGGCACTTGCACAGCGGCAGCCTCCGGTTTAGGAGTGCAAGAGGGCACGTGCACAGCAACAGGCCCTGGTATAGGAGTGCAAGAGGGTACGTGCACAGAAGCAGTCTCCTCCTTGTTTCCTGATGTAACCTCTGGAACCTCCTCTTCACTTTATTTCTGACTTCGCAATTGATTGATATGCCCCTTATACACGACGCCCTCGCAACTTATAAGGTAGTGACGGTAGCTCAATAATTTCAAAATGGTACCTTTTTACCGTTTAGGTCCAGTTGCATAGTTGCGGAAATAAACCTCGCAACCTGTAGTAAACTGCTCCTGCCTTCTTACGGCCTCATGAAATACCTCTCGCGGATTTCCCATCTTGGAATTAAATTCGAGAATCTTGATCTTAAACTTCTCTTCATTAGCAGTTCCGCCGGGGAATTCCTTTATTACAGTTTGGGGGAATGCTCTATGAGCAAATAGGAATCTTTGTAGATTCGTCTCTAAATCATCCTTCCCATTATTATTTCTCAAAAGGTTTTTAAACTCTCTTACATATCTCTCAGCTAAACCATTTGTACTAGGATTATACGGACTGGTCTTAGTGTGCCGTATACCATTCATTTTGGTAAATTGCTCGAATTCACTGGAGACAAACTGTCTTCCGTTATCTGTAACAAAAAATTAGGGCAATCCAATTCTGGCGAGAATTTCTCTAAGATGACTTATAATCGTTTTTCTGGTAATATCTTTGATGATAAAAATTTCTATCCACTTTGAGTATGCGTCCACGAGAACCAAAAACATTCTTCCCATGAACGGACCCGCTAGATCAAGATGAAGTCGATGCCACGGTTTTTCGGGCCAAGTCCATTCCGAGATGGTAGCCGGGGGCATGCTTGCCGATTCTTGGCATACTCTACATTCTCTAGTTAACTCCTCGATGTTACTGTCTATGCCTGGCCACCAGAAAATACCGTCTGGCAATCATCTTCATTTTAACAATCCCCATGTGTATTTCATGCAAGTCATTTAAAATTAAAGATATTAATTTTTGGGGAATTACCACTCTTTCACGCCATTGAAGACAACCAAACTCCAAACTTAATTCCTCATTGATCTTATAATGAGGAGCTAGTAGGTTTTCTCTCGGTACCCTTGTGAATTTCCACACACACAGTTGCCTTCTCTAACATTCCTTAATACTATAGACAGTATTTTATCTTGGGGCGTCTCTCATTAGCCACCTCCATAAAAGAGAACGGTACCTCATTCGACTTCCTAAGAAGTACCTGGTCTTCATTAAGAGACTCCCTGACACTCGATTCTAGACGTGACAATGCGTCAACATTGGAATTATCACTAGTTTTTCGAAATTCCACAGTATAATTAAATGCAGCTAATTTTAAGGACCATATTTTAATTCTAGATGATGCACATATGGGAATTGGTTTATGAGGTGAAAATATATGAATTAAGGGTCGGTTGTCTGTGACCAATACAAATTTTCGTCCCAGTAAGTATTGTCTGAATTTCTCAACGCCAAAAGTTATGCTCAACGCTTTCTTTTCTAGTTGAGAGAAACGTTTTTCCGCTTCAGTTAATGTTCTAGAAACAAAAGCTATAGGGAATTCTTCCTTTCTATCATTTCTATGACTCAGAATTACGCCTAGTCCATATTCCATTAATAATGATTTACATTTTTTAAATAACATTCGATATTTTTTCGTCCAATTCCATCTACAATTTTTATTCAAAAGTTGATAGAATAGCGCTAAAATGTTTGCCATATTCTTTATTAATCTATAATAATAAATTAAGAGTCCTATGAAAGATCTCAATTGCGAAACATTCTTTAGGTTCAAGCGCCTCTCTATCACTGCTTTAATTTTATTTTATAAGGGATGCAGTCCATATTTATCCATTTTAAACCCTAAATATTCCACCGATTTCTTTTTAAATTTACATTCATATCTGTTTAACTTTAAACCTTTTTCTAGCAATCATTTAAACACTAGATCCAACTTTTGTTCATGATCTTCAAAGTCTTTTTCTGCAACCAAAATATCATCTATGTAGCAGGCCACACCTGGCAAATCAGAAAATAGGCCTTCCATAATCCTCTGAAATCTATTTGGTGCTACCGCTACGTCATATGGTAGTCTTTTATAAGAAAACAACTCTTTGTTGTGTTTATATCAACAACAGCTTTGGCTTCTTCCGCTAACATTACTTGTAAGTAAGCCTGTGATAGGTCTAGAGTCGAAAGTACGGTGCTTGTAGATAATTTTGAAAAGATCTCATCGATCGATGGAATGGAATACCTATCTAATTATATTGCTTTATTAGCTGTACATCTAAAATCACCACATATCCTTACACTACCATCCTTTTTTGATGCCGGTAATATTGGAGCGGTCCAATATGAATGAACTATAGGTTATAAAATGCAAGAATTCACTAAACGATCAATTTCATTCTCTACTTTGTTTTTTAGAGAGAAAGGTAAACTTCTGGCCTTACAAAACACAGGAGTCACATCCTTTTTTAAATTAAAATTTATTCTAACGTCCTTTAGACAGCCCAAATCTTTGTTAAACAAATCTGCATACCTATCCATCAAATTTTTATATATTTAAATATATTTCTATTATATTCATTATTTAAAATTTTAATGCTAAACAATATAGAATAATCAAGTTTCAACTGTTTAAGCCATTCTCTTCCTAATAAAATTACCTGGATTTTTTCATTTACAACTATTAATCGTAAATATTGGTTGGCTTCTTTTACAAAAACATTTCTTTGATCTATAATCTCTATTGATTTACCACAAAAGGATTTTAATCTTAAATTTGTTGGAAATAATCTTTTACCTTGCCAATAATTCTTATAAATATCTTTAGGTATTAACGTAACTGGAGTTCCTGTATCTATTGTAAAACACAAAGAATATTCATCTACTGTTAAATTTATTGTGGCATCAGTTTCGCCCTGTACAGAATATATAGAGTCCTCTTGTACAAATTTACATCCCCACATTCTTTTACTAGCTTTGCAGACCCTACTTAAATGACCCAGTTTATTGCATTTTAAAACAAGTCTTTGTTCTATGAGGCAAAAGAGATGCCACGTGTGAATGTCTTTCACCACATCTATAACACACTATTTTGCCTTTGCCACTTTGCCTGAAAGGTCTATACTGCGCCGTACTATTATTGTACTCGCCCTTTTTATCCTTTCAATTCACAGGGGATATCTTGGCCACTAATTTATCTTGTAATTCTCTTGTATTTATCTCCGCCAATTCGAACGCGATCGCCACTGCAAAAACTTTATCCAGGGTGACATCGTTGTCCTCTTGTAGTAGCTTCTTTTGCAGGATTTCCGACTTGATTCCAGCCACAAAACGGTCTCGCATCATGGTTCCCAACATATCGACGAAATTACAATTTATTGCCAAATGTTTCAATTCTCTAAGATATTCCGAAATTGATTCTCCTTCCCGTTGAATTCTCTTTAAAAATCTGCACCGCTGTGGTATCACTTTCTTCTTTGGATCCAAATGCAGCTTAATTCTTTGAATGATAGTATCATAGGGTTGATCTTTCATTAGACCAGGAAGAAAATGTCGTTTCCCTGCTTCAAAGTTTCAGAATCTGGTAGCGAGGTAAAAATCAGCACTTTAATCTCCTCCTTCAGATGCCAAAAAGTAAGCCTCAAATTTTTGTACAAAAAGATCGAAGTGTCCTCCACTGGGCTATAGCATCTAAAAGGTACTATTAACTTTGAACTTGTCATGCTGATCTTTTCTACTCCTTTGTTTTCTTGATCCAGATAGTTTAAAAGATGTAATCTTAACCCATTTTCCTATTTTTCCTCTCCATAATCCGAGAGTCAGATTTGTTTAAAAGATGTAGTTGTTATGTTAAAAAATCAATAAGCTTGAGGGATGAGTATCTTTAGTAAATAAATTTATTTACTAAAGATACTCATCCCTCAAGCTTATTGATTTTTTAACATAACAACTACAACTACAAAAGATAAATAAATAAATTTATTTACTAAAGATACTCATCCCTCAAGCTTATTGATTTTTTAACATTCTATTAAGGGATTAGCCTATTAATAATGTAGTTGTTATACTTGCATAGACACCGTTTTCCTCAGCCTTTTACTGGCTCTGTAGATCGCGCATCCTCGTCGCCACTTTTGTTGTGTCGTAATTAGACGTACAAGAGCTCAAACTTGACCATGGCCAACAACAAATGTCCAATTTAAATATACATATATTTTTACATAATGAGGCTTTAAATAATACAAATAATATTCATCTATTTACATAAACAACGGTTAATACGAGGGCCATCCAATAAATAAGTTTCCCTATTTTTTAACAAATAAACCACATTATTTACAATTATGCAAAATATGGAAACTGAACTATCTCATTATATCTATGAATGCCAAGATATTAGCGAGGAGAGAAGGACATTCTTTTCAACGGTAGACACCAGCCAACTTAGGTCAATCCAAACGATGTTAACCAGTGCCCAAACAAGTTGACTAGTTGCTCAGGCCCTATATAATTTTTACAAGGCAGTAGGTGTAAAGAGGGAGAAAAGAGAACTTGGAAGCTATTGTTCTTACACCTCAGAATGATGACGAAACATCGAGGGGCCATCGTGTTGGTCGACGATGAGATTGCGGAGCAGGTGATATGGATGGCTGTGCTGGAGTAGACCTTCTTTTTGTGTCTGGATGCTATATTTATGGCGAAATAAATAACTTAGTCCCTATTTCTGCTTCGCGCTTATGAAATTGAAGACTTGGGGCGATGGCTTCGACCTTTCATATTAAATCTTACTTTTCCTAATTACTAATAATTGTATATAGTTGCGGAACTAATGGTTTCCTGTGCTGCTCTTTTCCTGTTATTGCACCTTGTACGGAGAATCTGTATAAGACTAACGTCTTAATAAAGGCTTTGTGTGTGTGTGTGTATTTACAATTATGCAGTTATTTTATTTTCATTATACAATTCATAGACTACCTCTCTAAATAATCACCATTTCTGTCTAAACATTTTTGGTACCGTTGTAGCGATTTTTAGATACCACTGTTGTACCAAGCCGTGTCCTGTCTTCGTAGCCAGTGGTTCGCCTCCGCCTGCACTTCATCATTGGCAAAGTGCTTGCCTCTAAGGTGCCACTTGAGTGCTGGATAAAGATGGAAGTCGCTTGGGGCAAGTTCCGGAGAATAAGATGGATGTGTGAAAATTTCCCATTTGAAGTTTTACATAGCCATAACTTTTCCTGCAGAGATTGTGACCTTCGCCTTTTTTGGTGCACTTTCCTCAGGCTTCTTCCACACCATGATTTGTCGTTTTGTTTCTGGAGTTGAAAGATGCACCCAGCTTTCATCTCCAGTGACAATACGGGAAAAAAGTTGATCTCCATCTCTTTGATGCATTTCCAGGAAAGCTCGGGCTGCCTCCATCCGTTGTTGCTTGTGTTTTCCAAGAGCAAACGCGGGACCCATCTTGCGAAGACTTTGCGAAAATTCAAAACATCTGACATGATTGTTCCAATCGAAGAGCGTCTAATTTCGATTCCAGGAGGCATTCGAATCATTATTTCGTCAATGGTGACGCGACGATCTGCTTCCACCACATTCCGAACAGCAGCAACGGCTGCATTGTCCGTGGCAGTAACGGGGCTGCTACTTCGCTCGTCATCATGCACGTTTTGCCGTCCTTCTAAGAACCATGAACGCCTTCGGCGAACCATTTGGATGTTCATACATTCTTCACCATACACTGACACTGATTTGCAATGAATATTGACCGCAGTTTAATTTTTCGCCGTGAAAAAACGAATTACAGAACGGAGTTCGCAAGTGGACACGTTCACCAGTGGTAGCTCCATGGAAACTGAAGCGCTACGGACTTGCGCGTACGAGTAGCGTGATTTTGAAGGTCACCAGCTTCCAACGCATCCTAGTGACCATTTCTTCTATGCTAACTAATTTTTACAACGTTTCGTTCGCAGAAAAAAAATAGGGAAACTTATTTATTGGATGGCCCTCGTATATAGCGAGAAGAGTAGAGGACTGAGCACAGATCCCTGAAGTACACCAGCCCATGATCTTCGGTCCTTGGAAAATGTTCCATTGACCCGAACCGTTATCCTTCTTCCCCTTAAGAAGTCTGCAATCCAGATTAAGGTTTTTCCCCTTACTCCGATGTTGTGCAGCCTTTCAAATAATTTCTACACTCGATCAAAAGCTGAGGTCATATCCAGGAATACGGCCGTTGTCTTCTTTATGCGGTTTTTCCTAGAAATCGATTATTGATTGACAGGAGTAGAAAAGTTTATCAGTTGTGTACAGTGTCTGGATCTTTAGGCAGTTTGGTAGAAGTTTATTTTATTATTGTTAGTGAGCCAGACTATGAGCCTAGAGTGGATTATTCATTCTGTTATTTTACAAAGTATGCTGGTAAGAGCAATTGGCCGATAGTTCTTGCATTCCTTAGCATCTTTGTTTGGTTTCAGTATTGGCACTATAATTGATATCTTCCAATTCTTTGGTAGTTTACCAGTTTTCCATGAAATGTTCAGTATTCGTAGGAGTTGATTTTTAGCTTCGTCTCCAAAGTGTTTAATCATTTGACCAAAGATTAGAGCATCTCCAGGTGACATCTTGGATTTAACTTTCTTATTGATGAATTTAGCTCATTCAGTGTGAAGTCTCACGAGTAAATATCTTGTTGATGGTAATTTCTTGCTTGTTTAACTAACTTGTTCATATTATTTTTAGAGTCCTGCCTTCATTCGTATAGCTGAGTCTGGAAGTGCTTGAAAGATATTCAGCAATTATGTCAGCCATCTGTTTGTTCGTTCTCACTGTTCATATCGGTTTGAGTATTGGAGGATTAGTGTTGGTTTTGATTGTTTTATAACACTAATTATATTCCAGTGATGGCTTTCCTTTTTTAGATCCATTTTTTCGCAGAATTCTGCCCATTTTTCTTGTTTGAATACCCAAATTTCTTGTTCTATTTTGTGACTAATTTCAATGAGTTCCTTTATGATTTCTTCTGTTTTATTTGTTTTAAGAAGTTCATTTTTATTGTCTCTCTCTGCAATCATTGCCTCGATATCGTGGTCCTTCCAGTAAAGTATTCACAGGTCTTTACGTCTACCTCTAGGTATCGATACTTTTGCAGCTTTGGATATGTTCAAAGAGAATTTTTCCAATTTTTTTGTCAATCGTTCTGTGATTTAATTCTTCGTTGCACAGTTCTCCAAGCTTTTCTCTAAATTTTTTTCCAGTGTTCTTTTATTCTGTTGAAAATTCTCAATTTTGAATTTTAGGGTTGTTAAAATTGGTCTGTGGTCACTGATTGCACTTTTCAGAATTTTCCATTGTGTTGTGGGTGCGATGTTCTAATTTATCGCTGTGATGTCTATTGCGGATTCTGTGCCTGTGGACTTGGATAGATAGGTGTTCTTTTCGTTATTTAATCGGCGTAAGGTCGAGGTCGGTTAGCATGTCCTCAACCTGCTGACCTTTGTTATCCTGGACAGGTGATCCCCAAGTTGGTCTTTCGGCGTTAAAATCACCAAGTATGATTGCGATATCCGAAGACGCTTCATTTAATGTCTCTATCAGGCCTGTATTGATGCTAGTATTATCGTGGTGATAAACATTTATGATTGGGATTGTTTTATCTGTAAGATAGATTTCTATTGCCTGAGCTTCTGTCGTGCTTTCTCTAGGCTTACTCTGATTATAGGCGATTTCCTTAAATTTGATTTCTAGAGTTTTAATCAAAACGGCAAGTCCTCCTCCGAATTTTCCCAGTCTGTCCATTCGTAGTGTTGTATAATCTTTGATATTGAATCTCAGATTCTGATTCAATTTTGTCTCCTGAGGACAATTAATATGTAGATTGTTGTCACAGAGAAGACAAGTCAGCTCTTTATTTTCCTCTGGGTACCATTTATATTGAGTTGTAGTAGATTGAATTGTGTCCTCGTAGTAGATTTCTTATTATGAGCTCGAGCTGCAGCTCCTGACGCGGCGGTTACACCGGACGCGGTAGCATTACTGGAGATATCAGTTTTGCTATTCATTTGAAAATGGGTGCCGTTGCAACGTTAGTCATCTTGGAAACGAGCCAGAATTTGGTCAAATAATCCAAGGGTCCAGGGGGGACCGCAAGGAGGTGTGGTCGAACTTCTCCCCTTCCCCCTGGAATGCCGTCACTACAGGATAAAGCACTCTTGGTGAATTTTTTCAATTGTGATTCAGAATCTGCCACTGAAGCTTTACGAGCGTTTCGTTCCTTTAAAGATATTCGAAGCGGTAAAGGACCAATGAGTTGCTACTCTCTAAAGCGATTGATTAAAGGTTTTGAGGAAACTGGATCTCTGGAAGCAAAACCTCGGAGTGGAAGACTATCGACATGCAAGTCAGTGGCTGTTACGGTTTTGCAGAATGCTGAAGCTATTGAAACGTTATCCACGTATGGAGAAGTTTCTCGACAAACGGGGATTTCGTATGGAACAGTTTGGAGAGAACACACATTTAGAATTTTTCTATAAAAATATCCTAACAAAATTCAAAGTTTTCACGAGTTGAAAGTCAGCGATTTTGAGAAGCGTCAAGAATTCGCTGCATGGGTTTTCCGGCAAATTGATATTGATGAAAACTGGCTGTCAAATGTTCTAAGAATAGATGATGCTCACTTTTATCTAAAGGGAGAATTTAACATTCAAAACTGCCTCATTTTGGCAACAGAAAACCCTAGGATTTTTACAGAAATACCACTTCATCAGCACAGAGTTACAGTTTTGTGTGGGTTCACTTCTTCTTTTATTATTGGGCCATTTTTCTTTGAAAAAATCAATGGAAGAACTTTTAAAACCGTTTTTGTAACTGGTGAACGTTATGTTCAACTTTTGAGAGAAAAGGTTATTCCCATATTGCAGGACAGACAAGCACTAAGCGAAATAACATTCATGCAAGATGGAGGACCTCCTCCTATCTCCCGCGGTGCCAAACAATTGCTGAAGGATACGTTCGGTGGAATTCGTTGATAAGTCGCCACTTTATATACCAGTGGCCTCCAATATCACCAGACTTGACGCCTTACAATTTCGGTTATGGGGGTACATTAAGTCGCGTTTTTATCGATGACGGCCTACCACATTGCCCATGTTGAAGGCTTCTATCAGATGACACGTTTTATAAATTTCAACTATTTAATTGTAACCATTCTGTCATCTATCGTCTGCAGGCGGTGTTTGAGAATGAAGGGCGCCACATTGAGCAAGGATTGTGACCTAATACAAGAGAGAAGGCAGTTACCTCATGTGTTATATTTTGCAGCTCTTTGTTTTGGGTTATGGGAATAATAAATGCTGTCCTCACATCTTGACTCTTTTTTCTTTTCTGTAAACAGTTTTTTTTTTGTCATTTGCCCACATTTTATATTATGTCGTGCAGGCCAAAGTGTTATAACTTCTCGAATAACACTGGTATACACAATTTTACCCCTTATGTTTAGTTTATCGCTTTTCGCTCATTAGAAGAAATAGCATAAGGAATAATCTCTGTATCCCCCCCCAACTTTAGATATTTTGCGCAAAAAATAATACAAAATGATTTTACTACCACGTTTTTAAACGCAAAAGTCGATTTAAAAATGATTTTTTTTTTGAGGGGATACATTTTCAAAATTATGTACAGTATAATAAACAATGATAACATTCGACAAACCCATAGGATATTTGGAATAAAGTACGACAAATATATTTTGTCACTCCCCTCTATATTTCATTTTTGGATCATGACAAATATCCAGTTAAATAGTCAAGTGTCGACAATTAGTCAAGAAATTTTGGTACTATATTAACATTTCAAAAATCGTGTATTGATATCAGTAGTTATTTTCAAACATTCAATTTATTTCACAAAACTCCATCTAAAATATAAATATTTTTTGCTACATGTTTTAATTTGCATATACCTATTTTACATATCTCAGATTGTATTTAAAAATCGTCAACCATTTCTTCTAACTTTTGGCGAAATGGTGTTTTATTAATTTATCATTTGATATTGTTAGGGCTCTTTCCTGGTATTCAAAAAGAAAAAATACGTATCGTTCAGTTATATTTTTCAATTTTTTAAACAATTTGGCCGCTGAATCTCTGATTCTGGTAGAGCGCCATCTAGCGAATAAAGTTGTAACTAAAATCAATTTCGAATTTTTCATTATTTTCCATAAAAAATCCCATTGCATCCTGAACACAATGGTGTTTACCGCATTGCTCTAGCGCAAATATTCGCGGAGTTATTAATTTTTAAAGTTGTGCGGGACTTTTGGATCACCCTGTACTTGGGAAGGGACGATGATCGCAGCACCAACGCCTGAATACTTTTTGATCCATCTGTGAAAATTAAAGGCGTTGTTACGTCTTATATGTTTAAACTGAAGGAAAGGTGTCGTTTGAATGATGTTATGGCAGCCCAGCAGGTCCTGGCTTCTATTCCTAGTTCCCCTCCTTGATCTCCTTTAGGAAAACCAGCAGGGCCTAGATGATGATGTAAATGGGGGGAGGGGCTGCCTGTCTAGGATATGGTTGGCGTACAAGGGCTCCCTCTCAATATATTTTCTGCAAACATGTAGTGGATGCTTCGGAGCTGACGGGCTTCCTCTTTGGAGGAAGCCCGACGACCCTAGGCTGAACTCCGTATAGAAGAGCCGGGATGACCACCCAATGAAGGATTTTGTTGCCAGCGGCATAAGAAATACCGAATATTCTATGGATTGAGTTCGTCAATTTTGGAACATTTGTTCGATACCTGCGATTTGATAAGTAAGAGGCGAATCCTCGAGTCTGATCGAATTCCACCCCCAAGATGGTTATAGTCTTTCTAATAGGAATGGATTGGCAAAGAAATGTGAGACCATGGTCGGGGTTGGGGAGGACCCTTCGCCAGGTGGAAGATACAGGCTTGCGTCTTCTGGGGTTCAGCTCGAGTCCGTTCTCGATGCTCCATGAAGCGATTTGATCCAGAAATGTGGTAATCGCTTTGGTCGGTAGACTGCCCGGAACTTGAGTCAACAGGGTAAAGTCGTTTGCATAAACGACTAATAAACCTTTTCTAAAGGAGGTATGATGAAGAGGATCCAGGCGATGATGTTCTACACTAATGGGCTTTGTACAGAACCTTAGGGGTGCCAAGCTGAGAGAATGTGAAGGTGGTAGATGTCCACGCGGAAAAAACATCTTCCTGTCTTCCAAAAATATTTTGTACTAGATAAATCAGTGAATGGGGGCAAGCCAGGCGATCGATACCTTGTATGATGGCCGGTCTTCAGACAGTGTCGAATGCTTTGTTATTATCTAAGCTAATGGCCAAGGGTTTTCTCCAGTGGGCCTTCCTTGGTAATCAGTACAGCTAGATAATATTGAACAACTAAGCTAAGGAACATTTATGATAATTTTGCAAATACAGAATAAATATTCTGTATACAGTATTTTCATTGATTAATAAAATTGAATTAAATAATGAAATATAAATTATTTCTTCGCCACAATATTATGAATCTCTCTCTCCAAGTGATATTAAACGGTACAAGTGGCTGGTTTATAAAAATTCCTCCAGCTCTCCAAGTGGAAATGCTATCTCCAACTCAATCGCATATGTGAAAGCCTGAATTTTATCCCCCCTTCGTTAAGATCGAAAGAACCAGGGCGCATTCCTTTCTCAGTAAAACTCATACAAATAAGCCAATATCAGTTGTTAGAGTCCAGAACTCAAGGATTCCTCTCCAAAATTAGATTTCTAACTAAAAGTGTCAAAGGTCTTCTCTATCTTACATCCCAACAAATTACAGAGCCCCAACTCACTGAACTTATAATTCGAGTCACGGAAGACGTAAAAAATCCAAAAACAAAAGACCTTTAAGAATCATTAAGGAAAACTTATAATTTGTTCTCAGAAATATAGTTGTCCATACAAACCGGAACAGGCAGAAACTTCTAGTGTCATGAAGTTTTATATCAACTATGGAAGGTAATGCCTATACGCAGATATCTGTATATTTATATATGGATTACCAAAGGCATACAAACCCTCTATCCCTTTACGACCAATAATTGCGTACCAGCTTTCACTAACAGCTTATTTAACTAGATTCCTGGCCAAGCTTCATAAATTATTTCTTCGCCACAATATTATGAATCTCTCTCTCTAAGTGATATTAAACGGTACAAGTGGCTGGTTTACAAAAATTCCTCCAGCTCTCCAAGTTGAAATGCTATCTCCAACTCAATCGCATATGTGAAAGCCTGAATTTTATCCCCCCTTCGTTAAGATCGAAAGAACCAGGCCTTCCTTGGTAATCAGTACAGGTAGAGAATATTGAACAACTAAGCTAAGGAACATTTATGATAATTTTGCAAATACAGAATAAATATTCTGTATACAGTATTTTCATTGATTAATAAAATTAAATTAAATAATGAAATATAAATTATTTCTTCGCCACAATATTATGAATCTCTCTCTCCAAGTGATATTAAACGGTACAAGTGGCTGGTTTACAAAAATTCCTCCAGCTCTCCAAGTGGAAATGCTATCTCCAACTCAATCGCATATGTGAAAGCCTGAATTTTATCCCCCCTTCGTTAAGATCGAAAGAACCAGGCCTTCCTAGGTAATCAGTACAGCTAGAGAATATTGAACAACTAAGCTAAGGAACATTACGTTGAATGAGAAGCGCATTCCAGAATAGAATATTTCAGAACGTTCAATAATAATGCAGAAAACAACTAATTGGCCAATCTAAAGCGATTGCGCAAGTCTTAATGCTGGTGGCTTTCTGACAGGCTAACAAACCTTGACCGTTCTGAAAAATCAACTCCGGGATATATTGGGATAAAATTCTCCTGCCAGGAGGTAAAGAACGAATTTACGCTGTATATTCCAAGCAAACGCGAGCTGCTGTCTCAAGAGGTAGGGCTGCTACTTACCGCCGACGCCGGTGTATTTCGTGGAAAATTCTAGAAGGTTCTACCACCTTCTGTCTCCTGTTCTGCTCCTACCTTTCTTCACTGTGCTGCAGTTGGTGAGTTTGTAACTGTTGTTTTCTTTGTTTTTGTTCCTTCATTTTGCATTATTCTTTATTTATTTTTTATTTGGCTGAAATAAAGTCCTAAAGATCCTTTGTACCCACGGAAGTGATTCTTTGTCAACCAACATGGGATCTTTAGACGAAGCCTGAATAATTTATGGTACTTACTAGAAAAATGGAGAAATATTGAAAGCTGGCTAAGCTATTCAAACTCAATACCAGGCTAAGCAGGCTTAAAATCATGAAACTCGTGAAGTTCTTCAAGCTCAAAATCAAGAAACTCTTTAGCTATTCAAGCTCAAAACCAGGCTATGCAAGCTCAAAATAAAGAAACTCGTTAACCTCTTCAAGCGATGAAAGAAAGTTTGGGGCTCAAGTTCAAATGTTTAGAAGATGAAATCTCCTCTGTAAAAGAATAAATGAAAGAAAAAATGTCTGCTTTAGAAGAGAGACTTGCTGCTGTGGAAATGGGCCATCCAAGAACTCCGGTTTTCCAGTAAATAAATAAAAATTTTGGATGCCTGTTGTCAAAGGTCCTACCTTTGATGGGCAATCATCATGGACCTCCTTTTAAACCCAGTTAGATGTGGTTGCCCAATCGAACGGATGGAACGTTAGAGATAAAGCAAGCTTTTAGGCTGCTGTACTTCGTGAATCTGCAGTGGAAGTTCTCGAAGGAACAACTTCGTCTAGACTTTAACGCCCTGATTAACTGCTGTTTTCTTTATTGTTGGTTTATTTTTGCACTCTTGTGTAATAATTTTATCGATTAGGCTTAAATAAAGTCCTAAAGATCCTTTGTACCCACGGAAGTTATTCTTTGTCAACCAACAACGCAACAATTTGGTGTCAGAAGTGGGATCTTTAGGTGAAGCCTGAAAAATATATGGTACTTACCAGCAAAATGAAAGAACTATTGAAAGCGATCTAAGCTCAAAATCAAGAAACTCGTGAATCTCTTCAAGCTCAAAATAAAGAAACTTGTGAAGCCCTAAACTAGGCTCTTCAAGCTTAAAACCCAGAAATTCGTGAAGCTCTTCAAGCTCAACATCAAGAGCAAAAGGAAGCTTGGGACTTAAGCTAAAATACTTAGAAAATGAAATCTCCTCTGTAAAAGAAGAATTTAAAGAAAAAAATACATCTTTAAAATAGAGACTTGCTGCTTTGGGAACGGGCCATCCAAGAATTCCGGTTTACCAGCAAGAAATGGATTCTTTAAAACAGAGAATTGCTGCTGTGGAAACTGGCCATCCAAGAACTCCAGTTTTCCAGCAAGAAAAATAACAATTCGGGTAGGCCTCTTGTCAAAGTTCCTACATTTGATGGACGATAATCATGGACTTCATTCAAAACCCAGTTCCATGTGATAATGATAATTCCATAGGTAAGGCAAGCCTTTTGGCTACTGCACTTCGTGGACCACTAGTGGAAGTTCTCTAGATGATTCCAGGAAAACTACCTCTAGACTTCAACTTCCTGATTGACGCCCTGGAATCCCGATATGGGGAAAACATCGCCAAAACCTTCATGTGGTGAAGTTCAATAATATACTACAAGATTAGAAGGAAAGTTTGCAGGAATTGGCCAACGACATCCGACGCCTGGCAGGATTAGCCTTTCCAATGTGCCCATCTGAGAAACAATATTTTATGGCACAATAACAGTTCATTTATGCCATCGGAGACCCTGAAACCCAAAGATTTTCCACACTTTCAAGTGTGACTACTCTACAAGAAACCCTTGTCCAAGCCATGAAGATGCCCAACAATACCCAAAAGGAAGTTATCGCGTGGCTAGACACGTTAAATTAGAAAACAAAAAAGAGAAAAGGGTCGCTGCTGGACCTGTGGAGCCCATGCTCACATGTCTCTAACTTGCCCCTGAAAAGTAACACAGGCGCAGTTATACAGGTTGGCAAGATAGTCACATAAGGAAAACTGTCCAGATAACTCTAAGGAAAGGCCTGAAGAGAAAAAGATAGCTGCTGGGATTATGGAGCCCTTGATCACATTTCTCCAATATGCCCCCGAAATTTAAAATAACGCAGTGATATCGACTGCTGGAGATGTGGAAAGATGGTCTTGTAATAAAAACTGTTCGGAAAAGCGCAAAACCAGCTCAGCTCCTAGGAAGAGCCATCAGAGTGAACGATATGGCTGATGCCTTATCAAAAAGGCCATGTGTTCCACAAAGTAGGCATTTTGCTCGTGTTGAAGACAGATTTTTTATAAGACAAGTAACAGTGCAAGAAAGCGATGAAGTAGAAGAGCAACACTAGACCGGACAAGCTTTAAGAAAAGCTCAAAGCGAAGACCGAGATCGCTTGCCAGTGATGAATTGGAAGGAATTAGATGAAATACCATCCTGGGAAGATGTGGCCCGAACAGTTCTAAAATCAAAAGTTTATGGTCCCTCTGGAATTCTTTGACCCTGCGGGATAGAACCTTATATAGAAAATGGGGGAGCGAGGATGGAAAATATGAAATCTGGAAGTTGGTGTTACCCAGATATCATGTACCTTTGGCTCTCCAGGAGATGCATAGAAGTCTCACGGGTGATAACTTCGACACCAGAAAAACATTCTCCAAAGTTAGAGAAAGATTTTGATGGCCAGAAAGTCGAGCTAATGTCGAAATATGGTGCAGAAAGTGTATACAATGTTCAGCGAGAAAGAGACCGATAACATGATCCAAAGGAAAGTTGAAGATCTACAATGTAAATACCCCATTTGAACGTATTTCCATTGATGTTGTGGGTCCCTTTCCAAAAGGCAACCTAGGAAATAAGTACATCATGGTAATAATGAAATATTTAACTAAATGGCCTGTGGCAGTTCCTTTTCCAGTCCAAGAGGCTTCAACTGTATCCCAGGCGGTACTTCAAGTTTGGGTCTACATTTTTGGTGTACCAAGAATTCTGCATTCCGACTAAGGAAGGAATTTCGAATTCAATTTTTTTGCAAGAACTGTGAAAACGACTGAACTTTGAGAAATAAAGAACTATACCTTTGCATCCCCAATCTGATGGGATAGATCTAGAAGAGATGAAGCGATCCACGCGGCAACCCAGGTGGCGGAAGCCCCGCCTCCCCTAACAGGGGGTGGCGAAGAACGGAAGAATGTACTGTGGCCCAACTGAATAAACACTTCTTTTGATTTAATCGTAACGGTTTGTTCATATATTTATTTATTGCGAACATAACATGGTGGCAGCGTGAAGAACGTATGTAAACGCTTCCTGAATCTCGGTACTTTTTTTGAAATAATTCTTCGGGAAAAAATGGCAAGTTTTTTCAAGTATCGACACGATAACTTTTAAACTTCTCCAATCCGAATGATTGGCCAAAATGGAAGGAGTTTAATCGCCTCAGAATTGTCAGTGGATTGAACGAAAAAGACGAAACATCGCAAATCTAAATGCTCATGTACTTAATGGGAGATAAAGCAGACAATGTTTTTCGTTTAATAAATTTCAAATCGGAAACTAACAAGAAGAAGCTGAAAAATATTCTGGAATGTTTCGATACATATTTTATGCCGTAAAAAAACGTGATATATGAGCATGCTCTATTTAATTCAATAATTCAAGAGTAAGGGTAGCACATCGACGAATTTATCACGAGCCTGTAGAGCCTTGCCGAGTCGTGTGAATTCGCAACTCCCCACGACGAAATGAAATGAGATAGATAGGTTGTTAGTGTTCGAGATAAAAATATTTTTGAGAAACTGCAGTTAGATGAAAGCTTAACGCCAGAAAAGGATGTAAAAAGAGTACGCCAGTTTGAAGCTGTCCGGAAGCATAAAGATGACCTTAGGAACCAACACAACTCGAAGGTGAACTGAGTAAAACGACAAAGAAAACCTCAAAAAAATATCAACAGAAAAATACGCAGTAGACAAATGGCGTACAGATAGAAAAATGTAGAAATTGTGGAAAAACTAATTTCCGCGGAAAGACGTGCCCAACTTTGCGAACAACTTGCAATAAATGTAATGCTCTTGGTCACTGGAAGTCATGTTGTAAAGCAAACCTGCCATCGACATCAACCAAAAATGATGGACACCAGAAATGGAAGAAAAACAGACGATGGCGAAAGAGGAGACTTCCAATGAGAGTACCTCATTTCCTTATGCATTTTTGCTGACTTTATTAGTGTTAAAAGGATCTGAACTTCGGACTGAGACACTGAAATTAGATAACATAGCGGTAAGAATGAAGCTAGACACTGGAGCATCCCTTCGCACATTCCCTCCAGAAATGGAAGAAAAACAGACGATGGCGAAAGAGGAGACTTCCAATGAGAGTACCTCATTTCCTTATGCATTTTTGCTGACTTTATTAGTGTTAAAAGGATCTGAACTTCGGACTGAGACACTGAAATTAGATAACATAGCGGTAAGAATGAAGCTAGACACTGGAGCATCCCTTCGCACATTTTCAAAAAGAAATTTAAAAATCGAGAATTGCGACCTGCAAACCACTCTCTTCGAGAATCTTCTGGACAAATTATGAGTGCGCTGGAATGTTTAAAAGAAAACTGAAATATGGCGATGTCGATATTGAAGAACCTATATATGTTGCATATCAAATGAGTGAGCCATTGGTATGTGGTAATGCATGTGTCAAGTTGAAGTTGTTGGTGTGATTGAATTCACTCAAGGCGGCTACCTTGTCTTCAGTTAATGTTAAACGTGAGTTCCCTAAACCTTTTGTATGGATTGGAAAAGTTGGAGAATCTTACAAATTTAAGTTAAAAATGGATGCTCAACCGTTCGCCATACACACGCCGCGCAGAGTCCCTTTACCACTTATGGAAAAGTTGAAGACAAGTTTCACTGAACATCAAAATATGGATGTTGTTCAGCCATTGCAAGAAGCAACGGAATGGTGGGCACCAACTGTTATTGCTAGCAAGACCATCGGAGATATAAGACTATGTGTTGATTTATCGAAGTTAAACATGGGCATTGAAAGGGAGATACACCCGATGCCATGTTGGGTCAGCTGGGGAAAGTTAGGTTTTTGTCAAAACTTGACACCAATAAAGGTTTTCACCATATACCATTTGATGAAGAGAGTCAGAAGTTAACTAGCTTTATCACTCCCTTCGAACGTTACAGCTTCCGCCAGGTTCCGTTTGGAATATTAATTGTCTAGAATTTTTCAACAGACCATGAACATCATTCTCAGAGGAGAAAAAGGAGTGCTTTGCTACTTGGGCGATATTCTGATATTTGCTATGACTAAAGAGGAGCATGACGAAATTCTGTGCTTCGTGCTACGAAAGTTAAGAAATGCCAACGTTATTTTAAACGAGAATAAGTGCCTGTTTGGTGTCAAGGAGGTGTATTTTTGGGACATATTGTGAACACAGACGGAATTCGCCCAGACACCTTCAAGATTGAGGGCGTTACATCCATGCCCCATCCTCCGATGTAAAGGGTGTGCGAAGATTCATGGGAATGGTCAACCATCTAGGAAAATATTTGGAGAATCTGGCAGACGTTGCGGTTCCACTGAATGAATTACTTCAGAAGGAAAACGAGTTACACTGGGGACCACACCAAAAACGAGCATTTCTGAGCTTGAAGAACATGCTACATCCCACCCCACCTTAGCTACCTAAGGTTCTTCAGACGCTTCTTTTGGACTTGGAGCAGTCCTAAAACAACTTGGCAACAAAGGCTACTGGAAACCCGAGGCGTATGCATCTCGCACCATGTCACCTACAGAGAAACGTTACACTGAAATTGAGAAGTGGGCGTTGGCATTGACATGGGCCTGCGAGCGTTTCCAGACTTTCTAATAGGTAGAACTTGGATGCGCTGACACCGAATATTCAAAGATTCCGTATAAGAATGATGCGATTTTCGTACAGTATTCAACACATTCCGGGAAAATATCTAATTTCTGCAGATGCTTTGTCTAGACAACCGTTGACTTATACTCAAGATTCAGAAAACGAAAAAGAATCTGATGCATATATGAATGCTATTCTTTTCAGTCTTCCCATAACGGCCAAAAGATTAGCAGAAATATTTGGAGGTCAACAACATGAAGTCGTAATAAATCAAATTAAAAAGTACCGGGAGCAGGGATGGCCTGAAAAGAAAAAATAAACTATTTGAAAATAATTAAAATATTTGTATGTCCGTCACGAAATTTCATTTAATCACGAATTAATGATGGGAGGTCGGTTAGTCATTCCGAAGTCCATGCAAATGCAGATACTAGAAGGACTCCATAGCGGACATTTTGGAGTGACCAAAACCAGACTAAGAGCTCTAGAGCCTGTTTGGTGGCCAAAGATCTTGGTTGAAATTGCTGATGCCATACGAAAATGTTCGATTTGAACAGAATAATCTAGCTTTATGAAACGTGAGAAGCTAATGCCAACGGAGTTTTCCACACGATCTTGGCAACGAATAGAGACATATTTGTTCAAATTCAAAAACAAATGGTATCTGATTATAATCTATTATTACTCTAGATATCTCGAGGTTGTGGTACTGAAACGCTTTACGGCAGAGACGATTGTGGGATGCTGCAAATCAATTTTTGCGCGTCATGGGATCTCAGAGACTGTGGTGAGCGATAATGGTGCCCAATTTGGAGATCCAGTTCGCAATTTCCATCCATTTTGCGAGGAATTACTGCTACTTTTGCCGAAGATTATGGCTTCCACCACGTCACATCAAGTCGAAAGTTTTCACAAAGTTACGGAATTGCTGAAGCCGGCGTCAAGATAGTGAAGAACATTTTAAGAAAAAAGCAGGATCCATCCCTAGGATTGTTGAAGTTCCGAGCAACTCCTCTAGAAAATGGATATAGTCCTGCTGAACTTTCAATGGTACGGCAGTTAAGAACGACAATACCAGCTACTTCAGAATTACTACTTTCAAAATTAGTGTACTCTGAGAAGATCCGAAGTAAAGAGAGGGAAAGAAAAGTGAAAATGAAAAATAACTATGACAAGAGTCACGGAGCGAAAGACCTCAACAAACTGGAAATTGGAAATCTAGTCTGGATTGTGGATCTGAGGACGTGGAAAAAGATAATAAAAAAACACCTATTTTATAGAGACTCCCCGAGGTGTTATTCGGCGTAACCGTTTCCATCTAATAAAAGGATATCAAAGGACCTAATCGTTAACAGGCGAATAAATACCCGACAAGGAGCCTGCCCCTGAGGTGTAACCTGTACCTATGGAAAAACCTCTCCCTGAAGAGCTACATGTGGAAAAACCACAAATGAACACTCCACCAAACGGCGGACAATACTGGACAAGGTCCGGCAGAGTTGTAAAGCCTGTACGGCGTTATTCTCCCTAATCGATATCTAATGCACAGGTATTATTTAATGGTTTGTAAATAAAATAAAAGAAAGAGGGATGTGCTGGAACAGCTGAGGCGATCCAAAAGGCAACCTGGGTGGCGGAAGCCCCGCCCCTCTAAGGGCCTTGGCGGCGTGCAAACCAATAGGAGGGCGCGCGCGAAGAACGGGAGAATGTACGGAGGCCCGACTGAATAAATCCTTATTTTGATTTAATCTTAACTGTTTGTTCGAATATTTATTTATTGAGAACATAACAGGATGGTTGAACGCTTTAACAGAACTCTTACTCAACACCTGATCATGTTTGTCGACAAGAATCAAAGAGACTGGGATCAACATCTTCCCATGCTCCTGATGGCCTATCGATCAGATGAGCATGATCGACTGGTTATAGTCCTGCTAGAATGCTATTTGGCCATGAACTCCGAATTCCTTTTGAAGTGCTCCTTGGTTGTCCAGAAGAAACCTTCGAAAACACTAATGAATACATCCCTCCCAGGAAAAAAGGAAGTTGGCCATTCACTATTGGGCAAGAGAAAAGCTTCACTTTTTCAGTGAGAAAATGAAAGCCAGTATCAATGGGAAGAACCCTACAAGATCATCAACTGCCTCAATGATGTCATCCATCGAATTCAGAAAACCCCGACGTCTAAACCCAAAGTAGGGCACTTGAACCGGTTAGCCCCCTTCAGGGGCACTGTTGAAGAACAATGGACTGTTCGGGTGGATCAGTATTTAGGAGGGGCAGTGTTTCGTAGAATAAAATGCACATTCCTGAATAAAATGTTTCATAATGTTCAATAATAATGTAGAAAAATAGGAGAACAACTGATTGCCAATCTAAAGCGATTGCGCAATGCTTAGTGATGGCGGCTTTCTGAATGGCTATCCAACATTGACCATTCTGGAAAGATATGGGATCTATTGAGATGAGAAACTCATGCCAGAGGGTAGAAGAACGAAGCTGCGTGGTGTATTCCAAGCAAACGCGAGCTGCTGCCTCAAGATATCGGGATGCTACTTACCGCAAACGCCAGTATACTTCGTATAAGATTCTAGCAACTTCTGTCTCCTGTTCTGCTCCTGCTTTTCTTTACTGCGCTGCAGTTGGTGAGTTTGTAACTGCTGTTTTCTTTGTTGTTCCTTTGTATTGTATCTTTCTGTTTTTTTTTATTGATTTGGATTAAATAAAGTCCTAAAGATCCTTTTTGTACCTACGAACGTGATTCTTTGTCAACTAAAATCGCAATAAAAGATAGCATATATGCTTTTTTTAACCATCCTCAATATTAACCCAGATACTATTTATAGGATTGCTACACTTATAGTGTGACAGTGCTTTTCACCACCGCCAATTTTGAACAGCACTTTCAACCACCACCACCTCGGCCGGCTCGGTAAGACAAGTCGGCACATGCGCGGCGGTGCCTTGGTAAGCACGGGAGAGGATACAATGTTTTGACGTCACCACACACCAGCCAACGGCAATATTATCCTCACATTTCATCAATCCTTTATAAACTCTCTTCAACTAGATATCAACTTGTAACAATAATAATAACTAAAAATTAACATTGATATTTATTTTTATATTATATCTCTGCAGTAATTAAAATACATTGGAATAAATAATTTAATCATTTCTTCAAAACCAGTCGAACCACCACAGTTTTAGCGCAGCCGGCAAGTATTTATCAATTATTCAAGCATCAAAAATACTTTTTTAATTTGAATATTGTATTTATATCAGTTATATTGTATACATAATTTGGATTTTAATAATATTTAAACAATAATTTAAATACTGAAAAAAAAATTGAGAATGAAAATAAAATATCATTATGTCGAAAAAAATTATTTTGAAATTGCAAAAATACAGAGGGGATCAAAAGGATATTCGTGCCCAGAGCTGGATAAAACTTTTCGAATTACATGTTGCAGACGAAGATAAAGGAAATTTGTTATTTTACTATCTTGAAGAAAGAGTCTTAGAATGATATTATTGTGAAATTCCGGGAACACAAATATTTATCAATGGGTAACCATCAAACAAAAATTGATTACAAGATTTGGATCATCAACAGCAACACCATTAATCGATGCACAACGCCGCGATGAATCCGTCAATGACTACTTTCAGTCCAAAATCCGGCTTCTAAAACAAACTTCCTCACCCAAAGTCGAACAGATCCAGAGGTTGATGGAAGGATTACCAGCACAATGGAAGATTAGCTTAGCCCCAATACATTTAGAAGATATAGAGACTTGGGTAGATGCAACCTTAAAATTGGAGGCTGCTTCTAACTCTATACAAAAGAACTTCAAACCAGCCTTCGGTGATAATAAATTTAAAGATTTTATATCTGCTACCTCTTATGTCGCTTCTCTTCCGAGGACACCATATCCATGCAGATTTAAAAAAATACGGAATTTACATCATTTTCATTGGTATAATGAATGCCCATATAGATCCAAAATATTTCCTATAGAAACTGCAGCAAAAGGACAACCCTCAACTTTGTATGCTACTTTCGGACTTGACCAAAGTATTTGATAGATCTCTTACTCTCTACTATGGAAAAAATAACTGAAAATGGGATTAAATCCTAAATTTTTAACAATTTTGAAAAGCTATTATAAATAGGTAAAAGTTTCAATTAGATGGCAAGGTCAATAGTCAAATTATTTTAAAAATTAACGCAGGTGTACAGCAAGGTGACCCCCTTTCCACCTTGTTATTTATACTATACGCCGCCCCGATTTAGCAGATCTCTACAATACGTCTTTTTTCCCGGGATTTTATCTACCAGATTACGGATACCTTCACTGTCTCATGTATGCGATGATATAGTACTTATAGAAGAATCAAAAATTAATCTGCAGAGCAAGATCAATCTACTAAAGTCCTATCGGGATGATAAACTACTGGTTCTGAATCAGATTGAGTCGAAAATAATGGTATTCCGAAATGGGAGGAGACTTTCTAGAAACGAAATCTGGTACTATGGCAATAATCCATTGACCTTCACATCGATAATAATATATTTAGGATTTACATTTACAGCACAAACAACACTAAATACGTAGCAATATATTATAAATCGAAAGCTAAAACTGCAATGATTGAAATTATTAAAATGATAAAGAAGCAAAGGATCAATTCACTAAATATCGCATTCAAATTAGTTGAGGCGATAATTAAATCATTATTAATGTATGCTGCGCCGATTTGGGCAGCTAACAATGCAAATATTATAGACCAATATAAACAAAATATTTTTATTAAAAGTCTTCTCAATTTACCAAGATATACCCCTTGCTAAACTGTTAGACTGGAAACGGGTAGAATAACATTTACACGTCACACAAACGCCACTAAATTAACCATGAGTTTAAGATTACAAAGAATGAGTAACCATAGGTTTCCCAAGATATGCTTGAATAGGTTAAGAGAAATATTCATAAATATAGGAAAACCTATTGGACTCTACAGGACTATTTTAGCAATTTACCACCAATGCGGCCTTGCCTGGACAAACAATGCTATCGACTATGAGACCATTCAAAACGAATTACCAGGGATTTTTCGTACAAAAACTGAATAATTAATTCCGCAGGACTTAGCAAAAATGAATCATACAATATTATATTCTAATTATAAATTATTATATATATATATATATATATTTTTTTTTTTTTTTAATACCTGAACATATTTTATCCTGGAACCTATCATTAGACCTAAAAGGTTACATTATCCAAACAAGAATCATTTCGACTCTACTAAGAGAAAGTCACATTCAAATATTTAAAAAGGAAGATGTAATTTGTAAATTCTGCAAAACTGAAAGTATAGAAGAAATGACCCACTACATCTCTGAATGAACTATTGTTAACGAGGAACGAAATAAGATCTTAAAGAACATTATCCAAGTCTACGTGAACCCAGTTCAGCTAATCAGAATAATTTCCGAGAAAAAATATATAGCGATAGAATTGTTTAACTTCGATAAAGCGTTAGAGAACAAGGTAATCTCTAAGAATTAAAATTACAGAACAATTTCCGTCTAAAGTTAATTTGTATAGTTATGTTGAATAATTTGATTTCATTTTCACTTTCCCTTCTCTCCTTTGTTTATGTTTTTCCCCCTTCCTTCATGAAAATGATGTATGGCGAGTCCTTACAGGACGGAAATGTCCTAATAAAGCAGTTGTTGTATGTTACTTTCGACCCTACATCTTCTAACTCAACTGATTTACCAACAGTTAATTTAAACTAATAGAGCGGCCAATCTTCAAGTTCATCAAAATCAACACATTAGTCAACTCCACCCCAATACAAGCATTCATAGATACAGGTTTAACCATCAGTATAATGTCATATTCCCAATCCAAAAATTTGAATCTAAAAACGGAACTATCATCATCCATTTACATCAATCAAGCTAATTCCAGAACAAGAAGCTTTGGTCGCGTTAAAGTCAACCTTACCATCAGTCACATCACCCATCGGATAGATTTACACATCCTCAGAAACTTCATGTACCCACTTCTACTAGGTCTTGACGTGGGTACTCTGTTCAATCTTCATGTCGACATCAAGAATGGTGTTGTGACTACTAAAGGACCATCTTTGTATAATTTTAAATTTCAGGCGAATCATTTGAGACAAGAAACAAATCAAACCCTCGACAAAATATAACATAAATATGCAACTATTTTTATGAAAATTATTTTGATTTAGGAAAATTCAAAATAGCAAAACACAAAATTCATACTGTTCCTCATCCTCCTATTCAACTTCGACCGTATCGAAGATCAGCCTCAGAGTATGATGAGATTAAACGACAGGTTGAAGATTTGAAGAAAAAAGGACTAGTTCGAGACAGTCAAAGCCCATGGGCCTTCCCAGTAACACTCGTACCAAAGGCGGATGGCCAAAAGAGGCTTTGCGTTGATTACCGCCGCCTCAGTGCCCTTACCATTGACGACAAGATGTCTCTGCCTAACATTCAATGAGTCATCGATCGTCTTCAGGGAGCTGAATACTTCACTTCGTTGGACATAGCCTCAGGTTATTGGATGTCCAAATGGCTCCAGACAGCACAGAGAAGACAGCATTCATCACCAACGAAAGTCTTTATGAGTGGTTAGTAATGCCCTTTGGATTGAAAAACGCCCCTGCTACTTTTCAGTGAATCATATATCAAACTCTTTGTCCATTAATGTACAAGGGGTGCATCGACTATCTTGACGATATTATCATATATTCTAAAACTTCAGAAGAACATTTTGACCTTCTATCAAAAGTTATCGAAAAATCATATTCCCAAAACCTCAAACTCAAGCTTAAAAATGTTCTTTTATCAGAGTAGAAATATAATATCTTGGATATATCATCAAATACAATCAGATTACGCCTTCACTTCGGAAAATAGAAGCAGTTAAGAGTTTCCCTATCCCCAAAACAGTCAAAAAAGTACAGAAATTTCACGGATTGTATAGTTATTATCGGAAATTTTTAAAAGATTTCAGTTCAATAGCACAACCTCTAACAGATATATTGAAGAAAGATAACATTTTCCACTGGTCTGAAATTCACTAAAAGGCATTTGAAACTTTTAAGAACTTTTAAGAATTTTATCTATGCATCATGATGATCCCTTATCAGGAGGACTTTCGGGGTTTTGGAGGACATATTATAAAATGAAGCAACGCTTTGTTTGGCCTGGTATGAAGAATGACATAAGGAAATATGTATCTTCTTGTCCTATCTGTCAAAGGGTCAAGTTCAAGTATAAGAGCCGTCCTTCAAAGATGAGTTTGCCCCATCAATCAAGGGTACTGGGGTTGCTCCCCTTTATTCAAACTTACAAAAACTTCCCCTGTTTTACCTGCCGATAAAGAGCTTAATCTTCACTGTCCCCTTTATGAAAAAGAAAAAAGTCAAACTGAGCAAAACCTCTACCGACAAAGAACAAAGTTTTATTTTAACAGTCGTAAGAAGGCCCTGCCACCAGAGATGAATATCGACGATTATATTTTGGTAAGACATCAGAAGGTTGGAAAGGAATGGAAGCTATCTGGTCCGCATCGAGTGACAAGGGTAACCAAAATGGATGGCCACCCTAAATATGTTGAATATGAGTCTGACCTTATCTTCATCGACATCCCAAGAGGGATGAAGTCGCTTGAAGTCGGGGAAGTTGTAATATACCTTATAATAATTTTATAATCTACTCTATTTAATTAATTTATTTTTGATTGTTTGGATTTGGCAGCACTGTAATGATTGTTTTTGTTAAGAATCTATTAAAAAAGGGTATGTTTGACATTAGAAAGATATATAATTAAAATTTGTTTATTATTTTATAAAGTATATTTATTTATTTAATCGCGAAGGAACATCACAATAATATGGTAAAGAAAACATTCAAGACAAAGAGGATGAGTTTCTTTTTATGAACATGCGTTCGAGCTTTCGGGCATATTGTCGCCCTTCAACAGGAATAAAACTACAAATAGAATCAAGATACGTCTATATATATACAGGTGATTAGCATAAACAAGAAAACTATTATTTTTAGAGAGATAAAATTTAAGTTTTATGTATGATATACAAAGCAGGAATCATGAGGGGCGTGGAGTCCGTAAGCTTGCAGCCCGTGCATTTCAATAAAAAATTTCTCTCTTCATTTTATAGCTATTTACAAAACAAAACAGGTAATAGGTGAAATGTAATTATGTTAATATATGGTTTAATCTATTAGTAAAGAATCTATAGGTTGTTGTGTGAACAACTTATGTAAATATTTCATTATAAAGTTCCGAAATATCAATGTGCCTATTGATGCTATTATATTTCAGAGATAGCAGCGCCTCTACAACCAATCTTTTATATTTATGCTGAATGTTAGAAAAATGCGAACGGGGTTCTATTGTATTAAAAGTATGTCCTGTGTTTGAAATGTGCTGGGCTATGAGGGATCTAGGGTCATTATTTCTGATATTTCGGATATGTTCATCAATTCTGTCTTTTATGTGTCTACCAGTTTCACCTATGTATAGGCTAGAGCAATTATTACATTTTAATGAGTAGACTGCATTATTGAAGTGTATGGGTTTTAGGGGGAAACTGTTTTTGGTGATAGGGTTTCTAAGTAATGTGCCTGAATTAGGAGTATTGGAGTAGAAGGTGCGGATACCAAAGTTTTTTAGATAATTGGATATGTTGAGGCTCTGAGGGGAAAAAGGAATAGTGCAAATAGATTTATAACTATGATTAACGGCTGTTTGTAAAGGGTTATGAAAGTGTCTCAAAATAAAGTTTTTTGGGTAGCCCAATGATAATAAATGTGATAATATGGTATTTGTTTCCTGCTGTTTTGATATTTCTGTGGTACAATGAGTGAATATGCGTTTAGTTAATGTTTTGACTGTATTAATTTTATGGCTAAGTGGGCAGTACGAAGAAAAATGTATGTATGATGGAAAAAATGACGGTTTATAATAAACACTTGTGGTGTATCTATTATCTATTTTTGTGATAAGTATATCTAAGAAAGCTAAAGTATTATTGGTCTCTATTTCAACTGTAAAACGTATATCTTGGTATAGATTGTTTAATGTGGATAAAATGTTATCAAGTGAACTGGTTTTGACTATTGCAAAGATGTCATCAATATATCTGTGCCATGATAAAATATCTATGTGGTATTGTTCAACTTATAATGAAATATTTACATAAGTTGTTCACACAACAACCTATAGATTCTTTACTCTAATAGATTAAACCATATATTAACATAATTACATTTCACCTATTACCTGTTTTGTTTTGTAAATAGCTATAAAACGAAGAGAGAAATTTTTTATTGAAATGCACGGGCTGCAAGCTTACGGACTCCACGCTCCTCATGATTCCTGCTTTGTATATCATACATAAAACTTAAATTTTATCTATCTAAAAATAATAGTTTTCTTGTTTATGCTAATCACCTGTATATATATAGACGTATCTTGATTCTATTTGTAGTTTTATTCCTGTTGAAGGGCGACAATATGCCCGAAAGCTCGAACGCATGTTCATAAAAAGAAACTCATCCTCTTTGTCTTGAATGTTTTCTTTACCAAGTTACTCCAGAGGATTTTACCTTGTTTAAATCACAATAATATATATTTTTTTAAGTTGTAGATTTGGATAATGCCATTTTAGGTAAATTTAGGGGAGACATGTAAAATTAGTAAGTTGATAAAAATGTTCGATTAGCGATATCTTTTAAAGGTAAAATTGAAAGTAATGAATTAAAATTTATAATTTGAATCAAAATAAAGTAAAAATTGATAAATAAAAGTGTAAATATATAAAAATTGAATTTAAAATGATATTGAAAAGGTCAAAATTTAAATAAAAATTCTTAAAGTGAAAATAAACACAAAATATATGAATATTCAAATTGTGAGCTTGAGGAGAGAAAGATATGTAGGTTTTTAAAAATTAGAGTTGATTGTTCAGTCAGGAGACTTGATCTTGGTTTGTCGTCCTGCTGATGTGGAAGGCGCTCCATGTAGTGCTTATAGAAGCTTTTAGCTTCTGTAAAGTTGATTGCGGCTTGTCGTCTTGAGCATTGTCTCGATGGCAGGCCGAGGATGAAGAACTTCTTACAGCGTTTGCGCCACTTCGATCCTCGGTTTCCATGTCTTGAGAGATTTTCGGCTCTGTCGTTGGGAGTTGTCAGCTTGTTCCTGTCGTTGGAGATCTGTGTTAGCGGGTCTGCGGAGGTCTCTTAGGGCCGCGTTTCCTCCTAAAATATCGTCTCTTGTTGGGGGAGAGATTGCTCGGTCGTTTCTTTGAAATGCCCGGTTTGTTCCTCCATATTTTCTCTTTCGCTTCTCTCTGGACAGGCTTCTTACCTCTTCGTTTTGGTCATCCTTTCGACTTATCTATGGTGAGGTATCCAGTCGAATCTTGTAGAATCCTGTCGTTGTGGAATCCTATCAACTTAATCTATGGTGTGAGATCCAGTCGACTCTCGCTTTACTGTGTTAACCGAGAGGAACAGTCAGGATGTGGAGAGTTTACCAGTGCCTCTCTGCACCTTGGAAGACTTTTAACAGTTCTCACAGAATACAGACAGTCGTGGTCGAGGCAGAGTGGAAAGCTTGGGAATGTCTATACACAAAAATCGAAGAGACACAGTTGTACTAGGAAGTTCTGTGAACAGATAAGGTCGAGCTAGGAGCGAAAGATGGAAATATAAGAGTTCTTACTGGTCTACATGGTTGATAAGGTGGACCTCTGACACAACCGACGAGGGCTTCCGCTGATGGTGAGGTGACAAATTATTTCTGGCCCAGTTGGAGGCTTCTATATCTTCGCAGAGAGGAAGTATTAGATTTCAGCGGATGCAACAAGGGCGTTGATCGGAGGAAGTGTCATTGTACTCTGGCAACGCCCTGATATCTTGCTATCTTTAGGCCTCGTTGGACTTCTATCTTAATCTCTTGATTTAGCTCAACTCTTAATCTATTACAGAGTTTTATTTATTTATACTCAGTTTGTGCAGAGTACATTACATATGATGATGTAATAACACATGTCAATAATGTGTGTAAAATTCACAGAAGTGTTTATTTTAAAACATGAAAATCTTGGTATAAGTATCATACAATATGGGGTTGTTGGTTTGAATTACCATATATATATATATTTTATAAAGAATTTTGGTCCCAGAGGCTTCTTGAGAAACCAAGAAATGGGTATTTAAGGCCAAATTTGCGTAAATACGCTTAACACATGGAAAACAATAGAAAAAAATAGAAATAAGTGAGTCAGGTGTTGATATTAAAAATAAAGAATGGCCAGGATGTGCTTTCTTTATCTATATATATAAAAATGAATGTATGTGTGTGTGTGTGTGTGTGTGTGTGTGTGACAATTGACAATTGAAAAATATTTATTGTCATCTAGACAATTTTACAATTCAGCGAGAGAGAGAGAGCAAGAGAAAAATATACAGGAGAAAGATAGAATACATAATTTTTACAAAGTGATGATGGAGGATGAAGGAAGGCATCCCCTGCGCACGAGGGTCCTCGTCCAGGCGATGAGCGGGTCCTCCACCCCACCGAGCCCAACCTGGACAAAGTGGCGATAGACGCGCAGCTTTGCCGACGCCAGGATGGTCAGGGCGTCGTCCTCAAAGCCGGACCCGCCGAAGATCCAGGCCTGCAGGTCAGGGGGCCGCCCGATGATGTTGAAGGCCTCTCTGATGAGAGGCCTGATGGAAGAGCAGCTCCAGTAGCGGTGGCCGAGGGAGCGGTCGACGGACCCACAGGCAGGACACGAGGGGACGGCCGAGGCAGGATGGGCCGGATGGGGTAGAGCGTGGAGGGCCAATTTGAAGGCGGCATCGGCCTCATGCCCCGAGAAGGCGCAGCGCCGGAGCGAGGCCCAGTCGATCCTGGATGGTGGGCTGATGGTGGGTGCCCATCTCGCCAGGAATCGGGAGATCGGCGTGGCCGCGAGGCGTGGACGATCCAAGGCCCGTCGGGCCGAGCGCGTCGTGAGGCCGTTGAGGAACGGCGTGGCCGTCCCGCGCAGCACCACAGCCGCAGCTAATGAAGATGATGAAGAAGATGGAGACTCCCCCCGAAGCCCACGGCGTTCTCGGAGGTCAGCCTCCGACAGAAGGCGCCCAGGGTCGCGGCGTCAGCCAGGGCCGAGCGCGTAGGGCGGGCGATGAGGTGTTCCTCCTCGATGAGGTCCCGGACTCGGGCTCCGCGCCAGCGGGCGGGGGCCAGGAGGTCGGGAGGGCGGAGGAACCGGCAGCCGCCGATGATGGGGAGGTCCAGCAGCTGAGCAGTGGGGACCGCCCGGTGGTTGAGGCCCAGGATGTTGGAGGCCTCCTCCCAGAGCTTCAGCAGCCGGAGGCGCCGGGGCTGGAGTGTGGTGCCGTCCGGTGGAGGTCTGAGCCAGGCCTCGCTAGTCACCAGCCAGGAGAAGCCGTTCCTGCCCCCGCGTAGCGCGACCTGCACACCCTTGAGGCAGGCGAGCTGGAGTTGGGTTGCCAGGTCGAGGAGGCCGAGGCCTCCGATGGCTACGGGCCTCGCCATGACGGCGGCGGGAAGCCACGCCGTGTGCTCGGGCCCCCAGACGAACCTCGCTAGTCTGGCCTGCAGCTTGGCGATGGTGGGGGGTGATGGCAGGTACCCGTGCAGGTGATGCTGGATGGTGGAGCCCACCAGCGAGTTCGCCGCTCTAGCTCGTCCGACGAGGGATAGGCCGCGGGTGAAGGGCGTCCATCTGCGACAGGCGGACTCCAGGAGGGCGAGAAGATGCTGCTCCTGATGGGCTACGGAGCTTCTGGGGGCGATGTCGAGCCCGAGGACCCTGATGGAGGTGGTCGACCAGGAGGCGCCGAGAGGGGAGTCGCCGCGGTTGCGCCAGGCTCCGCACCAAAGGCCCGCGCTCTTCCCGAGGTTGACGGCGATACCAGAGGCCCGCCTGAAGTCCCCGAGGACGGTCGCCACCCGCTCGAATTCTTCGTCGCGATGGAACAGGAGGACGATGTCGTCGGCGTAGGCGATGACGTTGCCCACGCCGAGGATCGTCTCCAGGCGACGCAGCAGCGGTCCCGTCGCGATGCTGAAGAGCGCCGCGCTCAGAGCGCAGCCCTGTCTCACGCCGTTGAGTAGTTTGAAGGCGACGGTCTGGAAGCCCCCGACCTTTATTGTGGCGTCCGCCCCGGCGTAGAGTAGAAGAGTCCATCCCACGAAGGCCGGTGGGAGGCGCAGGTGGGACACCAGGAGGGACGTTAGATACCCGCGGTCCAGGGAGTCGAAGGTGGACTGCAGATCCACGGAAACCGCGGCCAGCGGCGTGCCTCGGGCAGTAGCCTCCTCGACGGCGTCTGTGACCCGCGCGATGTTCCAGGAGGGGGACCTTCCGGGGACGGCGTACGTCTGGCACTCCGGCACCAGAGTTGACAGGTGGGGTCTGAGGCGGCCCAGCAGGATCGATCCGATTACCCTGTAGTCGGCCGAGGGCAGGGAGATCGGTCTGTAGCTGTCCAGACCGCGACCGCCGCCGCGGGCCTTGGGGACCAGGCAGATCTCGCTCCGGCGCATCGATGGAGGCAGGGCACCTCGGAGCTGAGACTCGGCGAGCACACGTCGCAGGGCGACCGCGAAGAATTCCTCGAAGGTGCTGAGGACCTCGCAGGGCAGACCGTCCCAGCCGGGGGCTCTTCCGCGAGGGAGGCGGCGGATGGCAGCGGCTACCTCAGCCTCGGAGACCTCAGCCCGGTGGAGTGGATCCTCTTCTCCTAGTACGATAGGAGTGGTGGTCGTAGCTCCGATGAAGGCCGCGTACTCCGCCGGGTCGCAGCTCGGGCGGGCGAAGCGAGGCCGGAAGATGTCCAGGGCCTTTCGCCGCAAAACGGGGCCCTCGATGACCTCGCCGTTCTCGTCCCTGATGGTGGTGACAGCTGGGCGGCGGTGGCGCGTGAGGCGCGCGAGGTCCGGGAGAGATGGGTAATCCGCGTTCGTCGACGAGGCCTCAACCTGAACCCTGATGTAGCGTTGGGCCCTGCCGATGTAGCCGTCGTCGCGATCGTGGTGGCGAGGATCGTGGAGCGAGCGGGCCTCCGCGAGGATGCCGGCCTTGATTAGTGTCCAGCGGTCCCACAGTTGAGGCGCATCGAGCAGGGATATTTCCTCCGCGATGTCCACCTGGTAGTTGTTCATGTGCTCCTGGGCCAGCCCGGAGCGGAGCGTAGCAGCCACGCGAGGTTGGGAGGGGGCGGCTGGAGGGCCCACTCGGAGCAGCACCATGCGATGATCGGAGAGGTGGAAAGGAGCAATCGCATATGATGTTGAGACCTCCAGAAAGCGCGCCGGAGCGAGGATTCTGTCGAGGCGACTGCTCTCGATCAGGTCGCCATGTGCAGCGACTCTGGTGGGAAGGTGGGCGGCGTCAAACTCGGGGGCGGCATCCAGAAGCGCGGCGGACTCGCAAAGAGCTCCGAGGGCCGCCATGGAGATAGAGTCGCGGTTCCTGTCGTCCCTAATATTAAAGTCCCCGAGGACCCAGGCTTCCTCCTCTTCCTCAACGGCGGCTGCCTCGATGACTCGGAGTTGCTCGATGCGCTCGCGCTGGTCGTGCGAGAGGTGGACATTTATGACGGTCATCTCCTGGCCGTGGACATTGAGGGTGGCCAAGACGATGTGGCCCGGCCACAGGATGCGGAGTCGCGAGACGGTGATGCCCGGCGCGTAGATGCAGGCGAGGCCCGAACCCGATATTGCGTCGGGTGGGGCAGTAATAGCATCGTAGCCGAGGCAGAGGTCTTGGGCGCCGTCGAGGTGGTGGGTGTTAGTTTCTTGCACAAGCGCAATGTCCACGCGGTGTTGTCTCAGGAGATGGCAAAGGCTTAGGCTCTTGTTCCTAATAGCGAGCCCGCGCGCGTTAATGGAGGCGATGGTGAAGCCTATGATGATGTCCCTTGATGGAGGAAGGGCAGGGCCTGGCGAAGGCGTTTGTAGATGGAGCCGCTGGAGTCGAGTCTCCTACGTAAGAGGGCCTCGACCAGCTCGCACAAAGCAGTCCTCTGGGCGGGTTTAAGGTTAGGGAGTTGCTTTTTGAGGAGCGGTGTGGAGACGAGGAGGCGACAAACCCTCTCCTTTTCGAGACCCTCTTGGTTGGTTTTGTCAAAGATTGTGGAGGGGGCCTGCTGCAGGCAGGCATCTAGCTCTTTCCTGATTTTGTTTCTTCCTTCCTGGGTGGAGCCCGTGCCCTCCTCCTCGATCCTTTCCACCTCCATTGGCTCGACGGGCGCCGGTGAAGGCAGGGCTGGTGTGGTGGGCGGGTTGGAGGCCGAGCAGGTAGAACTCGGCGCCTCTCCAGGCGGCAGGAGAGGTCGCGCAGGATGGAGCGCTGGGGCACCTGGAGCAGCAGCAGCGGGCGTCACTGGGGCATTATTAGGTGCCTCCTCTGATGGAGCTGGAGGCGCCGGTGGAAAGGATACGGGTGTTGGTGGACCAGTTCGCTTAGGCACGGGGGGAGAAGGAGAAGCCTGAACCTGAGCAGGATTGTCCACACGCTTTGGGGCGTCGAAGTTCCGCCTGGTGAGCGATGGGCAGCTAGCTCTGCGGTGGCCCTGCCTTCCGCATTTGGAACATTTGATTCCGAAGGAGAGGTAGGCAGATAGGGTGTCTCCCTTGGACTGTATGGTCAGTCGGGCGGGCAGGGTCTCCAGCCTGACTCCCTCGTGGAGCAGGATGAACGCCTCCCGGCGGCCGTCGTTGAAGGCGAACTCCCCCAGCTTGATCAGGATGGGGGCGATGGAGGTGACCCTCCCGTATTGGCCCAGGGCGTTCACGATGGTGAAGTCATCCACGAAGCCTGGCAGGCCGGCGACGACGATCCGTTCGGCCCTTTTTCGGTAGGGGAAGACCCTAAGGGTCGTTCCCCCGATCTCGAAGTCGCTCTCCACCAGAAGGCGCGCAAGATCCTTGGTTGCCAAGCCCACGAGGAAATGGCCGTTCATTTTGCCGAAATGCGTGATTTTATCCGGCCCCCCGACCAGCCTGGACATTGCCTTTAGGTAGGTGTAGTCCGGGATCTCTGGGCACCGCTCCACGAAGATGTAGTGCTCGTGGTCGGTTGTGGCCTGCCTCTTCTTGGCGTCAGCGATGTTGGCGCGTGTCGCCTTGATCTCCCTAGGCGGCACTGTTTTCGGCCCTGTCGGCCGCCTCAGCTGCTGGGAGCTGGGCTTCTCAGCAGGCCTGCTAGGCTGCTTGGCGGCGCGCTCCGGCATTGTTGAAGTGCGGCGCCGCTTCTTGTTCTTCACAACGGTGAAACCCTCGTTGTCGTCCACGTCAACCATCTCGCTGTCGGCCCAGTTGAGCGAGGCCGGGCTGGCTGTTGTAGCGCTGGAAGAAGCAGCAGTCGGCGGCGCGGTGACGTCACGCGCGGCGGCCGGATTTACATGCACGTCGCCTGCCGGCGAATTTGCATCTCTTTGAGATTTAAGATTGGAATTTTCTTTAGAGAAATTCATCTCAAATTCGTTTTTTGGCGCTAATTCAGCACCTGTATGAGATCCTGTGCTGGGCCTTTCAGGCACTGTAGCATCGGATCGAGGGCTTTCCTCCAGTACCAAATTCACAATGGTAAGCGCCCTCTACACGCACTCCAGAGGCGAAAACGGCGGAGCTCGAAAAAGCGTGGCCGCTCGCCCGAGTGTGTGTGTGTGTGTGGTCTGTTTGTCCTTTATGCCTGACCAAACCACTCATTGGAACGCCATGAAACTTTGGAAAGTTCTTTAGTATAGTACTGGGAAGGTTTCTAGCAAATAAAATTTTTGAAATAACTTTTTCCTTTAAAATAATCAAGCTAAATATTCTAATTTATCTGTTATAATTCAAAAATCTGCTCTAAATATTATCATGATGATACGATGATTTTGTAATGTAGAAAATTAGGAAAGACAAAATTCAGGATGACACGGCAATTTATTTGAGACAAGAATAATGATACAATTCCAAGGCAAGATACAATTTTTTTAACTTCCAATTACCGAGGGAACCAATTAATATTGATTTTATTCAACTTATCGAGTATTTTTCAAGGGACCGGGAAAAAATGTTCACTTTATTGAGACATTCGTTAGACAAACCTTTACTCGGGTAAAACCCGGGCGAAGCCGGGTACGTCCATACAAGAATAATGATACAATTCCAAGGCAAGATACTATTCCTTTAACTTCCAATTACCGAGGGAACCAATTAATATTGATTTTATTCAACTTATCGAGTATTTTTCAAGGGACCGGGAAAAAATGTTCACTTTATCGAGAGATTCGTTAGACAAACCTTTACTCGGGTAAAATTTTTAATATATATATATATGTTTGTTGGCTATACAAATCCTCAATAAGGACCTAATCTGGCTGATATTTTAACAGGAGTTAGAAAGAAATCTGAAAGAGTTTATTGTCTCATTTTTTGCTAACTAAAATTAAAATTGATTAACTTCTGGGCAAAATTAGTTGTTTATAGTCAGAAAATGATGATGGCAATATTGCTGTATCATGTTTAATTATCAGAAAACAAATATTTCTGGGAAAATATCATAAAGCAGACCACAGGCGAATCCAGTTCATTTTTATTAGGCAGTAACAAAATTCTAACAGCGAAACAGCCGGAGTCGTCTCTACATATAAAATATCGATTCTCAGCAAAAATGCTGAGATCATAGAATATACCTATTATATCCTTTCCTTTATATACATATAAATTTTTTACATTTTAAATTACATAGAAACCCAATTTTTGATCAATAAACTCACTTCTAGTGGTTATCCGAAAAACTTTATATTAAGACATTTCCATAATCCCTCTCTTATAAGAAATAATCATGTTTATAAATCAATATGTATATTTCCCTATTCCCATAGTAGTACCAATATAGCCAGAATTTTAAGCAAACACGGTATAAGAACATATTATGAAAGCAACCCGAGTATAGCAACCATAATAAGAAACCCCATTACAAGAAACAGTATTCCTATAACAAAACTATACAATAGCAAAGCCGTATATTCCATACCATGCAACCAATGTAATAATGTATATGTAGGTGAAACAGGCAGACATATAAAAGACAGAATAGACGAACATAGAAGAAATATTAAAAACAAAGACCCCAAATCTCTAATAGTACAACATATTAGAAACACAGATCACGATTTCAACCTAGCAAACCCTAATATTCATTATACAAACATAAATCTATATATATAAAATTGAATGTCTGTGTGTGTGTCCTCTATGGATTCGAAAACCATACATCCAATCGCCGTGAAATTTTGGGATATTATTAGGCGTATCCCCGGAAAGGTTTACGAAAAATAATATCTTGAATATCTTTAATATCCTTAGAGTTATTTGCAGATTTGTAGCTTTAACTCGCAAGCAGCGCCACCATTGAGACGGAGATAGGCTTTTTCAAGAGGGGGAGTAATGTTAGGAGAGAGGAGCGCGTCTCGAGGCGGGTGCTCACGTGTCACTGTTAAAAACCTATTTGTTTTGGCTACATCTTTTCCCGTGGACTTAACGATAACTTTTCTAAAACTTATTTCAAATTTCATGTATAATTATTTTTACATCATTTAGTTTAGTATAATTATTTACTATAATTTCCTATCGTTCAATTATTATACTTTTTGTTCTTAAAGATTATTTAAGACAATAATCTTTAATTAGAAAGTGCTTTGCCAAAAGTTTGGAGTAGGCAGACCCCGTGCGAGAATGGATTCGCCCGGCCGCCGGCCGACAGTCAAAGTACCCACCGACCAATCAGGGCAGAGTTGGTGACACAGCTATGCCAAGTAGACAAGAAAAAAAGCCTCGCGGGAGCTTGCCCAAGATGACCTCCGGGAACTTCGTCCATCTTCCATAAACGACCATGAATTTATTCAACCTTATCGAGTATTTTTCAAGGGACCGGGAAAAAATGTTCACTAGATAAAACGATGATTTTGTAATGTAGAAAATTAGGAAAGACAAAATTCAGAATGACACGGCACACAGGGACCGGGAAAAAATGATCACTTTATCAGTTTCAAATTATCAAAATATATCTATTTCTTTTTATAAGTCTATAGAGAATTGTTTTAACAAATGTTCGTTAGACAGACCTTTACTCGGGTACCGATTAATATTGAATTTATTCAACTTATCGAGTATTTTTCAAGGGACCGGGAAAAAATGTTCACTTTATCGAGAGATTCGTTAGACAAACCTTTACTCGGGTAAAACACGGGCAAATGTTCGTTAGACAAACCTTTACTCGGGTAAAACCTCGGGCGAAGCCGGGTACGTCCGCTAGTAGTAAATACAAAAGATTAATACTGGAAGCACTGATTTCATCAAAATATAATAGCATAAATAGACACATAGATATCCCAGAGACATATGATAGGCTGGTCCAAAAATACTAAAATAGAATTACCCGATTTCTCTTCATCACACCACTTAACACTATTGCATGTAATAATATCAACCAATTGACTAATATACATAGCAGTAATTTTTCTTAAATACTAAAATATAAAACTTCATAAATAATCCTAAATATGCAAAAACAGCTTATATATATATATATATATATGTAAAAAATGGCATATCCTGACCAGGAGCACATGTGCTTTACAGAAGGCAGAGCGCCATCTGGTGGAACACAAATTGGATTGGCCAAATATCAGGGAACAGGCTAAATCAATGTTTAGTTGATTTCTGTTCCACCAGATGGCGCTCTGCCTTCTGTAAAGCACATGTGCTCCTGGTCAGGATATGCCATTTTTTATATTGATTTCAACACCTGATTTTTTATCTTTTTTTTATCTTTTATTTTTTTATTTCATTTTTTAATGTGCTAAGCGTATTTACGCAAGTTTGGCCTTAAATACCCATTTCTTGGTTTTTCGGGAAGCCATTGGGATCAAAAATTCTTTTTTGGTCGCAATGGTTCAGCCTACTCCACGCTGACGAGCGCCAAAAAGCGCGAAACGCGTTCGTGGATGGCTTTTCTTGATTTATTAAGAAATTGGGTTGGCCAAATATCAGGGAACAGGCTAAATCAATGTTTAGTTGATTTCTGTTCCACCAGATGGCGCTCTGCCTTCTGTAAAGCACATGTGCTCCTGGTCAGGATATGCCATTTTTTATATTGATTTCAACACCTGATCTTTTTATCTTTTATTTTTTTTATTTCATTTTTTAATATATATATGTATAAATAAATATATGGCATGTACTGGATATAAATTGTTGATCAGCTGGTGTTTCTAGGGGCAATACGCCTCTCTTTATCAAGGCTTTTCTTTGATTTAAACTAAATCACGCGGGCATGTGATCCACTCATGCTATACAAGACTAAAGCGAGAAACCATTTAAATAAAATATATATAACTGTAAATACATGATTACTTGAAATTGTATATATTATTCCTGTAGAAGGGCAGCTTGCGCCCGAAAGCTCGAATGATTTTTCAAATAAAGAAAATCGATGTTTGTTATCGCGTTGCGCAAAATCTAAAGAATCAATCATTATGAAATTTCTCATTTAGTTAGCTGAAGATTTCGTTTAACATATAGGCTATTGAAAAAACTAAAAGGTTAATGTGCTTTTCTGAAAATTTAAAACCAAAAAGCGTTAGTTCCAGCCTTTTACCGCTTGGCGCCGCACTGGTCGCGACAATAAATGAATTTGGTTGGTTAATAATTTTACACGTAGTTTGTTTACACGATGAATGTTTTTAAAAGGTAAGATTATCCAATCGCTGTGAAACTTTAGGAAGTAATTTGCTATGCTACTGGGAAGGTTTTTGGTTTGAATTTGTTTTGAAATAAATATTCAATATGAGTTCCAAGTATAATAAATTTAATTTGAGAATTTAGAAATATAATATTCCAATGAAGTTGTAAATTACTCGGCATTTAATATTAATATATATTTAAAAAATATATTGTAACGTTTTTGTGTTAAATGTTAAAAATATTTATACATTGTTAATTTAAAATACAATATAACGCGGCTGATGATTGTAAAACGAAAATTGAAATTATACCGCGAATGTTTCTTTTATAAAAATCGAAATTTATTTTCAAAGAGAAATAGCGACATTTCTAACTTTGAGGATGAGGTATGGAAAGGTGAAACATGAAGAGTAATTGCGAATGGAAAAATAAAAAGTGTCCAGGGGCGGGAATCGAACCCACACCCTTCTGCTTACCGGGCAGGTGCCTTGTCCACTCGGCTACCCTGGACGTATTTTTCCGCTCGCAACTAATACTTAAAGTAACATTTAAAATACAATATAACGCGGCTGATGATTGTAAAACGAAAATTGAAATTATACCGCGAATGTTTCTTTTATAAAAATCGAAATTTATTTTCAAAGAGAAATAGCGACATTTCTAACTTTGAGGATGAGGTATGGAAAGGTGAAACATGAAGAGTAATTGCGAACGGAAAAATAAAAAGTGTCCAGGGGCGGGAATCGAACCCACACCCTTCTGCTTACCGGGCAGGTGCCTATAATTTCAATTTTCGTTTTACAATCATCAGCCGCGTTATATTGTATTTTAAATGTTACTTTAAGTATTAGTTGCGAGCGGAAAAATACGTCCAGGGTAGCCGAGTGGACAAGGCACCTTCCCGGTAAGCAGAAGGGTGTGGGTTCGATTCCCGCCCCTGGACCCTTTTTATTTTTCCGTTCGCAATTACTCTTCATGTTTCACCTTTCCATACCTCATCCTCAAAGTTAGAAATGTCGCTATTTCTCTTTAAAAATAAATTTCGATTTTTATAAAAGAAACATTCGCGGTATAATTTCAATTTTCGTTTTACAATCATCAGCCGCGTTATATTGTATTTTAAATGTTACTTTAAGTATTAGTTGCGAGCGGAAAAATACGTCCAGGGTAGCCGAGTGGACAAGGCACCTGCCCGGTAAGCAGAAGGGTGTGGGTTCGATTCCCGCCCCTGGACACTTTTTATTTTTCCGTTCGCAATTACTCTTCATGCTTCACCTTTCCATACCTCATCCTCAAAGTTAGAAATGTCGCTATTTCTCTTTGAAAATAAATTTCGATTTTTATAAAAGAAACATTCGCGGTATAATTTCAATTCTCGTTTTACAATCATCAGCCGCGTTATATTGTATTTTAAATGTTACTTCAAGTATTAGTTGCGAGCGGAAAAAATACGTCCAGGGTAGCCGAGTGGACAAGGCACCTGCCCGGTAAGCAGAAGGGTGTGGGTTCGATTCCCGCCCCTGGACACTTTTTATTTTTCCGTTCGCAATTACTCTTCATGTTTCACCTTTCCATTCCTCATCCCAAAGTTAGAAATGTCGCTATTTCTCTTTGAAAATAAATTTCGATTTTTATAAAAGAAACATTCGCGGTATAATTTCAATTTTCGTTTTACATTGTTAATTTATTTGTTGTTGTTTTATAATAATGAAGATGCAAATTACATTGTTGTTCGTTTATTTTTTATTTATCTACCTATATATTTGCCTTATTCTGTCTGTTTGTTTGTCTGTCTGAAGCTCACGGATGGGATTTTTCATAACCATCGGTGGTTCAGTGGTAGAATGCTCGCCTGCCACGCGGGCGGCCCGGGTTCGATTCCCGGCCGATGCATTTTTTTTTTTTTTTACAATTTTTAAAACTCATTTATATATTATACAAGAATGACATCCACGGCGCCAATTTATAATTGTAACGAATAGTATTTGAATAAAAGCATTTGATCGGGTAAAACCCGGGCGTTGCCCGGGTCATTCGTATATAATAATTGTATAAACGAATGCAAGACAAAATCACCGCGAATGTTTCTTTTTTTTTTAAGGCAATTATCGTTATTTATCGTTAATTTTTGTTTCGATTTTATTGAAAAAAAAAACGATATGGTGCCTTTAAAAAATGATCTTTATTACTATGCAGTTTTCTATTTAGTCAATATACCTAAGTTCATGTTGCAAATGTAATTATCTCTATCGATTTAGTAGGTGAAATGCAAAAAAAAAAATCGACATGATGAAATCTTTATGAAAATTCACATTTTTATTTTTATATTTTCAAGACACACACAGTTTGGGGCGGGACGTTTCACAAGAGAGACATCCACGGCGCCAATTTATAATTGTAACGAATAGTTTTTTAATTAAAACATTTTAAAAACACACAGTTTGGAACGGGACGTTTCACAAAAGTGACATCCATGCCGCCAATTTATAATTGTAACGAATAGTATTTGAATTAAAACGTTTTTAAAATATATACGCACTCGGGTAAAACCCGGGCGTTGCCCGGGCCATTCGTCTAGTTTATTTATAAACGAATAAAATAAAGCATCAAGGGCTGCGTATCTTTATACCTCTACCGCGTACCTTTATATCTCTATAAAGATACGCAGCCCTTGATGCTTTATTTTATTCGTTCATAAATTGTACAGGGTTTTTCAATTTATTTATTTCGTCTCAATTTACAGGTGTTACATTCGAGCACAGCTCGCGAGTCACCTTGTCCTGACTATTTACACATGGCGATTTGGTGGAGTAGAAGTGGTCCCCCTAGGCCTTGCAGGAGGGCAGCTGTTGGGCGATGAGCTCTTGACTAAGTGTCAGGGCCCGGTCGTCGGAATCGGGGATTGATATCTCCTTTATTTTGTAGAATATCTTGTATGGTTGGATTATTTGAATTTTGCATTTGGAGGTATAATTTCTTAACGGAAGTTTGGTACATATCTTCTAGATCGGGTTGGTTCAAGTCCCCCTTCAGTATCTTGTTTGATAGGTTGAATGGAGCTCCTATACTTGTCCGAAGGCAGATTCTCATAAATGCGTTTATCCTATTTCTGTTTGTGGTTGTAATATATTTACACCAAATTGGGAGTGCGTATGTTACTATCGGGAGGATACAACTTCTGTATAGAGTAAACTTTTGTTTTGTAGTCAATTTGCTTCTATAGTTGAACAGGCTTGATAATGCTATTTTTGCGATTTTTGCTTTCTTTATGATATTTTTGACATGCATGTTGAATTTCAACTTGGAGTCTAAGGTAACTCCAAGATATTTAACGCTGTCAGTCCAGTTAATAGGGCTCTGGTTTACCTTTAGGATGGATTGCGGCTTGAATTTTTTATTGTCTAGTGGAGGAAATATTATTGCCTGAGACTTTTTTGGGTTGATGTCTAATTTCCAATCGTTGCACCATTTGGTTATACTGTTTATGTAATTTTGGAGTTGTGTAGTTATTATTCCTATTGATTTGGAGTTTGCTAAAATTGCTGCGTCATCTGCGAAAAGTTTTATTTGACATTTTGGATGTGGAGGGAAATCGTTGATGTAGATGTTGAATAGGTAGGGTCCAAGGATAGAGCCTTGAGGGACTCCAATCTGGGTTGGTTTTGCCGTGGTTATATAATTCCCTTGCTTAATTGAAAAGGTTCTGTCCTGGAGATAGTTTTTCGAGAATTTGATAAAATCCCTTGGAAATTGATTTTTTGTTATTTTTGCTATCAAGCCATACTCTATCAAAGGCTTTGGTAAGGTCTAGAAAAACAGCACCTACTGCCTCCTTGTGGGACTTTCTTATTTGGATGTAGTCTATTACTGTGATTAGCTGGTGGGTTGTGGAGTGTCCTTTTCTGAATCCAAATTGTTGAGGAATGATAAAGTTAATAGAATCCATGTATGTCTGCAATCTGCGAAGAACAACCCTCTCGTATACCTTACCGATGGTAGAGAGAAGGCTGATTGGTCTGAGATCTTCAGGTGATTTGACAGGTGATTTTTTTGGAATGGTTATGATAATGGCATGTTTCCATGTCTTCGGGAAGTAGCACAGGTGTAATGCAGCATTGAATATCCCAGCGAGGAAAACTATCCATTTGATGGGGAGGTTTTTAGTCATTTGCGGCGTAATATTGTCGTGGCCTGGAGCTTTGTGATTACCTAGGTTTTTAATCACTTCCTTGACTTCATTTGGCGTTGTCATTGATAGTATATTCTCTTGGGGATGATGGCAAGTGTTATCTGTTAGGTAAGACGGAACCTCATCCTACGCCTTGGAAAAGTGTTTGGAAAAATGCTCTGAAAGATCATTTCCAAATTCTTTGTCGGTCAGCAAGGTTTTTCCATTTGCATTTAAACTAGTGATTTTGTCAGTTTTTTTCCTAATGGTTTTTTTTCCAGAAGTCTGTTGGGCTCGATTCAAGTTTGCTTAAAATTCCAATTTTCAGATTTCTCTGCTTCAAGGGCTTGATTTACCTTTCCTTGAAGATTGAGGTAAGTAGCTCTATGAGCTGGATCCCAGGTTGATTGCCATCTTTTCCTAGCTTTATTTTTCTCCCTTATTAAGGCTTTGGTTTTTGGGTTCTTTATTAATTTGGAAGATGAGACTATGGTGTTTTTCGAGTACCTATTATTAATTTTCTCGTTTAAAATTCCAACTGCTGAATCAATGTCTACTTCAGTTTTCAAGGGGAGTCTGGGGGGCGTGGTGGAGATTAGATCTTGTTGAAAATGAACCCAATTAGTTACTCGGCTGAGCTGGGTTGTGAATTCATCCTTTGGGCAATTCAATTCAAAGATTACAGGGAGATGGTCAGATGATAAATCGTCGGTGGTTCTGGCCTTTGGGGTCCAGGGAATGTTTTTAAGTACAGCGAAGTCTAGGAAATCGGGATTGCCGAGTGGACTGTAATGCGTGGGTGACGAAGGTGCGAAAATGTCGAGGCTTTCTCTTTCAGAGAAATTGTGCAGCACGATTCCACTGTTATTTTAAGTCCTTGATCCCCAAAGAGGGTGTTTGGAGTTCCAGTCTCCTGCAACGATTATTGAGTGGTTGTGTTTTATCAGTTGGTTCAAATCTTCTTCCAATAATGGTGAATCAGGCTTCTTATAAATTGCTGTGATTTGCAAGAGTGTTTTTCCATCTGGTTTGATCAAAATTGAAGTATTTTCCAAGTTTAAAGTATGAATCAGCATATTTTTATATTTAAAAAAGGATTTTATAATGATGGCTGTTCCCCCACCTTTTCCTGTAATTCGGTCAGTTCTAATGGTTTGATAGTTCCTGAACTTTAGATCAATTGAGGGTTTAAGGTGAGTTTCACTGAGCAGAGCAATGTCAATTGAGTTATCTTCTAAAAAGTGCAATAATTCTTATTTATTTGATCTGATTCTATATATGTTTTTTTTTTTATTTATTTATTTGACATATCGGACGCGATATCCCAGCTCGGGATACTTGCGCCTAAATACATTTTAGTAGATTATATACAATTCATTTTATACAATTTAATAACCGGACTAAAAACATAATTAAAACTTAAACGATGGCACTCTAAAACAGAAGAGAAAATCCAAAATGGATTATTTTATCAACCTATATACAACTCAATAACCGATTAAAAACACAATTAAAACTGAAACGATGGTTTTCTCAAACAGAAGAGAAAATCCAAAATAAATTATTTTAGCAACCTATATACAATTCAGTATATACAACACAATAACCGGTTAAAAACACAATTAAAACTGAAACTATGGTTTTCTTAAACAGAAGAGAAAATCCAAAATGAACCTACAAAAATTATTGAATTTTACATAAGTGTCTTTGTTATATACAAATTCGCAAACCTCTTCGATGGGATAAAAATGATTACTTCTGTAGCTGTGGAATATCGGACATTCCATCAATAAATGCATTGAGTCTTGGTTTTCTTTTCCACAGAAACAGCTAGGATCATCCGTTGCCCCGATTTTCGACAGAAATTCTCCAAAATTACCATGACCCGTGACGAACTGTGAGTTATAAAAATTCGGAAGAAAATAAAAAGGAATTCCAAATGGGAAAAATTTTCTGAATGTTTCATTAGTGTTAGCTATTGTTTCAGCCATTCTTGATTCTATGTAGTTATGAATTATAGTCGGGGCATGCGGTCTGAATAAATTAATTTCTTCTTTTGATAAATTGGCCAAATCGTATTTTATTATCAACGATTCTATTTGATCTGTGAGAATAGGTATTTTTGCCAAACTATGAATACAATTTGATGAGGTCGTTTTATAGGCTCTCACTACCCAAGGAAGAATCTGATATTGCTGAGAGTTTAATCTTTGCTTACTTCTTTTATTAATAAATTTATACCATATTTCAGATCCATAGGAATAAATGTTGATGTTGATAATAATAATAATAATATAATAATAATAATTATTATTATTATCATTAGATAATGATAATGATCATAATGATGATGCGCGCGCATCCGTGACATGAGGAATTGAGGAATTGATTGAGGAGGAAAGACGGTCGTGACTATATATGTTGATCTATATATATATATAAATGAATGTATGTGTGTTTGTTTGTTTGTCCTTTATGCCTGACCAAACCACTCATTGGATCGCCATGAAACTTTGGGAAGTTATTTAGTATAGTACTGGGAAGGTTTCTAGCAAATAAAATTTTTGAAATAACTTTTCGCCTAGAAATAATCAAGATAAATATTCTAATTTATCTGTTATAATTCAACAATCTGCTCTAAATATTATCATGATGATACGATGATTTTGTAATGTAGAAAATTAGGAAAGACAAAATTCAGGATGACACGGCAATTTATTTGAGACAAGAATAATGATACAATTCAAAGGCAAGATACTATTCCTTTAACTTCCAATTACCGAGGGAACCAATTAATATTGATTTTATTCAACTTATCGAGTATTTTTCAAGGGACCGGGAAAAAATGTTCACTTTATCGAGAGAATCGTTAAACAAACCTTTACTCGGGTAAAACCCGGGCGAAGCCGGGTACATCCATACAAGAATAATGATACAATTCCAAGGCAAGATACTATTCCTTTAACTTCCAATTACCGAGGGAACCAATTAATATTGATTTTATTCAACTTATCGAGTATTTTTCAAGGGACCGGGAAAAAATGTTCACTTTATCGAGAGATTCGTTAAACAAACCTTTACTCGGGTAAAACCCGGGCGAAGCCGGTTACATCCATACAAGAATAATGATACAATTCCAAGGCAAGATACTATTCCTTTAACTTCCAATTACCGAGGGAACCAATTAATATTGATTTTATTCAACTTATCGAATATTTTTCAATGGACCGGGAAAAAAATGTTCACTTTATCGAGAGATTCGTTAGACAAACTTTCAATCGGGTAAAACCCGGGCGAAGCCGGGTACGTCCGCTAGTTAATAATAAAATAATAAAATAATAATAATAATATAATAATAATAATTATTATTATTATCATTAGATACTGATAATGATCATAATGATGCGCGCGCATCCGTGACATGAGGAATTGAGGAAAGACTGTCGTGACTATATATGTTGATAATAATAATAATAATATAATAATAATTATTATTATTATTATCATTAGATAATGATAATGATCATAATGATGATGCGCGCGCATCCGTGACATGAGGAATTGAGGACAGCGATGAGGAAAGACGGTCGTGACTATATATGTTGATAATAAAATAATAAAATAATAATAATAATATAATAATAATTATTATTATTATTATCATTAGAAAATGATAATGATCATAATGATGATGCGCGCGCATCCGTGACAGAGATGAGGAATTGTTGAGGAAAGACGGTCGTGACTATATATGTTGATATAAATATATAATGTAATGAATATTATATTCATTATTATTATAATATTCTGTGTTCCGGAAAATTATTATCAATAATATTCGTTAGACAAACTTTCCCTCGGATAAAACCCAGGCGAAGCCAGGTGCACCGTGTGTGTTGTAAAAACAAATGCGATTTCTGTTGATTTTAATTATCTTGAGGATTAAACTATGGTGATGCAGTCGTGACAAAATTTTTTAAACAATAAAAATTAAAATAATGAAGATTAGAAATAGCTTTAATTGAGCTTAAGGAATATATATAAAAACATAATTTGGTAAAGGTACTGCCTGGCTTAAGGCGTAAGAATAAAAAAAAATGAAAGACTTATTTATATAATGTCCAAAGGTTTGAGCCGGCCATCGGGAAACAACAACAATGAGTTTTTATAGGGTAAGCGTGGCCTCTGGCGGTCGATTTAACAGGGTATTTGTATCTATGAAATATAATTTTTAATAAAATAATATTTTCAAAATTCGAAACTATTTTAAACGCGTAAGATTATTTTTTAAATTAAACAATTTCTACTGCCCTTACTGCAATGGAAAAATTAATGGGAGGGCCTGACTCATCCGTGGTGAACCCTCCCAGCGGTTTCGCCAGTTTAATCTACCATACCGCTGTTATATTGCATTTTTGGAACTTCCTTTTATAGTGATATTATAGTTCCAAAAATGCAATATAACAGCGGTATGGTAGATTAAACTGACGAAACCGCTGGTAGGGGTCACCACTAATGAGCCAGGCCCTCCCATAACAGATGGCGCGCTAGTGATTCATATTAAAAATAATATTTTATTATAACATTTCTCCCCTATGAAGAAAATAATATTGGTACAAAGGAAAGTGATAAAAATATACAAGGTGCATTCATTAATTTCCAGGACTGGTTTAAAAATAAAATAAATATAAGAGCTAAAGAAAAAATGTTTATACAGAGTTAAATATTGGACATTCGACCACACCTGACTGAAAGCACGAGTCTCGTGGCGCACGCGCCGATCTAAAAATAGAACAAAACAACTTCCTTGTAAGGTTCGCATTTCTAATTTTAAAATGGCCATTTTCGAAGAGCAGAGAATCTGCATTAAGTTTTGTTTTAAATTGAAAAAAGTGCTACTGAGATATATGAATTGATTAAAGAAGCTTTTGGCGATGCAGCTTCATTCCGTTCTAGAACTTTTGAATGGTTTTCACGCTTCCAAAAAGGTCGGGAAAAGGTAAACGATGATCAGCATACTGGGCGTCCAAGATCATTACGTTGCGAAGAAAACAAGCTCAAAATAAAGGAATTAATTAAATCTAACAGAAGAATTTCTATTAAAGACTTATCTCAGAGACTGGACTATCTGTAGGACTGTGTCATAAAATAGTAACAAAAGATTTGGACATGATTCGGACGTCTTCAAAATTTGTTCCCCAGATTCTAACAGAGGAACAAAAGGAGGTTAGAATGGATGTCTGCAAAAACATGGTTGAAATGAATCGGACCGATCCAGAATGGATGCAAAAAATCATTACCGGGGATGAGACATGGGTGTATCAGTATGACTCGGAAACCAAACGTCAATCCAGCCAATGGATTGAAAGAGGGGAACCGAAACCCAAAAAGGCAAGATTTACAAAATCCAAAGTCAAGACATTGCTTGTCACATATTTTTATATTAATGGTTTGGTTCACCATGAATTTATTCCTTTCGGGCGTATAATTAATCAAGAGGTTTATTTGGGGATAATGAGGCGCTTAAGGGAGGCAGTGCGCCTTAAAAGACCTGGCAAATGGCAAAACAATGACTAGATACTTCACGTCGATAATGCGCGGCCGCACACAGCCCATGTTGTTTTGCAGTTCTTGGCCAAGCATTCAACCATACAGATCCCTCATCCACCCTATTCCCCCGAATAAGTCCCCAATGACTTTTCCCTCTATCCTAAATTGAAAATGAAGTTAAAAGGAAGGAAATTTGACAACGTTGATATGATACAAGCTGAATCGAAGGCAACCTTGAGGAACCTTTCAAAAAGTGATTTTATCTCCTGCTTCGACAATTGGTAAAAAAGATGGAACAGGTGTTTTGAGGCAGGAGGGGCATATTTTGAAAAATATTAAATTAGTTTTTTTATTTGTTTTAATTTTTCAAAGATACAGAGCAGTCCTGGAAATTAATGAACGCACCTTGTAGTTTAAAATAAGATGAAATGATTGATGGGAAGAAAATAATATGAGAGGTGATATTCACTTATCATATTGGTTTTAAATATGGTAACCAATAGACAGGAAAGTACAAAGTTTAACACACATTATAATAGGATTGAGGATGGAAAATAATTGCATATAATATTCGGGTTGAATCCTTTCGACTTTTTTTTTTTCACTGTAAGATTGGTTTTTACCTTGTCGGATTGCTGTTGACCCTCTGTAACAACCCGTTTGAATCCTGGTGAGTCCTGGTGAATTGTGTGGTTGGGTGGATTTGATTGGATTGGTGATTGGTGGCGCAGTCTTCGTCGAATGGTGGTTTTCCACAGGGGAATAACGAGCACACCTGGATGGGATAGAAAATAGACTTTGCGAAAGGGAGAGTGATCAGACTGGAGGAGGTACTTTGCCTTTCACATGATGGAGCGGACACTACCTTGGTTGGAGCCTAAGTTGAGCACACCTTGCTTCTAGCACGGTCTCTTACCTTCTCTCTTTCTTCTTGTCCGAGATCATCGTCATTAACTCTCTCGACTTCTCATTGGTGGAGATCCTTCCACGTGCTTTCTGCTAATTCGCTATTAGTTAGTCATGCTTAAAATTGATTGGTTGTTGATTTGTCATGCTTAACTGTGATTGGCTTAGTACCTACATTGTCGCCATGATTGCAATCTTCCAGGAAGAAGAAGGTCTTTGAAATTAGGTTTTATGGGTCCTGGGCTTCCATTACTACCTTTACTTCCTGGATGATGCAATCCTGTTAATTGCTATTCCCTTTTTCGCGAAGCCTAACTTCTATTAAATCTTTTGACTATACATTGCATAGATTGTGGTGGGGTTACATATTGCTATATACAGATTATCACATGCATAATTAATACAAAAGTGAGAAATAAAATGGTGATAGTCCATTATCATATTGGTTTTGGGGTGGTAACCAATATAGACAGGAAATGGCAAAATGATATAAAATGTAAATGATAACAAAAATAGTGGTTAAGAGTGAAAATGTGGTCAAGAGAAAAAAATATTGGTGTTCCATCATCGTATTGGCTTATTGTGAACCAATAGATAGGGAAGAAATGAGAAAAATGACATTATAATAATAATTAAGAAGGAAAATAAAAGGCATGATTATTAAAAAGTGAGAAATTAAAGGGTGATATTCCATTATCATATTGGTTTTTGGATGGTAACCAATATAGACAGAAAATGGGAACATTAATACATTTTATGATTATAAGAAAAAAGGCATTCATGAAAAAAGGCAATAAAGAGTAAGCAAAGTATAATATTATGTACAAAAAAGGAAAATATGTAAATAAGAATGAACTATAAACCATAAAATAATTAATGGTAAGAATAGAGAATGGACATTAAAAAATAATCAAGGTGAACAAAAACAAAAGTAAATTTACATATGTTTACTACGCTAAATTTACATATTTGTTAGGCGAAATGAGAAACATGATTAAAAAATTATATTTTTTGAAAAGAAATTTAAAAGGGGGTAAAAATGCAAATTTTGTAAATAAAAACATATTAAGAAATGAGATTAAACAAGAAAATATCAAAATATTAAAAGTTTAGGAATTTCAAATATAACATAGAAATATGAAACTATAGGGTATTGTGGTTATTACCGAAAAAATATAGTGGGAATATGATAAACAATGTTGAGAAGATAGCTAATTCTTAATAAAGAGATTGAATATATGAGGAATATATAATATTTTGTTGTTGTCCTCCTTGCCGACTGTTTTACATATGGCGTATTAAAATTGATTTGGTGTTAATGGTTTAACTTAATTGTGAATATTTAATAGTAAAGTATGGAAAGAGATATTTTGGGAACTAATTATACAAAGGAAAATAAGGTTTACAAGGATTAAAAGGTGTGATAATATCTAACGGGCAAAAACAACTATGGTAAAATTGATATGTGAAAATAATTTGACATAAAGGGTATATCTAAGCAAATAAGCGATTAAAAACTATTGAACATCATGTGTGATAATTAAAAAAATAAAGTTAGGTAAGTTATGTAAAAGGTAGATACAAGGTACCTTGGAAAGGATTATGCTGGCTGGAGTTGGCTGTATATGACTGATGTTGCAGAGGATGGGTTGTCCAGAGTTAACTGGAGATGTTGACTGGTTGCAGTGGGAGCGGATGATGTCGAGAGGGGGCTATGTCTTCTTGAAGTTGGCTATGTTTGGTTGAAGCTGATGAGGGCTATTTTTGTATTGGGATGGCTCTTTTTCTTTGAAGAAAAAATGCTCCGAATAAATTATATTGGCACAATATAACATTATCTATCTTTGGGTGAAAAAGTTGAATTGAATATTTTGCTTTTGGCATATTGAACAAACAGATAAATATCCTGTCTACCATTGTTATAATATAAAAATGAAATTTCTGTTGATTTTAAATATATTGAGGAATAAACTATGGTAATGCAGTCGTGATAAAAATCTTGAAACTATAATAACAAAAATAATGAAGATTAGAAATAGCTTTAATTGAGCTCAGGAATATACAGAGTGAACCAAAAGTTTTGCACAACTTTAAAAATTAATAACTTTGCGCTAGAACAATGCGGTAAACACCATTTATTTATTACCAGTTGCAAACAAGACACGCTATATCTGATCTGGATAATTGCGCGTGAAACTATTTACAATAATTCATATGGTAGTAGAGTAGGTAACAGAATTGTCAAAAAGAAAATAAACAACTAAGAAAAAACACCATTGAATAAACATATACATTAAACAAAAAAGCAACAACATAAACAGATAGAAGAAATCGCAAGGTAGTTATTTACAATATGTTCAGCAATGATGGAAGTTGATTCAATGAAGTTATCTGTAATAATCAGTATTGTGGAGAGAGAAAATTGATCAGGTTGAGCTAGTCACAATGAGTTATATTCTAAAGTAACTTATTAATTATTTACATTGATGTATATCAAGTCGCATAGTAGTGTAGTTCCTCAAGCTGCAAGAAGCTGTCTATTCATAGTAAAAAGTCTGCAGAACCTATTAAATTTCGTATATCTTTCCCTATTATAAACAATTTGACCCAGATAGGTTCTTTCCATCTTGCTCTGCTGTCTTAGATTTGACACCAGTGGGCATGAGTTCAGAATGTGTTTTGGGTTCACTTCTTTTATTATTGAGCCATTTTTCTTTGAAAAAATCAGTGGAAGAACTTTTAAAACCGTTTTTGTAACTGGTGAACGTTATATTCATCTTATGAGAGAAAAGGTATTCCCATGTTCAAAGCCAGAATCATAAATAGCAGCTATGGCTTTGCAGCGACCGATGACTCGGAGCATTGTCTTGATGGTTAACAATCTTCCTGGACAACTTTCTTCTTCTCTTTTCTTCAATAGCTTTTCGAAGTTGCTTCACAAGATTTGCATAATAATCGCCAGTGATGGTTTGACTCTTATTCAGAAAGTCTAGAAGAAGGACCCCCGAAATCCCAAAAACAGACACCACAACCTTCCCTGCTGATGGAACTGTCTTGTCTTTCTTGGGGGGAGGGGAACCGGAGTGTCTCCATTGCATGGATTGTTGCTTGGACTCTGAAGTAAAGCGATGGGCCCAGGTCTCATCCATGGTAACAAATCTATTAACAAATTCCTCTGGATTGGCTTCAAATAACGCAAGGTTGTCCGAAGATAACTTTCTCCTTACAGCCTTTTGATCAGGTGTCAAAAGTTTTGTAACCCAACGGGCTGTTTGGGGAATATTTCTCCTATATGTGAAAATATACTTTGCTTTCTTCTATATATGTAAATATATATTGTACATTTTCTTTTGTGTGTTTGTATTTTTGCTTTTATAAAAGGAGATGCTGCCTGTGCCAGCAGAAGAGCTCGAGACTAGAGGAGAGCGCGCTACTAGCTGTTACAATAAACATGTCTCTTTTACAAGGCTTTTAAAACTTGTCCAAAGTTATTTCTGGAGTCTACAATTTCTTTAAGTATTACAGGGAAAGTTTTCTCTTCTTCGTGGTACAGCCATACCGGAGTTTACCTCCGCGACAGGAAGAAAGCTTCCTGAGGCCCAAGTGTTCTCTCATTATCCGATCCACTGTTGTTTTTGGAATACCCAAGGTCTCTTCTGCCTGACGAACTGTCATTCTTCTGTGCAACATAACCAAATCATTTATCTTGCTGTTTTCTTAAGTAACTGACTCAACAGGTCTTCCTGGTCGATGTTCGTCTTCGATGCTGATCCTCCCTAATTTAAACGCAGCTACCCATTTTCTTACTGTGCTATAGGAAGGAGCATCTTCCCATAATGTATCCACCATATCCTCATACATTTCCTTCGGAGACATTCGTTTCTTACAAAGATAATTTATTACAGCACTAATCTCGTTTTACTCCATTTTAGATTCTTCCTGTTTCTTGTCCTCTTTTGGAACCTATAACAAAAAAAAAAAAAACAGTTAGTTGTATAAACTTAAAAAATTACATTAAGGCTCTAAGGTATATATGGTTAAATTTATTAGTTTCTAATATTTCGTTCTCATAGTCGGGACACTGACTTATGGGACACCACGCGTATAAACTGCCATGTATTATATTATCGACCAATATTTTAAAGCACTTTGTGTTGGGTTATGGGGATAATAAATGTTGTCCTCACATCGACTCTTTTTTTTTTTGTGAACAGTAATTTTTTGTTTGTCATTTGTTCACAGCTTAAATTATTATCTTATCTATACATCTTATCTTCTATTATATTATTAACACTGGTATAGTACACACAATTTTACCCCTTATGTTTAACGATTTTCGCTCATTAGAAGAAATGGCATACCGAATATTCCCTGTACACCCCCAACTTTAGAAATTTTGCGCAAAAAAATAATACAAAATGATTTTACTACCACGTTATTCAACGCAAAAGGTCTTTCTAATATTGATTTTAATTTGAGGAGACACATTTTTAAAATTGTATACAGTATGTATAAAAAGCAATGATAACATTTGACAAGCCCATAGGATATTTGGAATAAAGTACGACAAATATATTTTGCCACTCCACTCTATATTTCATTTGTTGGATCATGACAAATTTCCAGTTAAATAGTAAATTGTCGCCAAATAGTCAAGAAGCAACACATTCCTTATAGCAAGAAATCCTTTTAGTAGTACCATCAAATTTTGGTACTATATTAACATTTCAAAAAATCGTGTATTGATATAAGCAGTGTTTTTCAAACATTCAATCTATTTCACAAAACTCCATCTAAAATAAAAATATTTGTTCATACATGTTTTAAATTGCAAATACCTATTTTACATATTTCAGATTGTATTTAAAAATCGTCAACCAATTCTTCTACTTTTGGCGATATGGTATTTTATTAATTTATCATTTGATTATATTAGGGATATTTCCTGGTATTAAAAAAGGAAAAATACGTGCCGATCAGGTTTTTTTTTTTTAATTTATCAAACAATATAGCCGCTGAATCCCTCATTCTGGTAGAGCGCCATCTAGCGAATAAAATTATAATCAAAATCAATTTCGAAATTTTCATTATCTTCCATAAAAAATTAACATTGCATCCTGAACACAATGGTGTTTACCGTATTGTTCTAGCGCAAATATTCGCGAATATAGCGCAAATTAATTTTTAGAGTTGTGCAAGACTTTTGGATCACCCTGTATATTAAAATATAATTTATTAAAAGTACTGCCTGGCTTAAGGCGTATATATCAAAAAATGAAAAACTTATTTACATAATATACAAACAGTTTGAGCCGGTCATCGGGAAACAACAATTCGTTTAATGTTAAAGATAATCTTCAGCTACCTACATGCGAAATTTCATAATAATTGATACTGTAGATTTAATATAAGGCTATTGAAAAAACTAAAAAGGTTAATGTGCTTTTTTAAAATGTGTAACCAAAAAGCGTTAGTTCCAGCATTTTACCGCTTGGCGAACCATCGTCGCGACGATAAATGAATTTGATAGGTTAATAATTTTACGCGTAGTTTGTTTACACGATGAATGTTTTTTAAAGGTACGATTATTCAATCGCCGTGAAACTTTAGGAAGTTATATATTTACTATACTACTGGGAAGGTTTCTGTTTTGAATTTAATTTGAAATAAATTTTCGTTGCAATTTTATTTGTCAATTTTCTACTTTCACTCGCAAGCAACGCCTCTCGCGGCAATTAGTGAAATTAGATTTATAAATTGTAAAAATGCTAAAATGTCTTCCAAGTTTGATAAATTTAATATTTAATTTATGGATTTAGTAATATAATATTCCAATGTCGTTGTAAAAATAATTGGCATTTCAATATCATTATATACAGGGTGATCCAAAAGTCCCGCACAACTTTAAAAATTAATAACTCCGCGAATATTTGCGCTAAAGCAATGCGGTAAACACCATTGTGTTCAGGATGCAATGGGATTTTTTATGGCAAATAATGAAAAATTCGAAATTGATTTTAGTTACAACTTTATTCGCTAGATGGCGCTCTACCAGAATCAGCTATTAAGCGGCCAAATTGTTTGATAAATTGAATAATATAACTGAACGACACGTATTTTTTATTTTTGAATACCAGGAAAGAACCCAAATAATATCAAATGATAAATTAATAAAACACCATTTCGCCAAAAGTTAGAAGAAATGGTTAACGATTTTTAAATACAATCTGAGATATGTAAAATAGGTATATGCAAATTAAAACATGTAGCAAAAAAAAAATAGATATTTTAGATGCCGTTTGCTGGAATCCTCTCAGATATTTATATTTCGAAAATAATAAATTTCTAATTTTTTTAATTCACACACACACAACTCTCTCTCAGTATCGATTATATTTATTTTAATTCATTTGAAAAATTATTTATCTATCTCTGATGATTTATTTTACTCGTGTCGTGTTTTTGTCGTATCCAATAAAGAGCCTCAGATGTCTCCATGCATCTCTATCACAGCAGCAGCATTGTCCACTATCTTGGGTGTGTAAAGTAGCTGCTCTGGGTCTATGTCAATTTTCTGCAAGGCTGCGGGCATGATAATATGTGGGTAGGTGTTAGTTCCACACCAGGACAGTTGTTGCATGTTCTATAGGTTCTTGTGCCATCTGGATGTATTGTCATCCTTTATAATGTTTTGTTCTAAATCTTGTTATATTTTTGTCATTTTTCTCTCGGATTTTATTTCACATTTTGATCTTTTCTTATTTTTTCTTTAATTATCTTGTATTTTGCAAAAGCATTAGCGTCAAATAATGACATTTGTTCTTTCCTTTGGCTCAACTTTCTGGCTTCCTTTGCAAATTCAACTGCCATTTCATTACCCCCGATCCCAACACGGGCAGGAATCCATTGTAGAATGCAGTTATTCTCCAATGATATCAGTTGAGTAAGTAACGAATGTATTTTCTGGGTGATTATAGTATTGCCCTTCTGAATTGCTTCTAGATCGGATATGAAGTCGTTGTACGGTTTATTATAATTCCTTCTGCTTGATGAGGGATGGTTGGTTAAGGCATACATCAAGAGCTTTCCAGATAGCTGTCAGTTCACAAGTGAAGTTTGACTAAATCTTTCTTGCTCCTTCTTTGATTTTGATGTGTGTTCCATCTTGCAGTATTATGTTAATTCCAGCCCCTCCATTACTTATGGTAAGGTCTGATGATCCATCTGTATATGCTGTTAAATAATTTATCTGATCGCATAAACAAATTGTGTCAAGTCCTTTCTTTTTAAGAATGTTTTTGTTCTCTTTTTTTTTATTGCAGGGTTCATTCAGGTTAAGATTGATGATTACATTTGATGGCAATGGGGTAGGAAATATTGGTTATTCTCGAATTTGAAATTCATTATGTTTCATATTTATGCTCTTTCTAATATTTTTGTCGTACTGAAGTGTTGAAGATCTTTTGAGCCTTTTTTTGTGTCCAGTTTAAATAGGTTCTATGGGATATGTGTTCGGTTTCTTTAGTTTTAAGCTATTGGTGAATTTCATTGTTTTTAATTGTCTTCTGCTTTCAAATAGGTCTAGACCACATTCTCTCTGAATTTTCTAATTGTTGGTATTTGAAACAGAACCAGTGATTAATTTGGCCGCTTTTGCTTAAACACTGTCTAGTCTTCTTTTTAGTGATGAACTTGAGGGATCCCAGACGGGTGTTGCATATTCCATTATTGGCCTTATTAAGGTGATATATGTTGTTCTGAGAATTTTGGGTTTTGCTCCCCAATTTGTTCCACATAGCCTCCTCAGAATGTTTAGGTTTCTGGTAGCTCTATTTGAGGTGCTAATTATGTGTTCTGTAAATCGCAATTCATCATCAAGTATCACACCTAGGTAATTTAGAGAACATATTTTATCAATTATATGGTTGTTTATGCTTATTTTGGAGTTAAATTCATGCCCTTTTTCCTGTCAGTGAAGGAGACCTATAGGTTTGTGTTTATTGGGTTTTTTGTCATTTTGAGTTTCATTGTCCACTTCTCATTGATGTGTTCAGTATTTTTCTGATATTTATATACTGCTACTTGTGTGCCATATGGCTATATAATCTGCATAACAGGCAACTTTTGTGTCTTCAGTGAGGTAAGGATGGATGTCGTTAATGGTTGCGTCGTAATTAGATGTACAACAACTCAAACTTGACCATGACTCTTTTTTTTGCTCTTATTCTTTTCGTTTGGCCAACAAAAAATGTCCAATTTATATAAACGTATTTTCTTACATATTGATACTTTAAAGAATGCAAATAATCTTCATCTATTTACATACACAACACATCTCCCCCTTAATAATACTCCAGTCGGTCTGGGGGTTTCCTGGCTCTCTGAGGTCTAGGACTGCGGGCGGGCACTTGCACAGCGGCAGGCTCCGGTTTAAAGTGCAAGAGGGCACGTGCACAGCAACAGGCCCTGGTCTAGGAGTGCAAGAGGGTACGTGCACAGAAGCAGTCTCCTCCTTGTTTCCCGATGTAACCTCTGGAACCTCCTCTTACTTTATTTCTGACTTCCACCTACAGGCTTCTCTCCTGATGTTCGAGGAAGTATCAAATTTCTTGTCTCCACTTGTTTCTTTCTCACAGGTCGCAATTGATTGATATGCCTCTTATACACGACGTCCTCGCAACTTATAAGGTAGTGACGGTAGCTCAATAATTTCAAAATGGTACCTTTTTACCGTTTAGGTCCAGTTGCATAGTTGCGAAAATAAACCTCGCAAACTGTAGTAAACTTCTCCTGCATTCTTACGGCCTCATGAAATACCTCTCGCGGATTTCCCATCTTGGTATTAAATTCGAGAATCTTGATCTTAAACTTCTCTTCATTAGCAGTTCCGCGGGGGAATTCCTTTATTACAGTTTGGGGGAATGCTCTATGAGCAAATAGGAATCTTTGTAGATTCGTCTCTAAATCATCCTTCCCATTATTCTATCTCAAAAGGTTTTTAAACTCTCTTACATATCTCTCAGCTAAACCATTTGTACTAGGATTATATGGACTGGTTTTAGTGTGCCGTATACCATTCATTTTGGTAAATTGCTCGAATTCACCGAAGACAAACTGTCTTCCGTTATCTGTAACCAAAAATTAGGGCAATCCAAATCTGGCAAAAATTTCTCTAAGATGATTTATAATCGTTTTGCTGGTAATATCTTTGATGATAAAAATTTCTATCCACTTTGAGTATGCGTCCACGAGAACCAAAAACATTCTTCTCATGAACGGACCCGCTAGATCAAGATGAAGTCGATGCCACGGTTTTTCGGGCCAAGTCCATTCCGAGATGGTAGCCGGGGGCATGCGTGCCGATTCTTTGCATACTCCACATTCTCTAGGTAACTCCTCGATGTTACTGTCTATACCTGGCCATCAGAAAATACCGTCTGGCAATCATCTTCATTTTTACAATCCTCATGTGTATTTCATGCAAGTCATTTAAAATTAAAGATATTAATTTTTGGGGAATTACCACTCTTTCACGCAATTGAAGACAACCAAACTCCAAACTTAATTCCTCATTGATCTTATAATGAGGAGCTAGTGGGTTTTCTCTCGGTACCCATGTGAATTTTCACACACACAGTTGCCTTCTCTAACATTCCTCAATAATATAGACAGTTTCTACAGGTAAACTCCGTATAATTGATACAATTGCACAACGAATCACAAGTTTTACGAAGGAGCTTCTTTATTTATACTTGAGCTAGCTTTCGAACCTTTCGGTTCTTCGACAGGCGTGGCTAGTGTGACTATACTAACAAGGTATAAGCGCGCTTGAGCCATTATATACAACATATATATTTACATGCGAAGTGATATTTCAAATATAATTAAAATAGAAATAAGAATTATGACTATGAAATATAAAATAAAACTATGCAAATGAATTTAAAATTTTGATAAAATTTTGGAAAATATACGCTAAAAGTTAAGTAAAATTATGATATTCACTGTATGCAAGTAGTGTGACACTTTAAAATTTGTAAAGTTTAAAACTAGTAAAATTTAAAACACCTCAACACAGAAAAGCCAAGAGGGGGGTCCACTCCAACCCGACCACTCTCCAGAGCATATTAGGGGATAACTATTGAGATAATATATGATATATTTCCGGTAGATCTATTTTCCTATTGATGCTGTTTGTTTGTGATGATATGATGGACTCCAGTACCAATCTGTGCTGCTTATTGTTTATGTGTTGGTATAGTACTTTAGGATGATCTAAGTTAAAGCTATGGCCAGTGTTTGAAATGTGTTGGTATATAAGTGACTTCGGGTCTCTATTGTTAATGTTTCTTTTGTGTTCGGTGATTCTGATATACGCGGTTCTGCCAGTCTCCCCCACATAGGAGGCCGGGCAATCCTGGCAAGAAACCGCGTATACTGCTCCGGTGGAGTGGATGGGATTGCTGGGTATGTCTGCTTTGGTGATAGGATTCCTGAGAAGGGCAGCAAGATTGGGGGGGCTGTTAAAGTAAACTTGGATGCCATATGGGCGAAGAATTCTGGAAATGGTAACAGAGAACGAGGAATATGGAAGATAGCATACGGCTCTATAAGTCGTGGAGGTCCTCGGAGCAGTGGGATCAAACGTGTGTTTATCTATGAATTTTTTCGGGTATCCTGCAGTGGTTAGAAGGGTGGTAATTCTGTTTTTTTTCTATGGCTTTGAATATAGGTAATGAGCAATGCGTATGTATTCTTTTGGTTAAGGTCCTGACTGTATTTATTTTATAGGCTACCGGGCTATTGGAGGAGAAATGGGTGTATAGGGGCGGGATATTCTTTTTGTGATAAACTGCTGTGTGTAATCTGTGTGGAGTGCGAATAATGAGAATGTCCAGAAAAGGTAATACTAGGTTTGTTTCTGTTTCATATGTAAATTTGATATCTGCGTGAAAGGAATGTAGAGTGTCAAGAATGGGTTGGAGTTTATTCGGTTTGAGTATACAGAAGATGTCGTCCACATACCTCCTCCAATAATGGATGTCGGAAGAATGCGTCTGATTGATCCACCGGTCCAAGGACCCCATCACGACTTCAGCCACTATGGATGAAAGAGGGCTGCCCATTGGGGTGCCTCTGATCTGCTTATAATGCTGGTGGTTAAATGTAAAGGTACTAATGGAAAGACATAAGGACGTTAGCTGGGTTATCAGGGTTATTGTTTGATCTTGAATACCTGCCGACTTGAGAAAGGACTGTAATTTCTTTAAAATGAGGGTGTGTGGAAGGGAGAGGTATAGCGCTGTAACATCAAATGAAACCATAGTGTGATGTGCGGGTGGCTGCATTTGTGTGATCTCTTGAATAAAACTGGGTGGGTGCGTGATGTTGTATTGGTTAGGATTGCTCTTCATGATGGGGGACAACAGCTGGGCCAGATATTTAGCTAAAGTGTGTGCCGGGGAGAGGTGGTATGCTATGATGGGTCGGAGTGGTACCCCAGACTTGTGTATTTTAGGAGCACCATATATGTATGCATCCCGTGTGAGGGAACCGGTGAACTGAGTGAATTGTTCCTTGGTGATCAGCTTCGCCTTCATCAAGTTCCTAAGTGATGACTTGTAGCCCTTGACCATGGCGTCTTTCGCAGATGTTGGGATGTTCGTAAAAGTGCCTCGATGCCCTTAACGGAAAAGGAGGAAAGGATGTTAGCGTTGGGGTTACATTACGTTCCTCCCGACAAGCCCGACATACCCAGGTTAATAGCAGGAGTGGAAGGTGCACTCAAAAACCTCAACCATATGGAAACCCTCAGGATTAGACACGCAGTTACCCAGGTCTTGCGCAGGCCCTATCACCCAGTGTCATATACCCGGGATCATCGCTCCCTTATCCTTAAGCTAAAAAAGACTAGTTCGCTGGTCATCACCAAGGCAGACAAGGGAAACCAGACGGTGTTGATGGATAGAGCTGATTACGAAGGAAAAATGATGAACATACTCGCTGACACATCCACTTTTACGAACATCCCAACATCTGCGAAAGACGCCATGGTCAAGGGCTACAAGTCATCACTTAGGAACTTGATGAAGGCGAAGCTGATCACCAAGGAACAATTCACTCAGTTCACCGGTTCCCTCACACGGGATGCATACATATATGGTGCTCCTAAAATACACAAGTCTGGGGTACCACTCCGACCCATCATAGCATACCACCTCTCCCCGGCACACACTTTAGCTAAATATCTGGCCCAGCTGTTGTCCCCCATCATGAAGAGCAATCCTAACCAATACAACATCACGCACCCACCCAGTTTTATTCAAGAGATCACACAAATGCAGCCACCCGCACATCACACTATGGTTTCATTTGATGTTACAGCGCTATACCTCTCCCTTCCACACACCCTCATTTTAAAGAAATTACAGTCCTTTCTCAAGTCGGCAGGTATTCAAGATCAAACAATAACCCTGATAACCCAGCTAACGTCCTTATGTCTTTCCATTAGTACCTTTACATTTAACCACCAGCATTATAAGCAGATCAGAGGCACCCCAATGGGCAGCCCTCTTTCATCCATAGTGGCTGAAGTCGTGATGGGGTCCTTGGACCGGTGGATCAATCAGACGCATTCTTCCGACATCCATTATTGGAGGAGGTATGTGGACGACATCTTCTGTATACTCAAACCGAATAAACTCCAACCCATTCTTGACACTCTACATTCCTTTCACGCAGATATCAAATTTACATATGAAACAGAAACAAACCTAGCATTACCTTTTCTGGACATTCTCATTATTCGCACTCCACACAGATTACACACAGCAGTTTATCACAAAAAGAATATCCCGCCCCTATACACCCATTTCTCCTCCAATAGCCCGGTAGCCTATAAAATAAATACAGTCAGGACCTTAACCAAAAGAACACATACGCATTGCTCATTACCTATATTCAAAGCCATAGAAAAAAACAGAATTACCACCCTTCTAACCACTGCAGGATACCCGAAAAAATTCATAGATAAACACACGTTTGATCCCACTGCTCCGAGGACCTCCACGACTTATAGAGCCGTATGCTATCTTCCATATTCCTCGTTCTCTGTTACCATTTCCAGAATCCTTCGCCCATATGGCATCCAAGTTTACTTTAACAGCCCCCCCAATCTTGCTGCCCTTCTCAGGAATCCTATCACCAAAGCAGACATACCCAGCAATCCCATCCACTCCACCGGAGCAGTATACGCGGTTTCTTGCCAGGATTGCCCGGCCTCCTATGTGGGGGAGACTGGCAGAACCGCGTATATCAGAATCACCGAACACAAAAGAAACATTAACAATAGAGACCCGAAGTCACTTATATACCAACACATTTCAAACACTGGCCATAGCTTTAACTTAGATCATCCTAAAGTACTATACCAACACATAAACAATAAGCAGCACAGATTGGTACTGGAGTCCATCATATCATCACAAACAAACAGCATCAATAGGAAAATAGATCTACCGGAAATATATCATATATTATCTCAATAGTTATCCCCTAATATGCTCTGGAGAGTGGTCGGGTTGGAGTGGACCCCCCTCTTGGCTTTTCTGTGTTGAGGTGTTTTAAATTTTACTAGTTTTAAACTTTACAAATTTTAAAGTGTCACACTACTTGCATACAGTGAATATCATAATTTTACTTAACTTTTAGCGTATATTTTCCAAAATTTTATCAAAATTTTAAATTCATTTGCATAGTTTTATTTTATATTTCATAGTCATAATTCTTATTTCTATTTTAATTATATTTGAAATATCACTTCGCATGTAAATATATATGTTGTATATAATGGCTCAAGCGCGCTTATACCTTGTTAGTATAGTCATACTAGCCACGCCTGTCGAAGAACCGAAAGGTTCGAAAGCTAGCTCAAGTATGAATAAAGGAGCTCCTTCGTAAAACTTGTGATTCGTTGTGCAATATAGACAGTATTTTATCTTGGGGCGTCTCATATGCCACCTCCATAAAAGAGAACGGTACCTCATTCAACCTCCTGAGAAGTACCTGGTCTTCATCAAGAGACTCCCTGACACTCGATTCTAAAGGAAGACGTGACAATGCGTCAACATTGGAATTATCACTAGTTTTTCGAAATTCCACAGTATAATTAAATGCAGCTAATTTTAAGGACCATCTTTTAATTCTGGATGATGCACATATGGGAATTGGTTTATGAGGTGAAAATATATGAATTAAGGGTCGGTTGTTTGTGACCAATTCATATTTTCGTCCCAGTAAGTATTGTCTGAATTTCTCAACGCCAAAAGTTATGCTCAACGCTTTCTTTTCTAGTTGAGAGAAACGTTTTTCCGCTTCAGTTAATGTTCTAGAAGCAAAGGCTATAGGGCATTCTTCCTTTCTATCATTTCTATGACTCAGAATACGCCTAGTCCATAGTCCATTAATAATGATTTACATTTTTAAAATAACATTCGATATTCTTTCGTCCAATTCCATCTACAATTTTTATTCAAAAGTTGATAGAATAGCGCTAAAATGTTTGCTATATTCTTTATGAATCTATAATAATAAATTAAGAGTCCTATGAAAGGTCTTAATTGCGAAACATTCTTTAGGTTCACGCGTCTCTATCACTGCTTTAATTTTATTTTCTAAGGGATTCAGTCCATATTTATCCATTTTAAACCCTAAATATTCCACCGATTTCTTTTTAAATTTACATTTATATCTGCTTAACTTTAAACCTTTTTCTTGCAATCATCTAAACACTAGATCCAACTTTTGTTCATGATCTTCAAAGTATTTTCCTGCAACCAAAGTATCATCTATGTAGCAGGCCACACCTGGCAAATCAGCAAATAGACCTTCCATAATCCTCTGAAATATATTTGGTGCTACCGCTACGTCATATGGTAGTCTTTTATAAGAAAACAACCTCTTTGTTGTGTTTATATCAATAACAGCTTTGGCTTCTTCCGCTAACATTACTTGTAAGTAAGCCTGTGATAGGTCTAGAGTCGAAATTACGGTGCTGGTAGATAATTTAGAAAAGATCTCATCGATCGATGGAAGGGGATACCTATCTAATTCTATTGCTCTATTAGCTGTACATCTAAAATCACTACATATCCTTACACTACCATCCTTTTTTAATACTGGTACTATTGGAGCGGTCCAATATGCATGAACTATAGGTTATAAAATGCAAGAATTCACTAAACGATCAATTTCATTCTTTACTTTGTTTTTTAGAGAGAAAGGTAAACTTCTGGCCTTACAAAACACAGAAGTCACATCCTTTTTTAAATTAAAATTTATTTTAACATCCTTTAGACAGCCCAAATCTTTGTTAAACAAATCTGCATATCTATCAATAAAACTATTTCTATTAGATTCATTATTTAAATTTTTAATGCTAAACAATCTAGAAAAATCAAGTTTTAACTGTTTAAGCCATTCTCTTTCCAACAAAATCACCTGGATTTTTCATTTACAACTATTAATAGTAAATATTGGTTGGCTTCTTTTACAAAAACATTTTTGACCTATAATATCTATTGATTTACCACAAGAGGATATCAATCTTAAATTTGCTGGAAATAATTTTTTACCTTGCCAATAAATCTTAAAAATTATTTAGGTATCAACGTAACTGGACTTCCTGTATCTATTGTGAAGCACAAAGAATAATTATCTACTGTTAAATTTATTGTGGCATCAGTTTCGCCCTGTACAGAATATATAGAGTCCTCTTGTACAAATTTACATTCCCACATTTTTCACTAGCTTTGCAGACCTTACTTAAATGACCCAGTTTTTTACATTTTAAAACAAGTCTTTGTTCTATGAGGGCAAACAGAGGCCACGTGTGAATGTCTTTTACCACATCTATAACACATTATTTCTACCCTTTGCCTGAAAGGCCTATACTGCACCATACTATTATTGTACTCACCCTTTTATCTTTTCCACATTCACAGGGGATATTTTGGCCACTAATTTATCTTGTAATTCTCTTGTATTTATCTCCGCCAATTCGAACGAGATCGCCACTGCAAAAACTTTATCCAGGGTGACATCGTCGTCCTCTTGTAGTAGCTTCTTTTGCGGGAGTTCCGACTTGTTCCAGCCACAAAACGGTCTCGCATCATGGTTCCCAGCATATCGCCGAAATTACAATTTATTGCTAAATGTTTCAATTCTCTAAGATATTCCGAAATTGATTCTCCTTCCTGTTGATTTCTCTTTAAAAATCTGCATCACTGTGGTATCACTTTCTTCTTTGGATCCAAATGCAGCTTAATTCTTTGAATGATAGTATCATAGGGTTGATCTTTCATTAGACCAGGAAGAAAATGTCGTTTCCCTGCTTCAATGTTTCATAATCTGGTAGCGAGGTAAAAATAAGCACTTTAATCTCCTCTTTCAGATGCCAAAAAGAGAGCCTCAAATTTTTGTACAAAAAGATCGAAGTGTCCTCCACTGGGCTATAGCATCTAAAAGGCACTATTAACTTTGAACTTGTCATGCTGATCTTTTCTACTCCTTTGTTTTCTTGATCCAGATAGTTTAAAAGATGTAGTTGTTATACTTGCATAGACGCCGTTTTTCTCAGCTTTTTACTGGCTCTGTAGATCGCGCATCCTCGTCGCCACTTTTGTTGTGTCGTAATTAGACGTACAACAGCTCAAACTTGACCATGGCCAACAACAAATGCCCAATTTATATATACATATATATTTACATAATGAGGCTTTAAATAATACAAATAATATTCATCTATTTACATAAACAACAGTTAATATATAGCGAGAAGAGTAGAGGACTGAGCACAGATCCCTGAGGTACACCAGCCCATGTTCTTCGGTCCTTGGAAAATGTTCTATTGACCCGAAACTTTATCCTTCTTCCCCTTAAGATGTCTGCAATCCAGATTAAGGTTTTTCCTCTTACTCCGATGTTGTGCAGCCTTTCAAATAATTTCTACACTCGATCAAAAGCTGAGATCATATCCAGGAATACGGCCGTTGTCTCCTTTGGCGATTTTTCCTAGAAATCTATTATTGATTGACAGAAGTAGAACAGTTTATCAGTTGTACAGTGTCTGGATCTTTAAGTAGTTTGGTAGAAGTTTATTTTATTATTGTTAGTGAGCCAGACTATGAGCCTAGATTGGATAATTCATTCTGTTATTTTACAAAGTATGCTGGTAAGAGCAATTGGCCGATAGTTCTGGCATTCTTTAGCATCTTTGTTTGGTTTCAGTATTGGCACTATAATTGATATCTTCCAATTCTTTGGTAGTTTACCAGTTTGCCATGAAATGTTCAGTATTCGTAGGAGTTGAATTTTAGCTTTGTCTCCAAAGTGTTTAATAATTTGACCAAAGATTAGAGCATCTCCAGGTGACATCTTGGATTTAACTTTCCTATTGATGAGTTTAGCTCATTCAGTGTGAAGTCTCTCGAGTAAATATCTTGTTGATGGTAATTTATTGCTTGTTTAACTAATCTGTTTATATTATTTTTAGAGTCCTGCCTTTATTCGTATAGCTGAGTCTGGAAGTGCTTGAAAGATATTCAGCAATTATTTCAGCCATCTGTTTGTTCGTTCTCGCTATTCATATCGGTTAGAGTATTGAAGGATTAGTGTTGGTTTTGATTGTTTTATTACACTAATTAAATTCCAGTGATGGATTTCCTTTTTTGGATCGATTTTTTTTCGCAGAATTCTGCCCATTTTTCTCTCTCTCTTGTTTGAATATCCAAATTTCTTGTTCTATTTTGTGTCTAATTTCAATGAGTTCCTTTATGATTTCTTCTGTTTTATTTGTTTTAAGAAGTTGATTGATATTGTTTCTCTCTGCAATCATTGCCTCGATATTGTGGTCCTTCCAGTAAAGTATTCACAGGTCTTTACGTCTACCTCTAGGTATCGATACTTTTGCAGCTTTGGATATGTTCGAAGAGAAAATTTCCAATTTTTTGTCAATCGTTTTGTGATTTAATTCTTTGTTGCACAGTTCTTCAAGCTTTTCTGTGATTTTTTTTCCAGTGTTTTTTTATTCTGTTTGGAAATTCTCAATTTTGAATTTTATGGTTGTTAAAATTGTGTGTGTGGTCTGTGGTCACTGATTGCACTTTTCAGAATTTTCCATTGTGTTGTGGGTGCGATGTTGTAATTTATCGCTGTGATGTCTATTGCGGATTCTGTGCCTGTGGACTTGGATAGATAGGTGTTCTTTTCGTTATTTAACGGTGTAAGGTCGAGGTCGGTTAGCATGTCCTCAACCTGCTGACCTTTGTTATCCTGGAAAGGTGATCCCCAAGTTAGTCTTTCGGCGTTAAAATCACCAAGTATGATTGCGATATCCGAAGACGCTTCACTTAATGTCCCTATCAGGCCTGTAATGATGCTAGTATTATCGTGGTGATAAACATTTATGATTGGAATTGTTTTATCTGAAAGATAGATTTCTATTGCCTGAGCTTCTGTCGTGCTTTCTCTAGGCTTACTCTGATTATAGGCGATTTCCTTAAATTTGATTTCTAGAGTTTTAATCAAAACGGCAAGTCCTCCTCCGAATTTTCCCGGTCTGTCCTTTCGTAGTGTTGTATAATCTTTGATATTGAATCTCAGATTCTGATTCAATTTTGTCTCCTGAGGACAAGTAATATGTACATTGTTGTCACAGAGAAGACAATTAAGCTCTTTATTTTCCTCTGGGTACCATTTATATTGAGTTGTAGTAGATTGAATTGTGTCCTCGTAGTAGATTTCTCATCATGAACTCGAGCTGCAGCTCCTGACGCGGCGGTTACCCCGGACGCGGTAGCATTACTGGAGATATCAGTTTTGCTCTTCATTTGAAAATGGGTGCCGTTGCAACGTTAGTCATCTTGGAAACGAACCAGAATTTGGTCAAATATTCCAAGGTTCCAGGGGGGACCGCAAGGAGGTGTGGTCGGACTTCTCCCCTTCCCCCTGGAATGGCGTCACTACAGGATAAAGCACTCTTGGTGAATTCTTTTAATTGTGATTCAGAATCTGCCACTGAAGCTTTACGAGCGTTTCGTTCCTTTAAAGGTATTCGAAGCGATAAAGGACCAATGAGTTGCTACTCTCTAAAGCGATTGATTAAAAGTTTTGAGGAAACTGGATCTCTGGAAACAAAACCTCGGAGTGGAAGACCATCGACATGGAAGTCAGTGGCTGTTACGGTTTTGCAGAATGCTGAAGCTATTGAAACGTTATCCCCGTATGGAGAAGTAAGTGCTAGACAAGTTTCTCGACAAACGGGGATTTCGTATGGAACAGTTTGGAGAGAACACACATTTATAATTTTTCTATAAAAATATCCTAACAAAATTCAAAGTTTTCACGAGTTGAAAGTCAGCGATTTTGAGAAGCGTCAAGAATTCGCTGCATGGGTTTTCCGGCAAATTGATATTGATGAAAACTGGCTGTCAAATGTTCTAAGAACAGATGATGCTCACTTTTATCTAAAGGGAGAATTTAACATTCAAAACTGCCTCATTTTGGCAACATAAAACCCTAGGATATTTACAGAAATACCATTTCATCAGCCCAGAGTTACAGTTTTGTGTGGGTTTATTTCTTATTTTATTTTTGAACCAATTTTCTTTGAAAAAATCGATGGAAGAACTATTAAAACCGTTTTTGTAAATGGTGAACGTTATGTTCAACTTTTGAGAGAAAAGGTTATTCCCATATTGCAGGACAGACAAGCACTAAGCGAAATAACATTCATGCAAGATGGAGGACCTCTTCATATCTCCCGCGGTGCCAAACAATTGCTGAAGGATACGTTCGGTGAAATTCGTTGATAAGTCGCCACTTTATATACCAGTGGCCTTCAATATCACCAGACTTGACGCCTTACAATTTCGGTTATGGGGGTACATTAAGTCGCGTTTTTATCGATGCCGGCCTACCACATTGGCCATGTTGAAGGCTTCTATCAGATGGCACGTTTTATAAATTTCAACTATTTAATTGTGATCATTCTGTCATCTATCGTCTGCAGGCGGTGTATGAGAATGAAGGGCGCCACATTGAGCAAGGATTGTGACCTAATACAAGAGAGAAGGCAGTTACCTCATGTGTTATATTTTGCAGCTCTTTGTTTTGGGTTATGGGAATATAAATGCTGTCCTCACATCTTGACTCTTTTTTTTTTTCTGTGAACAGTAATTTTTTTTTGTCATTTTCCCACATCTTATATTATGCCGTGCAGGCCAAAGTGTTATAACTTCTCGAATAACACTGGTATACACAATTTTAACCCTTATGTTTAGTTTATCGCTTTTCGCTCATTAGAAGAAATAGCATAAGAAATATTCTCTGTATCCCCCCAACTTTAGAAATTTTGCGCAAAAAATAATACAAAATGATTTTGCTACCACGTTTTTCAACGCAAAAGGTCGATTTAAAAATGATTTTTTTGTGAGGGGATACATTTTCAAAATTATGTACAGTATAATAAACAATGATAACATTTGACAAACCCATAGGATATTTGGAATAAAGTACGACAAATATATTTTGTCACTCCCCTCTATATTTCATCTTTGGATCATGACAAATATCCAGCTAAATAGTCAAGTGTCGCCAATTAGTCAAGAAAATATACATTCCTTATAGCACGAAATCCTATTAGTAGTGCCATCATAATTTTTGGTACTATATTAACATTTCAAAAATCGTGTATTGATATCAGTAGTTATTTTCAAACATTCAATCTATTTCTCAAAACTCCATCTAAAATATAAATATTTTTTGTGTCATGTTTTAATTTGCATATACCTATATTTTACATATCTCAGATTGTATTTAAAAATCGTTAACCATTTCTTCTAACTTTTGGCGAAATGGTGTTTTATTAATTTATCATTTGATATTATTTGGGTTTTTTCCTGGTATTCAAAAAGGAAAAATACGTGTCGTTCAGTTATATTTTTCAATTTATCAAACAATTTGGCCGCTGAATAGCTGATTCTGGTAGAGCGCCATCTAGCAAATAGAGTTGAAACTAAAATCAATTTCGAATTTTTCATTATTTGCCATAAAAAATCCCATTGCATCCTGAACACAATGGTGTTTACCGCATTGCTCTAGCGCAAATATTCGCGGAGTTATTAATTTTTAAAGTTGTGCGGGACTTTTGGATCACCCTGTATTTAAAGAAAATATCTTATTCAAAATTTATTAAATGTTTTCAAAAAAATTATGTGTTTCAAAAATATATTTAAACGCATATAAAAATATTTATATACGTTTATAAATCTATGTGGGATTATCGGTGCGTAATCTTTTGAAGTTGGTTGATGATTGATTGATTTGATGATGGCGCAGTCGTTTGAGTGACAAGTTATGCATACAGGGGAAAATAACGAAAACACAGGGTTGGTTGAGTTGAAAAAGGCTAGCAATCTAGGGAGAAAAAGGAATTGAGGAGTTGGCTATCGACTATCTATTCCATAATTGAGAATTGACTTATCTGAGGTTTGAGGAGATGGGATTTTGCTCCAAGCTGGTCTCAAGGCGGTCCAGGTGCTAACTCGATCCTGTCCAGTTCACCACTCGATCCTGTCCAGGTCCCAACTCGGTGCTGTCCAGGGGCTAACTGCCTATTCTTCGTTCCCGATTTAAGAAGAAAACTCTTTTGGTTTCCCATTGGCTGGTCGCTTGTGACGTGTAACCTTGCTATAGGTTCCTAGCTAATGGCCTACTCTCTGATTGGTCTTTGCTAATTCTTTGTTCTCTGGACATGTGCTGACCTGACCAGGAAATGCTAGGTTCTTGAACTCAGTTTTATGAGTTCCGGGATAATAAACCCTGCTAATGATTGCTTCCTCTTTGTTAGTCCTTCTCTCCCCGATTTTTAAGCCTTGTCTTTATTCAAATCTTTTAAAACATACATTGCATACATATTTGGGCGGGTTTGCATCCAGTTATGTACAAATTATGACAGATGTGCCCCCTACATGTGAAGAATTTACGAAGGGGTGAACCTGAGTGAGTTCTGTAAAGGAAAAAAAATAATTTTGTGGAAAAATTAGTTGGTTATAGAGAGGTTATATACAAGCATTGGTAGTGATATAAAAGATAAAAGAGAAAGGTGTTAATGACATATATCTTGCGTATAATTAATAGAAATCAAAAAATTCTTTAATTGTAAGACATCCAAATGAATACTAAGGTACATAGTGGAAAAAAAAAGAAATGCCTAACTATATTCTACTCGAAATTGGGAATGGAAAATCGAGGGAGTTTCATTAGGTCTTTTGAGAAATCAAAAATAAAAATAAAAAGTTGGAAGAAATCAAAGTGAATGCTTGGTTGCATGGAAAAAAAAAAAAGAAAAATGCTTGTTGCATGGTGAGAGAAAAAAAAAAGAAATGCTTTGTTGCATGGTGGAAAAAAGAAAGATGCCTAATTATATTCTACTCGAAATTGGGAAAGAAAGTCGAGGGATTTTTATTAGGGCTTTTGAGAAATCAAAAAATAAAATAAAAGTTGGAAGAAATCAAAGTGAATGCTTTTGTTGCATTGGTGAGAGAAAAAAAAAAGAAAAAGGGTTTTTTTTTTGAAAATCAAAATAAAAATAAAATATCTAATTTTAAAAAGAAAACCAACGAGTTTTCGTTGATAAAATTTGTTTAGTTTAGATTTATGAACAAAATAAAAGAAGTGGTAAATAAAATGGTAAATAATTGCTAAAATAAATGATAAGTAATTGAATTAAGAAAAAATTATAAATTGGATTAAGTATTTTGATTTTAAAATAAGAAAAATAATGTAAATGAATGATATAAAAAAATGTATAGCGAGGTTCGTAAACTCGCTTGTTAATTACATGCCACAATCTAATCATGTTCGCAACCAATTAATTATATGCCTTGTAGAATTTTGTCTTTCCTGTGCGACTCTTGGGTAGAAACGTGATCTGTCCCAATTGTGTGCTTTATATTATGTATACAGGAGACATGGGAATCTAATTAACCTTACGTGTGTATTTTGTCTTGGTGTTCGTGTTTGTTTTTCGAGATCTCAATGCCGAATGTTGTATGTTAATATGTCCGGAGCCTTAATGCGTTCCAGGGATTTTTATGCAATTCCCTAGGGCACTTAAGATGTGCTCGCCCAATATCCACTTTATTATATCGGGTGTCGGTACCGTAGTCAAAACTTTGAATACAGGATCCGAGGAGAGTCCTCGATCTTTCTAAAAAGGTTGTTTAATCCCTTCGGAAGAAACCCAAGCTCGAAAGCTTAGTTACCTAATTTTTCTTATCATTTAAGTGGTTTTGTGCGTGTTTTGTTCATAATTGACCTTGAGATCTGCGTGTTTTAAAATCTAATGTCTGTGTGTCTAATGTGGGTAAAATGTAACGTTTTTTTTTTGGAAGTCTTTAAAGAATAAAAGAATAGAAATGTGAACTCATTGGGAAGTGTCGGTAACGTCTTAAGTCTCTTGTGAGAGTGCAATTAAATGTAGTAAAATATGTAGGTCCAACTGGGATCCCAAACTGGGCGACATTAGAGATCGTCCACAGCGCGCTGACCTCAATTTATATTAGCGGATGTGTGGGGGAAAAAACAAGGGGCCCGCCGGGGTGATTCCCAATTTATCCCCCCTCTGAGCTGACCGGCGTCTTTGTCGCGAGGAAATGGGAATATGATCCGAGTCCGGAAGAATGGCGGATGTGTGGGGAAAAGCAAGGTCCTTTTCTAAATCTATCCACCCTCTATTTGCAAGTAATTTGAGTAATGGCGGACGTCTTATTGTCGTGCGGGGAAAGGGTCTCCGGCTTCCCTAATTGATTTTTGCTCAACGCCTAATTGTCCTTTTAATTGAATCTGCACGTGCTCTAATTGAATTGGGTCTTCTCCCTCCGGCATCGGTTTTGTTTCTTTTTAGTTGATTCGAGTTCCTCTGAGTTTGTCTAAATTTTCAGCGAGAATGTCCGCCTAGAATTTCTAGGAGTCTTACGAGTGCTTGACCTATATGGACGACTGCCTCTTGCAGCTGGTAAATTCTATGGGAAGGTAGGGTATAAATTAGCATGTGAACGATGAATAAAAATGGGACGAGTCCATAGGGTAGAAATAGCAGACAAATAACAGAGATTAGGTCAAAAATGGGATATTGACCCATCTTCTCCCATGTTTTTGCCATAAATGGTGGCTCTGGGATATCTGGTGGGACTTCTGCTAATTGTGGCTGTTCTATGTCGCAATTCTTGTTACCGTGGGTGAATGGCGTGGATCGTTTTTTGGACAAAATGGTAGGATTTAAATGATTGTCAGGTTCGCAGTTCGCCTGTTTGGTGATCAATGGTTCTGTTGAAGAAATGTCGGTTGTAGTTGGTTTAAGTGGAAACGTGTAATCGTCTCTCTGTCTTAGATGGTGTAAATTTGTTATTGTTTGTATTGTGTGTGTGGTATGTTTTGTGTACGAATTTTGATTATTTTTGTGGGCGGTATCGGTGTCTTTTTGGAGAGGTTGGTTGGATTCACCGATATTTCTAGCGAATTGGCAGGTGGGACAGGTTTTTACCTGTTTTTGAATGTCTTGTGTCATGTTCTGCCAATAATATTGTGAAGAGATGAGTCTCGTCATCTCTGGATGGTGGTGTTGGGTGTGGACGGAGTTAAGAAGTTTGGCTGTGAGTGAATTTGGAACTATAAACCTTTTCGGGAGACGGTATGCAGTCCATTGTGATCCATAGTCACGCAAGATTTTCCCGATGGGGAAGGCTGATGGCTCTTAATGAGTGAGGCATCTAAAAAGCCACAAAATGGGATACGAGTTACAACGCCCGTTTCATATTGTTGTACTCCATTTATGCTACGGACCTCATATTCGTATCTCGATAGCCTTAATCTCCACCGAAACAATCTGCCTGACGGGCTTTTGATCTCTTTCAGCCACTGTAAATTTACTGTCTGTAAATTTTCTGCCCATTAGACAGGCGCGGAAATTATCCACACTTTCCACAATGGCTAGGCATTGTAGTTCCGAGTTTGAATAACTTCGCTCGTATTCACTAAGAGAGAGGCTGAAATTCTGGACTGTGTATGTCTTCCCATCAGGGTAGACCTGTTTGAGGACGCCTGCAATGCCGAGTGCTGAGGCGTTACAGTACACCTGGCATGGCAGACCTTCCTGGTAAAGGTGTAACGTGGGGTGAGTTGTAAGGCTCTCTTTCAGGCTAGTGAACGCTTTCTGGCATTCGTCATCCCAGACCCACATGACATCCCTTTTTAGAAGGTTGACAAGTGGCGTCCGCAAGCGGGCGTGGTCTGGAATGAACTTTTTATAAGCGTTCACAGCGCTTAAGAAAGATCGCAATGCTTTTCGATTGTGTAGTTGTTTGGTGACGTGATTTTTTTCTATGTTTTGTGTAGACGGGGTGGTTGTTTCGGCGGTGGTTGTGTATATGTTGTTTGCTGGGTGTTGTCGCCTTTTGGTGCGAGTGTCGCGCTTGTTGCGCCGGTTGTGCGTGTTACTGTTGTGTGACGACGTATGGACATGTGTGTGTTTAGCGTGAAAGCCGTCCTTTTGGATGGATATTGTCTGTGTACTGTTGTTGTGAGTGTCGTGTTTGTTGCGATGTACACTGGCGTGATTGTTTCGTGACGATGTGTGGTCACTTATGAGTTTTATGTGGGAGTTGTGCGAGCTGTTCTGTGGGATGGACGCGCCTTGTGCATTGTTGTTGCAAGTTGAAGCCGTTGTGGCCTTGTTAATTGAGGGCATATAAAAAAGGCAATTGGCCTTAGTAAAAAAGTTGTGTGGTGCGTGACTAGGTTGGTGGCATGTAGGTAATTGTGTTTTGATCAATGGATGCACGCAGTGGTTGTCATGTGCGGAAGGTTTGGGTGCAGGGCAAGTCCTTTGGGACATCGCTTGACATTGCCAATATGTGCATTCATTGGGTACATGGTGAAAATGGTAGGTAGGGGTAGACAATGGGGCGCCAAGTTGGAAAATAGTGCCGTTGTTAAAGTCTATTGCTATTTTAAATGATGGAGGGTATTTACGCTAAGAATTTCAAATGGCAGCGGTGCTTCCACCACGTGGAAATTCTCTTTTCTGGATATTTTACCTATTGTCAGCGGGAATGCTATTTTTCCTATTGTTGTTGCAAGACCGTTGAGAGTCTGTAGCTCTATAGACTGTTCTTTTAATTTTAAATTAGGAAGGTGAGTTTTTAACATTTTGTACAAATTATATGGCACTAAATTCAAACTTGCGCCTGTGTCAATTAAAAAGGGGCATGGTAGGTCAGGGGTCAGAAACAGTTTCATCGTCAACTGTGTGACGGTAAAGGGTTGAGATCCTACCTCAGTCCCGAAAATTCGGCTCGGCTGGTGTGTCTCCGGCTTGGGTTGGCTGCGTGGGTCGCCTGGCGTGCTGCGTTGGGACCGTTTGCACTGTCCGCGCACTCGGGTGTTGATTTTGGGCCATTTGCACTGCCCTTGTGTTCGAATGTCGAGCTTGTTGGGATGGTACAGTCCACCTACTTGTTTTTTTCTGGATACTCTTGTAGGGATCCGGCATGGTGGGTGGTGGTTCCTCGGAGTGGCGCATCAGATCGCTCGGCCACGTGTCGGCGGCGGCATCTCCGTCCATCTTCCGGCCTGGGGTGGCGGCGTGGGCGTCGTCTGTCCCGCTGGCGTAGCTCCGGTCCTCGTCTCGTCGGATCATCTTTACTCCTTGGAGGGCGACCGTCAACTGCACGATAATGGCCGCCAGGGTGCGTCGTGTTATCTTCTTCTCCGCTAAATCGTCGCCGTTACTTTTCGCTGCTCGGTCTCGTTTGTTTACCATTTTTATCCTGTCGACTTGATGTGGGATTATCGGTGAGTAATCTTTTGAAGTTGGTTGATAATTGATTGAATTGATGATGGCGCAATCGTTTGAGTGACAGGTTATGCATACAGGGGAAAATAACGAAAACACAGGGTTGGTTGAGATGAAAAAGGCTAGCAATCTAGGGAGAAAAAGGAATTGAGGAGTTGGCTATCGACTATCTATTCCATAATTGAGAATTGACTTATCTGAGGTTTGAGGAGATGGGATTTTGCTCCAAGCTGGTCTCAAGGCGGTCCAGGTGCTAACTCGATCCTGTCCAGTTCACCACTCGATCCTGTCCAGGTCCCAACTCGGTGCTGTCCAGGGGCTAACTGCCTATTCTTCGTTCCCGATTTAAGAAGAAAACTCTTTTGGTTTCTCATTGGCTGGTCGCTTGTGACGTGTAACCTTGCTATAGGTTCCTAGCTAATGGCCTACTCTCTGATTGGTCTTTGCTAATTCTTTGTTCTCTGGACATGTGCTAACCGGACCAGGAAATGCTAGGTTCTTGAACTCAATTTTATGAGCTCCGGGATAATAAACCCTGCTAATGATTGCTTCCTCTTTGTTAGTCCTTCTCTCCCCGATTCTTAAGCCTTGTCTTTATTCAAATCTTTTAAAACATGCATTGCATACATATTTGGGCGGGTTTGCATCCAGTTATGTACAAATTATGACATCTATATATAGTTGGATTGAATGTTTTCTATAATCGTTTTAACAAATGTTCGTTAGGCAAACTTCAACTCGGGTAAAAATCAAGCCAAGCCAGGAACATTTTTTGAAATTTTTAAATGAATATACAGGGCGATCCAAAAGTCCCGCACAACTTTAAAAATTAATAACTCCGCGAATATTTGCGCTAGAGCAATGCGGTAAACACCATTGTGTTCAGGATGCAATGGGATTTTTTATGGCAAATAATGAAAAATTCGAAATTGATTTTAGTTACAACTTTATTCGCTAGATAGCGCTCTACCAGAATCAGAGATTCAGCGGCCAAATTGTTTGATAAATTGAAAAATATAACTGAACGACACGCATTTTTCCTTTTTGAATACCAGGAAAGAACCCTAATAATATCAAATGATACATTAATAAAACACCATTTCGCCAAAAGTTAGAAGAATTGGTTGACGATTTTTGAATACAATCTGAGATATGTAAAATAGGTATATGTAATATACGTTGAATATTATTCTTGGAAATTGATTGATAATTGTTGAAATGTTGGCGCAGTCGTGGTGCTGAGTGGATAGGTGTTCACATCAGGGGAAAATAAGCAAGAGTACACAATTGGTGGTTGAAATAAAGCCAACTATTTCGGAGGAGAGAAGGGCTTGAGAGGTTGGGCGGATTAACTATTGGCTATTCAATTACATTACGGAATATTGGACTTATCTGATGGGGTTGGCGGTGAGAATGACTCCAGAGGGCTAGGTACTAACTCGGTTGATCCAGCTCTCAACTTAATTCTATGTCTCGATTTTAAAACGAAAACTCTTCTTCCTTCTCATTGGTTGACCTGCGTGACGTGGAAGTTCGCTATAGGCTCGAAGCTAAAATAGCTGCTCTCTAATTGGTTCGTTTCAACTCTTTGTATTTGGACGTGTTCTGACCTGTCCAGGAAGTGACAGTTTGTTGAACTCGAACTTTTACGAGTTCCGGGATAATAAAACCCTATACTAATGATTGTGCTCTCTCTAGGCCTTCTTTCTCCAATTTTGTTAAGCCTTGTTCTTTATTGAAACTCAAAGCATACATTTTCATACATATTGGATTGGGTTGGCATCTAGCTATGTACAAATTATGACAGATGCGCCCCCTACATGTAAAGAATTTATGAAGGGGTTTTAGTCTGAATAAGTTCTGTAAAGTAAAAGAAAATAATTTTGTGAAAATTAATTGGTTATAGGGAGGTTATATACAAACATTGATAAGGGTATAAGAGATACAAAAAAGGATGGTATTAATGCTATATAGTTTGCTTATAGTTAATAGAAAACAAAAATTGTAATGGTGAAACATAAAATGAGTACTATGGTACATTAGTGAAAAGAGAAATGCCTAATTATATTACTGCTCGAAATTGGGAGTGGAAGTCGAGGGAAGTCATTAGGTCTTTGAAGAAATAAAAAGAAAATTAAAATAAAGATAAAAATAAAATAAGGTTGAATGAAATCAAAGTGAAGGCTTGGAAAAAAAAGAAAAATGCCTTGTTGTGTGGTGAGGAAAAAAAAAAAGGAAAAAAGGCTTTGCTGCATTGGTGAAAAAAAAAATGGATTGCCTAATTACTTTTTTGCTCGAGTTTGGGAAAGAAAACGAGGAAATTTCATGAGGTCTTTTGAGAAATCAAAAAATAAAAATAAAATAAAATAAAGTTGAATGAAATCAAAATGAAGGCGTGGTTAAAAGAAAGAAAAATGAAAAAGCCTTGTTGTTTCAGAAAAAAAAAGGAAAAAGTGCTTGGTTGCATGAAGAAAAATAAAAATAAAAAAAAAGGTTTTTGTAAAATAAAGGATAATCTAACGTCTAAATTTAACTGAAAACCAATGAGTTTTCGTTGAAAAATGGAAATATAACAAAAGTAAAGGGGTGGTAAATAAAATGGTAAATAATTGCTAAAATAAGTGGTAAGAAATTGAATAAAATTGATAAATTGGGTTAAATGTTTTTATTTTAATTTTAGAAAATAATGTAAATGATTGATATACAATAAAGATAATGTATAGCGAGGTCGTGAACCCGCTTTGTATCTACATGCCATAATTTAGTTTTTTCAATTGATTAATTTTGCCCTATAGATTTTTTGTCTCTTCTGTTGTGACACTTGGGTAGAAACGTGACCTGACCCAAGTGCGAATTTATATTATGTATACAGGAGACATGGAAATCTAAATAAACTTTTCGTGTGCCTTTGTCTTTGTGTCATGTTGTAGGTTGAGATCTCAAAAGCCGAATGTCGTATGTTAATATGTTTTCGAGCCTTAATGCGTTCTAGGGATTTTTATGCGATCCCCTAGGGCACTTAAGATGTGCTCGCCCAATATCCACTTTATTATATTGGGGGTCGGTATCTAAATCAAAACCTTGAATACAGGATTCGAGGGGAATCCTCGATCCTTCTAAAAGGTCGTTTAATCCTTTTGGGAGAAAACGTAAGTTCGAAAACTAAATCCTAACAATTTAAGTGGTAATGTGTGTGCTTTTGTTCGTAATTGACTTTGAGATCTACGTGTTTTTAAAATTAGCGTCTGTGTGGGGTGGGGGGGAGTGTGATGTAATGTTGGAAGTCTGCAAAGAATAATAAGAATTTAATAATGATTAATAAAATAGACATGTGAATTCATTATGAAGTGTCGGTAACGTCTTAACTCTTGTGAGAGTGCAATTGAATTGTATTTTTGTAAAAGTCGATATGTAGCTGGAATGGGGAATGAAAACTGAGATGACATCCAGAGAGGTTCCCAATTGACCTCAATGAACGAGGGGCCCCCACTGTAATTAGAAGCCGGAAACTGGGCGATGTGGAGGAACACAGTCCCCCCCGGGGTGTGGAAATAACAAGATCCAAATTAAAACTTCCCACCCTCTGTTTGCATGTAATTGGAATCATGGCGACGTCTTTATTGCTGCGCGGGGAGCGATCCCTTCTTGCTTCCTGGTTTCCTAATTGATTTTTGTGCAACTAATGGTTCTTTACTTCTTTTAATGGCTGGTGATTTTTCCTTCGGCATCGATTTTGTTAATTTCTCAGTTGCTTCTATCTCCTCTAAGTTTGCCTAGGTTTTCCGCGAATATGTTTCCTAGAATTATAAGAAGTTTTACAAATTCTTGGGCTATATGAGAGATTGAATTTAATGAATACTATATGAAAGACTGCCTCTTGCAGCTCGAAAATTCTATGAGAAGACAGGGTATTGATTAGTATGTGAATGGTGGATACGAATGGAACGAATCTATAAGGTAGAGATAGTAGGCAAATAACAAAAATCAGATGAAAGATGGGGTATCGACGCATGTTCTCCCATATTGGTGTTATGAACTGTAGCTCTGGAATATCTGTTTGAACTTTATTTTTTAATTGTGGTCGTTCTACGTCGCGCTTCTTATCGTTGGAGAATGGCGTGGATCGTCTTTTGGACAGAATGGTAGGATTTAAATGATTGTCAGATTCGCAGTTCTCCTGTTTGATCGTCAATGGTTCTGTTAAAGAAGTGTCGGTCGTAGTTGGTTTAAGAGGGGATGTGTAATCGTTTATCTGTCGTAGGTGGTGTAATTTCGGCATTGTTTGTATTGTGTGTGTGATATGTTTTGTGTACGAATTTTGTTTTGTTTTGTGGGTTGTGTCGGTGTTTTTACGTGGGGGTTGGTTGGATTCATCGATACTTCTAGCGAATCGGCAGGTGGGACAGGTTTTTACCTGTTTTGTAATGTCGTGTGTCATGTTCTGCCAATAATATTGTGAAGAGATGAGTCTCGTCATCTTTGAGATGTTTGGATGGTGGTGTTGTGTGGCGCATCTAGAAAGCCACAAAATGGGATACGAGTTACAACGCCCGTTTCATATTGTTGTACTCCAGTTATGCTACGGACCTCATATTCGTATCTTGACAGCCTTAACCTCCATCGAAACAATCTGCCTGACGGGGCTTTGATCCCTTTCAACCACTGCAATGCGGGATGGTCAGAAAGTATTGTAAACTTTCTGCTCATTAGACATGCGCGGAAATTATCCACACTTTCCACAATGGCTAGGCATTGCAGTTCCAAGTTTGAATAACTTCGCTCGTGAGTACGCAGAGAGCGGCTGAAATGCTGAACTGTGTGTGTCTTCCCATCAGGGTAGGCCTGTTTAAGAACGCCTGCAATGCCGAGTGTTGAGGTGTTACAGTACACCTGGCATGGCAGACCTTCCTGGTAAAGGTGTAATGTGGGATGTGTGGTAAAGCTTTCTTTCAGGCTAGTGAACGCTGTCTGGCATTCGTCATCCCAGACCCACATGACATCCTTTTTTAGAAGGTTGATAAGTGGCGTCCGCAAGCGGGCGTGGTCTGGAATGAACTTTTTATAAGCGTTCACAGTGTTTAGGAAAGATCGCAAGGTTTTTCGATTGTGTGGTTGTTTGGTGGCGTGAATTTTCTCTATGTTTTGTGTAGACGGGATGGTTGTGTTATTAACGTTTGTGCATGCGTTTGCTGGTTGTTGTCGTCTTTTGGTGTGAGTGTCGCGCTTGTTGTGCTGGTTGTGTGTGTTACCGTTGGGTGATGATGTATGGACGCGTGTGTTGTTAGCGTGAAAACCGTCCTGTTGGATGGATGTTGTCTGTGTATCGTTGTTAGTGTCATGGTTATTGCGGTGTACACGTGCGTGACTGTCTTGTGACGAAGTGCGGTCATTTATGAGCTTTGTGTGATAGTTGGGTGAGCTGTCCTGTGGGATGGGCATGTTTTGGGCATTGTGGTTGTACGTTGAAGCCGTTGTGGCTTTGTGAGTTGAGGGCATATAGTAATGGCAATTGGGTTTAGTAAAAAAGTTGCGTGGTGTGAGATTAGATTTGTGGCAGGTAAATATTTGAGTCTGGTTCAATGGATGCATGCAAGGGTTGCCATGTGTGAAAGATTTGGGTGCAGTGCAAGTCCTTTGGGACATGTTTTGGCATAGCCCGTACGTGCATTCATTTGGTACATGTTTAAAGTGATAGGTAGAGTTAGACAATGGGACGCCAGGTTGGAAAATAGTGCCGTTATTATAATCTAATTTGATTTTAAAATGAGAAAGAGTTTTTATGGTAAGAATTCCAAATGGCAACGATACATCTGCCACGTGGAAGTTCTCCTTACGGGATATTTGGCCTATTGTCAGAGGAGAAGAGTCAATTTACCTATTATTTTTGTAAAACCATTTAGGATTGGTAGATCAGGGGAATGTTTTTTAAGACTTAAATAGGGAAGGTAAATTTTTAACCTATTGTATAAATGATACGGCAATACGTTCGAACCTGCGTCTGGTTCAATTAGAAAGGTGCATGGTAGGTCCTGGGTCAGAAACAGTTCCAATGTCAATTTCTTGACGTCATAGGGTGGAGAGCCTACCTCAGTTTCGGACTCCGTCTCGAAAAGTCCGCCCAGCTGGTGTGCCTCTGTCTTGGGATGGCTGCTTGGGATGTCTGACTTGCTGAATTCTGGCCGTTTGCACTGCCCTTACTCGAATGGGTTGATTTCGGACCATTTGCACTGTCCTTTTGTTTGAATGTCGAGTTTGTTGGGGTGGTACAGTCCATTTACTTGCGTTTTTCCGGGTACTGGTGTATGGATACGGCATGGCGGTTGATGACTCCTCGGTGGTCGGTGTCAGGTCGCTGTGACACTTGCCGGCGGTAAGCCCGTCCATCTTGCCTGGGGTGGGGGCGTGGGCGTCACCTCTCCCGCGGGTGGAGCTCCGGTACGCCGTTTCTAGTTCAACTGCCATATAATGGCCGCCAGAGTGCGTCTTGTCGCTTCTCTCTCCGCCAGCTTCTTGCTTTTGCCGTTCGTCGAATGCTCTTGTTTGTTCTCCATCATGATCCTGTCGACTTATGTAATATACGTTGAATATTACTCTTGGAAATTGATTGATAATTGTTGAAATGTTGGCGCAGTCGTGGTGCTGAGTGGATAGGTGTTCACATCAGGGGAAAATAAGCAAGAGTACACAATTGGTGGTTGAAATAAAGGCAACTGAATCGGAGGAGAGAAGGGCTTGTGAGGTTGGGCGGATTAACTGTTGGCTATTCAATTACATTACGGAATATTGGACTTATCTGATGGGGTTGGCGGTGAGAATGACTCCAGAGGGCTAGGTACTAACTCGGTGGGATCCAGCTCTCAACTCAATTCTATGTCTCGATTTTAAAACGAAAACTCTTCTTCCTTCTCATTGGTTGACCTGCGTGACGTGGAAGTTCGCTATAGGCTCGAAGCTAAATTAGCTGCTCTCTGATTGGTTCGTTTTAACTCTTTGTATTTGGACGTGTTCTGACCTGTCCAGGAAGCGACAGTTTGTTGAACTCGAACTTTTACGAGTTCCGGGATAATAAAACCCTATAAATGATTATGCTCTCTCTAGGCCTTCTTTCCTCCACAGATTTTGTTAAGCCTTGTTCTTTATTGAAATTCAAAGCATACATTTTCATACATATTGGATTGGGTTGGCATCTAGCTATGTACAAATTATGACATATATGCAAATTAAAACATGTAGCAAAAAATATTTATATTTTAGATGGGGTTTTGTGAAATAGATCGAATGTTTGAGAATAACTACTGATATCAATACACAATTTTTAAAATGTTAATATAGTACCAAAAATTATGATGGCACTACTAATAGGATTTCTTGCTATAAGGAATGTGTAGTTTCTTAACTAATTGGCGACACTTGATTATTTAACTGGATATTTGTCATGATCCAACAAATGAAATATAGAGGGGAGTGAAAAATATATTTGTCGTACTTTATTCCAAATATCCTATGGCTTGTCAAATGTTAATTATTGTTTATTATACTGTATATAATTTTGAGAATGTATCCCCTCAAAAAATCATTTTTAAATCGACCTTTTGCGTTGAAAAACGTGGTAGTAAAATCATTTTGTATTATTTTTTGCGCAAAATTTCTAAAGTTGTGGGGGAGGGGGATACAGAGAATATCCCATATGCTATTTCTTCTAATGAGCGAAAAGCGATAAACTAAACATAAGGGGTAAAATTGTGTGTACCAGTGTTATTAGAGAAGTTATGACACTTTGGTCTGCACGACATAATATAAGATGTGGGCAAATGACAAAAAAAAAACTGTTCACAGAAAAAAAATAGTCAAGATGTGAGGACAGCATTTATTATTCCCATAACCCAAAACAAAGAGCTGCAAAATATAACACATGAGGTAACTGCCTTCTCTCTTGTATTAGGTCACAATCCTTGCTCAATGTGGCGCCCTTCATTCTCAAACACCGCCTGCAGACTATAGATGACAGAATGGTCACAATTAAATAGTTGAAATTTATAAAACGTGCCATCTGATAGAAGCCTTCAACATGGCCAACGTGGTAGGCCGGCATCGATAAAAACGCAACTTAATGTACCCGCATAACCGAAATTGTAAGGCGTCAAGTCTGGTGATATTGGAGGCCACTGGTATATAAAGTGGCGAATTATCAGCGAATTTCACCGAACGTATCCTTCAGCAATTGTTTGGCACCGCGGGAGATATGAGGAGGTCCTCCATCTTGCATGAATGTTATTTCGCTTAGTGCTTGTCTGTCCTGCAACATGGGAATACCTTTTTCTCTCAAAAGTTGAACATAACGTTCACCAGTTACAAAAACGGTTTAAAAGTTCTTCCATTTCTTTTTTCAAAGAAAATTGGCCCAAAAATAAAAGAAGAAGTAAACCCACACAAAAGTGTAACTCTGTGCTGATGAAGTGGTATTTCTGTAAAAATCCTAGGTTTTTCTGTTGCCAAAATGAGTCAGTTTTGAATGTTAAATTCTCCCTTCAGATAAAAGTAAGCATAATCTGTTCTTAGAACATTTGACAGCCAGTTTTCATCAATATCAATTTGCCAGAAAACCCATGCAACGAATTCTTGACGCTTCTCAAAATCGCTGACTTTGAACTCGTGAAAACTTTGAATTTTGTTAGGGTATTTTTATAGAAAAATTCTAAATGTGTGTTCTCTCCAAACTGGTCCATACGAAATCCCCGTTAATCGCGAAAATTGTCTAGCACTTCTGCATACGTGGATAACGTTTGAATAGCTTCAACATTCTGCAAAACCGTAACAGCCACTGACTTGCATGTCGATGAGCTTCCACTCCGAGGTTTTGCTTCCAGAGATCCAGTTTCCTCAAAACTTTTAATCAATCGCTTTAGAGAGTAGCAACTCATTGGTCCTTTACCGCTTCGAATATCTTTAAAGGAACGAAACGCTCGTAAAGCTTCAGTGGCAGATTCTGTAGTGACGGCATTCCAGGGGGTAGGGGAGAAGTCCGACCACACCTCCTTTCGTTCCCCCCTGGACCCTTGGAATATTTGACCAAATTCTGGTTTGTTTCCAAGATGATTAACGCTGCAACGACACCCATTTTCAAATGAGGAGCAAAACTGATATCTCCAGTAATGATACCGCGTCCGGGGTAACCGCCGCGTCAGGAGCTGCAGCTCGAGCTCATGATGAGAAATATACTTCGAGGACTCAATTCAATCTACTACAACTCAATATAAATGGTACCCAGAGATTGATTAAAACTCTAGAAATCAAATTCAAGGAAATCGCCTATAATCAGAGTAAGCCTAGAGAAAGCACGACAGAAGCTCAGGCAATAGAAATCTATCTTACAGATAAAACAATTCCAATCATAAATGTTTATCACCACGAAAATACTAGCATCAATACAGACCTGTTAGAGACATCAAGTGAAGCGTCTTCGGATATCGCAATCATACTTGGTGATTTTAACGCCGAAAGACCAACTTGAAGATCACCTGTCCAGAATAACAAAGTTCAGCAGGTTGAGGATATGCTAACAGATCTCGACCTTACACCGTTAAATAACGAAAAGAACACCTATCTATCCGAGTCCACAGGCACAGAATCCGCAATAGACATCACAGCGATAAATTACAACACAATGGAAAATTCTGAAAAGTGCAATCAGTGACCACAGACCAATTTTAACAACCCTAAAATTCAAAATTGAGATTTTCCAACAGAATAAAAGAACACTGGAAAAATATTCACAGAAAATCTTGAAGAACTGTGCAACGAAGAATTAAATCACAGAAGGATTGACAAAAAATTGGAAAAATTCTCTTCGAACATATCCAAAGCTGCAAAAGTATCGATACCTAGAGGTAGACGTAAAGACCTGTGAATACGTTACTGGAAGGACCACGATATCGAGGCAATGATTGCAGAGAGAGAAAATATCAATGAACTTCTTAAAACAAATAAAACAGAAGAAATCATAAAGGAACTCATTGAAATTAGTCACAAAATAGAACACGAAATTTGGATATTCAAACAATAAAAATGGGCAGAATTCTGCGAAGAAAATGGATCCAAAAAAGGAAAGCCATCACTGGAATTTAATTAGTGTTATGAAACCATCAAAACCAACACTAATTCTCCAATACTCTAACCGATATGAATAGCGAGAACGAACAAACAGATGGCTGAAATAATTGATGAATATCTTTCAAGCACTTCCAGACTCAGCTATACGAATGAAGGCAGGACTCTAAAAATAATGTAAACAGGTTAGTTAAACAAGCAAGAAATTACCATCAACAAGATATTTACTCGAGAGACTTCACACTGAATGAGCTAAACTCATCAATAGAAAAGTTAGATACAAGAGGTCACCAGGAGATGATCTAATCTTTGGTCAAATGATTAAACACTTTGGAGACGAAGCTGAAAATCAACTCCTAAGAATACTGAAGATTTCCTAGCAAACTGGTAAGCTACCAAAGAATTGGAAGATATCAATTATAGTGTCAATACTGAAACCATACAAAGATGCCAAGGAATGCAAGAACTATCAGCTAATAGCTCTTACCAGCATACTTTGTAAAATAACAGAATGAATTATCCACTCTAGGCTCATAGTCTGGCTCACTAACAATAATAAAATGAACATCTACCAAGCTGCCTAAAGATCCAGACACTCTACAACTGATAAACTGTTCTACTTCTGTCAATCAATAATATATTTCTAGGAAACACCGCCTAAGAAAACAACGGCCGTATTCCTGGATATGACCTCAGCTTTTGATCGAGTGTAGAAAATATTTGAAAGGCTGCACAACATCGGAGTAAGAGGAAAAACCTTAATCTGGATTGCAGACTTCTTAAGGGGAAGAAGGATAAAGGTTCGGTCAATGGAACATTTTCCAAGGACCGAAGAACATGGGCTGGTGTACCTCAGGGATCTGTGCTCAGTCCTCTACTCTTCCCGCTATATATTAACTGTTGTTTATGTAAATAGATGAATATTATTTGTATTATTTGAAGCCTCATTATGTAAAAATATATGTATATATAAATTGGACATTTTTTGTTGGCCATGGTCAAGTTTGAGCTCTTGTACGTCTAATTACGACACAACAAAAGTGGCGACGAGGATGCGGGATCTACAGAGCCAGTAAAAGGCTGAGGAAAACGGCGTCTATGCAAGTATAACAACTGCATCTTTTAAACTATCTGGATCAAGAAAACAAAGGAGTCGGAAGATCAGCATGACAAGTTCAAAGTTAATAGTACATTTTAGATGCTATAGCCCAGTGGAGGACACTTCGATCTTTTTGTACAAAAATTTGAGGCTTTCTTTTTGGCATCTGAAGGAGGAGATTAAAGTGCTTATTTTTACCTCGCTACCAGATTCTACAACTTTGAAGCAGGGAAACGACATTTTCTTCCTGGTCTAATGAAAGATCAACCCTATGATACTATAATTCAAAGAATTGAGCTGCATTTGGATCCAAAGAAGAAAGTGATACCACAGCGATGCAGATTTTTGAAGAGAATTCAACAGGAAGGAGAATCAATTTCATAATATCTTAGAAAATTGAAACATTTACCAATAAATTGTAATTTCGGCGATATGCTGGGAACCAAGATGCGAGAAGGTTTTGTGGCTGGAATCAAGTTGGAAAGCCTGCAAAAGAAGCTACTACAAGAAAACGACGATTTCACCCTGGATAAAGTTTTGCAGTGGCGATCTCGTTCGAACTGGCGGATATAAATACAAGATAATTACAAGATAAATTAGTGGGCAAGATATCCCCTGTGAATGTAAAAGATAAAAAGGGTGAGTACAATAATAGTATGGTGCAGCAAAGGCCTTTCAGGCAAAGGGGAGAAATAATGTGTTATAGATGTGGTGAAAGACATTCACACGTGGCCTCTGTTTGCCCTCATAGAACAAAGACTTGTTTTGAAATGTAAAAAAACTAGGTCATTTAAGTAGGGTCTGCAAAGCTAGTAAAAAATGTGGGGATGTGATTATGTACAAGAGGACTCTATATATTCTGTACAGGGCGAAACTGATGCCACAATAAATTTAACAGTAGATTAATATTCTTTATGGCCTGCTACATAGATGATATTTTGGTTGCAAGAAAATACTTTGAACATCATGAACAAAAGTTGGATCTAGTGTTTAGATGATTGCTAGAAAAAGGTTTAAAGTTAAACAGATATAAATGTAAATTTAAAAAGAAATCGGTGGAATATTTAGGGTTTAAAATGGATAAATATGGACTGCATCCCTTAGAAAATAAAATTAAAGCAGTGATAGAAGTGCCTGAACCTAAAGAATGTTTCGCAATTAAGATCTTTCATAGGACTCTTAATTTATTATTATAGATTCATAAAGAATATAGCAAACATTTTAGCCTATTCTACAACTTTTGAATAAAAATTGTAGATGGAATTGGACGAAAGAATATCGAATGTTATTTAAAAAATTAAAATCATTATTAATGGACTATGGACTAGGCGTAATTCTGAGTCATAGACATGATAGAAAAAAAGAATGCCCTATAGCTTTTGATTCTAGAACATTAACTAAAGCGGAAAACGTTTCTCTCAACTAGAAAAGAAAGCGTTGAGCATAACTTTTTGCGTTGAGAAATTCAGACAATACTTACTGGGACGAAAATTTGTATTGGTCACAGACAATCGACCCTTAATTCATATATTTTCACCTCATAAACCAATTCCCATATGTGGATCATCCAGAATTAAAAGATGGTCCTTAAAATTAGCTGCATTTAATTATACTGTGGAATTTCGAAAAACTAGTGATAATTCCAATGTTGACGCATTGTCACGTCTTCCTTTAGAATCGAGTGTCAGGGAGTCTCTTGATGAAGACCAGGTACTTCTTCTCAGGAAGTTGAATGAGGTACTGTTCTCTTTTATGGAGGTGGCATATGAGGCGCCCCAAGTATTAAGGAATGTTAGAGAAGGCAACTGTGTGTGGAAATTCACAAGGGTACCGAGGGAAAACCCACAAGCTACTTATTATAATATCAATGAGGAATTAAGTTTGGAGTTTGGTTGTCTTCAATGGCGTGAAAGAGTAGTAATTTCCCCCAAATTAAGATATTTAATTTTAAATGACTTGCATGAAATACACATGGGAATTGTTAAAATGAAGATGATTGCCAGACGGTATTTCCTGGTGGCCAGGCATAGACAGTAACATCGAGGAATTAACTAGAGAATGTAGAGTATGCCAAGAATCGGCAAGCATGCTCCCGGCTACCATCTCGGAATGGACTTGGCCTGAAAAACCGTGGCATCAACTTCATCTTGGTCTTGCGGGTCCGTTCAAGGGAAGAATGTTTTTGGTTCTCGTGGACGCATACTCAGAGTGGATATAAATTTTTATCATCAAAGATATTACCAGCAAAACGATTATAAATCATCTTAGAGATTTTTTTTCCAGATTTGGATTACTTTAATTTTTGGTTACAGATAACGGAAGACAGTTTGTCTCCGGTGAATTCGAGCAATTTACCAAAATGAATGGTATACGGCACACTAAGACCAGTCCGTATAATCCTAGTACAAATGGTTTAGCTGAGAGAGATATGTAAGATAGTTTTAAAACCTTTTGAGAAAGAATAATGGGAAGGATGATTAAGAGACGAATCTACAAAGATTCCTATTTGCTCATAGAGCATTCCCCCAAACTGTAATAAAAGAATTCCCCCGCGGAACTGCTAATGAAGATAAGTTTAAGATCAAGATTCTCGAATTTAATACCAAGATGGGAAATCCGCGAGAGGTATTTAATGAGGCCCCAAGAAGGCAGGAGCAGTTTACTACAGGTTGCGAGGTTTATTTCCGCAACTATGCAACTGGACCTAAATGGAAAATAGGTACCATTTTGAAATTATTGAGCTACCGTCACTAACTTATAAGTTGCGAGGGCGTCGTGTATAAGAGGCCTATCATTCAATTGCGACCTGCGAGAAAGAAACAAGTAGAGACAAGAAATTTGATACTTCCTCGAACATCAGGAGAGAAGCCTGTAGGTGGAAGTCAGAAATAAAGTGAAGAGGAGGTTCCAGAGGTTACATCAGGAAACAAGGAGGAGACTGCTTCTGTGCATGTACCCTCTTGCACTCCTATACCAGGGCCTGCTGCTGTCCACGTGCCCTCTTGCACTCCTAAACCGGAGCCTGCCGCTGTGCAAGTGCCCGTCCGCAGTCCTAGACCTCAGAGAGCCAGGAAACCCCCAGACCGACTGGAGTATTATTAAGGGGGGAGATGTGTTGTGTATGTAAATATATGAAGATTATCTGCATTCTTTAAAGTCTCATTATGTAAGAATATATGTGTATATAAATTGGACATATCTTGGAAATATCTTGATGTATGCTTTAACCAACCATCCCTGCATCAAGCAGAAGGAATTATAATATAACGTACAACGACTTCATATCCGATCTAGAAGAAATTCAGAAGGGCAATACTATAATCACACAGAAAATACATTCGTTACTTACTCAACTGATATCATTGGAGAATAACTGCATTCTACAATGGAGTCCTGCCAGTGTTTGGATCAGGGGTAATGAAATGGCAGTTGAATTTGCATTGGAAGCCACAAAGTTGAAGCAAAGGAAAGAACAAATGTCATTATTTGACGCTAATGCTTTTGCAAAATACAAGATAATTGAACAAAAATAAAGAAATATCAAAATGTGAAATAAACTCCGAGAGAAAAATGACAAAACTATATCAAGATTTAGAACAAAACATTATAAAGGATTACAATACATCTAGATGGCACAAGAACCTATAGAACATGCAACAACTGTCCTGGTGTGGAACTAACACCTACCCATATATTCTCATGCTCGCAGCCTTGCATAAAATTGATTTAGACCCAGAGCAGCTGCTTTACACACCCAAGATAGTGGACAATGCTGCTACTGCTGTGATAGAGATGCATGGAGACATCTGAGGCTCTTAATTGGACACGACCTAAACAACAACGGCATTCCAGAGTGAAATAAATCATCAGAGATAAATAAATATTTTTCAAATGAATTAAAATAAATATAATCGATACTGAGAGAGAGTTGAATTTAAAAAATTAGAAAATTATTATTTTCGAAATTTAAATAGCTGAGAGGATTCCAGCAAACCGCATTTAAAATATCAGTTTTTTTTTGCTACATGTTTTAATTTGCATATACCTATTTTACATATCTAAGATTGTATTTAAAAATCGTTAACCATTTCTTCTAACCTTTGGCGGAATAGTGTTTTATTAATTTATCATTTGATATTATTAGGGTTCTTTCCTGGTATTCAAAAAGGAAAAATACGTGTCGTCCAGTTATATTTTTCAATTTATCAAACAATTTGGCCGCTGAATCGCTGATTCTGGTAGAGCGCCATCTAGCGACTAAAGTTGTAACTAAAATCAATTTCGAAATTTCCATTATTTGCCATAAATAATCCCATTGCCTCCTGAACACAATGGTGTTTACCGCATTGCTCTAGCGCAAATATTGGCGGAGTTATTAATTTTTAAAATTATGCGGGACTTTCGGATCACCCTGTATTTTAATTAGTTTTCAAAAAAACTATAATTTTATTTTACATAATAGATTAAAGCTTAATCTATTACCTTAAATAAAATATGAAAAGGCATCTCCTTATCGTGGAATTGAAAGTTGCTGATGGCTTGCGCCAACTATCGGAATGAACTTCAACTATTATCGTTGATTTTTAATTATTCCAGAATTTGCCAAATATCCATTCTTGATTAATCAAGAAAAGCTAACCACGGACGATCAATAACCAAAAACATCAGCAACTTTCAATTGCACGAAAGGAGATGCCTTTTTTATAATGTATGCACCTTATCCAAGTACAAAATCACATTTGTACTATATTTTTTAAATAAAATAGTTATAGTTTTTTTATTTTAGTTTGCTATTTAATTATCAATAAAAATAAATGTTTTTGGGACTTATGGGCCACCGTGTATAGTCTATTATTTCTTATCAGTTTATGATAAATTTTTATATCAGCTTTTAATCTCAAAATTAGCTAACATATTTTTCTCACATTCTGAATATGTATACAGGGTGATCCAAAAGTCCCGCACAACTTTAAAAATTAATAACTCCGCGAATATTTGCGCTAGAGCAATGCGGTAAACAGCATTGTGTTCAGGATGCAATGATATTTTTTATGGCAAATAATGAAAAATTCGAAATTGATTTTAGTTACAACTTTATTCGCTAGATGGCGCTCTACCAGAATCAGCGATTCAACGGCCAAATTGTTTGATAAATTGCAAAATATAACTGAACGACACGTATTTTTCCTTTTTGAATACAAGGAAAGAACCCTAATAATAACAAACGATAAATTAATAAAACACCATTTCGCCAAAAGTTAGAAGAAATGGTTAACGATTTTTAAATACAAACTGAGATATGTAAAATAGGTATATGCAAATTAAAACATGTAGCAAAAAAAAACCCTGATATTTTAGATGCGGTTTGCTGGAATACTCTCAGCTATTTAAATTTCGAAAATAATAATTTTCTAATTTTTTTTAATTCAACTCTCTCTCAGTATCGATTATATTTATTTTAATTCATTTGAAAAATATTTATCTATCTCTGATGATTTATTTTACTCTGGAATGCCGTTGTTGTTTTTGTCGTGTCAGATAAAGAGCCTCAGATGTCTCCATGCATCTCTATCACAGCAGCATTGTCCACTATCTTGGGTGTGTAAAGCAGCTGCTCTGGGTCTAAGTCAATTTTCTGCAAGGCTGCGGCCATTGCTGGGCATGAGAATATGTGAGTAGGTTTTAGTTCCACACCAGGACAGTTGTTGCATGTCCTATAGGTTCTTTTGCCATCTGGATGTATTTTCATTTCTTTATAGTGTTTTGTTCTAAGCCGTGTTATAGTTTTGTCATTTTTCTCTCAGTGTTTTTTTTCGCATTTTGATTTTTTTTTCTTATTTTTGTTCAATTATCTTGTATTTTTCCAAAGCATCAGCGTCAAATAGTGGCATTTGTTCTTTCCTTTGGCTCAACTTTCTGGCTTCCTTTGCAAATTCAACTGCCATTTCATTACCCCCGATCCAAACACTGGCAGGAATCCATTGTAGAATGCAGTTATTCTCCAATGATATCAGTTGAGTAAGTAACGAGTGTATTTTCTGAGTCATTATAGTATTGCCCTTCTGAATTGCTTCTAGATCGGATATGAAGTCGTTGTTCGGTATATTATAATTCCTTCTGCTTGATGCAGGGATGGTTGGTTAAGGCATACATCAAGAGCTTTCCAGATAGCTGTCAGTTCACAAGTGAAATCTTTCTTGCTACTTCTTTGATTTTGATGTATGTTCCATCTTGCAGTATTATGTTAATTCCAGACCCTCCATTACTTATGGTAAGGTCTGATGATCCTTCTGTATATGCTGCTAAATAATTTATCTGATCGCATAAACCAATTGTGTCAAGTCCTTTCTTTTTAAGTATGTTTTTGTTCTCTTTTTTTATTGCAGGGTTCATTCAGGTTAAAATTGATGATTACATTTGATGGCAATGGGGTAGGAAATATTGGTTATTCTCGAATTTGAAATTCATTATGTTTCATATTTATGTTCTTTCTAATATTGTTGTCATACTGAAGTATTGAAGATCTTTTTAGCCTTTATTTTTGTGTCCAGTTTAAATAGGTTCTATGGGATATGTGTTCGGTTTCTTTAGTTTTTAAGCTTTTGGTGAAATTTATTGTTTTTAATTGTCTTCTGCTTTCAAGTAGGTCTAGACCACATTCTCTCCGAATTTTTCTATTTGTTGGTATTTGAAACAGAACCAGTGATTAATTTGGCCGCTTTTGCTTGAACACTGTCTAGTCTTCTTTTTAGCGATGAACTTGATTGAGCCCAAACCGGTGACCTTATTAAGGTGATATATGTTGTTCTGAGAATTTTGGGTTTTGCTCCCCAATTTGTTCCACATAGCCTTCTCAGAATGTTTAGGTTTCTGGTAGCTCTATTTGAGGTGCTAATTATGTGTTCTGTAAATCGCAATTCCTCATCAAGTATCACACCTAGGTAATTTGGAGATTTAATTTTATCAATTATATGGTTGTTTATGCTTATTTTGGAGTTAAATTCATGCCTTTTTTCCTGTCAGTGAAGGAGACCTATAGGTTTGTTTTTATTATGTTTTTGTCATTTTTAGTTTCATTGCCCACTTCTCCAGTCCTCTCATAGATAAGTTCAGTATTTTTCTGATATTTCTATACTGCTACTTGTGTGCCATATGACTATATAATCTGAATAACAGGCAACCTTTGTGTCTTCAGTGAGGATGGGTGTTATTAAGGTTGAGTCGTAATTAGATGTACAACAACTCAAACTTGACCATGACTCTTTATTTAGTTCTTATTCTTTTCGTTTGGCCTACAAAAAATGTCCAATTTATATATGCATATATTCTTACATAATGAGACTTTAAAGAATGCTAATAATCATCTATTTACATACACAACACATCTCCCCCCTTAATAATACTCCAGTCGGTCTGGAAGTTTCTTGGCTCTCTGAGGTCTAGGACTGAGGACGGGCACTTGCACAGCGGCAGGCTCCGGTTTAGGAGTGCAAGAGGGCACGTGCACAGCAACAGGCCATGGTCTAGGAATGCAAGAGGGTACGTGCACAGAAGCAGTCTCCTCCTTGTTTCCTGATGTAACCTCTGGAAGCTCCTCTTCACTTCATTTCTGACTTCCACCTACAGGCTTCTCTCCTGATGTTCGAGGAAGTATCAAATTTCTTGTCTCCACTTGTTTCTTTCTCACAGGTCACAATTGATTGATATGCCTCTTATACACGACGCCCTCGCAACTTATAAGGTAGTGACGGTAGCTCGATAATTTCAAAATGGTACCTTTTTACCGTTTAGGTCCAGTTGCATAGTTGCGGAAATAAACCTAGCAACCTGTAGTAAACTGCTCCTGCCTTCTTAGGGCCTCATGAAATACCTCTCGCGGATTTCCCATCTTGGTATTAAATTCGAGAATCTTGATCTTAAACTTATCTTCATTAGCAGTTCCGCGGGGGAATTCTTTTATTACAGTTTGGGGGAATGCTCTATGAGCAAATAGGAATCTTTGTAGATTCGTCTCTGAATCATCCTTCCCATTATTCTTTCTCAAAAGGTTTTTAAACTCTCTTACATATCTCTCAGCTAAACCATTTGTACTAGGATTATACGGACTGGTCTTAGTGTGCCGTATACCATTCATTTTGGTAAATTGCTCGAATTCACCGGAGACAAACTGTCTTCCGTTATCTGTAACCAAAAATTAGGGCAATCCAAATCTGGCAAAAATTTCTCTAAGACGATTTATAATAGTTTTGCTGGTAATACCTTTGATGATAAAAATTTCTATCCACTTTGAGTATGCGTCCACGAGAACCAAAAACATTCTTTCCATGAACGGACCCGCTAGATCTAGATGAAGTCGATGCCACGGTTTTTCGGGCCACGTCCATTCCGAGATGGTAGCCGGGGGCATGCTTGCCGATTCTTGGCATACTCTACATTCTCTAGTTAACTCCTCGATGTTACTGTCTATGTCTGGTCACCAGAAAATACCGTCTGACAATCATCTTCATTTTAACAATCCCCATGTGCATTTAATGCAAGTCATTTAAAATTAAAGATCTTAATTTTTGGGGAATTACCACTCTTCCACGCCATTGAAGATAACCAACCTCAAAACTTAATTCCTCATTGATCTTATAATGAGAAGCTAGTGGGTTTTCTCTCGGTACCCTTGTGAATTTCCACACACAGTTGCCTTCTCTAACATTCCTTTATACTATAGACAGTATTTTATATTGGGGCGTCTCATATGCCACCTCCATAAAAGAGAACGGCACCTCATTCAACTTCCTGAGAAGAAGTACCTGGTCTTCATCAAGAGACTCCCTGACACTCGATTCTGAAGGAAGACGTGACAATGCGTCAACATTGGAATTATCACTAGTTTTTCGAAATTCCACAGTATAAATAAATGCAGCTAATTTTAAGGACCATCTTTTAATTCTGGATGATACACATATGGGAATTGTTTTATGAGGTGAAAATATATGAATTAAGGGTCGGTTGTCTGTGACCAATACAGATTTTCGTCCCAGTAAGTATTGTCTGAATTTCTCAACGCCATAAGTTATGCTCAACGTTTTCTTCTCTAGTTGAGAGAAACGTTTTTCCGCTTCAGTTAATGTTCTAGAAGTAAAAAATATAGGGCATTCTTCCTTTCTATCATTTCTATGACTCAGAATTTCGCATAGTCCATAGTCCATTAATAATGATTAACTATTTTAAAATAACATTCGATATTCTTTCGTCCAATTCCATCTACAATTTTTATTCAAAAGTTGAGAGATTAGCGCTAAAATGTTTGCTATATTATTTATGAATCTATAATAATAAATTAAGAGTCCTATGAAAGATCTTAATTGCGAAACATTCTTTAGATTCGGCGCCTCAATCACTGCTTTAATTTTATTTTCTAAGGGATGCAGTCCATATTTATCCATTTTAAACCCTAAATATTCCACCGATTTCTTTTTAAATTTACATCTATATCTGTTTAACTTTAAACCTTTTTCTAGCAATCATCTAAACACTAGATCCATCTTTTGTTCATGATTTTCAAAGTTTTTTCCTGCAACCAAAATATCATCTATGTAGCAGGCCACTCCTGGCAAATCAGCAAATAGACCTTTCATAATCCTCTGAAATTTATTTGGTGTTACCGCTACGTCATATGGTAGTCTTTTATAAGAAAACAACCTCTTTGTTGTGATTATATCAACAACAGCTTTGGCTTCTTCCGCTAACATTACTTGTAAGTAAGTCTTTGATAGGTCTAGAGTCGAAAATACGGTGCTTCTGGATAATTTTAAAATGATCTCATCGATCGATGGAAGGGGGGATACCTATCTAATTCTATTGCTCTATTAGCTGTTCATCTAAAGTCACCACATATCCTTACACTACCATCCTTTTTTTAATACCGGTACTATTGGAGCGGCCCAATATGCATGAACTATAGGTTATAAAATGCAAGAATTCACTAAATGATCAATTTCATTCTCTATTTTGTTTTTTAGAGAGAAAGGTAAACTTCTGGCCTTACAAAACACAGGAGTCACCTTCTTTTTTGGAGAAAAATTTATTTTAACATCCTTTAGACAGCCCAAATCTTTGTTAAACAAATCTGCATATCTATCAATCAAATTATTTCTATTAGATTCAATATTTAAATTTTTAATGCTAAACAATCTAGAATAATCAAGTTTTAACTGTTTAAGTCATTCTCTTTCTAACAAAATCACCTGGAATTTTCATTTACAACTATTAATCGTAAATGTTGGTTGGCTTCTTTTACAAAAAATTTCTTTGCCCTATAATCTCTATTGATTTACCACAAAAGGATTTTAATCTTAAATTTGTTGGAAATAATTTTTTACCTTGCCAATAAATTTTTTATTTTAGGTATTAACGTAACTGGACTTCCTGTATCTATTGTAAAGCACAAAGAATATTCATCTACTGTTAAATTTATTGTGGCATCAGTTTCGCCCTGTACAGAATATTTAGAGTCCTCTTTTACAAATTTACATCGCCACATTTTTTTACTAGCTTTCCAGACCCTACTTAAATGACCCAGTTTTTTTACTTTTTAAAACAAGTCTTTGTTCTATGAGGGCAAACAGAGGACATGTGTGAATGTCTTTCACCACATCTATAACACATTATTTCTCCCCTTTGCCTGAAAGGCCTATGCTGCACCATACTATTATTGTGCTCACCCTTTTTAACTTTTCCATTCACAGGGGATATCTTGGCCACTAATTTATCTTGTGATTTTTTGTATTTATCTGCGCCAGTTCGAACGAGATTGCCACTGCAAAACTTTATCCAGGGTGACATCGTCGTTTTCTTGTAGTAGCTTATTTTGCAGGCTTTCCAACTTGATTCCAGCCACAAAACGGTCTCGCATCATGGTTCCCAGCTTATCACCGAAATTACAATTTATTGCTAAATGTTTCAATTCTCTAAGATATTCCGAAATTGATTCTCCTTCCTGTTGAATTCTCTTTAAAAATCTGCATCACTGAGGTATCACATTCTTCTTTGGATCCAAATGCAGCTTAATTCATTGAATGATAGTATCATAGGGTTGATCTTTCATTAGACCAGGAAGAAAATGTCGTTTCCCTGCTTCAAAGTTTCAGAATATGGCAGCGAGGTAAAAATCAGCACTTTAATCTCCTCCTTCAGATGCCAAAAAGAAAGCCTCAAATTTTTGTACAAAAAGATCGAAGTGTCCTCCACTGGGCTATAGCATCTAAAAGGTACTATTAACTTTGAACCTGTCATGCTGATCTTTTCTAATCCTTTGTCTTCTTGATCCAGATAGTTTAAAATATGTAGTTTTTATACTTGCATAGACGCCGTTTTCCTCAGCTTTTTACTGGCTCTGTAGATCGCGCATCCTCGTCGCCACTTTTGTTGTGTCGTAATTAGACGTACAAGAGCTCAAACTTGACCATGGCCAACAACAAATGTCCAATTTATAAATACATATATTTTTACATAATGATGCTTTAAATAATACAAATAATATTCATCTATTTACATAAACAACAGTTAACATATAGCAAGAAGAGTAGAGGACTGAGCACAGATCCCTGAGGTACACCAGCCCATGTTCTTCGGTCCTTGGAAAATGCTCCATTGACCCGAACCTTTATCCTTCTTTCCCTTAAGAAGTCTGCAATACAGATTAAGATTTTTCCTTTTACTCCGATGTTGTGCAGCCTTTCAAGTAATTTCTCCCTTCACACTCGATCAAAAGCTGAGGTCATTTCCAGGAATACGGCCGTTGTCTTCTTTGGCGGTTTTTCCTAGAAATCTATTATTGATTGACAGAAGTAGAACAGTTTATCAGTTGTACAGTGTCTGGATCTTTAGGCAGTTTGGTAGAAGTTTATTTATTATTGTTAGTGAGCCAGACTATGAGCCTACAGTGGATAATTCATTCTGTTATTTTACAAAGTATGCTGGTAAGAGCAATTGGCCGATAGTTCTTGCATTCCTTGGCATCTTTGTTTGGTTTCAATATTGGCACTATAATTGATATCTTCCAATTCTTTGGTAGCTTACCAGTTTGCCATAATATCTTTAGTATTCGTAGGATTTGATTTTTAGCTTCGTCTCCAAAGTGTTTAATCATTTGACCAAATATTAGAGCATCTCCAGGTGACATCTTGTATTTAACTTTCCTATTGATGAGTTTAGCTCATTCAGTGTGAAGTCTCTCGAGTAAATATCTTGTTGATGGTAATTTCTTGCTTGTTTAACTAAGCTGTTTACATTATTTTTTAGAGTCCTGCCTTCATTCGTATAGCTGAGTCTGGAAGTGCTTGAAAGATATACAGCAATTATTTCAGCCATCTGTTTGTTCGTTCTCGCTATTCATATCGGTTAGAGTATTGGAGGATTAGTGTAGGTTTTGATTGTTTTATAACACTAATTATATTCCAGTGATGGCTTTCCTTTTTTGGATCCATTTTTTTTCGCAGAATTCTGCCCATTTTTCATGTTTGAATATCCAAATTTCGTGTTCTATTTTGTGACTAATTTCAATGAGTTCCTTTATGATTTCTTCTGTTTTATTTGTTTTAAGAAGTTGATTGATATTGTCTCTCTCTGCAATAAATGCCTCGATATTGTGGCCTTCCAGTAAAGTATTCACAGGTCTTTACGTCTACCTCTAGGTATCGATACTTTTGCAGCTTTGGATATGTTCGAAGAGAATTTTTCCAATTTTTTGTCAGTCGTTCTGTGATTTAATTCTTCGTTGCACAGTTCTTCAAGCTTTTCTGTGAATTTTTTTCCAGTGTTCTTTTATTCTGTTGGAAATTCTCAATTTTGAATTTTAGGGTTGTTAAAATTGGTCTGTGGTCACTGATTGCACTTTTCAGAATTTTCCATTGTGTTGTGAGTGCGATGTTGTAATTTATCGCTGTGATGTCTATTGCGGATTCTGTGCCTGTGGACTTGGATAGATAGGTGTTCTTTTCGCTATTTAACGGTGTTCGGTCGAGGTCGGTTAGCATGTCCTCAACCTGCTGACCTTTGTTATCCTGGACAGGTGATCCCTAAGTTGGTCTTTCGTCGTTAAAATCACCAAGCATGATCGCGATATCCGAAGACGCTTCACTTAATGTCTCTATCAGGCCTGTATTGATGCTAGTACTATCGTGGTGATAAACATTTATGATTGGAATTGTTTCATCTGTAAGATAGATTTCTATTGCCTGAGCTTCTGTCGTGCTTTCTCTAGGCTTACTCTGATTATAGGCGATTTCCTTAAATTTGAATTCTAGAGTTTTAATCAAAACGGCAAGTCCTCCTCCGAAATTTCCCGGTCTGTCCTCTCGTAGTGTTGTATAACCTTTGATATTGAATCTCAGATTCTGATTCAAATTTGTCTCCTGAGGACAAGTAATATGTACATTGTTGTCACAGAGAAGACAAGTCAGCTCTTTATTTTCCTCTGGGTACCTATTATATTGAGTTGTAGTATATTGAATTGTGTCCTCGTAGTAGATTTCTCATTCATGATCTCGAGCTGCAGCTCCTGACGCGGCGGTTACACCGGACGCGGTAGCATTACTGGAGATATCAGTTTTGCTCTTCATTTGAAAATGGGTGCCGTTGCAACGTTAGTCATCTTGGAAACGAACCAGAATTTGGTAAAATATTCCAAGGGTCCAGGGGGACAGCAAGGAGGTGTGGTCGGACTTCTCCCCTTCCCCCTGGAATGCCGTCACTACAGGATAAAGCACTCTTGGTGAATTTTTTAAATTGTGATTCAGAATCTACCACTGAAGCTTTACGAGAGTTTCGTTCCTTTAAATATATTCGAAGCGGTAAAGGACCAATGAGTTGCTACTCTCTAAAGCGATTGATTAAAAGTTTTGAGGAAACTGGATCTCTGGAAGCAAAACCTCGGAGTGGAAAACCATCGACATGCAAGTCAGTGGCTGTTAAGGTTTTGCAGAATGCTGAAGCTATTGAAACGTTATCCACGTATGGAGAAGTAAGTGCTAGACAAGATTCTCGACAAACGGGGATTTCGTATGGAACAGTTTGGAGAGAACACACATTTAGAATTTTTCTATAAAAATACCCTAACAAAATTCAAAGTTTTCACGAGTTGAAAGTTAGCGATTTTGAGAAGCATCAAGAATTCGCTGCATGGGTTTTCCGGCAAATTGATATTGATGAAAACTGGCTGTCAAATGTTCTAAGAACAGATGATGCTCACTTTTATCTAAAGGGGGAATTTAACATTCAAACTGCCTCATTTTGGCAACAGAAAACCCTAGGAATTTTACAGAAATACCACTCCATCAGCCCAGAGATACAGTTTTGTGTGGGTTCACTTCTTCTTTTATTATTGGGCCATTTTCTTTGAAAAAATCAATGGCAGAACTTTTAAAACCGTTTTTGTAACTGGTGAACGTAATGTTCAACTTTTGAGAGAAAAGGTTATTCCCATATTGCAGGACAGACAAGCACTAAGCGATATAACATTCATGCAAGATGGAGGACCTCCTCATATCTCCCGCGGTGCCAAACAATTGCTGAAGGATACGTTCGGTGAAAATCGTGTGATAAGTCGCCACTTTATATACCAGTGGCCTCCAAGATCACCAGACTTGATGCCTTACAATTTCGGTTATGGGGGTACATAAAGTCGCGTGTTTATCGATGCCGGCCTACCACATTGGCCATGTTGAAGGCTTCTATCAGATGGCATGTTTTATAAATTTCAACAGATATGTTATTTAATGCTGTCCATTCTGTCATCTATCGTCTGCAGGCGGTGTTTGAGAATGAAGGGCGCCACATTCTGCAGCTCTTTGTTTTAGGTTATGGGAATAATAAATGCTGTCCTCACATCTTGACTCTTTTTTTTTCTGTGAACAGTAATTTTTTTGTTTGTCATTTGCCCACTTCTTATATTATTTCGTGCAGGCCAAAGTGTTATAACTTCTCGAATAACACTGGTATACACAATTTTACCCCTTATGTTTAGTTTATCGCTTTTCGCTCATTAGAAGAAATAGCATAAGGAATATTCTCTTTATCCCCCCCCCCACCAACTTTAGAAATTTTGCGCAAAAAATAATACAAAATGATTTTACTACCACGTTTTTCAACGCAAAAGGTCGATTTAAAAATGATTTTTTTTGAGGGGATACATTTTCAAAATTATGTACAGTATAATAAACAATGATTATATTTGACAAACCCATAGGATATTTGTAATAAAGTACGACAAATATATTTTGTCACTCCCCTCTATATTTCACTAGCCGAATGACCCGGGCAACGCCCGTGTTTTACCCGATTGAATGTTTTGATTTAAATACTATTTGTTACACAATTATAAATTATCGCCTTAAATAATTGCATATGTTAGTTAATAACTATTGCCTATGTGCTTTATCTGTCTATGTACTGTTGGCTTCCGTAGGCGTCTCTTACTGGGAAAAAGAAAGAGAGGATTCCATTTGGTTATTATCTAATATATGCATTTATTTAGGGAGCGACCCGCTCCAACACAATAGTTACAAAGACGAAATAGCGAGTGGGGGGGCAAAGGTGGCGTGACCGTAGCCAACCAATAGGAGGGCGCCATTCCAAAAAAATAAGCAAACGGTGACAGAGATGAAAACTGATGACTGATTGTTGATTAGGAGATGAGGAATGACGCTCGTAACTGTATATAGAATTTTTGGATCATGACAAATATCCAGTTAAATAGTCAAGTGTCGCCAATTAGTCAAGAAACTACACATTCCTTATAGCACGAAATCCTATTAGTAGTTTACCGCATTGCTCTAGAGCAAATATTCGCGGAGTTATTAATCTTTAAAGTTGTGCGGGACTTTTGGATCACCCTGTATATGTAATTCTGATTATAAAATTATACGAATGACTCGGCTTTGCCCGAGTTCTGACCGAGTAAACCTGTGTCTTCTCTGATTTATATATGTTAATAAATCTAATTATTAGCAATTTTATAATCACTTTTAATATTATATGAATTCAATTATATAGCATCTTCATGTTCATTTTAATCACCAACTTACTCAAAGTGCTTTTCTAAACCAAGCTCTCTATCTTATTAAAGTTCTATTAATATATGTTATAAAAAGTAAAATGAGGATAATAGGAAAATTTTTAAAATATTTAAGAGTGAGATTTCTGTTAATTTTTATCATGTTGAGAATTATGGTATGGCAATGCAGTCGTGGTTAAAATCTTGAAAATAAAAATAGTTAAAATAATGAAGATCAGAAATAGCTTTAATTGAGCTTATGCAATATATATAGAAAAAAACATTATTTGGTAAAAGTACAGCCTGGCTTGAGGCGTAAGAATTAAAAAATGAAATGCTTATTTACATGATGTACAAAAGATTTGAGCCGGTCAGCGGGAAACGACAACAACGGATTATATAAAGGAAAAAGCGCGACCTCTGGCGGTCGATTTAACAGAGTATTTGAATCGATGATATATAATTTTAAATAAAATAATATTTTAATATAACATACTAGCCGAATGACCCGGGCAACGCCCGGGTTTTACCCGATTAAATGTTTTTATTCAAATACTATTCGTTACAATTATAAATTGGCACCGTGGATGTCACTTTTGTGAAACGTCCCGCTCCAAACTTTGTCTGTTTTTAAAATATGAAAATAAATATGTAAATTGTTTTCTGCTCGAATGAATGTTTTTCTGTTAGAATTTTGTTCCTGCGTACAAAATAATGAACTGGTTTCACCCGTGGTCTCTGCTTTTTGGAATTTTTCCCGATATAATTTTGTATCTGATAATCAAACATGATACGGCAATATCGTCATCATCATTTTCTGACTAAAAATATATAGTTTTAATAATTGATTTATATATTTTTTAAAATAGCCTATCGTCTTCCCCGTATTTTTTTACCTATGTATGGAAATTTTGGTTTGAATTAGTGAACTACTGCGAATTTGTATACCGGACATACAAACCAACAAACAGACATACAAACATTCATTTTTATATATATATAAGATATACGCTGTGATATATGCTCATAAGAATTAAACACATAAAAGTGACAATTTTTAACGATAGATAACAATGAAATATCACTATTTAACTTGTTTCAAAATGGTTATGGATGAAAACTAGGATATTTATAATAGGTGACACCCTAATAATCAAAATATTTCTTTATATATTCTTATCAATATATACTCATATATCATATTATATATCAAATAATTCGAATATAGACAAACACCCCTTTGACGGAAATACATTTTTGCAGATGAATTATATAATCATAAATTATAATTGTAACAAAAACAATAAGTCGGTGGACGAGTGGGTAACTCCCTCGATTCCCGACAGTCATGAACCGGGATTGAATCCCGTGTTAAAATTTGTTTGATATGTGAATTATTTTCACATATTATTCATTGTTCAATATATAGGTTGCTCATGCTGAGCGGTACCTATTTATGTGATTTGAACCAGAGAATTATAATTGTAAAAAAAGTCGGTGGACGAGTGGGTAACACCCTCAGTTCCCGACAGTCATGAGCCGGGATTGAATCCCGCGTTAAAATTTGTTTAATATGTGCTTCACATATTATTCATTGTTCAATTATCATGAACTAGGTTGCTCTTGCTGAGCGGTACCTATTTATGTGAATTTGAACCAGATTATAATTGTAAATGAACCCCTGTACATAACCACCCCCCCTCAGTATATTGTAAATATGATGATCTAGGTTGCTCTTTTTGAGCGGCACCTAATAAAGTTATTTGGAACCTGGAACCTGGATTTGAATTTTGGCTACCAAGCCAAGCACTCAACATTGCACCAGCTAGTTATTGTGAATGAATAAATAAGAAAAGCCGTGGACCTAGGCGAAATAACAGGAGCCGTGTTCTTCGAATTCGCCGAAGCATTCGACAAAGTCTGGCATGAGGCCCTTCTCTACAACATGTGCAAAAAGCACCTTCCTGGAGACATCATGAAAATAAGGTAAAACTTCTTAACGAATAGAACATTCAAGGTACGAGTAAAAGACGAACTGTCAACAGCTAAGAAAATCCTTGCTGGGGTCCCACAAGGATCAGTCAAAGGACCAACCTTATTCGACATATATATAGACGACTTCTCCTGTATTGAAGACACCTCTTTACACCTATTTGCTGATGATACCGCCATTTTGGCCTCGACATACACCTTCGACAGACTCCATATGAAACTCCAAGAGGCCTTTATCTTTTCCACGCTCTGGTGTAAAGAATGGCGAGTCACAATAAACCCCCAAAAAAGTGAAGAAATAATTTTCTCCAGAAAAAAAAAAACAAAATCAAGAAACCTTTGGACGAACTCTTCGTCTAGGAAGACAATATTAAATGAAAGGAGAATATCCGATACCTAGGGATGACCCTAGACGAGCACCTAACCTTTAAAAAATACATTGAAAACAGAATCAATTTGGCGAAATCTGCCCAACACCGACTATCCCTGCTTCTAGAACCGAAAATCAAATTATCCCTTCATTGCAAAAGAACCATTTACACGTCAATAATAAGACCAATACCCATATACGGCCACCTTATTTTTATGACAGCACATAGGGCCATCCTTAAAAATTTAGAAGTCTTCGAAAATAAAATGATCAGAAAAATCATGTCTCCACCCTGGTTCGTTCGGAACACAATCCTCAGAAACGATCTGAATATCCAAAACCTCAATGATTAAATTATTAGACAATCATTTAAATTCTACGAAAAATCCGAAATATTACAAAACCCCACCTTCAAAGAAGCCACAAACTAGAAATGCGGAAAAGGGAAAATAATAAATTTAAGACCTAGACAAATACTCCATCAATTAACCCAGAATGAAAAGTGGAAAAAGAGGAAAAATAAACCCCCCTTGAATATCAAGCAAGCCAGACAAAACCTTCTTAAGAACAATATTCCCAAGGACCTGAGAATCCGGACCCAACGACATCAATATAAATTAATATATATTATAATTGTAAATGAACTCCTGTACATAACCATCCCCCACAATATATTGTAAATATGATGATCTAGGTTGCTCTTTTTTGAGCGGCACCTAATAAAGTTATTTGGAACCGGAACTTTGAATTTTGGATTTCATTTTTATAGATATAAAGGAAAGTTTAAAGGAAAGGATAAAGGATATGTATCTCTGTTTGTTGGCTATACAAATCGTCAATAAGGACCTAATCTGGCTGAAATATTAACAGGAGTTAGAGAAAATTCTGAACGAGTTTATTTTCGTTTTTTTAGCCAAGGAAAATTGAAATTGACAAATATATGGGCATAAATAGTTGTTTTTTAGTTAGAAAATGATTATGACAATATTGCTGTATCTGGTTTGATACAAAATTTTTTCGGGGAAAATTTCATAAAGCAGACAACGGGCGAAGCTAGTTCATTTTTAGTTGGCAAGAACAAATTTCTAAGAGCAAAACATCTCTATATGAAAAATAATCGCTTCTCAGCCAAAAGGCTGAGATCAGTATATCTACATAGTATTTATTAATTTATTTATTTTGACTTAGAGCGCTATGTTCCCCTAGGGCCACTTGCACTTTGAAGATAAACAAAATTTTCAAATAAAGATATTTTAAATATGTATAGAATTTGTATGCAAGTTAGTTATAAAAAAAGAGAAAAAATATCACCACAATTGATATGCGATATAATATGGGTTGGTAGGCGAATTTAGTTAAATGAAATCAAATTGTAAAGTATTGTGTGTATTAGAGAAAAACAATTTACAGATTGAAAAAGGTTTTAAGGAATATTTCAGAATGAAAATATGCTAGATATTAGTGAATTAATCAATTAAAACAATACTAAAAATAGTTAATTTCTAAATATTATCATTTCAATGGAAATTAGTAGTTTTTATAAAATTCAAAATAAATCTGCAAAATGAGTTGAAATTTATATATTTGTCTTTTGTTGAAATTAAAATAAATTTGTTGAAATAAAACGGCTTATTCTCCGCCAGGTGGCCAAGTAGAGCGGACGCAGAATTCTTCGTCTCCTGATAAGTATTTTTGAAATTATTATTTAACTCTATTTCTTTCCTTTTGTTGCTTTCTTAGTAATTCCTGATAGGCAATCTACTATTTATATTCTATGGGAATCATGAAGCTCATTTTATCAATAGCCATATTCAATTTGTTTATTTTTTCCAAAGAAAATTCTCTAATTGCTAAATATGTTAATTTAAGCAGCAAAACTGTAACTTGTTATGCAAAGTACTCAAAGGCAAACACATTTGTTTATGCTGGAAAAAGCAAACGTAGATGTATTATAATAATGCTATTACTTATGGCAGGTATTGAGTCAAATCCAGGCCCAAGATCTACAAGACAAACAACTTTAGAATGGGATAAAGATAAAGATATAGGTGGTTTAATCACAGCGCTTTCAGCCAAAATGGATGACTGGGGACAAAAAATCGAGACTAGATTTGCCTCAGTGGAACAGGGATTAGAGAAAATAAATCAGCGTCCACAACAGCTTGAGACTTCCCTCGAAACTACATCAAAGGCTGCGTCGGACAATTCAAAAAGAATAGCTGATCTTGAGGGACGCCTGGAGCATTGTGAGATGAAGCAGCGGGAAAGAAACCTATTTTTTTTACGGATTCGAAGGAACTGAAAATGAAACCCCGGACGAATCTCGCTCCCGTGTTTTCAATCTGATTTCGAGTTCAATGCAGATTTCCGAGGAGATTGGGTTAGAGCAATGCCGAAGATTATCAAGAAAAGCTAATTCACCGCTCCTTATTGAAATGCCTGACTACAAACAACGAATTTTGTTACTTAGAAACGCATTTAAACTCCGGGATCAAAAGAAATTCTTGAACAAAGAATACCCTGCCACTGTTAGAGAGCAAAGGAAAATACTGATTAATAAACGAAAAGAGCTTTTTTCTAAGGGAATTGTCTTCAAGTTTAGAGATAATAAGTTAATTGTACGTGGCATAAACTATTATTCTACTAATGGCCGCGTTATTAGCGCCAGCGGGGACGTAATATAGCAACCCACCGATAGCGAACTCACTGAATCACGGCCCAACCAATTGCTGCAGCATGAACACTTATTTCGTTCAAATAAAAGTTATTTAACAACAAATGGCAAGCCCTCTGGAATTATTTACTGGAACATAAATGGATTCTTTAGAATGATTTCCGTATTTCCTCTTATTGATTATCTCAAACAGTTCGACATCTTCGTTTTGACTGAAACCTGGTGTCAAAACCCATTGAACTTTGCAGTTGAGAACTACAAAATTTACCACTCACCGGCTTTAAACACATTAAAACGAGGGAGAAGTTCAGGTGGTATTATTATGGGAGTCAGTAAAAGAATCCAACCATTAATTGAAAAAGTCGAAGTGGAATCTCAATGGATTTCAGCAATCTTTAAATTAGTTCCAACTGCAGATTCACTACTAGTTTGTATGATTTTTGTCTATTTACCACCAATTCAAACACATAGTTACATTTAGAATAAAATCCAGGAGGGTTTTGAGATAGTTCTATACGGTAATCTAAATGTTCGCACCGGTGACCTTGGAGATTTTCATAACTTGCTAGATACCCCGACTCTGCTTTCTGCCAGCCGTGCTTCTAGCGATCCGGTCTCATCATCTCTTTCAGAAACTCTTGTTGATTTCTTCGATGATAATTCCCTCACTATACTGAATGGTAGATCTACTAGTGACAGAAATGGAAACTTTACTTTTATCTCAAGTCAAGGATCCTCAGTTATAGACCTTGCTGTTGTCTCACCGGCATTACTGGAACTCATTGTTGATCTAAGTGTTGAATGCATGCCATATTCGGATCATCTACCACTTGTTTTAAAACTCAAGGGCTTAGATAACATGAAGTCAAAAGATTCTACGAAGTTTTGTCCTGGAACAAAGTATTCCTGGGTTGCAGACAAGGCTATATCTTTTAAAGGCAACTTGAGAGATTTAGCCATTTTACCATTGACGGGCTCCACATTGGACTCACAAGTCGAAAGGCTTACAATTGAAATCCAAACGGCAATGTCAAGAGCAGGGATGAGACGTGAGATAAGATCTGGTGGTTTGAGGTCTAAGCCGTGGTACGATGAGGAATGTTATACGGCTAAGAAAAAATGAAAGAAAGTCTTAAACTGTATTTATTACAAAATAATGTAGTTAACAAAGATTTGTTTATCACATGCAAGAAAGAATATTTATCATTAATTAAACTTAAAAAGAACCAATACTTGGATGATATACAGAATGCCCTGTGTAATGCTAGAAACGCTTCTCAATTTTGGAAGATAATAAAATCTTTTAAGCAAAGAACCACAATTAAAGGCAATATCCCGATGTGTGATTGGGAGGATTTTTATCGAAGACTGCTGTCTTCCCCACCTATAATGGACGCGTATATATCACTGGCGCTAACATATATGGACCCGGATCTGGATGCTGAAATTTCGCTTATGGAGGTCACCACGGAAATATCCAATCTTGGGAAGGATGAAGCAACGGGACTGGATAACATACCAAATGAAGCAATCAAAGTTTTACCTGACGAATATTTGATTCTATTAACAAATATATACAACAAAATATTGACGACATCCTCGGTTCCATCAGTGTGGACTAGAACAATTATTCATCCTATTTTCAAAAATGGCGACCCAAATATACCATCAAACTATAGAGGAATATCATTGTTATCCAATTTATCAAAGCTCTTTACATCCATATTAAAGACAAGATTGAATAATTGGATTGAAAAAAAGGGGAATCTTAGCGGAAAACCAAGCGGGCTTCAGAAGTCGATATTCCTGTCAAGACCATATTTTTACCCTTACCTCACTGATACAGATGACGCTGAGCCGCAAAAGGAGGAAGTTATATGCCTTCTTCGTAGATGTCAAAAAGGCCTTTGATACAGTACCACACTCCCTGCTTTGGAAAAAGTTGACAGTTTACGGTTTAAGTACCCGATTTATCAGCCTTATAAAAAGCTATTATAATCAAATGTCAGCAACAATAAGATGGAATAGATCACTTACAGAATTTATAAAAATACAAGCTGGTGTTCTACAAGGTGAACCCTTGTCACCTTATCTATTTATCCTTTTTCTAAACGACTTGGTTTCTCTGTACGATGACGCTGATTTGCCAAGTATTTATTTACCGAATTATGGAAATATACATCTCCTGCTGTTCGCAGACGACATCGTACTTCTCGGAGAATCCAAGATAAATTTACAAAAAAAAGATCAATGTACTCAGAAAATACTTCGAAGATAATTTTTTAACGCTGAATCAGAGCAAATCAAAGGTTATGGTGTTTAGAAATGGAGGTCGAAAGGCCCGATCGGATGTTTGGTTCAGGGGACAATTGCCTCTCACTATAACATCTAAATACACGTATCTGGGTTACCAGCTGACAGCGTCAAACTCAACTCAACAGGCGGCAAAGAATTTTAAAAACAAGGCGCTAAATGCTAATAATGCGGTCTGGGCAATATCGACTAAAACAAGAATCAATTCTATCAGATCCTCACTAAAGCTTCTAGACTCAATGGCTCTGTCAACCTTGCTCTACGCAGCTCCAATTTGGGCAAACAACCAAAAAAACTTGGTTGACAGGGTACAAGACAATTTCTTACGGAGACTTCTAAATTTACCCAGATATACTCCTGGTTTTATTCTACGTATGGAGTGCGGAAGAACGTCACTGGGAGTTACGGTGATGAAACTTACACTCGGGTTCTGACTTAGAATTCTAAAAATGAACAGCAGCCGACTCCCCCATATATGCTTAACTCAACTATATGAGATATCAAGAAATAGAAATATATATATTGGACTTGCGGAAAGTTTGGCCAACATACTCAACTCAACAGGATTTTATTGGTTAATTAACTGCAACGATGCAAGGATTATCCGGCCAGAAATACCTTTAATAACTAAAATTGCAATAGAACAATCTATTCAAAGTGACCAGGCAAAAATAGAGAATTCTAAATTCTACCCTCACTATAAGTATTTACACAGTTCATTCCGAATTGAAAACTATTTACTTAGCAACTTTCCATTCCCAGTAAAACGCTATATCGCACAACAGAGAATACTATATTCGTTTTTTAAGGAAAACCATACAAACATTTTCAAAGAGGGTGATAAGATTTGTGATCTCTGCAAGGAAAATATGGAAGCTGAACTATCTCATTATATCTATGAATGCCAAGATATTAGTGAGGAGAGAAGGACATTCTTTTCAATGGTAGACACCAGCCAACTTAGGTCAATCCAAATGATGTTAACCAGTGCCCAAACAAGCAGACTAGTTTCTCAGGCCCTATATAATTTTTACAAGGCAGTAGGTGTAAAGTGAGAGAAAAGAGAACTTGGAAGCTATTGTTCTTACACCTCAGATGACGTAACGACAGAATGATGACGAAAAATCGAGGGGTCGACCTTTCATATTAAATCTTACTTTTCCTTATTACTAATAATTGTATATAGTTGCGGAACTACTGGTTTCCTATGCTGTTCTTTTCCTGATATTGGACCTTGTACGGAGAATCTGTATAAGACTAATGTCTTAATAAAGGCTTTGTGTGTGTGTGTGTGTGTGTGATAAAACGGCTTTGATACATTTAGTCCATTGTTTATTCTATACTCTTGGAAGACGAGCAATTTATCATCAGATGAATAGAAGTTTGTTCCTCACATCCACAGAAGCATCTTGAATCTTGCACTGCTCAATGAATTTTAAGAAGCTTCTATAATTTCCGTGATTTGTAATAAATTGAAAGTTGTGGAAATTTGCTGAAATTTGTGGAAAGAAACTTTGAAATGTTTGGTTAGTATTTTTACTCAATAGTGTCATTTTATATATATTTCATTATATTTATTTTAATATATATATATATATAATATAGTATACTAGCGGATGTGTACCCGGCTTCGCCCGGGTTTTATCGAGTGGAAGTTTGCCTAACGAATATTATTGATAATATATTTATTTAAAATACAATATAACGCGGCTGATGATTGTAAAACGAAAATTAAAATTATACCGCGAATGTTTCTTTTATAAAAATCGAAATTTATTTTCAAAGAGAAATAGCGACATTTCTAACTTTGAGGATGAGGTATGGAAAGGTGAAACATGAAGAGTAATGGCGAACGGAAAAATAAAAAGTGTCCAGGGGCGGGAATCGAACCTGCCCGGTAAGCAGAAGGGTGTGGGTTCGATTCCCGCCCCTGGACACTTTTTATTTTTCCGTTCGCCATTACTCTTCATGTTTCACCTTTCCATACCTCATCCTCAAAGTTAGAAATGTCGCTATTTCTCTTTGAAAATAAATTTCGATTTTTATAAAAGAAACATTCGCGGTATAATTTTAATTTTCGTTTTACAATATATTTATTATTGATAATTTGATAATAATATTCCGGAACACACAGAATATTATGATAAAAATGATAATAATATTCGTTACGTTATATATTTATATAATATATAAAATATATTTTTCGAGCAAACATATCCGCTCTCTCTACTGAATATATTTTTAAAAAAATATATATAAATAAAAAAATATATAGAGATAAACTACACGATCTTAGCCAAAAGGCCGAGAAACGATATTTTATATATAGAGATGACCTGGCTTCGTGTATCTTCTGCTCGAGTGAATGTTTCGCTGGTGGAATTTTGTTCCTGCTTACTAAAGGTTATTATCTGGCTTCGCCCGTGGTCTGTTTTAGTGAATATTCCCCTAAAGAATTTTGTTTATTGCAATCAAGCATGATACAGCAATATTGTCATAATCATTTCTGACTACAAAAATATTGTTGCTCAGTACCTGGTTAATTATAATATTTCTTGGTTAAAGCGCGACAAAAAAAAATTCTTCCAGATTTAACTCTCTATCCTGTTCAAATTTCAGCGAGATTAGTTACATATTGAGGGCGTGCATAGCCGACAAACATATGTATATATATATGTTCACGGCATCGCCGGTTTTATCCTAGTAAAAGTTTGCCTAACGAACATTTGTTAAAACGATTCTAGCAAACATCCAATCACTATATTGAATCTACACTTGTCTATACTCTCGATAATTTGAAATTTTTTCCAGGTCCCTTTAAAAATACTCGATAAGTTGAATAAAATCAATATTAATTGGTCCACTCGGTAATTTGAAGTTGAAGGAATAGTATCTTGCCACAAACGAACATTTGTAAATAACTATATTCAGCGAATCTACCCGGCTTCGCCCGGTTTTTACCCGAGTAAAATTTGCCTAACGAACATTTGGTAAAACGATTCTAGAAAACATCCAATACACCTATATATAGATTTATAAACGTATAATATTGTTATATGCGTTTGAATATATTTTTGAAACATAATTTTATTAAAACATTTATTAATTTTTAAATAATATATTGTCACGTTTGTGGATTTTATAATTGATTATTTCTTTTTTTTTCTCAATGAATTATGTATATTAATTTAAAAATTCATTATTGTTATCATCATCACATACAATGTAATTTTTTTATATAAACAAACGCTAAAAAACAACAACAATTAATTTTGCATCTTCGTTAGTGTAAAACAACAGCAAATTAAATTAACAATGTAAAAATATATTTTAACATTACAACATTTTAACATTTAACACAAAAACGTTACAATATTTTCTTCCGGCGATTGGATAATATTGCCTTTTAAAAACATTCATCGTGTGAACAAACTAACATTCATCGTGTAAACAAACCACGTGTTAATTTTTAACCAATCAAATTCATATATCGTTGCGATCAGTGCTGCGCTCAAGCGGTAAAAGGCTGGAACTAACGCTTTTTGTTTTTTTATTTTTCAAAAAAAGCACATTAACTTTTTTAGTTTTTTGAGTAGCCTATATGTTAAACGAAATCTTCTGCTACCTACATGCGAAATTTCATAATGATTGATTCTGTAGATTTTACGCTACGCGATAACAAATATCGATTTTAGATTTCATTTTAATATATATAAATATGTTATATTAAAATATTATTATATTTAAAGTTATATTTCATAAATCAAATATTGTTAAATCGACCGCCAGAAGGCATGCTTCCCCTATAAAAAAACTCGTTGTTGTTCTTCCCCCTTGGCCGGCTCAAATCTTGTACATTATGTAAATAATCTTTTGTTTCCTTATTTTACTCGCCTTAAGCCAGGCATTACTTATACCAAATTCCTGAGCTCAAATGAAGAAATCTCTTATCAAAACTATTTTATTATTATAGTTTCAAGATTTTAACCACGACTGCATCACCATTACCATAATCCTCAACATGATCTAAATTCAAGCAGAAAAATCTAATTATTTTATATAATATATATATGTCGTAAACCCGGGTAAGCCAACAAGTGAGTTGGAAGCAGTCGAGGTTGAGTGGCAAGGCGTGCAGAGTGGAAGGTCCGCACGGGACAGTAAGGACAAAGTTTGGAATTAAAAGGCGCTCTCCCTGGACATCTCAAGTGGCACCAGGACCGGGGGGAAGTTGAGGACTACCAGAGGAAAGCTCGGCGCCCAGCCCGAAGCCGCGGGGGCAGGGAGGAGCCAAAACGGCGGCCACGAGGGCCGCCGTGAGATGACCACGGACCTAGTACTGAGCGTGCCTGTCAGAAATATGAACTGTAACCGCAATTGTCGACCGCCGGACCAACGTCCCTTTTTCTCCCTCTGCCCGGATCCCCGGGGATTGATTCTCATTGGTCAGTGACTTATGTCCTCCCCTCCCCTGCGGTCCAGTTGCAAACTGGTGTCACTTCGAGATGACTGGAAAGACGTCATACTTTATTACTTACATAAGGCAGATTGTGATATTTTAGAGCAATAGAGTGGTTAAAAATAATCAATAGTGTTGCAATTTATATGATTTTATACTAATTTAACTATGGCCTGCCCTATGGTACAAACAGAATAAAGATTTAAGTTATATTAATAAAAAGTTATAATTAATTAAATGAAATATGTGTTGAAAGCAGATGGGAGAGAAATAATACTTATTAATATGGTACAAGCTTAATTAAGGACTATTAACTTATATAGCTTTAACGCGCCATCTATACATATAAAATAAAAGGACGCAGTAAGGACAGTAGAAGTTCGTTTTATTTATAAAATAAACATTCGCGCTTTTAAATCCTTTTATTTTATATAGCTTTGTTTAAATTACGATATGTATATATTTTTAGCGCTAGGTGGCCGAATCGACTTGACGTGCGTCGCATCGCTCTTCCAATCCGGTAAATATTGATTTTTATTATAATTTTTTTGTAAGTTTATTATCATTTGTATATTCAAATTATTGAAAATTTGAAAAAAGCTTATTCTTCATTCAAGTTAAAATTACCCATGTCAACATGCCATGTATGCGTTGATTAATAACCGATTGGTTGAAATATTTAGATATTTTTCAGATAAATACGAGAGCAATAAGAAAAATCTAAGTAAAGATGAAATAGAATACTTGAAAGAAACAATAAAGCAGATAGAGGATAGTGTATCTGAAAAATTATAAAATTATACTAAAATGTAAACAAAATACAAGAAAGTTTAGTGACTAATTTTATTTATATCAAGGGAGACTTGACGAAAATTACTAAATCTAATAAGGATAAAGATAGATATGCAGAGATGGTCAAAAGCAGAATAGATAAATCTATTCATAAGGAAGGACATGAAACCAAAGAACAAACCTTAATAATTACAGCTAATGATAGTCAAAATATATCTTCCATTCACCAAAAAGTGATTATGTAAAACAACTACGCCAGGAAGGAAATAAAGCAAAAATTACTAAAATTATCAATACAAAGAAAGACACAATCTTAAAATTACCTGATGAAAAATACATTCATCAGTTGACGGACGCATCTCAGATTGGAGTGGGGGCGGTTCTGTCCCATGTTATCGAGGGCCAAGAGAAACCAATCATGTTTGCCTCACGAACACTTTCCGGGGCCGAACGTAATTATTCACAAATAGAAAGAGAAGCTCTCGCAATAATATATGGTGTGACCAAGTTTCACCAGTTTATCTATGGAAGACGATTTACCCTGATTACAGATCATAAACCCTTGGTGTCTATTTTGGTGCCGCGAGAGCAGGGATTCCTACTTTGTCTACTTCAAGATTGCAGAGATGGGGACTGACTTTGGCTGCTTATACATAAGAAATTAAATTCCGAAGAACTCAAGATCATGGAAATGCATACCTTCTCTCACAGTTGCCAGTAGAGAGTGACGAAAAACCGGTTTTGAATCAAACGTTCATATTATCATACGTGGAAGATTTGCCGGTTACAGCAGAAGAAATAGGTGTGGAAACTAAAAAAAGATGAAGTATTGTCAGTAGTGAAGCGCTATACGCAGCAAGGCTGGCCTGAAAGAGTTGGGGAACACCTCAGGCCCTACTTTCAGAGAAAGTTGGAGTTAACTATGGACAGGGAATGCTTATTGTGTGGGGAATGCGAGTGATCATCCCGTCTTCTCTTAGGAAAAATATGTTGAGTTGTCTACACGAGACCCATTCGGGGATGGGCAAAATGAAAGCGGTTGCTAGGTCGCATTTTTGGTGGCCGAATCTTGACAACCAGATTGAATGCATAGTAAATGGGTGTAAAAATTGCCAGCAAACTCAAACAGGCCCAAGTAAAGTAAAGTGGAGACCGTGGGTGTGGGCAAACAGGCCCTGGCAACGGATCCATATGGGTTTTGCATTTAAAGATGGAGTGAATTTCTTAATTGTGGTGGATAGCCACTCAAAATGGGTCGAGGCGATCCCGATGAGAGAGATAACCGCAAGAAAGACGATTGAGCAGTTAAGAAGATTGTTTTCAGCGTATGGGTTACCAGAGGAAGTGGTGTCGGATAATGGCCCACAGTTTACAGGGGTAGAGATGAAGAGTTTTTTCGAAAGAAATGGAGTCAAGCAAACTCTGATTCCAGCGTACCATCCACAGAGTAATGGTTTAGCGGAAAGAGCGGTTCAATTGATAAAGATGGCCTTGGAAAAAAATAAAAGGAAGTTTGAAGATACCATTCAAGATACACTGTCAAGAATTCTCCTCACGTATCGATGCACGCCGCATGAGATAACTGGGAAGACCCCATCAGAGCTGTTTATGGGACGGTCTCTGCGGACCAGACTGACATTAATACACCAGAGTCTGGACAATAGTGTGAGGGAACGACAGGCCAGGCAGATGAGGTATGATCGAGGAAAAGGCCAAGAGGAGTTCGAGGTGGACGATCAGGTGTGGTGTAAGAATTTTAGAGGTGTCGGATGGATCCCAGGAAGAATAGTGGGCAGAAAGAGGAGCAGAGTCTATACAGTTTTGATAAATGGACAGGTGAAGACCTACCACCGAGATAAGATAAGGAGAAGATGGACTAGTGGTGAAAGTGGTGATGAGGCCAGAGAGAAAAGAGAGGAGAATGATGACCCAATATGGATGGCTCCTGAGAGTATGAACAGCCGGAGGGACAGAGAATCGTTTTCGTTGGAAACAGCTGGACTGCCGCACGATCCAGGGTCCGGGGACCAAGGTGTGGAGATTGAAAGCAATCCATGGGAGTCTGCGTATTCCTCAGACAAAGAAGCCCGGACGGAGGAAAGGCCCCAGCCAAGAAGGAACCCTTCAAGGGATCGGATACCTCCTGTACGATATCAAAGCATGTAGAGGATAGATGGTGAAATATATTAGCTAATTAGTTTATATATTTTTTTTTATTTAATTGTTTTGCACAGAGTTAATGATGATAATTGTGTGTATATGTATATATATAGTGTTTGTGTATATAGAGGTTGGTTTTATTTTAATATGGAATTGTGTTAACTATGTTTGTTGTTAGCATTGAAAATAAATACTATTTTAAAATCTTCTGGCTATAATACACTGCATTATTGTTTTGGAATGTTCTATATTTGTGCCACTGGTTTAGGGGTAGCAATTCTCAAGATATATTGGAATTTTGATAATATATATGTAAATAATCTTTATTTCTTGTATAATTTATTGCTCTAAAATGTAAATTTGAAAAACTCTCACTCTCTCTCTGAAACTATAAATAATTTGTATATATGTGGTAACCGAGGGTCTCTAGCTATGGTATGGTAACCGAAAGGGGCAAACCTGTAGTAACCGAGAGGGACAGTTAGGGCGTGGAGAGTTTTCCAGTACCTCTCTGGACCTTGGGAGATCTTTAACAGTTCTCACAGAGTACAGGCAGTCGTGGTCGAGGCAGAGTGGAAAGCTTGGGAACGTCCACACAAAAAAAGAAGACACAGTTGCACTAGGAAAGTTCCGTGAACAGATAAAAGTTGAGCTAGGAGCGAAAGTTGGAAATATAAGAGTTCTTACTGGTCTACATGGTGGATGAGGAGGACCTTGGTGACAACCGACGAGGGCTTCCGCTGATGGTGAAGTGACTATATTTTTTGCTAGGACGGAGGCCTTTTATATCTTTTCCGAGAAAGGGATAATTGCATTTCAGCAGATGCGAAGAGCGTGGATCGTCTGGCGATATTTATACACTGGCGCCGTCCTGACAGTTTTATCCTTCTATTATATTATTTGATTATTTTATTCCCTTCATCTTTAGACTTTGTTGTGGGAATTCTAAATCTATCTCGATTTTAGACGTTTTTGACCTTTTTCTTTAGCTCAACTCTTAATCTATTACAGAGTTTTATTTATTTATCCTCAGTTTGTACAGAGAACAATATATATGATGATGTAAACACATGTCAATCATGCGTATAATCATTTACAGATGTGTTTCTAGTATACAACATGAAAATATTGTTATAAGTATTAGACAATATGGGCTTGTTGGTTTAAATTACCATATATATTTAAAACTAAGTACTTAAAATAGATTAACCACCTACACGCAAATATCCACATAGGATATAGCGTGTGTTTTGTAATAATAAATAAATGAATAAAAAATATTTTATAAAATTCAAGTATGTCTGGAATATCTGATTCATATCGCTGTTGGTCCTCAATCGATAAATTATTCACATCATATTTTATATTTTTGGATTCCATATAATCCGCTATCAAAGGAATATTTTCCAGAGTATGCACACAACTATAGCTAGTTGTTTTATAAGTTTGTGTACACCATAATAATATTTATATTGAAGTGAATTGATTTTTTTTTATTTACACACCTTTTTCTTATATATTTATATCAGACCACAGTTATATAAGTAAGTATCGGTCTAAAGATTGTTTTGTATAAAATTAGTCTCCAATATTTGCCACATATCCAAAAAAGTAAATTTTAGTCTTTGATTATATATAGTATATTGTTCAAATGAAGTTTAAAATTTAATTTATTCTTCCTTCTATGGTTTGCAAAGGTATTTCCTAAAATTTTATTTTTTGAACAGGCGTAATAATATCATATTTTATTTTAATTTCAATTTTAACTTTGCTATGAAAATGTAAAATATTAGTTTAATCAAGACTTATTTTATTTTTTTTTCTGTAACACTAGTCGTCAACTTATTCCAAAATACACTTAATTGAATTTTTGAGGGTTGCTAAATATTTGTTCCAGCATATTATTGTGACATCATCGGCATAGCAAATTATTTCGGAGTTTGGTAGTTGTATTTTGGTTAACATATCATTTATAAATATCATCCAAAGCAATTAGATAATGGTCCACCTTGTGGGCAACCTTTTGATAATGTTTTAGATATTTTTCTGTAACTATAATTAAAATTATTTTATTATTTTTCAGAAGGGTTGTAGAATTTTGATCAGGTTAGCAGGCATATTATCTTCATCAATTCTTTTGATCAAATCTGGCCACCAAGTATTGCCAAAGGCTCCTTCAATGTGTTTTGCAATTAGCGTCACTAATTGTTTTTGCCTATGTGTGTGTGTGTGTTTTATTATAGTATCTGTTATTTTATTCAAGCTCGTTGTCGTTGATTTTGATTCGACAAATCCTTGTTGTCTGGAGCCCAAAAGATTATTACCTTTAATAAAATTCATAAATTCGATTTTTCAAAATATTTTCGAAATTTTTTGAAAGATTTGAAATCAATGAGATAGGTCGATAACTTTTGTTGATTCTAAATTAGATTTATGTGGTTTAGGAATTACCTTTAAAGCTGCTATTTACCATTTCTCCGGATAATACCACTTTTGAATACATTCATTAAATAGTTTGCAAAACATAAGCTTTATATTTGGATTAGCACATTTGATCATATTGTTTTACTTATGTTGTCTAAACCTGGAGCTTTTTTAAAATCAGTATTAGAAATGATATTCATTATTTCTTTTTATTCTTCGAAAATGAATTATTCATTCTTGGCTTAAAATATCTAATTATTTGTTGTTGAAGATTATCCAAATTATGATCGTCTTCAGGAATTAAATCGTCCATTAATTTGGTCATTGTTTGCTCTTTCAGATATTCTGGTGATTTGTCAATTATGGGAATTCCATTCTGTACATTTGATTATCTTAATTTATTGAATAACTTATAGGCATTACCAAATGGATTATCTGTGTAATATTCTTCAATAACGTATCGGCAGTTAGTTCTTTTAGCCTTTTTATTGCATTAGTGTTTTGTTTCTTACCAACTTAAATGTATTGTAACTGATTGTTTTATGACGGTAATACAAGTTTCTAATATGATGAAAATTATTTTTTATTATTTCCAGTTCATTAGTCCATCAGTCAATTCTGGAAACATGTTTATTAATGGGGGATTTAACCTTCAAAGATTTATATTCTGCTTCTCTCAATAAATTCGTGAGCGCGTTCACTATCCCATCAATGTCTGCCTCATCTTTCACTCTGCTTATATAATTTACAGTTTGTATCTTGTAATGACATGTTATTAGAAAATTTTGCTCAATACACATATTTTTCAAATAATTTACACGTGGAAATTTGATTATTGAATAAATGACCATTTTTAAACCTGATATCAATTTCAACAGCAACATGCTCCGAAATATTAGTCAGATCAGAGGGATGCCAGTTATTTATTAAACTAAGTGAGTGTTTATTCGAGATTGTGAGATCAATTATACTTACTCCGCGGCAGGTGGGTGTTCTCTGGGTATGCATAAAGTGGTTACACTCGTCTATAATAGGTTGTAATCTATATCCATTATAGTTTATAACATTGTCGAACCATATAGTATGTCTAGAATTAAAATCACCGCAAAGGATTACAAGTTGATTTACATACGCTTTGAGCAGATCTCCAATGAATTTTTGATGAACAGGGTCAAAATTATTCGGATGAATGTAGAAATTAGAAATGATTAATTTTGCTTCGGCTACATACAATGTTAGAATTTTGGCGAACAGAGCGAGGGGAAACTTGCTTTGGGCCATTCTACCTTATCTATGCAGTTACTCGTGTAGCGAGTCAGAGGGGAAAAGTCCCGTGTGTAGGTGAAGAAGTCGCATGGACTTATGGTTAATTTGAGAAGATAAAATAGTTCGAGATACAAAGGTAGAATACAGGCGAACAGAGCGAGGGGAAACTTGCTTTGAGCCTTTTTACCTTTAGTAGTTTTAACTAATTGAAGGAAAGTGTGCGCGCACAGTGACAAAAATAGAGACGAGGACGGTGTTTTCCTTTACAATTGACAAGCTACTCGTACACGAGGTGTTTGACCCGTCGTGGGAGCTTGTGCGAGGAGATGAATTCGCGACGGGTTGAACGTAAAGTCCATGTTTGCGCGAAATGATGACGGACCGGACAGAATCAGCGACGATGGGAAATATCGGACGTAGGTTATGTCGTGCTGGTATGGACAAGGGACAAACAAATATTTAAAGACAGGGCCCGTGTGGCGAACGTGTGGCGCGAGAAGGAGGAGCGAAGCTGTGGCGCTCGATGCAGATTGTCCAAGTGCGAACAAAAAGAAGTTGATAAACATCTAGCAGTTAGTCAATCTGCATCCTGTGACGAACTCACCAGTGGCTAGATGGTGTGGGTCGGTGGATATGCTAGAGAGAAAAATCTACAAAATATCTTATCGTAAATGAAGAGTGAATATTAGTGGCATTAGTAGTTCGATAATTGATTAATCTAAATTTCTCAAGAGGGGCATGGGCTGGTAGAAGGTTAACAAAGTTGTAAGAATGAGTGGGACATTCAGAGGAAGATTGGTAAGGGTTACTAAGGGTTGGTTGTAAGCAAGGCTCACGTGATGGTTGGAATTCATCGACGCCCGAGCTAACAGAGTGAATTATAAGTCGTTTAGGGCAAGAAATTACTTTTCGTGAGTCGTGCTTACAAGTAGGATAGGTCATATACAAAGTGGTACAAATGGATAGGTACTGGAGTACTTTTTATTTACTTTTTATTACCCTCCCGTCTCTCTCTCTCTGGGTTTACTGTAGGTTTGCTTTATTATTCCTGGAAGAGCATATATTATGACATGTGTATATCAAAAATAAAAATGGCATATCCTGACCAGGAACACATGTGCTTTACAGAAGGCAGAACGCCATCTGGTGGAAAAGAAATCAACTAATCATTGATTTAGCCTGTTCCCTGATATTTGGCCAACCCAAAGTCTTGATAAATCAAGAAAAGCCTTCCACGAACGCGTTTCGCGCTTTTTGGCGCTCGTCAGCGTGGAGTAGGCTGTACCAATGCGACCAAAAATATTTTTTGGTCCCAGACCATAGACCACGCGTTCGTGGATGGCTTTTCTTGATTTATCAAGAAATTGGGTTGGCCAAAAATCAGAAAACAGGCTAAATCAATGATTAGTTGATTTCTGTTCCACCAGATGGCGTTCTGTCTTCTGCAAAGTACATATGCTCCTGGTCAGGATATGCCATTTTTATTTTTGATATCAACACCTGATCTTTTTATCTCTTATTTTTTCTTTCATTCTTTCATATATATATATATATATATATATATATATATATATATATATATATATACTAGCGGACGTACCCGGCTTCGCCCGGGTTTTACCCGAGTAAAGGTTTGTCTAACGAATCCCTCGATAAAGTGAACATTTTTTCCCAGTCCCTTGAAAAATACTCGATAAGTTAAATAAAATCAATATTAATTGATTCCCTTGGTAATTGGAAATTAAAGGAATAGTATCTTGCCTTGGAATTGTATCATTATTCTTGTCTCAAATAAATTGCCGTGTCATCCTGAATTTTGTCTTTCCTAATTTTCTACATTACAAAATCATCGTATCATCATGATAATATTTAGAGCAGATTGTTGAATTATAACAGATAAATTAGAATATTTATCTTGATTTTTTTAGGCGAAAAGTTATTTCAAAAATTTTATTTGCTAGAAACCTTCCCAGTACTATACTAAATAACTTCCCAAAGTTTCATGGCGTTCCAATGAGTGGTTTGGTCAGGCATAAAGGACACACACATACATTCATTTATATATATATATATATATAGATACAATGTCTTCATATATATCTTTATAAAATTTGATTCGTGGATATTTGCTTTTGAATTTTTTGGATTTTTATAAAGATATATATAATATTTTCATAAACTCGAATTAGCAGAGAGAGGAACTTTGCTCAAAAAATATTTTTATCAAATATTCGTTAGGCTAAAATTCACCCAAGTAAAAATAAATAGCGAATGCTAATTAGGCATAAATCAGATGTACTTGAGAAATATAAAGAATTAGTATAAAGAGTTAGGACTGAAACTGGGAATAAAATTAAAAGATTCAGAACAGATAATGGCACAGAATTTTTAAAATAATTTTTCTGATTATCTAAAATCTCTAGGAATTGTGTTCATGAAATTACTGCTTCATATACTCCAGAACAGAATGGAATTTCTGAAAGAGATAATAGAATAATAGTTGAATCAGCTAGACGCTTGTTACATGGAAGAAAAATGCCGCTTGAACTGTGGGCTGAAGCCGTAAACACATCAGTTTATCTCCTAAATATATATACTACTAAAGTATTGGGAAATTCCACACCATATGGAATATGGTACAAGATAAAGCCCTCCATCTTACATTTGAAAACTCTTGGATGTAATGATTATGTGCATATATCCAAGGGCAACAGAAAGAAATTAGACAAAAAGAGTATTCGTACATTTTTTGTTGGATATACTGAAACTAACAAAAATTATAAAATGTGGGATATTGCTAGAAATATTATTATAAGCAGAGATGAAATATTTACTGAAGCTAATACATGAAAAAATATTCAGGTGAACCAACAAGAACAAGTAACTATATATAGTGAAGAAAGTGTTGATAGCACAAATACCAGTGTCGAACCAGAATAATCATGCAGATACCCTCTCAGGAATAGAATCAGAGAAAAGGAACAACCATCAACCAACTGTACAAGAGCTATTTCATATGCTTGTTATGTCCATAACCGAGAACCTTTTAACTATGAAGATGCAATTGTAGGACAAAACTCAAAAAAGTGGAAACTAGCTATGGATGATGAATTCAATTCTCGATGAAAAATCAAACATTGACCTATGTGACATTATCATCAGACAGAAGAGCTATTGCATGCAAGTGGGTATACAAAATAAAGCAAAATGCAGATGGATCAAATAAAATGTTTAAATCTAGATTAGTTGCGAAAGGTTATTCACAAAATACAGGATTTGAATATGGTGAAATCTTTTCTCCAGTAGTAAAATTCGATTCAATTAGAACAATTTTATCACTTTGTACATCACTTGATATGGAAATGATTCAATTAGATGTAAAATATGCATTCTTGAATGGTGACTTGGAAGAAGAACTTCACTTGGAACATCCCCATGGTTATGAAAACCCAGATTTTTCAATTCATGTTTGCTCTCTTCAGAAAATTATCTATGGTCTTAAGCAATCCTCCAGAATGTGGAACAAGAAATTTCATGAGTTTTTAATTAATTTTGATCTCACACCTAGCATATCAGATTCATGTGTCTATACAATGAAGTGTAAACAGGCTAACATATTGTATGCAATATATGTAGATGATTGCTTAATCTGAAGTATAAATAAACAACATTTAGATGATATACTACACAGTACTTAAATTCGCATTTTAAAATAAAACCTTCACTGCCGATTATTTCCTTCGCCTACAAATATATCGAGATAGAACATCAAAAATATTATTTCTTCTTCAAGCCTCATATATCGAAAAATACTTGATCATTACAACCTTCTTGAAATTAAGTTACAACCCGTACCTTCTGATCCTTACTCAAAACTAACAAAAGAAATGTGTCCAAAGGATTATCATAAAATTGGAGAAATGAACAAGATTCCTCACAGACAGACAATTGGTAGTTTAATGTTCCTCATGACTGGAACTACACCTGATATTGCCTACGCAGTCAGCAGGGATAGCCAATTTTTGAACAACCCAGGACCTTCACATTAGACCGCAGTAAAGAAATATTTTGGATACTTAAAAGCTACGAAAATCATCGGTATTTATTTTCGTGGGAGTTCCTGCACTAAATATCTGATATGTTTTTCCGATGCAGATTTGCTGGAGACCTAGAAAAAGAAAATCAACCACCGGAAAGGTGTTTATTTTGGATAATGGACCTATTTCTTGGTGCAGTCAAAAACAGAATTGTGTGTCTCTGTCAACAATAGAATCTGAAATTATTGCGGCTTCCAAAGCAACTGAAGAAGCAATTTGTCTGAGACAACTTCTACGAGAGCTACATCAAGAACAAGTAAAGCCTAAAACAATTAATTGCGACAATCAAAGCTGCATAAGGCTTGCTCACAACCCATAATTCCACAAAAGAACTAAACATATTGATATTTATTATCATTTTATCAGAGACCAATTTCAAAAAACATGCAATTGACCATCTTTATGTCTGCACCAATGCTCAAGCTGCAGACTTATTTACGAAAGCTCTACTTTCAGAAAGTTAGAGAAGACTAAGAAAACAACTTGGACTATTTGAAACAACAAAGTGCTTGTTAGGTGGGAGTATGGAGAATAACTTGCATATCAGCTGTTTCCGAACAGCGCCCACTTCCTACCAGACATCACGTGACCTGGGCTACACTGACTGTACCTGTAGTTTTTGTTTTCTACTACTACGCTTGCTTTTTGCCTCTTTTGTTCTTTGTCATCTTAACCTAATGTTATTGTTGTTAAAACAATAATTTCTGAGATCCAGCCTCTGATTCTCTTACATATATATGTAATGAGATGAGAATTCCAGTAGCTTTTGTAGAGATCCTGTCGACTACTGAAATAATGTTGTTGAAGTCCTGGTAGCTCTTGTTGTACTGTGTTGACCAAGAGGAACAGTCAGGATGTAGAGTTTTCCAGTACCTCTCTGCACCTTGGAAGACCTTTAAAAGTTCTCACAAAATACAGGCAGTCGTGGTCGATGCAGAGTGGAAAAGCTTGTGGATATCCATACACAAAAAACGAAGACACAGTTGCACTAAGAAAGTTCCGTTAACAGATAAAAGCTGAGCTAGGAGCGAAAAATGGAGATAGACGAATTCTTCCTAACTACATGTTGGATGAGATCGACATAACATACGACCGACGCGGCTTGCACTAAGGGTGAACTAAACTCAACTGAACTGAACTGTACTGAACTGAACTGAGCTGTCAAGTCACTGTAAGGTGATGTATTTATAGGTTAAAGACGGGGCGACCTTATGTGACAGGGGCGTTTCTGAGAAAGGGGGCCTTGGCATGTCCAGGTGTGAGAGGGGTCTCTGCATTCCACCACATGTGACAGTGTGGGTGGCCTTGTTTGTGGGAATTGTAAATCGACCTGATTTATGACTTCCATCTTTAGACTTTGTTGTTTTGGCAATACTATGCTCGATCTCTGCTTTAGCTCAACTCTTAAATCTATTACAGATTTTATTTATTTATCCACTTTGTACAAATTACATTACATATGGCGATGCAATGACACAGATTAATCATGCGCATAATTATTTATAGATGTGTCTCTATATACAACATGACAATCTTATTATAAATTATATACACAGTATGGGGTTGTTGGTTTAAATTACCATATATATATATTTTTTTGGAATTCAGAATCTGCTACTAAAGCCTCACGAGCGTTTTGTACCTTTAAAGGTATTCGAAGCGGTAAAATACCCATGAGTTGCTACTCTCTAAGGCGAATGATAACAATATTTGAGAAGACTGGATCTTTGGAAGGAAAATCTCGGAATGGAAGACCATCGACATTCAAGTCATTAGCTGTTACCGTTTCGTAGATTGTTGAAGCTATTGAAACGTTATCCACGTATGGAGAAGTAAGTGCTCGACAAGTGTCTCGACAAACGGGGATTTCGTATGGAACAGTTTGAAGAGCACTAAGAATTTTAAGAATTAAAATACCCTAACAAAATTCAAAGATTTCACGAGATAAAAGCCGGCGATTTTTAGAAGCGTCAAGTATTCTCTCGATGAGTTTTCCTGCAAATTGATATTGAGGCAAACTGGCTGTCGAATGTTCTGTGGACAAATGAAGCTCATTCTTCTCTAAACGTAGAATTTATCACTCAAAAGAGCCGCATTTGAGCGACAGAAAACCCTAGGATATTTACTGAAATGCCACTTTATGTGTCCAGAGTTACAGTTTGGTGTGGGTTCACTTCTTTCATTATTGGGGCATTTTTCTTTGAAGAAATCAATGGAAGAACTTTTAAACCCGTTTCTGTAACTGGTGGACGTTATGTTCAACTATTGAGAGAAAAGGTTATTTCCTATATTGCAGGACAGACAAGCACTAAGCGAAATAACATCCATGCAAGATGGAGGAGCTCCTCATATCTCCCGCGGTGCCAAACAATTGCTGAAGGATACGTTCGGTGAAGATCGTGTGATATGTAGTCACTTTATACACCAGTGGCCTCCAAGGTCACCAGACTTGACGCCTTGCAAATTTTTGCTATGGGGGTACATTAAGTCGCGGGTCTATCGATTCCGACCTACCACATTGGCCATGTTGAAGGCTTCTATCATCAATTTCAACAGATATGTTATTCAATGCTCTCCAATCTGTCAACTATCGTCTGTAGGCGGTGTCTGAGAATGAAGGGCGCAGCATTCAGCAAGGAAAGCGACATTGAGGCAGTTACCTCATGTTTTATAAAATCTGACATGTATTATATTATCTTTCAATATTTTGCAACTCTTTGTGTTGGGTTATGGGGATAATAAATGCTGTCCTCACATCTTGATTCTTTTTTTTTTTGAGAGCAGTAATTTTGTTGTTTGTCATTTGCTCACATCTTATATTATGTCGTGCAGACCAAAGTGTTACAACTTCTCGAATAACACGGGTATACCCTATTTTACCCCTTATGTTTAGTTTATCGCTTTTCGCTTATTAGTTTTGCGCAAAAAAGTAATACAAAATTATTTTTCTACCACGTTATTCAACGCAAAAGGTCGATCTAAAATGACTTTTATTCGAGGGGACACATTTTCATAATGTTTTGCAGTATAATAAGCAATGATAAAATTTGACAAGCTTATAGAATATTTGGAATCAATTTTGTCAACCCCCCTCTTTATTACATTTGTTGAATATTGACAAATTTCCAGTTAAATAGTTTTTGGACCGTTTTTGAAGACTACTCTCAGAATTATAAAATTAATTTATTAAACTTTAAACATTTTTAGAGTCTGAGAGAGACGAATTAATCACCTCGTATTTAGAGCACCAAAAGAATCATTTAATTTACGTACATCGTTCTAACCAGATTCAACTTATGCAAAACAAACAACAGATAAAAATAAATAAGTTAATTGTGGAGGGTAAGTTCCTATTTTTACAAGCTTTTACACTCAAAGAATAATCATTTTCTTGCTTCAATAGTCATGTGTCGCCAATTTGTCAAGAAACTATACATTTCTTATAGAAAGAAATCCTATTAGTAGTGCTATCATAATTTTTGGAACTATAATAACATTTCAAAATATCGTGTATTTTTTCATCAGTGTTTTCAAACATTCAATCTTTTTAACAAAACCGCATCTGAATATAATGTTTTTTGCTACATGTTTCAATTTTCATTTACCTATTTACATATCTCGGATTGCATTTAAAAATTGTCATCCAATTCTTCTACTTTTTGGCGAAATGGTGTTTTATTAATTTATCATTTGATATTATTAGGGTTCTTTCCTGGTTTTCAAAAAGAAAAAATACATGTCGATCAGTTATATTTATCCAACAATTTGGCCACTGAATCTCTAATTATGGTGGAGCGCCATCTAGCGAATAAAATTGTAACTAAAATCAATTTCGAATTTTCCATTATTTGCCCTAATAATTTCGATTGCATCCTGAACTCAAAGGTGTTTACCGCAGCTATGGTAAAATGGATATTCAAAATAGTTTGACAAAAAGTGTTTAACTATAATTGAATAGGTAATATATAATAGGATGCGTAAACTAAAATAGGAGCGAAGTGATAGTATGTAAGACATGGATATAATGTACCTTTCAAAAAGCTGCAGAAGGCGAATTGCTGTTAGATGGACACAAAGTTGCTGGGGAGTAAGATTTGGAAGCTTGAAACTGCTGGAGATGGAGATATTCGAAGTTAACTGGTGTTAGCTGGAGATGGCGATGACCTGTTGAAGATGACTATGGCATGTAGGTACTATGGGTGAGGGAGGCAAGGTTTGGTTGAGGAAAGCTATGTTTGGTTTATGTAGGCTATTTTTGATTGGGGTATATTTTCTTGTGGTAGGATATGTCTTGTTGAAGAAGGTTATGTGTGATTGAGGTAGGCTATGTCTTGTTGAAAAAGGTATTGTTTGTTTAAGGATTTTCATATTTGAAATGCAATAATATTGCTTTTGCCATTTTGGACAAATAAACAGGTGAATATCCTGTCGACTATTATTACAAAAAATAATCTCCGTTATTGTAGATACTGACAAGGATCTATCGTGCTTCTGCTAAGGATTCCAAAGAAGTCATGGAACTTTGTTCCTAGTATCTTTTTTCGTTCTTTTTTTTTTTTCGTGGCGTGAAGAGCGGCTTTGTCGACGTATCGTCTATAAAGGCATCGTACTCTTTGAGGAAAGTCTTGGCTTTAACACGGCGGTGGAATCCTGGAGCCAGGCTCTGTAAAGTAGATCACAGCACCCATGGCCTCTAGGTCTTCTAGGTGATATTTAGTTTGACCCCCTAATTTACCCAGCATTTACAACAGAATGCCACGTGGAAATTCAGGGAAGACAAACTTAAGAATTAGACGGCAATTTATTCAAGACAAGAACAAACTATGAATGCGAAACAAAAGATAAGCGATGAGGGAAGTCTACAGATTAGCAAACCATAAACAAAAAAAAAATGATACCCTGTTAATAAAATAGTAAATACTTCTCTACAATATATATATAATACTAATATATTATTTAACCCACACTTCAGTTCCGTGAGTGGGTATTAGTCTAAATATTGTTGTATAAAATGAGTCTTTTCTGAGTGCTTGGTCCCCAAGATTTACCACATATCGAAAAAAGTTAATTTAAATTTTATTCAGTATATTGTTCAAATGAGGATTAAAATTTAATTTATTCTACGATTGGCAAAGGTAATTCCTAAATATTTAACTTCTTGAAAAAAGCGTATTAATATTATTTTTTATTTAATTGCAAATTTATTTTCATTATGCATATGTAAAATAATAGTTTTATCAAAACATAATTTTAATTATTTTCTGTACCCCATTCGTCATCTTTTTCCAAAATACGCTCAATTAATTTACTTCCAAAATACGCTTATTGTGACATCATCGGAATAGCAAATTATTTCTGAATTTGGTAGTTGTATCTTGGTTAACATATCATTTATAAATATCATCCAAAACAATGGAGATAAAAGTCCACCTTGTGGGCAACCTTTTGAGAATGTTTTAGAGATTTTTCTATTACTATAATTGAGAATTAGCTTCCTATTTTTTAAAAGAGATTGTCAAATTTTGATCAGATCAGCAGACATATTACACTGGTCTACACTGAAAAATAAATGTTTGATAATGCATCAGTTTCTGACTTAGTTTGAGGTGCTGGTCACGAATATAATGTTAGTTTTTGTGTATCTAATTAAATATTAGAGATATAACATATACATATTTAGGCCACAACGTGGTACATCAGTCCATATAAGCGGTACGAAAAACACATTGAACGCAAATAAAAACAGAGATCGTCATAACAAAAGGTACTTTATTTACTGTAGTATAGGAAAACCGAATCTATACAAAAAAAATGTCAAATGCTACAGTTGATCTTTCATGAATTTCAATCTTTTTGATTTTCTCTTATAAGTGTATTCCGGCAGGTCGCGGGACAGATTCCAGCAGTAATCTGCCATTAAGTGGCAGTCCCAGACACCTTGATATCTCTCTTCCATCACTTTCAAGTCTTGGTGGAATCGCTCGACTTGTTCATCACTATATGCACCGAGATTATCGGGGAATTTGTCCAGGTGACTATGAAAGTAGTGAACCTTAATACTCATTTTTACACCCTAAGTTTCATAGATTTTAAGCATATTTTGGACAATCTCTTTGTAATTATAGTTCTTCTATTACCTAAAAAAAAAATCCACGTACTACAGCCTTAAAGCCTGACCATGCTGCTTCTTCAATTTCATTCATTGTTATTAGAAATTTTTGTCATTCAGGAGCCTTTTGATTTGAGATCCTTCAAAAACTCCTGCTTTTTATCTTTTCTGGGCAAATATCTGGAAAAATATTTGAAGCATTCTCAATCTTTATTTAGAGCCTTTACAAAGTGCTTACATGAACCTAGCTTTATATATAATGGTGGTAGGATGATTTTCTCCCGAGACACCAAAGGTTTGCTAATCACATTAGCTTTTCCTACTGTAAGTTCATCTCGAAGAGGCCATTTGATTTTTTCCAATGTATTTGCCGTGCCCTGCTATCCCACATGCATAAAACAAACAAGGATACTTGGTGTATCCACTTTGAAATCCCAGTAAAAAGTTAACCATTTTTAAATCAACGCAAATAAACCAATTATGTTCATTGTATTTGATTTTATTCAAGGTGGTTTTTATATTTTCAACATTCTCCTTCATTTTTTTTTTGTATACGCTATTGGAATACATGCATATTTATTTCCATTATGAAGTAAAACACATTTGAGGCTACGCACGGAACCATCGATAAATAGACGTCAATCTTCAGGACGGTATTCGTCTAGTTTTGCAGGTATAGTAAGCCTTTTAGATTAGTGCAATAAACCAGATTTGCATCATGCTGATAAAAAGGAAGGAACAAACTTTCTCTTGTGGAACGACAATTAAAAATTATCCCGCATGTTTTTCTTTTGAACGAACAATCGAAATTTATTTAAAAGAGAAATAACGATTATTTCTAACCTTAGGGATGAAAGGATGAATTGTGAAGAGTAATGATAAACGGTAAAATAAAGTGTCCAAGGATCGGTATCGAACCCACAGTGTTCCGCTTACCGGGCAGATGCCATGTCCACTAGGCTACCCTGGACATATTTTCCCCTTCGTAATTATTATATAAAGTAATTTATAATACAATATATGCGGCTTCTAATTGTAGAATGACATTTGAAAATTATCCCGCATGTGTTTCTTTTGAACGAAAAATCGAAAATTATTTAAAGGAGAAATAACGATTATTTCTAACTTTAGGGATGAAGTATGAAAGGATGATTTGTGAAGATGAATAATATACGTAAAAATAAATGGTCCAGGGATGGGAATCGAACCCACAGTGTTCCGCTTACCGGGCAGATGCCATGTCCACTAGGCTACCCAGGACATATTTTCCCGTTATTTCTCCTTTAAATAAATTTCAATTTTTCGTTCAAAAGAAACACATGCGGGATAATTTCCAAATGTCGTTCTACAATCATAAGCCGCATTATATTGTATTGTAAATTACTTTATATAATATTTACGAACAGGAAAATATGTCCAGGGTAGCTTAGTGGACATGGCATCTTCCCGGTAAGTGGAACACTGTGATTTTGATTCCTATCCCTGGACACTTCATTTTTCCGTTTATCATTACTCTTCACAATTCATCCTTTCATACTTCATCCCTAAGGTTAGAAATAATCGTTATTTCTCCTTTAAATAAATTTTGATTTTTCGTTAAAAAAAACACATGCCGAATAATTATCAAATGTCATTCTACAATCATAAGCCGAATTATATTTTATTATAAACTTTATTTTGTCTGATAAAATGTTACGTTGACATCGTCTTCGAGTTGGCTCATTTCTTTTAATCTTGATGCAAGTTCCGCATCTTGCTTTGAAAGCCTCAGGTTACGTGTCAAATCATTTATTTTTAGTTGTGAAAAACGTTTTGGACATTCTTGTTCTCCATAGTTCTCACTATCAGAATCATCCAGTTCGATGTATTTTTGTGTGGTGTCTTCTGATTCATCATAAAGATAATTATTAGCACCAGATGAAAAAACTGGGAGGGGACTATTTGGGCTGTGTGGTATTGGAAGTATAGCTGAATATAGGTCTTTGTATATAAGCTTTTTCTTACCATTCCTGTTAGAGTGTTTCAAGTCTCGTACGCAAAAATAACAATTATTGTCTGGCCCTCGCCAAAGCATAGGGATCCCAAATGTCGGTTGCCTTTCACCCTTTGTCCACAGGCGCAGTGTTTCGAAACACGTTTTGCATACCTTATGTGAAGCCCATGTCTTGTCCTGGTCTTTATTTTATACCAGAATATGCGGAATATGCCTGCTTTCAAAGTCTGTTATTGCATTTCTTAGCGCTTGTACAGTATATTCATCACATATATAACAGAAAATATTTGAGTCATTTTTTCAGGATCTTCTTTTGGAAACCATGTCTGGAAGTAAATTTATTAATGTGTTAAAATTTTATTTTAATAAAGTTGATGGCATAGCTTTTAAATGAATGATGCTTGAAATAATAATTTTTATTAAATTCAATCTGTGTGAATAAATATATTTTCACTAAAAATTTGAATACTTATTCAATTTTTGACAATTTCAATTTAGAAGTGATGGTATAATTTTTGGAAGTGATTTTTTTTTGTTAAAATTTTATTTTTATATGAAGTTAATGGCGTATGTTTTAGAATATCTTTGAGATGTGATATTTGTAAAAATTATGAGCAATCATGATGACTTGGCAGTTTACTTTATTAAAATATTATTTTGATGAAATACGTTTTAGATATTGATGACATACAGAAACACTAAGAGCAGATTCGGAATCAGCGCCATTAGATTACCTAAATAGCATTTTGAATGCTCAAACATCAAAACTTTTTAAAATTTGTAGACCTATTTGTTATCTTCATCAATTCATTTGAGCAAAGCTGGCCACCAAGTATTTTCAAAGGCTCCTTCAATGTCTATTGCAATTAGCGTCACTAAATATTTTTGCCTATGTTCTATTGAAGTATCTGATATTTTATTCAAGCACACATTTATTTATAACTATTAAGAGGACAAAGGAAAAGACAACTGGTCGGCAGACCACGCTGTGCTAATACCCGCGGGTGGAAGAGCTGGGGGTCGGCCTTTGATTGATTGCTGTCTCCCGGTCCGTCGTTCGGCCGTCCCGAAGTGTATCTTCTTATCCCACATTTCCTCCCACCTTCTTTCTCTAGGCACACAATTAGGAAAATAATATTAATCGCCTAATCGGTTGGGTATACAAACGGTTCTTCCCGATCAAGTCTGAATATTTGCCGTTTTCTTTTCAGTAATCGCGAAGAAGAAACCGTTGATGATATTTCTAAGGTATTCCGGCAGGTCGCGGGACAGATTCCAGCAGTAATCTGCCATTAAGTGGCAGTCCCAGACACCTTGATATCTCTCTTCCATCACTTTCAAGTCTTGGTGGAATCGCTCGACTTGTTCATCACTATATGCACCGAGATTATCAGAAAATTTGTCCAGGTGACTATGAAAGTAGTAAACCTTAATACTCATTTTTACACCCTAAGTTTCATAGATTTTAAGCATATTTTGGACAATCTCTTTGTAATTATAGTTATTCTATTACCTAAAAAAAAATCCACGTACTACAGCCTTAAAGCCTGACCATGCTGCTTCTTCAATTTCATTCATTGTTATTAGAAATTTTTGTCATTCAGGAGCCTTTTGATTTGAGATCCTTCAAAAACTCCTGCTTTTTATCTTTTCTAGGCTAATATCTGGAAAAATATTTAAGCATTCTCAATCTTTATTTAGATCCTTTACAAAGTGCTTACATGAACCTAGCTTTATATATAATGGTGGTAGGATGATTTTCTCTCGAGACACCAAAGGTTTGCTAATCACATTAGCTTTTCCTACTGTAAGTTCATCTCGAAGAGGCCATTTGATTTTTTCCAATGTATTTGCCGTGCCCTGCTATCCCACATGCATAAAACAAACAAGGATACTTGGTGTATCCGCTTTGAAATCCCAGTAAAAAGTTAACCATTTTTAAATCAACGCAAATAAACCAATTATGTTCATTGTATTTGATTTTATTCAAGGTGGTTTTTATATTTCCAACATTCTCCTTCATTTTTTTTTGTATACGCTATTGGAATACATGCATATTTATTTCCATTATGAAGTAAAACACATTTGAGACTACGAACGGAACCATCGATAAATAGACGTCAATCTTCAGGACGGTATTCGTCTAGTTTTGCAGGTATAGTAAGCCTTTTACATTAGTGCAATAAACCAGATTTGCATCATGCTGATAGAAAGGAAGGAACAAACTTTCTCTAGTGGAACGACAATTAAAAATTATCCCGCATGTTTTTCTTTTGAACGAACAATCGAAATTTATTTAAAGGAGAAATAACGATTATTTCTAACCTTAGGGATGAAAGGATGAATTGTGAAGAGTAATGATAAATGGTAAAATAAAGTGTCCAAGGATCGGTATCGAACCCACAGTGTTCCGCTTACCGGGCAGATGCCATGTCCACTAGGCTACCCTGGACATATTTTTCCCTTCGTAATTATTATATAAAGTAATTTATAATACAATATATGAATCGAACTGGCTTTGGCCTCCAGGCACTAAGGAGGAATCACTGCCAAGTTCTTATTTTAACGCTGGTTTTAATTATATGCTTCTTGACTCAGCGAGCTAACTATAACTCATTCAAACTTGAATAACTGCTTTTGTCTCGTCTCACTAACTCTCATGTCTCAACCTCGTCTCACTAACTCTCATGACTCAACCTCGTCTCACTAACTCTAATGACTCAACCTCGTCTCACCAACACTAATGACTCAACCACGTACACTTAATAACTATAACTGTCTTTATTTTCTAAAATCAAGATTATATACATTTCTAAAATTTACATAATTTAACAATAATTAACAAAAGTAAATTCTAACAATTTTGCATATTTAAGGCTGGAACATACTCCCCCCGGCCGCTGAACCCTGGTTCAGATTTGAAGGGAAGCGGAGCCAACTTCGTAATAGGTCGTAGGTAGACTCCGGTAGCAGCCCGAACTTGGGCAACTCGCACCTTCTGGTCTTGAAGAACGACAAATACTTCTCTGCAGTCTCGTGTTCTTTATCAGCTGGTCCCAATATGAACACCAGGTCCAAAGCTACAGCAGTGTATTGACTATCTCTGTATTTGACATAGGTTGGTAGTTCAGTCCATTGTTTAGACTTCAGGTTCAACTTCCATAAATATTTCGACTCCTTCCCAGCGTGAACAAATACAGCTCTTACCCAATCCTGCACAATAGTAAAGTGATTGATATTTTTTGGATAGCCCTCTTTCTCACCAAGAATCGGAATAGTTGTATAACACCCCCAGGAATCTGTTTGAAGTCGGTAGTTATACAGATTACAGAAGTGTTGTTCCCACTGCATTCGAGGGAATAGTAAAAGTTTCTTGTTGGTATAGCAAATCTGAAGAGAGAGAAATTTCTCTTTCCAAAATATTTTGTCTGATCCAATCAGATGCCAATCTTTGTTTAGGAGATGATAGGAGAAAACCTTGTAAGTAGAGTGGTCGCGGGTCTCTGCAAGCATAAACAAGAACGCCGATGGTGCAAATGTCATTGCCAGGACCAAGAGGTCAGTTAGGGGCGACTTCCTGCTTTTCACTAGAACAGAAGCCCGACCCTCTTTAAGTTTCACTCGGACAATATTGTCGGTGCAAGTTACCTTATTCCCTCTAGAGTGTATTCTCCCTCCTACAAAGTACACCCTTTTATCGTGAGAGGCATAAACGATAGACTTGGAAATAACTATTGGAGCGAAACCATTCACTTTTCTCCAGATCCATTTTTTGTGAGGGATGTGGTATTGGTACAATACCGAGCGGACATTCGGGCCATCTAGAGATTCCACATCTTCTATGAGGAGGTAAAGATGAGTTCCGTCGCCGACAAAGACCTTCGGGTAGCTACATTGGATGGCTTTGGTAACTTCTGGCCACTCTCCTTTTTCCTTCAATATGGCGCGGTGGTAGACTGGTAGCCCTTCTAAATCCTCGACTTCTTTGACCGCGGTCTGCCTCTGGAGATTCGCCATTGCCACTGTAGTAGGTGAGAGGAAACCAAGTGGATCGAAAATCCTCGCAATATTGGAGAGAAGATCTCTTTTGGTAACAACTTCTTCTGGAAGAGTTATATTAACTCTAAACGTATCTTGTACATGATCCCATACAATTCCTAAAATCTTGGATATGGCTCCTTTCTCCAAGTTAATTTTCTTCTCTTCGTTCATTTCCTCGACATGAGACACTATCTCTTGGCAATTTGAATTCCACTTTCTTAAGTGAAACCCTCCCTTTTTCATTAAGTCCTTTAATTGGTCTATTAGTTCTTTGGTTTCAGCAATCGTTTGAGCTCCTGTTAGCAGATCATCGACATAGAAATCATTCAAGGTCACCCTAGAAGCCTCAGGATAATTTTGGCCTTCATCTTCTGCTAACTGTTGTAATGTTCTCATTGCCAAAAATGGAGCCGAAGTTGTACCATAGGTAACAGTCAGCAGTCGATAGTCCACCACAGGCTCTTCTGGCGATGGTCTCCACAATATCCTCTGATAGTTCGCATCTTCTGGATGATGAGGCATGTAATAGCGCCTGCACAATTCTCGCTTCACTTCTGCAATTGGGACCCTTTCCATGTGGTTTAAGTGTTCATATTCCTTCATGAATCCCCGGTATTGGTCATATAATTTCACATTCTTACACAATTTTCCTTCCAACGAAAGGAACCTTCTTAAAGCTTTTTCTCTTGATTCACCCAGAAGCGGTCGATGTTGTCTGAATGGCAATTTTACCCAATACCTTCCATGGCTATCTCTGCCATGGTTATTCGAAAATAACCTTTCACAATCTTCGTCCTGTGTACAAAGATCCGGTGACGGCACAGATTCAATTTCCCAGAATCTTTTCATTACGAATTCTAGTTCTGGTTCAGATTGTAAACTCAGGTTACAGACTTCTGTATTACTCTCCGATGTTCCCATGAGTTTTCCTATAAGTACCCAACCTAGTCTTGTATTAATAGCCATTGGCAATCCTTCTCCGAGAGATATAGAGCCATTCAACATAAGTTCAGTGTATATATCTGCTCCCAATATCATATCTATTGGGGCTTGTATGTAGAACTCTGGGTCTGCCAATTTGAGGCTCTTCAAAGTTGGCCAATTAGGGTCTTTTAACCTGAAGTTCGGAATTTCTGAAGTGAGCACTCCCGTGACTACTGCCTCCACCGAGAATTCCTCAGAATTATTCAGTGGACAAAATGTCACACTTACTGTCGATGAAGAATGCTGCACTGGTGTGTTTCCAACCCCTATAATCATCCGATCTGATTTCCTTTGGACAAGTCCCAATCTTTCGCAGCATCCTTTTGTTATCATGGTGACTTGGGAACCGCTGTCCAGTAGGGCTCTGCAGGTGCATAACTTTCCGAGTCCATTTTTTATCTTGATTCTAGCCGTTGCGAGTAGTACGTGGCTATCATTGCAGTTTGCCTGTTGAGTATTCGTTAAATTGATAGCACTTTCATGTTCCTTCGGAGTTGTGTTCTCAACTTGGGCCGAAGCGCCTTCCGTGCTCGGTTTATCATAATGAATCATCGTGTGGTGCTTTCCCTTGCATACTTTGCATCGTTGGTTCAGCCTACAATTCCATGAGAAATGGCCTTTCCTCAAGCAATTGAAGCACAATTTATGACCTTTTACTACATTTAATTTTTCTTTTAAAGGCATTTTGCAAAATAAGTTGCACATGTATAGTGGATGATGCCTAGATTTGCATAATATGCAAGTGTCCGATTTCTCAATTAGCATCCCGTAGCTTTGGCATTTGGGAAATCTCGATCCGGTGGTTTCTTCCCTTTTTGAACATTCCCTGACAGCACAAGACATGCTTCTTGCATGTCTGGAAATGAACGCTATGAACTTGTCATAAGAAGGAAGAGTGTTGTCCACTGACAGTTCCCAATCCAACCTTAGATTTTCACTCAACTTCTGCTGGAGGAAGTGCACCAAGATCACATCCACTAATTGATTTCTCTTCAATTCCAGCGTTTCTAAGTTTCTTATGGCTTCATTACAAACATCCATGAATTCATGGAGACACTTAGCCGATGGATTCTTAATTGCCCGGAGAGAAAAGATTTTTGACACCTGGGCATAAGCTAGCTCTCTCGGGTTATCATATCTTGATAACAGTGTACTCCATGCTTGGCCATAATTTTCACTTAGTAAAGGGAAACCCCTTATTAATCTGGCCGCTTCGCCTTTTACTGCTGAATTCAAATATTGTAACTTCTGTATATTAGTTAACCCTGGATGTGCATCGATGGTGGTGAGGAATAGCTCTTTGAAGTTGATCCAATTGCCCCTATCTCCATCATATATCGGTAAGTCAAATTGAGGCAATTTTATATTTGCCTGAGAGCCATTTGGCTTTATGTCCGCCAGTTTGTCTTTGAGTTTTCTCTCATTTTCTATTTTTACCCTCAAGCTTCCAATCTTGTTCATTGAACCATCATATGCCTCACTTTCTTTATCTATATCAACTTCATCCAAAGAAAACAGCTCGTCGTAGAGTTTCTCAATTTTCTCTTTGATCTCCTTTAATACTTCACCCATTATTTCTAAGCGTATTGTTTCATCTGCCTCAATAATTGAATCCACACTTTCAATAAATCCATCAATTCTCCTTATCTGACAACTTAACTTTCTTTGGAGGATCCTTTCGTCTCGAGACATTTTGCAATTGTATTCTCACTGAGTTTCTGCTTAAATTTCTTCTGTTTCAAATCCTAATCAGGCTCTCGAGGGACCATGAATCGAACTGGCTTTGGCCTCCAGGCACTAAGGAGGAATCACTGCCAAGTTCTTATTTTAACGCTGGTTTTAATTATATGCTTCTTGACTCAGCGAGCTAACTATAACTCATTCAAACTTGAATAACTGCTTTTGTCTCGTCTCACTAACTCTCATGACTCAACCTCGTCTCACTAACTCTCATGACTCAACCTCGTCTCACTAACTCTAATGACTCAACCTCGTCTCACCAACACTAATGACTCAACCACGTACACTTAATAACTATAACTGTCTTTATTTTCTAAAATCAAGATTATATACATTTCTAAAATTTACATAATTTAACAATAATTAACAAAAGTAAATTCTAACAATTTTGCATATTTAAGGCTGGAACAATATATGCGGCTTCTAATTGTAGAATGACATTTGAAAATTATCCCGCATGTGTTTCTTCTGAACGAAAAATCGAAAATTATTTAAAGGAGAAATAACGATTATTTCTAACTTTAGGGATGAAGTATGAAAGGATGAATTGTGAAGATGAATAATATACGGAAAAATAAAAGGTCCAGGGATGGGAATCGAACCCACAGTGTTCCGCTTACCGGGCAGATGCCATGTCTACTAGGCTACCCAGGACATATTTTCCCGTTATTTCTCCTTTAAATAAATTTCAATTTTTCGTTCAAAAGAAACACATGCGGGATAATTTCCAAATGTCGTTCTACAATCATAAGCCGCATTATATTGTATTGTAAATTACTTTATATAATATTTACGAACAGGAAAATATGTCCAGGGTAGCTTAGTGGACATGACATCTTCCCGGTAAGTGGAAAACTGTGATTTTGATTCCTATCCCTGGACACTTCATTTTTTCCATTTATCATTACTCTTCACAATTCATCCTTTCATACTTCATCCCTAAGGTTAGAAATAATCGTTATTTCTCCTTTAAATAAATTTTGATTTTTCGTTAAAAAAAAACACATGCGGGATAATTATCAAATGTCATTCTACAATCATAAGCCGAATTATATTTTATTATAAACTTTATTTTGTCTGATAAAATGTTACGTTGACATCGTCTTCGAGTTGGCTCATTTCTTTTAATCTTGATGCAAGTTCCGCATCTTGCTTTGAAAGCCTCAGGTTACGTGTCAAATCATTTACTTTTAGTTGTGAAAAACGTTTTGGACATTCTTGTTCTCCATAGTTCTCACTATCAGAATCATCCAGTTCGATGTATTTTTGTGTGGTGTCTTCTGATTCATCATAAAGAGAATTATTAGCACCAGATGAAAAAACTGGAAGGGGACTATTTGGGCTGTGTGGTATTGGAAGTATAGCTGAATATAGGTCTTTGTATATAAGCTTTTTCTTACCATTCCTGTTAGAGTATTTCAAGTCTCGTACGCAAAAATAACAATTATTGTCTGGCCCTCGCCAAAGCATAGGGATCCCAAATGTCGGTTGCCTTTCACCCTTTGTCCACAGGCGCAGTGTTTCGAAACACGTTTTGCATACCTTATGTGAAGCCCATGTCTTGTCCTGGTCTCCTTATTTTATACCAGAATATGCGGAATATGCCTGCTTTCAAAGTCTGTTTTTGCATTTCTTAGCGCTTGTACAGTATATTCATCACATATATAACAGAAAATATTTGAGTCATTTTTTCAGGATCTTCTTTTGGAAACCATGTCTGGAAGTAAATTTATTAATGTGTTAAAATTTTATTTTAATAAAGTTGATGGCATAGCTTTTAAATGAATGATGCTTGAAATAATAATTTTTATTAAATTCAATCTGTGTGAATAAATATATTTTTATTAAAAATTTGAATACTTATTCAATTTTTGACAATTTCAATTTAGAAGTGATGGTATAATTTTTGGAAGTGATTTTTTTTGTTAAAATTTTATTTTTATATGAAGTTAATGGCGTATGTTTTAGAATATCTTTGAGATGTGATATTTGTAAAAATTATGAGCAATCATGATGACTTGGCAGTTTACTTTATTAAAATATTATTTTGATGAAATACGTTTTAGATATTGATGACATACAGAAACACTAAGAGCAGATTCGGAATCAGCGCCATTAGATTACCTAAATAGCATTTTGAATGCTCAAACATCAAAACTTTTTAAAATTTGTAGACCTATTTGTTATCTTCATCAATTCATTTGAGCAAAGCTGGCCACCAAGTATTTTCAAAGGCTCCTTCAATGTCTATTGCAATTAGCGTCACTAAATATTTTTGCCTATGTTCTATTGAAGTATCTGATATTTTATTCAAGCACACATGTATTTATAACTATTAAGAGGACAAACGAAAAGACAACTGGTCGGCAGACCACGCTGTGCTAATACCCGCGGGTGGAGCCGCGGGTGGAAGAGCTGGGGGTCGGCCTTTGATTGATTGCTGTCTCCCGGTCCGTCGTTCGGCCGTCCCGAAGTGTATCTTCTTATCCCACATTTCCTCCCACCTTGTTTCTCTAGGCACACAATTAGGAAAATAATATTAATCGCCTAATCGGTTGGGTATACAAACGGTTCTTCCCGATCAAGTCTGAATATTTGCCGTTTTCTTTTCAGTAATCGCGAAGAAGAAACCGTTGATGATATTTCTAAGGTATATATTTTCTTAATAGGTCTTAGGAAGGTTCCTACTGAGGTTTTCACCTTCACTAGTCTATTCCTTCCATCTCTTCCAAATAATATCTCTTTAATCACTGTGATTGTTCATACCAACAAGGATAACATCCCCAGCTTGGAGGTTGGGATGGTACATGCTTCTGTTTCGCTGGACCAGGAGTGACAAATATTCCTTTCTGAATCGTGAATTCTACTGCTCTCTCAGTTTGTTCATATAGCCCAATTTCTTTTGAAAGAATCGGAATTGACTTTGTTGGCGCCTTGCCATCAACGAAAAGAAGAAGGAAGTGGATAATTGTGTTGACTTATTATTATACCAGGTACGCTGAAACAAAGGCAGTAGCAGAAGCAACAGTGAAAGAAGTCTCTACATTTTTGATCGAACAATTTTTTTTACGTCACGGGGCCCCAAGGTTTCTTATTAGCGACAGAGGTTCACAGTTCACTAGCAATTTGATAAAGGAGGTCATGAAAATGTGCAAAGTTAAACACTGCTTCACGACGAGCTACCATCCCCAGACTAACAGAAGGGCTAAATAGAACTCTAATCAACATGATAAGCATGTATGTAAATACAGACCAGAAGAACTGTGACGAAATACACTCTTTCATCACCCACGCATACAATACCACGATTCAAGAAACCACAGGCTACTCTCCATTTTTCCTGTTGTTTGGGAGGGAACCCAGGTCCCTCTTAGACGAGGATAATATCCCAATTGACAGTAACATGAACGATTACGAAGAATATATAGAAAATTAATTTGATAATATAGCAAGGACGAGACAGGTAGTCATTAACAACACCGAGAAGACTCAGGAAAGAATGAAAAGAAACTATGACAAAAAACACAATGAGAGATTCTATGAACCAGGACATTTAGTGGCAGTTTGGACACCAGTCAGGAAAATGTGAAAAACTATCGAGAAAACATTTTGGCTCATATCGAATATTAAAGAAGCTGTCCAACGTAAATTACTTAATTGAACAGAAAGATAATCCTGGCCAAGACCCATTGATTGTCCATGTCTCAAGACTCAAACCCTATTTTGAAAGAATTGATGAGGTCACTCTCGAGGACGTGACGACCTCTGGAGAGGGGGAAGTGTTGCATCATGATTAATGCGCGTATTTTTAAAATAATTTTAAAATTATTTTTGATATATTTAAAATTTGAATTACATATCTATTTATTTTTATTTAAAACAGATTCCTTTTTATAGTTTCATTCCTTTTGTAATATTTTATTGTCGTAAGATATAATCCTCTGGTATACAAGTTGCAGCAACACATAAAACTACGAGGATAAGTTTATTTTATTTCATAAATAATATCTATACCCTTCGACATGAGTGTATAAGATGAAATGAATCAATTTTTAGTTATTATTTATATATGGTATGCTATTTACATATTTTAAGATGTGCACAATTTTTTAATTAACATGAAAATTCTATGCCTGAATTAAATTTTATATATACAAATTAATCGGGAAATTGCTATTGCTTATCTAGAATGTAGTTTTATGTATCAGGATTTTGTATTAAGCTATTGCATATTTCTGGGATATCTATATGTCTATTGATGCTCTGGTGTTTTGTGGATACTATTGCTTCTAGGATTAGTCTTTTATGTTTATTTTTTATGTTGGTGTAGTAGGTTTTTAGTTCAGCTAAATTAAAAGTATGGCCTGTTGTTTCAATGTGTTGAAAGATAAGTGATCTATTGCCTTTGTTTTTTATATTTCTATTGTGTTCACTAATCCTGTCCTTGACTAACCTGCCTGTTTCTCCTACGTATATACTATTGCATTGGTTACATTTAACGGAATAGATGGCCTGTTTATTGTGTATTGGTAGGTTAGGGCTATTGTTTTTGGTGTTAGGATTTCTAATTATAGAACCAATGTTTGGGGTATTTTCATAAAAGATTCTGATTCCATGTTTTTTAAGTTCTCGGGCTATTTTGATGTATATAAAATAAAGGGTTTTAAAAGCGCGAATGTTTCTTTTATACATAAAACGAACTTCTACTGTCCTTACTGCGATGAAATTGCTTTGTGATATTTTGATGTTATTGGGGGAATATGGTATGATGCATGTTGTTCTATATGTCTGGTTATTGTTGATTGTGGAAGGGTTATAAAAATGTCTTAGTATACAATTTTTTGGGTATCCTGCTATGAGAAGGTTTTGCATTATATTTTGAGTTTCTATTGTTTTGAATGTTTGATTGAAACAATGGGTATGGATCTATTTTGTGAGAGTTTTTATGGTGTTTATTTTATGATTTAAAGGGCAGTATGAGGAGTAGTGTATATAGTAGGGTTGGAAAGTGGGCTTATAATATACTGTAGTGTTGAACTTCTGGCTTTGCCTGGTGATGAAAATATCTAAGAAAGGTAACGTGCCATTGGTCTCTTTTTCTAGGGTGAAGTCTATTTCTTTATGAAAGTCTTTTAATTTGGTTAAAATGCTATCTATTGTTTCTGTGTGGCATAAGCAGAATATATCGTCTATATACCTGCCCCATATTTGAATTTCTGTCGGAAAGTGTCCAGTAATCTGCCGGTCTATATGTTGCATGAATATTTCTGCTAAAGGGGATGATAGTGGGCTTCCAATTGGGGAGCCTTTGGTTTGTTTGTGATTATTGCTATTGAATGAAAATATGTTAATATGTAAACATATGTCTATTAATTTAATTATTTTAGTGTATATATTGGAGGTTATATTGTGGTCTGAAAGGAAGTTTTTTGTACATTCTATGACTAATTGGTGTGGTAGGCTAGGGTAAAGGTTAACTACATCAAAAGACACCATATTATGATTAGGTCTATAGGGAGCGCTTAAAATTTCGCTGATGAACTTTGGTGTGGATGTTATAGTTGTTTTGGGGGGATTATCTTTGAGTAAAAGGATGAGGAGATTGTCTACAAATTTGGCTAAAGGAGCTGCTGGGGATAGATAGTATGCTTCTATAGGTCGTAATGGGTTACCTGGCTTGTGTAGTTTTGGTACTCCATATATGTATGCATCGGAGTTTATATTTGATAGAAAGTCCTTGAGTTCATCTGCCGTGATGGTGCTATTTCTTTGAAGGCTTCTTAAATCTTTTTTGTATTGATTGCAGATTGCCCCTTTGTCAGCTTCGGAGATTAATTCGAAGGTGTTCCGGTCTGTGAGGATATTGTTCATTTTGTTTATATATTCCGCTGTTTCCAGGATTACAGTTTGGCCTCCTTTTTCTGATCTGGTTATAAGAATTTATTTTCTATTTCTTAAGTTTTTGGCTATAATTTTGTTTCTGGGGTTTATTTTTGGAAAGTTCGTGGTTTCAGTTAAAGCAGATGAGGTTATGTTTCTTATTTTGGCTATTGTTTGATGATCTAGTCCGCTGATAGCAGTCTCAATTCCTGCAACCCAACTATCTACACTACTCCTCATACTGCCCTTTAAATCATAAAATAAACACCATAAAAACTCTCACAAAAAGGACCCATACCCATTGTTCCAATCAAACATTCAAAACCATAGAAACTCAAAATATAATGCAAAAACCTTCTCATAGCAGGATACCCAAAAAATTGTATACTAAGACATTTTTATAACCCTTCCACAATCAACAATAACCAGACATATAGAATAACATGCATCATACCATATTCCCCCAATAACATCAAAATAGCCCGAGAACTTAAAAAACATGGAATCAGAATCTTTTATGAAGATACCCCAAACATTGGTTCTATAATTAGAAATCCTAACACCAAAAACAATAGCCCTAACCTACCAATACACAATAAACAGGCCATCTATTCCGTTAAATGTAACCAATGCAATAGTATATACGCAGGAGAAACAGGCAGGTTAGTCATGGACAGGATTAGTGAACACAATAGAAATATAAAAAAACAAAGACAATAGATCACTTATCTTTCAACACATTGAAACAACAGGCCATACTTTTAATTTAGCTGAACTAAAAACCTACTACACCAACATAAAAAATAAACATAAAAGACTAATCCTAGAAGCAATAGTATCCACAAAACACCAGAGCAGCAATAGACATATAGATATCCCAGAAATATACAATAGCTTAATACAAAATCCTGATACATAAAACTACATTCTAGATAAGCAATAGCAATTTCCCGATTAATTTGTATATATAAAATTTAATTCAGGTATAGAATTTTCATGTTAATTAAAAAATTGTGCACATCTTAAAATATGTAAATAGCATACCATATATAAATAATAACTAAAAATTGATTCATTTCATCTTATACACTCCTGTCGAAGGGTTTGCGATACCCGAAAGCTCGAGATATTATTTATGAAATAAAAGAAACTTATCCTCGGAGTTTTATGTGTTGCTGCAATATTTTATTGTACATATATCTTTATTGCTTATTGGAGGGAGAGAGGACCTAGAAAAAGACTGCGGATCGCGACCTACGAGGAAGACACGAATACATAAACGCAATAAAACTTCAAAAAGTATATTATTTATTCAATATTTTTATTTACTTTTATGTATTAGCTTTAACTATGGAAACCCGCTCGGGAAACGTCTATAACACCAAGAAGGAAGAAACCAAGGTCGACGATCCTGCAAAGCTGCAACTTGGTCCAACAATATGTCAATGTTGATGTTCCGAGCATTATTTTAGGAATATCTTTAAGGGAACGCGTTGGGCGCCTCTGGTTGATGGGCTCTCTATCAGTGTGCCCTGCTCCCTCGGGGACCATGCAGCGGACATCGCAATGCAGCTGGCATGCACGCCCTTTCTCCTCCGGAGCACATGTCGTCGAGTCAGACTGTCTGTACCGCATGCGGCTCCAGCGACCTATTGCTGGCCCACCGCTACTGGTCCTGCAGCGCCGTTCGCCCTCTCATCCGAGAGGTGTTCTCTATCATCGGCCGGTCAACAGACTAGCAGTCCTGGATATTTCCGATTGGTTTCAAGAACCACGCCATCACCATCTCCTCGGCGGCGAAGCACGCAATCTACGTATACTTCGTAGATTGCAAAATGCGTGGTCTCGCTGGAGACCCGCTGGAGATTCTCCACCAAACTCTGCAGCGGTTCTAGAGGCACCATGTAAATATTTATCGAATATAGTTGTATTTATATAATTATTACAAGCCGAAAGAATCGGTTAACGACCCATTGGCTTGTGAAGACACATTAAGAGTTTACAAGTACTTGTATATAGTACTTGTATATACAACTTGTAGATAGTGGCTTAAAATATTCGCAATGGATATATTTTGATACCTTAGAAGCAACATTCCAAGGAAGGTTGAATAAAAATAATTCTTGAGCAAAGTATAAACATTTGGGCAGATAAACAAACTGGCCATCAAGAGTAGATCCCCAAGGAATATTTCAACAGAGAATCAATTCTGCTTAGAGAGAAGCAGAGGTAATTAACAATTGAATTGAAAATATGAAATATCCACCAATAAAAATTGATAATTTTAATAAAACAAGCGCAGTTAAAAATAAAGCAATTCGGCGAAGATAAATTATAAAGTAAACTTTGAAGCAAAAAAATCTACGATTGTAAAATTGAATGAATGAAATATATACCTACTAATATTTAGAGAATAAAAATATAAGTGCGGCACCACATAAGTGAAAAATAGCGATTATTTTTGTAAATAGATCGCTGTTTGTAGTTTAGTATCTTTGGAAGAGACTTCTTAGACCTTTACAACTAGAAACTCTGTTAGTGTATTATCTATATGGATATGCGAAATGATATTGGAATAATTTTGCCAAAATATGACAGATAAATTAAAATATCTAGTGACTTTTAGATATTTTTTCTTGCAAAAATAAAAATATTGCCACAGAATAATTATTTTTGAATACTGTGTTGTTTATCTTCATAAATATTTGCCTAGTCATCACCCCTTACCATGCTTGTAAAATACTACTTGTAAAACAATTTACATATTTTCCATTATATAAGTTTAAATAATAACTTATTTTCAATTTAACCTTTGGAACACTTGTCTTATCTACCGTGACATTTGGTGGAGATTAAGCTGGATCATCCCTACACCGTCCAAATCGTCAGAAGAAGCCGTAGAATCCAAGGACTAGAGACTTTAGAATAAAAAAATGAAAACAGAACAAGCTTTTCAAGTCTCCAAAGGTGAGAAAGGTTTTCAACACGTAAGACACCCCTCTGTTTTTTTTCTGGAAAACGTGGCTAAAATCCCGAAAAATAGCTAAAGGAATTTCATCGGGTCTCTCGGTATAACCACTGGGACAACACAATTTGCCTGGCTAACGTTTTTTTTCCTTTCTGGAACAGCAAGAAGCTGGTTCGAGAATGTCGAGGAACAGGTAAACTCGTGGGATTCATTTTACACAATGTTCTATCTGACTTTCGGTCCTCCCGCCAACCAAAAAGAAAACTTAATTCAAAAATTAAAATCACGAGCTCAAGAAAAAGGCGAGCTTTGTGAAATTTACATTCAAGTAGTCCTCAACCTGTGCAAGCAAATTAACCCCAAAATGAGCAAAAGCAAGAAAGTTGCACATTTAATGAAAGGTAAATCAGGTCGTTTTGGAAAAAGAGGTTGTGCAGAAAAATCGAAAACTCGCACAAGAAACGTGTGAACAAGCGCGTAGTGTTTGATAGACTATCCGACGTTGCTTCGATCGACCCAGTAGAGTCCGAATCGACGGAGGATTTAATCTGACGGATAGTCCGCGAAGATTTACATCGTGCATCAAACTCCGCACCAAACGCTCCAGAACGCTCTCCTCTCGAGACAATTATCAGAGAAGAAATCGGAAAAATCCAGCCGCGATTTCTAATCCAGTCCAAAGACCACAATCCCAGTACAAAACATAAACAAGGGTATTCACCCGGACTCCTAGACAGCGGTACACTGCCCAAGATACATCGGTATTCAACCAGACGCCAAGCCAAAGACAAACAGACCAATGGAGGACCCAAGACAACAAGCCAATCTGCTTTCATTGTGGCCGCCCAGACCCTGTCAAACGCTACTGTAGAGATCGCCAGCCAGTAGACCAATGTGAATTGTAAAGACCTAAACGGTACATACAGACCCGCCAAACTACTCAATTCATTGAGGAGCATTCTTCAAAAAGTCCAAACTACCGACGATCATCGCCATAACCAAACGGAGAAAGATCCCAAAGACACCAGTCCATTTCCCCAGGCCGCCATACAAGCCAATCCTCACGCCGCGGCAATCTAGAAAAAAACTAAGCGTCGCGTCTTCTTTCGAGGGGTAAGCCGAGGGTTTTAAAAACACTCCATTGATGACAGCCGCCAAATTTTAACACAATTTCTTTGAAATAAATATAGATGTCGTTACATTTTCTGCCTTGGTCGACTTGGGAGCCTCATTCTCTGTTATATCAAACGGGTTAAGACGATAATTCAAAACGACGATGTTCAAGGATGAAGGAATAACTCTTAGAGGGGCCGATGGCAAGAAGGTTACGTCTCTGGGTCGATGCACAATAGGTTTGAGCATAATGGGTTGAGGCAGCCGCTTGAATGTATCGTCCTTCCCAGTAGCAACCTCAGCATCATACTCGAATGGGATTTTTGGAAGCTACAAATACCATGATAGATTGTGGACGTGCCGAAATCTGGCTTGAAGAGGCTAAAGACGATTTGAATTCTCTAACCGCCGAGGATAGAATCGTGGCCTCTAAAAACATAATCATTCCAGCCGAATCTACCAAACAAATGTGATGAGCTCAGAACTCAATGGACGAAACAAGGTACTTTTTTAACCTTCAAAATGCGCATTATAAAAAAAACCTATCAGTTCCCTATACACTTCTTACGATCAATCACAATACAGAACAGCTTTGGATTGCAAACTCCAGCCCAGCAGCTCAAATTATCCCTAAAAGAATGTTTCTAGGAGGAATACAAGTTTGAACGAAAATCACTTGACTGCTATATAGGAGTGTTCTGATCCTAGAGAAAATTTGGCGCGAGATATTAGTCCCAAGAATGACAATAAGGGTGACGTTGCATTTTTAAAAATTTTATTAATAACGACTTATTAGCAGGTCAACAATCTGAAGTCTTATCAATTCTGAAACCATATGATAAGGTATTTGATACTAATAATGATACAGTAAGACAGACGCCTCTAACAAAGCATATAATCGAAACTGGAGACCATCGACCAATTAAACACAGGCCCTATCGAGTTTCCCCAACAGAACGACAAGCAATTCAAAAGGAAATGGACAAGATGCTAGATGCCGGGATAATACGCCACGCAGAAAGCCCTTTATCATCGCCTGTTATTTTAGTGAAGAAGAAAGACGGAAATTGGCGCTTCTGCGTTGATTACAGACAATTGAACAAGACAACCAAAAAAGACGTTTATCCACTCCCTCGAATTGACGATACTCTTGATTCTTCAAAAGGTGTCCAATTTTACTCGTCAATGGACCTATGCTCTGAATATTGGCAGATAGAGGTAGACGAGGCAGACAGAGAGAAAAGCGCTTTCATAACCCCAGATGGTCTATATGAATTTCTCGTGATGCCCTTCGGCCTGTGCAATGCCCCTGCAACGCTCAAGCATTTGACGGACAAAATCTTCAGGGGCCTAAAAGGGCGCAGTGCCTGTGTTATCTAGACGATATTGAAGTTTTCTCCAAAACGTTTAAAGAACACTTGCGCCACTCTTACAATGCCTTAGCAATGCAGATTTGAGCCTCAATTCATAAATTTTTATTTTTGGAACCAAATGAATAAGAGTGTTTTAACATCTCGTCGATGGCAACGGCACCTATTCCGACTCTGAATAGAAAAGCTATCGCCAAGTTTTTGAACCCACAAACTATCACTGAGGTGAGGAGTCTCATTGGCATTTGTTCCTTATTTCGCCGATTTATTGAACACTTCGCCGAAAAGTCTGTCCCTCTCCATGAAATTCTCAAAAAAGACAAGAAATTATCGTGTAACTTAGAAGAACTAGAAGCTTTTGAATCCCTGAAAAGGGCCCTGATGTCTGAACCTGTTTTAGCTCATTTTGAAGAACACCTGCCAACCCTGCTTCATACTGACACCAGCGGTTATGGTATCGGAGCAGTCCTCGTTCAGGTCCATGACGGGAAAAATCGACCAGTGGGTTACGCCTCAAGAACCCTAACAAAGGCAGAGAAGAATTACTCTACTACAGAAAGAGGATGTTTGACCTTGATATGGGCAATAAACAATTCCGCTCCCACCTTTTTGGTCGCGATGACGCGGTCGTCATCGCTACGGATCACCACACCCTTTGCTGGTTATCCAATTTGAAAGACCCGACGAGAAGATTGGCGAGGTGGGCCATTAAACTCCAAGCATACGACGTTACGTTTGCTTATAAAATCGGGCGTAAACACCAAGACGCGGACTGTCTCTCCCGAAGTCCCCTCGAGAGCAAATCGAAAAAAGCAGACGACGAAGAAAATGATGATAATGTACCATCAATAACTGCTCTGACCTGCTTCGATACTGAACATAAAAAGGATCCCAGAATTAGAATATTAATAGACGAAATAGAAGAATCCTGAGACAAACCAAAAGAATATGAACTGGTGAAATCAACCTTGTACAAAAGGAACTTCGACCCCTCAGAAACCCACACCTCCTCGTCATCCCCAAGCCCTCACGATTGGAACTACTGAAGAGCTTACACGACGCTTCTACAGCGGGCTAGCTAGGATTTTCTAAAACTTATGAGAGGGTTAGAAATAAATAGTTTTGGCCAGGACTTCTCAAGGATATACGAAAGTATGTAGCACATTGCGAAGAATGCCAAAGAAGAAAACGGACAAACCAAAAACCGCCTGGGGTGCTCAAACATATTCCCCCTGCAACCTTCCCATACCAAAGAATCGGAATAGATCTTCTTTGGAGATTCCCGGAATACTTTCGCGGTAATAAATGGATCATACTGTGTATTAACTCTCTTACTCGATTTTCCGTTACTAAAGCCTTACCCACAGGGGAAGCAAAAAAGCAGCCAAGTTCTTGATGGAAGATATTGTTCTCAAGCACGAGCCCCTAGAGAAATCATCACGGACCGAGGACGAGTATTTCAATTCAAGTTGATTGCGGAACTCACCAATCAATGTTCGTCGAAACACCGGATCACGACAGATCATCCCCATACGAATGGACTGACAGAGAGGTTGAACAAAACCTTAGCCAACTTGATGGCGTCGTATGTAAGTGTTGAATAGAAGGAATGGAACGTAACCCTACCCTACGTCACATTCGCCTACAACACCGCAAAGCAAGATACGACAGGGTTCACTCCATTCGAACTAGTCCATGGACGTGAGTCAGAAATAACTGTGGATACTTTATTTCCAAACCCGACAGAAGAGCTCCAAGAGGAATACAACCAAAGGATTGCGTCGCGAGTCGAAGAGACAAGTCATCTAGCAAGATTAGAAACATTGAAAACCCAATAAAATGACAAGGCCAGATATGATTCTAAGCACGGGGCAATGGATTACAACGTCGGTGACCTGGTATGGTTTTTCATCCCAATAAGAAAGGTGGGACTCTCAGAAAAACTGATGAAGGAGAACTTCTGGCCATACAGCTTACCCGGAAACTCTCTGACGTGACCTTCGAAGTTGAACCTGTGGACCAACCAACCAGGAGACGCCAAACAAGAGACCTGGTCCATGTAGTGAGAATGAAACCCTACCATGACCCTGAGGACCAAGCTGATCTGTTCAAGTGATAATTACAGCGGGACGCTATTCATCTAGGAGGGGGCAATGCCACAGAATAATTATTTTTGAATACTCTGTTGTTTATAATCACATAAATATTTGCCTAGTCATCACCCCTTACCATGCTTGTAAATTACCACTTCTAAAATCAATTGGCACTTTTTGCATTATATAAGTTTAATCAATAAGTTATTTTTAATTGAACCTTTGTAATAATTGTCTTCTCTACGGTGACAATATGTAACAAAAGTAAAAAATTATATATTGAATGCGAAACGCGAAAAATATCTACCATTAGGAATTAATCGAATTCAATAATACGCACGTTTCAAAACAAAGGAATTTGATGGTGATAGGTTAATAAAGTTAAATTTGAAAGGAAAAATTCTATGATTAAAAAATTGTAAAAATTGAAAAATAAATATTACTACTAATATTTGGAGAATAGAAATAAGTGTGAAAGATAACATGAAGCAAAAAATAACGAATATATTATTGTATATAGATCGCTATTTATAGTTTAGTACCTTTGGAGGAGATTGCTCGAAACTTTACAACTAAATTCTTTTAGAGTAATATCTATATGAATATGCGTAATGATATCAGAATCAAATTGCTGAAATATAATATATAAATTAAAATATTTATTGAAGTTTGGCAGCTTTTTGCCTGTGAAAATTAGAATATAGAAATATGTAACATGCTTATACATATAATTATAATGAAATTAATAAATAACAATTGGAATAGAACTACGACACGAAATACATATCATTAGAAATTAATAAAATTTAATAATACATACATATTTGAAAAAATACAGTGATAATAATTAAATAAGGTTAAATTTTAAAGCAAAAATATACGATTGGAAAATTTAATAAATTAAAAAATAAATATAACTATTAATACATTGGGTTGTAAAAGAAGTTCGTTTGGTTTGATTCGGCAATTTTATTTAGACAAAAAAAAACATTAATTATAACGATTAATTAATCAATTATGTTAAAATAAAAACAAAGCCTCCAGGGAAAAGTTTCTTTTAAAAATATGTTTTATTTAAAAAATATCTCGAGCTTTCAAGCAAGTAAGCCCTTCTATGGGAGAAAATGCTTTACATGATTAATACGCCAATAAAATATGATTTAAAATTAAATAAAGTCAATTAACTGTTTGCATTTGTTTCAAGGCATAATCAACGCGGGCTTCTGTTGCGCGTGCTTCACTTGGGGGTTATGGGCTGGGCTCAGGGAATATAATGTTATAAATTTCCGGAATATCTATTCTTCTGTTAATGCTATTGTGCTTTCTGGATATGATGGATTCTATTATAAGTCTCTGTAGTATATTGGGGATGTTGGAGTAATGGGTCTTTGGTTCTGATAGGAAGAAGGAATGGCCTGTTTCTCTTATATGTTGGTATACTAAAGATCTACTGTCTTGATCATCGATATTTCGTTTATGTTCTGATACTCTAATATTTGAATGTCTGCCAGTTTCGCCGACATATTTGGTTTTGCATGCGTTGCATTCTATGGAGTATATGACATTCTTAATATTGGAAGAATAATCAATGGTATTGTTCTTTGTTATGGGGTTTCTTAGTAACGAATTTAAATTAGGCGAGTTTCTGATAAAGGTTATGATTCCAAATTTCTTTAGATGACGGGCTATAGAAACAGATACTGGTGAATAGGGAGGAAGAATTATTGAGAGAAAATCAGGTTGATTAGATCATAGTCAGGAAAATAACTAAACTTTTAGCCCTATGCCTCGAAACAAATATTCTAACATACGATTCTAAAACTTACGAACAGATTAAAGGTTCTCCCATGGTTCTCTCTCAACCTCAGTAGCCGAAATAGTCATGCGTCGAATAGACAGTTGGATAACCTCCCTATTTCCGTCAGATATAGTTTTATGGCGTCGTTATATTGACGACATATTCTGTATATGCCCCGAAAATCAAACCAAGAACATTCTAGAAAGACTCAACAGTTACCATCCTAACCTAAATTTCACATTTGAAAAAGAAACAAACAATAGCCTGCCTTTTCTATATATAAAATATATTCGCATACAGAATCAATTCCAAACAACTGTTTATTATAAGCCATCCTTTAACCCCAACTATATTCGTTTTTCCTCCTACTGCCCACCAGCCATAAAAAAATACCGTAAAGACCTTAACTAAACGTATCCATAGCCATTGCTCACTTCAAACCTCCAAAACAGAATAAACTCAGAATATAATAAGAAATCTAAAGATTTGTCAATATCCCTTATCATTTATTCTAAGAAATTTCTATAGCCTCTCTGAAATTCGGAATTCCCCAATTTATAAATCTATTAGCAGTATTCCCTATTCACCAATTGCTCTTTCTATAGCCCGTCATCTGAAGAAATTTGGAATCAAAACATTTTTTTCAGAAACTCTCCTAATTTAAATTCGTTACAAAGAAACCCCATAACAAAGAACAATACCATTGATTATTCTTCCAATATTAAGAATGCCATATACTCCATAGAATCCAACGCATGCAAAACCAAATATGTCGGCGAAACTGGCAGACATTTAAATATAAGAGTATCAGAACATAAGCGAAATATCGATAATCAAGACAGTAGATCTTTACTATACCAACATATAAGAGAAACAGGCCATTCCTTCTTCCTATCAGAACCAAAGACCCATTACTCCAACATCCCCAATAGACTACAGAGACTTATAATAGAATCCATCGTATCCAGAAAGCACAATAGCATTAACAGAAGAATAGATATTCCGGAAATTTATAACATTATATTCCCTGAGCCCAGCCCATAACCCCCAAGTGAAGCACGCGCAACAGAAGCCCGCGTTGATTATGCCTTGAAACAAATGCAAACAGTGAATTGACTTTATTTAATTTTAAGTTATATTTTATTGGCGTATTAATCATGTAGAGCCTTTTCTCCCGTAGAAGGATTTACTTGCCCGAAAGTTCGAGATATTTTTTAAATAAAAAATATTTTAATAGAAACTTTTCCCTGGAGGCTTAGTTTTCATTTTAATATTAATTCAAGGTATTATTTTATCGAATTGTTATCTCGAGTTAAGTAATGAATTTATCGCCATATCAAATCAATTTTTATTTAAACCAGATTCGCAAAATATCATTGCAACTAGCGAAGTGAAGATGTCATCTGGATTTCAATCGTTTCTGTGAAGAGGTGAACTTTGTTCCAACATCCTTAAGAATAGAAGATCCTGTCAAAAACCTTTTCTCAGCTAAAGTAATAAAGAAAACTCAATATAGGTTGTTGAGGACCAGAACACAGGGCTGTTATTCCAACATTCGATTGTTATCGAAAACAATCAAAGAACTCTTATGCATCACTTCCCGTATTGTACCAGAAAAACAAATGTGCGAAGTAATAGTCCAAACCACCTCTGAAATCACGAAAGTAAGAACAGAAATAGAGAGAAGGCAGAGTGAAAAAACTGGAATATAGGGTAGTGAAATTTAATAATACAAATCTAAATAGAAACAATTACCTCAATAAAATAGTCAAACTGTCAAAAGCTACCCTAACCAAAGAAGATTTAGCTTTCTTATCCAAAGGTATGAAATTAAGGAATATGCAAAACCCAGATCCCATCAGAATAGTAAGTGGAGTCGAAGCAGCCATATCAAAACTTAACTACCAAGAAAAATATATCATTAGACATCATGTAACTAATCTTCTAAGTGAACCAGTGACCCTTCCCCCAAGCAACCCTCATGAGAACCGACTGATTAAAGACTTACGAAACAAAAAAGAAATAATCATCACCCAATTAGATAAAGGTCAAAAAGTGATTCTGGGCAAAACTGATTACCATAGTAAAATGCTGAGCATCCTTGAAGATCAAACTACTTTCAAACACATTTTCAAAGAAGAAAAAACCCGAACATGCTCTTCTTTCAAAAAAGAACTCAGAAAAATGCATAAAGAACGTAATATTTCGAATGAAGAATTGAAAGACTTCTTGTCTAATATGCAAACAGATGCCTTCATATATGGCCTCCCTAAAATACATAAACCAAGTGTCCTCTTAAGACCCATAGTGGCTTTCTACCATTCTCCAAATGCACCTTTGTCCAAGTTCATCTCAACCTTTCTCAAACCCATAATCAAGCAGCAAAACTCCCCGTTCTCCATTTCCACCACCACCACCTTCATAGATGAACTACTCAAGTACCAACCCCAAGCAAACAAGATCATGATCTCATTGGACGTAGAATCCTTTTACCCAAGTCTCCCACACCAGCTGATACTAAGCAGCACCGAAGAATTCTTGAGAGAAAATTAGGTTGATCAGATCATAGTCAGGAAAATAACTAAACTTATAGCCCTATGCTTCGAAACAAATATTCTAACATACGATTCCAAAACTTACGAACAGATTGAAGGTTCTCCCATGGGGCAGTTGGATAACCTCCCTATTCCCGTCAGTATAGTTTTATGGCGTCGTTATATTGACGACATATTCTGTATATGGCCCGAAAATCAAACCAAGAACATTCTAGAAAGATTCAACAGTTACCATCCTAACCTAAATTTCACATTTGAAAAAGAAAAAACGATAGCCTGACTTTTCTGGATATAAAGATTTTTCGCATACAGAATCAATTCCAGACAACTGTTTATTATAAGCCATCCTTCAACCCCGACTATATCCGTTTTTCCTCCTACTGCCCACACTCAGCCATAAAATCAATACCGTAAAGACCTTAACTAAACGTATCCATTGCCATTGCTCACTTCAAACCTTTAAAACAGAAAAAAACTCAGAATATTATAAGAAATCTAAAGACTTGTCTATATCCTTTATCATTTATTCTAAGACATTTCTATAACCCCTCTGAAATTTGGAATTCCCCAATTTATAAATCTATTAGCAGTATTCCCTATTCACCACAGAAACTATCTGTTTCTATAGCCCGTCATCTGAAGAAATTTGGAATCAAACCCTTTTCAGAAACTCGCCTAATTTAAATAATATTCCGGAAATTTATAACATTATATTCCCTGAGCCCAGCCCATAACCCCCAAGTAAAGCACGCGCGACAGAAGCCCGCGTTGATTATGCCTTAAAACAAATGTAAACAGTGAATTGACTTTTTTAATTTTAAATCATATTTTATTGGCGTATTAATCATGTAAAGCATTTTCTCCCGTAGAAGGGCTTACTTGCCCTAAAGTTCGAGATATTTTTTAAATAAAAAATATTTTTAAAATAAACCTTTCCCTGGAGGCTTTGTTTTTATTTTAATATTAATTCAAGGGATTATTTTATCGAATTGTGAACTCAAGTTAAGTCATGAATTTATCGCCATATCAAATCAATTTTTATTTAAACCAGATTCACAAAAAATCATTGCAACTAGCAAAGTGGAGATGTCATTGGGTTTCAATCGTTTCTGTGAAGAGGTGAACTTTGTCCCGCCATCCTTAAGAATAAAAGATCCTCTCAAAAACTCTTTCTCAGCTAAAGTAATAAAAGAAACTCAATATAGGTTGTTGAGGACCAGAACACAGGGCTGTTCATTCGGGTAAAATTAGTAAAGCAGACCACGTCGAAACCAGCTCATTATTTTAGTAAGCAGGAACAATATCCTAACAGCAAAACCTTCACTCGAGCAGAAGACAGTCGAAGCCAAATCATCTCTATATATAAAAGTCAATTAATATATATATATATATATGTAGTATATTTTGACATAGATAAATCATAACCTTCTTCTAATATTTATAATAACCCCATACCTATATAAAAATGTGTATCGAACTTGTAACAAAATGACAAATAAAACAAAAGGAGTAGAGGTAGTCAAGACGACAAAGGCCAGACGTGATAAACAACCCAGACTAACAGGTGTTTATGCTAATGAGTTCATTCCCCCGTCAGCAGGTGGCCGAACAGGTGGCCAGACATAATTAATAACCCAGCGCTTGACAGGTGGCGTGATTACGGGAGCCAATCAGAACTCGCCGCCATCTGCGAGCGTCTCATATAAAAGCCCCCCAAGATTGGGACAAAGTTAGTTGTTCAGTTAGTTGTTTTCAGAGCCACGCCGTTATACGGTCGGGTCTCTCACCCCTATCCGCGATGTAGGCATCCGCGGCGCCCGTGGTTCGACTGCCTTCGTCCGTGGTCTACCTCTACCTCTTGGAGTACCATCTAGACCTGCCTCTGTTTCTTGCTGTCCCGGTGCGGGAATCCCATCACGCACCCACTACCACGACTGCCCAGTACATTCCACATCGGGATTACTACAGAACCCGTTAAAGTCGACAGGATGACTGAGGACAGCAGCAAGCAGAGGATGACGGAGGTCAGTGACGACTACTTCGCGGATGCCTTCACCAACATGCAGCCCCACTGCGACGACCTAGTAGGCCGCCTGGCAGACGCCATTCGGGGACTAGCCGTGCCTCGTGTGGAGGAAGCCCTCATCTCCTCTTTCGACGGATCTCACGCAACAAGCAGCCTTCTTCCATACAGCCATCTCCAGAGATCAACTCCAGCCAGCATCAGCCATTTCAAGGTACTTTATACTTTGTTTCTGCCATTTTCCCCATAAATTTTATATTTTCACTTTAAGCATTTTAAAATCAATTATAACCTTTTTTATATCATTTTTATTCAATTTTTTAAAACTTTCACACTCTCATTTATCACTTTATTTTAATCAAATTATAAATGTTAATTCATCATTTTCAATTTTATTATTAAAAATATTCAATCACGCATTTGTGCCAATTTATTAATCTTACATGCCTTTCTTAAATTCACCTAAAATGACATTATCCAAATATGCAACTTTCAATTTTACATAAAAAAATCATATTATATTTTAATTACTCGAATCATATTATCTAAACTTATTTGTGTGCTTTTTCTAATACCTTATTTATGGCCATAGTATTAATAATTAAATTTATGAAACTCTTTATTTTACTTGACCTATTACTATTTCAATTGATATTTCTCAATATTTAAAAGTTTTAAAAAACTGGTCCTAGATTTGTATTTTTATAAATATCAATTTTAAATTATCTCATCTCAAAATGTGCCTCCCATTTTCCCCACAATTACAAATACAACTATAAATGTAATATGCGAAAACTTAATATCATACCATAAAATTTCCATACCCCATTACATTTCATTCCTGCCTGTGTTAAATTGTTATTTACTTATTAAATACATTTTTATTTCGCACTTCTACATTGTTCACATCAATTTTAATTCCTCTCGCATATCCCATATCCCATTAACACATTTCGCATAATCATAACACATTTATTTATACAATAGTTAATTAATTAATTCTTTTATAGCCTACCTTTTCCCAATTATTCACACCCACGATTTCAATATTACAGATTAAAGTTTATATCCTTCTAACAGAGGAACCTGCCAGATTAAAACGGATAGGAAAATTATATAAAATCCTTTTATACCAAATCTTAATTTTATAATGTTATAGGATAGTTTATAATTTTGTCAACCCCGTTTAAAAATTAGGTCCCCACCATCTCTAAAAATCGATCCTGTACATGACACCATATGAGACGTCATCTTGGCCTACATTAAAGAACAATTAATTCCAGTCTTCATCCCAACGACAAACAAATCAAGGACACACTGAACTTCCCCCTAATTGTTTTTTTTTTCTTCTACTTCGTCTTTCCCTCCCTACTTCTAAAGGGGTGGAATGACTTTTGTATCCATCATTAGCATCCATCATTAGCAGAGATAGCCCTTCCTACTTCAACACTCTTACCTGTCAATCATTCAATTATAGGCCTTCCATGCTTCTTTCGTCTCTTGATCATTTTCCATTGGCCTTCTATGCCTTCGTTCTAACCACCCCTCGTCCATCGCATAGTTCCTGTGTGCCGACCTTTTTTATTTACACCCAGGTCGCCGTCCCAGCATTCTTTATTTCATTCCTTTTTCCTCAAACCCGGGTTCAATCAATCAATGGCAACAGTCGAGCCCTGTTTTCACAATCTACCTCCATCCTCTAACCTCTTCAACAGTTCCTGAGACTCCTGCTCGTCAACATTTTTTTTTTAATTTTTATTTTTTAATGATTCATCGACCTGGTACACTCTTCCTCCCCATGTTAACTCCACACGGAGAGCTTGGGTAACCAGCGATATTTTTTTTTCTCTAACGCTCGACTCAGGCCACCATCAGCACGATGCGCCCACTCATTTTTCGTTTAATATTATTTTTCATCTGGTCGAGCTCAATCACCGACAGCAGCGCAGCTCTTGAGACACCATCTCTTTTTAACCTCTCTTACAAAAAATTTCTTTCCCATATTCCCCCATTACCTACCTCTCCTTCAATCTTCACAACTTTTGTCCATCTGATCTAATGCTACTTACAGAGCATCTTGAGATTGCTGAACCCTGAAAACAATACTTCGCTTCTAAGCTCGTATTGCAGGGCAGGACTCCTGAGATGTCCTTTGCAGAAACCAATTCAGACCATCTTCATTTATTCCTCACTGCGTCACTACCTATCGTAAACCTTTTGCTTAAGTCAATTATCTTTTATATTTTATTTTACTTTTATTATCTCTACTTCTCCTCCTTCCTGTATTACATCCCTGAAACTATGTTGTAAATACTCAAGGCACCTTGAGTAACAAAAAACTGTAACTAGTATACCAACTTTCCCAAATATTTATTTTCGCTATTGTGTGTGTTTTACTTTAAATTTATCCTTCCTATGTACTCCTCTTATATATTTTTTGTAGTTTTATAATATTATATCAATGTGTCACCACTACTCCCCTTTATCTTTATGTCTATTCTAGTAACTAATTTATGCCCCAAATTATTTCCATTTAATAGGTTTGCTAGCATTTCTCTCATTTATTTGTAAATAGACTTACAGTTTTACTAGTTTTGTGGTGTTGGACTTTGTTTTTTAACTTACAGATGTAGATAAAACATTTCACTATTAATCGATAATATTATTTTGTTTATTATTAATCAAAATTAATGCCATCGACTACCAACCAACCCTTTAAAAATTGTTACCTTTATAATTTTTATTTTCTCTTTTTATCATCATGTTTAGACTTAGAATTTTACAACTTCAACTATTTTAGGCACAATTTTAAAAAACCTACACCTAACAATATTTATAATATTTCTTAAACATATAAAACCTTTATCATTTTATTTTTCTTAATAGATTTTCAAAATGTTATTTTTGACGCTTCCCTTACAACCTCTAACTCTATCCCATGAACCTTTCCTCCCAACCTTTTACACCCATCAAGAGATTATTGTTCGTCAGCCATTTTCTTTTTTTTTTTATTGATTAAACTAACTAGAAGACCCTTCCTCGCTGTACATTTCCCAACAGTGAGCTCAGGAGACCCTGTTAGATTTCTATTTTTTTTTTCTCTCATCGTCCGGCTCATCATTTTTTCATTTTTCAACTTTTTCTTTTCACCACACAAGCCGGACACAATCAAAATTCACAGCAATAATTCTCTTACACCCACCTCTCCTTTTCCGCATCCTTCAAACCTCCAACCTTCCAAGGGATTCCAGTTCGCCGAACATTTTTGTTTTTTTTCATTGATTAATCCGACTGGAACAATCCTTCCTCACTATACCATTCCCAATAATGAGTTCAGGATATCCAGCGCGATATTTTTATTTTTTTTCTCATCGCCCGACGCATCATATCAATTCATCATTTTTTCAACTTTTCACTTTTTTTTCACAATTCAACCGGGCACAATCATTATGGACAACAGGGATCCCTCTTACCTCTACCTCCCCCTTTTACCTCCATCAATCTTCCCACCTCTTTTCGCTGTCTGAGCTAATGATACAGATGGAATATCCTAGGCCTTCTGTTAATGAAAACAATGCCTCACTTAAACAAATTCGCATTGCATTGCAGAATGTTTGGGATACTACTTTGCAGAAACATGCTCAGATACCCCCTTTCCCCTTTTCAACCTTAGCGTCACATTATATGTTCAGTTAATAAACTAACTTCATTTTTTTTCTCTCATATTTTATGCAATAAGATATTATTTTCCTTGTACGATTCATTTTACCATATTTACCATTTTGTATTATATACTTCCTCTTAATCTGTTATCATTCATTTTGTGAGTTTTTATTTTTATAACCTTAAATTTTATTTCATTGATACACCACCATTACAACATCTTTCTCTGTTTAACTTGTAACTTTATAATAATTTTAACTAATTTGTATACAAATTATTTCTTTTATTTTTTTTATAATAGGTTTGTTAGGTTATCACTCATTACATGTCATTCCCCCAACCAAACCTTCATCACTGGGGACACATTCTGTAGTATATTTTGACATAGATAAATCATAACCTTCTTCTAATATATATAATAACCCCATACCTATATAAAAATGTGTATCGAACTTGTAACAAAATGACAAATAAAACAAAAGGAGTAGAGGTAGTCAAGACGACAAAGGCCAGACGTGATAAACAACCCAGACTAACAGGTGTTTATGCTAATGAGTTCATTCCCCCGTCAGCAGGTGGCCGAACAGGTGGCCAGACATAATTAATAACCCAGCGCTTGACAGGTGGCGTGATTACGGGAGCCAATCAGAACTCGCCGCCATCTGCGAGCGTCTCATATAAAAGCCCCCCAAGATTGGGACAAAGTTAGTTGTTCAGTTAGTTGTTTTCAGAGCCACGCCGTTATACGGTCGGGTCTCTCACCCCTATCCGCGATGTAGGCATCCGCGGCGCCCGTGGTTCGACTGCCTTCGTCCGTGGTCTACCTCTACCTCTTGGAGTACCATCTAGACCTGCCTCTGTCTCTTGCTGTCCCAGTGCGGGAATCCCATCACGCACCCACTACCACGACTGCCCAGTACATTCCACATCGGGATTACTACATATATATATATATATATATATGATAAGATCCTGTCGACTCTCGCTATAGCTGTGGTAACCGAGGGTCAAACCTGTAGTAACCGAGAGGGACAGTCAGGGCGTGGAGAGTTTTCCAGTACCTCTCTGCACCTTGGAGGACCTTTAACAGTCCTCACAGAGTACAGGCAGTCGTGGTCGAGGCAGAGTGGAAAGCTTGAGAATGTCCACACACAAAAAAAAACGAAGAGACACAGTTGTAGTAGGAAAGTTCCGTGAACAGATAAAAGTCGAGCTAATAGCAAGATGGAGATAGAAGAGTTCTTACTGTTTTACATGGTCGATGAGGTGGTCTTGGGTACAACCGACAAGGGCCCACGCCGATGGTGAAGTGACTATATTTTCGGCAAAGCCGAGGTTTTTTTATACCTTTGCCGAGGAGGGAGACATGCGAGAATTTGGACTTTGAACGGGTCCAAAGGGCGTGGGGCGTCTGCGCTATTCTGCACCCTTTGACCTTGATGGCAACGACTTGCCAAATTCCTCTTTAGGGTTGTTGGATTTCTATATCGATCTCTTTCTTAGCTCAGCTCTTAATCTATTAAATAGTTTTATTTATTCATCCTCAGTTTGTACAAAGTACATTACATATGGTGATGCAATGACACATGTCAATCATGCGTATAATTATTTATAGATGTGTTTCTATATACAACATGAAAATCTTGTTATAAGTAGTATACAATATAGGGTTGTTGGTTTAAATTACCATAGGGGGGGAAGGGGGTGAGAGCTCGAAGAGAAGTGGCTACAGTTGAGTTAGTTGTAAATTATTGTGGAACTTGGTTGTGGGTTTGTCCGATCATCGTGGTCTTGCTTCATGTTTTCTTCATACTCTGGTATATGAGGGATTTGCTTCCCGGCCAGGTCTTATCCTGTCGACTTTTATTGTGGTATAATATAATAAGGTGGGAAGAGAAATAATCACACCACAAGTTGGAAGAGGAACCCAGGCAACCAGAGAGAGAAGGAGAGAGACGGGCCCGGCAACAGGTGGGCGGCCGTTCTTTTCCACCACAATCCCCAACTGTCTTAATAGTCCCGAGAACTCACGGGCCTCTCTGGTCGCCCCTTGGAATGTCGCTGGTGTCTTAAATGACCGGACTTTAGCTGCCCGTCTCTCTCTGGGTTGACTGTAGGTTTGCTTTATTATTCCAGGAAGAGTATATATTATGACATATGGCCCCCGTTGAAAAGGGCTGAACATGGTTTGAGTATACTTAAAGCTGGAGAAGCCAGGAATAGAGAAAATAATTTTATAGTTGAAATTATTTAAGGTTATGGTGACATAGTTTTATGTAAATAAATTATTGTATAGTACACAGGTAAATAATATTTACAAGCAGTTTTACAACACCGGAGAGTTAGACATTTAAGGGAATTCTTGATAATATCAAAGTTATAAAAGGCTATATACAATAACATCTAATATATTATAAGGTAAATGCTATTGAGGAGTGTGAACAAGGAGAAGGGGAGTCACATACACATGATGAAAATCTTAAGGCCACTCTACACTTTGAGATATGTTTTCAGGCGGACATGGCAAGGGGGAGACTTGGCATGACTTTTCTATGCTATAGGTGTAGAGTACGAGAAATGAGGTTGAGGGTGGAAATTGCGTGAGTTCAGAAATGAGGTAAACATAGGACCACATACAATGTTAGAATTTTGGCGAACAGAGCGAGGGAAAACTTTCTTTGGGCCATTCTACCTTATGTATGCACTTACTCGTGTAGCGAGTCCGAGGGGAAAGGTCCCGTGTGTAGGTGAGGAAGTCGCATGGACTTATAGTTAATTTGAGAATATAAAATAGTTCGAGATACAAAGGTAGAATATAGGCGAACAGAGCGAGGGAAAACTTGCTTTGGGCCTTTCAACCTTAATTATTTCAATACTAAGAGGCTCTAGTAGTTTTAGCTAATTGAAGGAAAGTGTGTGCGCACGGTGCCAAAAATTAATACCAAGACGGTGTTGTCCTTTACAGGTGACAAGCTTCTCGTACACGAGGTGTTTGAACCGTCGTGGGAGCTTGTGCGAGGCGATGATTTCGCGATGGGTTGAAGGTAAAACCCATGTCTGCGCGAAATAATGACGGACCGGACAAAATTAGCGACGATGTTTAACGTACCTCTGTGGGAAATATCGGACGTAGGTTATATCGTGCTGGTAAGGACAAGGGACAAACATAAATTTGAAGACAGGCTCCGTGTGGCGAACGTGTGGCGCGAGGAGAAGGAGCGAACTGTGTCGCTCGATGCAGAATCTTCAAGTGCGGACAAAAAGGAGTTGATAAACATCTAGAAGTTAGTCAATCTGCGTCCTGTGACGAACACACCAGTGGCTAGATGGTGTGGGTCGGTGGATATGCTAGAGAGCAACTACAGAATATATTATCATAAATCAAGGGTGAATATCAGAATTTTAAAAAGACAATATAGTAGTTCGATAATTGATTAATCAATAATTCTATAGAAGGTCATAAGCTAGTAGAAGGTTGACAAGTTGTAAGGATGAGTTAGACATTCAGGGGGAGATTAATAAAGGTTACTGAAGGTTGGTTGTAAGCAATAGTCGATTAGAGCCAGCAATTATAAATAGGTTGAGGTCACATACAGAGTAATAAAATGTTAAGGTACTGGAGCACTGTTTTGATGGATCAATTGATTATGGAAATATTTGGACCAGAGTCCATAGTAGTGACTTCTTTAAAGAATGAAAATGGTAGGGTAAAACAATTACACTCACAGGTTATGTTGGTTTAGGGCGCAGGTAAGTTCATTGAGCTTCGGGAGAGTTCTGTCTTGGACACTGTGCGTACCAGTGTTGTACATCACAGTAGCGGCAGGGATATGGCGGAGTCTTGTCCATGATGGTGGAAGTTGACTGCTCTGGCGCGGTGATCGTTCTTGGGCAGATCTAGTGCTGGGAGAAGTGTGTGGCAGGTTCATCTCCGTCGTAGGTGATCATTTCTTTCGGATCACGGTTCAAAAGTTGCCGAGGAAGGGGGTGAGAGCTCGAAGAGAAGTGGCTACAGTTGAGTTAGTTGTAAATTATTGTGGAACTTGGTTGTGGGTTTGTCCGATCATCGTGGTCTTGCTTCATGTTTTCTTCATACTCTGGTATATGAGGGATTTGCTTCCCGGCCAGGTCTTATCCTGTCGACTTTTATTGTGGTATAATATAATAAGGTGGGAAGAGAAATAATCACACCACAAGTTGGAAGAGAAACCCAGGCAACCAGAGAGAGAAGGAGAGAGACGGGCCCGGCAACAGCCGGGCGGCTGGTCGTTTCCACCACAATCCCCAACTGTCTTAATAGTCACGAGAACTCACGGGCCCCTCTGGTCGCCCCTTGGAATGTCGCTGGTGTCTTAAATGACCGGACTCTAGCTGCCCGTCTCTCTCTGGGTTGACTGTAGGTTTGCTTTATTATTCCAGGAAGAGTATATATTATGACATATGTATATGTCGTAAACCCAGGTACGCCAACAAGTGAGTAGAAGCAGTCGGGGTTGAGTGGCAAGGCGTGCAAAGTGGGAAGTACGCACAGGACAGTAAGGACAAAGTTTGGGATCAAAAGACGCTCTCCCAGGGCGTCTCAAGTGGCACCAGAACCAGGGGAAAGTTGAGAATTAGCAGAGGAAAGCTCGTCGTCCAGCCTGAAGTCGCGGGGGCAGAGAGGAGCCAAAACGGCGGCCACGAAGGCCGCCGTGAGATGACAATGAGCCTAGTACCGAGCGAGTCTGTCCGCAATATCTACTGTAACCTAACTGTGAACCGGACCAATACGCCCCTTTATGTGGGTCATCCTCCCCTCCCCTGGGGTCCGGTGGCAAACTGGTGTCACTTTGAGACGACTATAAAAGACGTCATACATCATTACTTACATATCTTTGTTTAAAATACGATAGAATGTGCCCCCGGTGAGAAAGGTTTGATTAGGGGAGTGAAATAAAATAGAGCGAAAAGCTAGCAAACCTATTAAAAGGGAAATATTTTGGGACACAAATTAGTTACTAGAATATAAAAAAAGAAAAAGGGGAGATAGTAGTGGTTACACACTGATATAATATTATAAAAACAAAAATATATATTTCGTAAACCCGGGTAAGACAACAAGTGTGTTGGAAGCAGTCGGGTTTGAGTGGCAAGGCGTGCAGAGTGGGAAGTCCGCACGGGACAGTAACGTCTAAGTTTGGGGTCAAAAGACGCTCTCCTTGCACGTCTCACGTGGCACCAGGACCAGAAGAAAGTTGAGGATTAACCGAGGAAAAGCTCGGCGTCCAGCCTGAAACCGCGGGGACCGTCGTGAGATGATAATGGCCTACAACTGAGCGGGGCTGTCCGAAAATATCCCCTTTAACCTAACTAACTGTTATCCCTCAGAACGCCATCCGCACACTCATTGATTCAGTGCCAAGACACATGCCTGCATAGATGTCCGCTGTGGTCCCATAGCATATTGAGTGGACAGCGATCAGTTTATACACGTCGGGCGGACGTGTTTTTGCAGCGCTCCGCGAATTCCGGTAAATATTACTTCAAATTTGTTTTTTAGAGTTGTTTTTGAAATTTAAAATCTTTTATACCTTACTCATATTACTATACATATATTATCCAACTCTTAAGTACACTTAAACATTTTATATACAGCTGATTTGCATATCAGCAGACGGCGCGGCGCGACCGCTTGCCACTTGTTTGAACAATACTTGGGAAAAAAGAAAAAGGGCTAAAATAAAATGGATTCCATTTTAAAATCGATAGACGTTAAACTTGATGAAATTTTATTATATTTTGAAAATAAATTTAAAACTAATCAGAAAAATATGAATAGGAATGATATTACTTTTCTGTCTTCTCAATGATAAATCAAACGAAAAATGGAATTGAGTCTATTACTGAAGTTTATAAACAAAGCATTACGGAGGGTTTGACTGACACATTAGGTAAAATGATTGATCAAAAATTGGATAAATTTATCAAGGAAATACAGAAGTCTAAACCTTCATATGCCCAAGCAGTTAGACAAGAAACCGAACTCATTGATAAAAAACAGCAGACAATAAAAGATGAATCTACTTTAATTGTAGCATTAAATAACGAGGAGCGCAGTCAGGATGTGATTCAAGCTATTTCTAATAATATTAAAATTATTAGAGAGAAAGGTATAAATATTAAAATTAATGGAATTATAAACGCTAAGAAAACTATAATTATAAAATCTCCATGCCAAAAAGATACAAATATATTACTTGAAGAATTGAATAATTCAGAAGAAATAAAGAATATGAGCAAAATTTACATACCTAAGCCAAGAGATCCAACAATCATTGTCAAAAATGTATGCAAAATAACAGAAATCGCGACTTTTGTAAAAACGGTATGTAAAATGAATCCTGAATTGGAAGGCTTGGATGGTGAAATGAATGTACTCTTCACTATGAAATCCAATACACCCCAACACAACATAGCATTAAGAGTATCACCTAAAGTATACCAAATACTTAAGAAAATGAAAAATACAATATATACTGAATTTGAAAGATGCTATATTCAAGATAAAGTTTTTGTTAGACAATGCCAAAACTGTTTTCAATTTAACCCGAACCACAAACTGAAAGACTGTCAAAATGCTAAAGTATGTAAAAACTGTGGTATTCAGGGTAGTCACAGCTGCACCGGAGAAAAATATTGTTATAATTGTTCTAAACACCCAAAATTCAGAAACCATTCAGTAAATCATAGATCAAATTCCAACGAATGCCCACTGTACAAGATACAACTGGACAGAGTCATACAGAGAACGCAATATGCGCCTATTACCGAGGAATCTGTTTTGTCAAATATATAATTTAATAATATATGTCTTACCAATGTAAACAACAATGAATGAAAACTTAAAATGTATTCAACAAAATGTTAGAAAGAGTATTAGGGCAATAAATGAATTACAAGGTTATATTGCAGATAACCCAACCGATATTCTCTTTAACCAAGAACCTTATGTTTTACACAACAAGATCATGTACGATATGGATTAACAGATATTGTGCTCGAATAGGATAGAAGAAAAATACACGGCAATTATTGTGTTAAATAAAAAGCTAAAATGCTCCATGGTAGAAAATTTCACTAATTCTTATTGTACAACAATGATTTTATCTACTTTTAAAGAAAACATAATTATCTCAAATTTCTATATTCATCCTAATTCACTAAACAATTATCATCTGAATTTTATGAGCATATTATTTGAAACCTATAAAAACCAACCAGTAGTACTCTGTGGCGACTTTAATTCTCGTCACCCATTATGGTTCGACAAAGTAACTACTCTAATGGATTTAAATTAAAACCAATTATAGATGAAAACAATCTCTATATACATAATCTGAAAACGCCTACCTGTCGCGAAACTAGTATAATCGATCTTACAATTTCAATAAGCAATCATTAAGCTTAATAAATAACTGGCAAACTTCAGAACTAACAAATATTTCGGACCATGTTGCTATAAAATTCGAAATAAAAAAAATAAAAAACGAATACTCATTCAATAATCAAAAATCCACATGGAAATTCAAAGAAAAAGATTCTGATTGGTCTCGATTTTCTCATAATATATCTTTAACAGAAATAATAAGACTTAAAAGCAAATTGGAAAGAGTTAATTCAGATTTAGATATTGATATGATAGTAAATGGACTTACAAACCTTTTAACAGAAGCTGCCTTTAAATCTTTGGAAGTTATATCCTCCGACTCTAAATATTATTCTAGAAATAACTGGTGGAATAATGAATTGAAAAAAATGAAAGATCATTTTCACTACATAAGAAACTTATATTATCGCCACGGAGCAATCAGTTATAACACATTCAAGTTGACTAGGAATCGATACACTAATGCAATTGATAAAGCAAAGAAAATTAACTGGCGATATCTTATAGAAAAAAATTATACAAACAATCCATTTGGTAACGCATATAAATTTTTTAATAAATTAAGAACACCAGATAAACAAAGGGGAATACCCTTAATTGACAATGCCCCAGAACACCTAAAAGAACGATCAATGAGCAATTTGTTAAATGAGTTGGTACCAGATGATAATTTCGATACGGATGATTCTTACCATCAACTAATTAGAAATCACAAACTAAAAATGATTAACAAGAATAAGGTCTTTGTTGAGGGAGGGGAAATAGTGAACCTAATATCTAACATAGACATTAAAAAAGCTCCTGGGGTAGACAGTATAAGTAATAACATGATCAAAAATGCCCTTCCAAAAATTTTACCATTATTATGCGATTTATTTAATAAATGCATTCACTTCGGATACTATCCAGATAGATGGAAAGAGGCAGCTCTCAGAATAATTCCAAAACCTCACAAAACGAATTTAGAATTAGTAAAGAGTTATCGACCTATTTCATTAATTTCTAACTTATCAAAAATATTTGAAAAAAAATTGAAAAATAAAATATACGAATACTATGAAAATAATGATCTCCTTAGCCCCAGACAACATGGGTTCTTGAAGAATAAGTCAACAATTACCTGTTTGAAAGAAATCACAAAGATCATAATGGAACATAGACAGAAACAACTAGTTACGCTGATTGCAATTGATATACAAGGAGCATTTGATAATACATGGTGGCCAGCCTTGTTTAAAAAATTAGACGAAGACAATTTACCAGTTGAATTGATCAAAATTTTACGTTCTTTTTTGAAAAATAGAAAAACGATTTTCAAGTATAATAATATGAAAGTTTCAAAAATATTAACAAAGGGCTGTCCTCAGGGTGGACCATTGTCTCCGTTGTTATGGCTGATATATTTAAATGATCTGCTAATTAATTTGCAATCACCAAACTCTGAAATCATTTGCTATGCTGATGATGTAACAATTATATGTTGGGATAATGAGCTAACAAATCTAAAAAAGTCGATTGAGTTTAATTTGGAAAAGATAGATCAATGGTGTAATGATAATAAGCTAAATATCAATCTTGATAAAACTAGTATTTTACACTTGCACAATGAAGACAAAATATCAATTAATTTTAGAATCAATATTATTGTGCCCGTAGAAGAAATTAAAATTCTTGGAATTACGATTGCGAATCACAGAAGGAAAAACAAATTGAATTTTGGCCCTCACCTTAACATTATACTAAACAAAACTCAAAGATTAAAAAATCTTCATTTTTCAATTTGTGGAAAATCTTGGGGTCTTAGCATCCAAAAAAGGCTTACACTTTATAAATATATAATAAGACCAACGTTAACTTACAGAACAGAAATATGGTTTGAATTTATTAGCAAAAAATATATGTACAAACTGAACTCAATGCAATATCAAATTCTGCTATGGTGTACCCAAACATATAAAACAACCAGTTATAACTGTGTTCACACCTTAGCCAATATTCCTTTGATCACTGATTATATGGAATCTAGAATTATAGGTTATGAGTTGAATAATTTATCAACAGAAGATAAACAATTTTATGATTTGTTTATTCCAGGTATACTCAAAGATTTCATTATATCAAGGATTAATTTACTGAAAAAGAATACTAATCAAACATTTCAAAGTTTCTTTCCTTATGATATTCCGAAATATTTTCGACCAAACTATTATAATTCACAATTTATCACAGATCATGGAAATTTCAGGTTTTTTCTTAAGAAAATTCAGGCTGTGCAAGATTCGACATGTTTCTGCGGATTAGGGGAACAAACTTCAATACATCTCTTGCTGGAGTGCCCTGTCTTTCAAGAGTACAGAGTCAACAACGGTTTAATTGCTTTAGGCCCTAGTGAATTAATTTCAAGTAAGGACACATATATAAAATTTAATTTCCTTTGTAAATATATTTTGGACTTCATTAAGAAAAATGGTCTTTGATGTAACGATCTCATGGAAATATTGGACATATTATATGGTTGTAAACAATATATAGGTGTATGCGTGTATATGTGTGTACATATGTATATGTTTTTTTTTCTTAATTTAATGATGTAACTGTAAATAAAATTCAAAAATATCTCTATATGTAAATAACATTTTTGAATCTTTCTAAGTCGCTTTCTGTGTATCTTTCCATGTTGAATATTTTCTTTGTTATATATATTTGTATGTACATTTAGCGCAAGTGTCCCTAGGGGGACATAGCGTTTTGAATTGAAATAAAATAAAAAAACTGTCAGCATCTGGACCAACGCCCTCCCCCCCCCCACCTGGATTCCCCAGGTGTCCGGCCGCAAGCTGGTGTCACTTTGAGACGACTAGAAAGGACGTCATACTTTATTACTTACATATCACATTGTTTAAATTACGATAGAATGTGCCCCCGGTGAGAAAGGTTTGATTAGGGGAGTGAAATAAAATGGAACGAAAAGCTAGCAAACCTTCTGAAAGGGAAATAATTTGGGGCACAAAAATTAGTTACTAGAATAAAAATAAAGATAAAGGGGAGAGAGAGAATAGTGGTTACACACTGATATAATATTATAAACATATAAAAAAATCTATAAGGAATACATAGGAAGGATAAATTTAAAACAAACACACACAATAGCGAGGGTAAATATTTGAGAAAGTTAGGTATACTATTTACAGTTTTTGTTACTTAAGGTGCCATGAGTATTTACAACATAGTTTCAGTGATGTAATACAGGAGCGAGGAGAGGTAGAGATGATAAAATAATTAAAAATATGAAAGAAAATTGACTTAAGCAATAAGTTAGGCAGTGACGCAGTGAAGGGTAAAGGAAGAGGGTCTGAATTGATTTATGCAAAGGACATCTCAGGAGTCCTGCCCTGCAATTCGAGCTTAGAAGCGAAGTATTGTTTTTGTTGTGGGTCGGTGATGCAAAAAGAACAGCCAAACAAGTGATTTATAAATATGATATTATTTATTAAATATAAGGATATATATGATGGAAAAAGAGTGGCAACCGCACACAGCAGTAGAACTAAAGGCAGACTTAAAACTATATACAAGATGACGGCGGCAGGAAGGGGGGGGGCGTTCCCATTGGTCAGTTATCTTCATGCAGCGCCGCCAAGCGGCCGCGTCCACGCTTCCCTCGTCATTCCCCCACTGAAGCGCTGGACAGGAGAACAGTTCATGAAGTCAGAGGCGTTCTTGTGAGTCACTTTGCTCAGGGTCTTGGTGAAGACGTCGGCCAGGTTCTCCTTTGTAGGGATGTAGACAATCTTTATATCTCCGCTAATTATTCTTTCTCTGACGTGATGGTATCTTATGTCAATGTGTTTGGATCTGTTGTTCTCCACATTATTTTTGGAAAAATCTATAGCGGATCTATTATCGCAATGAATTATTAAGGGAAAGGCTAAATTCGTTAAGAACTTTAATTCTTTCAAGATGGTAGCGATCCAAACTGCTTCCTTAGTGGTCTGGGATAGCGCTAAATATTCTGCCTCCATTGTGGAAAGTGAGACACACTTCTGTTTGCAAGTCTTCCATATGACTAAGGAATGTCCTATAGTGATAGCGGTCCCACTATTGGACCGTCTGTCATCGATGTCGCTAGCCCAATCTGCATCACTGTATGCACAAACATCATTGGAATCAGTCCGGCGATAAACGAGAGATAGATTTATGCTCCCGTGTAAATATCTTAAGACGTGTTTGGCAGCTTGCCAATGTCGACGTCCAGGGTTGCTAGAGAATTGAGCTAATCTCGTAACGGAAAACATTTAGTCTGGCCAGGTACAATTCGCAAGATAAAGTCGCCATTCTAAGTCGCCATATAGATAAGCGTTATCTACGTTGAGATGTCTATTGTACCATTTCATGTTCAAACTTAACGTTATCAAAACTCTGATTACAGCTAAGTTAATAACAGGTGCATAAGTTTCCTGAAAATCGATTCCTTGTTTCTGTGAGAAACCTCTAGCTACTAAACGTGCTTTGAAACGCTCTACATTTCCGCTCTCATTTGTCTTCACCTTATACACCCATCTGCTGCTAATCGGTTTCTTTCCCGGCGGTAATGTTGATAACTCCCAAGTTGCTCGTTCCTGAAGCACTCTAAGCTCATCTTCCATTGCTTTTCTCCAATACATGGCTTCGGGAGATTGGACTGCCTCTTCAAAACTTTCCGGCTCGGTAACATCTAAAAAAATTAACTCTACTCTTGGTTTACCTTTTCTCCCATATGGATTTCGAACAATGTTTTTGGAGGTGGAAGGTTGTGGTAGAGTGTCCTCTACCCCCACTGAATCCAAATTACTCGGTAATTCATTCTTTAGGTCGTTATCATGATTAGTCTCAGGTTCTAGCCAAACGTGGTTGTACCTTTCCGGTTCTGTCTCTTCGACTATTTTGGTCCACTCTAGTCCAATTTTAGATTCGTCGAATCTAAAATGTTTTGTTTCAATCACCTTTTGTGATTCTGGGCACCAGAGACGATATCCACGTGTTTGAGTTGAGTATCCTACCAGAATACATCTACATGCCCGATGGTCTAATTTTCGCCTTCTTTCTCTTGGTATATGGCTATATGCCATACATCCAAATGCTTTTAGGTATCTTACACTAGGATTTCTTTCTAACCAAAGTCCATCAGGTACTTTGTCTTTTAGAGCACTATTATAACATTTGTTTTTAATGTAAGCAGCTGTGTTTACCGCCTCTGCCCAAAATCTTTGGGGGAGATTAGCGCTATGTGAACAAGCGCGGGCCATATTTAAAAGTGTTCGATTTACACGTTCTGCTACACCGTTCATTTGCGGAGAATACACGTTTGTGCGTTCATGCTTTATCCCTAGTTTTCGTAATTTGTTTTGAAAATCTCTATTGCAAAACTCAAGTCCATTATCCGATCGTAACACTTTAATTTTATTACCAGTTTGTCTCTCTACAGTGGCTCTATAGATATCGAAATGTTTTAATACCTCATCTTTGTTTTTCAGAAGATACACAGTAATCCTTCTTGAGAAATCATCAACAAAAGAAAGAAAGTATCTATTGCCTCTGGTTGATTTTACCGGCATTGGACCGCAAATATCTGTGTGGATAAGCTCCAAGGTCTGTTTTGATCTGATATTGCCTAGGTTTTTATGTGACGCTTTAGTGGATTTGGCGATACAACAATCGTCGCATAGGCCTTTGTCTCTAGAGGAAATTTCTAAGCCTATTACGAGCTCCTCCCGCGCCATCTTTTCAATGGCGTTACTGTCAATATGGCATAACCTTCGATGCCACGTTCTTAAGGAATTGTTCTGAAAATGGTCCCTTTCACTGTTAAATGCTGTTTTACTGGAGTTTAAGGTCTTACCTTTAACAATGTAGAGGCCGTTTACATTTGTCGCTTCCGCTATAATCCTGTTTTCTGGGTTGAAAACGCGAGCTACCATATTACGGAAGGTCACACGGTTGCCGTTTTCTTCTATTTTGGAGACTGACAGCAGAATCCTTCGCACATTTGGGGCGTACAGCACATTGTTTAGCTTGATTTCGATGCTTTCATTATGGATACACGTCTGGAGAAATATGTGTCCATATCCTTTGGCCTCAGTGGTCCCACTCGCAGTCATAATAGGATCAGTTCTGCATACATGGTTGGTTGCTCCGCTATCCAGCAGCCACGAATCCTCGTCGCTCGTTAGGTTGAGTGCAGCCAGGAAGTTATCTGATTTGTTTATCTTCCTCTGATAATGCTGATTTTCGCGGTTCCAAGTAGTTGTTTGCTTCATTCCTCGGCAGTTGGTGGCGATGTGGCCGATCTTCCCGCATCGGTAGCATTTTCTTCGACTGTCGGTGCTGTTGTTATTTTGAAGCTTGTTTACCTGTAGCACCTCCTTGGATGAATCCTCTTTTCTGGTTTTTCTTCTCTCGTGTTCCGTTAGCAGGACCTGCCTTACCTTGGATGACGTGAACTCATCATCCGTCATGTTGCCAAAGTGCATTATAATCCCATCATAGGAGTCTGGTAGTCCAGCTAGCATAGAGTATGCCAGATCTTCATCCTTTACTTCACATCCTGCTTCTCTGAGATGATCACTGCAGGTCTTTAATCTTGATAGGTAATTTATCATATTTTCTTCTTCGATGAACTTGATGTTCACGAATTGTCTCTTGAGTTGAAGAATTCGCGCCCTTGATTTCGGTTCAAATATTTGTTCCAGGGTCGTCCAGGCTTCACTTGCAGTCTTACAGTCGATAACGTGTATTTGTTGCTCTGTAGAAATCGATAGAGCAATCGTTGCCAGTGCCTTTTCTTGTTTAATTTTTGTCTTCTCATATTTTCTTTGATCCTCATCAGCGTCGATCGTTTCTTCGTTAATTACACATTCCCATAATCCTCTTTCGATCAGAAGCATCTTCATGTTAAATTTCCATGATCGATAATTGCTGCCGGTGAGCTTCTCGACGTTCAGGGCAAGCGCTTGGGAAGACGACGCTATCTTGGTTTCACTTACTTTTCGTTCTTTTTAATGCAGCTAACCACGCTCTGCTACCATGTTGTGGGTCGGTGATGCAAAAAGAACAGCCAAATAAGTGATTTATAAATATGATATTATTTATTAAATATAAGGATATATATGATGGAAAAAGAGTGGCAACCGCACACAGCAGTAGAACCAAAGGCAGACTTAAAACTATATACAAGATGACGGCGGCGGGAAGGGGGGGGCGTTCCCATTGGTCAGTTATCTTCATGCAGCGCCGCCAAGCGGCCTCGTCCACGCTTCCCTCATCAGTTTTCAGGGTTCAGCAATCTCAAGATGCCCTGTAAGTAGCATGAGATCAAATGGGCAAAAGGCGTGAATATCGAAGGAGAGGTAGTTAATGTGAGAATATGGGAAAGAAAAGCTGGCTGAGAGAGGTTAAAAAGAGACGGAGGCTCAAGAGCTGCGCTGCTGTCGGTGATTGAGCTCGACCAGATAAAAAATAAAAGTAAAAGAAAAATGAGTGGGCGCATCATGGCGATGATGGCGATGGGTCGAGCGTGAAAAAAAATATCTCGCTCGTTGCCCAAGCTCTCAGTGTGGAGTTAACATGGGGATGAAGAGTGTACCAGGTCAATGAATCATTAAAAAAAATATTGTTGACGAGCAGGATTCTCAGGAACCGTTGAAGAGGTTAGAGGATGGAGGTAGATTGTGAAAACAGGGTTCGACTGTTGCCATTGATTGATTGAGCCCGGGTTTGAGGAAAAAAGAATGAAATGAAGAATGCTGGGACGGTGACCCGGGTGTATATAAAAAAAATAAAAATAAGCCATGGATTTTCCTGAACACACCATCAGGATGGGATGGCGAGGAAGGAGTAGTCCACTGGGGCAAATCAATAACAAAAAATTCTGCTAACAGGAACTCTGCGATGGACGAGGGGTGGTTAGAACGAAGATATAGAAGGCCTAAGGAAAAGGATCAAGAGTCGAGAAAGGTATGGAAGGCAGAGTTGGAAGGGGCAATATATGAGAAGGGACAGTTGGTAGAAAGGCGTCACTGTTGAAACAAAATGTTTAAAGTTAAAATATTTTAGACGTAGGCCATGGACGATAAAAATCATAATGTTATAGAAATATTCAAAGATATCTGAGATGATTATAAAAAATATATAAGATGGCACACATCAAGGATCGTAACAATATAAATGAATAAGATTTTAAAAAATGGTAAGTATTTAGGTTGTGTGTTCCCCACGTGATGCAATGCCTATAAGCGCAAATTAGACAATGTTTGGAAAAGTCAAAAGTGGTAAATAAATTGAAATGCCATTATGGTTTGTTTTTATTTTTTCATAATTATAATTTCAGAGACGTCTCACATGGCGAGAGAAAGAAAAAGGAAAACGAACTGATCAATAATAGTAAAATGTTACAAGTAAATTTATAATGGATATCTGAAGGTTTAGAGTGACGCAGTGGTAAAAAGAGACGGAGTCTGAGTTGATTTTTGAAATGGCGTTCAGCAATGCAATACGTGCCTGTGATAGTGAGGTATTGTTTTCATTGACCGAACTCCCAAGACGTTCCATAATCAACATTATATCAGACGGGGGAGGTAGGTAAGTTGAAAGTGGAGGAATGGGATAGGTGGAGTCAAGAGTTGCTCTGTTGCCAATGATGATTGAGCTCGGATGGAAATGAAAAATAAAAGTAATAAAATGATAAAAATGATTGTTGTAATGTGATGATCCGAGCATTGAGAAAAGAAAAAAAAAACTCGAACTGGTCGCCTGAGCTCACTGTTGGGAAATGTACAACGAAGAATGAGCCAGCTGGTTAAATCAAAATTTTAAAAAATAAAAGTTTGGTTGGCGAACAAGAGACTCTTGACTCTAGGAAATATGAAAGGCGAGGATTGTGGAAGGTAAAGGGTACTGTTGCCCTTGATGATTGAACAACGCGTCATTGTTGAATGTAATGAATGATGTTGTCGGGTGATGGATAAAAAAAAAGAAATAATCTTTGGATTTCTTGAACTCGTTATCGGGAATTGTATACCGAGGAAGGATTTCTCAGTTGGATTAATCAATGAAAAAAAAATGGCGAACAGGAATTCAATGCATGAGAATGTATGGGCAGGGTAGGTTAGGATACGTCAACGATAAAATTAGAAAGACGCAATAGAAAAAAATATTTATTCAAAAATATCTTAAACTATTAAAAAATATTATTGACGTTGTCAATATATTAAAATTTCAAAATGATGAGAAAGATGGTTGAAATTATAATATGTGTGTAATAAGCCTAGAGATAATGAAAAAAAAAAGAAGAAAAAAAAAGGTATAATTAGTTGTTGTGTGTTGGCTGACGGCATTGCTAATGGCACACAAAATAATAATAGAGAATGATAAAATTGATTAAGGTTAAAATTATTGGGGGGAAAGGCGTCACTGTTAAAACAAATTGTTAAAGGTAAACTAGCTCAGACGTTGCCCATGGAAAATAAAAACAAATGATGTCAAAGAATAAAGGTTTCAGTTGATGTTTACATAGGTTGGCTAATGGTTTTAGCTGTTTAGGGATGGAAGAAAAAGAAATATAATGTAAAATAAATATTCAAAAATATCTTGATTGATTCTAAAATATAAAATGGCACACATCAAAGATCGTAACAATATAAATGGATATGATTTTTAAAAATGGTAAGTATTTAGGTTAGTGTGTTCCCCACGTGATGCAATCTTATAAACGCAAATTAGACGATGTTTGGAAAAGTCAAAAGTGGTAAATAAACAATTTCGAAGTTAAAATTTTGTAAGATGATTAGGGGAAGATAGAGGTATTCATTATTGGAAATATCGAACGTTGTACGCAGAAGAGAGATCCTATCAAAGGACGAGAATTGTCACCAAGTTAAAACGAGGTCAAACGAGGAGGCAATCAAACCAGTGTGTAACGACTGCTAAAAATAATGCGAGGAGCGAGGGTGATATCTGACCTCTTCGTTCTTCCACTTATCTAAGGAAAATTTATAACATGTATTTCTAGCTGAATAGACTTGGACTTAGTGACTAAAGGTGTTTGCATTGCGGACGGCCACAGATATAAATATAACATGTTGAGCAGATAAGCAAATAAAATCACACGTTTATAAATGTAAGGATTTAAATCACTATATACAGCATAATAATTAGAAATGCCATTAGGGTTTGTTTTTTTATTTTTCATAATTAATTTTCAGAGACGTCTCACATGGTGAGAGAGAGAAAAAGAAAAACAAACTTATCAAAAATAGTAAAATGTTACAAGTAAACTTATAATGGATATCTGAAGGTTTAGAGTGACGCAGTGGTAAAAAGAGAGGAAGTCTGAATTGATTCTTGCAATGGCGTTCAGCAATGCAATACGTTTCTGTGTAAGTGAGGTATTGTTTTCATTTACCGAACTCCCGAACGTTCCATAATCAACATTAGATCAGATGGGGGAGGTAAGAAAGTTGAAAGTGGAGGAATGGGAAAGGTGAAGTCAAGAGTTGCTCTGTTGCCAATGATGATCGAGCTCGGATGAAAATGGAAAAAAATAGTAATAAAATAGTTAAAATGATGGTTGTAATGATGATCCGAGCGTTGAAAAAAAAAAAACTCGAACTGGTCGCCTGAGCTAACTGTTGGGAAATGTACAGCGAGGAAGGTTGAGCCAGCTGGTTGATTCAAAATAAAAATATAAAAGTTTGTTTGGTGAACAATAGACTATTGACTGCTGGAAATATGAAAGGTGAGGATTGTGGAAGGTAAAGGGTACTGTTGCCATTGATGATTGAATAACCCGACATTGTTGAATGTAATGATTAATGTTGCCGGGTGATGGATTAAAAAATATATATATTTGTATTTCCTGAACTCGTTATCGGGAATTGTATACCGAAGAAGGATGGTCCAATAGATGAATTGATAAAAAAATAAAATGGGTAGCAACAGGAACCCAATGGGAGACTATGAGGTTGGGAGGAAATTGGTTAAGGAGGTGTGAGTAAGTGATATTGAATGGGAAGATAGGATTGGGAGAGAGAGATAGAGAGAGGCGTCAATATGAAAAAAATAATAATAATTTAATAAAAACAATGATATCAGAAATAAGACGATCTTAAGGTAATAAAAAAAAATATTATACTGTTGAAATAAACTCAAATGATGTTTTAAAAGCTTGATTTTCTAAAGTTTTAAAATCTATATATGATGACAGAGATGAAAAAATACACGAATAATAATAATTCAAATTATTGCTGATGGTTGAATATTCTAAGATATAATGACTAATGACGATAATATCTATATAATAATGTTGGCTTGGATGGTTTATAATGGCTGCGTGTGTTGGGGTATAGGAGTACTAGGATGATCGGCGATGGTGGAACGAAATTGGGGAAGTCAACATGGCCGCCGTTTTTGTTTTTCTCTGCTCGAGCTTCTTTCGAGCGAAAAGGGCTCACCTTTGAGATGCTCGTGGAGCCTCGCAGACCCATACCCGATGTCGTTTCGCACGGCTTCTAGTTGCGGGAGAAGTTTTCCGCGGATAGGTACCATAGGGGGTCATAGGCACGTGAAGCCGTCACTTCTTAGAGGGCCTCGGTCAGTCAGTCTATCAAGGTGTCCACGCTGGGCCGGATGAAAGTGGCGGGCACCTTAGAAGCGTCCACGTAGTGTTCCCCGTCTTCGTCCATAGCCCTTTGTCTACTGTCCGCCATCATGATCCTGTCGACTTATACGGTCTACTGTCGTAAACCCGGGTGAGCCAACAAGTGAGTTGGAAGCAGTCGGGGTTGAGTGGCAAGACGTGCAGAGTGGGAAGTCCGCACGGGAGAGTAAGGACAAAGTTTGGGATCAAAAGACGCTCTCCCAGGGTGTCTCAAGTGGTGCCAGATCTAGGGCAAAGTTGAGGATTAACAGAGGAAAGCTCGTCGTCCAGCCTGAAGCCGCGGGGGCAGAGAGGAGTCATAACGGCGGCCACGAGGGCCGCCGTGAGATGACGATGGACCTAGTGCCGAGCGGGCCTGTCCGCAATATCCAATGTAACCTAACTGTCAACCGGACCGAAACGCTCCTTTTTGTCCCTCTCTGGATCACCCGGGTGTTGATGCTCATTGGTCAGTCTTATGTGGGTCACCCTCCCCTCCCCTGGGGTCCGGTGGCAAACTGGTGTCACTTTGAGACGACTAGAAAAGACGTCATACTTTATTACTTACATATCTTTGTTTAAATAACGATATATATATATGATATCCGAGAGGGTCAAACCTGTAGGGACAGTCGGGGTGTAGAGAGTGTTCCAGTACTTCTCTGCAACTTGGAAGACTTTTAACGGGTCTCACAGAGTACAGGCAGTCGTTTACGAGGCAGAGTGGAAGACTGGAATTTCCACACAGGAAACGAAGGGACACAGTTGTACTAGGAAAGTTCCGCGAACAGAGCTAGGAGCGAAAGATGGAGAGATAAGAAGTTTTCTTACTGATCTAAGGCATGCTCACGGGATAAAGTGACGAGAGTTCCCGTTGATGGTGAAGTGACTGTATATTTCCGAGCCTGGTGAAGGCTTATATATCTTGCCGAGAGGTATTGGGTTTCAGCGGATGAAATAAGGACGTAGATCGAAAGAGATGTCATTATACACTCATAATGATTCTTGGCAACGCCCTGAGATCTTTAGGCCTCATTTTTACATGTTGTGGGACTTCTTATATTTCAATCTCTGCTTTAGCTCAACTCTTCTTCCATTACACAGTTTCAATTTATTATTCTCAGTTTGTACAAAGTAGAGTAAATATGGTGATTTAATGACATGTTAATCATGCGTATAATTATTTACTGAAGTGTTTATTATACAACACGACAATATTTTTTTATTATACAATATGGGGTTGTTGGTTTAAATTACCATAGATGGGGCCTGGGGGTGAAAAGGTTTATCCGGGTTTAAACGGATAAAGCCTCTCTATAATACAGGTAAGTAATTAAAATTTCCTTTAATTAATTTGAACTGTAAGGGTTGAAAAGGGCTATAACAAATTGATTTTTGAAAATATATGTGAAAATAATTAAAATATAATTTATGTTCAGTCAAAAAGTTGTTATAATGGTTATAAACAAAGATAATTTTTTAGATAAAACTTTTGTTTAATTAAAAAAAACAACGATAATTAACATAAAATAATGAAAAAAATTGTCATTCTAAGAGATTATTGGCGGGTGTTGGAAAGGGATATGGGTTAAAGAATATGCAATTGTAAGGAGTACACATGCAACCAAATACTTAGATCCAGGTGCAATGCGAGGATATAGACTTTAGCGTCTTCCTAGGCAATGTTCCACTTGCGATCCTGTTTAGGCTTTACAGTGCATTGTACCAATTCCAATTTTAGTATATGTACCGCCGAACAAGCGTTTACAGTGCATTGTAGGGTTATTATGTTAAAAGTTGTTGAAAAAAGTTGTTTATTAATATGGTTGAAAGGAGTGATGTAAAGCCATGCGATAGGTAGAATTGTTGTAGCGACGGTAGGTGATCTGACTTTACTTGAAATCAAAAGGTGAATGTGGTCCGCTAGAGATGAAAAAAAAGGTGAAAATAGTGAAGCTTTGTGCATGCGTTGGTGATTGTGCTCTGCGGATGATCGAAATTAACTCTTGTAGCGTGTTCAGGCCAGAAGTTGGGACTTTTTTAAATCTGGGCAATTATGTTGAAAGAGTTTGTTGAAATTGCGAAATCGGAAAAAATAATTGTCAAGCAGTGCTTTCGTTTTATTACAATGAGGTGAAGCAGTGGCTGAAAAAGATAGTAGTGAGAAGTATACTGAAGTGGTTAGAGAAAATAATTGTTGTATGCCCGATAATTACATTGTCATATAATAGAAAAAGGTATCGAAAAGTATATAAAATGAATAAAATTATAGTAATTTGATTGTTTTGAATAAATTTCAAGTGGACAAAATCAAACATACAATAATATAAAAGTAATAATAATAAGAATTAAAATGAGTTTTGCAACAATTAAATGTATGCAATACTAAAATAATATTATAAAAATAAGAGTAACATTGATTAAAGTTTTTTTTAATATTGGATTAAAATTGATTATATAATTGAAAGGTAAAAATAAAAATTATATTCAAGGTTTCTTGCAAATTAGAATATAATTTAAGATTATTTTAATGATTAGATAAATGTTAGGTAGTGAAAAATTGAACTATTTTTTAAAATAAGTTACAACAGTGGTGTTTTACTAGATCATATCTATTTGGTAAACATCGGTGTTTTCATGATTTTTTGAAGCGGGTAATATGTGGGAGGATAATTTCGTTAGTCAAAATGGTGATATGTGAGAATAATCTCCCTTTTACGTTATAACATGAGATTATACTTAATAAAATTCTCTTAAGATGACTGCTTTGTAATAACATCTGACTTGAGCAGGGAGAGAGGCCGAGCGATGGCTAAACAGGAGACGGATGAGAACTGAAATATATTGGGGATTCTATTACTCGGGGTCAATCTACTTCACGCGGTGTTGAGATTTGTCATCCAATGACTTTCTCTCTCTTCTCTCGTTGAGTTGCCCATTTTCAGGTCTATTTGAAAGATTTCTCGGTGTTCGTAGGACGTAGTCTTACGGTGTTATTTTCGACTTAGTAAATATTTTTTTCACATTGGTATTAGGTTAGATGCATGGTTAAATATGTGACTTTCGACGAGGACACGCTTTGGGGTGAGATGTTTCACAGGAATGAAAGCGTCTTTGACTTGAAAAGTGGAAAATTTTGTTGTGTTGCGATGTGACATTTGTGATTTGAAAGGTGTCACGTAAGTCGTTGTTTGGTACAAAATCTAACCTGTTTCACCATGAATAACAGGTTAACTAGAGTCATGGGTGGTGAGTGGTTGTACGAACACATTTCGAAAATTTTCAGACTGTTAGTGGATGTGGCACGTTTAATGCAAAATATTTATTGTACGTTTAGTGGCGACGATATGGAGCTCCTGTGGAGCAAGATTGAATTTTTTGTTAACTCGCGCTTTAATAATTGTTTTCAATGGGAGAAAGTGATAGGTGAGTGTGTTGAATTTAACCCTTAGTTACTGGCGCCTAATTTAGTTACACAATTACTGGCGTTCGGCCTGTCAGGCCGACTTTTAAACTCAATAATAAACCATGTTAATTATAATATTAAAAAGAAATTAAACGTATTCACATAATATCCAGAGAATAAATATTTTGTTTTTTTTTCGAATAAACAGAGCTCTAAACAAAATTAAATGAAATTGTACAAGAAACTCTTTGTATCTAAATATCTAAAATATTCTATATATATTCCAAAATATTCTATCTAAAATATTTAATTCAAGATTAGGTGCACAATTCAAGCATATTTCAATAGAATGATCTTCGCAGATTGGTTCTTTGCATTTTTTGCACTGCATTTGAGTTCGACGATCTTTTTTACATAGGTAGCATCTTTTGCGTTTTTTGGGACAAGGACTGTCGCTTGTGGATTCCTAGAGAACACACATTATTGATATTTCGTATGAACATCAAATATATATTTGCCTACCTCAACTGATAAAGTTCCAGCATGCTTCTGAATTAATACTTGCAGATCTCTTTACCAATTTTTGGCTTGATTTCTCATATTCAAGGCATCTCTCATTAGTTGTAGAGCAAGCTGCTTTATAAAATCTCTTCGAGCCATTCCACCGTCTTGCTTGACATTCTTATAAATTACTGCTGAATTTATTGCCACCACATCCAAAAATTTTTAAAATAAACACTGGGGCCATCTTTTGGTTCTTCTTCCAACAGAATACATTTCGGATTAACTACATCCACACCTCCTTTGGTCATATTATAAAATGTGATTATCTCGGGCTTTTATTGTTCAGCAGTTTCTTGATCAATTGTTGTGGTCGAATGCATTGTGAAGAGTAATGTAACAGATTTTCCAATTTTAGGGACATAGGATACCAAAGTTTTTTTTTTTTTTTTGAAGAACCAAAAGTGGAACCGAACTTCTATTATATTATACAAAATTACAATCACAAAACACCATTTAGAATGCAGATAATTAAAGCAAGAGTAATAAAAACGAGTGCTCAACTTATTTGGTGCGTTTTAGGTGTCTATAAAAAAAAGTAAAAGAGCCAATAATAGGGGCGCTAAAATTCCCAGTGACGTAATTACTGGCGCTGGGCTTTAAAGGCCGTTTGATATAATAACTCGGGATATACAAAATAGATTTCTCTTAAAATGCAAAGTTCTTCAAATAAATTCATTTTATTAAGCTACCTAAAAATTTGATGAAAAATGATGCATTTTGAAATTTTCGCAAACATTTTTAATTTTCACACGACCTTTCAAGCCGAATGCCAGTAATTAACCCTTATTTACTCGCGCCGAGCCTCCGAAGCTCTTCTCAATTTTAAAAAATCTAAAATGAGAATTTTAAGAATGCAAAAAAAAAAGATAATTTTCATAGCTGTACTTATTTAGCAGATCGACATCTCAAACCATATTTGAACTTCAATGGCAGCAGGAGAGTGTGAAAAAGAAATTCGGCGTGCCTCAAAAGCGCGTCGCGAGTGCTGACGTAACACTTTTGGTTAAGGTTTCACTTTGCTGCCTGGCCTCTCTCTCGTCACTGGTACTTTTTTGTGGAATCCTTCAAAATTTGTTTTTCAATTATTTATCCATATAAAAAATTTTAATTTATAAAATATTGAATTTTTAATATATAGGTTTAATTTTAGAGCTTTTTTCCCTCTGAAAATGGCTAGTAAAACGGTGCTCTCTCTATATTTGCCCTTACGCCAAGTACGGCATGTCAACCATGAATTGCTATAAATGCAATAAGAACATTTGCAAAGAACATTCAAACCAAATTTGCCAAAATTGTCATTGAATATTGGAGATTTATTAGATATAAAAGAATTTGCGCAAAGCCTGCGAAAATCTCTGCTTTTTCACATGATTTTATATTTTTATGCATGACTTGGTAATTATGAAAATAAAATTTTAAACTTTGCTATCAATTTAATCCTTATTGTCTATCTACTAGGTTAAAATACAATTTTTATTTTTTGAAAAATAATTGTATCATTTTTTATCATCATAAAATATGAGCTGGGGAAGCTCGGCGCGAGTACATACGTCCTAAAAGCGGGCGCGTGTAATTAAGGGTTAAGGGTTAACAGTAGTAATAAGTTTGGCGGGCGGTGACCCAATTTAGCCTCTGGCGGGAAAATGGACGGGATCTTTATTTTTAACTTGTTTTGTGGGAGGACTATGCTATGATTATGAGATATTGCCTCTCTGGAGAGAAAACATAGGATATTTCTGGAAGTAAGAAATGCGTTTAACCTATGTTAACTTATATTTAAAATTTGATTTTTTATCGTTATTATGGTAGCGCGAAACTTATCTTTGTAAAAGGGCAATGGCGTGATAGTGACGAGAATAGTTTGAATTGGGACGTTTACATAAAATGGTGAATATGACAATGATTTTTGCAAAATTTTAAGCATTTGATTAAGAAGTTGGTATTTTGGTATGAAAATAAGATATTGTAGAATCTTTCAGGAAGTAAACCGGCGTCGGCGGTAAGCAGTAGTCCGACCTTTTGAGACAGCAGCGTTTGCTTAGAGTCCACCACGTAGCATCGTTCTTCTTCCCCAGCATGAGTTTCTCACCTCTATATATCCCGGAGTAAATCTTTCCAGAACGGTCATGGTTGGGCAGCCAATCAGAAAGCCGCCAGCACTAAGCATTGCGCAATCGCTTTAGATTGGCTTTTCAGTTGTCTTCCGATTTTTCTACATTATTCTTCAACGTTCTAGAACATTCTCTCTCCATTCTGGAATATGCTTTTCTTTCTACGTAACAATATTTTAAAAAACACAAATAAGTTTAGAATTATTATATGATGAGATTAATTTGAAAAATAATATTTATTATATTTTTTAAGTTGTAGATTTGGATGATGCTATTTTAGATAAATTTAGGAACGACATGTAAAATTAGTAAATTAGTAAATTTGCGTGATGTGCGATTTTTTAAAAGTAAAATTGAAAGTAATGAATTAATATTTATAAATTGGTTAAAATTAAGTAATAATAGATTAATTAAAGTTGAAATTAATTAACAATCGAATTAAAAATGAAATAAAAAAGTGAAAATTAAATTTAAAATAACTAAGGTGAAAATAAACACAAAATTTATGGGGAATCAAATTGTGAGCTTGAGGAGAAGGTTATGTAGGTTTTTTGAAACTCACAGTTTTGATAGAAGTTCAGTCAGGAGGCTTGGTCTTTGTTCGTGGAAGGTGCTCCATGTAGGGTTGTAGAAGCTTGTAGCTTCTGCTCGGCGACTGCGGCATGTCGCCTGGAAGACGCGCTGTAGGGCCGAAGTTGGGAAACTTCTCGCCGGCTTATCTTTCGGGATCTTCGGCTATGTCGTTGGGGTTGTCAGCTTGCATCTGGCGTTGGCGATCTGTGTCACCGGATCTAGGGAAGTCCCTTGTGGCGACGTTTCCTACTCCTCAAATATTGTCTCTTGTTGGGGGAGAGATTGCTCGGATGTATCGTTGGAATTGCGGGCTTGTTCCTCCATCTTTGCTCTTTCTCGCTTCTAACTGGACAGGCTTCTTACCTCTTTCGTTGTATCATCCTTCTTCGTTGTGGTTATCCTTTCGACTCTCGCTATACTGTGGTATCCTGTCGACTCTCGCTATACTGTGATATCCGAGAGTGTCAAACCTGTAGTAACCGAGAGGGACAGTCAGGGTGTGGAGAGTTTTCCAGTACCTCTCTGCACCTTGGAAGACCTTTAACAGTTCTCACAGAGTACAGGCATTTCCACACAAAAGACGAAGGGACATAGTTGTACAAGGAAAGTTCCGTGAACAGATAGAGTTGAGCTAGGAGCGAAAGATGGAGAGATAAGAAGTTTTCTTACTTGTTTGAGGCATGACCACAGGATGAAGTGACGAGGGCTCCCGTTGATGGTGAAGTGACTGTATATTCCCGGCCCTGGTGGAGGCTTATATATCTTGCTGAGAGGAAATACTAGGTTTCAGCGTTGTGCAATAAGGGCGTGGAACGGAAAAGATGTCATTGTTCACTTTTAACGACTTCCTGGCAACGCCCTGACATCTTTAGGCCTCGTTTTTACATGTTGTGTGACTTCTTATATTCCAATCTCTGCTTTAGCAAAACTCTTCTTCTATTACAGACTTTCAAATTATTATTCTAAGTTTGTACACAGTACAGTACATATGGTGTACAGTACATCGGCTCCAATAATTATATCAATGGGAGCGGGTTTATCAAAAGTTGGATCCGTCAGTTTGAGGCCAACCAAACGGGGCTACCTTTTCCTCTCTATTACAAAGTTTGGCAGATTACATGTGATTTTGTTTAAGAATAAAGCCTTAGTAGTAAATAACATATTTTAAAAGTGAGGAGAAAATGAAATATATATTTCTCAAAGTGGTTTTTCCAAGCAGTTATTTCCAATACCATACATATTAGCATCAGAAAACGTCTTCTGAAGATTTAATGTTTTTCTGAATAAATAAGTTATCAAAGTCTTTTGAGATCCTGCATAGATTAAAGCTCTTGCTACATGACAATTGCCGCGTAGAACCTTTAATTTTATTAATGCTGTCGAAAGGAAGATTTGGTCAATAGAATTAGAATATATGAGAGGATGGGATTGACTTACAGAATTAGATTGAGTGAATGAATTTGAATTATATTTCACAAGATGAATCAAATCAACTTACATTGTTTGCTTCTCCTGCATGTAAAGCCCTAGGCATTGAATTGGAGTCATGCGATTCAGAATTAAATGCGTTAAGCAAGGTATGATACCTCTGTTTACATACTCTGCAAAATGCCGTCATCTTGCACGTAGATAACAAGTGGTTTGACCTAAGGCAATCTGTTATCTTTGACAAACTTCCATCTCTACTGCAATGACTTATTTTGGAATAGGTATAGGTATAGGAATATATAAAAATAATATATATATATATATATATATGTAATAATATATACTTTCCAGGAATAATAAAGCCAACCTACAGACAACCCAGAGAGAGATGGGCATCCGGTCACTTGCGACATTCTAAGGGGCGACCGCTGGGGCCCGTTAGTTAACACCTCGGTACTTTTAATACAGTTGGGGATTGTGTGCGACACTAACGGCCGCCCGGCTGTGCCAGTCCCGTCTCTCTCTCTCTCTACGGGGCGTCCAAGAGGACCCTCTCATCGTCTGGAGGAGGACTCTGGCAAGATGGTGGAGCCTTCCTCAATCATAATTTCACTGTATTATTCTCATTATTTTTCATCCATAATTGACTAGTAGTCAATAAAGTATGTTTAACCGTCTCTCTCTATGCGCAGCACCTGGGGGCCTTCTGCCAACGACTCCTGCGGGAAAATGCCAGCTCCAGCTATCATGCGGAGTACGAGGCGGAGACCATGCGTCCTTCTATTATAAAACATGAAAATCTTGTTATAAGTTATATACAATATGGGGTTGTTGGTTTAAATTATCATAGATGGGCCCGGGAGTGAAAGGGTTTATCGGGGTTTAAGCGGTTAAAGCCTCTCTAACACAGGTAAGTAATTAAAATTACTTTTAATTAATTTAAACTGTGAGGGTTAAAAAGGGCTATAACAAGATGATTTGTTTGGATATATAAAAGTGAAATAAAAATGACATTTTTGTTCGATTTTTAAAAAATGATTAAAATAAAATGATGACAAAAATTCACATTCTAAAAGAATATTGGCGGGCGTAGGAAAGGGTTAGTTTAAGAATATGCAATTGTTAGGAGTGCACATGTAAACCAAATACTTAGATCCAGGTGCAAAGCGAGGAAATAGACTTGAGCGTCTTCCTAGGCAATGTTTCACTTGCGATCCTATATAAGGGTTACAGTGTTTTGTCACAATTTTAGGGTTATTGGGTTGAAAAGTTGTTGAAGAAAAGAATTAATATGATTGAAAGGAGTGGTAGAGCCATGCGATAAGTAGAATTGTAGCGACAGTAGGTGGTCTGACTTGACTCGAAATCAAAGGTTGATTGTGGTCCGCTAGAGCTGAAAAAAAATTTGAAAGTTGAAAAAGTGAACGCTTTGTGAATGCGTTGGTGGTTGTGTTCTGCGGATGATTGAAATAAACTCTTGAAGCGTGTTCAGACCAGAAGTTGGGATTTTTAAATCTGGGGAACTGTGTTCAAAGAGTTTGTTGAAATACGAAATAAAAAAAACAATTGTCAAGCAGTACTGCCGTTTTTCTGCGATGGTTTGAAGCAATGGCTGAAATAGATAGTGATGAAAAGGTATAGGAAATTGGTTAGAGAAATAAATTGTTGAAAAAGATTGTGTTAGATTCCCGATAGTTGATGATAAACAATGTCATAAAAAAGAGCTATTTAAACAAACTAAAATATAATGAATAAAAAGATAGAAATATGATTGCGAGTAAAAAAAGTGTTAGTGGACAAAATCAAGCATGTAATATATAAAAGATATAATAATTAAGAAAATAAAAATGGTTTTTGACACAATTAAATGTTTTGCAATACTAAAATAATATCATGAAAAATAAAAGTAAATTTGATTAAAGTTTTTTTTTTTCATGTTGGACTAAAAATTGATTAAATAATTAAAAAGTAAAAATAAAAAAATAATATTCAAGATTTTATACAAATAACAATATAATTGAAGATTATTATAATGATTATATAAATGTTAAGTAGTGGAAAATTTAACAATATTCTCGTTTATCCAAAAAGTTTATACACTGCGTGACATTGAAAATGGGATTCTCCGCTAGGAGGCGGCACGAATAGGCTGCAAGCAACGTCGCTCTCGGTAAGTGAACTGTCTTACTAAAATATTTCCTCTATTTTTGCTAAAGTTCAAACTCAATATATCTGAAATGAAACCTTCATATCCAATATATCTTACCATCATAATTTTATGTCTATTAGACAAGAATTCTGAGTTAAATTTACATACTTTCAAGCCGGATACATACGGCGGCAAAAAGATTTGCTTATCACGCGTCAATATTTCACTTTCAAAATATTTCCGAAACTTTCTCCTTATATGTGTAGTTTTAATGCTCTTGGTATTAGCTGGTATTGAACAAAATCCAGGCCCTAGGATGTCCAAACAAACGACGTTGGAAACAAGCTTAGATAGGGATAAAGAGATCAAAGATCTGATAAATGCACTCACCAAAAGGCTGGATAACTGGGGTGAGAGGCTGGAATCCCGTCTTTCGGCAATCGACGATAGAGTAGAAAATATAAATCAAAGACTGCAACAATTAGAGGAATCTTCTGCCGTTACAAAGGCAGCACTCTCTCAAAACTCCAAAAAAATAAAAGACTTAGAAGACCAGCTTGAATACTTGGATGCAAAGAGCAGAGAAAGGAACCTTATTTTTTACGGAATAGAACAAAACATTAACGAGGACTGCCGAGAACGGATACGGAGGGTTATCGAAGAAAATATGCGGACAACGGAGAAGATAAACATCACGCGATGCCACCGAGTATCCAGAAAACCTGGTGCACCGATCCTGGTTGAAGTCCCAGAACAAAACGATAGAACAACTCTATTCAAAGCTGCTTTCAATCTAAGAGGAACTAAGATTTCACTATCGAAGGACTATAGTATGAAGATGAGAGAACAACGACGCGTTCTGAATGTCAAAAGAAGAGAACTCGTCGAAAAAGGTACTCTAGCTAAGCTAAGGGACAATAAGTTAATAATTAATGGCATAGCATATAAGGTCTGTGATGGACAAATTGTAGATGCCAATGGACATTCATTGTAGCAGGCAGATAGGAAACAATCACTTGTAAATAGTCAACCCATTGATAAACTGATCTCTAATACAATGTCCATACAGCCACTTTATGATAAAACACTCACGGCTAAAACTTCTAAAATTAAAAACTCAAAGGCTATGGATAATATATCAGATAGAAATACAACTAAAATTAGGTATACACATACGAAAAACTGTGAATCGGCAATAAAAGACAAACAAGTAACTCAGGCCAAACATATAGATACTAAAATTAAAATATTACAATGGAATATAAATGGATTCAATAGAATAACATCAATATTTCCACTCGTTGAATACCTAAAAAAATATGAACTTTTTGCACTAAATGAAACATGGATCACTGGTGTTATTGAATTGTTAACTGATGAATATTACATAATTCAAAGCCCAGCAATGAAGACAGAACTAAAGGGAAGGGGCTCGGGGGGAATTCTGATTGGAATAAAAAAAAACTTCCAACATACGGTTAGAAAAATCGAAACAAACCCTTACTGGATATCTGTCTTGACACACAAATTTCTAGACAAAACCACCGAGAGTATATGTTTGCTGTTTGCTTATTTACCTCCAAATGCATTACAAGAGCAAAATTTAACAAATTTACTTAGGCATATTGATTATCACATGAGTGAAGGTAACGAAGTACTAATAGCTGGTGACATCAATATTAGAATAGGCAATGCTGGAGGCTTCCATAACCCACTGAAACTAAATTCACCCCTTAACAAATATAGGAAATCTAAAGACCTAATATCTTCGAAACTATCTGAAAAACTAATTTCCTTCACTGATTCAAATTCTATAACAATAGCTAATGGAAGAACTAAGGGTGACACGCACGGCTCATTCACTTTTATTTCAGAAAGAGGTTCATCGGTTTTGGATTATTTCATGTACACACACGGTTTAACACAGATCATATCGGATATGTGGATCGAAGAACTTTCATATTCAGACCACTTACCAATTGTTTTACAAATTAATACTGGGTATGAAGCTATTAAATCCTCGTACAAAAATGAAATACTAACACGAAAATTCATTTGGACGAAAGAAAATGTGGAGATGCTAAAACATAATTTAAGTGATATTGAAGTTGGAAATGAAACCGATATTAACACAGAAACAGCAAATTTTACTAAACAGATCTACACGGCAATGGAATCGGCAAATATAATTAAATTTGCTAAACGACGACACCAACTTTCAAAACCTTGGTATGACAAAGATTGCTATATTATGAAAAAAACGACCAAAGTAAGTTTACAAAGATGTAGGAACTCAAATAACATACACGACCGCCAAAAATATATTGAGGCTAGGAGGGAATATTTTAAGCTCCTGCAAAGAAAAAGAGATGAATTCAATAAGGACAAGAATGAAAGGATAAAGAACGCCAAAGATCCCAAATCCTTCTGGAATGCCATTGCATCCTTCAGAAAAAAACAATAATACAAGGTGAGATTGATATAAAAGAATGGTTTTTATTTTATAAAAATTTACTGAACAAAGAAAATAAAGAAGCTACTTTTACGGTAAACCAGATGATCGGTTGGAAAGATCCAGATTTAGACGCGGAAATAACCCTTGAAGAGATCCATGATGTAGTAAAAAAACTAGCGAACGGCAAAGCAGTGGGACTCGATGGTATACCAAATGATTTGCTAAAGAATTTACCAATACCGACTTTAAATAAATTGAAAAACCTATTCAACAAAATAATGTCCACAGAAAAATACCCGCAACTCTGGACGAACTCAATAGTACACCCTATATATAAAAGCGGTGATAAGAATAACCCAACAAATTACAGAGGGATTGCCCTCTGCAGTAATATATCTAAATTATTTACTACAATACTAAGAAACAGATTAAACAACTGGATAGAAAAAAGAATGATTATTTTAGAAAACCAAGCAGGTTTCCGTAAGAACCGATCATGCACTGACCACATAATACTACTGAATTCACTCATCCAATTATCTCTGAGAAGAAAACGAGGCAAGCTATATGTCTTCTTCGTCGATTTGACTAAAGCTTTCGACACAGTCCCACATGATTTACTTTGGCAAAAATTGCATAAAATGGGCATTAGCAATAAATTTGTAATGCTGATAAAAAACTTTTACCAAGAAGCTAAGATCACTATCCGATGGAAAGGACAATATTCAAATAATGTGAAAATTAATTCTGGAGTGTTGCAGGGAGAATCACTTTCCCCACTTTTATTTATACTATATATGGCCGACCTAATAGAACTTTATAATAACTCAGCACTTACAGGATTTCATCTCCCTGATTTTAGCGTTTTACACCTACTTATGTATGCGGATGACATAGCCATAATTGGAGAATCGAAAATTAATCTTCAAATTAAAATCAATTTACTAAAGTCTTACCTGGATAAGAACAAATTAGTTTTAAATGAAAATAAGTCCAAAATAATAGTATTCAGAAATGGAGGAAGACCGGCAAGACACGAAAACTGGTACTGGGGTGACACCCCACTGACTGTTGCGTCCAATATTACATATCTGGGATATCCATTCACTTCCACTATTAATAGTAAAAAGGTAGCCCTCTTTTATAAAGCCAAAGCAAATACGGCAATAAATGCAACTATTAGACTGATAAAAAAAGAAAAAATTAACTCATTAAAAGTTGCTCTGAATCTATTTGACTCAGTTATTAAATCAATACTGCTCTATGCGGCCCCTGTGTGGGCTTGGGACAATACGGATATTATAGACCAATTACAGAATACGTTTATCAAAAATTTTCTGAATCTACCAAGATATATACCAGGGTACATTGTAAGGCTGGAAACAGGCAGAATATCTTTGACTTTTACAACGATCAAATTAATTTTGAAATATTTCATTAGATTACAAAAAATGGAAGACAATAGACTACCTAAGCTATGCTGGAATAGATTGAAGGAAATTTCCTTAATGACAAAAAAACCTATAGGATTCTGTATGAATATTATGGATATCATCAATCATTGTGGACTCACATGGCTAAACTATAGGTTAAATTATGATGACATACAGATCGAACTTCCGAATATACTAAAAATAAAAATTGAACAGCTATTGCAGCAAGATCTGGCAAAATTATCTCTTACGAAAACATACTCAAACTATAGGTTACTTTATGATTCATTTATTCCAGAAAATTACTTTTCATGCTATCTGTCTTCAGCTTTAGTGAGTTTTATTGCACAGATCAGATTAATGTCAACAATGATCAAAGAAAATCATATTTACGCAATTAAGAAAGAAGATTTGTACTGTGGGTTATGTGGAAGTCAGATAACTGATGAAATATACCATTTTATTGCCGAATGCGGGGATCTGGAAGCAGAGAGAAAAAAGATCCTGAAAAGTCTTCCTAGACCGCATTTGAACTCAATAAAGCTAATAAAAACTGTTTCAGATAAGAAAAGTTGGGCAATTGAACTGTTCAACTTTCAAAAAGCGGTTGGGAATAAAATTGCACTCATGGAAGAGAGAAGAACAGGGGCACAATAAAAAGTCACCCTGTTTGACATACCTTGACTGTAAATACTATATTTTCACCTGTTCTCTTATGGTTAATATTGTCTGTAACTCCACGGAGAATCCGTACAGGGCAAGATGCCCTAATAAAGCTGTTTTGTTGTTGTTGTTGTTGTTGACATTGAAAATGGAACACCAAGAAATAGTGGCCAGAAAGTGATGAAACTCGGCAGACAGAGAGAGACAGGGACGAACAATAAGTGATCTTTATTTCAAAATGATAGTCATAATACAGAGCGAGAACGGCGTCGGCTTAGTAGCAAGTAGGACCACCGCGGACGGCGATGCACGCAGCAACACGTCTAGGTAGAGAGTCAATCAGAGTACGGATGGCGTCCTGAGGGATGGCTCTCCATTCCCTCTCAACCATTTGCCACAGTTCGTCTTCTGAACGCGGCTGTGGCAAGGCATGCAAACGGCGTCCAATGATGTCCCAGACGTGCTCGATTGGTGAGAGATCAGGAGAGTACGGTGGCCAGGGAAGCATCTGTACATCTTGCAGAGTTTGTTGGCTAATGCGAGCAGTGTGCGGTCGGGCGTTATCCTGCTGATAAAGGGCATTGGGTACCCCCTGAAGGTAAGGGAGTGTCACCGGTCGCAGCACATCATCAACGTATCGTTGGGCCGTCATAGTGCCCTGAATACGAAGTAAAGGTGACCTGGAATCATACGCGATTGCGCCCCAAACCACGATTCCACGTTGTCGCACGGTGGGGGTTCCACAATTGCTGCCGGATTGGACCTTTCTCCACGTCGACGCCACACGCGTACACGGCGACTATCACTGGACAAGCAGAAACGCGACTCATCTGAGAACACGACCCTGTGCCATTCCGTCATCCACGTCGATCTAGCCCGGCACCATTCCAAACCTTGGCGCCTATTCGGTGGGGTCAATGGCAGTCTTCTTAGCGGACGGCATGAGTGCAAGCCATTAGCAACCAATCGACGGGAAATGGTTCTGGTCGAGATGGGTGTCTTGCACATGTTGCAGGATGGCGGTACAAGTGGCTTGTGGGGCCGCCACTGCTTGTCGAAGGATACGCCGATCCACACGTGCTGACGTCACTCTGGTTGCACCGACATTCCTATAAATTGCCACATTTCCTTGTTCCAACCATCTTCTCCACAGTCGGTGCACCGTGGACGCACCAAGGTGTGTATCAGCTGCGATTTGACGTATGGACCAACCTGCCCTTTTCAGTCCGATCACCATGCCCCTCGTAAAAGCGTCTGTCTGCTTGAACTGCCTCCGTTTACGATGACCTGGCATTCTCTGTTATTACACGTGTCTTTTGACACAAGAACAAAATTTCTACAAAGATTTTCCTTGAAGAAATAACGACACGAATACTGTCCTTTCTGCAAGTTCCTTCCCTTATATCTTACTCCATGTGCGCACGAGAGCTGCGCATTTCACATCATTTGCATAACTCGGTTAGGCGCGTCTACCCTGAAATTTGCATAATTTTCTGGCCACTATTTCTTGGTGTTTCATTTTCAATGTCACGCAGTGCATGTAGATAATTATATCTCTTTTCCGTTATAAAGTCTATATCATACTTAACCAAGTTGTTTTAATTAGTGATTTAGTAAAGTTTTTATAAATAATGAGGTCACGTTGGTGATCGCATAATTGCGACATACAACTGTTTGGCAGCTGTACATTTTTTCTAGTGGTTGAATAATAGACGCTGGGTTTTTAAGAATCACAGTGAAACATGAATGTAAAATTAATTGTATTGTACCAATAATAAATTGTGATGCGCTGTGTCGGTTGTATAAATAGAAATTTCAGAAGCGCAATTTATTGGTTGGATTGGTTACTAATATGTTATGTATTGTGATCTCCCTTAACATGTAAAATGTTTGATATGTGTGGTGTGGTTAAGGCGTTGGTGAGATTTGTAAGAAAACCTAAATGGTTAGTGTGAAACATGTGTTTCAAAAAATGGCGATCATGAAGATAGAGGTCAAGATGATAGCTTTGTGAGGGGAGAGAAGACATTTCCAAAGATAGCAGTGACTTGGGGGAGTGACGTCATAAAGGGCGTCCACTTCCTTTTTTTCACGGGAATTCTATTTTTTGGGGTGGTCAATCATGGGGACGGTTTGTTATATTTGAGATTTACTTGAAACTGACTTTCTCTTTTGTTGAGGTTGGCATATCTCTGATATATTTGAAAGATGTGTTTTCTCGATGTTCGTGTCTGTGTTTCGACGTTAGTTAGACTTAGTATAAATGTTATTCGGAGATTTCAGGTTTGAAGTGAGTGAGAGTGCGACTTTCGACGTGGACACGCTTTGAGGTGAGATGTGTCATAGGCGTGAAGGCGTCTTTGGCCTGAAAGTGAAAAGGTTTGGTGGTGTTGCGCTGTGACACGAAGTGAGAAGTGATTTGGAAAGGTGTCACGTGAAGTCGTTGTTTTGGCACAAAATCTAACAGTTTCACCATGAATAGCAAATTTAATAAAGTCATGGGTGGTGGTTGTATGAAACACATCGAGAATTTTTGACTGTTAGTGGATATGGCACATTTAATGTGAAATATTTTTAGTGTTTAGTGGGGCGACGTTATGGAGCTTGTGTGGCTCAAAATTGAATTTGTTTGTTAAGTCGCGCACTAATAATTGTTGCCAATTGGAGATAGTGATGTGATGGTGTTGTAACATTTGTTGAGAGAGATATATGGTTGATTAATTATGCATGTAATAGGAAAAGACGAGGGAGTGTGACTATGTTGGATTTTTAACTTGTTTTAAGGAAGGCCAGTTATTTTTCTAGTTGTGATTTTGAAGATATTGTCTCTTTTGATTTTTGCAAATAAAAGAAATGCGTTTCACCTATGTTGATTTATATTTTTAAAATTTGATTTTTTATCGTTGATTATGGTTGTTAAAATGATTCTTGTAAAAGGGCAATGTCGTGATAGTGACGAGAATATTTTGAATTGTGGCGTTTACTTAAAATGGTGAATATGACAATTATTTTTGAAAATTTTTAAGTATTTGATTAAGAAATGGGTGTTTTGGTATAAAGATAAAATATTAATAAAAACAAAAATAAGTTTAGAATTATGATCTGATGAGTTTTAAGTTGTAGATTTGGGTAATGCCATTTTAGGTGAATTTTGGAAAGACATGTAAAATTAGTAAATGGGTAAAAATGCGTGATAGGCGATTTTTTTAAGTAAAATTGAGAGTAATAACTTGAAATTTATAATCTGATTAAAAATAAAGTAAATTTTATAAATGAGGGTGTAAAAGTTTTAAAAATTGAATTTAAAAAAAAATATATAAAAATGTAAAAATTGATTTTAAAATGCTTAAAGTGAAAATATAAATACAAAAATTATGGGGAATCAAGTTGTGAACTTGAGGATAAAGTTAAGGTAGGTTTTTTAAAAAACTCACAATTGTGTGATGATTGTTCAGTCAGGAAACTTGGTCTCTGGTTGTTTTCCTGCTGACGTGGAAGTCGCTCCAAGTAGAGCTTGTAGAAGCTTGTAGCTTCTGTAAAGTTGTTTGTGGCTTGTTGCTTTGAGCATTGTCTCGACGATGTCAGGTCGGAGGTGGAGAACTTCTCAACGGGTTTGCGTCATTCTGCTCCTCGATTTCCATGACTTGCGGGAATTTCGACTGTGTCGTTGGGGTGATCAGCTTGCTCCTGACGTTGGCGATCTATGTTAGCGGGTCTGCGGAGGTCCCTTGGGGCATCGTTTCTTCCATAAATATCTCTTGTAGGGGAGAGATTGCTTGGTCGTTTCGTTGGAATGGCCGGTTTGTTCCTCCATCTTTGCTCTTTCTCGCTTCTATCTGGACAGGCTTCTTACCTTCTTCGTTGTGTCATTCTTCGTTTTGGTTATCCTGTCGGCTAGAAATGTAATGAAAGTCCTGTCGACTATAAATGTGATGAGATTCTGTAGCCTCTTGTAGAATCCTGTCGACTAACTATGTGATGAGGTATCCAGTCGACTTAAACTATGGTGTGAGTCCCTGTTGACTCTCGCTATACTGTGTTGACCGAAGGAACAGTCAGGATGGGGAGTTTTCCAGTACCTCTCTGCACCTTGGAAGACCTTTTACAGTTCTCACAAAGAACAGGCATTCGTGGTCAAGGCAGAGTGGAAAGCTTGGGAATGTCCATACACAAAAAAAACGAAGACACAGTTGCACTAAGAAAGTTCCGTGAACAGATAAAAGTTGAGCTAGGAGCGAAAGATGGAGATAGAAGAGTTCTTACTGGCCTACATGGTCGATAGGTGGACCTGGGGTACAACCGACGAGGGCTCACGCAGATTGTGAACTAACTGTATTTTTGGCTAAAGACGGGGGCCTTTTATATATTTTCCGAGAAAGGGAGTGTTGCATTTCAACAGATGCGACAGGGGCGTGGGTTGTCTGGGTAAATTGGACACTGGCGCCGTGGCAGTTTCCATCTTTAGACCTTGTTGTGGGAATTCTAAATCTATCTCGATTTTAGACGTTATGACTTCTATTCTTGCTTCAGCTCAACTCTTAATCTATTACAGAGTTTTATTTATTTATCCTCAGTTTGTACGAAGTACATTACATATGATGATGTAATGACACATGTCAATCATGCGTATAATCATTTACAGATGTGTTTCTATTATACAACATGAAAATCTTGTTATAAGTTATATACAATATGGGGTTGTTGGTTTAAATTACCATCTATATAGATAATACCGTAACAGAGTTTTCCATTGTAAAGTCCTAAGCTATCTCCTCCGAAGATTCTGAACTACACATAACGATCTATATACCAAATTTTCGTTATTTTTTTCTTCGTATGTTAGTTCTGTTTTTATTTTCCTAATGTTAACAGTTATTTTTATTTTTTAATTTAATTTATTTTACAATCGTAGATTTTTTGCATTTATCATCATCAATTCCTTTGTTTTGAAATGCGTTCTTTTGTTACCTTTTACTAATTTATAATATATATTTCGTATTTCTGATTCATTTGATTATAATTATAATTTGTAAGTACTTTGTTATAGTTTTTCATTTAAATATAGCTCAATATTTGTGTATGTTTTCTATTTGCAGTATCTTTCCTAATGTCTTTGGCAACTTTTTTTTTTCTCATAAATAGGCTGAGGTTATATTATTTTTCGAATTGTAGATTGAATTATTACTTTTATTCTATAATAATTATATTTTGTAAGTTTTTGTTATAGTTTTTCATTTGAATTTAGCACAATTTTTGTATCTGGTTATCTTTTTTGGCATCGTTTCATCTCTCTTTGGCATCTTTTTTTTTCTCATTAATAAGACCTAATCCGAATAATTTAATAGTGTGTGACGTTTCAGCAACAGCATCAGACAAAAGAATAAATGAACTAAAGATTAAAATCTAATTTATTCTTTTGTCTGATGATGGTGACATTGCTGTTGCCAAAACATCACACACTATTAAATTATTTGGATTAGGTCTTATTTTCTTGTATTCATTTGTTGTAGTTTTTCATTTGAATTTAGCTCCATTTTTGTGTCTGATTTACTTTTTTGCAGTATCTTTCATAGTGCCTGATTTGATTACTTGATCTGCTATAGTTTTCATTTGAATTTAGCTCCATTTTTGTGTCTGATTTTCTTTTTTGCAGTATCTTTCATAATGCCTGATTTGATTACTTGATCTGTTATAGTTTTCATTTGAATTTAGCTCCATTTTTGTGTCTGTCATTTTTTTTCTTCTCATAAATAGGCTGATGCTGTATTTGTGTAATCAATTGTTGCTTTTTGTGTCTGGTTTCTTTTTTGCAGTATTTTTTGGAATCCTTTTTTTTTCATTAATTGTTTCCTCACATGCTTGGAATTTTCTTTTTATGCCTGTCCTGGCATTCAGTTTTATAGTTTTCCTCTGCTTGGTTCTTATTTTACCTTTTTTTTCAGCGTCTTCTGTCATGCCTCGAAAAGGCCGTGGAAGACTCACTCCCCTAACCGCTAGGCGTGCTAATATGACTCGCCGCAGGAACAAAACCCCAATTGCTATTTCTCTTGTTTACTTTTTTACCAATGCCTATAATTTTTCACCTGAAAGATTTTATTTGTTATTCAATAAACTATTATCAATTATTTTTGGTATTCTTTTTATTTACTTATTTTACTGGGGGTTGGTGGAAGGATGGTCTAAGCCGTTGGTTTTCGACCGCTACGACCCGGGTTCTATTCCCGCATTGGGCACTTTTTTTCTGAAAAAATAAAAAAAAAATGCTACAATGGCTTCCGATTCTTGCAAAAGTCCAACGCCACCAGCAAGCGCAAGTAATCAAACGGGGCTCTGGCACATTTGTAAATGCAAAGTCGAACTGCTTTTCACATGTTTAGACATGTGGTGTACTTACAGTAAAAGCAGTCGCCTACTCTACCCACCATGCTTATCAAAGCCTGTACCACGTGTACTAGAGATAAGCAAAAAAAAATTATTTTACTCATTGATCTATACATACAATTATTTGCATACAAATATATGCATACAATTATATACATACAAATTTCTACATTTTTGCACTCTGCAGTCTAATATGTTGTTAATAATAGGGGTTTTAGACAAATATCCACTGTTGAAATTTGAATTTCAAAATAGTTGAATTATCGAAAGTGTCGAATTAGTTTGTCATATGATAGGCCGTAGGTCGAGACATCAAGAATGGTCGAATTATCGTGTGTTGAATTAATTAGATTATATTGTATATATAAAAATATAGAATTGTTGTTTTTAATGAGGTCTTTTAAATGAATTTATTCCTTTAATATGTTGTCACATCTGCAATATAGTTGTGTTGTTTGCAATTTGCTTTTTTTTCCCTTTCAAATATATTTGTCTCCTCTGAAATATAGTTTGTAAATTTATATTCTAATTTATTTTCTTATATCTCTCATGTCCTTGAAGCACATATACTGACAGTGCCCAAAGTTGAACACACTGTATAATTCGATTTCAGATCACTCTAATATGATTGAGTGAAGATAAGAAAGGAGAAGAAAATATTTTTTTGTATTTTTTTTTTGGCAATAATCTATTTATTATCAATTAATTTGATTTTGGTCTTTATTTATTATTCCCCTGCTCTATACATACATTTTGTACATTTACAATGTCAGCCGTTTTCTCTGTAATACATTTTTAGCAGTGAAATTATATTTAAGCAACAATCAATTGTTGAAATTTAAAATGGTCGAATTATCGATAGTGTTGAATTACAGTTTGTTATTGTTCCCTGGAGGCTTTATGTTTTTATTTTAACACTGTATAATGTCTGAAATATCTTTGTCCCCTTCGGATACCAACTTTCGCTTCATTCTAGAGAGGCTTTATGTTTCACTAAGGTTGGCTTTTGCTATGACTATAAAGAGGGCTCAAGGCCGAACCTTTGCTACAAGAGCCTGTGTTTACGCACAGACGACTTTATGTGACTTTTTCAAGTGTGCGAACTTTGGATAGCATACATGTAAAGTTGAACCCAAGTATATATAAAATGTAGTTTTTAATGAGGTCATTTAAATGAATTCCTATTATAAATCGTCTCCTCTGAAATATAGTTTGTAAATTTATATTCTGATTTATTTTATCCTTTTTTTTCTATTTCCAAAATATATATTTACACTTTTCACCAATGCCTAAAGTTTCTCACCTGAAAGAAAAAAATACTCCGCCTTTGCCGGTCCCAAGCCAGGATGAAAAAGGAGGAGGGGGAGCAGTAACAAGCTCACTTAAAAAACCTGGGCTCAGCTGGCCCGGCTGATAGTACCTTGTAAGGGCTCCTAATCCAGGGATACAGGATGAGCAGCGTTTGTACTCCATGTTAGGAGCGGCTGCACATGAGTCTGTTCCTCATGTCAGAGGCGGCATTTCTTTTGGAGCTAAGTCAGTGGCCTGCCACTGAGTAGTGCTTCCAGTCTTGATGACAAAGGCAGACGCATTCTACTTCACCCAATCATGATGGTTGTTAATTTCAAGCTTTACAAGCTTGACACTCTAATATGATTGAGTGAAGATAAGAAAGGAGAAGAAAATATTTTTTTGTATTTTTTTTTTGGCAATAATCTATTTATTATCAATTAATTTGATTTTGGTCTTTATTTATTATTCCCCTGCTCTATACATACATTTTGTACATTTACAATGTCAGCCGTTTTCTCTGTAATACATTTTTAGCAGTGAAATTATATTTAAGCAACAATCAATTGTTGAAATTTAAAATGGTCGAATTATCGATAGTGTTGAATTACAGTTTGTTATATGATAGGCTGTAGGTCAGGACAACAAAACATGGTCGAATTATCGAGGTTATATTGTATATTTAAAACTAGAAATGTAGTTTTAATGAGGTCCTTTAAATAATTTCATTCCTTTTATATGTTGTCTTATCTGCGATATAGTAGCATTGTTTGCAATTTTATTTGCTGATTTGTGTAATTTTTTCACTCTAAATATATTTATTTAAACTCTTCAACTAATGCCTTTAGTTTCTTTCCAGAAATTGCTTACCAAACACGAGTTGGTTGTATTGTTATGCTTCTGAGAAATTTTAATCCTAAGCAGGGTCTTTGCAAATGGTACACGTATGGTGACACAGTGCATGTGCTCTCATGTTCTTGAAGTAGTGTAGATGTGTTGTTTGCAATTTTATTTTCTGATTTGTTAATATTTTTCTTCTTTTTTCATTTTAAATAATTTTTTAGGCATAGGAACCAATGCCTATAGTTTCTCACCTGCGGGCCCTTCGAGTAAACCCGGGGCGTTGCCCGGGTCACTCGGCTAGTATATATATATATTCTGAAAAAATATTCATATATTGTATTTATAAATATTTTTATTATTCTGATATTTCGAGGGGCAACTCGCCTCTCTTTATCGAGGATGTTTGTGTTTTTCACTAAAACATGTGAGAACGCATACACCACTCCCGTTCCACAAGACTAATGAAAGAATCGTATTTTTGAATTGAATATTACATTTAGTATATACACAGCTATTATAATAGCTATAATAATTATTATAGATTTACACCATTATTATTATTCTCAATCTACATATTGATTTTTTACTGTTAAAAGGATAAATTCTTATTCTAAAAATAATAATCTGTAAGCATTTATTTTAATACTTGGCAACACTGTAATATAACAACAATAATAGAAATAGCCTAAAAGAATGTTTGTTTACCTTTTTTAAATATGTGTGTATTTCTTTGTTAATGAATAATAAACTTCTGCGTGGCTTCATGTAAAATCTGGGGTGACCCCGAGACATTTGGCCAGATCTGAAATATGACGTCACGATGACGCGAGGTAAACAAAGGTTATGATTGGTTTATTGTTTTGTTTTTTAAACAAGATTTAATTATTAATATATTGCGATTTCACCGCCACTCTGTGTTGTGACGACGATCTAAGTTCTATAGAGGGAGTCACTCACCTCTATTCTTGGTCGGCGGGGTTGAAGGTCCAAAATTGTGGTGTCGCTGTTTATAACACTTTTAAAATGTATGACGAAAACAAGAGGGAAAATTATATTTATTATAAATTAAAAAAAAATAAGTAAAGTAGTTTTTAATTAATTATATATTTAAATATTTACACTAAAAGAATCGGAGATCAGGGCAAATTCTCATGTTCGAAAGTTGTTTACAGGTTCTTCTGTATTTGTTTTTCTCATTTTAGCCGCTGCATCCCCGTGGCCGCTTCTGTCGGCCTCCCATCGGCTGCTTCGAACTCCTTCTTTTCCAACATTTCTCCCACCTTTGAGTTGGCACCTCGACGACTCAAACATGGAAAGGAAAAGTTCTGTAGATCCAATCGGTTAGGTCTCTTGATGTGTCGTCCGTATCTTGACACAACATTCGGGGTTCCAATGTGATGTTGCTCTTGTTGTGAAATCAAAAGGTCCTCTTCAGTTGTCAATCGAACTTCTTGTGTGTGAGATCGCTCCGTCAGAGGGTCTCGACATCTTATCTCGGGCGTTATCTCTAAATTGTAGAGTTTTTGAATAGGTCGTATTTTATCACCTGATGAAGTTTTCACTTTCGCAACCCTCACAAACCCGTCCTTTCCTGGATAGAGTTGGATTATTCTGGCTAACGGCCAGTGTAGTCTCTTTAAACTCTCTTGTCCAATGAGTACCATGTCTCTCACCTTGAATGGTATGGTAGTCTTCAGGCGTCTCGTTTCTTGTCTCAGAATTCCAAAATATTCGATACGAAATCGTTCTCTAATATCTTCTCGTACACGTTTGATATATTGATATTTGCGGGAGAGGGTCTGGTTATCAATCAAGTCCAGGTCTGGAACGCCAACCTCTCTGACCTCATGTAAGAACAACGAAGGTGTCAATGGAACGAGATCCTCTCTTTCTTCAGTTAGGTAGGTTAGAGGGCGTGTGTTCATCAAGCTTTCGAAGTCACACATTATCGTGGACAGTTATTCATATCCCAAGGAGGTTTGACCGAGAATTCTAAAAAGCAATTGTTTCATCATTCCTATCGAACGCTCCCACCATCCACCCCACTAAGGAGCACCAGGCGGTATGAATTTCCAGGTGATGTTTTTCAATGTGGGATCACATTTTAATCTCGAAAAATCAATCTTCTTTAAAGCATTAGCCATGCCTTTGAAATTAGTCCCATTATCCGAATACACAATCAATGGTCGGCCTCTTCGAGCAATAAATCGGCGGAAAGCTTGGAGGAAGGCTTCCATAGACAAAGATGTCACAAGTTCCAGATGAACTCCTCTATACAATGCGCATGTGAAGATGACAATCGATGCTTTCTTCTTATTCTCTAAGATAAGATGCCCAGTTAGATCAACTCCTGCTATTTCGAAAACTGCAGCATCTCGGTCTTCTTCCTTTATTCCAATTTGTAAAAATGCTTTCTCAATATCGGAAGAGACACCTACTTCATATTCCCGGAATTTATTTAAAAGTCTTGGTATAATTTCTATCAAATTGGGTCCCTTATCCAGACAGTCATTCAGGGAGAGTTTATCTCTCTTCCGGGCCGACCAATTAAATACTGGCCTTATTTTAGATGTTTGACTGTTTCTTTTATACACTGGTCGATGTGGCAGGTTATGTACACCATCTAGTTTATCCTCTCTGGAATACTCTATTATCCCCTGATTTATACATTCTTCAAAGATTTGTCCATACTCTTTCATGTCTCCAACTTCTTCAAGTTCTCTTCTTACAGAACTTAGTTGGTTTTCGGCTAGGTCTCTATTCGTAGGAATCCTTTCCTTGTATTGCACCCAGGGTAGAGCTACCTCATAGCGCTCCTCAATATCTCGCGTCGTGGTGTGGGCGAAATGTTCCTCCATTTCAGCTTGTAACGACTGATTCTTCTTCTCAACCTCCGCGTCAGAGACTCCAATTGCATCTAATTTCCACAAGTTTTCTAGATCCAAAGATAGAAGTGTGGTCACGCAAAGGGAGCTGGTGTCATCTCTCACCTCCGTTGGAGGAATCTTTCCCATCACAGTCCATCCTAGTTTGGTACGGATTGCCACCAGTCCAGATGAGATTCTTCTCTGATCATCAATTAGCAATCTTCCGGCGAAATTCGCCCCTATAAGGACTTCTATACGGTCTCTCATCAAATCAGACACGTCGAGTTCTTCACTGCCTTCTAAAAATGATCTTGGACACACCGGAGGTATGCTTCCACAGATAAGGGGTTGACCTAGTGCTTCAAACGCACAGCGATAGGAATTATTGATGTCAGATAAATGAATGGTATAGACCTCATGTTCAACTACGTCGGTACTCGATCCTCCAACCAAGGAATGCCGGAAGAACTCTCTCCTAGATTGTTCGTATTCCATTTCCATTGCTGTGCTATGTAAAATATATGATATTTGGGATCCGGTGTCTATTATAGCCCGTGCCGTCTTCTCCGTTCTGTTCCCTTTGAGGGTCACTCTCAAAGTAGGCAACAAGACGTCTGGGGAGGTTGATAAGTTGGCGAGAGTTTCATCTTGCACCGTTGGAGACTTAGAAGATCCACCTCGATCTAAAATCCGTTTTGTGCACATGACATCCAGGTGGGAAGACATGTTGCAGATCGAACAACGGACTACATTTCTGCAAAATTTACTTAAATCAGAAGGCCGAAGACATTTATAACAAACACCTTTTTTCCTCATGAGTGATCTCTTTTCGTTTAAACTCAAATTAGCGGCAAAGTCACACTTAGGGCTTCCATGGTTGTCTTTACCACAAAATACACATTCATTCGATTTGTAAACTGAATTCAAAAGTTCTGAAGCTGTCGCAATTGGTTTTTCATTGTAGAATCTTATCTTTGGATGTTTGTTTACTGAATTAGGTTTAGAAGGTGATTCATTCCCGGTACCGATTTCGTTTCTAAAACTCCTCTCCCGTGCAGTTAATTGTCTTTCTAGAAAGGTAATCAAGTCATTAATTACGTAACCTGTCGGGAGTTCTTTGTTCAATTCCAAATTAAGGTCGGCAGGTAGAAGCTTTATTATTATCGGACAAAACAGTTTTCCGTAAACATCAATGGACACGTTTAGTGACTCGAGACTTCTTATTTGAACAGAAAGGTTGTCAAAAAGTTCGCGGAAGGTTCTTACATCGCTTGACGTTCTGAGTGGTTTCATTGACAACAAATTGTTCATATGTCGGCTAATCAAAATGTCTTCTCGCCCAAATCTGTCTTTAAGCAATTTTATAGCTTTCTCATAATTGTCCGCAGATAAAGCGAAACCTTCGACTGTGTTTAGTGCAGTTCCGCCGAGATGTGACTTCAGATAGTTAAATTTATCGATCGGGTTCAGTGAGTTGTTCTGGTGAATAGCTGCATCAAAAGAATTCCAAAACGTCAGCCATTCACTAAAGTTTTCATAAAATTTCGATATCATCAATTTCGGAATCTTCACAGTCGTGCAGGATTCATCTATTCGTGAGTTCGAATTCGGTATATTTTCCCCATGAGAATCTGATTGGCGAATCTTTTTATTTGCCCTAAATCTCCAATTCCACATCATGTAAACAAAGCGGCAAGTAGGGTTAGCTAGCGAGTTATAAAATGGTCAGCTCAAAATGCTTCTTTTTTCTTCTAGAATTTACCTTCTACGGTCCCGGCTGGGATGCCAAAAATATTGCGATTTCACCGCGACTCTGTGTTGTGACGACGATCTAAGTTCTATAGAGGGAGTCACTCACCTCTATTCTTGGTCGGCGGGGTTGAAAGTCCAAAATTGTGGTGTCGCTGTTTATAACACTTTTAAAATGTATGACGAAAACAGGAGGAAAAATTTTATTTATTATAAACTATTCGAATGACCCGGGCAACGCCCAGGTTTTACCCGATTAAATATTTTTATTCAAATACTATTCATTACAATTATAAATTGGCACCGTGGATGTCACTTTTGTGAAACGTCTCGCTCCAAACTTTGTGTGTTTTTTTAAAATATAAAAATAAAAATGTAATTTTTTACAACGATATTTGAAAATTATATTATTTTGATTTTCAAATACTATTCGTTACAATTATAAATTGGCGCCGTGGATGTCACTCTTGTGAAACGTCCCGCTCCAAACTTTGTGTCTGAGAAGCGATATTTTTATAGAAAGATGATCTGGCTTTTGTTTTCTGCTCGAATGAATGTTTTTCTGTTAGAATTTTGTTCCTGCGTACAAAAAAAAAATGAACTGGTTTCACCCGTGGTCTCTGCTTTTTGGAATTTTTCCCGATATAATTTTATATCTGATAATCAAACATGATACGGCAATATTGTCATCATCATTTTCTGACTAAAAAAACAATTATTTTTGCCCAGAACCTGTCAATTTTATATTTTATTGGCTAAAAATCCGATAAATATATTTTCCAGCTTTTTCTCTATGTCCTGTCAAAACACGTTTTAAATGTACATTAGGTCAGCTGATATTACCTCCCATTTTCACCGCTAGAGGCGCTGCTTGCGAGCGAAAAGGCAAATTTGCAACGCAATTTGCAAATAACTCGAAGAATATTCGGGATAGAGACCTGTATTATTCACTATAAGTTTTTCCAGATTCTACTCTATATACTCTTAAAATTTCAGTCAGATTAGTTACGTATTGTGGACGTGTATAGCAGACATAGATACCCACATACATACATACATACATACATACACTGACCGTGCGGCCACGCGTCGCACGAGCTCCGTGTATTTCGCCTTTTTCGCTTCCTAAAGTTAAGTTTATTTCACCTAATATATATCATCTTGTTCGCCTAAGTTCGGGCATCATTTCAATTCATATTTCATAAATTTTCATCAAGTTTCAAATTTTCTATTTTTCATAAATTAGCAAAGCTACAAGTTGTAGCTTTGCATCATCGTCATGGCAACGGCCAAGCCGGTCGTTGCTTCATCTGATTCGCCATCCACCTCATCAAGTAATCACATCCCATCAAGCTCATCTCCTAATGAAACGGTGAAAATTCATCCTTCACAATCATCTTCAAAAAATCCAAATTTACAAAATTTGCATACCCCAAAACGTCATTTCACTATTGAAGAAAGAAAGAAGCACGATGAATTGAGAAAAACGACTTATGAAAAGAGAAGCGGAAATATTCACTCCGCTATACAATTTCAAAGCCTACCAAATTCCACCGCTGAAGAACACCTGGCTGGAATTGCAGCGGTTGTCGGGTATGAAAATATTCACTCAGTGGGAAAAATCAATGGCCAGGCGATCGTCTCAGTGGCCAACGGAGAACTCGCCCAAATCCTAATCAATAATGGGTTTGAGGTTCAAAAAACGAAAATTTCTCCTACGCCGCTTTTCAACGTGCCTAAAAAATATATTTTATCAGGTGTCCTGGCGTTTATCCAGGATGCAGACATCGCCAAGGCCCTTGAGCCATATGGGCAGACCATCTCCATCCGCCCCCTGCCCTTCCCCACGGATAACCCCTTACTAAAACACCTGTCATCCCTGAGGAGAGAGGTCGTATTTAAGAAAAAAGATTCGACTGACATGCCAGCATTGATCATTATAAATTATATGAACAGATCATTCCGCATCTATGTCGGTGAGGATGTGATCTGCGCAGATTGCAGGCGCCACGGCCACAAAAAAGATAAATGTCCCTTCAAATTACAAAACTATTTTAGAGGCGTAATATTCTTTTTTAAAATAAAACAATTTCTACTGTCCTTACTGCAATGGAAAAATTAAAGGGAGGGCCTGGCTCATCAGTGGTGAACCCTCCCAGCGGTTTCGCCAGTTTAATCTACCATACCGCTGTTATATTGCATTTTTGGAACTTCCTTTTATAGTTGACTGATGTAAGACTCTTGGAATGGATATTTTAGAAGAACTATGGACATAAGCTTTTAGGACAGCAGAATTAAATATAATTATAAATATATAATATGCTTCGAGCAATCGCTCTTCCGCAAATATCAAATTGTCTTTTATTTGAACAATTATGTTACGATGCACTAGCGCGCCATCTGTTATCAAATTACAAAACTATTTTAGAGGCGTAATATTAATTTTTCCATTGCAGTAAGGACAGTAGAAATTGTTTTATTTTAAAAAAAAATATTACGCCTCTAAAATAGTTTTGTAATTTGATAACAGATGGCGCGCTAGTGCATCGTAACATAATTGTTCAAATAAAAGACACAATTTGATATTTGCGGAAGAGCGATTGCTCGAAGCATATTATATATTTATAATTATATTTAATTCTGCTGTCCTAAAAGCTTATGTCCATAGTTCTTCTAAAATACCCATTCCAAGAGTCTTACAACAGTCAACTATAAAAGGAAGTTCCAAAAATGCAATATAACAGCGGTATGGTAGATTAAACTGGCGAAACCGCTGGGATGGTTCACCACTGATGAGCCAGGCCCTCCCTTTAATTTTTCCATTGCAGTAAGGACAGTAGAAATTGTTTTATTTAAAAAAAAAATATTACGCCTCTAAAATAGTTTTGTAATTTGATAACAGATGGCGCGCTAGTGCATCGTAACATAAATGTCCCTTCAACAAAAATATCAGGGATACTGTAACTCAACTTGTCACCGTCGACATGTTAGAAGGAACTCCAACTACAGTCCCGACACCACCTGAAGAAGAGAAGGTGATGAACATACCCCCAGAGACAAAGTCCACGAGCAGAAAAAGAATCTTAGCAGAATTAACTGACGTCCCAACACCCCCTTATGCTTTAAACGACCTCGGAAAGAGACCAAAGTCCAACCCTCCTACTGAGGTTCTATCCAAGAATGTAGAACCAATGCAAGAAGGAGAACCTAAAGAAGCGCAGGAACCCACGAGTGAAGACATCCTGCAGGTTTTGCCTAGCGAGGATGATTTTCCCAGGCGAGGGCAGGACGAACTATCAGAGGATAACGAATCTGTAGCGCTCTCAGAACTTTCTGTGGCATCCTCACAACTCGAGCGCGAATCTGAATTTTGTGAACCGGAGTTAAACCCTAGAATGGTGAAGATCCTCAAGGCTCTTTGTCGTAAATCTGGTCGCACGAGAAAAACCAAGATTCTTGAACAGATGGACAAGCACCCCAACTTAAAGCAAGACCTCACAACTTTCCGCGAAGAAATTCGTCAACGAAAGAATGCCTGGCACAAAGTGAAGCCAGATGAAAAGAAAGTCTATGAAAAATACTATAGTAGAATCAGGGATCTCTTGAAAACAATGGAGGAAGAAAACCTTACTTAACCTACTTTCTCTTTTTTTTTATCACGATTCCTTTTACCCTTTTTTTTTACCTTCTTTATCTTACCTTCTCGTTTTTATTTATTTGTATATATTTACCTCTTACACTAACACGATTTATTTTATTTTACCTTCCTTTATATACTTTCCTTTACCAGTTTAAATTCTTCCTTACTTTATTTATTTTTTATTTTTGGATGTTGGACTGTTCTCAGCCATCCTTCGACGTTTCTGAACACGAATTTTTAGAAATAGTCACGCTCAACGCCCGCGGTATATCTGGAAGAGAAAGAGAAGATTACTTCTGCAAATGGACGAAGAAGCTTGAAGCAGACATTAACGCTATACAAGAAACAAACAAAGACCTATTATTATCGAGAAAAGAATTTGAAAACTACGACATATATGCAAATAAAAAAAGCAATTGCGGAAGCGGACAATTTATTATTCTAAATCGCAAAATTCCTAACGAAAACTTCAAAGTTATCAAAAGCGGAAAGATCTGTGCGATCGAATGCACCTTGAAAAGAAAACTCGTTTTACTAATAAATGTACATGTTATGCACAATCCGGATGAAGCTTTTAACGACTTTACCTTGATTGAACGATATATTGAAAATTTCCCGAACGACACGTCCAAAATTATACTTGGAGACTTTAACATACGAGATAAGCCTGGAAGAACGGACTCACAGAGAAAGAGAAAAATGCTAAATGATTTTAAAAGAAAATATAACCTAATCGACGCATTTAGTTATCTTAATCCGGGAATTCACGGGGTCACGCACTTCGCGACTGTGAACGGCACACCTTTTGAAACACGCATCGACTATATCTTAACTACGCCCGATTTAATAAGAAACTTGGAAGAATGCAAAACATTATCTTACTCGCTATCTGACCACAACGCTATCATCGCCCGTTTAAGCACCGAGAGAATGAAGTTAGTGCGAAAAATTGACAGACGAATATTTACCTCCCGCCTCTTCGATGACATATATGCTTTTGAACTTGAAAACTTTTATTCGAACTATATGAATTTAAACGCAATTGCTAAATGGAGATGTATAAAAAGACTTATTTTGGAAGTTGCTAATGCTTGTCTGAGGTATACGGTCCCAAGGCCGATGGGTCACAAGCCCGCTATTACTTCGCTTTTTAACGAGAACGACATACTGCTGACCGATAATCGAAATATTTTAGATTATATTTTTAAACACTACCGCGATCAATCTAGAGCCGACGAATCTATCAATCTAAACGACATCGTAACGTATACAAATACAATCCCGCGCCTCGACATCGACTTCAACTTCGATGAACAACACTTTATAACGAGAGGCGACATAATTAATGCAATTAAGCAACTTACCAATAAAAAGATGGCTGGAGAAGACAAGATTCCCGCGGAATTTTATAAAAAATACCCGAACGACGCCGCAGATCTACTTCTCACGATATTTACTAATGCTCAAGAGGAAGATGAACTACCTGAACATATGAGAGTGGGGAGGCTGATTCTCCTACCAAAGAAGCCGAGCCCAAAGACGTTGGGTGAATGGAGACCTATCACGATGATGAACACAGATTATAAAATCTTGTCGAAATTATTACTCGCAAAACTTAAACCCTACTCCCCGCAAATTGTTCCTATTGAACAAAAATATGCAATTATGAATAGATCAATATTCGACATACTCCCTGATATCGAATACAGCGTCTACGCGGCAAACCTCCTCAACACGCCCCTCGCGATTGTCGTCCTCGACTTACAGAGGGCGTTTGACTCGCTCAACAGAAACTTCCTAATTGCGACTCTTGAGAGAATCGGTATACCAAATATATTTATCAAATGGATCAAGATAATCTTGAACAACAGTGCAATTAAGATTGACGTAAATGAAGAAACCTCTCCATCCATACAAGTGACAAGGGGAGTTCGTCAGGGCTGCGGGCTGTCGGCGGTACTGTTCTCGATCTCCACGACGGCTTTAATCTTTCACTTACGAGACAAACTGAGCTCCACGACCACGACGCACATTTACGCCGACGACCTGGTGTTCTTAATTAGAGACGAAAGCGACTTCGACCGAATATACTCCTGTCTCCAAGATTTTAAGCGGGTCTCCGGCATAAATATAAACTTTGGGAAAAGCAAAGGGCTGTGGTGTGGCAGCTGGGGCAACAGAACAGACACTCCGAGGAAAATTAAGATGAGGAGAGACCAAATCAAAGTGCTTGGCATCTTAGTTGAAAACTCAAAAACGCCCTTCAAAACGGAGAAAGAAAACCTGCGCGAAGAATTTCAACAAGCGGTGCGTGTTGTTAAATCCCATATTTCGTCGCTCTCGCTTATACAGAAGACGCGATATATTAACGAAAGATTGATACCGAAATTTACATATAAAATAAACGCGACTCTACCTGAAGACGTAATCCTCAACGATATACAGAAAGATATTGATGTCGCCCTATACCTAAATACAACCTGGACAAATTCCTCAATAAATTGTTTACCTATCGAGAACGGCGGCCTCGCTTTGCTCCACATCGTCACGCAACGCGATTTATTCACGTTAAAACGTATACAAAAGCAAATTAATGGACATCAGAACGAAAACGAATTTCTATTTGAGAACAAAAATGCGACCAACTACTTCAATCTTTTTAATTACGATCTACACGGATTTCTCTCACCGCGAAGAAAACAAATTTCAGCAAGCTGGCGTAACATCGTTTATAAATTTAATATTGACTTCAAGCAGCTTTCGTGAAAAGATTATTTACACCTCGTTATACCGAAATGCCGCCTCTTACACGGCCTTTATCTACAGAACTCTGCCGTCTTCAGCACAAGAAACTTGAAACGCCTGAAAGATTTTATAGGTACGAACGACGAAATGCGCGAGGCAAATGATCTATTTTCCCATGCCACGCTAAATATCCGAAACGATCTACAACGAATTGCCGAGTTTTGCAACCAGACGAAAAACACGACTTTTAAACTTCAAGACCATTCTTCCTGCGTGCATCTTCCCATCGTTTACGAATCACGCCTTTTCTCACGTATAAAGAGTAACGCACTACGAAATATAATTTTATCGACCAATTTTAACTTTAAACGCGCTGAAGAAAAAGCTGCAAAGTGGAATTTCAACACTGCGCCATCCTGGCATAAAAAACGTAACATCTACGACGATATCGCCTGGAGACTGAAATTAAGAGCCCTGCCACACCCGACCAGGAATGGAAGGCCCACCTGCACTGCGTGCGGAGGATCTCCAGACATACTTCATCGATACCTAGAGTGTAAATTTACGAAAAAGAAAATAAAAGAAGCTACTGAAGAATGTCGGATTGTCGACCGCTTATATATCTTCAGCCCAGCCAACTTCATCCTTGACCGCGGAAATCCAGAATTACGTCGAATTTTAAACAAGAAGAAATACGAAATTTACAAATATTTTATAGAGATAGATTTTAATTGTACCCCCTCCCCCACTAACAATTGAAATGTAACGACGTTTTATATGACTGAATAAAAATTGCTTTTGTTCTGATTGACTTTTATATATATAGGGATTAAGAAAATAAGTAAAGTATATTTTTAATAAATTATATATTTAAATATTTACACTAAAAGAATCGAAGATCAGGGCAAATTCTCGTGTTCGAAAGTTGTTTACAGGTTCTTCTTTATTTGTTTTTCTCATTTTAGCCGCTGCATCCCCGTAGCCGCTTCCGTCGGCCTCCCATTGGCTGCTTCGAACTCCTTCTTTTCCAACAAATATTTTAAATACCTGTGATTAATTTATAGTGTCAATATATTTATAAAGGACTTTTTATTTTTATAATTTTATATTAGCAATTTTTTCAATTATGTTTTAGCGCCAACGTAAACAAAGAAATACTGGCGTAATACGTTCCAATGGTGCCAACGGTGATATTTATAAATAGGCATATACAAAAATAAAAATTATAAAATTAATATTAATATAAATTACATTAGCCTAACCTAAACTAATCAAACCTAACCTGAACCTAACCTAAACGAACCTAAACTAAACGAACCTGAACCTAACCTTAAACGAACCTAAACCTAACCTGAACGAACCTGAACCTAACCTAACCTTAAACGAACCTAAACCTAACTTAAACTAACCTAAATTAATTACGAAATTTTAATATTAACTAATAATTAATTTTATAATAATTTAAAATATCGGACACCATTGCTCCCAAGGTATTAACATCGTGTGCATTCATAACACACACTTTTTTACAATTTCGCTAAATATTTTCAAAAAAAATTCTAATTTAAAATAGAAGGCCATTTAGACAAAAAAATAAATATAGTGAAAATATAAATTAATCACAGGTATTTAAAATATTAATAATTAAATCTTGTTTAAAAAAAAAAACAATTTGACCAATCATAACCTTTGTTTACATCGCGTCATCGTGACGCCATCGTGACGTCATATTTCAGATCTGGCCAAATGTCTCGGAATCACCCAAAATCTGTCTTCTTCAACTTAAAACACAAACAAGAAAACCTTGCAACTCAACAAGAGCTAGAGCTAAAAGGCCATTGGAAATAATTCACACTGATTTGTGCGGACCAATTGAACCAATAACATTTGACAACAGAAGATATGTACTCACCTTCTTAGATGACTTTACACATTTCTGCTATGTCTATGTGATAACAAAAAATTCTAAGTAAAAGACTATGTAAAACAATATGTAAATGAAGTGGAAAGGCTAACCAATAACAAAGTTTCTAAACTGAGGTGTGATAATGGAGCTGAATTAACTAACAAGGCGGTTCAAATCTGGTGTATATCTGGTGTAAATCATTCTGGACCATACAATACCATATTCTCCGCAACTATATGAAAAGGCAGAGAGATTGAACAGAACTTTAATTGAAAATACTAGAGTTTTACTTCTGGACTCCGGACTAGAAAAATAATTTTGGTGAGAAGCTGTGAGAGTAGCAGCCTACATACTAAACAGAAGCCCTACTAGTGACCTTGATAAAACTCCAGCTGAATTTTGGTACAACAAAACCTAACATAGGAAACATGCAATTCTTTGGATGCCGTGTTTTCGAAAAATCGCTTTGATATCTAAAAAATTTTGAAAACCGAAGCAAATCCTTTGTATTTGTTATATACGCAGAAAATGGATACAGACTGTGGGATGAGGAAAACAGAAAAATAATAACTGCCAGAGATGTGATATTTTTAGAAAAAACAACTTCCGAGTCAAGAGTAAAACAAATTTTCATTCAAGACTTTGTAGAAGAAGATAGTATAAGTGAGAAACTCTGCCAGAATCTGAAGGCAATGATGAACATGTTAACTGTTGAACTGGTTATAATCTGAGGAACAGATCATAAATTAAAAAAAAAACAATCAGATTCCAAGACTTTGAACTGGAACAGACCCCTTCAGAAGAATCCATGTTGACATATTCAGAAGCAATTTCAGGACCTGATAAAGAAGAATGGGAAAGAGCTATTCAAAAAGAGATCGAATCTCTCACAAAAAAATGAAACCTGGGACTTAGTGGAACCAAAAGAAACAGAAGGAAAGAAAATATTTTGTTCCAAATGGATTTTCAGAATAAAAGATTATGGCAGATATAAAGCAAGACTGGTAATCAGAGTATATGAACAACAAAAGGGCATTGACTATGTTGGGTACATTTTGGACTCGGACGCAACAATGAAAATTATGAAAGTGTGAATTTGAGGAAACAAGGTTCTCGGCAAGATGTTGGATGTGCAGGATACCCTTTGACCAGATTCTGCAGACCACATGGTACAACATGCTGATGTATCCTGTGGCCTGAAGGAGTGTCCAGTTACAACAACAACAACAAAACAGCTTTATTAGGGCATCTTGCCCTGTACGGATTCTCCGTGGAGTTACAGACAATATTAACCATAAGAGAACAGGTGAAAATATAGTATTTACAGTCAAGGTATGTCAAACAGGGTGACTTTTTATTGTGCCCCTGTTCTTCTCTCTTCCATGAGTGCAATTTTATTCCCAACCGCTTGTGTCCAGTTACAATGATTCATCCTACATCCTGGGAAGAACCTTTAATGGCCGGAGGAACATCCAATTGCACCATCCAAATTTATCTTTCTTATGCATGCCTTTTTTCTCTGTAATATTTTTATGTTGGCCTAGATAATTTATTATTAATAGTAAGAGTAGCTTTTGAATAATTCATCTGAATTATTTATTAAATAATTTTAAAATCAATCTACAAATTGGTTCTATAATTCCTGAAAATTGTTAGATTAATTATTCTTTTCCAAATGGAATGTATTGATTTAAATAATTATCATGAATTATTTAATTAATTTTTAATGGTAATATGAATTTTTAGATTAATTTCAATATATATATTATATAAAAGTATTATTTTATTAAAAATATATATATATATATTATTTCATAGATATAAATACTCTGTTTAAATCGACCGCCAGAGGTCGCGCTTTCTCTATAAATACTCATTGTTGTTCTTCCCCGGTTGGTTTTTGGGCTCAAAAATCATAACCTTTGGTTAGTAGCCCGTAAAACCATATTTTCTCTTCCCCGGTTGGTGAGACGCTCAAGGAACTTTGGTTAATTATATATACAGTAGAGTCTCCCATGAACGACCGCTCTTACCATTTCGATTGGCTTTAGAAATTTAAAAAAAAAAAAATTAAATTATATATATATTGTTACGTGTATAAGGCCTTAAACGGTTAAAACCTCCGCCAATAGATGGCGCTTTCGCCGGATTCCCTTGCTGGCTGATGAGGGAGTCGCCGACTGCTGTGGTCCCGTTTCCTGGGGAGGTTGGATGTAAATACGCTTTTGTGTTGGCCCTAGGATGTAGGGTCATGTAAATACACATTGTCTGTTGTTTTATTTAGATTTAATGTTAGTAATAGATGACAATAAAAGAAGTGCTTCAAGTCTGCGTGCTGCCTCCTGTCGTTACTCTGCCACTGCCATCGTCACCAGGCTACTGCTGCTGCAACTACTCTTCTGGTAAGTCTCTCGTGTCCCCCCACCAGTGGTAAGGCCGAGAGATACTGCCAGAAGAAGGGAGTTTCCACAGGAGAGGTGGAACTCAGGAAGTCTTTGGGTGGCCTGCCGTGAAAAGCCGCAAGGAAGAGCAACGGGAGCCCGAGTAGGTGAACCACAGAGGGAAGAAGCGCGTTGTCGCAAAGAACCAGAGGGTAAACACGCGACAATATTATATATATATATTTTTTTTTTCTTACAACGATTGACGTACCAGTCATGGCTCCCTCTAGGAAGAAGAAGAAGAATGCCGAGAAGCCCATCGTAACCCTCGCCCAACTGGAGATGGAGAGCGAAGAGGTGAAGCAGAACTTTGAGCAGAAATTTCAGAATCCTCACCCTACCTCCCGATATTACCTGCTCCAAAGCCTAATGGAATTCATCAACTTACGGTCTGAGCAGATCAAGGCCCTCATTGCCGAGGTAGAGAACCTCTCTGGCACCCTCGCGTCCTTTAAGGAACTGGACGAAATCAAGCCACAGACAGCCTGCCACAGCACTCAAACCAGCCCTTCTCCCTCCTGCAAGGAAACCAGCACTATGACTGACCCCACCAAGCCCGCCACTCCCGCTCCAACCAAAAGGAAGCAGCCTGAGGCTCCCTACCCGCCCGCAAAGAGGACCAACCTCAATGGTCCCGCAAAACCTGCGCCCTCCCGCGTCCCCAAGCCTGCGGCCGCCCAAGTGGTCCTCCATGGGGAAAAATCGGCGGCCCACACAGTGGTCATCTCTGATGACCCACAGGCTGACCCAAGAGCAATGCTTAAAGCTGTCCGCGCTGCCCACACTCTACCCCAAGGCGTTTGGGCCTCCCTGCGAAACAAAGGGAAGCTTGTCCTCCACTCCAGCAACCCCGATGCCATCCCAGCTGTTACCACCTCCCTGGCCAACAAGCTGGATGGCATGAAGGTCCGCCAACAGAAGGTGATCCTGCCTCGCATCTGCCTCTTCAAAGTGGATGAGGAAACATCCAACTCCACCATTGTAGAGACGCTGCTGGAAACCCCTGCTGTCAGCCAACTCCCTGGGGACAAGGTGGTGCGCGTGGCGCATCGTTCTGCACCCAAAAATGGGACCTGCACCGCCTTCATCGAGGTGGACCTCACGACCTTCAGAGCTCTGGGCAATCGTGGAAGGATCGTGGTGGATGGTGTGATCCTCAACTTCGAGGAGTCCATCCGCGCACGAGTCTGCTTCCGCTGTTGTGGCTTCGGCCACAACTCTGCCCAATGCACCAGAGCTCCCACGTGCTTCCACTGCGGTGAAGGCGGCCATGAAGGCCGAGCCTGCCCCTCAGTTGCCGACCGGCACACTTCCAAGTGCGCCAACTGCTGTGCCAAGGGCCTCCCAGACAAGCACGAGGCGAGAGCCTCAAGCTGCCCCATCTTGAAGCTTAGAGCCCTCAAGTTCTAGGCTCCCAGGACCTCCTGCCTCCTCAACTGGCCTCCATCCAGGCTTCTCACCCATCAAGGCGCTGTTTCCCTGACCTCTCTAGCTTCCTCCCCCCTGCGATGACACCTCCACTGCCAGATCCTAGGATCCCTTGCCATCAGTTGCCCCCTCCCCCCGGTCCTCCTCTACATCCTGGCTCTCCTGGCCTCACCTGGCGATGATCCCTGGCCACCCATTCCCAGGCCCCCCAACTATGCTTTGTATATATTCCGCTTTATGCGTCCATCGGGGCTCAAAAATCATTCATTTTGGTTAGCAGCCCCGTAAAATAAAGATATTTTTTCTTCCCCGGTTGGTAGAACTGCAAAGTTCTAGACCTCCCGCCCTCTTCCTGCCTCCTGATCTCCGCGGATCCAATCCAGCTTAACCTGCCTCTTCCCTGACGGAGATCCTGTATATACCCCAGTCTGGTCATAGTGCTTTGTATATATTCCGCTTTACGTGGCCATTGGGGCTCAAAATCATCTATTATGGTTAGTAGCCCCGTAAATAAAGATATTTCCAGTCCCCGGTTGGTCGACCCAAAATTTGTAATTATGTAAATAATCTTTTCATTTTTTTTATTCTTACGCCTTAAGCCAGGCGGTACTTTTACCAATTTATGTTTTTCCTAAAACTCAATTAAAGCAATCTCTCCGATCAAAACTGTTTTTATTATTATTCTTTCAATATTTATGCCACGACTGCTCAACCAGATGATCCAAAACAACAGAAATCTTATTTTTTAAATTTATATAATACTAGCGGATGTGTACCCGGCTTCGCCCGGGTTTTATCCGAGTGAAAGTTTGCCTAACGAATATTATTGATAATAATATTCGGGAACACACAGAATATTATGATAATAATGATAATATAATTCGTTACGTCATATATTTATATAATATATGAAATTTATTTTTCTAGCAAACATATCCTCTCTCTACTGAATAGATTTTAAAAAGATATACATAAATAAAAATATCTAGAGATATACTACATGATCTTAACCAAAAGGCCGAGAAACGATATTTTATATATAGAGATGACCTGGCTTCGTGTGTCTTCTGCTCGAGTGAATGTTTCGCTGGTAGAATTTTGTTCCTGCCTACTATTAATCAATATCTGGCTATCTGGTCTGCTTTAGTGAATATTCCCCAAAATATTTTTTTAATGCAATCAAGGAAGGTACGGCAATATTGTCATCATCATTTCTGACTAAAAATATATTGTTGCTCAGTACTTGGTTAAATATAATTTTTCTTGGTTAAAGTGCGACAAAAAAACTTCCAGATTTAACTCTCTGTCCTGTTCAAATTTCAGCGAGATTAGTTACATATTGAGGGCGTGCATAGCCGACAAACATATCTATATATATGTTTCCGACTTCGCCCGATTTTTACCCGAGTAAAAGTTTGCTTAACAAACATTTGTTAAAACGATTCTAGCAAACATCCAATCCCTACTGAATCTATACTTGTCTACACTCTCGATAATTTTTTCCCGGTCCCTTGAAAAATACTCGATAAGTTGAAAAAAATCAGTATTAATTGTTCCACTCGGTAATTTGAAGTTGAAGGAATAGTATCTTGCCACAAACGAAGATTTCTAAATAACTGTATTTAGCGAATGTACCCGGATTTGCCCGGTTTTTACCCGAGTAAAAGTTTGCCTAACGAACATTTGTTAAAACGATTCTAGAAAACATCCAATCCACCTATATATTGATTCATGAACGTATATAGATATAAATATTGTTATATGCGTTTAAATATATTTTTGAAACACATACATTTTGAAAACATTTATTATGTTTTAAATAAGATATTGTCACTTTTGTGAATTTGATAATTATTTTTTTTTCTCAATGAATTATATATATTAATTTTAAATTTCATTTTTGTTATCATCATTACATCAATGTTATTTTTTTATATAAACAAACGATAATAAACAACAAAAAGTAGGGGCTCAAAATCATTTATTATGGTTAGCAGCTCCGTAAATAAAGATATTTTCACAACAATTAAAGTTGCATCATCATTTTTATAAAACAACAGCAAATTAAATTAACAATGTAAAAATATATTTTAACATTACATTTTAACATTTAACACAAAAACACTACAATTTTTTCTTTAAATATTTATTAATATTGAAATTCCAAGTATTTTTACGTCATTGGAATATTATTTTATTAAATTCTCAAATTAAATTTATTATACTTGGAAAACATTCAAGCATTGTTACAATTCATAAATATAATTTCACCAGACGCCGCTAGAGGCGCTGCTTGCGAGTGAAAGTAGAAAATTTGCAAATAAAATTGCAAAGAATATTTATTTCAAATCAAATTCAAACCAGAAATCTTCCCAGTAGTATAGTAAATAACTTCCTAAAGTTTCACGGCGATTGGATAATCTTACCTTTTAAAAACATTCATCGTGTGAACAAACTAACATTCATCGTGTAAACAGACCACGTGTTAATTATTAACCAATCAAATTCATTTATCGTCGCGACCAGTGCTGCGCCCAAGCGGTAAAAGGCTGGAACTAACACTTTTGTTTTTTTTATTTTTTAAAAAAGCACATTAACTTTTTTAGATTTTTAAATAGCCTATATGTTAAACGAAATCTTTAGCTACCTACATGCGAAATTTCATAAAGATTTATTCTGTAGATTTTGCGCAACGCGAAAACAAACATCGATTTTAGATTTCATTTTTATAGATATTTAATATAATATAATATAATATATATATAAGGATAAGGATTACAACAGAAATCTAATATTATTTAATTTAAAATATAATATATATATATAAATGTTATATAAAGGTACTAGCGGATGTGCCCGGCTTCGCCCGGGTTTTACCCGAGTGAATGTTTGTCTAACGAACATTTGTTAAAACAATTCTCTATAAACTTATAAAACGTACTCGGCTTCGCCCGGGGTTTTACCCGAGTAAAGGTTTGTCTAGCGAACATTTGTTAAAACAATTCTCTAAAAACTTATTTAAAAAAATATATATATTTTGATAATTTGAAACTCGTAAATTTGAATCTCTCGATAAAGTGAACATTTTTTCCCGGCCCCTGTGTGCCGTGTCATCCTGAATTTTGTCTTTCCTAATTTTCTACATTAGAAAATCATAGTTTTATCTAGTGAACATTTTTTCCCGTGTCACATTGCCGTGTCATCCTGAGATAATCTTACTTTTGATAAATAATATTTAAGATAAACTTAGTGATAAGAAAACTTGTTATCATCGTCACAATGGGGGCGCTGCTTGCGAGTTAAATCTACAAATCTGAAGATAACTCTAAGGATATTCAAGATATTCATGAAATTATTTTTCAAAAACCTTCCCGTTGAGATACCTAAAAATATCCCAAAATTTCACGGCGATTGGATGTATGGTTTTTGAATCTATAGAGTACAGACAAACAGACAGACAGTCAGACATTCAATTTTATATATATAGATTAAGACAAGCGGACGTACCCGGCTTCGCCCGAGGTTTTACCCGAGTAAAGGTTTATCTAGCGAACATTTGTTAAAACAATTCTCTAAAAACTTATTTAAAAAAAAGATATATTTTGATAATTTGAAACTCGTAAATTTGAATCTCTCGATAAAGTGAACATTTTTTCCCGGTCCCTGTGTGCCGTGTCATCCTGAATTTTGTCTTTCCTAATTTTCTACATTAGAAAATCATAGTTTTATCTAGTGAAAATATTTTCCCGTGTCACATTGCCGTGTCATCCTGAGATAATCTTACTTTTGATAAATAATATTTAAGATAACAAACTTAGTGATAAGAAAACTTGTTATCATCGTCACAATGGGGGCGCTGCTTGCGAGTTAAATCTACAAATCTGCAAATAACTCTAAGGATATTCAAGATATTCAAGAACTTCTTTTTCAAAAACCTTCCCGGTGATATACCTAATAATATCCCAAAATTTCACGGCGATTGGATGTATGGTTTTTGAATCTATAGAGTACAGACAAACAGACAGACAGAGAGACATTCAATTATATATATATAGACTAGCGGATGTACCCGGCTTCGCCCGGTTTTACCCGAGTAAAGGTTTGTCTAACGAACATTTGTTAAAACAATTCTCTATAAACTTATAAAAAAATAGATATATTTTGATAATTTGAAACTCGTAAATTTGAATCTCTCGATAAAGAGAACATTTTTTCCCGGTCCCTTGAAAAATACTCGATAAGTTGAATAAAATCAATATTAAGTGGTTCCCTCGGTAATTGGAAGTTAAAGGAATAGTATCTTTGCCTTGGAATTGTATCATTATTCTTGTCTCAAATAAATTGCCGTGTCATACTGAATTTTTTATTTCCTAATTTTCTACATTACAAAATCATCATTTTATCTATTTTCCCAATATATATGTTGTAGATAAATGATAAAACTAACTTTGACTTTTGCGCAATTAATAGGTATGAAATCTTACTTTTGATAAATAATCTTTAAGATAATAAACTTAGTGATAATAAAATTAATAGATAAAAAAACTTGTTATCATCGTCGCAATGGGGGCGCTGCTTTCGAGTTAAATCTACAAATCTGCAAATAACTCTAAGGATATTCAGATATTCAAGAAATTATTTTTCAAAACCCTTCCCGGGGATATAGCTAATAATATCCCAAAATTTCACGGCGATTGGATGTATGGTTTTTGAATCTATAGAGTACAGACAGACATTCGATTTTATATATATTGTTGCATCAAGGCTAATGAACCTATTTTATTTCAATTTGTAATATTATTTTTCATATATTTCAAATTCAAAATTATATTTTATATTTATTCATTTTATTAAACAGAATATATGTATTATAAACAGAATATATGTATTATAAACAGAATATATGTATTATAGAATCATCATTTGTATTTAGATACACGTGTGACTTCACTGCTCTCTTTGGTGTGAGAAATAAATAAATTATTCTGGAGGCTACTTAAAGTAGAGTTATCTCATTATTCGCTTATATAAATTTGTAGGATGGTTGAAACACGCTCTGGTAAGATGCAAGACCCAGCACAGGAGAGGACCAAGTTTGAAGAGTCTGCAAAGCCGCAACCTGGTGCAACAATTGGTAGAGATGCAAGTTCCGACCCAGTTGTCCTGAATCCCAACATCGACATCCCCAAGTATGATGGAACGGAAGACACTCCCCATGGATTGAATCTCTTGAAGAAATTGGCTTCCTGTTCCATTGGGCAGACTACATTATCTACCGTTATGCTGCCATGAATATGATTGGTAGCGCCAAAACCTGACTGAACCTACACAAGATAAGTTTCACCAGCTGGGAAAATTTCAAGAGCCGCCTAATTGAGGATTTTGCCTCAGACTCCAACAAAGAAGAAATGAAGATGAGACTAAACAGGATGCAACAGTGGAATGAACCTGCAATCAGGTTCGCAGAGGATATCCTTGTACTGTGCAACAAGGTCGACCCCCAAATGGAAGAAGAGACTAAAATTGACTGGGTTATTGGAGGGTTAAAGAAGGAATACTCTTTTGCCCTCCACCTCAACCCTCCTAGAAATACCAACGAACTTCTAGAAATTTGTAAAAAGCTGGATTTGTTCGAAAAGAATTACC